>JARDYH010000001.1:208610153-209860153 GCA_029215795.1 Anniella stebbinsi
GTACTTGCAGGGTGGGGGGATTATGACCATTTGAGATAATAACGTTATCTCAAATGTTATTATTAAACAGCTGTGTTAAAGTCCATTCTGTATTGGAAAAATAATAACGAAGAACTCCATGGCTGAAATTAGAAGAGGAGTGTGTAAGCATCCCATTGTCATTTCTTCCACAGTCAAATAAGAAATACATAAGTGCCAAGTCTATTAGGAGATTCATCCCATGTACTGGCAGTTTAGGACAGATGGAGAAAGGTACTCACTCCATGCTTTGAAATCTATTTAATGCTTTATTGCGAGTGGAGAAGGAAGACACGGACACCAGAGTTTGGGATAAACTAGGGCCTCTTTATTTAACAATAAGGGTTATTCAACCCTTCCTGGATTCACATGTGAAAATCTATATGTCCTTACCTCAGGCAACTAGCCTGGCATTACGGGCAAGCCACTCTCGTAAGTCAGGAATCGGGTAAACCTGCCCCCTCTCTTATACGACACTTAGGAGTGACCACCCCATGTCATTCCCACAGCAAAGCTGTAGAACTCTGAGTAGATGAGTCAGGATAATCTCCAAAGGCATACCATATCCTGACACTGGAGCTGTAAAATTCACGACAAGCAGGAACTCCGGACATGCCAATCACTGAAAGGTGCCAGAGTGGTCACCATCCCTAGTCTGCGATATCAAATTCCCACACATCCCGCCAGCAAATTAACCTACTTATCCACCCACCTAATAACACCTCCAGTATGAAGTAAGCAAAAACCTCACCACATCAGTGGGAAGGAAAAAATCCTACTCAGCCCTCCCCACAAAGGGAACAACTGGCAAAGTCCTATACAAGAAGAAGGGAGGGAGGGTGAGAGCCGAAAGAACCAGAGAGGCCGGATGGTGGACGGGCCCAGCCTTATAGGCTTGGCCCTGCCCCTGCCTCATGTGGCCCCTGTGTGAGTACACGTGAGGCCTTTATTCCCCTCCTTCCCACCACAAATGCCCATTTTCCCGCTCAAGTCGTGCTGGCTGAGTGGGTAATGGACTTTCAGAAAATTACAAAATTAAAGTAGATGGTGGTTATATGAGTGTTGGAGCCTATCGATACACGCAGGATATAACATTTTGAAAAAGTTTTGAAAACTATATGGAGTGTGTCCTGGGCCCCAACAGTTGTCATTACTGTTATAAACCATTTTAAACTGTTTTAAAGCTGTAGTGTAGATAGGCTCTTAGAAACTTTCTCTGTAATTACAGGGAAAGACAATGTAAAAAAAATATGAGATTAGCCAAAAGACTTGCAATTGACAGAGGTGGCACTACAAATGTACCTAGAGTGATAACACTCAGTCTTCTAATATTGTTCTGACTCCTCTTTCTTATCTTCCTGCTTACTACTTGTGATTTAATGCTAAATTTAAAGCTGCTAAAAATTGTTAACTCCCCTTTTTACCTCCTCCTGCACATTACTTAAGTATAAAAAGCTATGCTAAAACATGACAGGGAGCCTATCCACATTGCCCTTCAAAACGACTGATATTCTGTTTAAAAATGTGGTTTTCTAAGTCGTTTCATTAAGTGGTAGGACACACTGAGCAGTACTTACATTTCATAGTGACTGCTTCCTCTGTTCTCAAAGGTCCCCTCTACAAGGATTCGCTTTTGCGCCTGGTTAGGCGATTATGCGCATAATCGCAGAAGCGCATTTACGCCTAATCCCTCTGCACGAGAGGCGGTGAGAGGCAGCGAAGCGCATTTACAGATGTCCAAAATGCGCTTTACAAGTAGTTAATGCGCATAAGCGCTTGTTCACATAGGCAAAATGCGCTTTAACGGACGGAGCAAAATAAAACTCGTGATTTAACGCGCATTCGATAATGCGCATAATCGGGTAGATAACGCGCCTCTACGCCCGATTTGCGCTCCGTTCTTGTAGAGGTAATTTTTTTAATGCGCCTTGAAAGAGCTTTAAATGCCTCTTGTAGAGGCACCCAAAGTGTTCACTGGTGTATTACAGGGTTAATTCCTTGACTCTTCTTTTGTTTTTGTTTTGCAGGCTGCTTGACCCGCCCACTTCTGTCTCTGTAACTGATGTGGATGACAATATAGAAGGGCTGTAGCTCAGTGAGAGAATGTGTGCTTGGTATGCAGAAGGACCCAGGTTCAGTCCCTAACATCTGTAGGTAAACATGGGAAAGACTTCTGTCTGAAACCCCAGGACAGACAGTGTAGACAGTACTAAGCTGGGTGAACCAGTCCTCAGGTTTGCATAAGGTTGCTTCGTACAAATGACATGCAACATCTTCTCTATCTCCCACAAAGTGGAATAAAGTGCAATTTGAGCTGGTTCAGCTTATGGTTACAAAAATCACCCCTTGCAAGCTACTCACCTGCATAAAGGTTTTAATTGAGAATGTCACCGTTGGTTCACAGCACAGGCATGTTTTCATTCTTTCTCTGCAGACATGAGGGATAGAGAAGATGTCCTTTTAAGAAAATAAAATCTGGGATTTTCCTATACTCTCAACAGTCAAGTTTGGAAAGTTTTCACTCCTAAGCCTCATGAACCCCTGATGGTTATAATTTAACTGAAAGTCACATCTACATCATTGCAAGTTATGACAGTAATGCCAGAAACCAAACTGACTAGAAGCAGATGAAGGTCTGAATCTGATCAACTAAACCAGGGCCAGATCTACACCAAGCAGGATATAACACTTTGGTCATGTCTATACCTGCCAGATATCCCGGGGTTGTCTCTAGGTCATCCCTGTGCATCCATATGATGCACAGGAGATCCCGGGATCAACCGGGGAAGACCTAGAGATGATCCTGGGATAACTGAAACCAGGGATATCCCAGTTTTTCCGTGGTCCTGGGACAATCCCAAGGACCATGGCTAGTGTGGTACAGCCACCCATGTCCTCAAACGGGCACGGAGCTGCATGGGGTGGCTCTGTGCCTATGGGGGTGCGGTGGGGGCAGCCATTTCACCAACCCTGGGATGGCGGGGGCATTGGGTGGGGGATTGGTTGCAGGGCTTTTCACTTACCTTTTTTGCTGTGCACGGCTCTTCTTTAAAAAAATGGTGCCTGTGATGTCCCTCTTCCCTTCCAGGACGTCACACGGCCATCTAGACGATGGGGGAGGATTGTGGAAGCAGGTAAGTCTGTGATCTCCCCTCTCTCCCTCTACATCCTTAGGTGTAGATGAGCCCTTTGAAAACGGTTTTAAAATGGTGTATGGAATGTGTCCTAGGTCTGAACAGTTGTCAAAACCATTATAAACCATTATAAAGCAGTAGTGTAGATCCTGCCCAGGTTCACTTCACCATTCAATGTTTAACTATAGGACAAACAAAAGTCTGCAATTAATTCCAGCAACAAAGGAGAAGAACAAGAGACAATTTTGTGAATGATCCTAGAGAAGGCAACTGTTATGCTCATAGGATGAGAAGAGATGCTAGCTATGTTTTGTCAAAGTGTACAGAGAGCGGAAGCAGATGTTAATGCTATCATGAACTACCCTTCAAATTCACATATGGGCTGTAGTTTAAGAATGGGAATGGACCTCAATACCGGTTTTCTTCCTGTTCAGAGGTTTTGCTTTATGGGGAAAAGGGGGGAAAGGGAAGTATCTTCCTTAAATACTTTCTACTCCACAGACCTTTTCAGGAGATGCTGTCATGGCAAAGAGGAGAAAAAATTAATCTTTTGAATATGGTTATCATGACCAGTATGTACACACTTATTTTCTAGTTCTACAGAGCTCTCTTCTAAGATTAAGGCTGAAATCCTATGCATACTTAATAGGAAGTAGGGCAGTACAAGAATTTCATATGTGATAGCACTATTATTTCTTATTTACAAGTTGTATATATTGCTCTACATCCAATACAATATCTGAGCAGTAAACAATAAAATGAGGGATTATTATCAATCATCATCATCAGAATTAAAGCCATTAAAATCATGTTGTGCCAATAAAACTGTGACTGGTTAGTTAGGGAAGGCTTGTTTCAGTACAAACATCTTCTCAGGCAGCTATTTTGGAAGTATTCATTTATTGCTTTTGTTTTTTAATGCTGTTACTGTTATTATATTGGAAGCAGTTCTAAGAATATGCATTGCAGAGCAAGAAATTAAATATCCAAATCAATCAATCAATCAATCAAGTAGATGGAGAATGTGGTGCTTTAGCCTTCTAAATGTCTTCAGAGCTGTGGAATTTTTTTTTCAAAACTTGTTTGAGTTTCCATTTAAACAAAATTTAATATTGTGCTAGCATAAATCAACAATTGTGCAATGAGAAAATAAGGCAACTAGATGTCGAAATTCGGTGCTGGTGCATTTTAGTGGCAAATTGACACTTCTTTCCCATTGCCCTAGCAAGCACTAGTTGTATTGCACAATCATTAGTGTACACTTGCACATCATTAGCTAGTGTTGGGCACAGTTGGATACCACCCAAAGTGGTGAGTACCACACAGATCATAGGTCAACCTTTGTTAGACAGTATTTAAATGTCCAAAGAAGTGTTAAAACACCTCAAAAATGTAAAAACCCAAAACTGATCAAGTAATAGCACAATCCTATGCATGTCTACTCAGATGTTAGCTCCACTGACTTCAATGGGACTTAATACCAGGTAGGGATGTCCAAATTTTGTGAAATCCATCCAAGGTATGTTTCATGGATTGTGCGATATCATTCGTTCTGGAATCTGTTCACAGACGGATTCCAATCTCACCCACCCCCGCTATGTGGAAAAATATGTAAATAATTCTGGAAGAAAGTTCACAACAATTGACATAATGTATGTTAGTATGTAGCATTTAGCATAATATCCTCCATTCCATTCAATTCTTCCCTGTGTATATTTTCCAGCATGGCATATGTCCCAGGAGAAACTTGCATAATTTCCTGTGAATAAATTTGCATGAATTTCATGAAAGTCGGCAAACTCAGCACAGCCTGGGGAGGTTGGTCCGCAGTGGATTCCACAGGTCAGATTCTTAGAAATCCAAACTCATTTTAATCCATCTCACATTTCTCCAGAATCCCTGTTCCCAGATAAGTAGCCTAAGCTATAATTCTATATACCTTGGGAATAGGCCTCATTGAATTCAATGACACTTATTTTTGAGTCGCAGGAGGTGAGTGGGAGGCGGATGTCATCATCTAAAGGACATGTGCACATCCGTAAGTGGGCAGTAGCATGCATGTTAATGAATGCTCATCAGATGAACCTTGATAGGTCTAGGCTTATACCGCAAGTTAAAAAAAACCCATAGACTGGCACAAAAGGGGTGTTATATTAATTCCCAATTGCAGTTAAACTGTTTCATAGATAAAAATATTTTACAATAATTTCATTGAATAAGGATCTGTTGCCTTATAAATGTAGATAGTTCCTTCTTTAAATCTTGTTCCTTTTAATAAATGTTGGTCCTATATTTCCTCTTTGAGAATATAAAAGAAAATGAATAATATTTCATTTAACATCTGCTTTTCCTGTGCTGAAGTCATTTTCACTTTTTCTGAAAGCCATCAGCTCTCTTAGGACAACATACAATTTCCTTTGCTTTTTCATCTTTTCAAGTGTTTATTATCCTCTCAATTTAATTCTGGCAGCTTCTTCCCCCTTTCCCAGCTTTACAGCATTTCACATATTGAAGTCTCGTACATCCCCTTGACTCGCTCAGCATGTCCATTTAAAATTGTTTTCACATTACAGTTGAGAGAAAGCCAGAGAGAGATAAATTCCAGCGTCACAAATGTCCTGGTCGTCTAAATATGTATTTCAGAACTGACTCAATTTTTAACTCCTCAGTAAGGGAGTCTGTTGTTGGGAGGCCATCTTCTCACATTGCCTTTGTGGTGGAGAAGCCATTTCAGATGGGCACCTTCATGGGTCACAGAGAGTATCACTAGTTCCTATCGGACTTGCCTAAGAACTGCTCCTTCCACAGAGCATGAGCTTTGGAAGTTACATTTCTAGCGCAGGAAGGAGCCATGTGACATGAAAATACATTGTAATTCAGATGAAGACAGAAATTAAAGCCTCTTTCACGTCGTCAGCTGTATATTGTGGTGAATGCACAGAGTGACAGCTCTGCCCACAACCTCAACATGTTTATATGAATGCCTGAAAAGGCAGGTTTTATGTGCATACAACTGCATGCTAGTGTGGTATATTGGTTAGAGTGTTGACCTGGGGAAACCTGGGTTCTACTCCCCACTCAGCCATGAAGCTCACATGGTGACTTTGGACCAGTGATTGACTCTCAGCCTAATCTACCTCATTGGGTTGTTTTGAGGATAACATGGAGAGGAGGAACATGTATGGTGCCCTGGGCTCCCTGGAGGAAAGGGAGGATAAAAACATAAGAAATAAGTATGTGCTTAGGTTCATCACATGATAGGAAACCCTGAACACAATGCCCTCAATCATTTGAAGAACCTACACCCAACTCCCTTTCAGAACTTCTACCGTAAGTAGAAGCCAGGGCCAGCAGACAAGATCTCAGTTTGTTCTCTAAATGTTTAGTTTGAGTGCAGAGGAGCAAATGTGAAAGGGGCTTCTAAGTGTGTTGGAAGTGGTTTGAGAACAGGCATGTACTACCCTGAATACACTGGCTATGTAATCCCTTTTCAGATATGTTATGACCATTGGCCATGCTTGCAGGCACTTCTGGGAGATGAAGTCCAAAATATTTTCTGCCCACCCCACCCTAGTGCGAGCACATGATTCATTGTACTGCCTGAAAAAGACCCTTCGAGCATCATCAGATGAGCATTTTATCGCACATTCGTTCCTGCCCACATGTGGCTTTTTGCAGGTCCTTTTGACGACGCCATCCACCCCCGCGTCTTCTGCTCCTTCTGGTCTTCTTTCTGCCGCAAATAAGACCCCAGTAAATCTGTAGTCTTTTGTTTTGTTTCGTTGAAGTGAAATGTGCCACCAGGAAAAGCCACGTGATAAAAACGCCCACTGAATGGGCCACGTGGTCCCCTGTGTGAAGAAAGAGGAAGTATCGTGGGACAGAAGCAGGGGGAAAGAGATGGTAAAGAAATGTGATTTCCCCCCGTCTGATGACATTCTACGTATACTGCTCTACACATGGCAGCCTTTTCAAACTGTACAAACAAGTGTATACACCTGGATGATGTTTGCCAGGGGTACCCATGCACATTCTTTATGCACACATAAAACATCTGAAAGGGGCTTCTGTCTTCTCCCTTAAGCTGGCCAGTCAGAATTGTTAGAAAGGAAGGGAGCAGCATACATGGGGAGGGTGGAGATCACTTTTACAAGAAACAAATTGGAATGTGTGTGTGTGTGTGTGTCTGTGTGTGTTTGTGTGTGTTTGTGTGTCTATTCTGTTTGGCTCAGAAAGTGTCATTATCCTGTGGACACACCAGGTGTTTTTTCTGGAAATGTTTGTACATACCAGCCTGCCTGCTAGCTTTCCCCAACCTGGTGTTCTCCAGATGTGTTGGCTACAAATGTAGTTGTGATTTAATATATCTGGAGGGCACCATTTGGTGAAGGCTGGTATATACCAAGAAGAACATCCCTTGTGGGCTTTGCCCTTTATTCCAGAAGAACAGATTTCTTTCAGAAATTCTAGTAGATTTTGAGTTGCCTAACATTTCTGGGTAGCAGCACATTGGTTTGTTGGGGGGCATGGGGGGAATAATCCTTGCAATTCTTTGTCATCTTAAAACAAAATTTAAAAATGTGGTAATCATCTGAGCAGCATAACACGTTCTATCTGGGATTAATTAAATGTGCTAGTTTCACAGCTACCTTATCCACCTTACCACTTATCTGTGGTCTGCCTAGTTGGTTTGTATATTGGAATGAAATGTAATATTTTATTTCATTAATAATTTTATTACATTTAGTAATGGATGTGTTTTACTATACTATTTTAATGACAATTTTAAAATATATTTATTAAAAATAATAATTGACTAATAAAATTGTAATATAATAGTTAATATAATATTGAACATATGTCGAAGCCTCTCATTCAGAGTCGCTTGGCATATGTGAATCTCTTCTGGGTGAGATGAGCAGTTCCCCAGAGAGACTCGACTTACAGAAAAATACTAGATAAGCATTTTATATTTTTACTTCCTGATCTTATTATGAGTGGCTTGAAAGTACACATACAGTTTTTTTACAGGATACTTTAAAAATAAATCCAGGGAAGTCTGTTTCCTCTTATGTATCTACTTTTAGCATTGGGCTTGACACGACCTTCAATTTCCCATGATATAATCATATATATATATATATATATATATATATATATATTGCACTGGGATAGTACTGTTTAAGAAGACAGAATAAAAGTATTTGCTATGCTTTCTGCAGTGGTTGTTAAGGCATATGGGTCCCTAAATTGGTTATTTTCTGCTGTCCTCTATATTAATGGCAAGCAACTGCACAGTTGTATAGCTACAGGCAACTGATAGGGAAAACACAAGTTCCTTCCTCCTAGTGTGGCTTCTGTGGCTAATAACAGATAACCACTAAGCACACAGAAGACACTTTACCACAAGAATGGGGAACGTGTGGCTCTCCAGATGTTGTTGGACTGAAATTCTCAGCATCTCTCACCATTGGCTGTGCTGGCTATGACTGTTGGGAATTGCAGTCCAGGAACATCTGGAGGGCTACACGTTCCCCATCCCTGTATTATCACATGGGCTGTCTTCACGGCACCAGGCTGATGCCACTCCATTACCAAACCCCATGGTTTTGCTGGTACAAGGTTGCAGTAAATTATCCAGATGGAGGGAGAAGTGTGGGCTTTGCACCAGCCATTAGGCTCACTGGGCCCACCCCCTCCTGTGGCTTCCATTGACCTTCCACCCGGGACTGCTTCCAGAGCAGCACCTAAGGGTGGATAGACAGGGAAGATCTGCACTGACCTCACTCAGGCAGGAAAAATTGGGGTAAGTCCCTGACTTTTCTGCTCTGCAACTTTGGCTCTTTGACCCAGGGTGGCTCCGAATCAACGGCTGTATCCATATAACTAACAGAGCGTGGCTTCAGAGCCACTCTGTGGCAAAGATAATGTATGGATAGCACCGTGGTAATTGGCAGTATCTTCCAGCCCTAGCCCAGCACTGAGCACTCCTGCAACTGCATGGAAATCTCTAGAAATGGAATGTGTATTGCTAGGGAGCAAGAACTACGGTTCAAACTGTTTCCCTTTGTTGTTTAGAATGTACAGGGCAAATGAAGGTTGACATCCCCTCCCATAACCCTCTATTAACATGGACTAGGGAGTGACCCACTATTCAGCTAGCGTGGGACCTCCTGAAATCATTCATGCCAACCCTTCCTCTCATTCTAGTCTAATCAATGCCTCACTTTGCCACCCTACCGACTTGGCTGCTGAAAGCCCTGAGAAGTGAAGGCTGTTATACAAGAAGGACTCTACATCTTACCCTGAAATCTGGTAAACAGGAATAAGGCACTCACTCATTTGTTTTCTTGGAAAGCACCCTTCCTGGACCACCCAATTCTTTTATGAGTCTTTGAGCACCCAAACCCATAACTGGCTCGGAATATCAGGTGTTATCTGAAGTTGCAATCTTATAACAACTCCCCTGGGAGTAAACCTCATTGAAATTCATAGGATTTACTTCAGAGTAAAAATTTGTAAGAGGCAATAAGGAGAAAGTTATCAGTGGCGACTAGTCCTGATAACTTTATTCTACTTCCAATATCGGAGAAAGTATGCCTGTGTACACCAGTTGCTGGGGAACATGCATACAGGGTGCTGTTGCACTCATGTTCTGATTGTGGGTTTCCCATGGGCAGCTGGTTGGCCCCTGTGTGAACAGAATGCTAGATTATATGTTTTTATAATCTAAAAGATGCAACAAACAAAATGAATGAAAATAAAATCAGCAAATTCAGGAACTGATCGGGTTTATGCCTCCTAGCTCTGTCCCAATTTCTGTTTATTACACATGCATCCAAACATGCATAAGCTCCTGTATATGGGATTAGGTGACCTCCTCTTTACAGGGAATCAGATTGTGCAACAGGAGCCTACATATATTCATATATATATATATATATATATATATATATATATATATACATACACACACACACACACAGAGGCTCAGTGCATACTTGAATGTGTATGACCTTGATCAACCCCTTCCATCTGTTCATTCCTACCCATATGAATGGATGAATACAACTTATGTTACATACTGGCAAAACATTGGCTGCTGGATGTAGGCAGTTCTGTGAGGGGAGGAGCAAGATGATAGCTATTCCCACCAGGTTAATGGAAAGGCTCGCACTGTCTTATTTTTCTAATTGAGGCAGCCAGGTAGAATGGCCATTGATGGCTATTTTCTAGGATGTTGCTGTTACCCTATGAATTATAAATCGCCATTAATATACGAGCAGGCTAATAGACTCAACACATTTCCGTGCCTTTATAAAGTAAACAGGGCTGGCACGAGGCTTACATGGGCTCTTGGACAGTGCCATGGATGCTCCCCCCCCTCCTGCTTGAACCCCTGCTGATGGTCCTCCTGGCAGATCTGCCATCAGTCACCCCACCCTGGGGCAGATCGGTATTTCAAAAGGTTGTCCCCAACCTCTGCCATTTTACACAAGAAATGAGCAACCACAGGTAAGCTTGTAAAAATTGCTCTGGGCTCTTAACTTCTGTGCACTGCACTCAACATGCCAAGGTAGGGAATACAAATTGGTGTCTCTTGTAGAAGAGGCCTAGGACACACACACGCACACACACACGCACACACGAGTTTTTACATACCACAGATACAGGCAGATTCTGAAAACAAGCAGGTGGTACTATATTCCTTTTCCAATGTAGAAAATACAGTCTGTTTCTCTAGGTTACCAAAACAAACGCAAAGGTAGGTCCTATTAAACCAAGGGAGGATTTATAACCAATTCTCAGTGGCCTAAGCAATCTCAGGCCATCCTATCTTTTTATAATGACTTCAGAAACTATTAGCAAGAGTTCATGGTGAGGTGAGGTCTCTTTTCAAGCAAATCATACCATTTGGGATTGGGAGCTGTTCGTAGCTGCTATCTTCCCATAAATGCAGGAAATGGTTGTGTCATCTCAAGTGTTCAGGCCTTTGCTTGTTAAATGGGTGGAACAAGGTCTGCAGAGGAAATCTTTTGAACCTGCATAATTCGCCCTTTGGGTGGAGGTTGGTTTGAGGCATTGCTTCATTCAGTTGAGCTTTCACCCCGGGGAGCTGGAGCTCAAATATAAGCCAGAGTGATGGAATGGAAAATTCCTTTGAATAATACATTTAAGTTTAACGAATCATACATCCGGAAAAGCTCATTGTCTCCATCCCTAATATTGTTTGATCAATTGGCATTAAGGTGTCTGCATGTTTCAGACTTGTAGTTGATGCAAAATACTAATAGACATATAACACTCACGCTGAGCACTGGTTGTTGAATTACCTACTGACGGTTGTTGAAAAAGGTGGTGATCTACAGACAACACGCTGCAGCAGGCGCTGCAAGGAATCAGCTACCACCCCGGTTGCAAATTGCCTACTCGGCTCTGACTGACAGCTCGGGCGCCATTTTCCCTGCTTACCAAACTCCGTTAGTCCTCCAGCAGGTATCCCAGAACACACTGCGGCACCATTGAAGCCGATGCAGGACACGCCTCCCAAACCCCATTGGCTGCCTCAGTCAGTGGGCAGAACTCAGCAGCCTCGGGCGAAAGGCAGCCAGGAGGAACGGCAGCACCAATACAACAGTCGCACCCCACGCCCAGTGCTGCAATTCCAACGTTGGCACCCACGCCCCAGCCCCCAACCCCCCCCACCTCCCTCCTAGAGCATCTTCCGCACACACAGGAAAGAAGGTGAGAGTGGGGTGGCATAGAAAACTTTATTCAGCAGGGAGACCAGACATGGGCAATGAGGCACATGGGCACCACTATGCCAGGGCAGAACCTACGGAAAGGACAGTTGCCCCCGGGAAGGGAGGAGGCAGCTGGAAGGCACAGCAGTGAAGAGGGGACAGCCGAGGCCCCACCTCCAGGGAGCCAAGCACGGAACGTGCCAAGGGGATGAGGTGGAGAGGGGCAGCATGCCAGGGAGAGATGCCAGTCCACAGATGAAACTCCACAGCCGACACTCACAGGGGGTGGGGGTAGCGCAGCCAGATCCAGGCACTGATGCTTTCACACACCCGGGACGCCTCCGCACGGGTGCGACACACCCCAACGGGATTCTCGGAGCCCGGCAATGGCTCGCTGTTCAGCCATGTTGGGCAGATGAAGGGGGCTCTCTGGTCGCCCCTTCCCCTGCCCTCATCCTTCTGGGTGATGCAAGGGTGGAGGTGGTGGTGCAGTGGGGGTCTACTTTGGATGGGGTGTTGTTCTCCCTCTTGGTGTGGGGGGGCTGCCCCTTGCTCCAGGGTGCCTGGGGTTGTTGCTTCTTCCGTCTCCCCCTCCCCCCCCCTTGGCCATGGCTCCCTTCTGGTGTGCTTCCCTGTCCGTTTGGGTAGCTGACTGGGCACCCTGCGTGAGTGCTTGCAGGAGCAGGCTCCTTGTTGAGCTCCGTGTCGGCTGCCTGGTGGGGGAGGCGGGCATCCTGGTTGCTATGGCGGTGAAGCCGGGGCTCTGTTGCGAGCGTGCTTGAGTAGCCACCTGCTTTCTGCCTCTCTTGCTGCTCCGCTCTCTGATCTTCCGTTCCCATCAACTCACGATCATTGCTTTAACAACGCACCAATTCGGATGACACGTTTGACAATTGACAATTCCCCCAACAACTTGCAAGTGAGTTGTTCATCTCAGTTGTTGGATGTTGCTACTTTACCAACTGTGGGTTGTTGCTTCGTTGTGTGGCTACATTCAGACGACACGCTTAACAACGCAATGGGTTGTTGCTTCAACAACCCACAGTTGTTAAACGTGTCATCCGAATTCAGCCTGTGCCTTTAAACAATAAATGTTTCAGCCACCATCTAGATCGGGGTGGCAGAAAGCAGATCTCCAAACATCAGCTCCCAGCTTTCCTGAGCATTGGCCAAGCCGACAGGGGCATCTGGGAGTTGAAATCCCAAGTAGTTGGAGATCTACCTTCTGCGCACCTCTGACCTTTTCTACATCAAGAAAAGTAACATGAGAGGGAACAGATGTAGCTCAGTGGAAGAGCAGGTGCTTTGCATGCAAATGGTCCCAGGTTCAATCCTCACCATCTCCAGGTAGGGCTGGGAAAGAGCACTGTTGAAATCCAGGAACCAATCTACACACATGCTTGTTACGTTTTAAATAGTTGATTGTTACATTGTTAATTACTGCGTTTTAAAACATGGTATGCCATATTATCATATTCTTATGTTTCAGTTGAGCATTTCTACAGTCTTCATTGCGTTTAATTAGGTCACACCGACTGTTCTGTGCGTCTCTGCCTGTTACTTTCCTTCCTGTCATTGAAATTTCCCCACCCACTTCCTCCAAAGAGAGGAGGGCTACTCTCCGCCATCACCTCCTCCTCCGCCACCTTCTTTGTCCATGTCAGGGCCGCTGGCAGGGCACTGGGCAATGTTAGGAGGCAGGGTGAGGAGTCCTTGTGGACTCCTGAGGGGCTTCCCACTCCGAGGCAAACCCTGCCTGCCATTCCTCCTCTCAGCTCTCATCTTTCTCCTCAGGGAGCGCAACCGCTGCCACCGCCTCAGCCTGCCCACCTGCACCTTCTCATGTTACCCACGCAGAGCAAAGGGAGGGAGGGAGAAAACACGCATAATAAGCACTGGGATGGAGATGCTGCCGCCTGAGCCCAGGCTCCCTCGTCGTCGCCTGGCTTTGCCACAAGGCAGCGCTCAGCCGAGAGACGAGAGGGAAAACAGGGACTTTGGGTCCTGTGGGTGGGAAAGCGGCGCCATGGTGTGGGTGCTGGGGCTTCCCCTCAGGATACCCAGGCATAGCCCTCGGGGAAGGAATGCCGCAGAGGCTGCCCCCTTAGCTGCTCTCGCTCGCTCGAAATCTCCATTTAAAAATGTTCTATTTCTTATTGTTGTTCTTATTTTCGACCTGTGTGAAAAACACATGCCTCAAATTTTCATGTACTAGACTATTGTTTGAATGTTCTGAATTTTTTCTAGACCACCTAGGTTGGTCACAAGAAGGCTGTATAGAAAAGAGAGTAGAAAATGCAAAACCAGTCAGGGAAGCCAACGGCAGTACAAAGTATTTGGGCGCCAGAAAGAAAGTACACACCCACACGTCTGTTATTGGATACGGGAAGTTTGATAGCTGCGACTCTAATATGGTAATGAAAGACACATTCTTCAACTTACAATGATTTATCAGTTTAAAAAAATGGAATATATCACAGACAATCGTAGAAAACAACCACGGCTATAAAATGTTATAGTAAGAAAGTCATGTGCCCCAATGAGTAATCGTAACCCTTCCTTAACGTAGTAAAGCTACAGTGTAGATTGGCCGCTGGAGAGTATTGCCAGTCAGTGTTGTAAGTGACCAAATTCAACCACCTTGAGCAACGTCTTGAGAATGAAATCTTGTAGTTTGCTGAATGCCTTGATTTATACTAGTAAATGTTTGGATTTTGCTATATTTCCATGTGGCCTACAAAAATGTGAATAATTCATAAGGGTTTGGGGTGCAGTTCCTACTTTGATCTTCAAAGAGTTGCCAAATACCCGATTGGCTATTTCATCTCTTGGACTGTTAGGGCTACTTCATGCCAGACCTTTTTTAAGGTAGCCATAAACATTGCACATGGGAAACCATTGGCCAAATCCTAGAGTCTCAGTCAGGACCACCAGATGTCCATGCCCTCTTTCACCTGGCCCTGCCTCCTTTTCTTGGCCCCACTCCTTTTCCCCAAGAGCTGAACTTTTGGTCAAATTTTGTATGTTTCTTTCCCATTCTAAATTGTTGAAATGCCTCTCATAAGGGGTAGTTACTGGTGGTAACAGCTTGCAGCTAAAATATGCTGTTATTGTTGATATTTTTTTGGAATGTTGGACCCACCCCTTTGCCTTTAGCTCCGCCCCCCACTGGGATATGGCCTCCAAGAGCTTCTCTAAAATCAAATCAGCATCCTTGGGCCTGAGGAGAGGAAAGAGGAATGGCCAAAGACAGGCTAAGCCAAGAAATATGAGGACAAGAACAGCATTAAAGAAGGAGAGCAGTGCTACTGGCCAAGGAGGAAGAGAGGTATAAAGAGAGTGCCTCCATTCCCAAGCCCTGGATTTTCCCCCATACTGTCATGTGACTCTCTTGCAATCACTCAATCTACGTATATGTAAAGTGAATGGGAGTTTTGCCATTGATTTCTAAGGGAGTCACATTGCAGTCTCTCTATATTTTATTTTAAAATAATTGAGATTGGGTTTCGCAGAAATGATCCTGACTATAATGGGAAGATTGCACAAACAAGAAAGAGAGGCATGACTTGTTTGGAAATTGTGCTAATCGAAAAAGAAGAAAGATGGCAAGATAATTCATGTACCCTGAGAATAGATCATTCTAATGCACGGTAGACTTCACTGTGTAGAATATTATGCTTAAGATGCCATGATCATTCACGTAAAAAGTAAGTACAAGAGAAGCGATGCTTTTCTTGCATTCATGCAAATAGCTTCTGGCTGGCACAAAAACATACACTATGTTGCAGAATTGGTGGGTAATGATGTAAGTTTCCACTTCGTGAAACAATTTTGCACTGGCAATTAAACTTTTAAGAACAGCGTAAAGTAAGTCTTCCAGCATTTTCTCCTTTATTTCTCTCTCTCTCTCTCTCTCTCTCTCTCTCTCTCTCTCTCTCCCCCTCCCTCTCTCTCTCATGTTGCTCCGATTTCTTAAGGGAAAGCAGATGAATAGTTTTTTCCCCCAGTGCCTGAATGTCTCAGATCTTCCTTTTCCTGTAAATGGTTTCCCTTCTGGAGCCTCACCCTTCACCTCTCCAGTCTGTCCCAAATGTCTCTGCCCATGAAAGGCATCAGGCTTACAGGCCACCAGGACGCTAGTCATACCCACACAAGATTAGGATCTCTCTCCTGTGATGTCCCCCTGAAATTTAAAAGCACTGCACCACTTAATCTTAGTACATTGCTCTTGCCCTTTCGTCTCGACCCCCACTCCTATTTTTTCCCTAGTGCAGCCTTCCCCAATGCTGTTCCTTCAGATGTTTTGGACTACAACTCCCATAGGCCTAAAGGCTGGGGTCGATGGGAGTTGCAGTCCAAAACTTCTAGAGGCCTTCACATCGGGGAAGCCTGCCTTCATGCATTTCTGGGAATGGCTCCAGGTTCTGGAGGGCCCATGGGCAAGGCCCTCTCAATGGTCCCCCTCTCTCAGTGAGTCAATCTACTTTTGCTCCTCATCTTCTTTCTCATCATTGCTACCGCTTGCTTGCTTGACAGGCAGACAGCCAGTTAGCAATAGGCAGGGCATCTACTGCTCCTTCGTGTCACCGCCTCCATTATCTGGGCCAGAGTAAGAGGCAGGTGAATGAACAGGTTGCAAGATTGAAGAGGAACAACTCCAGGTGTGTGTGTGTTGTCAGTGGTTATGGGCCCTCAGCAGGTCTCCAGTCATGTCTACCTTTGATGCCAGCCCTGTGCGTTATCCTTATTACATGGGCCTTTGATGTTCATCATTTCTTCTTGATTTATTCTTTCTTTTTGTTCTCATAGCACCCTTCATGATTGTTTAGTTCTTTAAGCTGCCCCCATACAGCTAATGGGATTATGATGCAGCAGTAGTCAGCATCTTAGAACTTCTGATGCTTCTACTTCGGTGCAAAGCAGCAGTGTGTGTGTGTGTGTGGGGGGGGGGTGATTAACAACCCACAGGCAGGGGTCTTGCTTCACCCTTCTTGCACCTCCTGTCAGCAATGTCTCTCATCATTGCCCCCCCCTCCAAAAAAATTCTAGGCACAACTTTGCTATGTCAAACATGTGCTTGGAACCTCAGCAGGAGGGAAAGTGCCTTGAAAAAGTACAGGGGGAAAGCACTGGGTAGGAGAAGGTTAGCCCACTATCACCACCACCACCACTTTTCACTGGGGAAGCAGAGTGGCCGTTCAAGTTTAGCTAGGCTGTCCAGATGGCTCAGGATTTCCCGGTCCTAACCGGGAATCCAGGGGCGAACCGGCCCAACCGGGGGGCGGGGGGGGCAAACCGGGGTGGCGGGGGGTCACGCGGCGGTGGCAGCAAGCAAGGAGCGGCGGTAGACCCGGCGGCGGTGGCGGCGGAGGAGCCCGGGAAGCGGCCGCCCCAGCAGAGAAGTGCCCTCCCTCGCGCCTCACGCTCCTTACCCGCAGGGGCGTCCGCTTCCCTCCGATGCTCGAATCTACTGAGAAACAGGCTTCGTGGCCTGTCCCTCAGTAGCACGCCGGGTGATGATGTCATCACCTGGCGCGATACTGAGAGACAGGCCGTGAAGCCTGTTTCTCAGTAGATTCGAGCACCGGAGGGAAGCGGGTAAGGAGCGCGAGGCGCGGGGCGCGGGGCACTTACCTGCTGGGGCAGCCAGGTCCGCCGCCGCGCCGCCGCCGCCACTGGGGCCGCCGTCGCCGCCGCCGAGTCTGCCGCGCCGCCGCACCACCAGGTCCGCCGCCGCCGGGTCCCCCGACGGCTCGTGAGGCCAGCGGCCGCGCAGAAAAGACGGGCGGGGGGCCAATTACGTCACTTCCAGATCCGGCCCTCCCCTGCCTCTTCCGCGCAGCCGCTGGCCTTACAAGCTGGCGGGGGACCTGGTGGCGGTGGCGGCGGCGCGGCGGCGGCAGCAGAAGAGAACCCGCCCCAGTAGGTCCGGGCTGATGTTTTTTGGGGGTGGGTGGCTTGGTGGGGGGGTTGTTTTGGGTGGGGGGGGTGACTTGGGGGGTTTGTTTTGGGGGGTGGCTTGGTGGGGGGGTTGTTGGCGGGGGGGGGACCGGGATTTTGGGTTCCAAAATCTGGTCACCCTAAGTTTAGCTCCATCTTAAGGCTACAATCCTACGAGTGCTAACTTGGAAGTAAGTCCCATTGAACAAGTTGGACTTCTGAGCATTCTACATCCGTAGGATCAGGTTTCACATGGTCAAAGCACAAACATAGTGCTCTTTTCTTTTCTTTTCTTAACAGTGTAATATTATTCCACAGTTAAATAAAGCTAGAGAAATTGACATCATCATCATCATCATTGTTATTATTATTATTATTATCTCTTTCTCACTCGTGGTGATTTTTCTAGATGGACATGACAGGCTTTGCCAAGTCATGCTGTCTTTTATTGATTCAGGAATTTCCTGACGATTTAGCATGTTTTAAGTATGACTGCTTTCTGGATGTTGGTGTGGATGTATTCTGGTAGGCCCAGTTTCTGTATATTTTCTGTATATATATATATATATATATATATATGTAATGCTGGTGACTGATGTGACTAATGGGATAATTGTGACCTTTCCTGATGCCATAGTACTTTGACTTCCTTGGCCAGTGGTGTATATTTGTCTCTCTTTTCTTCTTCCTTTTCCACAACATTTTTGTCATTCGGTATTGCTATGACAATGAGGTATGTGTATTTTTCTTTTTTGTCTATGAGCATTATGTCTTGTCGGTTGCAAGGTATTGTCTTGTCCATATGAATTGTTCTGTCCCAGTATATGTTATGATCTGCATTTTCCAGGATTGTTTCGGGTGAATATGTATAATACGGTATAGGTTGTTTGATAAGGTTCAATTTGATGGCCAGTTGTTGGTGAATTATTTTTGCAGCTGTATTGTGTCTGTCCGTATAGTCCATTCCTGCCAGAATTTTACATCTTCCTGTTATATGGTCTATTATTTCTTGGAACTGATGACATTTCCTGCATAGGTCTGTTGTTACACTGTTATCTTTTATGATGTATTTTTGGTAGTTCTTGGTTGCTATAACTTGATCTTGTATAGCTATTAGGAATCCTTCGGTTTCTGGAAATAGCTCGCCCTTCCTGAGCCATTCGTACGATTGTTCTTTGTTTGTTTGTGGGTTCTGTATTATGTTGTAGTGCTTCCCATGGAGTGCTTTTTGTGCTCATTTTTCTTTTTTCTCTGCGAGTGTGAGTGGTCATGTTTGGTCTTCACTTTGTAGTGCTAGGTTGAGTGGAGTGTAATTTTTATCTGCTGTTACTATGGGATTATCATCATCATCATCATCATCATCATCATCATCATCATCATCATTTCCACCCTGGGATCAGAGACCCAGGACATACTGAAAGACACTGGGTGGCTGTGTTGTGTTTATACACTGCCAAATTAGCAAACAAATGTTAAGATGGCCACCTGATGAGAGATGAGCACATCAACCCCACATTTTAAGTACATGGCTGCCTGTCTGGCAAATAGCCCAGGCTAGGCCCCATTGATTTTGGTATAAACAAATGGGTGGGATGTTTTTAACTTCTGACATTTTCAATTACAGCACTGATTCATTATTGCTTGCCAAGAAACTGTAGCCCAGGGAGTCTGGCCAAAATTATATGGCCTTTCTTTCTTTCTTTTTTTACTGGTAGATAAGCTACCCTAACTGTTGGCAATTGAAACAGTAACCGATGAAAACAGAAGGAAGGAAATGATAAAATGAGAGAGGAAGACATGTCAGAGATGAATCGCTTTTACAAATCATTAGAACTGCTTGTTAACATTTCAAGGGAAAGATTCCATTTGCTACTTTATGTGTGGCTTTCATAGTTTGGAAGACTTGTATATTGCACCCCATGTGAAATGTCTTTATAAAAGTTTTGCTGGCTTTATAGGGAGACAGGGAAAGAAATGTGGAAAATGGACTAAAATAACAGTCAGAAACCCTTTGGAGGCAGTTGGTATGAAAGATTCCCCCTCTTTTTCTGCTGTATTTGCAAAAATTGTACAGCAGCCCCAGTTCAGAGGGCATTTCCTGCCATTGTTAGCAAATTACAACCCAGACCCTTTCCCCTAGCTGAGTTCTTTTGTAGATTGATTGCAGAACTATGTTTGTTTATGAGTGCGTGACGAGTGGAGCATAGGCAAAATTTTGAGAAAGTATATGTGTGTGTGTGTGTGTGTGTGTGTGTATATATATATATATATATATATATATATACACTACAGATGCTGCAATCTTGCACATAGTGAAGTGCATAAGTCCCTTAACACTGAGTTCAGTGGGGTTTAAGAATTTCAGCCAAAGAAACTTCTGGCGTCCATGGTTCAGAACATTTTGCTCAGAAACATGTTGTTTCCTAACTAATGCTATCCTGGAGCTCATCTTTTTTTCTTTAAAAAATTTTGTTTTGGAGCAGGCGCTGCGCCCATGCACTGGGTGCCTGCGCCTCGGGTCCCAGTTGTTTAAAAAAACAAAAAAACTTTGGTTTGGAGGTTTGCTTTGCTCCTCATGTCTCAGGGTTTTGTTTTGTTTTTTAAAAAATGGCTTCTCCCCATGCCAGAGAAGCATGGAGGGGGGCCAGTGGCCCATTGGCTCACTGGCCCACTCCCTCCCCCCTGTCCCGGCCGAGTGACCAATCAGGGGTCATTATTGGCTGGGATACACCTCCTCGATGCAGTTCCAAAGCAAGGCAACAGATGGCAGATGCCGTCATCGCCTCGCTCCAAGATAAAAAAAGTCGAGGTAAGTGCTCGACTTTTTTAAAATGGAGCTTTGGGGGTTTGCCCTGGATGGCTTCGGGATGGTGGCATTGGAGCAATGTAAAAAGTCACGGTGAAATGAACATTGAAAAAGCGCAGTTTCGTGGGGAATAGCATGATGTGGCTGTGTGTTGGCAGCTGCATCGTATAAACAATGGGACACAACTGCACAGCCACGACAGGGTATATAGAGTGCATATAGACAAGCCCCAGGCATAGGATTGTGCCCTTAGTTTATAGAATGGCACAGAAAGGAAATGAATTAGAAGACTATTTGAGAAAAAAGACAATATTTTGGAAAAAGCTAAACAATATATTAGAAAAAAATATCTTCCCTTGATAAATGAGTTGTAGTATAAGAAGCAGTTGGAAGAAATTAAAACCATCCAGTCAAAACAGGATGCATTAATAAAGGAGGATAAGGAAATACAGTACAGTAATTGTACAGTATCAAAATGACTAGTAGAAACAGGACAATGAGTTAGACAAATAAAATAAAATATAGCTTGGAGGAAGTTCAAAATATGAACAGCTAATACAATTTAAAATTTAGGGACCTGTCAGAGCAAGTGGCTTGTTTGCATCTCATGGTCTTCCTGGAATATAGATTTAAATTTATTTCAGTCTAGATAATGATGCTGTCAATGGAGTAGAAACAGTGATTAGAATAGGAGAAAATCAAGTCAAAAATCAAGGGTCTTCTAGAAACGTTTGCCAGTTTGAGGCTCAGTGACAAATAACACATCAGTTCCCCCTCCCCCAATATAGTTGCAGGGGCTCTGATTTTCATTGGTTTAATTTTTATTTCCTCAGCCATGATCCTGATGACATCACACACACACAGTATGACTATGAGGTGAAGAAGAAGAAGAAGAAGAAGAAGAAGAAGAAGAAGAAGAAGAAGAAGACATTGCTTTCATTATAGGAACACACCATGTTCCCCTTCCCTCCCTCTCCTCCTGCAAGAAGGGGAAGTTTAAAGCTTCTGACATCATATGACCCCCAACATTTCAACCTTATATATAAGTAATTGTGATTAGAATCAACAGGAAACTGTGGCTTCTTCAAAACCACAAACACAAGCTTTAAACTTCCTCACCTTGGGTGTGAAGGAGGGATGGAGAGGGGAAACCATGGGTTCCTGTTACATTTGAACTAGGCCGGTGCCTTGAATGAAGCTAGTAAACAGCAAATTGCAGCAACTTATTAAAATAAATTGAGCATCATGAATCTCAATAAAGGCCCTTTCTACACCTACGGGTGTAGCAGGCTGGAGGGGTTGCGAACCCGAAGTAGCCACTTCCGGGTTCGTTGCCCCAATACACACATGAAATGCGACACCCCGGGCTGCTCCTGGACCGTCACGCTGGCCATTTTTTCTTTGGCCGATCCAGGCACAGGAGCACTCTTCCACAAAACAATAGTATTAAAATGGTTTTTAAAAAAATGCACATGATCAGCCCCCCACCCCTCTCCCTGCCCTCCTGGGGGTGGTGAAAGTGGTGCCACACCCTTCCCTGCTGGGCACGGAGCCACGCAGTGCGGCCCATGCCCAGTTTGCAGCCACGCTTACTCATGAGTAAGCGTGGCTGTGCCCAGGATGGGCAGGCACACATTCTTCCACGGTCCCAGGAAAATAGGGATTTTTCTGTTTTCCATTTTCCCAGGAAAATCCCGTACCCGCGCCGCCACCTCCGGTACTCCCTGTGCATCATGCGGACTCACAGGGAACAGCCGGGGTCAATCCCACGCGAAAAGCCTGGTGTGGAAAGGGCCAGAGAGAGAGAGAGAGATTAACCACAGAACTGGCTTTTATATATATCATTAAACAAAAAACCTATGTTAAGGCTCTACAGATTCCAACCAAGCACCAAAAGCAGGGAAATTGGGAGTTAAGGCTCACAAGCCTTAACGCCACATCCTCCCTAAGGAGGCAGAAAGTGCAAGTGAAATTCTCATTCTCCCAAAGCAGATAAACCATGAGGACAGGGTGAAGAATATGATATGCAGAGGTGACTGTGGGGTTGTGGAAAACTGATCACGAACAACTTAGGGCCACCTACTTCTCTTTTTTTGTTTAGAGCAGCCCTTCCCCAACCTGGTGCCCTCCAAAGGTGTTGGACTACAACTCCCATCATTGCAAGTCAGTATATCCCATGGTCAGGAATGCTGGGACTTGTCATCTCAAAAATCTAGATATGCAATTTGATATGCAGAGGTGACTGGGGGGTTGTGAGAAATGATGATGAACAACTTAGGACCAGCTACTTCTCATTTCTTAGAGCATCTCCTTATGTTGAGAGTTGCAACCCAACACATCAGACAGGCACCAGGTTGGGGAATGTTCTTCAAGAACAAGGGAAGGCAGAATGTAGATCTCCAGATGTTTTGGAATTCAACTTGTAAAAGCCCCTATCAGCATGGGCAGTTATCAGGAATGCCGCGAGTTGATGTCCAAATCATCAGGATAGATCTATTTTCTGCCCACATCTGTACTAAAGTATGATGTTTTCCAGCATTAAGATATGTGATCAATCAAGGAACTACAAAAGAGCTGCATCACTTTAAATAAACTGTCAAAACCAAATGAAACAACAATGAATGAATCTTGAATACCTAATCCAGATAGCCCTTCAGACATCAACATTAGTTTTCAACACATGGCATAGGATGTCTGTTTCTTGAATATCAGATAAAGGATTTCTCTTACTTGTTCAGCAGTGTGAGATCAAAGGCAGAGTAACCACCTAATACTTTCATGCGTAAGTATTATTTTAAAATTAAGTATGAATTGATTTTTGTCTTCCCCATAACACATAACATGGGAGTTACAGTGCAACACATGTGGGGAGCACCAGACTGGAGAAGGTTGACTCCTATACATGTCTTCTCAGAAGCCAGTACCACTAAATTCACTAGGGCTTTCTCCCAAGAGGTATAGGATTGCAAACTAATCTCATCTGAAAGGTGTTCAAGACAGCCAAACTAAACCTCTTCTGCTCCACTGTTGCTTTGATGAGATGATGTATTGTGCAGGGATTGTGGGGAGTGAACGGTATATTTTTTATAAATACATTTAAAGAAAAAAAAAACATTGGTTCTTTGAAAGGCAGGATATTGACCAAAAGTTGGAAGTGCCTGGCACATGCTCTGGTTGTAGATCTGTAATGAATAGTGCCCCTTTTGTTATCAAGAGTGCTGCTATATGCGAGATGTGTGTGAGAGAAAAGTATTGGGCAGACCCTGTATTTGGTAAGGGTATGGAACAGCATTCCCCATCCTGCTGCCCTCCAGGTGTTTGAGATTACAAGTCCCAGCATTCCTGACCATGGGACATACTGACTTGCAATGATGGGAGTTGTAGTCCAACACCTTTGGAGGGCACCAGGTTGGGGAAGGGCTGCTCTAAAAAAAAAGAAGTAGGTGGCCCTAAGTTGTTCGTGATCAGTTTTCCACAACCCCACAGTCACCTCTGCATATCATATTCTCCACCCTGTCCTCATGGTTTATCTGCTTTGGGAGAATGAGAATTTCACTTGCACTTTCTGCCTCCTTAGGAAGGATGTGGCGTTAAGGCTTGTGAGCCTTAACTCCCAATTTCCCTGCTTTTTGGTGCTTGGTTGGAATCTGTAGAGCCTTAACATTGTTTTTGTAAACCGTAGGTTTTTTGTTTAATGAATTTCATGGCTTTGTGTAACGGATGACTGGATATTATACAGTTGACAACCAAGCCAGCGTCAGCCAGAATGTTATACCATCTTGACATCCAATATAAAATCAAAGCTAGTGTTATGTGTTGAACTCACTTTTAACATTAATAAATCAACCAAAATGCTTGCATCTCCCTCATTTTTAAAGATAAAGAGATGAAACCTGGCATCATGGTAGTTCTTAAGTAGGGATATAGCTATGCCAAGTATGAAGCAGATCCGTTCATGCCTTGATTTTTAGGAATGTTTTAAAGTTCAAACAGAAATCTCTTTGGGGTCCAGGACCTTGAGCAGTACAAGTTTAAAAAATGAAATTAAAGATAAAGAGATGAAACTTGGCACCATGGTAGCCCTGAAATAGGGATTTAGCCATGCCAAGTTGGAAGCAGATCCGTTCATCCCTTGATTTTTAGAAATTTTTAAAACTTCAATTTAATTTTTTAAATTAACTAAAATGCTTACAATTCCATCATTTTTAAAGATAAAGGGATGAAACTTGACAGCATGGTAGCTCTTAAGTAGGGATTGAGCCATGCCAAGTTGGAAGCAGATCTGTTTATGCCTTGAGTTTTAGGAATTTTAAAAACTTCAAACCCAATTCTCCTCTTTGGGATCTAGAGCCTTGAGCAGTACATTAAAAAAAAAAGAAAGTAAAGATGAAGAGATGAAACTTGGCACCATGGTACCTCTTAAGTAAAGCTTTAGCCATGTCAAGTTGAAAGCAGATTGGTTGAAAGCAAATTGGCCTTGAACTTTAAAAAAACATTTGAAGTCAAACTTTTTTAAAAAATATCCTAAAAATCAAAGCATGAACTGATCTGCTTCTAACTTGGCATGGCTCAATTCTAGGGTGACCACTAGGGTGTGGCCTAGTGGCTAAAGTGTTGGACTGGGAGCTGGGAGATCTGGGTTCTACTCCCCACTTAGCCATGGAAACCCATTGGGTGACTTTGGGCCAATTGCAGACTCTCAGCCCAACCCATCTCACAGGGTTGCTGTTGTGAGGATAAAATGGAGAGGAGGTTTCCGCCTTGGGTTTCTTGGCGGAAAAAAGGTGGGATATAAATGCAGTAATAAATAATAATAAAAAACTGTCAGGATTTCCCCAGATTTCTCCTGGTTTTTGTTCTATCCTCGGTGTCAGGGGGGATTTTATGCAATAGTCTATAATGACCTGGAATTACACACTTTCTCTTTTAAGGCCACCATTAGCGTGGCAGGGGGGAATGACATGCTTTCTGGCGGTGTGTCATTCTCTCCCACTGCTCCAATCAAGGCCTTAAAAGGGAAAAATGTGTCATTCCCAGGTATTATAGAAAAGGGCCTGATTGGAGCAGTGGGGTGGGGTGAGAATGACATGCTTTCCCCTCCTCCGCTCCAATTGGGGACTTTAAGGTGGCCCCAGAAACCATTTTCCTGCCCCCCCCACTAGGTGTCCTCTTTTTTGGTTTCCCAAATATGGTCACCCTACTCAGTTCTTGCACAGGCTGCATTTCCATCCCTAGATATTTACTCAAAATTAAGACCCATTGAATTTCCTTGGTTCTTGAACAGCAACACACTTGCTTTTAGATTTGCCAGTCTCAGCATTCTATGTGTGCTATGAATGCCTGCTCTGTCTGTCCCTATAGTTTCCTGCAAGGTCCAGCCAGGGGAAGCCAGTAAATTAAACCCAGGGGTAGAGGGTGGGATTTCCTCAAGTTCATCTGACAGCAGGTGCTATAGAACATGGACCTTCCAGGAGTGTTGAGGCTGGATTTCTGGCAGACCCAGCCAGGCAACTTTATGGCCTGTTAGTCCCTCCATTTGATAGCCTGCAGAGCACCTGCCTCATAAGGCAAATGGCCACATGAGAACGGTTATTATGGCCTGCTACTTTGTTTGTCTTTAGTAGTCTGTGGTCCAGATCTCTTCAGAAGGGGGAATAGTGTTTTGTGGTTGGGGTCAGTTTAAATTATCTCCAGGGGTCCCTTACTCAGTGCCTCTGATAGCAAAGAGATTGAGGATTTTCCCCAACTCTGTTACTCTTGAAGTTACTAGACCTGTTGAAAATAGATTTTATAACATAAGCATGAAAACAGTGAATACCCCTTTTAACTTATTAAACCAATGAAAACATGCCACACAAGAAGTCTTAAGATATGAATGGTTTATAAAGAAAAGTAAATGCAAAAGAACATCAGATGCAGAAGTGAAATCTGAAACATTACTAGTAGTAGTAGTAGTAGTAGTAGTATCCTGCCTTTTACCCAATGCTGGGCCTCAGGGCAGCCTTACAAAACTAAAACATATACAGCTAAAACCTATAAATAGGAATATACTAGGCTGACTATATGAAAAGGAGGACAGGGCTCATGTAACTTTAACAGCTGTAGAGAAAAGGGGATTTCAGCGAGTGCCATTTGTATGCAATTAGTTCCTGGTGAAATTCCCTCTTCATCACAACAGTTAAAGTTGCAGGGGCCCTGCCTTCTTTTGGATATGGTCACTCTAGTATAGTGCCTGCAACTTTAACTGTTGTGATGAAGAGGGAATTTCACCAGGGACTAATTGCATGCAAATGACACTGGCTGAAATTCCCTTTTCTCTACAACTGTTAAAGTTACATGTGCCCTGTCCTCCTTTTCATATGGTCAGCCTAAATATACAAAAGTTAAAGATATAATTAAATACTTTTCAATATTAAAGCATTTAAAACATTTTAAATACATAACAATTTAAAAGTCAAAGGTATAGACAGAGGTCCAGATTATTTGCCAAAGGCCTGCTGGAACAAAAAAGGGTTTGTCTGCATCTAAAAACACTGGAGGGAGCCAGTGTAGACTGCAAGGATTAGAAAGAAAATCCATGTGTGTACACTATGCAAATTAAACGACAGCTCAACTGTTTCTAAACCTTATTAGAAAAACAGGGTGACTAGGCTGAAACCAGCGTTGTAGGCCCAGAAGCACTTTGAAAGGTTTCAACGTTGTACTTAAAACTTAACACCAGCCCAAACTAATTAAATGAAGTGTTTGAAGCTTTCAACTTTATAGCAGCATGGACCAAACTCTTAGAAAAGAGGGAAGGAGCACTGTGTGTGAGTGGGGTGGGGGGATAGAAAGAAAGGTATAGCCACCTATTCCCAGGAGAGACCTGAAGATCAGGTTGTCATGGATCCAGAGGAACCACACCCTGCTTCACCAGGGAGCAAAAGAGCAAACTGGCCTTATGAAGATAGCCCAAAATACTCTCAGAGCCAAAGGAATGCATGTTCCAGAAGAGAAAAGAGAAACTCTTCTTCTTCTTCACTCAAAAGGTCTGTGCTAGAGGCAGCGGCCATTTCACTCACCCACCCCACATTCTAAGGCAGGAGGGAGTGGGGAGAGCGATGCTACTGAGCATGTGTCAGTGTCACGTTATGAGGGAAGATGGCTGCCTCATTGACTTGAATGGGAGGTTAAAATAGTCCTTAAAAGTCAACAGAAGAAAATTTAAAAAAAACAAAAAGCTTTCCATCAACTACAGTCAAGGAGGAAGAACACCCCACCACTGGATTACTTAATAAGGCTCTACAAATTATGCAAATTGTGAGCACAAAAAGTAGCAACCCAGAAGTAAATTTTACAAAAGCAGGGAGACAGGTTTGTATTCCTTTTCTAACTTAAACTGCTCTCCTTCCCTCAGTCTTTCACCAATCTTCTTGAAATTTTCAGGTAATGTAAAACAAACATTTCTTTCTGGCACCTGTAAATTTCAGAAAGGTTGATGAAACATTTTCGATTTTATGGCTGTTAGAATGACCCCCCCAATTATCACTTTAACATGGCGGAATGTGTTTTTACGGATGGCCCTTAACAATGGAGGCACGGCTGTGCCTCCATTAATGATTAAAGCGCTGTTTCTTATTAATATTTCTTTTCTCTTTCCTCAATACTTTCCAATAAGTGTCTCTTTCCTCATTAAAGTTGAAATCTTAAACACACTTACCTGGTAGTAAGCCCCATTGAACTCAGTGGAACCTACTTCTGAGTAGGACTGTGCACATGATTGCACTATAAGTCACTATTTCCAGTTTATATTTCTATTGCTTAGGGGGGAAACCCCACTACGAAATAATTTAGCCATCCAAACATCAGAACCACTGGCTTGTCTTCATTTAAAAATATATTATATAATAGTATGCTGAAATCTAACCTCACTGAGATGAGGACTACCTTGACATCGGTAAATATAATACTTCCCACAATAGAATAGTTGGAGTAGCGTACACACACACACACACACACACACACACAAACACTCCAGGCTTAAGTGTGCAAAAACTTTTTCACAGCTGCCTCAGGGCTTTTCCCTTTTTCTCATAGCTGCAACTTCCTAGTACTGCTTTGGCAGTTGCTCCAGAAGTTATTTCCAAGTGGTTCACTGTCAGAAGACTCCACACCCAAAGGTTTCACTGTGTACCCCCACAGAAGCTTCTTGCGCAGCGCTTTAGATGTCCCAACTCTCCCAACCGTGGAGCTTAACTATGCAGCAGGGGATCAGGGCATGGGTGGGTGGGTGAACATGATCCTCAACTGCCAAGAAGATCAAGGCAAAGGAGCTCCAGTGGGGACTCTCCTGATCTGTACCATTCACAAGCCCACACAATCCAAGGGCTCCATCACATTTAGAGTTGTGGCGCTCTTGTAGTCCATCCTATCAGCTTTTGGTGCTATGGACTTGCATGACGTTGTCCTTGTCCTGCACTATTCTTGCTTTTTCCCTCCGTTCTGGCGGCTTATTTTGTACCTGGGAAAGTCCGTTTCATCTTGGAAGTGTGCAATAAAAACCCAAATGTAAACCAGTAAATCCACTTCTGTGTTTGGGGGTGTGTCTTGAAAGCCGTTTTCAGTGATGAAAGAATAGGACATGCTTTTAATGGGCCAGGGCAGTTTTACAACTTACTTCCTCCTTTTTATCTTTGGACACATTAGGCGTTGGAAGGAAGGTTTCAGTGCTCCACCTCCCTCTTTTTTTTTGGCTTCCTTCCTTGTTTTGCTGAACCCCTGTCCTGTTGGAATTGCAGAGCTTCACCCTGGCGCCTATCCACCTTAACCTTTCAAACCACTCTGATCCTTCCTCACACATCCATTTCTGTCCGCTTCCATCACCCCTCCACGTGCCTTATAAATCTTCTTAGTGGTTCTCTTCTGTTTTGTGTAATTATTCTTCCTCCTATATTGTCCTATATTATATTATCCGATAGGGCTGGAGAAAACATTTTCTGGTGCTAGTGAATTTCATGTTCTAGTTCCTTTTACTGTCTGAAATCTTCTTCAGCAAAGCAGTTTAATAAAATCAAGCCCACAGGATGTTTCCAAGGAGACCTGATTTGCAAGACAAAAGGCTATCCTTTCTGGTGAGTCATGACTAGTGAATTGCTAGCCCTGTCCTTGGCAACAGATTAACATCTGAAAGAAGGTAGGATCAATCTTTCCATCTGTCAGGAAGAGAATGCAATGTAACTTTGAAGTAAAATGGAGCTATGGGAGGGGGGATGAGAATGTAGTATGACTTGGATGTAAATACAGTTGAAGTCAATGGGATTTACTTTGGAGTAAGGGAACCAGCCATCTCTAGTTTATGAAATGGAGATGTTCAGCTTCGAATGATCAAAGAAAAGGAAAAGCGATCCTTCACAAATGCAAAAAGGTAGAAGAGCATACTGGTGAACTATCAGCAAAAGGTTTAAAGAGCAGAGAAATTTTTTAAAAATCTTTAAAAATCAAAGGATGAACGGGTCTGATTCAAACTTGGCATGCCAAAAGCTCTCCTAGTGACCTATCACCATGCCAAGTTTCATTTCTTTCTCTATATAAATTAGGCAGATGGAAGCATTTTGGTTAATTTGCATTTTAAAAAATCAAGGCATGGACCTATGTGATTCAAACTTGGCATGCCGAAAGCTCTACTTAAGGGTTCTTCTCATGATCCCAAGTTTCATCTCTTTAGCTTTAAGAATTACACAGAGCTCCAATGAGCAAGGGGGGGAAGGCTGCCGTTTCCATCACAATCTCCATCAATAACATGATCATGTAGGTAGATTCCTGCATTGAGCAGGAGGTAGGACTCAATGGCCTTATAGGCCCCTTCCAACTCTACTATTCTATGATTCTATGATATGGGCTTGTAAGCCATCTAGGAACATGATCACGTGGGCTTGTAAGCTACCATCACTTTGGCTCCAAATAACAATTCTGCAGCTCAGAAGTAACCCCACTAGTGAGACCTCACCTAGGCTGTGGGGAGCTGGCTGGCATTTGCAGCCAAGCATTATGGAGGACAAGGTTTGCAACTTCCTGTGATTCCCTTATCAAGAATTAATATGAAACTTAACAAAATGGATTCACTGTTTTTATATCCGCCATCTTTCTTCTTTCCTTTCTCTCATACACACACACACTCACACATACACACACACACAAAGTTTTTATATTATATATGTATTGTGGAGTGAACTGTTTAGAGTTTTTAGGATATTAAGCAGCATAAAAGCTAAGTAAATAAATACATAAATAACATATATGTATTAATCTTCTTATGCTACAATCCTATGCATGCTTTTCTGGGAGTATTTTTCTTTTAAATTGTAATTGTGCATTTTTGCCCTGACCTATACTGCCTTTAATATTGTATTTTAAAATAGGATGATAAATAATTGTGATGATCAATAAATAAATAAATAAATAAATAAACAGGGGAGGGGGGGAGTGGCTCCAGAATATATATTTTAGATATGGAGCAGTATATAAATATTGTAAATAAATAAATAAATAAATAATAAACAGGGGAGAGGGTAGTGGCTAAATAAGGCTGTTTTGACTGTTCCAGTCAACACTAAAAAAACTCCTTGAAGTTTGAGTGTGTTTGGATGGAAAAATCAAGGTCCTTCAAGTTATTTTGGGCAAGCTTCGAGCTGTGAGCCTATTCCTCAGGGTGATATTTATGATTCCTTTGGAGAGGAAAGCCTTATTCGGGCATTCAAATCACCCATGCGATTTGCTTCAGGAAGAATAGCGACAAGCGCACTCACTCCACCCTCACTGTCGCAAACCCTGTCACCCCACCCCCAGTTGGAGGACTTGGCTGTTGCAGGGAGCCTCTCCCTACGTGTGTGGGTTCCCTGCGTGACTGAACATTGGCGGGCCTGTCAAAGAGGATGTCATGGAAGTGGCAGAGCAAGTGCCCCATGTTCCCCAGAGCCAGCATGCTCGCCCCCACTTTCCCTCACAGGATTCTAATCACATGTCAGATTTGAATGCCCAAATATGGCTAAAGTCTCACAAAATAGGGAAGACTAATTCAGTTAGATTAATCTGATTCAATGTTTAAAAAATCTCATAAGAGAGGTTTATTTCGTTTAATAAGGCAGAATAAATCTGATGCCAGAAGCAACCCATGATTCCACATGTTTTCTTAAATTATCCCGACAGTAATTTACAGGAATGACACACTGTCCTTCCCATCTGCTACTCTGAGTAGAGAAACTGGTAAAAGGCACTATCCTCTGCTATATTCGCCTGCTCACTAAGTTCCCTCTGGAGCAGTAAAATAAAGTATAATGTTCAAACTCCTTCTAGCCCACAGGCTGTCTTGGTATTAAGACCACGTTTCAAAACAAGTTACAATTGCTAGGTTGTTATTTTTTTCTTTTCTTTTTTGGGGTGTGTGTATGTATTTTTCATGTCACCTTCTGAGAATGCAAAATATCTTTGTGATAATAATTTGTCTCTTTGTCGTTTTTTTCTTTCTTTCAGTGAGTCTGAGGAGAACATATACCAGATGATATATAAAAACTATTAACTGTTGAGGCAAAGAAAAATAGTAAAACAAGGAATCAAATCATCCAGAGCATAAATTAAGAGGTTTTTTTGGCCAACTACTATGAAATCAAAATATTTGCTTTTAGGGTAGGAGGTGAGAGAGTTCCTTCTCCCCATTTCCATCCCATCATATCTCATACAAGTCATCCTGCATCCAATTACACAGTGCATTTCCTCATTCTATCCAGTGGCAGCCAACAGAGATGGCCGACCTGTGTTTCTTATATTGCTCAATTCCACCCTGAGGGTGCAGACTGGAGGCCTGGGGGCTGCTTTGATGGCACTGCATTGGTGCCACATTCCCCCTAAACCCCACAGTTTTGCTCCTGCAGGGTTGGGCTAGGTCATCCCCATGCCAAGGAAGGAGCGCGGGGTTTCCAGCAGTCATTCAGGTACTGGAGCTACTGCCCGCCACTTCCTGGCTTCTGGTGACCAATCACTGACCGTCATCCACTTGGACTGCACCCATTTTGACCATGGAGCGAGGTCAGATGGGGAAGAGCCAGGGTGAACTTGCTCCCAATGAAAAAGTCAGGATATGTCCCCAACATTTTAACTGTGCCGCTTCGCAGAAAAGCCCAGCGGTGGCTTCAAATCTGCATCTGCGTCATATAACTGATACAGCACAGATTTGTAGCCACTGCCGGGTTTAGAAGACATATAAACCGCCCTCTGCTTCAAATTCACCAGAGCTGCACCCCAACAGTAGAATTGCCAGAGTTTAGGTTGTATCTAGATACGTCTCTGTATCCCAGCAGTAGAAATGCTAGGATTTAATTCATATCCACCTTTCTGTCAATATATATTTATTAGCCTTGCTGTTATAGGGGGCTTCTTAATACAAAACGTTAAATATAAATATACAGGAATCCCTCTACTTAGAAAAGATATCATTCCAAACTGAGAGTTGTTTTCTTTAAGAAAGGAGACATTCATCTGTTTTATGAAAGAGATGTCATCATTATTACTGTGATTGATATCAAATGGCAAATTGTAGCGTCTGGCAGCAGCGGGGAATATAGGCTGGGTCTCACTTGGCCATGCCCCCTGCATTGCCCTGGTGGTCAGAACCTCAACCTTCTAAGAAGGTTACACTCCAAATCGCATAGACAATTTACAGCTGTTGCCCCTTTGCCCACACAGAAACACTGAAGAAAAACATCTCCCCCCTGTTTGTACTTGAATTCCCAGATTAAATATCACGCCTAATGTTAATCATTTGCAGAGATGGAGACAGATGTCTGAAGCCAGAATTCCAGCCACAGACATGAGTATCCAGGTAAATGAACATTCATCAGAGGTCCTCATCAGATATCTGGATATTATTACAAAACCTGGATATCAACGTCGGGCCTACCAGAAAGGTATGATATGTAATGCATGCCTACTCAGAAGTATGTTCAACACGACCCACTCCTAGGTAAGCTCAGACTTAAAAGGTGTCTTTTTCTATCTACAGTGTCTAAGTTGTGGTAGGTGTTTCACACCTGCCAGTCATCACTCAAAGTGCAGTTAACAAGGGATGTGCATGCATGTGCGAACTCCTCCTCAAAGATATGTGTCAGAATGAGTTGCAGCACACCTACCTCCTCTGAGGTTGGACAGGTTGCAAAATGCCTTTGTTGTTATTTGCTCCTAGGTTTTTGCTCTCAGTCACTACCTATGTGTTAATAAACTTGAGACTGACCCCATGAACAGTTCAGACGTAATGTTGGCACCTGTGGGGAAGGACAGGCCAATGCAACGGCTGCTTTTTCCTCTCTCTCTGATGGCTTCAGCAATGGCAGTTAGTTGCAAGATGAAGTGGGCTCTCGGCTGGAGCTGTAGGGATCAAATGAAATTCTGTATCTAGGCAAATACTTCAGGTGGAGCCGGCCCTAATATTAGGCACTGCGAGATGTTCCAGCCTCATGCAACAGATTCTGGGAAAGGACAACAAAATGCCAACTATGATATTTGTACCTAGAGATATCGGAGACATCCACAATGCATTAAAATGAGTTCAGATTTCTATGAATCCAATCTGTGGAATCTGCAGCAGACCAGCTTTTTCTGAGCAATGTGAATTCCGCAGACTGTTCCCCCCCCCCCCATTTAGTGCTGATTAGGGCTGTGCATGGATCAGATCGGGCCGATCCAGCCCAATCTGGGCCCAATCCGAACTGGATTGGATTGGGGCCGGATCGGGCCGGATCGGATCTGTGATCTGGATCCACTCCGGATCCGTGTAGAGCTCTCCCTCCTGCTCTCCTTGCTCTCTCCCTCTCTCCCTCCCTCCCCCAATCACCCTCCTTACTTGCAGCCTCCTCCACCGCGACCGGCAAATGCAGCCAGCCAACATTGAGGAGTCCGGCCGCCACGGAGGACAACACGGAGGAGGCTGCAGGTAAGGAAGGTGATTGGTGGGAGGGAGGGAGGGAGGGAGGGAGCGGGGAGAGCGGGAGGGAGGGCTCTGCACAGACCTGGAGCAGATCTGGAGCCAGATCCGAGGTGGATCAGATCTGGCCTGATCCAACATGGGTCAGATCAGGCCCGATCTGGACCTCCCAGATTGGGATCCAGATCAGATTGGGGGGTCCGTGCACAGCCCTAGTACTGATGCACATTAACAATAGTCAGGAATGTGCATTATCGCTAGTGCAAATTAGCACAATTAGAACGTAATTATGGTTTTAAAAATAATCCAATTCCATTAATGAGTGGATGACAGCGTGAAAGATGCCTGACAATCCACAAAACACAGACAGAATGGATTTAACAAAATCCATGCATCCCTATTTCTACCACAGGGGAACAAAGAGGGATTTAAATTTATTTCCTCTGGTACCAAAATGCCTTGAGGGACTTTGTTAAAAGCCCTTTGGAAGTCCAGGTAAATGGTATCTACTGGATCGCTCAATCCACAAGTTTATTGACACTGTAAAAGGATGCTAAAAGGTTAGTGAGATAGAACGTACCTTTCTGGAAGCCATGCAGATTATTTTTCAGCAGGACATGTCCTTCTAGATGCTTGATAATTTTATCTTTAATAAACATTTCCAGCAGTTTACCCAGAACAGATGTTAAACTAATATGCCTGTAATTTCCCGAACTCCCTCCCCCTGGAATCCTTTTTTTTAAAAAAATGGTGTTACATTGGTCACACTCTAAGTCTGTGGCTAGAGTGTCGGATTGAGAGTTGGGAGGTCTGAGTTCTAATCTTCACTCAGCCATGGAAGGTCACTGGGTGACTTTGGGCCAGTCACAGACTCTCAGCCCAGCCTACATCACAGAGTTGTTGTGTGAGGATAAAATGGAGAGGAAGGTTATGTACACCGCCTGGGGCTCCTTGCAGGAAAAAAGGTGGGATATATATGTAATAAATAGATAAATGTCCAGTCCTCTGGGCAGAAGCTGATCATAGAGACATGTTACATATTTTTGTTAGAAGATCAGCAATTTCACATTTGAGTTCTTAGGATGGATACTGTCTGGACCTGGTGATTTCTTAGTTTCCAGTTTGTCAATAAAGTTGGAACATCATCTCTTGTCACCACAGTTCCTTAGTCAGTTCCTTAGACTCTCTTCCCCAAAATCTCTATTTCATCTGTTTTCACTGCAGAAGGCAGATAAAAAGAATTAATGCAGCTTCTCTGCAATAACTTTATCTTCCTTTAGCACTCCTTTAACTACAACTGTCTAGCTGGCTCCCTAGGCAGAATAATTATTTATTGATGTCTTGATGTTATTATTGATGCTGTGATGTTTTTAGTAACATGCTCCTCAAAAACCTTTTTTGCATCCCTTATTATCTGCTTGCATTCCCTTTGTGCAAGTTTGTGTTCCTTTTTCTACTCCTCATTTGGGCGAGACTTCCATTTTTCTGAATGAACCCTCTTTTTCTCTAATAGCTTCCTTGACACTGCTTGTTTTCCATGCTGGTGATCTCTTGAACTTCATGCTACATTCTAGCTGAGCTTCTGCATATTATTGTAACTTCCAAATATATTGGAGAGAGAGGGGGAGATCCAGTTTCACAAATCCTCTCCCCACTGCTATGAAATGTTCCAATGTCAGTATAAGCATAAAGGGGGTGTTCCATGGGAATGTTGGGGCAAAACTGGGGAAACCCTTAGAGCTGCAGGATCCATAGCCTTTTCTTTCTCCTGGCACACATCTGGATCTGGGGAAAATGTACACCAGTATTGGAGCTGGCTTACGTAATTTCCCTTCCATTGCAATAAATGGGAGGGGAAATCATAAAAGTTTTTTTTAAAAAAAATCTGCAATGTATGGGGAGAGAAGGCTTGGATAAGGCAATTCCTCCACCTTTGGATCTCTCACCCCACCAGCACCAGCACCAGAATTGGTAGGATTGCTCTGCCCAAAAGCAGCATAAAACATCAGAGCAAAAATTATCAGAAAGTCACAACAATCACAAACTATTCTTAAAAATATATGGGTGTATGCTTTGAATTGCTTTGGCCTCTGCCAAGACTGTGGGAAGAAGCTCCTTGTTTTAAAATGAATGTGTGGGTGTTTTCATACTAAAGAGGTGCCATGAAGGGGGAAAAGAAAATATTTCTGCAATAAAGGAAGTAAAAATATCATTAGTTGTTGAATAGCACATGCCTTTGTTCAATAATTCCCCTGAACTGAGGAAGACATTAATCATAGCCATGGAAACCTATTATGTGATTTCTTATCTGATTCACAATACAGATTCTCAAAACCAATGATTTTAGACACCGCATGGAAAACTGCGGTCTTTCAGCATTTTCCCTCAGCAATATGATCTGGAACATTTCCTGCCATCTCAGAAAATGGTTGCAGTGAGAGTACAGGCTGTGTAAGTAAAGGTGCAAGGTGTGTAACCCAAACTAAGGGTGCTTCCAGGTAAGGCTTTTATTGTGGAATCACCCTCCCTCATTAATGGAATTTTAAGGAGGGTCTAGACAACAAGTGTCTCTAGTTCAAGTTATATGTAGTTTGTTTTAGGCTTTTATGGTTTTAAATTTTGTATATTGTTTTTTAAATGTTCCATGGTTTTAATTTTTGTAAATTGCCCAGAGAGCTTTAGCTATGGGGCAGTATATAAATGTAATAAATAATAAATAAAAGTTAATAATAATAATAATAATAATAATAATACATTAAGGGGAAACCACATTGCTTACCTGACGCTTTGTGCTTCCTGCTTCTTTGGTGCGATTGTTAAGGATGGCATTACATGGACGGAGAGGGGCAACCATGTGTTTTGAATTGAATACTTCCCCTCTAAGTGTGCATTAAGTGTGTATTGAGACAGCACCATCTAGTGGTGGAAGAGTCTGCATTTTCTGGATATTATCACATTAAAAGTGGTTCTTTTAATAGCAGGATTTCCAGGGCATAGCATGGGAGACGTCCTAATCATTGGCTGCCTCTACAAGAGAGGTTTAAAGCTCTTTCAAGGCGCTTAAAAAAAATTACCTCTACAAGAACAGAGCACAAATCGGGCGTAGAGGTGCGTTATCTCTCCGATTATGCGCATTATCGAATGCGCATTAAATCGCGAGTTTTATTTTTGCTCCGGCCGTTAAAGCGCATTTTGACTGTGTGAACAAGCGCTTATGCGCATTAACTACTTGTAAAGCACATTTTGGTCATCCGTTAATGCGCTTCGCCGCCTCTCGTGCAGAGGTATTAGGTGTAAATGTGCTTCAGCGATTATGTGCATAATCGCCTAACTGGGCACAAAAGCGAATCCTTGTAGAGGGGGCCATTGACAACAATGTGTAATGTACTGCAAACTTCCATGGGTGGCCAATCATGAGCATGCAAGAAACCACTTGTTTAGCGGAGTCCAGCATTTTCACAAGCAGCAGCCATTCCAGCAGGCAGTAATAGGAAGATGAGAGGGGGACCACAGGGACATTCCACCAGCCCTGCTGCAATTATTAAGTTTTTCCTTCTTCTCTCCTCCTTCCTTTTTCCTTGTGTGTCATGTATTTTTAGATTGTAAGCCTGTAGGCAGGGACTGTCGTATTTAATTGATTGTTTACTTGATTATTTACTTGATTGTAAGTCATTCTGGGAGCCTTTTTGGCTGAGGAGAGGTATAAAAATACTTCAAATAAATAAATAAATGTCTTCCAGTGTTTTCCTACTGCTTCTTCAGTCTTTTTTTCTTTCCACAAAATATACGTTAAAGAGAAAAGGGCACAATGGCTACCTAGTGTCTTTTAAATGGTAGCACTAGAGGTCCTCTACTGGAGGCACTGTTTTTGCACATGCAAACACATGTAACGTATCCTCAATGACCCTCCACCACCAACAAACAAACCAAAAAAACAGTTTTGAACAGGGGAGTAGTAATGTGAAGCAGTTGAGAAAGGAGAGGTTAACTCTTTCCCTGTCCACCACAACTCTGTTCCAAATTATTTCCCTGAGGCCTTTTCTTTCCAAGTTGCTTTTCAACCAACACACATTTTGGACCTGGAGAGGGGCCTACTGGAAATGACCATGGCCCCTGCAAGCCGGGATGGGGACCAATTCAGAAGAACGATTAGCAGCTGCATTGTCTCCTGCTGGAGCAGGACACTCAAAGGCATATGCATGTTCTCTGGCATTCAGTCTACACCCCCTGCCCATTAAAGACCACTAACCCACCTTATACACGAGTTGAGCTGTATTCAGGCAAATTGAATGAATTGTACACCATCCCCTTAAGTACAGTCCAGTTTCTCTGCTTGCTTGCTTGTCCCCCTCCCCCCCTCCGATAAAAAGAAGTGTTGCTTACTGGCCTCCCTGTCTGCAGCCTCCTCCATCTGAAGAGGAAGAAACAACTTTGCTTGCCTCGGTTCTCCATGCCAAACAAGCTGACAGGAAGCTCCCTCTTAAATCTCGACCTACCCTGAAATTTCTCAGAAGTTATTTTTTCCTGAGAAAATTTCTGAACATTTTCTTTTCTTGCCACCTCTCTTATATTATCATTTGTTGTGGCCACTAATCCTTCACCCCTACAATGCCCTGGAAGGTCTGGGGAAATGTGTGAGGCAGGGGGAGAAGCAAAATGGTGGCCAGTTTGTCAATACAGTTGCTGCAGTGATGGGACGTACTAAAAGGAAGGACACTGAATGGCCATTGAAATGCATTGGTTCATTCTGAATGGCCATAGGAAATCAGCAACAACAACAAAATCTGTAGGAAAGAATAAAACAAGCCCCATTGAGGGACAGCCCCCAAAAAACTGTTGGAGAATTCTGCCTCCACCTAGAGAATATTTGGCAAAATGGCAAACCCTAAATTTCTCTTCCAGCAAATGGTGGTGGGCAGTTTCCTTGCTTTTATGATAATGCCTTTACTGTTTTCAGATGGGGGGGGGGGGTATCTTGGCTGAAATTGGGGTGAGTCAGGGGCTGCATTCGGACACCACATTAATCAATGGTGGGTTGAGTAGCCAACTCAAAGTTGGTTATTTTTAGGGGTGTGCACGGACCCCCCGGATCGGATCGGGACCCGGATCGGGACCTCCAATTTTGTCCCGGACCGGTTCGGACAAAATCGGAGGCCCCCCGGACCGGATCGAGTCCGATCCCGACCCAAAAATCGTACATTTTTGGATCGGCCGCCATTTTTTTCCCCATAGACTTGCATTGCAATGCAAGTCTATGAGGAAAAAATGGCGGCGGGTGGGTAAGGGGGGGCCCCGGCAGGTAAACCCCCTCCCCCGCGCTCCCTACCCCCCCTGGGGCCGCCCGCTTCCATCCGCTGGCGCCCGCGGGCGCCAGCGGATAGAAGCGGACGGCTCCGGGGGGGGGGAAGCCCCCTTCCCCGCCACTGCTTACCTTCTCGGCCCGTCCGGCGCCGGCGGCTACTACCAGCGGGCTCCGCGGCCTACTCTCGAGTAGCGCGCCGGGTGATGACATCACCCGGCGCGCCATCCTAGAGCAGGCCGCGGAGCCTGCTGGGAGTAGTAGGCGCCGGCGCCGGACGGGAGCCGCCGGGCCGGGCAGGTAAGGGCCCCCCTCCCCCCTCCGCGCGCCCCCTCCTCCCCTCCACGCACCCCCTCCTTACCTTTCCGGCCCGGCGGCTCCCGTCCGGCGCCGGCGCCTACTACTTCCAGCAGGCTCCGCGGCCTGCTCTCGAGTAGCGCGCCGGGTGATGACATCACCCGGCGCGCCATCCTAGAGCAGGCCGCGGAGCCTGCTGGGAGTAGTAGGCGCCGGCGCCGGACGGGAGCCGCCGGGCCGGGCAGGTAAGGGCCCCCCTCCCCCCTCCGTGCGCCCCCTCCTCCCCTCCACGCACCCCCTCCTTACCTTTCCGGCCCGGCGGCTCCCGTCCGGCGCCGGCGCCTACTACTTCCAGCAGGCTCCGCGGCCTGCTCTCGAGTAGCGCGCCGGGTGATGACATCACCCGGCGCGCCATCCTAGAGCAGGCCGCGGAGCCTGCTGGGAGTAGTAGGCGCCGGCGCCGGACGGGAGCCACCGGGCCGGAAAGGTAAGGGCCCCCCTCCCCCCTCCGCGTGCCCCCTCCTCCCCACCACGCACCCCCTCCTTACCTTTCCGGCCCGGCGGCTCCCGTCCGGCGCCGGCGCCTACTACTTCCAGCAGGCTCCGCGGCCTGCTCTAGAGTAGCGCGCCGGGTGATGACATCACCCGGCGCGCCATCCTAGAGCAGGCCGCGGAGCCTGCTGGGAGTAGTAGGCGCCGGCGCCGGACGGGAGCCGCCGGGCCGGAAAGGTAAGGGCCCCCCTCCCCCCTCCGCGCGCCCCCTCCTCCCCTCCACGCACCCCCTCCTTACCTTTCCGGCCCGGCGGCTCCCGTCCGGCGCCGGCGCCTACTACTTCCAGCAGGCTCCGCGGCCTGCTCTAGAGTAGCGCGCTGGGTGATGACATCACCCGGCGCGCCATCCTAGAGCAGGCCGCGGAGCCTGCTGGGAGTAGTAGGCGCCGGCGCCGGACGGGAGCCGCCGGGCCGGAAAGGTAAGGGCCCCCCTCCCCCCTCCGCGCGCCCCCTCCTCCCCTCCACGCACCCCCTCCTTACCTTTCCGGCCCGGCGGCTCCCGTCCGGCGCCGGCGCCTACTACTTCCAGCAGGCTCCGCGGCCTGCTCTAGAGTAGCGCGCCGGGTGATGACATCACCCGGCGCGCCACCCTAGAGCAGGCCGCGGAGCCTGCTAGTAGTAGTAGGCGCCGGCGCCGGACGGGAGCCACCGGGCCGAGAAGGTAAGTGCCCCCCTCCTCCCCCCCCCCGCTGTCCACTTTCATCGGCGGGCGCCCGTTGGCGCCCGCCAATGGAAGCGGCGGTGGGCGCCAGTGGACGCCCGCCGATCCGCCGATCCACCGAACCGGTTCGGAGCTTTTTCGGACCGGTTCGGATTGGATCGGCCGATCCAGCTGCGGGATCGGAAATCGGATAATTTATCCGATTTCCCACTGGACCGGACTCGGATCGTGGATCGGGTCCGATCCAGTGCACATCCCTAGTTATTTTGTGGGTACTCCCCACACAACATATTCCTACACAACTGTGGGTGGTTGGGGCTGGCGTTGAGTGGACTAATAGTCAACCCAACATTTGACTGACATAGCCCCCGCCCTCTCCCCACTATCCCTCCTCCCAGTTCTATCCCAGCAGCCTCTGCAAGTTGCACCAGTTGTAGCAGAGTGGCAGCCGCCGCTTTGGTTGCTCTTGTTGCCTGCCTCTATGGGCTTGTGTTTTAACCCACTCACCATACGGCATTAACACACTCACCCCTCCACACAACACTTTAAACAACTGGCTTTGAGCTAAACAACTTGCAAGCCAGTTGTTTCTCTCAGTTGCTTATTTGGGCGGAATAACATACTGTCAGTAGTTTGTGAGTGGCGTGTTACCCTCCACACAACACAATAAGCAACACAACTGACGATTGTTCCCCCCCCCCCCCAGTTGCTTAATGTGTTGTCCAAATGCAGCCAGGGATTGGAATTTGATAAAGGGATCCCCTATCTCCCTTCCTCCATAATTAGAATGCTCTGTTCATCCCTACAGGTGTATTGCTTGCAGCAAAGGGAGGCGGATACATTTTTTCTTAAGTCAGTATCCCCCCTCCCTCTCTTCAGAAGCATGGTTGCCCAATTTTGAGAAACTCTTTCCCTGATAATTTCATCACTGCAGTGAAAACTCTGCTTGTTTAACAAGGCATTCCTCTCTAGATCTAGTGAGTTGGTTGTTTTTTTAAAAGGGTATGTTTTATATGGTGACAGAAACGGCAGCATTTGAAAACACAATCGAAATTCTTTAAATCATTTTCTCCTTTCCATTCATTGTGCTGTCGCCAGTGGAAAATTCCAACCCATTCACGAGAACACAGGCCAATAAATCAAATGACATCGGAAATGTATCTTCCAGCCTTCAATAAATAAAGCACAGCTGCAATAATTTTCAGAATGAAGGCTTTAGCATTTTCATTTTATAAACACCTTCAGTCATTAATGCTCATAATGTCACCGCCGGTTCGTTGTGCACCCATAAAAACTGCACTCCACTTGGCAACTCTGAAGAATTGGCTGGATAAAATAATGTGCTGTAAAAATATGAGCGTTCTATGGAGTTTAATTTTAGTCTGGCAGAAGATAAAGTCGTGTGACCCCAGTTGCAGGTCAGTGAGCAGATTTTTTCAGTGCACAATGTGATTTAAAGTGACAGTACCAATTGAGCTCAAATGAGGAAACCGAGGAGGAAATAGGAAATGAGTTTACACATGAGATTCTGGAAGCAAACTGAATACAATCAGTCACTTGCACAGGCACCTGAAATGTGTAAACATTTTGACATAAGGTGTTGACAGAAGGATGTTGGTCTCAGGCATTCTTAAACCATAGTCAGCATTTATTTGTTTTTTGCGCTACAGTTTTGCAGTTTGACATCCCCCTCCCCACTTTTTCTTCAAATGAGCCTTATTTTTCTACTAACCCAAACCAACGAGAAAAGGAAAGGAAATGTCTAAACATCGACTATATCATGAATTTTTGCGAGTGGTTTCATTGTGTTGGTTTGATTTAGTTTTCTCAGTTCCCTGAGAGGAAAGCTGCGGGACTGGTTCAGTGTGCATTGAAATTCGTGACTGCCCTTCCTTAGTTTCATGGGAAGCTTTTATAAGAGTGAAAGAGAAAGGGGGGAATTAACATGCCAGTGTTAAACAGATTTTATTGATGATGTTATTTATGCATATTTATTTATTATATTTATTTGTATCCTGCCTTTTTCCCCAGCTCAAGGCAGCTTTACAAAATTAAAACTTATACAATTAAAACATATAAATAGAAATATACAAAAGCTAAAAATATAATTAAATCATCAATAGTATCAAAACATTTAAAAGATTAAAATGCAAATGTCAAAGAAAAAAATCAAGCATATCAACAAGGTCTAGACTATTACCCAAAGTCCTGCCGGAACAAAAAGGGTTTTGCCTGCCTCCGAAAGTGTAACAAGGAGGGAACCGTTCTAGCCTCCCTGGAAAGGGAGTTCCAGAGCCTTGGTGCAGCCACCAAGAAGGCCCTCTCCCACATTGCAACCAGGCATGCCTGTGATGGTGGTGGAATTGAGAGAAGGGCCTCCCCAAAGATCTCAGGGCATGGGCAGGCTCAGAAGGAAGAATATGGTCTTTCAGATAACTTGGGCAGGATCTATGCTACTGCTTTAAAACGGTTTATAACAGTTTTGACAACTATTGGGGCCCATGACACACTCCATATGCACTTTTCAAAACATTTTCAAAGTGTCATATCCTGCTTGGTGTAGATCTGGCCCTGGACCCAAACTGTATAGAACTTTTATAGGTCATAACCAGCACTTTGATTAATGCCCAGAAAAAAACTGGAAACCAGTAGAGCTGGTGTAACAGGGGAGTTATGTGCTCCCTGTAACCAGCCCGAGACAGCAGTCTGGCTGCAGCTCTTTGAACAAGTTAACAATAATGTTAAAATTACTGAGTAAAATTGCTATTTGACCCCCCCCTACAGTTTAAACCCACAGATTGCATTTTCATTTTTATCTGGAACAAACAAAGTCTGCTCTTGAAGTGGAGCATCCACTTTCTCCTTTTGTGGCCTGGATACTAATGCTTCAGATTCAGCTAGTAAGCACCTCATTAATTATCCGCAGAACACCAGTGTTCACAAACAAAGTGAGGATTGTTTTTCTTTCAAAAACCACATAGCAGTTACAGGCGAAGGGGGGAGGGATGATCAATAAACAAAGTTGTGTTTAATCCTAAAATAATGTTTAATAGTTACTTTATTTCATAAGCAAGTCGGTTTTTGTTTTGGTTTGCTTGCTTGCTTGCTTGCCCAGTTTTCCAAATGATGAGATTTTCATGGCAGTTGCCTTTGAGTGAGAGAGACTGATGGTGTCCCTTTGTAACAATCTAGTTTATTCACAAGTGCACAGCTTGAGCAGAAAAGCAGTCGTACAGGCCGGTTAGTGCTAGTCCCAAAGCCACATCACCAGGCTTGGTTGATGATATTCATCACCTGAGTCAGGAAACCTAAGTTGGATGTGAGCATGGTAAAAATATTAAAATCAATGAGTCAGTGTGTAGTCTGGGAATCCTCTTGGGCTCTGTACTAACTAGGGAAGCCCAGTCGGTTTTCGTGTCCAGGAGTGTGTTTTACCATCTTAGGCTGGTACGCCAGCAACGGCCCTATCTAGAGAGGATGGCACTGGCCTTAGTTATCCATGCGCTAGTGACATCCAGGTCGGACTACTGTATTGTGCTGCACTTGGGGCTACCTTTAAAGATGGTTCGGAAACATCAGCTGATGCACAATACGCCGACTGAGTGTGGATGGAGGCAAGGTGATTTGATCATATAATGCCTATACTGCACCCATGTGTTTTGAAGCCAGATTTAAAGAGCTGTTTTTGACTTTTAAGGCCTTAAATGGTTTGGGACCAAGTCATCCATATCAGCCTGCCCACACTTTAAGATCAGCAAGAGAGGCCCCATCTGTGAGAGCAATTAGGTGAGTGATTTTTTTTATTATTATTATTTTTATTTATTTATTTAAACATTTCTTGGCCTCCTTTCAGGGCAGGAGTCCTCACAAGGTGGCTTACAACAATAAAATACATAAAAACAGTTAAAATGTTAAAAGCAATAAAACATAATCACAATAAATTAGCAATTAAAACAATGAAACCAACAATAAAACCAGCAAGAACAACAATACCAGCAATAACATTACTCATTGTCAGGAGGTCATAGTAAAATCAAATGTTTTTAAGGCATTCTTAAAAGCCTGCAAGGATGGTGCACGGTGGACCTCCAATGAGAGTTTGTTCCAGAGGTGATCACACATGCAAGGGCCTTCTCCACAGTGGCCCCCACCTTTGGAATAAGTTTCCATCACAGGCTTGCCATGCGCCATCATTGCAGACTTTTAAGAAGGTGTTGAAAACATTATTTTGTCTTGTCCTTGCCCTGATATCATTGCTGTTGCTGCTGTTGGTAGTTTATACTTTATAGTTTTTATAGCTGTTTTTATAATTGGTTTGTATTGCTCAGTTTTTCTTTTTCTTTTTTGCATTTATGCTTTTATCACTTTTAATATTTTAATTGTTATGTGTTTCATTGTTGTAAGCCGCCCTGGCAGGGCTCCTGCCTTGGAAGGTGGCCAAGAAATATTATAAATAAATAAATAAATAAATAAATAAAATAATTGACAATTTGCCACACTTGAATGGTATCCAAAATCTATGGTAACTACCTCAGTCTTCCTAATAGAAGAAAAAGTCATTAGCCCTGTCCCCCCAAATCCACAGCAGCTCCCTGGTTTTTGAAGGTCATAAGAATGTAGGAAGAGCAATGCTAAATCAGACAAAGGGTCCATCTACTCTAGCATTCTGTTCACTCCATGGCCAATCAACTCTCAATGGGAAACACACAAGTAACATGTATACCAAACTATATTACCTCTGATACTGGAGGTAACATATAGCCATGGTGACTAGTAGCCATTGATAGCCTTCTCCTCCAGGAATTTATCCAACCCCTATTTAAAGCCATCCAAATTGGTGCCCATCATCAACACATCTTGTGGTAGCAAATTCCATAGGTTAACTATGCACTGTGTGAAGAAGTACTTCCTTTTATCCTGAATCTCCCACCAATCAGCTTCATTGGATGATCCTAGTATTATGAAAGAGAAAGGAAAATCTCTCCCTAGCTGTTTTCTCTATATCATCCATACACACTTCTATCATGTCTCTCCTTAGCCACCTTTTCTCTAAGCTAAACAGTCCCAGACATCGCAACCTTTCCTAATAAGGGAGTTGCTCCAGCCCCTTCATCATCTGGGTTGCAGTCAAATCTAAATTGTTGCTCTCCAGATCTCTTTGCGCTCACCCAGGCACAGCAAGCCAATTTCATCCTCTCTCACCCTGCATGTGCATATGCCTCAACAAAGAATGATTCAGTGCAAATTTAGACAAAAAGTTCGACATTGTCTGTTGCCCTTCATCCATCAGCAGCCCATCTAAAATCCAGAAGTTAGGTTTAGGATGGTTCACAGGAGTCTGGTGCCTGAGGGAGATGAAGGCAGAGACCCCATCTTATAACCACTGTCATCCATGCCCTCACACTTAGCTATTTTGCCCTGCACTGGGGATAAGAAAGCAAAGCCTCTGACAAAACAGAGTAAAAGGCCTAAGAGTCAGACAGCATGTCTTCTCATAAAGATTTTAAGGGATATAAAGTATCAACAAGGTTCAGTGAAATAATGATGAGGCACCAAGAGGTCAATTCTATTTTAAGCCACCCTTGAAGAATTTCATTTTAAAGACTGAGGAAGTAATAAGACTATTGTACACGCTGTTGTTAAGAAATTGTCTAGAGTACTGAGCACCGCAGCTGAAAAAAGGATGGCATGGCAACAAATGAAAAAGGGATTCAAAGAAGGTCTGTGATGAGAGGAGGGGACCTGAAAGCAATCAGTGGGAGGAAAAGCTGAAGGAAATATATACCTCTGAGGCCCCCTCCACAAGGATGCGCTTTTGCGCCCGGTTCGGGGATTATGCGCATTTTCGCGGAGGCGCATTTACCCCTAATCCCTCTGCACGGGAGGCGGCGAGAAGCGGCGAAGCGCATTAAAAGATGCCCAAAAAGCACTTTACAGGTAGTTAATGCGCATAATCGCTTGTTCACACAGCGAAAATGCGCTTTAACGGCCGGAGCAAAATAAAAGTCGCTATTTAACGCGCGTTCGAAAATGCGCATTATCGGGGAGATAACGCGCCTGTACGCCCGTTTTGCGCTCCGCTCGTGTGTAGGTAAAATTTATAATGAGCCTTCAAGGCTCATTAAACGTCTCGTGTGGAGGAGGCCTGAGAGAGAGAGAGAGAGAGAGAGAGAGAGAGAGAGAGAGAGAGACTAGGCTGACCATATGAAAAGGAGGTCAGGGCTCCTGTAACTTTAACAGTTGTAGAGAAAAGGGAATTTCAGCCAGTGTCATTTATATGCAATTAGTTCCTGATGAAATTCCCTCTTCATTACAACAGTTAAAGTTGCAGGGGCCCTGCCTTCTTTTGTATATGGTCACTCTAGTATAGTGCCTGCAACTTTAACTGTTGTGATGAAGAGGGGATTTCACCAGGAACTAATTGCATACAAATGACACTGGCTGAAATTCCCTTTTCTCTGCAACTGTTAAAGTTACATGAGCCCTGTCCTCCTTTTCATATGGTCTGCCCAGAGAGAGCCTATCTACACACTCAGGATAAAACACTTTGAAAACGTTTTGAAAACTGTGTATAGAGTGTATCCTGGGCCCCAACAGTTCTCAAAACTGTTATAAACCGTTTTAAAGCAGTAGTGTAGATAGGCTCACAGAGAGAGAGAGAGAGAGAGAGAGAGAGAGAGACTCCAGATTAAGAGGGGGTTCATTTTCACAGACTTCATGATGCAAAAGGGTGTGTCTGAAAGAATACAGAGAACAACTCCTTAACTGAGGGTAGAGCAGACAATATTTCTAATTCTGTAAAGTGCTAGGGTGATCTTAAACCAGACAGTCTCCTTGTGGTCAGACTGTGGTGCCTGACCACTAGGCTGACCAACTAAAATCCAGGTCAGGGCTCATGTAACTTTAACAGTTGTAGAGAAAAGGGAATTTCAGCCAGTGTCATTTGTATGCAATTAGTTCGTGGTGAAATTCCCTCTTCATCACAACAGTTAAAGTTGCAGGGGCCCTGCCTTCTTTTGTATATGGTCACTCTAGTATAGTGCATGCACCTTTAACTGTTGTGATGATGAGGGAATTTCCCCAGGAACTAATTGCATACAAATGACACTGGCTGAAATTCCCTTTTCTCTACAACTGTTAAAGTTACATGAGCCCTGACCTGGATTTTATCTGGTCAGCCTAGTTCCTGGTGAAATTCCCTCTTCATCACAACAGATAAAGGTGCAGGCACTATACTAGAATGACCATATACAAAAGAAGGCAGGGACCCTGCAACTTTAACTGTTGTGATGATGAGGGAATTTCACCAGGAACTAATTGCATACAAATGACACTGGCTGAAATTCCCTTTTCTCTACAACTGTTAAAGTTACATGAGCCCTGACCTGGATTTTATCTGGTCAGCCTAGTTCCTGGTGAAATTCCCTCTTCATCACAACAGGTAAAGGTGCAGGCACTATACTAGAATGACCATATACAAAAGAAGGCAGGGCCCCTGCAACTTTAACTGTTGTGATGAAGAGGGAATTTCACCAGGAACTAATTGCATACAAATGATACTGGCTGAAATTCCCTTTTCTCTACAACTGTTAAAGTTACATGAGCCCTGACCTGGATTTTATCTGGTCACCCTACTGACCACCTACACCACCCATGCTGCTTCCACTACAAGCAGCATGGGAAACTGAGCACTGAGGGCACCATCTAGGTTGCCATATTCACTTGCCTGAATGCTTCATCAGCTGACCCCAAAGGTCAATCCCTGTCTACCAGGCCTTATAAAGCTGGAGCCTGAGGGCATGCTCCTCAATCTGAGCAACTTGCCTCTTGGGTGAGGACACTGAATGTCTGCTCCTTTCCCCTGATTGTTGAATCAAAATGATCTGGTTTGATTATTACCTTGTTTCTGGCCTTCATGAACCTTGATTGCTACCTTGGGACTTGACCCCTGCCTGTTTTGGACCATACCCCTGCTTCTTGTCTAATTGGATTGACAGTTAGCTCTCTCCCCTGCTGCTAGGCACTGACCACCTGGGGTCTGATCCTTCCTGAGACCTCACAAAGCAGGAAGGTATCAGTAGGACAGTCATCCCTACTGACATCAGGAGACTAGGCCAGGAATGACCATTCGGTCAGCAAACAGCGGGGATGGGTGACAAATTCATTTGGTTTGCATTTCACAGTGAACTGACCAAATTCACACCTCCTGAACCTGAAGACAAACTTCAACAGAAATGGTTAGATTTTAACATCCGAACCTCTTCCAAAGTTTGTGATGCGGTATTCACATATGATAAGCATATGAGAGCTTGCAAATAAATTAACAAAGCAATAAAAAAGGAAACATTTCAAACACTCTGTACGAAAAATGCACATATTGGGGAACATGTGCGCAAAAGTACTTTATTCAGTAGAAAAAATTGCTTGGGAAAAACGTGAACATTCGAAAAATTGTAAACAAAAATGCACATTGGATTGGAATTCTTTTTTAGTCTACACAAGAATTCATGTATTTTTGTGCACATTTTGTGCATACAAAAATGTGTATATTTTGAAAGCTATGCACAAAAGTGCATATGAATTCTCACGTGGGCTAAATGCATTCATAATCTCATAAGGAAATGAGACAGAGCAATTTCTGCAGTGGGGAAAAATGAGAACCTGAGTGAAATCAAACTTGCCAGTTTTGCCCATTGCTAGCAAACTTGCATTTGCATGGTTTTGGTTGCAACAGCCATTGCCTCTACCACCCCCTTCACACATTTAAAAGCATGGGTGGGAATCTTCTCCCCTCCACTGACCCTACAGTGGCCAATGGCAGTTTTGACTAGCAAACCACCTTACCAGCTGCTGGTGTGAGCAGAGCCCACCACAGACATTTTCTTTGCCCCCCCTTAAACATTATTTTCCAGCTCTAAGCAGCAACAGGTAGCTGAGACTATCTCCCATTTTAATTTCCCAGAGTACCCCTACATAACCTTTATCTGAGGCATTATGGGAAATTAAAATGGCAGTTAGACCAGCTGCCTAGATCTGCTCAAAGCACTGCTGCTGCCCATCACCACCAGGTAAGACCTGTAGGCCCACCAAGAGAGGAGAGGTCCCACCACTTTGCCCCCATCAAATCTGGAACCAGACCTGCTGAGTGTAATGATCCAAAAGTTGAACCCAGCATATGGTAGCTGTTGTACATAATCAGCAAGCATGCCAGAGGCAAGGAATTAACATGTGCAGCCTTTTCAAATGGTCCCCTGCGCATGCACACTCCCTGTACTTTACATCAAGGCTATCATTTTATTCCAGATAAATGCTGTAGCAATTTGCTGCAAGTCATAGCCACTAATCAGTGCTGTAAATCACATTTCAATTAGAGGTATCCCCTTCACATCTTTTAACAACTAGACATTTTTCATGAGCAAGGCTCCTTTCATTTAGAGCAGTTAATTTGTATAATAAAATAGTTTACATTTTCATGTGACATGTTTGATTAACTTTAGACTGCTTTACAGGAGACTCTTCATTTACTTTGCACAGTTTTACTGTATTTTACAGTGATTATTTTTAGTGAGTGTAGTTGAGGGATAAATGACTAACAAGTTCAGTTAACAGGACAAGAAGGTTTCACCAAATCATTCCAAACATCACTTAAACCCATTCAGTGAGTAACTTTCCTTTCTTTATCTTTACTGAACATCCTGGAAGCATTTATTCCCACTCATTCATAGAATAAGAGGGCTGGCATGAAAGGGCCAAGTCCCCAAAGGGTGAATGCCAACTTACCCTCACAAATGCAGCCCTATGCAATCCATACTACAATGTGCCAAAAGCAAAGGATAGGTGTTACCGTCTAGAGCAGTGGTCTTCAACTGGTCTATGTCATCTGCAAATTTGCATGTCTCAGTGTTCCCCATACCACCTCAGTTTGCTATTAGAGGGAATGATACAGAGAATGACTCAATGTCGATCTGCTTCATGCAGTCTTGAAATAGTATGATCCAATTTGACAATGAGCAACATGGGACGGGGGAAATCGCATTTCCTTACCATTGCTTTCCTCCCTGCTTCTGTCCCACAATACTTCCTCTTTCTTCACACAGGGGATGAAAGAGGAAGTAAACAATGACCACGTGGCCCATTCAATGGCTGTTTTTTTCTCACCGCTTTTCTTGTACACAGCAGGAAATGGCAGCACATTCCGTTTCAAAAAATAATAAATCAGATTTAAAGCGGTCTATTTTGTAATGGAAAGAAGGCAAGAAGGAGCGGGACACGCATGGGAGGTGGACGTCGTCATCAAAAGGACCTGCGAACATCCGTAAGTGGGGAGTAACGAGCGTGCGATAAAACGCTCATCTCATGACGCTTAAGGTGATAAGCTGTTGCAAGCAAGAACCTCTTGTGCTGAAGAAGAGGAGGGAGCAAGAACTCACGCAAAGAGGAGGATTTTTGTCTCCACTGAGTTGAAACAGAGAGTCTTTCTTTTTTGCGTACAAAAATTTGCTGCCATTTCTCAGTTGTTTCATGGGATTCAGAATTCTTTCCTCAAATCTATGCTTATGTAGCGGAGCAACTACATTTTCCCAGCACTCAAACTGAAATTGGTGGGGGAAGTGCTGTTTTGAAACTCTCTTTGCTATAAGGATTGCAGTTGTGTGTCTACTCAAGAGAAAGTCTTATTCAGTTAATAGATCTTACTCCCAAATGAAGAGCGCAAAGGATTCTGGACTAAATTGTTCAAACATCAATCTTGGGTAAAATATTTCGATTCCATTTCCTAGTGCTTTTCCCACAAATGTCATGGTTATGCCTTTCGTGTGATGATGGAAGGTCACTTAAGCCTATAAGTATATGGAATCGTTTCAGTATATTCTTTCAGAAGTGGCACTGCAATACATTAATTACAACCTTTTCCGCCTAATAAAAGTCATATTCCTAGTGCCAAAATGAGAAGACAACAGTAAATTAGTGCCAGGACTTTGTGGAGGGAATCCAAATTTGTTCCACTTAAAATGCAACTCTACAGATTTTTCCATGCCGTAACCCCTTTCTCCATTCAATGCTGCAGTTTAACGTTAATAGTAAAAGGCCAGATCCGAAGATACTTGGAACTACTGCGTTTCTTCTGAACGTTTTGGATTTGGTCCTGTGTGTCTGCTTCTCATTTTCTATCCATTGTAAAGCATTTTCTGCCCTCATTTACAATGATCTTATAGTTCTGAAAGAGAATTAAATGAAATTTTTATAAATAATCCTATTTGAAATATTTTCCAGAATGTTTTAGCAACATTCAATTTTCAGTTCCATAGCAGCTTTGAAGGAGCAACCTGCCTATTTGGTTTTTATTGGATTGGTATTATAAGCAACATATACTTTTCGAGTAACTCAAGAAATAATCGACTCCAATACGGTTCTGCTTATTGAATAAAATTAGGGTTATGTTAAATGTCCTCCAATATTGATATTTGCTTTAAAAGAAACCATCTCACCAAACCCTTGCATTGTTTCATTGCTACTTTCTCTTTGCACCATTTTCATTCCTCAACCTCATTTGCCCACGCTGTCGTTGAATCTGATTGGCTGTGGTTTTGTTTACGAGCAGCAATGATGTCATTATGGATGGGTTACAATTTTGTTTGGTTTGTATTTTGGGAAGAACTTTGCAAAATTCACAACTTCCTTCATAAACAGGATGGAGAGAATTTGAGATTAAACAAATATGGAACATGGAAGCCAGTGAAACTAACAGATTCATCCAGAAAGAGCTTTGAAGTGGAGTTACCATGCTAGCAGAATGATGTTATTCATTGTAAAGGAAAAGCTTCCTCCAGAATCTGCAATGCATTGTCGGGACATAGCAGGTTTTGAATTCCCCCACTCCAATTTTTAAATCAGTTCAACTGCTCAACAGTAGTATTATTTTTCATTTGAATGACCCAGTTTTAAGTAGATGTTGATTCTGCCTTGCATCATCCTAATAATTACCCTCAGTTCCTTTTAAATTGGAAACATTGTGTTCAATACCATAATTCTAGCCTACTTTTGAGTACTAAAAGTCTTTGTTGTTTATTTCCATTTAATCTCATCTGTGCTTAAGAATTCCGCATAATTGAATATTCTCTAAATAATCTCTGAGTCCTGAATATTTTCTGAACATTTGATATTTGCATGTAATGTTCAATTTCAGTATTTGACAATATTTGGTATTTGATAAATGTGATGCTACTTAGTGTTTTGGAGGATTGGCTATACAATGGTATTTAGTATTTGACGATATTTAATATCCAGCATGCTAAGGACAATATCCAATAGGGGTGTGCACAGCTCCCCTGATTCGACTCAGAGGCTGAGTCCGAATCAGAGCTTCCAAATCAGCCCCAATTTGACTGGGGGAGCCTCAGGTCTGGGTCAACGCAAAGGTGCCCAGGAAATTCAGGCACAAGGCCAACTGGGAGTCCATTGGACTCCCCTCTCCCAAACACTGCCCCACTCCCTTGCAGCTGCAGCTGCAGCCCACCCGCATCCACAGGACTTACCTGAGGCCTATGCATGCCTTGTTGAGCAGCCCAGCCTCCTCTCTGGCCTGCCGTAGATCTAGTGTTGTAAACTATAGCAGCTGGAAATGGGCATTTACGGCAGCTGGAACTACAGCAGGCTTCAGATAAGTCCCATGGGCGGGTGGCAGGCAGCAGCTGAAAGGAGCTAGCAGGATTTACCTGGGACCTCCACACGTGCCAGTGAGCCAGTCAACCTCCTCTCTGGACTGCCGTAAATCTAGTACTGTAAATTAGGGATTTGTATTGTATCGTTAAAATGTCCGATAATGATACGCTAAGGTCGTTATCAGACATCCTATTAACGATAATGATATGATAGAAAAACCTCCGATAAATATCCAATCCGAAAATTTTCAGCCCAATTATATCGGATTATCGGACTGCCATATAAATAAACCCATAACTTCTGTATTTTAAAAGTTAGAGGCTTGAAACTTGAAAGATCGTACAACTTTTTGACAGGTCTGAATGAACGCACATGGCGAGCTGTCATTCTGACCTGTCAGAACTTAAACATTCTTTAATAAATTCATATAAAATCGAGGGTTGGAGGGATCGATCTCAAATTTCATACACATACTTAGGCATACCCCATAAGCATTGTGACCAAGTTTCAAGCCTGTACCTTTGAAAATACAGAAGTTATAGGCATTTTTTCTAAAACATTCAGCTCTATAGGGCACAATGGGGCTGCAAATTAAAATATCGGATTTCCGATCATTATCGTGAAGACGATATGATGAACCAATGATATTATCGGAGACGATAATTTTTTTGGTCCAAAATTCCGATAATGATCAAATACGGTATTTTCGGGCGTGCACATCCCTACTGTAAATTATGGTAGTTTACAACCATAGATCTATGGCAGGTCGGAGAAGAGGCCTGGAGGCCCACTGGTGGTGTGCACAGAGGCCTCAAGTAATGAGTGGGTGGGCTGCAGCGGCTGGCAATTGGGCCAAACTGGCCAGGAGCAGTTTGGCTGCTTCAGGCTGAGGTGGCCCAATCCAGTCCTGAACCTGATTTGGGCTGAGGCAGGCCGAACCAACCACTTCAACTTGGATTCGGGCTTTGGGACTGAGGCAAAACACATCTCTAGTATCCAATACTGCCGCTCTGCTCCTGCCATTTCTTCTGCACTTGTGGAGCCCACTGCAAGCACAGTGGGTACTAGTAACCCCAGAAATGAGCAGAAATGCTCATTTCCAGAATGGGGCAGCAGAGCTCCCTTCTGCACGCTCTGCTAACCTGCCCTGTTATGCTCATTTCCAATTACTGCAGGATCCGCTAGTCATGGGTCCTGCTGGTATGTGGGCAGCATTGGATACTGTCCCTAGCATCTGACAATATTTGGTAGCTGTCATTCAAAAGTGATTTCATAGCACTATAATATGTGCATAAGTAATTACATGGTACTATAAAAGCTTATGCCGTAACAAATTTGTTAGACTTTAAAGTGCTACAAAACTCTGGTTATTGCGCTTTTTTTTTTTGCTTTTTTTTTTTTACAAAAGTAATTTTAATTCAATAAACAGCAATGTATTGCAGTTGACATGCAATGGTATTAGTATCCAACAGTATTTAACAGCTGATAGGATAATGAAATCTCATCTCTGATACCTGTCAAAACAATCAAGAGATGACAACAAGTCTAAAGCATTTGGATTTGAAATTTGGAAATGAATGCCATGTTCAAAATGCTAACATTAAGTTGCAATTTCCCATTCAAAATCCGAGTGGCAAAACTGGAAACGTTGGTGAATTTTGAACTTTTGTTAATATTTGTTTCAGCTTAATGTGCCCTTTGCACCTTTGCTACCAGATATGTTAGCACTCCTTTTCCAGGAAGGAAGTGCAAGATGGAATTCATTGCAAAGCCCATAAATGACAAATAGGAATTTCATGAGTGGGTGAGACCAATAATCCAATTAACATTGCATCCTGTCTTTCTCTGGACTGATGTGTCTGGGTGGTTCATATGCAAGCCTTGATATTCCGAATCCCCATCATCAGATGGTCAATGAACCCCATTTGGCATTCCATTTTCCTTGTTGTATCACGATAATACTCTTGAACATTGAAGCATCCGAATAAAAAGTAGTTCATGCTTTCACAGTATAAATTCTGCATCATAGCAGTAATTTTCAAAGAGGAAAGGGGATGACATGCAACATACACAATGTGATTCATTATCTCCCTTGAACACTGAAACTTCAGCACAAAGGACAGTGTGCACATTCGGAGCTTATGCTACATAAGTCTGGTAAACTATAATAATGCAATCCTATATAGGTGTATTCAAATATAAGTCCCCTTTGAGGTCGATGGAGATTACTCCCTAGTAAGTGGGTATAGGATTACTGGGATGATCACTGTTTGGGAAACAGGATAAGAAGATGAGGCAAATTTGTATCCAAAGATTAATATTTTAATCTTTTGTAAACTGCCCAGAGAGCTTCGGCCATAGGGGGTATAGAAATGTTGTTAATAATAATAATAATAATAATAATAATAATAATAATAATATGATAGTCCTGGATGATGATAATGATAATAATAATAATAATATAATCCAGGAGTATCATTTTATTTCAGGTGAAATGCAGTAAGAACTTAAACCTGTTTCCCAATTTACATATGCCTAAAATTACTAAGAGTGTGATCCTATGCCTGTTTAGACAAAAAAAATCCTACCATTCCTAGCATCCCTCCAGCTAGCCATACTGGCTGGGGCATTCTAGAAGTGGTAGGACATTTTTTTTTCTGTCTAAACATGCATAGGATTGTACCCTAAAACTACTGACTTCAATATTTTCAACCATTACAAGCAATTTTCAAATGCAAATGTAAACAAAATGTGCCAATTTACAAATATGTACTAAACAGTTAATTAAAATAGGAGGGGGGGTAAGAAATAGCTTTTGAAATGACCGAAAAAAGAACAGAAACTATCCTAGCAAGATTATAGTAAACTACTTGAAAAGAATTGGAGGTAGTTGTCCTTAGATGCCCAAGAAGGCTTTGTGCTGCTTTACAAATCACCCTCTTATTTAGTGTGTTCCTTAACGTTGGCTTCAATAATACATTCTTATAAAGAAGTTGCACATTGTAAACAGCCTAAAGGAATTTAGGAATTTTGACTGTTAAATAGATCAAACATAAGAACAATACACTGGCCAAATCCATGCAATGACCCTTTAGCCCTACTATTTCAGTGGACATTGTTTGCAGGGACACCTGGCTAGTGATCCAAAGACTATCTTCGCCTCATGAGATTCCAAGCAGATGTGCATTTAGCCTAAGAGGTCATGATTTAATTTTCTTAAGCCAGATGCTATTTCCCTCTTCAAGGCAAATTCGCCAGCAGCACAATCTAATTCAGCAAGTTTATTTAGACATAGCCCAGTTCCTATTAACAGTTAGACTAATCTAGATCAGCGCTTTCCAACCTGCGATCAACCACTAGTCATGTATTGTAGCCTACCAGATTATGAGTAATATAGCTTTTCTCCTCAAGACATTTATTGTGCGCTCGATTCTTTTCTCATGGTTGTTTATGGGTTCTTTAGATGACATTGTGATCCTCCAGTTTCAATTCCATTTTTTCAGATCACTTCCCCAGAGGGGAGGGGAGGGGGGGAGGGCATGGAAAATGGGGTATTATTTCTGAAAGTGAAAAAAAGGTACTTTCCTACTTTTGTAATTGCAATATTGTACTGTAGCACAGCACCACCTAGAGGTTATATAGTGGGAAAGCAGGAAAGGAAAAGTTCTTTGTGCAGAGCTTGGATCTCCATTCTGCCACAAAAACAAAAGTAGGTAGGGCAGTTAATGGCCTCCTGTGGAAAAGCTCATAGTCCCAAGCATGCAGAAAAAGCAGAAGGTCCATTTAGGACCTGATGGGTCACTATTTATGGATGGTAGGGTAAGTGCCTTGTCCTAGCCAACCTTTAAGAAATTAGCATGGATATTACAAAAATTGTGTGAAAATGGCCTCTTAAAATTTTTCTTCTGGGCAGAGAAATGGGGGGGGGGGGGATGGACCATTTCACAACATTTCTCCAGAGGGACGAAAAAAACCTCCAGCAGTTTTTTGGGGGGTGGGGGTTCATCAGTAGCAGTGTCACAGTTTCTTTCCCCCCCTAAGAGTATTCTTTATTTATTATTATAGCACTTGCTGTTGTTTTAAATTACTTGTTTAAACATTTGCAAAGTTAGAGCCATTTGCACTTCAATTAGGGGGTGAGGGAGCTCCATATACCAGGGGCCATCGCTGAAGAGCCTATGTTTCTTGTACTCAACAATCAAATTGAACTTAAAGGCAGGCCTAGAAGGTTCTGAGGCAGATCTCAATACTTGGGCAGTATGGGTATAGCAGTAACCTGGTTCGAAAATATTCAGGACTTTATAAGTCAAAACCAACACTTTGAATTTGGTCGGGAAAAGCTCCGGCTGATGTTTCTGGACTATCTTCAAAAGCAGCCCAACATAGAGCTTATTAAAGGGATCTTACATGCATGTGACTTAGTGCATTGGTAACTGAAATGCTCAGTCTCTCTATATAGGGTTGTAGCTGAGGTACAAGCCTAACCATGTAAAAGACCCCACTTACCACTGAAAACGCCTAAGTTTTAACAGATAGTGCTGAGTTGAGGAGGTCCTACAAACCTGGTTTTTCTGCTGTTTTTATATCTCCATACAAGACCAGTCACATTCCCCCATCCACGTTGATTGATTTCCCAATCCACAGGACCTCCATCTTGTTTGGATTAAACTTCAATTTATTCACAATCATTCATTCCAAAACCATCTCCAGACACCTTTTGTTGTTGTTCTGCTGCTACTAAAGCAAATTCAGAAGTGTGGGGTGGGTAGGCTGACCATATGAAAAGGAGGACAGGGCTCATGTAACTTTAACAGTTGTAGAGAAAAGGGAATTTCAGCCAGTGTCATTTGTATGCAATTAGTTCCTGGTGAAATTCCCTCTTCATCTCAACAGTTAAAGGTGCAGGCACTATACTGGAGTGACCAGATACAAAAGAAGGCAGGGCCCCTGCAACTTTAACTGTTGTGATGAAGAGGGAATATCACCAGGAACTAATTGCATACAAATGACACTGGCTGAAATTCCCTTTTCTCTACAATTGTTAAAGTTACAGGAGCCCTGTCCTCCTTTTCATATGGTCAGCCTAGGGGTGGGGCATATATTTTTCAGCATGGCATATGTCTCAGCAGAAACTTGCATATTTTCCTATAAATGAATTTGCGTAAATTTCAGGGAAGTAAAAAATAAAATAAAATCCGGAAGCCCACAGACTTCGCACGGCCTGGGGCAGCCGGTCTGCAGCGCATTCTGCAAGTCAGATTCTTAGATATCTGAACTCATTTTAGTCCGTCTTGAATTTCTCCAAATGACTTAGATGGCTTTTAAAAGGGGATGAAACAAATGCATGGAGGAAAAGGCTATCAGTGGCTCCTAGATATGTTAGCTAAACGCTATCTCTAAGATCAGATGTAGGCAGCATGTATCTCAATATCACTTGCTGGGGAACAAGTGCTGGAGGCTACTGTAGCACTGGTGTAGTGTTTGTGGGTTCCTAATCAACATCTGATTGGCCACTGTGGGAACAGAATGCTGGACTAGATAGGCCTTTGGTCTGGTTAATCATGGTTCTTCTTATGTTCTTAAACTACTGCCAAAGTTATCTTGTTGGCACTAATATAACAGATTTCCAGTTACAGAAGAAACTGACGCTCTAATGATGCAAATACCAGTTTCAGAGGAGGGTTTTTTCTCAGGACTGCACCAGGGGAGGAAAGGGTTAAATCCTCTCTCCACAGTTGCTATGATAGATCCCAATAATGATCAACCCTCCTCAAGCTGCTGCTTCCTGCATTTTTTAAAGCCTTCATGTTGGATGCAAAGGCGCATTTAATATCATTTCTAATTTGGCAAATTGCAAAACAGCTGTCTCTACCTACCCCACGAGGCACACAAAAGAGGAAAGTTATATCTTTTGCTCAGTTGCTGGGGAACATGGGGGTGCTATTGCGCTGGTGTCCTGCTTGTGGGTTCCTGGTCAACAGCTGGCTGGCCACTGTGTGAACAGAATGCTGGACTAAATGGTCTGATCCAGCAGGGCTCCCCTTATGTTCTTATGGTCTTTTCTTGAGAAACCTTCCATTTGGATTGGTGAGTTTATCCTCTTCACTTCCCTGTATCAGACTTCTTTATATAGCTACGGTAGCTGTGCACCTTGTTGAAATGTTTTACCATGTTGCCATTTCTGAGGCCTTGGGTAGCTCTCTTTCTCCAATTACGGCTAGAGTAGTGGTTGTGCCATGAACATAGTTCCTCTTTAAACGAAAGCATCTCACTTCTTTTGCATCCAGTTTTAGCAGATTAACATAAGCTTGTGCATGCAACACCATCTTTTACATTTACTGTTTGTTCTGAAGAAGGATTCTGGTGAAAAAAATCCTCTCTTGATTCTGGTCACCACTTGGCCAGTGTACATAGGTTAGGTTGCCATGTTTACGAGTAGATTGGCCCTGCTTCTGTTCTTTGCACACCGAGAAAAGGATACGCTGACATTTTTTCAAGACATAAAGGGATGGAAGACATTTTAGCTACTAAATTTCTGTGTATCAAATTACTGTTGAAGGCACAAAACCCCAGGCCAGGGGAAAGACAAACAAACCCAACATAGAGACATAAACAAAGCAGGCAACTCTAGAAAATTGAATTTTGCATGCAGACTTGATGCCATTGTGTGCATGGAAGTAAGTTTGGTTTAAGAAATTTGGTCTCGCTTAAAGCAACACATCTTCTTCCAAAATAAATACAACCGCTTTTTAGAAATTGGTGCACTAGTAAAGCCATGGAACTTGCTGCTAACGTACTAGTAAGAGCGGACATCTTCCAGCCAATTATGAAAAGGTCAGTTACAAATTTTTACTCAAAGTTGTGGCTGATTCAGTTTGGCCAGTTATCTCTATCCACTGTCACTTTAAAGTATACGTATGTATGAAGTCTTGAAGTCACTGAACATTATTATTTTTGTGGCCATTATGGGAAGTTAATCTTTAAGGCAGGTTGCATGATGGCTTCTGGAAGCATAATGCCCAACGCCTTGTGTGACTGTGCTTGCACAAATGTAACTTTACTTGGATTCTCCTCTTGTGCATAGTGTGGAATCTAGTTTCTGCTAGGGCCATGTCATTTGCATTAACAGAATGATACAGTTGGATAGTCCTCATGGCTTTCTTTAAGTCCTTTAACCAGGGCCAAGATCTGCAGCTGACAGCCTTGGGCAACTTCTGCGAGCTCCACTAGAGTGGTAGCCAGGGCCGTGCGGGGGGGGGGGGGGGTCAGTGGGGCCAGTTGGCCCAGGGCCCAAGATTTTGAGGGGCAACTCCAACGAGGAGGTCCCCCCCCTAGCTTACGCTACTGCTTCAGTAGCGTAAGCGGCCCATCAAGAAGCAAGGAGCCCGCCTTGTGGAAACAGTGCAGAAGCCGTCTGTCGTGAATACCACTGTCAGACTACAAGCTCCAGAGGGCCATGCCGTATGCGGGGTGGGGATATATGTGCCTTGAGGTGTTGTAGAACAGGTTTAATATGAAGGTGTTATATAGAACTGACATATTGCTGGGCACGCCCCCTTGGGGTGGCCACATCCTCCTTTTTTGAAATGGCACACACTTCCCATCTGGCCTGGACATATTACCAGCTCTGCATGGCCCTGATGGTAGGGCCTATGAACTACATTTGAAATGTCCCACAATGCCCTGTTCAGATGCTACATAATGTGGTTCCCAGACCCAGCCATTTGCCATGGGAGGGGTCCAGCTCAGGTGTTGGCACCAGTGGGTCCTGCTGGGGTGCTGCAAGGGTCCCCAAGAGTTGCCCAAGGCTGTCACCTGCAAATAGTGGGCTTGGTTAAAGGACTTAAAGAAAGACCATGGACAAAATCCAACATAAGTCCCATTGAAAGTCTCTACACACAGGAACAATCCCATAGCTTTACCTGGGCTTTTGTCCTCATGGTCTTCCCACTATCAAGACACGCTCCTTTACACGCGACCACATGATTTTGAATCGAAAACTTCCCTTCTCAGAAAGGCTCAGTTTTGTTTAATTAGTGGAAGAGAGATCCCACAATATCCCAAAGGCAGGATTCCCCAGAGATAGTATGGGAGATGTCCTGGATGTTGACGATGTCATGTAATGGACCCGCAAACTTCAGTGAGTCACAAGCATGCAATAAATCACTCATTTAGAGAAGCTCTTAGTCATAACTTGAATTCCATTTATTTCAGCAGGTATGCTAGATTTTGCACCATGTTCCCTGGTATTCAACAGACAGCCAACATTTCTGCTGCAGCCCTGTAATCTTCCAGTGCAATTGGCTCCTTGCTGCAGTAATCCATTGATTTTTAGGACAAAGAGCAACCTAGAGCTATTTATTTCAGGGTCTTTATTTTGGCATGTCTGCTGTCACCATTTTTATAATCTTGCACACAAAGATCTCTGGAAGGTAGAAAGAAAATATCTGGGTGTCCATTGCAACTAGAGGGAAACTCTCATGAAAATGATTCTTTTCTTGTGTATTTCTTGGTTATAGGTTATCTGCAGCTGAAAATAAACAATGAATACTTAAAAAAAAGAAGTAAATTAATATCCGGGCGTGGGGACCCAAGGGATTATGCCATTCTACTGAAAGAGCAGAGGGGTGGAATTATGAACTGTACCACTTAGACTGCATATGGAGGGATGTCTTTCTTTTGAATTTTTCCAATGTGAATTAAATTCCCTGCTCAAAGTAAGCCAGCACATAAGGAACATCATTAAAACTTTCTCTCTGAAATGCTAGCTTACCCCATATAGAAAGTGCTGTTCTTGTTTTTTACGCTGTGACACACTTAAAAAAAGGCAATCTCCCCCCCCCCCACGACATTGATGGGAGGGTCTGTTGCAAAGTGGTAGAGCCCAGAAAGTGGTTTTTACTTAGTACTAGTTACTTCTGGTATTTTAGGACATCACAGCACAAGAATATTGTATCTTCTTCTGTTATTTTCATATATTTTCAGCCTGCACAGCTAAAATTGTATTTATTTATTGCGTTTATATCCCGCCTTTTCCCCTACAAGGAATCCTAAGGCTCCTCCTCTCCATTCATCCTCACAATGACCACCCTGTGAGGTAGGTTGGGCTGAGAGTCTGTGACTGGCCCAAAGTCACCCAGTGGGTTTCCATGGCTGAGTGGGGACTAGAACTCAGAACTCCCAACTCTCAGTCCACCACTCTAGCCACCACACCACACTGGCTCTCTAAAATTATACTGCCAGATATTCTTTTATATGTTCTTTATCATCACTAGTTATCCCATCCCAACTGTTTTATTGTCAGTCCTTATCATCTTCAGGTAGGGCTGAGAAAGACACCTTCCAAAAACCTAGAGAATTGCCACCAGGCAGTGTAGACCAGCCTTCTGCAAGTACAAGGCAGCTTCCTATGTTTCTGTGATGTTTAAAAAGTTACACTCCAAAAGTCTACCATCTCATTTTATATAACATGCAGGGTGGTACTGAATGAAACCAGTGGAACAATAAGCCATATAGAGGTATTCAGAGACAGTTGATTTGTAGTGAGATTTGTTTTCCTTTCCATGAACATATTCAGTCACCAGCAAATCAAGAGATGGGAAACAACTAATGGAAAAAATCCCTTTGCCCTTTGTTGTTCGCCGTATGTTGGCCATTGTGTGGAGAGAACTCTGAAACAATGACAACCTATTACTACTGTTAGAGATAAACATTTGCTTCCAATTTTCCCATGGGAAATTTCAACCAGTTCAATTTCAGGGCTCGATCGTGCTGTTTAGGGACTGCTTCCGAATGGCATCAGGAGACATATTCTTAGAACAGTCTTCCAGAGGTTTTGAACTACAACTCCCATCATTGGCCATGTCATCTGGGGCTTAAGGGAGTTGCAGTCTAAAACATCTGGGGGGACTACATTAGAGGAGGCTGTATCCAGCCAGGAAGGCTTCTTGGGTGTTCTTGAAATGCAAGTGGAAATTTATTTATTTATTTATTTATTGCATTTTTATACCGCCCCATAGCTGAAGCTCTCTGGGCGGTTCACAAAAATTAAAACCATGAAATCATTTTAAAATATATAAAACAAGGCACAATCTAAAAACACAGAATAACATACAATATAAAAACACAACCAGAATAAAACCAAGCAGCAGGAATTAATACAGATTAAAATACAAATTTAAAACAGCAAGGATTAAAATTGAGTTAATTTAACTGTTAAAATACTGGGAGAATAAAAAGGTCTTCACCTGGCGACGAAAAGAGTACAAAGTAGGTGCCAGGCGAACCTCTCTGGGGAGCTCATTCCATAGCCGGGGTGCCACAGCAGAGAATGCCTTTTTTGCTCTTTCCTGGAGAGTAGCATATTTAAGTCCATTTATACTGTTTGTACAGTAATCATAGGCATGCACAACACATTTCATTTGAGTGTGCACCCAGGGATTTTTTTTAAAAGGGTGAACATATATTCATAAAGGATATTATTTTTATTCGTTTATTGACCACTGTAGACTCTGAATTCAGGTTGCCTGACTATGGGGGGCTGTTGCAGCTGCTCAAGTAGAGGCCTACTGGCCAAGGGGGGGGTGTCCTTTTCATCCCTGCTGCTGGGAGCAATGATGCTCTCTTGGAGGCAGTGGTTCCTCAGTGCAGTGATGGAGCAACTAGAGGGCTGTTTCCGCTGCATTTGGATCCCCCTCTGGATCCCTACTCAATATCCCCTTCAATTTGGCACTTATTGCTTGAGACATTAGGGTGTGCCTGGGGACACCCGGCACACCCCTTGCACAAACCTATGACAGCAATGCAATTTCTGCACCAAGACAAACTGGTTTGCAGACTGCATGGAAGTCTCCAAGCTTGTACTAGAGGGTTTGAAGAGAGATGCTAAGGGATTTCCTAAATCCTTCAACTGGGTCCTGGTTGCTGGATTCAAGGCACCCACTTTGCACCTGAGAATTCTGCCTCTTCCATTCTTCAGAACAAAGTCCATTAAAATGTTGCAAGATCTGTGGGACATGTCACTATCTCCTGACAAGGATGCCCCCTTGTCCCCTGGACTTGATGGCATAGTGGGACCAACAAACAGGCATGTGCACATGCAGTTCCAAATGCTCATTTGGATAGGCTGGGCTGAACCCTAACTCACTGACCTTCCCAATATTGTCATCAACATTATCTTTGAAAGAACTCTGAATTTTGGGCAGGATTTTACTTCCTGTCTTCTAGAATTTGACTTGGGATAGGAGATATGACTGTTTTGACACAATAAAGTGCTGAGTTGCATGTACAAATATATTATTTACACCTACACCTACAACCAGTTAGAGTGAATGTTCATGCACAGAAGTTTGCAGGTCCTTTTCATGATGTTGTCAACCTCCGATGTCTCTCGCTTTGTTTTCAAGGGATTTAAAAACTCACTGAAAATGTGGCAATCAACCTAAATCTCATGATAAAACAGCACCATCAGCTGACAGGATCAATGAAACATATGGGAGAGAACTGGTCAAAAGAAGGGGGAGTGTGTGCATTTGACTGACCGTTAAAGTGTGAAGACTCCAGAAGTGAAAGCCCTGGTAAGGCTGTGAGATTTTTGCTAAATGTAGGGACATCCTTAGAGTTGACAAAGAAGGCAGAAACCTTGCCCGTCATGTAAAGATTTCTTTTATACCTATAAGTCCTACTCCAGCCTTATGTCCAACAGCATACTTGGTATCTATTATGCTATATGCTTACTCACTGGCTTCATTTAAGCCCTTTACTCTAAATCTAAGTGTCTCTGTTTTACAAACATCATTACTGATGCCTTAGCTAATTCCAGAGATATTTTTAAAAAGTCTCCAACTTCTCTTTGAGCATCCTTTCTCAGTACCCTATCACTGGCAACATATCTGAAAAAGGTACATTAACTGCAACCTGTTCTCTTAAACATCTCTCTTTTCCAAAGTACAAATTACTCTACTACCAAGAAGAGCTCTGCAACAACCAACATTTATGTAAAGAAAAATGCATTGCAGAAGCTGCGGCCACTGTAATTGCAACCTGAACCATTTGGTTTACTCTGCCCCAGCCCACCAAATATACAGTATGACCAAGGGTTGAAAAGAGCACCAAAAACACCCATAATGGATCTAGAAGTTGTTCATAGCCCATCGTTTTTTACAAACATTTAGGTCAGGGTTGATTTCCAGTTTGATACTGTCTTTGGCCTTTCCCAATATCTGTGAAGCACATCTGCTCTTCTCTTTGCTCATCTCCAACAAGCATTGCTCACTATTGGATAGATTTGGTTCAGCCAGGATGGAGGAAGACAACTGCTTAACAAGGTTCTTAAAATCTCCCCACCCCCAGTTCATACAAAATGTCATTTTGTGCACAATTTGCCAACTCCGCATCCATATTTTCTCTTCTTTGCCAAATCCTTTCCCGATTTCGCTTGAAAGCTGGGCCAGATTCTGATGTGTCCAGAGTGGCATGGGCCCTATGAAAACAAGAAGCCACTGGGGCACCTAACTGCAATTGCATGAAGGAGCTTCCAATTACCTTGGGTGGGTGGGTGTGCATGCGTCCGTCCGTCCCATGGTTAAATCATCCCAAACTATTTAGGAGCTCTTTGGTAGTGTTTCCAAGTCCTCACAAAGCTACCCACATCATTTCTAATTTAGACAGCAGCCACACTGCGATGGTAACATCTGAAGTGGCCCCTAAATTTAACCACGTAAGAATTGTCAGAGATCCTATTACCCAGGTATGGGGTTAATAATATCTGACCAGGCAATTTGTCCAGATCAAATTTCTGGACACTTTAATATGTAAATAGTTGAAAAGGATTTCTGCTGTCTAGTTCCAGCAATAGTACTCGTGCACTTAACATTCAAAATGGTTCTAAGTACTCAATTAATCAGATAAATAGATGCGGTATTCACGAGCCGACTTTATAAATCACTGTGTGCACTTGATAGTAAAGTTGTACACAAATCTGGCAAGAGATACCAGACAACTGTTCCAAAACCAAAAGAAATTGAAGATTTTGTTGTTATTGTTGTTTAGTTTAAAATCTCCATCTGTTTTGTTACTGTGCCAGCATGGAATCCTTTATCCTCAGTGACACTTCATATGTCTGCTCTCAAAAGTTCACAAGCTGGCTAACAAGGAAACCGTAATCTACAGCTGGTTCGGTGGGGTGAGGTGGGGGGAATAGCTAGAGCAGAAACTTTTCAGCCAATAAAACACAGTGCTCTCTGCTGGCAGATACAGAGAAAGGGTGCTTTTGTTTTGCAGAGCCTTCAGAACAACTTTGCTTTCCTTCTAACACAACCTATTGCAAACTGAGCCTAGATGTTTGCTTGCTGTGACTAACCTGTTACCTTTGCTGCCAGGCTAGCATCTGTGAGCAGCTGCCGGGGCTCCACTATTCCAGCAGGGTTCACAAGCACTGCCGTTGTACTTAACCCCTACACCCACCTGCACTTAGTGGCTGGGCTGTTATGAGCCACCATTTTAAATTTCCCACAATGCCATGGAATGATGCTATAGCTAGGCTGACCATATGAAAAGGAGGACAGGGCTCATGTAACTTTAACAGTTGTAGAGAAAAGGGAATTTCAGCCAGTGTCATTTGTATGCAATTAGTTCCTGATGAAATTCCCTCTTCATCACAACAGTTAAAGTTGCAGGGGCCCTGCCTTCTTTTGTATATGGTCACTCTAGTATAGCGCCTGCAACTTTAACTTTTGTGATGAAGAGGGAATTTCACCAGGAACTAATTGCATACAAATGACACTGGCTGAAATTCCCTTTTCTCTACAACTGTTAAAGTTACATGAGCCCTGTCCTCCTTTTCATATGGTCAGCCTAGCTATAGCAAGCACCCCAAGGTATTGTGGGAAATTTAAAATGGCCCACAGCAGATAAGCCTGGGCTGGGGAACTCAAGTTAGGTAGGGCCGGATGACCCCCCACCCAGTCCTCTTCAGGATAGGCGGTTTCAAGAGCGGGGCAGTTCCCCCTGAAATCATCCAATCCCTGGCTGAAGTGCTAGCTGGAGCTCTTCCATCCAATGCTTTGGTCAGGGATCTGTCTATGACTGCCCCACAACTTCTGCCATTTCGGAGGACATGGGATGGGCAAAGCCACTCTGAGTGAGGGATTGGATGGAGGAATGCTCCTCCCCCAAATGCCTCGGTGGGGGGTGGAGAGGTTTTGCTGTGCATGTGAATGTTTGAAAACTTGTACTCCCTTTCAGAGCGAACCCACCCACCCCCAATCACAGAAGCACTCTCTGTGGCCCCAAATGTTCATGAAATGAACCCACTCATTCAGTTCAGCCCCAGTTTTAATGCTTGATTATTCCTAGCTTTACTACCAGCAGTGCAGTTACATAATTTTAGATTGCGGACATAATGGTTTTATAGAAGCCTCTTGCTTTAGATAGTAATATCTTGCTTCAAAATGTGGTAAGTCTTGTCGTAAGTCCTCTTGCTCCTTCTGCTGAGGGGGACCCTTGATACCTGCCCCAAAGTCCTGTCCTGATTGGCACCACATTTAACCACCTCCAATGCAAGTTTTGTGTTTGAGGTGGCGGCAAGTGGTATAAAACTTCTATCCAAGTGTTGGATCTACGATGGCCATTTCACACATCCACATAACCATTTATGTTTCCAACACTAAGTGCTGAACTAACTCTGACAATTAGAAAGAAGTAAGACCTTTCTGTTTGAGCTGGCTGTGGAGAAGTTGCAGATTTCAACATTTTTTTGTTTTTTTAAAAAATATATTATTTGAAGTTGTTTTATTGGACTTTCTTTTTACTGTGAGCCTATCTCCACACACAGGATAAAACACTTTGAAAACGTTTTGAAAACTGTATAAGGAGTGTGTCCTGGGCCCCAACAGTTCTCAAAACTGTTATAAACCGTTTTAAACCGTTTTAAAGCAGTAATGTAGATAGGCTGACAGTTCTGAGAACTGTTGGGGCCCAGGACACACTCCATATAGTGTTTTCAAAATGTTTTCAAAGTGTTTTGTCCTGCGTATGTAGATAGGTTCTGAGTTTGACAATGCAAAACTATACATGTCTACTTAGACATCAATCCCACTGAGTTCAACGGTAGGCTGACCAGATATAATCCATGTCAGGCCTCATGTAACTTTAACAGTTGTAGAGCAAAGGGAATTTCAGCCAGTGTCATTTGTATGCAATTAGTCCCTGGTGAAATTCCCTCTTCATCACAACAGTTAAAGTTGCAGAGGCCCTGCCTTCTTTTGTATATGGTCACTCTAGTATAGTGCCTGCACCTTTAACTGTTGTGATGAAGAAGGAATTTCACCAGGAACTAATTGCATACAAATGACACTGGCTGAAATTCCCTTTTCTCTGCAACTGTTAAAGTTACATGAGCCCTGACCTGGATTTTATCTGGTCAGCCTATTCAACGGGGCTCACTCCCAGTAAGTAGAAACAGGATAGCAAGCCTACTGTATATACACTGACCTGGAAGTAAGCCCCACTGCACTCAGTGGGATGTACTTCTGAATAGACATGTATAGGGTTGCATTGTTAATATGATATTTATATATTATTTCCAAGAATGTATTGCACTTACAGAAAGAAGCAAGCAAACACACTGATACACTTGCACCATTTAAAGTGCAAGTCAGATGGCCAAGATGTCCTTACTCTTGGCCATCTGACTCGACATGAGAAACACTAGATAATCCTGATGTTAAACTGTCATTAAAAAGGCAATTATAAGGCCAAATCTTCTGTCACAATAAATATGTTAATCTATACAGTGCCTCAAGATTCTGTTGTCCTCTCCGTGATCTCTCTTTTATTTTTACAGTATAATATGTCGATAAATTGCTTTTCTGCATGAATTAGAGACAAGACTCACAAATCTGCAACACAGCAACATTTTCTGCAGGCTGGGACAGGAACTAGAAGTGACTAATGTGGAGAAACAGAAGTCTTGTGGGAATTCACTGCTGAAACCAATGTGTCATGTTGTCTTATACCAGCCTTCCCCAACCCAGTGCCCTCCAGATGTGTTGGACTTCAACTCCCAGCATCCCCAGCCAGCTGAGTGGGGATGCTGGGAGTTGTGGTCAAACATATCTGAAGGGGGGCGTATTGGGAAGACTTCTTTATGCCATCTCTACAAAAGGAACTTAATAAAAACGGCCTCTACAGCTGATCCTGGGCAACAGTTGCATGAATGGAACAGGTATTAAAATTGCTGCCATTCAATCGGTTTGATGTCTTTCTGTAAAATTCCAGTGCCAATGACGACGTCACAGCTTATCGCAGCCCCTCCCCCATCCCTCTGGCAGGAATTCAGGTGCCAAAGGAAATGAAGCATTGCTGGTTCCCGCCTTTTCCCAGATACAGACACTCATTTTTTTTTCCTGGCTTGAAGCAGAACAATGGCAGGAAATGGTAGAAAGATGGGATTTTTTTTTTCCTTCCTAGAAGGAGGCGCTGGAATTTAGCAAAGCCACACCTAGTGAGGCTTCGCTTACACAAGCATGAGGAAGTGGGACACATCGAATGGGTTAAAGCTGACATGACAGAGAGAACGCTGGATTGTCACTTCCTCACAAGGCAACGTGCGTGAGTGTGAGCGCGCACACACACATGCTTTTCGGATGGACCTCCCGCCAGCTATTCCTGGGCTGCTCCTTTGCTAGCCCTTCTCATCCAGGATTCAGCCTGCAATGCGAACGTTACCAAGGGCACAAGGCAGACAGCTCCTCTGGCCAACAGCCCACAGAGCGGGGACCTATTAAGACGGGCTTTTTGGTGTTTGAGAATGGCTTCCTTTGGGCGGCTGCAAAAGGGTTGCCAGGAAAGTTCTCCCCTGTCACACCCCGTTACTCTTTCAATTGAGCTGTGAGGCAGAGTGCCAACACACCCAGGCTGATAGGTGGGCCTGGGGCGCAACTCAACGAAAGGCAGGGCCTCCTCGTGTGGAAGGGAGGGGCCGCAGCTCAGTGGCAGAGCTCCTACTTTGCATGCAGAAGGTCCCAGGTTCGATCCCCAACGTCACCAGGTAGAGCTAAGAAAGAATTCTGCCTGAAACCCTGGAAAGCCGTTGCTGCCAGTCATTGTCAACAATACTGGGCTAGATGGATCAAGGGTCTGTCTAGGTATAAGGGCAGCTTCCTATGTTCCTCTGCATGTTTGTCATTCGATAGCTACTGCACATGCAATGATGACTTCCGTATACAAGGGTCAGTGCAGGTCCAAAGTTCCGACCACCTTGGATGCCACCTCAAACGTAGCGCTCTTAAATGGAGTGAGTGCAAATATTCAGCTGGCAGGGGCCATGTAGAGATAATTCACACGAGGCACATGTGTGTGTGTACCAGCCTTCAGTATAAAGAAGCCCTGCTGAAATCTAGGGAACTAAAGTGTGTGCATTCAAATGCTTAGTTGTGACTAAATCAAAACAGACACGATATCAAATGTGCATCTAGCAGTTATGTATTCTTCTCCTTTACTCAAGAGTAGGCATAGGGGGTCCCAATTCTGATCTTAAAAGTCTTCCTAACCCCCTACACACACACCTATGCACCTTCGAAGCCCCACGGTGGCTGTGAATTGGCACTGCATCGGTCATGTGATGCAGCTGCCGATTCGTAGGCACTGCAGGGCTTCTCCCCAAAGCTGCGGTGGAAAAAAGTCAGGGGCTTACCCTGACTTTTCCCTTGGGATCGAGGACACCGTGGCTCTTCTGCCATGTGACCTTGCTCCAGAGTCGATCCAGGGGGGCATTCAGGGATGGATGGTGACCCTGATTGGTCACTGGATGCTGGGAAGAGTGCTGGGGGCGTGCTCCAGTACCGGAAAACCCCATGCTGCCTGCTGGCATGGGCAAAGAAGGGGCTACTACTGCTGCTGTGAACACGCTTCTGTAAAGGTCCTTCGCGCTGTACCCAGTCCCAGCCATGAGCCTTCCGGCAGCAGTGCAAGAGAACATTGCTGCTCCTCCGGCAGTGGCTGTTTGGCCACGTGTCAGACTAATGCCTCGCTTGCATTGCTGCCTGCTTGCCTCCCCCTCCACGTTTCTTCTCTCTCTGTATGCTGTCCTCTGCCGTCAGGATTTGCCATCACCCCGCTACAGCAAAAGTGCAGGGTTTTCTCAAAAGCAGTAGCAATCCAGTGCCATGAAGGCAGCCTCTAGGTCCCTAACTGGACCTGGGTCCTCCACCTACGTGTAAGGTAAACATGGGTGGAAACATTGCTGCTAGTAATGTATGTTTTGGTCCTAAGCGTGTAACTCACTTTAACATACAAAGGCTTAGTTTCTTGACTAACTTTTGCTAGGTCACACCCAGTGACAGCCCAAGACCGTTTGCTGCCCGAAGTGGAGCCCAAATTGTTCCCCACCTCCCACCAGGCCAGGACTTTAAAATGGGGTGGGCAACTTGCTGTCATCCAGATGATTGGCCTCAATTCCCATCAGCCATAGCTAGCATAGTTAATGTTCAGGGATGATGGAAGTTGTAGGTCAGAACATCTGGAGCATCCACTGCTTTAGAAAGTCTTGCTGTGCTACTCAGACACCAATTCCTACCTTCATCTATCCTCCCTTCATGGTGCTCCTTCATGGTGTCACCTGACCAAAGTCACTTCATTCTGCTGCATGGCAGGGCCAGGGTTCATTGTGCCCCATCTTTGAGGTTCATTGTCTTATTGGATCATCCACAAGGTATAGGTGGACAACATTTGGATCAATAGGGTAAGGAAGGGGGAATGACTAGTGTGCAATGTCTGTTACAGATTTATTTTCTGTAGATTTATAATGAATGCTCAATAGGAGGGGGCAATGAAGCTTTGGCTTCCTTACCTATGATTCCGTATACTGTGTTATTAAATTATCGAGAATTTGAGACGATGGTGCTGAAATTCTAGTAGGAAAACTCTTAATTAAGTAGTAGCAATGGAGACACGGAACATTTCCTGGGGATTAGGGACCAGCTGGTAGGAACTGACAGCTTTTGAAGGATATCCATAGCCTGATGTTCAGCCAAAGCACCGTCAGCTCCAACCAGCCGGTCACTAATCCTCAGGAAGTGCCCTATACTGCAGTCGTTGCTGCTATTATAAGTCTTACATGCATATTGCATGTAAAGAGCATCACAGGGTGAATGCATGGACAGCACAATGGCTGGTTTAAATAATGTGGAGTTTCTTTATGTCATGCTACTCCACATACTTCTGGACCTGCTAAACTGTCTTCTTCTTTGTGTTCCATTTCTAAAATTAGACAAGCCCACGGCTCTTGAAGCCAACGCCATTTACTTCCTTCCTTCCTTGCTTGCTTGCTTATTTATTTCTTCACTTGAAATTCTATCATCCGGTCTTCTGTTCACAATAATGCCAGAGATGGAGAACAGCAACCACCACCACTACCAAATAGGCATCCAAAAACACAATTTAAAGCCGCAACAGTAATGAAATCATAACAATAACTGTATGAAAAGCTTATCTCCACCAGCAAGGAAATAATAGAACACCATACAAATAAACATCCATTCCATGACAGATTAAATGGTTGCCTAAACAAAAACAGTCTAGCGGGCCAAGGGTTTAGGCTTGCCAAAGCCAAGATAAGTGACGCAGAGGCACAACTGAAAAGGCTCCATCAACTGCGAATAGTTTGATCTCCAATGGTGATGGTGGCACTGTAAAAAGATTTTCATGACTGGGGAGGTTCATGTGGGAGTTGATGTTCAGGCATCTTGTACCAAGGCCATACCAAGGCCATATAGGGCTTTAAAGCTACCCACAGTAGTCCATGCGCTGGTAACTTCCTGATGAGACTACTGCAATGCACTCTACATAGGGCTGCCCTTGAAGATGACTCGGAAGTTGCAGTTGGTGCAAAATGCAGCAGCTAGACTGCTCACCGGAACATCCTATAAAGACCATATAACACCAGTCTTAAAATAATTGCATTGGCTGCCTATACTCTTCCAGTCAGAATTCAAGGTGTTGGCGATGACATTTAAAGCCCTAAACGGCTTGGGACCTCGGTACGTGAGGGAGAACCTCTCCCTATATATGCCTGCCCGAGATTTGAGATCCCTTGGAGGAGCCCTCCTCCCCACCAATGCAAGTCATACATTATGATGGGGCATGGGAGAGGGCTTTCTCTGTTTTGGCACCCCTCTTGTGAAATACCCTCCCCTTGGAGGCATGACTGGCGCCGCCACTGGCTTCATTTCGGCACCAAGTTAAAACATGGCTTTTTATCAAAGCCTTCAAGGGTTAAATTCTCCATGGTTACACATAGTTTAAATTGTTTTATTACTTTTAAGATTTTCTACTAGTTTTCATTTAACGATTTAATACATTTTAGCTGTGTAAATTATTTATGTTTATATTGTTCTGTTTTTATCTGTATGCCGCCCTGAGATCCCAGTGATAATAGGGAGGGATACAAATGTTTCAATAAATAAATGATAATAAATAAAGCTAAGAACCAGCCCATGGGAAATGGTCCAGAAACAGAGTGGTAACCAGCAGACCTCTTTCAAGATTGGAGTTGCATGTTCCCAGCACCCAACACATAAGAACATATGAAGAGCCCTGCTGGATCAGACCAGAGGCCCATCTAGTCCAGCATTCTGTCCTCACAGTGGCCAACCAGATGCCTATGGGATGCCCACAAGTAGGGCAGGAGTGCAATAGCACCCTCCTGCTCATGTTGCCTACCAGTTGGTATTCAGAGGCATACTGTCACTGGCACATGGTAATACATAGCCATCAATAGGCTTATCCTCCATTAACTTGTCTAATCCCCTTTAAAAACCATTGAAGTTGGTGATCATGGTGTCACCTTGTGGTAGCAAATTCCATCGTTTAACTATGAGCTGTGTGAAGACATACTTTTAGTATTAAGAGACAGGGAGAAAAAGATCTCCCTATCCACTTTCTCTATACCATGCACAATTTAATTTTAAACACTTCTATCATCCCTCCTTGCTTGACTTTTTTTTCTAAATTAAAAAGCCCCCGATGTACCTTTTCTTCATACGGGAGAAGCTGCAGTCCCTTTATCATTTTGGTAGTCATTTTCTGCACCTTCTCAAGCTCTCCTATATCCGGGTGCCTCTACAAGAGCGATTTAAAGCTCTTTCAAGCCGCATTAAAAATTTTACCTCTACAAGAGCGGAGCGCAAATCGGGAGTTGAGGCGCTTTTTCTGTCCGATTATGCGCATTATCGAATGCATGTTAAATAGCGAGTTTTAATTTACCGTGGCAGTTAAAGTGCATTATGACCGTGTGAACAAGCGATTCTCCGCATTTCAGCCACTTTAAAGCGCGTTTCATACTGCCAGTTTTGCGCTTCACTGCCTGTCGTTTATAGGAATTAGGTGTAAAAGCAATTGTGAGAAGATGCACATAATTGGGCAACCGGGCGTCAAGCCGAATCCTTGTAGAGGGGGCCTCCATTTTGGAGTGTGGTGGCCAAACTGTCCATTTCCACATTGCTGGGCACATGCCAAGGCCCACCCCAGTTCAGGAACCCCATTGCTGATCCCTAAAGCATCTTTGGTTTTGCTCCTCCTCCTGACTGCCATTGCCTGATCACCTGCCCTCTCCATACATGCAAGCACTGGCAAGAATGAGAAGCTGCAGAAGCATCTTCCATTAACCCTGCACAAGTTTAGCCAGGATCGAAGGGAGAAGGACAAGTGAATGGGCAGTAGTGACAGCAGTAAGGAGGAGGGGGGCCCACTCAGAAAGGGAGGCCTACTATGGACATTGTGCCCAAGGGCCCCCAAATCTGGAACTGGCACTGACTGAGACTCCCCATGGCAAATTCCTTGGGCACAGAGCAAAGGTGGCAGAGATGGCAAAATCAAGGAGTTGAATACTGTCCAACAGCTGAGGCCAACGTAGGGTTCAAGACTCCCGAGCGTGAGAAACGAGGCTGCTAGTACTAGGGATGTATACATTTTGTGAAAGCCATTCTGCCTAAGCTTTGCAGAATGTCTGGCATATTTCGTTCTGTCGTCTGTTCATTGACACAATCAGATTTTCTTTTCTTTTTTTAGGGATATATGAGAATTTCGTTCTACTTACACTAATGTACATTAATGCACATTAGTGCATTAGTTAGCAATAACACAAACCTGCACAAATCCCCCCAAAAGTAAATCATCCAGTCTGCAAATTTGTGGAATGTGCATGACTCTGAAATGGCCAGTCTGCTGCGGAATCCGTGGGGTCAGATTCATCAAAATCCAAACTCACTTGAAACTGTTCTGGATTTCTCTGACACCCTTATCTAATACAGCTACAAAATGTTGAAATGACCATAACAGCTTATTTCTTTGTCATTGTTGTGTTTTGCTGCTATGTTTCAATGAGATTTTGTTTTTAATACGGATTTTATTGTTAGCTGCCCTGAGCACCATTGTTTTGGCAGAAAGGCAGGATAGCAATTAGTTAATTAGCAGTCTTTAGAGATGCAATTTAAATGCACACACACACACACATACACTTCCTAGGGGGGAAATATCTTTTATTTCTAGGATAAACACTATATAATATATGTCCTGCAGGTTGCTAGCCAGGTTACAGCCTTGATTTATAAAACACAGCTGCAAATAATCCGGAGTTTTGTTTTGTTTTGTTTTTTGACCTTGCCAATGTTGAAATGAAATGATTTTGCCTTTTTCTTCTGGTGAGTACATCTCCGATATTAGTATAGCTATGTTCTTTGTTCCCCTTTCCCTTACCTATCAAAGTTCCTGCCATAGTGTGATGAATAATGCAAAAAGAAAGGAAGACAGGGAGGGGGTGACACCACGGATGAATTAGGGACATTTTGTTCAATGTCACTTTTTGGGAACCTGACAGAATGCAGAATTCAGCATACTTGCTTTAATGTAGCTGAGCTACACACATCTGCTTTTCTTTCAGACAAATACAGATTTCTTGAAGTAGGAAGGGTAGAGGGCTGGGGCGGAAGAAGAAAGCAGAAATAAGTTGGAGAAAATAAAAGGCTATCTCTTTGATGCCAGGTTTGCAGTCCTTTTAACAATCTTTGATTGGACGTTGACTGATTTAAAAGTAGATGGCTTGGAATAACAACCGTCGATTCAGACAAATGCTACTTCAACATTTATATGAATTTCTCCCTCCACCGCCTATCTCTGTCCTGAATTTAAATTCCCTGCCACAGTTTATTTTCAAGGAAAGCCAGTTTCTTTTCAAGGAAAGCATCTATGTTGTTGGGGCGGGGGGGGGGGGAGAATATGAAGAACAATAGAAAAAAGAATGTCTACCCTCTTTCGTGTATTATTATAAGCCATTCCTACAATCTCTACTGAGGCAAAGTTCTTTGCTCTTTTTATTGTTACTAAATGTTGATTTGTGTATAATTTTGAAAATGTACTTAATGAAAGTGTTACTCTAAAATATAATTTTAGAAATGGTTATTGCTTTACATCTCCCTTTCACAGATTTTTTAAAAACACTTTTGTTACCAAGATGAACAGCTGTTAAACTACAGGAAAGCAAGAGGCACTGGTATCTAGAAAAAGACTGAGAAGATCTCTTCCAGTGACTCCTTCTGCTGGTGGCAGTCAGAGCCAGCCAGCCATCAGGCAGAGTGAGGGGTCACCTCAGGCAACGCTTGGTGGTGTGGAGGGGGCAGTGGCAGCAGCCCCCTGGCCATTCCCCATTGTTCCAGGCACCTCCCAGGCTAGCTGTGCTGGAGGATGCTGTCCCATCACCAGTGTTAACATTCAAATGCCAGTCTGGTTGGCTTCCATTGGTAGAATGGGAGGGGAGCATCTTGTCCTTTGCGTCAGGCAGCAAAATGCCTTGGGCCTGTCCTGTTGGCACCCAAGCCAGGATTTCAGAATTCTCCTGGGTTAACCACAGACTAATCCAGGACTTAGATTGACAGGGCATAGGGACAAAGAGTACTAATCTGCTTTTGGCTATATGAAAGGAAAGAACTGTAAAATAAGTTCTCCATCATTTTCATTTTACTGTAAAATAAAGAACTGTAAAACACAACCCCCATCATCCCCAGCCAACATGGCCAATGGCTGGGTCAATTGTAGTCCCAACGCATCTAGTGGGCACCACATTAAAGAAGGCTGCTCTGCATTTATTAAACTTAGACAGAATGTAGATTCTTATTTCTAAGAATCCCAGGCCTGTGAACGCAACACCAGTGATTCATTCATTGATTACATTTCTATACTGCCCAACGGCCGAAGCTCTCTGGGTGATTTACAAAGATTAAAAACCTTTAAAATACACTATAAAAACCATTTGCGTACAATCATATAAACAAAAGGCAGCATACACAGAGACACACGTATATCTAAAACAAATTTAAACAATCAACAATAAGAAAATAAGATATGTGTTGAACTCAACACAGATCAAGTTTGGGCATGCAATCACAACTCCAGCTTTTGGTGAAGTTGCAGTCAGATATAGTAAGCCAATTCCTGAATCCTGGAGTATTAGCTGGCAATCACGAAACTAAGCTTGCTCTCTGGCAGAGTGGCTAAAGCGACCATGAACTGTCATACTATCAAAAAGATGTTTGAATAATGTCTGAGTGAATATTCAACTTGGGGGCTGTCTATACATCTTCTTTGCCCCACCGTGGCAGTGCAGTGGGGCTGTGTCGGTTACAAAATGCAGCCATGAGCTTGCAGCCACTGTGGGGCTTTTTCCCTAAGCTGAGCATTAAAGCTGCCCATTAAAGAAGTCAAGGATTTACCCTGATTTTTTCCTTTCATGTGAAGTCACCATGGCCCTTCCGCCATGTGACCTCACTCTGGCATTGAGCCAGGGGCCTTCTCTGGGCGGATAGCGACCACTGGCAGAGGGTAGGCCTTGTGAACCGAATGCCCCACGCTGCCTCCTGCAATTAGGATTTCCTGCTGTCACCCCACAGCTGTGCAACCATGGGGTTTAGCAGCAAGCGGCGACAAAGCGGCATCCTGAAGGCAAGTTCCTGGTTATTAAAGAATTTCAAAGCATAAAATGTCATGATACAAAAAATGTGCTGCAATTTATTACAGGATACACACACACACAAAACACACCTTGTTCCACTGAGAGAGGAACCACTGATTTTAAAAAAAAGACATCATATTGAATCATATCAGTGGACTGTTGAACCCTAGCAGTCAATTTAGGATTAGTAGGTAGGAAATGGCTGACATCTGAGTCCTCTTTAAACTGTTCACTCTGGTGGCTGTCTTCATAGAGTGAGCTGAAACTGGTTCTCTGTTGTTTTATTTATTTATTTATTTCATTTCTAACCCACCTCTCCATCTAGATCGAGGCAGGGAACAACACTAAATATAAATATAAAAACAATAAAATAGATAAACCATTAAAACAGATAAAAACAAATACATGATTAAAAACATCTTAAAATTAAACTGGATAGGCCTGCCGGAAGAGAGCAGTCTTCACGGCTTTCTTAAATTCCAGAAGACTGCTTGTCTCTTAATTGTCCAGTTTCTCCCTACCACAACAACTTCTCCCTCCTTCCTTCCCCTTTCTCTGAGAGGGGCCATAACTCAGGGCTTTATCACACCTACTATTTCCCCCCCCCCCCCAGGTTGCTTCTGCGGGTTCCCCCTCCGTTTTCTATTCAGGCCTAGCGTTTTCAATCACACGTGGTCGGTATTGCTGCAATACCACAGCTTGGCCTGTTGAACTTTGCCTGTTTCAGACTTTGCCCGTTCAAGGATAAATCAAAACAGAAACTAAAAACTGCAACCTCAGGGAGAGAGGGCAGCAGGACGGGGACGACATCGTGCGAATCCAGCACTGAAGAAGTGGAGCAAAGTCGAGGTGGGTGTGCTTAAAACGGCCCGTGTGATAATAACCTCAGTGTGATAGGGCACATGCTTCGTATACAGAAGGTCCCAGGTTCAATCCCCGACTTCTCCAGGTAAGGCATGGAAAGGAGTCCTGCCTGAAACCCTGGAGAGCCCTTGCTGCCAGTCTGTGTCGACAATACTGAGCTAGATGGATCAATGTTCTGATTCATAAAGCAGCTTCCTATGTTCCTACGCAGTGGTTTCTGCCACAGCGAGAGATTTAAAATGGCTTCGGTAATATGGTTCCTTGCCCTGCTGAAAGGTTTCTAGGACTTTAGCCCAAGGTTAGGGTGACCAGATTTTAAAAATAAAAATCCTGGTCCCCCCCCGCCCCCCCCACCCAAAACAACCCCCCCACCAAGCCACCCCCCCAAAAAAAACCAGCCTGCACCTACCGCCGGGTTCCTCCTTCGCCCGCGTGGCCGCGCGGGCTCCTCCTTCACCGCCCGTGCAGAAGAGGTGGGAGAGGGCCAGATCCGGAAGTGACGGTTACGCCACTTCCGGATCCGGCCCTCTCCTGCCTCTTCCGCGCGGCCTCTGGCCTTATGAGCCCGGCCGCGGCAGCGGCGGCGAAGGCGGCGGAGGAGCCCGGGAGGCGGCCGCCCCAGCAGGTAAGTGCCCCCCTTCGTGCTTACCAGCTGGGGCGGCCGCTTCCCGGGCTCCTCCGCCGCCTTCGCCGCCGCTCCTTGCTTGCTGCCACCGCCGCGTGACCCCCCGCCACCCCAGTTTGCCCCCCCGCCCCCCGGTTGGGCCAGTTGGCCCCTGGATTCCCGGTTAGGACCAGGAAATCCCGAGCCATCTGGACAAGCCTACCCAAGGTCTCCCCTACCACTGCAGCTTGGGATCTTTTAATGGAAGAAAACCAAATCCATCGAATCATAGAATCATAGAATAGTAGAGTCGGAAGGGGCCTATAAGGCCATCGAGTCCAGCTCAATGCAGGAATCTACCTTAAAACTTGATAAGCCTGATGACTGACTAGGAAAACATAATAATAGACTAACCTGGCCAATATTTGAGCCAGTTGCCAGCTTGGTAGTGTATGTGTTGTAGTGTGTGTGTGTGTGTGTGTGTGTGTGTGTGTGTAAGAGCCAGACATCTGGTGGCCAGAATACTTTGAGTGACGCTGGAATTTTTCTGAGTAAAAAGCTTCCCCTCCCCCACTTAGTACATATGCTTCAGCTGGGTATATAAACCCATGTGCTCTAGGTGTACTTGGTTGCTGAGCTAAGCCCAGTGCATCATTTCACATGCCACTTTAATGTGCAATGGTGGATGGTAGGTTGTGCGTGTGTGTCTGTGTGTGCAGTTCCTCCACAGTTGTTCCCACATATTCTGTTGAGCGGAGGAAGGGAGGGAAACTGGATGGTGACAGAGTGACATTGCAATATGGCGGCTGCGGCTGTGAGGGTTGTTCTCTCACCCACTTCCTTTTGCTGGCTTTCCCCACCTCCTGTGCTGCTCCTAGCCGGACCCAGGTGCCAAAACTCCAATACACATCATCAAAACAACAGATGTTTGTAAGCCCCATTCCGTGGGGCTGCTATTCCTGCTCCAAATTCCCCCCAATGCATTTTACATCAAGCCTCCCGCCTCTACAACTCAAGGGCAGAATAACCTGGATTATTTTCAGGCAGCGCCTTTCAAGCAAAAAACGTAATCAATACCCTTCACGGCCGGATAAATTAAACTGAACTGGCATGAACCCGGTGCGGATATTTAAACTGTCTGGTGAAGGGAAGTTAAACTAATCCATTCTGTGTGGCCTGTGCACAGTTGCTTAGCGAAACCACTCACTGGATTCCACAGGATCACCACCTCTTCTGCGAACTATAAATAGACCAAAGTACATTTTCTTTTTAAGTCCCTTGCAACAAGGGCAGCTTTCCCGAGAGTCATTTTGCCAAGAGCAGAGGGGAAGAAATGTGTTGGCAAGAGGCTAAAAGTGGCTCAGAGCCAGAGATGGGGGTGGGCATATTAAGTTAACATAGAAGGGGGAGGGGGAGTTAGGGAGCTGGCCTTTGCAGCTTTAAGGCATTTGAAAAGGAGAAGATATTCCTTGAGGGAAAATTTCTGGAAGGAAATGTACAGATGGGGAAACACTGGACTTCTTATTGTTTGAATCTATATATATATATATATATATATATATATATATATATTCATAGAGGCATCCGAATAAAGGTGGAAAGCAGAGCAAAAAATCCACCACCAACTCTAAAACTACAAGCTAGGACCGCTGTCACAGAACCCCCTGCCAGAACCCTAAAGATAGAGACTGTTTTTAAATTCTGACTGGCCTGGGCAGGGAGGCGGGGGGAGGGGGAGTGTTCAGGATCTGTATAATCACCTAGATGAAATGACAATGCATTCAAGTTGGCAGAGCAATTACTTTAAAAATTAAATGGGCTTGCTTGGGGAAGAAAAGAAGAATTTTATGAGGAAAATGAATTATATGGCTGTTTTGTTATATATATGTGCTAATAGCTTGCTGCGGAAGGTGGGGAATGTCTTTCCATCTCTCTGGCTGTATGTGTGTGGGAGGGGGGTAGCTGTATGTCTATAATCACCTTGATCAGATGCGTTCAAGTTGTCTGAGGCATTCCTGTAAAAATTAAATGGGCTTGCAGCTATGTGCTAATATGCCTTATTTTGTGTTTACCATGCAACATGTTTAAAACTGCTTTGCCAGCTTGCCTGTCTTTTAAGGGGAGGCTGATTCTATGTTTTACCATGTAATGTGTCTTAAAACTGTTAGGCTGTACCACCTTGTTAACTTGTAAAGGAGGGGACTGTATAGAAACTCTGTGTAGTTGGCTCCTCCCATGGCCGACCTTTAACTCCGCCTCTGCCAGTGGCCTGCAGTCTGCCTGTCCCCAGTCCTAGTAGTCACCAGCTGCCATTGCATACATGTGTCTTAAAGTGACTCCTGGCTTACTTGGGTTTCTAATGCTCATTTGCATTACAAATGTCGTTCCTTTGTTTTCTCTAAGGCATTAACCGAAGTGTTGTGAGAGGGATCCCTGTGCCATTTAAGCTTTAAGATGTAAAAACTCTTAAAAGTCATTACATTCAAACAGCAGCATACCAAAAGCAGAGAGAAAGTGTGCTTCATTGAGATTGCAAGCAAAAACACAGTAATAAGAGAAAATTTAAAAGCTGAAAGTAAGGGAGGGGCGGCTCATGTTCTGGATTATCAAGGGCTTTCTCCCACACCTGTTTCGTTCTAGTATGACTTACAATATGATATCTGCATCAGTACCTTGGATGGGTGGAGTCAGGTAGGGTGACCAGATTTTGGAACCCAAAATCCCAGTCCCCCCCGCCACCCAAAACAACCCCCCTACCAAGCCACCCCCCCAAAACAAACCCCCCAAGCCACCCCCCCACCCAAAACAACCCCCCCACCAAGCCACCCACCCCCAAAAAACATCAGCCCGGACCTACCGGGTTCTCTTCCGCTGCCGCCCCCGCTGGGTCCGCCGCCCCCCCCAGGTCCCCCGCCGCCGGGTCCCCCGCCGCTGGGCTCATAAGGCCAGCGGCCGCGCGGAAGAGGCAAGGGAGGGCCGGATCCGGAAGTGACGTAATATAATATATATATAGTTGCAGGCACTATACTAGAGTGATCAGATACAAAAGAAGGCAGGGCCCCTGCAACTTTAACTGTTGTGATGAAGAGGGAATTTCACCAGGAACTAATTGAATACAAATGACACTGGCTGAAATTCCCTTTTCTCTGCAACTGTTAAAGTTACATGAGCCCTGTCCTCCTTTTCATATGGTCAGCCTACTCTGAATGCACTGAAACAGCCGGTGTCAGAACCATATTGTTTATTTCTTGTTTTGTATTAGATATTTATTGATTGATTGATTGTTTTTTTCTTCTGATATTATGTAACCTTGCTTGTATTGTTTTGTAATTAAAAGGATTGGCTCTCAACTAGCCGTTGTAGCTTTCAGTCCTTTGACTAAGAAAATACATGACATCGCTCCCTTTTAGAATACCATGTGAAAATTAATATTAGTATCCTCAGTGTTTGCTATGTTCTTGAATCTAACACACTGATGCGTCAGCGTGAGATGAACCATGCTCCACCCAGTTATGTCAACCTTTATCATGGCTTTTATCATTGGGTGGGGACACTGCAATATTAACGAGATATTAACTCAAAATTTTGACAGCATCATGGTAACAAAAACAGATCTGAAAACAATAGACTTTCAAAAATTATCTACTAAAGAGGGAAAAAGGCTTTTTAGTAGCTCATTAAAAGCACTTTTAATGTGTTCTTCAAAATATTTCTTTACTTGTCCTCAGTTTCATCCATTGCCTTTTCTGTACATGTCAAACCTTATGTAGTGGAGAAAGAATGTTGTTCTTTGTGACCATGAAGAGGTAGGGTTGATTTCACTCACAAGTTATACTATGAACCTGCCCATGTATTAAGACCTGCAGGAGAAGCCTGTTTGTCAGGAATGCCTGAAAGGCCTTTCTCCTCTATTGCCCCGAACTATGGAATACACTCCCTCAAGAATTACGATTGGCCCCAACTCTCTTGGCTTTTAAAAAGGATGTGATGATGCGTCTTTTCAATTTAGCCTTTTTAAATAAGCATTTTAAAGTTATTTGTTCATGTTTTTGTTTTCATTGTTTTAAGGTTTTATTGTCTTAGATCATAAGAAGAGCCATGCTGGATCAGAGCAAGGGTCCATCTAGTCCAGCCTTCTGTTCACACAATGGCCAACCAGCTGCCCACAGGGAACCCACAAGCAGGATATGAGTGCAACATCACTCTCCCGCCCAGGTTCCCCAGCAACTGGTATACATAGGCATACTGCCTCCGATATTGGAGATAGTATATAACCTTCAGGACTAGTAGCCACTGAAAACCTTCTCCTACTAGGAATTGGTCCAATCCCCTTTTAAAGACATCAAAATTGACAGACATCACTACATCTTGTGGAAGTGAATTCTGTAGTTTAAGGATGCACTGTGTGAAGAAATATTTCCTTTTATCTGTCCTGAATCTCCCACCAATCAGTTTCATGGGATGACCTCAGGTTCTAATATTATGAGAGAGGGAGAAAAGTGTCTCCTTTTCCATTTTCTCCACACCACACACGTATTTGTACACCTCTGTCATGTCTCCCCTTACCCTTTTTCTAAGCTAAACAATCCCAGATGTTGTAACCTTTCCTAATAGGGGAGTTGCTCCAGCCCCTTGATCATTTTAGTTGCCTTTTTCTTCACTTTTTTCCTGCTCTACAATATCCTGTTTAGGAGTTTTAAATTGTTGTACACTGTTTTGATGGCTTTTTAGCAGTTAAGGTGGGATATAAATGTTAATAAGAACTAATACATAAATTATATTTCAGTTGTGGACTTGGGAGAAAATGTACATTTTCATTCAATATATTTCCATTTTCATTTCATGTATAGGTCTTGATCCACAGATCTTTTGCATACAGCAATCAGACAGAGGTGACTGAGGATCTCCCCTGAAAATTCATGGATGGTCCTGCAAACTTTGACGGTGCCAATCACCAGTTGGGAGGTGAGGATATGGGAAAAGACTGTCTGAACTTAACATTTGGGCTGTCTTGTGAACAGATGATTGGTACTACAAAAGTGGACAATGGTAAATATCTATGCAGTAGGTGAGCAAGTGGTCACAACCCAGGAAGTAACTTTGTTGCAACACATATCACCTTCTGCTCATGAAGCCTACATCCACAAAAGGTTCCATGCTCAGATTGTGCTCATTGGATCATGGCAAAAAGTTGACGTCTAAATCAGACATGATTCATCATGACTGGAGCCATCATATGGAACCACATTGGGTTTTTTTCTTAGGCAGGAGCCGCACTACTGCTTTACAACAGTATTGAAGTGCACTGACAACTGATGAGTGTTGGCTCCATGTTTTTGAGGGCCCTTGGGCAAGACACCTCAATGGTTCCCTTCCCTTTTCACTGCCATTGTTAGTGATGCTCTTGCTCCTCCTCCTCTTTCTCATCATTGCTGCTACTCACTTCCTTGGCAGGCAGAGATCCAGCGATCAATTAGGCAGGAGCATCCACTGCTCCTCCTTCTCAACATCACCACTGTTGTCTGAGTCAGAGCAAGAGGCAGGTGAACAAGCAGGTGGAGCAAGTCTGTGGGGTTCTTGTCAGTGGGCCCCTGCTAGGGTGTGAGCCCTCAGCAGGTACTCAGCCATGCCGACCTGTGATTCTGGCCTTGGTTGTGATTAGGGATTAGATCCAGAGACCCTCCTTTTCCCCACAGACTTGCAAATCTATGGGGAAAAGGACTCACTGCCCTCCCCCCACTCTCCCTGCTTACCCGCTGCCTCCTCGTCGCCACAGCCATCAGCTGCTGCTGCTGCTTCCGCTCTACTGAGAACCAGGCCAGGCGACCAGCAGACGGCAGCGGTGAATGGCAGTGGCGCAGATGAGGCAGCAGGTAAGCAGGGACAGTGAGGGGAGGAAGGTGAGTCCAATGAACTCACCGCCGGCCTGGTGTCCCTGGGTGCCGGCTGCTCAGCCGGAACCTGGGGACCTGGAAGGCCAATGGGCCCCTTATCTCCGGATTAATCTGGATCGATCCGGAATGATCCGATCCGGTCTGGAATGATCCGGACCTCCCCCAATCCGGATCTGGGAGGTCCATATCACCCCGATCTGGTCTGGATTTGGGATCTGGATCTGGATCTGTTCCCAGCCCTAGTTGTGATCTCTAGATGCTGAGACATAACATTTTTTTCAGCCATGTCAATAAAGCTTTGGGCCTCTGTAGTTGATTTGCCCCAATATCGAGATCATATATGATGCCTTCTCCAGCTGTAGTGTGTGCATGGGGTGGGAGAACTACTCAGAATCAAGCAGAAACACCTTGCACCAATGTAGCTCCATTCACACAAGGTGCCTCTGTCCTTTTTTGGGCTATTCTACTGTCCCCCTTTAAATCCCTTCCCACCCCATTGCAAACATTTCAGGAGGATCCCCTTCCCCTTTAGCAAGATTTTTCAAAGGATGGAGACAGCTGTGGTGAAGAGGAGGAGGTGATGGTTAAGTTTTCTTTCATAATCTGTCTCCATTTCTTAGGATGCAAGCCATAGTCTATTCTGGCTTCTTGACTAGATCTGACTTAATGGTAGAAACCACTTGAATGAGTTGTCTGAATTAATACGTGAGCATATCATTTTCAAATTACACAACCTTGTTTTTATAGCCTACTGACATCCTGAAGTATTCAATCTGAGTTTCGAATATTCATCCATCAATTTGTTTGATTGACAGTTCATCTGGGATGAAAGCCAAATATGAATCCAATCAGAACAACATTATGACTTCTTTAATTTCCTGACAAATATGGCCTCATTGTGTCAACTATTATTTTATCTGTTGCTTTGAAAGGACTATAAAATATCCAGCTAAATCTGCTTGAATTTTATGAAATCTAATGAGTTTCAGTTATTCCCATTGGAGTTAGTGGCAAATTTTCCTAAGATTGCAGTCTTCACTCATAGAAGACTATATGAAAGTCAAGGTGCATGAATTATATTTTGGGTCTGTTATGTTTAGGGTGCAATCCAAATTCATTAAAACAGATCATGGCTCTGCATACCTATGAGAAACTGAACATGCAAAGTGGCAATATACAGATCTCACCTGCAGATAGATCCAGATCCTTTCAGCTTCGTTTTAGAACATCAGAGAACACATATCTGTGTGCAGGTGACACCCGTGTGCTTCTGCTATAGACATTACATTTTCTTGAGCTATCCAGATATGAGAGAAACTCTAGCATCTGCAAATATCTCCAAGAACAGACAAATGAGTCAACCCTGAGTGTCACTTTTTCTGGCAGTACTTTTTTGTTTTGTTTTGTTTTTTAAGTCCTAAACTCCTCTCAATTTTCAGAATTATATTGGAACACGAAGAAATGCCCATTTGCTATATCCAGCTTGGCTGCACCCATTTACAATTTTATCCAATGCACAAGAGCTAATTAAAAACAAAAACTCTTTGAAACCACCTGCACAATATTAATATGATTAAGAATTACAAATGTGGATAATACTTGGCTTTTGCATCTTTGTTAGTTTTATTAAAACATTAGAATCCAGCATGATATATATAGTCAAGCCAGTATCTAGAAAAACATCTGTTTCGGTTGTACTCCATCATTACTAAATTAGCCAAAGAGAACACAACATCCCGCAGAGCAAGTACTGCATGTACCCCAGCCTGCTTCAGTCTAATTACTCATACTTGATAAGGACTGGAGTAGATTTCATTTCTGTGAAATATACAGGTTGTGACAATCAACTGAGCACAGAATGAGCCAGGAAGGATTCACATGTAAAGCAGTGAATTTTTAGGACAGTCTTCTCCAACCTGGTGCCCTCCAGAAGTATTGGGCTACAATTCCCATCCTCTGCTAGGATGGTCACTGGCCATTCTGGCCAGGGATTGTGGGAGTTGTAGTCCAACACCTCTGGAGGGCACCAGTTTGGGAAAGGCCATTCTACTAAATTTGGATGCAACCAAATATATTCTCCAGCAAGATATTAGTCCATTAGCAAGACGCTCCAGCAAGGCATTAGTCACAACTAATGACCGCTCAATACAGGAACAGGAACGTGGCCTTACAGATGTTGGACTGCAACCCTCCATCATCCCTCACCATTGGCTATGCTGAACTAGAGCTGATGGGAGTTGCAGTACATCTGGAGGGCCACATGTTCCCCATCTCTGATTTAAGGTGATAGAATGGTCCTGCAGTGTGGTTATGTTTTTATTTGGCTCTTTCCCCCTCTTTTTTTTTCTTTTAAAATGATTCTGATCTTAAGGGAAACACTTTGATTTTGCAGTTGGTTTTATTTTTTGTGAGCCACCTCGGCAACTTTTGTTAGGGCAGAAAAGTGGGGTTTGTTTTTAAATGCACAAACAAGTTTATGGCCCACTTCTGTGTATATGTACACAGAAGTAAGACTTCCAAGTTCAACAAGACTGCTTCCCAAGTAACTGTGTGTGCTTAGTCCAGCATATCTTACTGAAGTTCCATTGTTTTTTGTGGCTAACCTTTTGTCAGCTTGAGTCCCTAATCTACAAACCAAGATTCATATAAATGGATATTTTCCTCCCACCCCTCAAAAAAATCCTGTTGAAAGACAATTGACCAACATATTGTTTTAGAGAACATTCTGATCTCACAGGTACAGGAGCTGGATGTCAATTTACAGAGAAATTATGTGATTCTTATTTGGGCCAATTCTGTCACAGAGGCCAGATCTATGCCAAACAGGATATAACACTTTGAAAATGGTCTGAAAACAGTATATATGTAATGTGTCGTGGGCCTGAACAGTTGTCAAAATCATTATAAATCGTTATAAAGCAGTAGTGTAAATCCTGCCAGAAAGAGATATTTGATGCAAAGTGGTGGGGATTTTTTTAGAGTTTGCTCAATTTCATGTATTTTATTTATTATTACATTTTATCCCACCTTTTTCCCTCTTGTCATTCCTCTCTTCCATTACACTTCCCTGAGCAAGGGAGCAGGGGAGCAGGAAGAAATATAGGGAGCAAACCTCACTCACAGGACTCTGCCCACCCAACACTGAAGTATGGCACTTTCAAGTGATTTCATGAATATCCAGTAATAATAATAATAATAATAATAATATTTATTTATTTATTTATTTCTAACCCGCCTCTCCCTCTGGATTGAGGCGGGAAACAACAATAAATATAAATACAAAGACCATAAAATAGATAAAACATTAAAACAAATAAAACTAATACATCATTAAAAACATCTTAACATTCAACTGGGTAGGCCTGCCGGAAGAGTTCAGTCTTCATGGCTCTCTTAAATTCAAGAAGACTGCTAATTTGACGAATCTCCTCTGGCAGGCCATTCCACAGTCTGGGAGCGGCAGAAGAGAAGGTCCTCTGGGTAACACTCGTCAGCCTAGTTCCGGCTGATTGAAGTAAATTCTTCCCAGAGGACCTGAGTGTGCGGGGTGGATTATATGGGAGAAAGTGATCCCGCAGGTAACCTGGACCCAAACCATGTAGGGCTTTAAAGGTAATAACCAACACTTTATACTTTGCCCAGGTCAAGACTTTCCTCTTCTCTCAGGCATTTGGCAATATCTGAGGAGCCTGGGTTTGTTTTGTTTTGTTTTGTTTTTTGTAGCTTTTTGAAGTGTTGTAGTGGTTTTAAATGTACAGATTGCGTGTATGTTGTATGTTTTTGCTGTTTTAATTTTTGTATATTGTTTTTAATTGTTTTTAATCCTATGTAAACCGCCCAGAAAGCTTTGGCTATGAGGCGGTATACAAATGTAATAAATAAATAAATAAATAAATAATTGGCAGCCAGTGGAGTGATTTTAAGACTGGTGTAATGTGGTCACCCCTAGGTGTACCGGTGACCAACCTGGCTACCATATTTTGAACTAGTTGAAGTTTCTGGACTAGGCACAAAGGTAGCCCTATGTACAGCACATTGCAGAAGTCGAGCCTCAAAGTTACCAGCGTATGCTTACCGTCTGTAGGTGTTCCAGCTCTAGGAAGGGGCGCAGCAGGCGTATCAGCCAAAGCTGATAGTAGGCACTCCTGGCCGTCACATCTATCTGGGCTGTCATTTGGAGCGACGGATCCAGGAGTACCCACAAGCTGCGAACGCAGCCTTTCAGGGGGATGTAACCCCATCCAGAACTGGTTGACACACCTCCAAACCCAGGTTGTGGCCTTTGACAGCAAACCAGAAAATGCTTCAGGATCTGACTCCGTGTAGATGGGGTGAAAGAGTAAACCTCAGTGAATGAAACAAGACTTACGTCTTGGTAAACAAGCACAGAATTGTGCTGTAAACAACTTTGTATGTTGCAAAATCTCAGTAAGGATGCTGTTTTTACGTTACTAAACAAAAGGCACCATTTCTCTTACAATTATTTAAAAAATGATTATTTATTGTTTATGGCAGCCTTCCCCAACCTTGTGGCCTTCAGATGTTTTGGACTTCAATTTTCATGAGTCCCAGCCAGCACGGCCAATGATAGGGAACCCTAGGAGTTGTAGTCCCCAATATTTGGAGGGCGCCAGAATTGGGAAGGTTGGTTTATGGCTACAATCTTAACACATGCTAGGGAGCCAATACCATTGAACCTAGCGGGACTTACTTCTGGATAACAATGGGTTAGATACAGCAAAAGGCTGCTTTCTGTAAATAGAAGGGTTCCTTCTATCAGTAAAAGGCTTTTGATCCAACAGAGTTTTTCTGAATGCTGAACAGGGGAGGAGGCAATTTCCCCCCATTCCTCTGTTCCCCTGTAGTCCCTTATGCCCTACCTATCTGCTCCGGAAGGTTGGGGGACCCTCTAGAACTGGGGAAGGTGCTGTAGGAATTGCAGAGCAAGAGGGCATCATTTCTCCCCTCCCTTTCCACAATCAAGAATGTTCTGAGTGGAACATTGCTTGGGAATGTCCCCACCAGTGGAATAAAAACCCTGGATACAACCCAACTTTTTATATTTTCATTAAACATGACACATAGCCAAAACTCTCATTCTCTTAACTTTATGCTATCAATCATTTTATTTAGTTTTACACACACACACACACACACACACACACACATATGTGTATATATATATATATATATATATATATATATGTATATATATATATATATATATGTATATGTATATCACAGACACACACAGAGGGAGAGAGAGAGAGAGAACTTGTTCTGTAATGAAATCACACACAGGAATACTTCATGTACATTATGTAATTCAAAAGTTAAATCAAATTTCTTCCTCTTTTCCCCTCCCCTCCCACAGTACCCAGTATAATCAGGACCAAATGGCTATTATATGTAAACTAATTGAACAATTACAATGAAAGAACCATGCACAAAAATATACCCACAGATAAAAAGCACACAGAAATTTAAAACACAAAAGGAGGGGTTGACCTAAAGCAGCTAATAAGCAGTTAAAATGAGCATAACAAAACAGAATGGATGAAAAATAACATCAAAGCCCTAGTTCTTTCTGAGAGTTCATGCAAAATAACAGTTCACGATATTGATCTCTGTATGAATTTGGAAGTTGCTAGTTCAAATCTTTCCACAGCTATGAATTAACCTAGGCTGACCAGATAAAATCCAGGTCAGGGCTCATGTAACTTTAACAGTTGTAGAGAAAAGGGAATTTCAGTCAGTGTCATTTGTATGCAATTAGTTCCTGGTGATATTCCCTCTTCATCACAACAGTTAAAGGTGCAGAGGCCCTGCCTTCTTTTGGATATGGTCACTCTAGTATAGTGCCTGCAACTTTAACTGTTGTAATGAAGAGAGAATTTCACCAGGAACTAATTGCATACAAATGACACTGGCTGAAATTCCCTTTTCGCTACAACTGTTAAAGTGTTATATCCTGCTGGAAGATTCACTTCCTCCTACCCCTTCAGGCTTCATTCGGCCTCGTCCCTTAGCCTTGCAAAACACAGTTTTTCAATACAAGAGTTACAGGGTTGGGGGAATCCTCAATCTCTTTGTACTCAGAGGCACGGAATTGTAAGGGATCCCTGGAGGTAATTTAGACTAACCCAAATGGTTTGGAAACTATATATGGAGTGTGTCCTGGAGGGAATCTACACATAAGCTTGTTGCATTTCATAATGTTCAATGTAACGTTGTGAATTGCAACGTTTTAAAATGTAACAGGCCACATGTAGTAGTCCTTACTGTTGTAGTCTTTCCTTTCTCCCGTCATCACATCGTTTAGTAAGATAACACTGAATATTTTCTTAGTTTCTTCTTGTAACGTCACTTCATCGCCCCATACTTTCCCCGCCCACTTCGTGCTTCTCCCCCCTTCCTTTCACTTCCTTTCCATGGGGATTACACAATTGAGGCGCATGCGTGGATTTTCAAATTGTTTTGGCGAGCCCATGACTTTGATAGGATATCAGAGGTTTGATTTCAGCGGCTATGAACCAGTAAGTAATAACACATTATTCTTTATAAAATGATGTATTTTATGAAAATAATGCAATAAATCAAACACAATAGTTGTAAAACACAACTACTATAAAACGTTACAGAAAGAGCGTCGTGTGCCCCAATGCATCATTGAAACCCATCCTTAACATAGCAAACCTTCAGTGTAGATTCCCTCCTGGGCCCCAACAGTTGTCACTAGTGTTATAAACCATTTTAAAGCAGTAGTGTAGATCCTGCCTAAAACAAAAGGTGAGAGTGGCTTTTGTCTCAGAGCAGCTGAGAGGAAGCATGGATTGATTGGAATTGTGAAGTTGTGAGCCTTCATCCAGAGCACAGTGTAAATAAACCTTTTATAAAAGAAACACCACACGTCTCCAGTGTCCTCCTTCTAGGAAACTGAAGTCTGAGTAAGTGCTGAAACTCTTGTTAGTTCTCCCACCTCAGGAGCGGGGTGCAGAAGCATAACAATATAATTGCATTACAGACACGGGGGTGGGGGGGAAGCCAAAAACGCTGTCGCAACATAATCCCTGCGTGTTACTTGGACATCTGACTTAATACAAGGAAATGTTATGCTCTACTACAGCCTTTCAAAACCTGGTCCCCCACCCTACCTCAGATGTTTTGGACTTCAATTCCCATCAGCCCCGGTCAACATGGCCAATAGTCAGGAATACTTGGAGTTGTAGTCCAAAAGTCTGGAGGGCATCAGATTAGGAAGGACACACAAGCAATCTTCTGCATGTCTACTCAGAAGTAAAACTGAGGCAGTTCAATAGGATTTACTCCCAAATAAATTAGTGGAGGATTCCAGCCTTAGTGTTTAACTACATGTAACATTAATGGTCTCCTTGAATCCTTCCACCAGGGTTCTTTTGAAAAAGATGTGGGGAATCCAAAGCATGGAATTCAAACACACTTTTAATGTAATGGCTTACAGTCTTAGTGTTGCATGTGACAACACCCATAAAGCAGGCGAAGGTAGCTGATGCTTCTCAGGCTACTGGAATTATGTTTTGTTTTTGTCAGTGAGGCACAGAAGCTTCTGCCCTTCCTGAGTGTGTGATATATTAATACTTTCTTCTTAAAAGCACCTCTGAAAAAACTCATCTAGCTAGCTTCTCTAAAGGCATGGCTCATGCAGGCCCTATTGTTCAAACTGCAGTTTATTATTCCATAGTGTTGATTTCAATCAGAGGCCTCACCCTATGTTTCTGATGGTTTTTAAAAAACACCATGGCAAAGGTGGCCAGGTGTCTTACTTTGCAGAAAACAGTGCTCTATTTTGGAGAGGTGGAAAAGGACAGTCCTCTATTTGAAGGTGTCTTGTCTTCTATTTAACAGACTGTCCAGTCCAAATCAGGTTTGAAGACAAAGAAACATAAGGAGGGAGGCCTTGAAGTTGCCCATCAACATGAACACCTGGGCAGCAGACTGAGCAGGCACACAGGTAGGGTGACCATATGAAAGGAAGACAGGGCTCATGTATCATTAACAATTGTATAGAAAAAGGAATTTCAGTAGGCATCATTTGTATGCATGCAGCACCTGGTGAAATTCCCTCTTCATCACAACAGTTAAAGCTGCAGGAGCCCTGCCCTCTTTTGTATCTAGTCAAGAGGGCAGGGCTCCTGCAGCATTAACTGATACAAATGACACCTGCTGAAATTCCCTTTGCTATACAACTGTTAAAAATACAGGAGCCCTATTCTCCTTTCCATATGGTCACCCTAGCACAGGACATTTGGTCAGTCTTTTCTAGGGTGACCAGATAAAATCCAGGTCAGGGCTCATGTAACTTTAACAGTTGTAGAGAAAAGGGAATTTCAGCCAGTGTCATTTGTATGCAATTAGTTCCTGGTAAAATTCCCTCTTCATCACAACAGTTAAAGTTGCAGGGGCCCTGCCTTCTTTTGTATGTGGTGTATACAAAAGTATAGTATAGTGCATGCACCTTTAACTGTTGTGATGAAGAGGGAATTTCATCAGGAACTAATTGCATACAAATGACACTGGCTGAAATTCCCTTTTCTCTACAACTGTTAAAGTTACATGAGCCATGACCTGGATTTTAACTGGTCAGCCTAGACTCTTTTCCACTATGTATTTCTCTTGAAATTATAGTTATTCTTTCCAAATTTGCACCCATACCTATAAATTTGCATATGCAAATACTATGCAAATTGGTGACCTCTTTTTCATTGATACATTTCCTTTTTTTCTGGCAAAGAGTATGTGCCCTTCCTGCTATGGCCACTGGGAGTGTGCCACTGAACTCCCACAGATAGGATTGCACTGTAAAGAGAGCTTCATCTGAAAAATATATTGCTTAAGAGCCTACTTGGACACCAAACAACATTTGCAAAGCTGTAGCAAGTTACTGTGAGAGAGCAAGATAATGAGGTGATTCTATGGGTTTTCCGTGTGAAAGAAAAACAGCTAATGAGGGTTTTGAAGCAAATGTCCTCAGCAGGGGAATAGAAGGGCCTTGCAAAGCCTGGGGAATAGATTTTCCATGTGGAGGTTACTTGCATGGTCCTCATGCACAATTGGACGTGATGAATAAAATTATTGGGAATTCCATGCCAGCATCCTGACCCAGTAATGGTTTGGGAGTGCAGGAGCTGCACTGTTGTGGAATTCTCGTCACCTAGAATAAATTCTCCATTCACGTCCATGGAAGGGTCATGTCGACATGCGCAAAAAGACTACCCTTCCCACTGAAGTGAAGGGGGATGTTTGCATGCATAGATGGGGCTCTAGAACATAATCTATGGCTAGAAGCCAGCATCTTACGTCCATGGAGGGAAAGGTTTCTTCTGATCCAGTGAAGCATTCCTGCTGGTGGAACGGGAGGAGGCAATCCATTAATTCTCCCCTTCCCCTGCACTAGAGTGGCCAGTTGCCCTACTTCACAGACATCAGTCCTCCATTTGAAGTACTGCCAGAGGATGGTCCTCCCTTTGAAAGTGTCTCTATTTCAAGCGCTGTCCTGTCCCATCCCATTCCATTTAAAGATAAAGAACTCTAGGAACTGCTTCCCATTAACAGTGAGCACCTCAACAGCAGAGTGAACAAGGCACAGAGCAAACTGTTCTGTCTTCCCCACGATGGTGAGATGTATCGTATTCTGATTTAATGTATAGTTATCATTTTTAAATTTCCATCTATACATATAACAAACATATGTAAATGTTATGCAAATTAGTATACCCTTTCGTAGCGATCTTCTTCTTCTTTGGGTGATGGCCATCCCATAACAGTCCCCTATCCCTGAAAATCTGCACTAGGCAGTTGGAGAACTCTCCAGAACCAGGAGGGGGGGGGGAACTGCAGAGAGAGGAGAAATCAGCAAAGGTAGCCTTTCCCTCTCTATTCTACAGGTGGGAGCATCCTGCAGAACTCCAAGCAGGGAACACTTCTGCTGGCACAAGAAAATGCTGGATCAGCCTCACTGTGTTTCAGATCAAGGTGTTGGAATAGTGCCTGTACTGTACCAGCTGCACTGGTTACTGATGTGTTTCTGAGCCCAATTCAAAGTGCTGGTTTTGTCCTTTAAAAAGCCTTAAATGGTTTGGGACCAAATTACTTGAAAACCGCCTTCACCCATATCAACTGCCTGAAGTTTGAGATCAGCAAGAGAAGCTCATCTCATCTGTTCACCTATGAGAGCAGTTAGGTGGGTGATCACACATGTGAGGAACTTCTCTGCAGTGGCCCCACATCTTTGGAATAAGTCCGCCATGCTCTATCACTGCAGACTTTTAAGAAAGCCTTGAAAACATGTTCTTTTAGCTTGGCCTTCATCTGATATGATTGCTGTTGTTGTATTGTTGCTGTTGCTGCTGGTGGTTTTTATTGTTTTTTAATGGCTGTTTTTATTGCGTATATTTTTATTGTTTTAATATCTTAATGGTTATGTGTTTTATTGTTGTAAGCCACCTTGGGAGGGCTTCTGCCTTGAAAGACAGCCAAGAAATTGTTTTAATAAAATAAATAAATAAACAGTGAAAGCTATTCATCTCCTACTGCCTATTGGGTGTGTGTGTGTGTGTGTGTGTGTGTGTGGATTTTATAGGGTTGCTTAACCCAGAATTTTGGACAGTCCTGCTCGGAATGTCAAGATGATGAATGGAATCCTATCATTTCTCTGCTCCCAGAACTCCTTCTGAACTAACTTGGGAGTTCATTCTGTGCCTGTACCAAAGATTGACAGTGCAACCCATGGCCTCAATAAAGTTTACTATAAACTCAAACAAACATCTGGTGTTTCTCTCCCTCCCCCCTTTGGTTAGGCCTACTCCCACTGGAGTTAATCAGCACAGGCTTTAGTCGGCCTTTCTAATGTTCACTCTGCCTCATAGCTGGCAGCATATTTCATTGTTGTCTCTACACATGTGTGAAAGGAAAGGAAAGGCTTGGCTTACTTTTCTTCAAGGACATTTGTTCATATCCAACTCTGCATCTCTCCAAAATTTTCTGTCATTAATGAAGCTCTTCCGCCTCCCGTTTTGAGAAATTAAAAAGGAAGAGAGAAAATGACGTGAAACAAAACAACTAATGTTTGTTCTTTTCTTTTTTTTAAAGGAGATTCTGGCTCTGAGCAATTGATCTGACACAAAACTAAAGACAGCTGCTATCACTGGAGATTTAATTGAGTGAAGCCTCTGGGTGTAACTGAACTGATGCTAGCAATGGGAGACTTTCTGCTTTTGCTAAATCAACAGAGGTCAAAGGCACAAAGGGCCATTTTTCTAATTCTCTCTCTAATTGTATGGGATTGCTGGAGAGCTTGGGGAAAATTGTGTTGTTTACCCAGGGCTGTTGTGCTTCTTGGTTCTTTGGCATGATTGATATGTGCTGCATTACATGAGAGGAGAGGGGCAACAAGGTGGAAGATCCTGCTGTTTTCTGGGGCTCCTTTAAATGGTAGACATGTTTGAAACGAGGGAGTACCTCCCTCCCTCCATGGAGGGGGTGGGGATGGACTTACTTCTGAGTAGACACATGGGGAACTACTAGCACAAACCAACAGAACAAAGAAAAAAATAATTAAAAAGGATCACATTGGATTTATATCTAGCATGATGGAAGGTCTTGTTCTTGTGCTCTTAGAGAACCCGCTACATCCCTGCAGCACACTTACTTGGGAGTAAGCCCCATTGAACTGAAAGGGATGCTCTGGGTCGGGTGGGCAATCCGATCTATCTCCCTTTGTTGCTGGGAGGCATTTTACCCACTTCTCACTCTGATAGCAGGGGAAATCCTTCCTCAGCAAGTTCATAGTGCAATGTCAACTTTATACACTGCTGATTTCGCACCATTAAGGGTTTATTCCAACTTATCTCTGATGTTTCTTAAAACAGGATAAGGAGGGGAAACCACGGGAGATGCTCTGTTTGCCTACAACGTCATCTTGAAATTGATCTGCAAACTTCTGTGAGTGGCCAGTCATGAGCATGCTATAAATAGCTCATTTAGAGCAGCCCATTGTAGCCAGGACAAAAGCCCCAAGGTGGGTGCATGGTGGCACAGGGCCAATTATATGATACATGCCTCCATGCAGGCATCCTGGGGCTTTCCTCTGAAGCTCCGAAGCAAAAAAAAATAAATGGGGATTTACCCCAACTTTTTTGACTGGAGTGCGACAAGGATGGCGCATCCCTCTCTGTTGCTGCTGCTCCAGGGTCGCATTGGAGCCGTGGCCAGGTAGATGGCGATCCCTGATTGGTCACTGTCCGCCCAAGCAGGGGAGAGGGGGTGAGCCAAATGGTCGCAGAACACCCCAGCACAGCGTCCGTGGTAGGGTGACCATATGTCAGGAAAAACCAGGTCATGTCAGGATGTTTGGTAACAAATCTGGGAAGGGGGGGAAATTATGAAATTTGAAGAAAAATCCAGATTTTTCCCTTCTTTCCCCCACCCAAAGGGCAGCTCTACTTTATAGTCAATGCAAAATAACAAAAATGCTTACAGCTCTGTCATTTTTAAAGGTAAGGAGATGAACCTTAGCACCATAATAGCCCTTAGGTAGGGCTTTAGCAATGCCAAATTCAAAGCAGATCTGTTCATCCGTTGATTCTTAGGATTATTTTTAGGTTTGAGGTTTTAATTTTTTTAAAAAACTGTCATTTTTAAAGATAAAGAGATGAAACTTGGCATTGTGATAGCTTCTAAGTAGGGCTTTAGCTGTGCCAAGTTTGAAGCAGATCTGTTCATCTGTTGATTTTTAGGAATTTTAAAAAATTTGAGGTTTTAAAATTAATTTGTTAAAATACCGTAATTTTTAAAGATGAAACCTGGCATCATGATAGATTTACATAGGGCTTTAACCATGCCAAGTTTCAAGCAGATCTGTTCATCCATTGATTTTTAGAATTTTTTAAAAAATTGAGGTTTTAAAATTATATTTTTTAAAAAAACATCATTTTTAAAGATAAGGAGATGAAACTTAGTGTCATAATAGCTCTTAAGTAGGGTTTTAGCCATGCAAAGTTTCAAGCAAATCTGTTCATCTGTTGTGTTTTAGCAAGTTTCAAAACAAAATTGAACTTTAAAAATTAAAAAATTAAAAAGCTAGCCAGCTGGCCGACAGCAAGACCTGTTAAGCAGCAGTTTGCAGTGGAGTGAGGATACAAAAGTACAGCAAAAGCTACAAAAGTAGGAGTGAAGTTAATTTCAGATACTTTGGATATCTCACTATTTCAGTGATTTTAACATTAAGACGTTATGTAGAACAGATTTGTCTTAATTGTGTGCTGTAAAATCAGACATGTGACCAAAACTATGTTCTGGTGGGCACACCCCCTTGGTGCTAGACATGCATCCTGGGGCGGACATGTTGGTGGGGATGCCCCCTTGGGGGCCAGCCATGTTGTCCTTCTTTTTGGTTTCCAAAATATGGTCACCTTAGAGAAGAGTATCTCTTTTGCTTGGGGGAAGGCTCTCTCTTCCCTTGGCTTCAATCCCTGGGAAAAAAGCCAGGGAGGGATGGTAATGGCAGTGGAAGCAGCAGCTGGCTCCCCCCTCCCATGAACCATATAAACCCCACACTTGCTCCTTTGCATGGAGATAATGGGGAGCAACCCTGCAGGAGCAAAAGCATGGGGTTTGGGGGGAATGCGGTGCCAACTCAGCGCCATGAAGATACCCTCCCTCCCTCTGTATCTCAGCTCCCCGAGCTTGTGAGGAGAAGGACAATGTAGGGTGATCATTTTTGGAACATGTTTATTAAAGCATACATTCAGCAGAAGAAATAATTTACTGGGATCACTTCTTTGCCTTGGGTTACGGATCCCCAAATACAACATAGGCACACACTTAAATTGCAGCTCCTCTCAGACAAATGCATGAGGTGGAATCCAACATCACGTAAGATAATATCCACTTATGCAATGGGACTCTCCTACTCTCCTCTTGCTGCAGCCCCCCAGTTCAATTCCACAAACCTCTGAAGCAGAACTTGAGGGTGCTCTGAGGGGAAACCCCTTCCTCTTCTACTGACAAAAGCAGTTCCCACTGCAGAAGGACCTCGCTGGATTTCACCCATGTATCAATACTTCTTCCATTGGCTTCCCAGAGAAATGGAGTGTGTTGTGTATTTGTAGGACTAATCTATTTTGTATTTGGGTATCACCTGCTGAGCAGAAACTGCCAGAAGAATGACTAAGGGTGCTTTCACTTGAAGGGCTCCTTGCACAGCCAACCAAAATACATTGTGCAGCTATTCCTTTTCCGCCACAATGGATTTTTTTCTGTTAAGAAACAAAATGGAAGAAGTGATGAGAAAATGCAGGAGGGTTATAAATGGAAGACGATATCATCTGGGGCCTTGTCAAAGTCTGTGAATGAGGCAGGGTGATTACAGGACAAAGGCCTTGTTTGGAAGGAGAGAGAGGAAGAAGTAAGCCCCCTTTCTCCTAAGAAGACCACTTACTGACTCTATCGGAGCTCTAATTTGCAAGTTGGTGAAAACTAGGGGTGTGCATGGACCCCCCGGATCGGATCGGGACCCGGATCGGGACCTCCAATTTTGTCCCGGATCGGTTCGGACAAAATCGGAGGCCCCCCGGACCGGATCGAGTCCGATCCCGACCCAAAAATCGTTAATTTTTGGATCGGCCGCCATTTTTTTCCCCATAGACTTGCATTGCAATGCAAGTCTATGAGAAAAAAATGGCGGCGGGTGGGTGAGGGGGGGCCTAACTCCCTCCCCCCCCGGGGCCGTCCACTGTGGACGGCCCCGGCAGGTAAGCCCCCTCCCCCGCGCTCCCTACCCCCCCTGGGGCCGCCCGCTTCCATCCGCTGGCGCCCGCGGGCGCCAGCGGATAGAAGCGGACGGCTCCGGGGGGGGGTAAGCCCCCTTCCCCGCCACTGCTTACCTTCTCGGCCCGTCCGCTCCCGTCCGGCGCCGGCGGCTACTACCAGCGGGCTCCGCGGCCTACTCTCGAGTAGCGCGCCGGGTGATGACATCACCCGGCGCGCCACCCTAGAGCAGGCCGCGGAGCCTGCTGGTAGTAGTAGGCGCCGGCGCCGGACGGGAGCCGCCGGGCCGGGAAGGTAAGGGCCCCCCTCCCCCCTCCGCGCGCCCCCTCCTCCCCTCCACGCACCCCCTCCTTACCTTCCCGGCCCGGCGGCTCCCGTCCGGCGCCGGCGCCTACTACTTCCAGCAGGCTCCGCGGCCTGCTCTAGAGTAGCGCGCCGGGTGATGACATCACCCGGCGCGCCACCCTAGAGCAGGCCGCGGAGCCTGCTGGGAGTAGTAGGCGCCGGCGCCGGACGGGAGCCGCCGGGCCGGGAAGGTAAGGGCCCCCCTCCCCCCTCCGCGCGCCCCCTCCTCCCCTCCACGCACCCCCTCCTTACCTTCTCGGCCCATCCGCTCCCGTCCGGGGCCGGCGGCTACCACCAGCAGGCTCCGCGGCCTGCTCTAGAGTAGCGCGCCGGGTGATGACATCACCCGGCGCGCCACCCTAGAGCAGGCCGCGGAGCCCGCTGGGAGTAGCTGCTAGTGCCGGACGGGAGCGGACGGGCCGAGAAGGTAAGTGCCCCCCTCCTCCCTCCCCCCCGCTGTCCACTTTCATGGGCAGGCGCCCGCTGGCGCCCGCCAATGGAAGCGGCGGTGGGCGCCAGTGGGTGCCCGCCGATCCGCCGATCCTCCGAACCGGTTCGGAGCCTTTTCGGACCGGTTCGGATTGGATCGGCCGATCCAGCTGCGGGATCGGAAATCGGATAATTTATCCGATTTCCCACTGGACCGGACTCGGATCGTGGATCGGGTCCGATCCAGTGCACATCCCTAGTGAAAACTGAGTTCTTCCAGTGAGACACTCTAGGCTTCCATTGCCATACTCACTCGTATCTGAGTATTCGTAAAGTGTTTGTGCAATTTAAGTAAAAATAGATGTCAGGTACCAGTTTCTGTCAGACTTTGGCAAAAGGTGAAAGTGATGTTCTAGGCTCTCATCAAAGAAGCTCCGTGTATAAAACACAGACTTATATCATAGAGACTTTTCTTATTTTTCTTGTCCCAGACTATTCTCATGGCCTGTGGACTTGTGGAAAGGATAAATGTGCAAAGGCAGGCAATGCTGTGAGGGAAAGACCATATTGCTCTGTGGTAAAGAAAGGCAATACTCTTCAAAGGTAAGTTGCATACAGAACCAGCTCTAACATGGTATAGAATAGGGATGTGTATCATATCGTTAAAATGTACGATAATTATACGATATGCTCTTTATCGTGCATACAATTAACGATAAGAATACGATACAACTTCCTACGATAATTATCGGAGACGATAAAAATTCCTACGATAATTATCGTATTTTATCATTTTATCGTAAGGCTCTTTCTCTTGTGCCACCATATGGATGGAGCTAGAAGGTGGGGTGTGCTTGCTGAGACTGAGAGCCTATCTACACTACTGCTTTAAAACTGTTTATAACAGTTTTAAACCGGTCAATAATGGTTATTAACCAGTTTAAAACTGTTATAAACCATTTTAAAGCAGTAGTGTAGATAGGCTCTGACTAGCAGGAGCCAATCACAATGTTGGAGGAGGGCTGAGTATAAAACCCCACTCTTGGGTTCCCCATCTTTGTTGGGAGTAGGAGTTGAAAGGAGAAAGGTGTATTTTTGGTGGAGGTCTGTATATTTTGGCGATTTTGGTGACACCCCAGAGTCCAGGCAGCGCTGGCGACGAGCAGACTGGCTCACCCCACAAGCGGAGCAGCATGGTGTGGGACCACTTTGAAGTGGCTGCGGATCCCCTCTTTGCTGTATGTCAGCATTGCAAAGCCACCATCAGCGGGGGGGGGGGGGGAACTGGCACACCTCACCACCTCCAACATGTGCTACCACCTCAGGAGGAACCATCATGCGCTCCTGCTTGGGAGAAAGGCGGGCACCTCCCAGGTGAGTGATGGCACTAAGGGCAAGCAGAAGGCTGCTTCGGCTCCTGAATCTCCATCTCCCATCCCCAAGCGACTTCAGCAGGCCACCATGGAAGACCTGGGGTGGAGGAGGTATGGGACCATGCGTTGGAGGTTTCCAACGCCCAACCAGCTCACCAACTGCATTGGTGAGATGTTGGTGTTGGATGACCAGCCATTCAGCCTTGTGGATAATGCAGGGTTCAAGACTGGTCCCATACTACAAGCTGCCGTCTCACACCACCCTTAGCAGGCGTGTGGTGCCCTCCCTGTACCGGGCATGCAGGGAGTTGGTGATGGGTCAACTGTGCCAGGCAGAGGCACAGAAGGTGCACTTCATCTCAGACATTTCTTCCAGCGAGGGCGGAGCACACGCTTACCTGTCCCTGATGGCTCACTGGTGGGGCGCCACAGGGAAGGAAGCACCCATCACTTGTGGGACTGGAAAGGAGGGCTACTGCTGGGCCCTCCTTCATACCGAAGTCATGGACCAGTCCCACATGGCAGCGGAGATCACCGAGGCCATTAACTGCATGCTGGAGGAGTGGCTGTCTGGGCATCAGCACAGGTTATATGGTCACGGTTGGGGGAGCCAATATGGACAGGGCGGTGCATGAGGGCGGTTTTGATGGGGTCTGCTGCATCGGCCACATCTTAAACCTCATAGTGAGGGGTGGGCTTGGCATGGGGAGGAGCAGCAGCAGCCTTCCCCCTCCCATGCCAGCAGCGCGCAAAGTCCTGGACAGCTGTCAGAGGGTGAATGGACACTTCCACAACAGTGTCAAAGGAAGTCGGTTGCTGTGGGAGAAGAAGGCAGAGTTGGATCTCCCACAGCACCAGCTCCTTCAGGACGTTGCGACACACTGGAACTCCACCTGCCTCATGCTTGAGCGTATGGTGGAGCAACAGCATGCTGTGCACGAAATGTGCAGGGTCGATGGCGGGCAATGTCGTGACACCCCACCACTCTCGCTTAGATGCTGAGTTAGTGGAGCAGCTCGTCTTTCTCAAAGCAAACCTGCCCCTGCTGGGATACCCCACCCTCAAGCCCTCTGGGGAGTGAGAGACCCACCTTTCGGCTCCACTTTTTTTGTTTTGTTTTTGTTTTTTGCTGTTTTTACAGCTCAGTAACTCAACTCTGATTGCAGGATTCCTTGGTATCCTGTTTCTCCTACCATAGGCTATTGAGGGGATGCTAAGCATCTCACACTGACTATGGTTTAGTCCTGCCTTCAGCTGTCTGTCTGACTGACTGCCAACCAGTTTGCCACCTTTGTGAGGTAGCTGGATCTCTGGGTCCAGGCCCTGAGTTCTATAGCATACTTGTGCATTGAGCTAGCAACTGGCACTCCGCCTGCATCTGACCATCTCCACCTGCTGCCTGCATCTGCCTGCCTGACATCTGTGCCCAGGAAGTGTGTGTTGGCTTGACATCTGGCTGATTCATGGTAAGTCGGACTACTTGGCCCACCTTGCAGGGCTGGTTGTTGTTGTAGCCTTAAAAAAAAAAAATCATGGACGTGCAGCCTGAGTGAACCAGGCTGCACAGGCGGGGGTGGGCTTTCTCTGGATTCCTCCTGGGAACCAGGGGTCTCATTGATTTGGGTTTTTTTTAATCTCTTTTTTCATGTGCAGCTGAGCCTGGCTTCCTTGGGCCTCTGACTGACTGCCTGAAGAACCTTCCTTCCTGAATCTTTTGTGCCCACGTGTGCCTGGCTCCCTGCATCTAGGTGATTCATTTTTGGGGTAAGTTGTACTTGGCCCGCCTTGCAGGACTGGTTGTTGTATCCTTAAAAAAAAAATTAAGGATTTGCTGCCTGAGTGAACCAGGCAGCACGGGTGGGGATGGGCTTCCTCTGGATTCCTCTAGGGAACAACTCACTCATTGACTTGGTTTTCATCTATTTTTTTCAGGTGCAGCCTGAGCCTGGCTTCCTGGGGCCTTCAACCTGACTGACTGACTGACTGACTGAAGAACCTTCCTTCCTGCATCTGTGCCCAACTGTGACTGGCTCCCTACATCCACGTCTAGCTGATTCATTTTTTGGGTAAGTTTGTTGTACTTGACCCGCTTTGCAGGGCTGGTTGTTGTAGCCTTAAAAAAAAAATCGAGGATTTGCTGCCTGAGTGAAGCAGGCTGCACAGGCGGGGATGGGCATCCTCCAGGGAACTACGCACTCACTCATTGACTTGGTTTTTCTTTTTCATCTCTTTTTTCAGGTGCAGCCTCCTGAGCCTGGCTTCCTTCAGACTGACTGACTGACTGAAGAACCTTCCTTCCTGCATCTGTGCCCACCTGAGTCTGCTGCCAGCTTCTGCCCACCTGAGTCTCTGCTGCCCACCTGTGCCTGCTGCCTGCATCTGCCTGCATCTGCCCACCTGAGTCTGCTGCCAGCTTCTGCTCACCTGAGTCTGCTGCCCACCTCTGCCAACCTGCCTGGCTGCATCTTCCTACCTGCCTGGCTGCCGCCTTTGCCCAGGAATTGTCTGGCTCGACGTCTGGCTGGTAAGTCGTACTGGGCCCACCTTGCAGTGCTGCTTCTAGTACTGCCTTACATTACGTATGGTTTAAAAATCTAGCTTTCCTTGGAGGAGAGGCAAACTCCCTATCAAGTCGTTGAACAAGCTATGTCACATGAGTCCATTCGTCCCCCTACAGCCCTTTGGTAAGGTCCCCAACTTTAAGGACTACTGGACTAGCTCTTTAAATATGAGGATTTCTCTCAGCAGCAGCATGACCACCAGAAAAAAACAGTGCATGTGTTGTTGAGAGCTTACTTCTGAGTAACAGCTGCAGCTGTGCGTCTGAAATTAGGCACAGATGAGTCCCCTCAAGGCCATCTGTGAGATGACCATTGAGAGGAGTACTGTGGATGTCGTCTCTTGAAAAAGGAGCACTTAACTTATGCCAACTGAAACAGTGAATTTTGAATTTTTAACAACTTACTTCCAAGTAACGCTTGCACCCATTGTTCTGTAATTTGGCACACATGACTAGCAACATCAGTCTGCACTGTGACCAAGTTTCAAACCTGTAACTTAGAAAATTAAGAAGTTTTAGGCCTTTCTCTGACTCAAAAATCAACTCTATAGGGCAAAATGTAGAAACGATATAATATTGTATTTCCGATAATTATTGGAAATACGATACGGGTCACCTATGATATTATCAGAGACGATAATTTTTTTGGTCTGAAATGACGATTATGATACGATATTTTTGGGTGTGCACATCCCTAGTATAGAATGAGGCAGTTAGTGCAGATGGCAGATTTGGGGTGCTTTAAAAGGCTTTCAATTTGTCAGTATTTATATCAATACGTTTTTTAAAAGAGGAAAAGAACCATTTGGATTTTCTACCCTGGGCAAGATGGGTTGGGTGGGCCCTGACTGGGTAAAGCACAATACAAAATACAGTGTATGTCTCCTTTTGAGAAGAGCTCATATTTTATTTCTATACATTCTGAACTAAACACTGACTGTTCCACAGCCAGGAAGAAGGAATTAATCAGAGTGATGCCATACACATTTTCCAGTGTCATGTTGATATTTGTCAGTTTCCAAGGTTCACTTTTCTGCACCCTTTCAGTCACTGTCCCATGGGGAAAATCAGACGTTTCATACTCATAAAGAACTGGAATGATCCCCAAAGTAAACATTTCCGATCAGGCTATTTCCTTTCTTTCTTTTTTCCATCCAGAAAAAGATATGCCAACTTGGGGAGGTCAGGATGACACAGCGTTCTCCACAAAAGAAAACCAGTGGCCAATATAAGAATTATTTCTGCATCCCAGTAAAATATCCTATTGTATGCCAATCTATTGCAATACTCTGAAACTTGCAAAGTCTTCAGTTTACTTCATTACATTCCAAACATAATGGGAAAATACTGACTTTGTTTCTACGTTATTGTGCAAGTGAACATTTGTGAGAGACATCTAGTGAGGGACTCACTAAAATCAACCCTTTGCCTGCCAACTGGCTACTTCCCATATATTTTTCATGAGTTTTGAATCATGCTCTTCTTACTGCATTGGATTTTTAAATGTATGATTTAAGTTTCATTTGCTTCTTAAGATCCATGAATAAGACATAAGCACTTAGTAATGGTGGAATGCATCATCCAGATGTTAGAACTTCCAGTAATAAGGAAGACATAAAACCTTTTTTATAGTCTTTGGCACCAGGTTTATAATCTTGCACAGAGACAGACTTCTTAAATTCTATTGAATTCCATGAAATTTAAGCAGCCGGATTGTAGCCTTTTTCACCTGTTACTCAAAAAAAAAAAAAACCCCACTAAGCATCAATACCAAGAATGATGCAAAAGTGAGACCAATAATGGTGTTTAATAGATATTTCCCAAAATGTTTCATCTACCTTAATCAGGCAAATCTACAACAGATGTATGTATAAATGCATTTTTACTGTATCGTTAAGCATTAGGAGCATTAAAAAGACTCCAGTCTGATTCAGCAGAATAGCTGTTCTGTACAAATTCTATGCAAGTATACTTGGAAATCAGTCCTGTGCTGAGTGGTGCTTACTCTGCACTACTAGTTGTGTTTATGATGGTAATCTTGAAATGCTCATGTATTACTGTTGAAATTAGGGATGTGCACTGGATCGGATCCGATCCACGATCTGAATCCGATCCAGGGGGAAATCAGATAAATTATCCGATTTCCAATCTCACTGCTGGATCAGCCGATCCAATCCGAACCGATCTGAAAAGGTTCCGATCTGGTTCGGATGGATCGGCGGACGTCCGCCGATGGAAGTGGACAGCAGGGGGGGGCTTCCCTAGCGGGGCTGTCCGCAGCGCGTTTACCTTCCAGGGACGTCTGCTCCTGTCTGGCACCGGCTGCTACTGCGAGCGGGCTTCGCGGCCTGCTCCAGGGTGGCACGCCGGGTGATGACATCACCCGGCGTGCCACCCTGGAGCAGGCCGCAAAGCCCGCTTGCAGTAGCAGCTGGTGCCGGACGGGAGTGGATGTCCCTGTAAGGTAAGCAGTGGCAGGGGGGAGAGGGCTTACCCCCCGGGGCCATCCACTTCTATCCGCTGGCAGGCACCAGCGGATAGAAGCGGACGGCCCCGGGGGGGTAGGGAGCGCGGGGGAGGGGGCTTACCTGCCGGGGCCATCCACAGCGGACGGCCCCGGGGAGGAGAGAGTTAGGCCCCCCCTCACTCACCCGCCGCCATATTTTCCTCATAGACTTGCATTGCAATGCAAGTCTATGGGGGGGGGGGGGAATGGCGGCCGATCCAAAAATTTCCGATTTTTGGATCGGGATCGGACTCGATCCAGTCCGGGGGGCCTCCGATTTTGTCCGATCTGATCCGTGACGAAATTGGAGGTCCCGATCCGGGTCCCGATCTGATCCGGGGGGTCCGTGCACACCCCTAGTTGAAATACAGTTCTGTAATACACTCCAGATATTCATAAAGGGCAAACATCCATTTTCCCAAGTAAAATTTAAAATCAATTAAGGTTAAAGGCAGAAAGGGTTAAAATTTTGTGAACCGCCCAGAGACCTTCGGCTATTGGGTGGTATAGAAATGCAATAAATAAATAAATAAATAAATAAAATTGGGTTGGGTCCCAATTTAGTCATATTAAATAGACCCAATTGATTTCAGTGGGTCTATTCTACGCCTTACTAGTCTGGATCCAACCATTAAGTGCATCTTTAAAAATGAAATTGTAACAAACCTGCATGAGATCAATTTGTTAAAAAATCTATCACTGTTCTGATGTAATGGTAGCATGCAGTGGCAAATCATGGGTTAATTATTCTACAAATTTGGGGTGGGGGACACCGTGCCCAAACCACATGCAAGCCATTTTCTGCTTACATTAACAATCCTTGAATGCTGCATTTGAGGGTTGCCACCATGACATCCAAACAGGGGCACTTGGGGATGATCATAGGTTAAACAACTCCAAATTAATCCAAGAACAAGCTGAAGGTTAACTTAGAGTTGTTTAGGGTAACCGTATGAAAAGGAGGACAGTTGTATCTTTAATAGTTGTATTGAAAAGAGAATTTCGCCAGCTGTCATTTGTATGCATGCAGCTCCTGGTGACATTCCCTCTTCATCACAACAGTTAAAGATGCTAGAGTATAGCTAGAGTGAGCAGATACAAAAGAGGGAAGGGCTCCTGCAGTTTTAACTGTTGTGAGAAAAAGGGAATTTCACCAGGTGCGGCATGCATACAAATGACACCTGCTAAAATTCCCTTTTCAATACAGCTGTTAAAGATACAGGTGCCCTGTCTTCCTTTTCATATGGTCACCCTAACAGGGTTGTTTAACCCACAAATAACCTCAACTGCCCCTGTTCAGACATCAAGGAAACAACCCTCAAATGCAGCATTCAAAGATTGTTAATGGAAACAGGAAAGGGCTCACACACGGCTTGGGCATGGTGTGTGCATCCTCGCAATTTGGGAGCTAATTAACACACAGTTTATCACTGGATGCCACTGTTACATCCAAACGAGGCATTATGGATCACTAAAGTTCAATAATGTGAAAACTGTGATTTACAAACAACTCTAGAGCATTTTAGTGTTGACAACAAACTTAATCTAAACTTGTTAAAGGTCATACCCCTGATCTCAATGGCCATCTGGCAGCAATTGATTTCAAGCCTCACCATTAATAATCTTACATAACTAGGCAAGAGAGGGTGCTTATACTTTAAATTTTGTGCAACATGCTGCTAAACATGGCTTCTCAGAAATAAGCCACATTTATTTCAATGGGAGTTGATCCCAATAAAAAGTGCATAGAATTGCAACCTTCATTTTGTAATCTTTGCTGCTTTTTCATACGTGATTTCTACATAACATCTGTCACCTAAAAGTTTGCCATTTTGTATGGCCACCTGCTTTTTAAATGCTTGGCTTTTTATTCACCCTCCTTAAATGTTAATGCAGGTTATAATTAACTGTAATCGTTTTTTTTCAAATTTCACTCAAAATGCAGTCTATTTTGAACATTCAGATTTGCAAAGTAGCTTAGCCAAAAATGGTGCTAATCTGTTTTCCACATTCATCTGATAGATAACAGAAACGTTAGGCCAATAATCATACAAGAAATCAAGAGTTTAATTTAATTCCTGGGGTGTCAGACTATTCCTTCTAAATAATCAAACAACCAAATTTGAATTCCCTGACTGTGAAGATTTGGGAAAACGTTGTTTTATTTAATTCTTTAGAAGTATTTCTGATTAAAATTGCTTCAAGATGTTTTCACAAGTTGATGCACCAATCAGCAGATGGTAATTTCTCCTCATTAACATTAGCACTCAAATATAGAGAGGGAACTGAACAACACAACATGATTTGATTCTGCATTTTATTACTCTGTGGGAAAGAACAGAATGGCCACAATCCAAAGTCTCCAGTACACACGCGCGCGCACACACACACACACACCAGGGTACTAACATGCAAATGGAGCTCAGGTAGCATTTGCGGAGATCCCTCAACATTAAAGCTCCTGTTTGCATAGAGTTCTGTTGGAACGAAGCCAGAATCTTAATGCTCAATCTCAATACAGTACATAAACATGTTGATTTGCTTTTTCTAGGTACTGTCTTAAGACATTAGACTAATGTTTATATACACCATTAAGGCTGCAGTGCAACTCCTGACATTGAAAACGGGTACCAAGGTTGAGCTCACAGGCAAAGCATCTGCCAAAACCAGGCAAGTCTAGAGGCAGGGCCCAGGCAGGATGAGTGCAACATAAAGATGTGATGCTTGGCTTTAAATACAAACCTCAGCCACCTTAAAAAAGGAAGGTGACTTACGAAGCTTCAGTCTTCTTCCTGGTGCCAGGTAAGAGGGTCTGGGGAACTTACTGGGAGAGGCTTTGGATGCTCACAAAGGAGCCAGCAATTACAAAGTAAATTTAGAAGTCCCGGGAGAAAATCAACTTGATCAAGACTAACTTGATCAAAATTAGCACCAGGAGTCTCTCCTCTGACTCCAGTTGTATTGTTGGAGAATTTCCCAGGGAATCTAAGAAGAGATATGGAAGCGGTACTGAGGGGACAGAAAATTATTAAAGTGTAAGATTGGTTGAAAAGAATGTCTAATAAGGAGCAAATAGAAGTATTAAGAGGACAAAAGATCTCTTGGTTCAAATATGTACAATTGGAACAATGGACGCAGGATTGGAAAAAGAAAAATAAGGCTGTAGAGATAATACAAGTTTGAGGATTTAATAGAATCAAGAGAAAAGGAGGGGGGAAATAAAAGTAAAATAGGTGATAAGTGAAATATATAAAATATTGATAGAGGATGGAGACCAACAGGATTCCCTTAAAACAATATGGGAAGAAGATCTAACAAAACAAATTAGTGATTATAACTGGCGGAGGATATGGGAATCAAGAATGCTAAAGTTATTATCAGTTAGGATAAAAGAGAATTATTACAAAATAATTTGGAGGTGGTACTTAACACCAGTAAGATTACATCAGATAGATAAGAAAATTTCGAAGATATGTTGGAGGGGATGTCAGGAGGTTGGAACATATTTTCATATGTGGTGGACATGTGAGTACGTACAAAAATTTTGGAAAAGGGTTTTTAAAGAAATATGTGAAATAACGGGAAGCAGTGTGGAAGCAAGTCCAAATTTGGTTTACTTTCAATTTTTGATAAAGCACATGGGAATCAAAATATGAAGGATTTGATTAAAAACTTCCTGATAGCTAAGAATTGGAAAATACAAGGAAATTACAGAATAGAAGAATGGTATAAAGAAGTATGGGATATCGTGATAAACGATAAATTAACATGTAATATAAAAGTAAAGGGGATTATCTAAGAAGAATGATTTTGAAAATATATGGGGGGCATTTTTAGAGTTTGTTTTAATAAAGGGGAAAGGTTGTACACCTTTAAAAGATTCTTTACAATTTTGGAAGAATGTATAATATAATAGAATAAAAGAAGGTCTCAGTGGGTTAGGGGAGCACTGGGGGGTTGTTAAGGTTATGTTAGTATATTATTTTTATGATTATGTTGTATTATGTGTTAAAATAACAAATAAAAAAAGACTAACTTGATCGAGGCTAGATAGAAACAGTTAGAATAAATGAAGAGTTACCTGCTGGATTTTCTTAAAAACAGGATTAGGCGTGAAGAGACATAGCTGCAATAAGGACTACACACACTAAGGAAATGGCATCACGGTTCTTACTTGTCTGAGTAAATTGGAGCCTGCCAGGGATGAATCAAACAAGTAATGTGTCACACAATGAATATAAGTTACTGAGCTGGATCCAGATTTAAATCCATTGCAACTGCACTGGTGGAAGCGAATTTCCTTCCTGCTCCTCCTCAAGGTGGTCCCACAATCCTCCTGAAAATGCTATCCTGAGGGTTAAGAGCCCTGCTGAAAAGGGTGAGATGTGGTGCAGAAGAGGAAGGGGGCGTGAAAATCAAAAGGAGGCACACTTCTGCCCATGGAAGGCAGATCCTGGATCTAACCCACTGGCTGAATTCGGACGACACAATAAGCAACTGGGGGAGGGGGGGAACAATCGTCAGTTGTATTGACTATTGTGTCATCCAAATGCTGCTATAGTCAACTCAGTGCTGATCCAAATCCACACCACAGTTGATTATTTATTACCATGTTGTGTGGGGAGTACCCCCTAGATGAACAACTGTAAAGTTGATTATTACCCCACCATTGACTATCGTGTTGTCCGAATTCAGCCACTGTCTATCTCCTGACACTAATTCAGGTGAGTGGAGCTATCTCCAAGATCCAGAGAACTGTGGCTTGGCACATCCAAAGTGGGCTTTGGGCTTGTATCGCCATACACACATGACGCCACATGGCAAACTACTTCCTAGATTTGGAAGACCTAAAGACGGTAGTGCACACGCTGGTAACTTCGAGGCTCGACTTCTGCAATGCGCTGTACATAGGGCTACATTTGTGCTTAGTCCGGAAACTTCAACTTGTTCAAAATATGGCAGCCAGGTTGGTCACCGGTACACCTAGGGGTGACCACATTACACCAGTTTTAAAATCGCTCCACTGGCTGCCAAGTAGTTTCCGGGCGAAGTATAAAGTGTTGGTTATCACCTTTAAAGCCCTACATGGTTTGGGTCCAAGTTACCTGCGGGATCGCCTTCTCCCATACAATCCGCCCTGCACGCTCAGGTCCTCTAGGAAGAACTTACTGCGGTAGGCCAAGACTAGGCTGACAACCGTTACCCAGAAGACCTTCTCTTCTGCCACTCCCAGACTGTGGAATGACCTGCCGGAGGAGACTCGTCAACTTAACAGTCTTTTAGAATTTAAGAAAGCCATAAAGACTGTTCTCTTCTGGCAGGCATATCCAGTGGAATTTTAGAATGTTTTAAGGATGTTTTTAGGATGTTTTAGGATGTTTTAATGCAGTTTTAATAATATGTGTCATGTTTTAATCAGTTTTATGTATTTTATCATGTTGTTGTTCCCTGCCTCGATCCAGACGGAGAGGCGGGTAAGAAATAAATTATTATTATTATTATTATTATTATTATTATTATTATTATTATTTGTAACTGTGTTGGCCAGGGGTGGGCAATTTGTAGTCCTTCAGATGTTTTGGCCCACAACTGCCATCAGCCCTAACAGCATAGCCAATGGTAAGGGATCATGGGAGTCTGTAGGCCAAAGCATCTGCAGGGCCACAGGTTGCCCACCTTTGAGTAGGCTATTAAAAGTATACTGTGATATGGCACTATGTGAGAGGGTGGGGTGGCAATGGTGACATTGTGGGGAAATTGTAGGGGCCCTAAAAGAAATCCTCAGGCCTGTCAGGGAAAACTGAGGGCTTCTTCACAATTAGCAAAAATCCCAAAACTTGACTGGGAAGTTGACTTCTGGAATTTTCATGGGTTTAACAATTGGCACAATACACGTACTCACCCCACTGTTTTAGCCAGTTCCTTCCCATATGTTTCAGTTTTACCGCCAACAGATGGTGCTGCTTTATAACACAATTTCCATTTATTACCGCATTTTCAGGGTTTTATAAAATGGCGGATTCCCACTTGAGGCATTGGAGTTTGATGATGTCATGAAAAGGACCCGCAAACTTCCATGAGTGACCAGTCATGAGTATGCAATAAATCGCTCATGTGCAGAAGCTCATTGTCTCTCTACAACAACAACAGGACACAAGAATCTCCTGGCTCCACCCAGGTACAACTAAGGACAGTGCCACGTGTTATTAGATTGTCCTTCCCCAACCTCGCATCTCCCAGAAGTTTTCGACAACTCCCATCATCCCAGCCAGCACAGCCAGAGGGCAGAGGTGATGGGAATTGAAGTTACAAACATCTGGCAGAGCCATGTTGGGGAAGTCTGGACTACCTTATATAATTACACTTTCTACACAAAGTTGCACCCCAAATACCCACAATGTTAGTCAAATCACAGCACCCCATTGCTCTCTTAAAGTGATAGCTTGCAGAACGTCACCAAAAACCCGGGCAAGATCTACACCTTATGTCATATCGATATGATCCCATCGTGGTGACGCTATATCAATCTTGCACATTTATACCTCATAGGACACACAATGACATCTTCTGCAGTATTTTGGAAAATCCAGAATAAAAAGCAGGAAATAACTCTAGAAAAGTGGTACATTGACTGCGTAATGTGCCCCAACAGTTCACAGTGCACTTCGATACCAATAAAAAGCACTAGATAGATCTAGCCCAGGCCCCCTCTGCTGCCCCCTATAATTGTAGGAGAGGTTCTGCTTTTCATAGGGGGAATGTAAATGAACAGCAACAGAAAAACAGTCCCAGTGGATTTGCCCAGACCTTTGATATGCCTAAAAAGGGCCTTTGGCCAATGTTTTCTTCAGGTAATTCTATTAAACAGGATATGATTCAAGAGATCATTCTTGCTTAATTCTGGATTAACGACCCCTTAAACCACAATCTCTATGATAGGCATGACAAATGACAGGGCCAACCCTATCCTTAGGCAGAGTGAGGTAACTGCTTCAGGCAGCAGATGCTGAAGGGCAGCAAGTGGGCAGGGTGTTGTGCACCAGGTGACTTGGCCTGCACACCCTAAGCTAGCCTGCTGCCCTCAGGTGAGGTGAGGGACACATCTCTAGTGTTGAAATAAGATACAACTGCCAGTACAATCCAGTTTCACGTGTGGAATGGAAGAAGGTGGCATCTTGCCTTTCACTTCAGGTAACCAAATGTCTTGGGCCTGGTAAATGAGAGGCTTCAGCAGGGCATTTTAGAATTAGAGCTTATAACCATTTGCTTTTGCTTACCCTGGAAGCACATGAGGAACCTTTAACAGCTACACCAAAGAGGGAATTTCAGCACATGTTGCTTGTCAAGTCACAATGCTGACGGGATACTAAAACCTACCAAAAAGCCCTCATCTGTCCAACTGCTGTAGGTACCCTAATGAGACTGGGGTTGACTAGGGCCATGCGGGGGGGGGGGGGGGGGCAGGGGGGCCAGTTGGCCCAGGGCCCAAAATGTTTAGGGGGCTCTCTGACGAGGAGGTCCCCCCAGCTTACGCTACTGCTTCCTTAGCATTAGCGGCCCATTGAGAAACGAGGAACCCGCCTTGCAGAAACAGCGCAGAAGCCGTCCGTCATGAATACCACAGTCAGACTACAAGCTCCAGAGGGCCATGCTGCATGCGGGGCGGGGATCTATGTGCCTAAATTGCGATGGTTGTCCTTACTGTGTCTCTTTCCTCAATCTTCTCCATGGCATATAATCTCTGGAGCAGAGAGTAAGGCAATAATGATGACAGTTATTAATGATAATAATGATGATGATACCGTGAGGGTGATGATGATGATAATGTTTGTTAATGATGAAGGACTGTTCTATTGGTGTTGCTTCTATTTGTACAGCAACTAAAAATAAATGTTAATTTCTGATTCAACATTGATGTGTTGTAGAACAGGTTTAATATGAAGGTGTTATGTAGAACGGACATGTTGGTGGGCATTAAAAAAACATTTAAAATATTTAATGAGCACTTTGAAATGGGGGGCACACACTTCCCATCTGGCCTGGGCATATTACCAGCTCTGCATGGTCCTGGGGTTGACCAACCCTCCTTTAGCGAACAGCAATACATTCTGCTCTAGAGTTGTTCTCAAATCCATTATCCCAATCTATATGCAAATTAGTAGGTATGTTGACATAAATATTTGTGAAAACATGCTAATTTACTAGGAAGGAACCATTTTAATGGCATTTGTCTACTCGCCTAGGATTTATTCTACAAAACATGAATCAACACATGACTCAGAAATTACAGTTTCCCTGAAACACAGTATATTTGATTTGGTCTGTAGGAAATTACTGTTCACTCCCCATCTTTTTTCTTCTTTGCTCCTTTTCAAAAGCAAATAAAGATAGCTTTCTTGAGGTGAGAAGCATTATTATATACTCCCGGTATAAAAATTTAATCATTTCCACTGCACTTTGCCCTTGACGCTCAGATACAGTCAGACCGCATTTAAGTAGTAGAAAGGAGAATACGTAAGCATGTCGTTATATTTATGAAGCAATTTCCATGCTAAGTGCAATGGGCTACATCAGTATTAGTGGTAACAGAATTGTCAATTTAGTTCTTTAAAATCACTCATCTGCTTAAAATGGTATAGCCTTAGTAAAATGAATGCTTCAGGGTTTACTGCAGCATCATAAAGTGCCCCCCTCTCCTCTGTTACAGTTATTAAAAGTAGTACTCCTAATACAAATCACCCCCCAGTATAATCTGAGGTAGAATAACCCAGACACAGTTTTATCATGCTTCTCCTGTTTGTAAGATGTAGGCCCTAGATTTAGATAATGTGATGGGATATAGGCTCTCCCTTGGGTTTCTGTCACTGTCTTTAAGGCAATGGTTCTCACAAACAGCAGATGTAGTAAACCTATTTTTGGGTATTGTCACTTCAGACTGCAGATGGGGAGTCACATGATGGAATGTACTTCCATACCCTGCCCTCCCAAATTAAATATAAAATAAAATATTCCCTGCACATAGAAATCTAGCCTTAAGGGAGCATGCTAAACTAGAACCCTGCTCCCTCACATCCAGTTCTCTGTGTGCAGGGATTTTATTTTTGCTGTGAAGGGGCATTCCGTCATATAATCTCCCTCATATGATAAGTACTCCAGATTTAGGTTTACCATCTAATCTGCTGTCTGTCATATGGAGGAGATAGAATGAGAGTGGAAGCCTCTTTTATAGTGATGCACCATAAAATTACCTCAGACGCAAAAAGTGCAAGCCACTTGTTTTTTCCTGGCAGGGCTCTTCTGCCTTCAACAGCTGGGTGACAGACAACAGTCCAACAGCTTGATCTTTTCCTAACATAAAGATGCCATGGCTGGAGGGGGGAGAAACTCATCTACTGAATTTCTGCCTATTAAAGGTACAGGAGCCCCGCCAGGAAGAATAGGGGGAACGATGGTAGTCCTAATTAAGAAAAGCACAGTGGTGGCACAGCTGAATAAATCCCCCTAGTGACTCACCCTAAAAAATATACCAAATATGTTTGAGGAGCTTTCCAAAGACTGGTTCAAACATTATGGGAAATAGAAGTTCCTAAGTTCTCAACTGCACTGCTCTGTGATGACCACCATAGCCTACAGCAGGGGAGGGGAGGGTTGGTGTTTTTTTTTTTTTGCCTTCCTGCTGAATTGGCTCCAAGCAAGCACGTTGGAGCCCACATGCCAGCAGTGGGTGGGGCTGCCCCACTACTGGCACATGGGCCCCGTTTGTCCATACTCTACAGCAGGATTGTCGACCCTATATCAGCTCAAGGGGTAAATTCAGTTTCAGAGAAGCTTTTAGGGACCTCCTTCCAATGGTGGTCAGGGCTGAAAGCAAAAGGGACCAAGAGCCTATCTACACTACTGCTTTCAAACGGTTTATAACAGTTTTAAACTGGTTAATTAACTGTTATAAACCATTTTAAAGCAGTAGTGTAGATAGGCTCCAAGACAAAAACATCCAAAACACCAGGATGTTTAGCAAAAAGCTCTTGCTGTCAGTAACTAAAGCCTTAGGAGAGGCATTTCAACCTTTGAAAACGGGGAACCACTAAACTAACTGTGGTCGGGTGAAAGGGGGTGGAGCCCCAGGCAGGCCACATTTCACCTGTGGCCTGAGCTTCGACCTTCCTGTTCTACAGAATACAGAGAGATACACACCTGTAAAGATGTGATGAGCCCAGGTCAATTGCAGTTCCTAGGAGATGTTTTCAGCAGACATCTCCCCTCCACATGTTCTGGGGCTTATCATGGAGATGTAAGTCCTTCCCTTGCTTTGAAAAGCTGTCCCCAGTCTTTTGTATCTGGGCTTGATTCCAAGCCTAAGCTGGAAAGGGGAGTGGCATGCCAGCTAGAGATTTTTTAAAAATACAGGAGAATGCTATGAGGAAACTACAAGGCTGTTTTTTAAAAAGCAAACAAACCCACATTTCTGTTTTCTGGGTACAAATTGGCAACCACAATTTCTTTCCCCCAGGGAGTGAGTCTACATACTTTGCATGGATATTTCTTTGTACAGCTCACATTCCAAGGCTTAACTATAGTGGTTAATTAGAGCTGTCAGCCTGAGTGATTAGAACAGCTTTCCCCAATCTGGTGCCCTCCAGTTATATTGTACTGCAACTCCCATCATCCACATCCACTGGAGAAGATGGGAGTTGTAATCCAACACATCTGAAGAGTGGTCGGGTGGTAGGTTGCTCTGGTCCCTCAACTTTGATATGACTTTTTGGGTTCTTACTTGTAACCCCTGGACATTCTAGAGGGCACCATTTCGGGGAAGGCTGGATGAGAAAGACAAGACACATGAAATCACACAGGACTGTTAGGAAGAACACAAAAACATCACTATTTTTCTGATTGAGTCATTCTTCATCATGAAATGATTAGAAGTGTGCAACTAACACCAAAACTCAAGATCTGAGAACTAGGCAATGATTACAATTTAATCTCCTCTAATCCTGTTTTCGATGGTGACTTTCATTATGTTATTATCAGTATAGAAACAAGGTACTGGCGAACGAGATACCCTTAGGTTTTTAATATCCTGCCAAGCTCATCCCTGATGCAGTTACAGCTAAACATACAAATACCTGAGCCTAATACAATGTGCTGTAAACTTTTAATAGGACTTCTACTGCAATAAAGGAGTAAAGTGGCAAAATCATTAAAAATAACCTTGCCTGGCCTTTTCAGTGCACTGCAGTTGAAGTGCTAGAATGAAAAGCATGTTCAAAGGTTTGTTGGATTTGTGAATAACACAAAAAAAAGTGCGAGAACTACACTAGGAATAGAGACAGTGTGGTGTTTGGGGGGCTGCCTATATGCCCTATTTTCCCCATGGTGGCTGCACAATGATGCTGCATCAGTTATACGACGCAGCCACCAACTCGCCATTACCACAGAACTTTTCCCCAAAGCCTGTGGATTTAAAAAGCCAGGGACCCTAACTTTTTGCTTTCTTGCAATGTCACCATCGTCTTCCCACCATCTGTTGGTGGTGAACTAGCTTCGGCTTCGAACCAGGGGTGTTCTGGAGGTGGACTGTGACCACTGATAGGCAGCCGGAAGGGCGGGCAAAGGGCAGGCCTGATGAACCGAATGGCCGCGGAAAGCCCACATTCCCTCCTACTATGGGGATTAACTGTCCCCACCCCACAGTTGCGATGCCACGGGTTTGAAGGGAACATGGGGCTGAAGTGGCACCATGAAGACACACACACACACACCGGTAATCCACACACATTGGATTACAACTGAGAAGATCTGGGTTCAGTTCTCCCCTCCTCCATGAAACTCACTGAGTAAACTTGTGCTAGTTACTGTCTCTCAGACTGAACTACCTCACAGGGGAAGAGTAAAAGCAGACCGTGTATGCTGCCCTAAGCTCCTTGGAAGGGTAAGCAGGATCAAAATGTCATAAATAAATAAATGGGAGCAAGCAAAGGAGTAATGGAAAACATGGGCTGAAAGAGAAATATTTAATTCCAGGGGACCTTCCCAGATAGAATGGACAGCATCAGCTAGGAGTCACTCATGTGGCTTAAGGCATCTGTGCACATATTATACCTCGATGGAAGATCACTCCTGGGACGCCTCAACCTGATCCTACCATTGGGACTGTGAGCATGTCATTCCAATTAAAAAAAACATCTGTTCAAAGAGCAGGTGGTTGGCGTTAGACACCCCCTGCTTTCACTCCCCACCAAATAACTGATCAGCATTATTCAGCATATCTAACTAGAACTAGTGCTGCAGCGAGGGCTGGACCAGGCCAGGTCCAAAGTCCAGCGCCCAGCAGCAAGCAAGCCTGGGGTCAGCATCTGGACTGCTCGTCACAGTATCCTTTCTTATTATACTAAAAAAAACATTTTATTAAAGTCAGGGGGTAGGCGTATATACGGTTACACATGCCAATTTTATTACTTTTTATTTTAAAAATAGATCTTCTGCTTCTATAACAAAATGGTGCTTATTCCCACATCAATGTGTTTAGCATCACAGCAGAAGCAAATTTCATTTTATTCCAGTCGCTGTGATTTAAGTGAGTTTAAGATGCAAGTTGTAAAGCACAGAACGACAGGGGGAAGGGGAATGTTTGATATGTGCTTCATGCCTAAAATAATACACATTAGACATGGTCATCTAAGAGATACATATAAGTCATGGTTTTCTAAATAATACATCTTAGACATGGTTGTGTAAAGTGGCCTGTCTATTGGGCCATTAAGTCCAAGGTCCAAAATTACCTAGATACACTACTGTATGTGCACAGCCCAACCAGTGCACAAGGATAGATCTGGATTGGAATCAATGTGCTTATATAAAAACAACTCCCCTTAGAAATGATTGTTTCTAGGATTAGAATTATTTCCTCCATGTGCAATGTTTCACTGACCCTGTTGTTGCATAAATTATGCTATTTCCAAGTGGCCAAAGTCCAGATATGAAACACTTGACGAAAGACCTCTTGAAGCTTTGGAAACTGATTTTATTCTGCGCAGAATAGGTGACCTCTGGATGCTAACGCTGCTTTCCAGAGTCACCCCACACCAAGGTTCAAACAATGCTTTTATACGCCAAAAGTTACACGTCATCAGCCCTCATCCCATTGGTTTATAGCCCCAGTGACATAATTTGGCCAACTCTGTTTTACTCTCGAGTAGTCCCGAATAGTGGCCAGATGTGGCGTTGCATTGCCATGTGCTATTTTACTTGTACCCAGAGATGCTTTGCAACGTCTCTTCATTTCTATCATTCCCTTATATGGTCATTTTGTCCCTCTCCAGGTGTGCCACAGTCACATCTGGATCAGTCACACTCCTGGTTCCTCTAAGTCAAGTAGCCTACATGTGTTTCTGATTGTGTATAATGGAGCCAGACCTGGAGAAGAAGGAGCAATGGCGATTTTGACAAGCTCCTAGTTCTTGCGCTGCTAAATCACTTGCAAGCAGCTTGACTTTTGCAGAAATGGATACAATGGACAGGCAGCGGGGAAAGGGGAATGGTGATTTGGGGTGCTGTGTGTGGATGGTTTGGGTGTGCGTGTCAGCGGACACATGTAGGATGAGTGTCAGGGGAAATGGACATGTTTTGGGATGAAAATTACAGATCTGTTCAGATTTTTACAACACTGTTTGCACATAATGCTAATTATTTATTTAAACCATGGTTTATTGAACTACCCAAGGTTTGTCTGGCAGGTGATTGAACAAACCATGTTTTTTTTCCTCAGTTCCTAAGTTGTTCGTTCCCTCCTCATTCTCCCGCCTCCTCCTTGTATTTCATCTGCCTCTGTGGCACTGCAAAACTGGCATGTAAAGAGGCTAGTTTTTTTGCCCACTCTCACCCACTGCCTCTGTAGCCTGGTGAAACAGCCCATGAACAACCCACAATTTTGGGTTTGTACATAACAACCCATGGTTTAACCAACGCACAGTTCACCATCAAGCAACAAACAATGGGTTCTCTATAGTTAACCTGTAGTTCTGGGTTTGCGCCTAACTTCAACCCACAATTCAACAAAACATGGCTAATTAAACCATGATTTGTCATTATGTATGAACCAGGTCACTAGCTCAGGACTATTATGATGAAAGTATAAGGAGTAGCTACCTCTTCAATTTATCTTTAATTAATTACTGCATGGGCTCTCCCAGTTTTTACTGAGGAGTGGAGGTTTAACTCTACATTAAAAAAAAATGATTGGAACAAAACTCCACCCCACACTCTGCACATGGAAGCTTACAAAAAAAAGTTCTCAGTTGTAGTAGATGTTGGTCAAGAAAAAGTTAAGAAGGTATGGCACAAGCAAGGGTGTGGAAGTCATTGAAATGTCCCACATTTGAGAGAGGAAAAGACATGCCCAGACAGTAGCATCAGTCTATTGCAGAAGCAGACTCTGCTGCTATCTGGCAGCCTTTCCCCATCTAGTGCCTGTCAAATGGGTTGGATGTCACCTCCCATCATCCCCAACCAATAGACAGGCTTGTTGGGGTTGATAGGGGCTGTAGTCCAGGACTTATGGAGTGTGTGAGGTTGAGGAAAGTGGCCATCTAAGGAATGTTTATAAAGGTTAAAACAAAATGTTGACAGCGTGCCCATAGCATAAGGGGAAAGGGAGATGTATCACCTCTAATTACTTTTACAAAGAATAACCAGTTAGTGCCCCCTGGCATTTGCATGGACATTTTTACTCATCACAAATATGGTGGGAGCATCTCATTTTCCCAGAGACAAAACATTGTGCTTTGAGTAGTATGAGAGAAAAGCCATTCTCACCATTTCTACGGTTGCCTCCTTGTAGGAGATTCCAGCAATAGCAGGCTATGGTATAGCTGTAACAAGAGGAGGGATGACAGTGCAGCCTCTTCCGTTGACCTGCCAGGCCCAACCAGTATCCCCTCTCTAACACCATTAGCAGCCAGCTTATCCTGCTGCTTAGCCGGAGGACAGGAAGGCTCCTTTCCATTGACTTCAGTTCATAGAAACATAGACAGCTGCTTTATAGTAGGTCAGAATATTTGTTCATTTATAGAATCATAGTATTGGAAGGGGCCATTGCGGCCATCGAGTCCAACCCCTGCTCAGTGAAGGAATCCAGTTTAAAGCATTCCTGACAGATGGCTGTCCAATCTTTGCTTGAATACCTCCAGTGACAAAAGGCCCACCACCTCCCTAGGCAGTTGGTTCCATTCAGGTCAGTATTGCCTGCTTTGACAGCCAGTGGTTCTCCGGGATCTCAGACAAGGGTCTCTCGTATCACCTGCTAGCTGGTTGGCCACTGTGTGTGCAGAGTGCTGGACTAAATGGACTCTTGGTCTGAGCCAGCATGGCTCTTCTTATTTTCATACCTCAGATTCTTTTATCTGGAGATGCCAGGGAATTTAAGAACAAAAGAGACCTGCTGAATCAGACCGAGGGTCCATCTAGTCCAGCACTCTGTTCACACAGTGGCCAAACAGCTGTCAACCAGAGACCCATAAGCAGGACATGGTGCAACAGCACCCTCCCACCCATGTTTCCCAGTATATAGGCTTATTGCCTCTGATATGGGAGGTAGCACATAGCCTTCAACGGTGCCTTCTCCATGCCAAACCTGTGCTCTAGCAAGTGGAAGCTGGTGACTCCAATTTCAAGGGGGCTGTGAATACACTGGCTCTAGCGCCGAGCTACAGCCCCCCCCATTTGTACATTACACTATTTGCAGTTGTCACTTGAATTTTTTGGATCAACAAAGATGGGCATGTGTGCATGTGCAACAAATGGGAAGAAAATGAACCAAAAATCATGTTAAAAAGGCCTGCACTGACATGTCCATTACTGTAGTAAGAGCTGCCAAATGCACAATTGAGATTTGAAGCGGAATTCCTGGCAGGTCTAAATGATCATATTCGCAACCCATCATCATCCCCCCCATCATCATCATCATCATCATCATCTAACAGAAATTCCACTTTAAAAGTTGTAAGTGAACAGCTGCTGTTGCAGAGTGCGTTGAAATTAAAGGTTAGGTACTTTACTTTGATACTTGTTAATTAGATCAGGGCTCCTTTCCTCGGCTTGTTCCAGTGCCTACTTATTAAGGCATAGTTATGCGGATGTGAAAGCAAGAGATGAATATCGTGGTATAATGAGCATGCCCTGTTTGTCTTAGTTATCGTTTTTCTCAAGGTCGTATTCAGAGAGCAGTGGATGAAAACCAAAGATGGGCGGAGGGTCAGAGGCGGTGGGGAGACAAGCAAGGAGGCTTTGTAACATCACCTCTAGAGCTCGGATTTCATTAACAGAGAGAGGGAGAGAGACTTGTGTGTACTGTAGCATTAATTCTGTTAAAAAAAAAAAACCCAGCCCCAGCAACGGCAGGTCTTTGAAGGAAATTGAAGGGATGTGTCATTAAGGCACAAAGGGCTCCCTCTGATATAGCTGTAGGGAAGCTCCTTTAATCTGCTTGGCATCTCTGTTCCTCAAGCAAGCCTAGTAACAGGAAAAGGCAATAACAATGCCTGGTAATGCCAACTGCTGTTAAGGGTTTCTGTGTGGCTGCTCGAATGTATTTCCTTTTCCACAGCAGAGTCAGGCCTGAACTACACATCACACACAAAAACATCCAATGGTTGCTTGGCCATCTCTTTACCGCACGTGCCAAAAGCTGCTTTGGGAAGGGGGGTTGAGAGTGTAAAAACAAAGTGGGGAGGTGCTTAACCATTTCTCTGCTCCCTACCAGGCTACCAGGAGGAGGGCCTTCTCTGCTGTGGCACCCCGGCTATGGAAGATGTTCCCTAGAGAGGTTCGCCTGGCACCTACATTATACTCCTTTAGATGCCAGGTGAAGACCATTTCATTTTCTTAGTATTTTAACAGTTCATCAGTTTAATTTTTAACCTTGCTGTTTAAATTAGTATTTTTATATCTGTATAAATTTCTGCATGGCTGCTCGGTTTTAGCCTGGTTGTGCTTTTATACCATATTTTATATTATGTTTTTATACTGTTGTTTGTTTTATATCTTGAATGGTTTTTATGGTTTTAATTTTTGTAAACCACCCAGAGAACTTCAGCTATTGGGCGGTATAGAATTGCAAAAATAAAATAAAATAAATGAAGATTTCCCCACTCCAAAATGCTCCTCCCCACAGCTCACCTCCGCCACAAGGCTTCAGAAGAGATCTTTTACTCATGAGAGAACAGATTTCCCAAGGTAAAACAATGGGTGTTTCTGCTTAACAAAAAATTACTGTCCAAACAAAAAGTTAAGGAGTGGTAATTTAACAACAAGTATTCAATAATATATACATAAATTGTAACACATCCCAAGTAGTAAAAACAGGTGATATAAATATAAATATAATTTAATACAATGATGTAATAAAAAAGAAGAATAGATTGCTGGCCAAACACGTTTCAACACTTGTTGTAGTGCCTTCTTCAGTGACCATTACTACAATAAAAACATACATGAATAAAAACGTAATTTAAAGTTAATACAATGTTTGATGGGAAAAGGAAAATATTTAATTTTACTAAAAACATGCATCCAAAGATTATTGCACCTACCAAAAACTGCATAGCCAAATGCTGCATAACCAAACCTTATGGCCTGGGCTTTCTAATACGAGCAGCCTAACTTGTATTGCCAGTATTTCTCCTACTTTTAAAATGTTCAACGCTTTCTAAAAGAAAAAATCCAGAGGTCGTCAAATAAACTTACAGTCTCTCTCAAGTTGCCTATGTTTCCATCTTACTGTTGCTGGCGTCAAGATTAACTGTTACCAGCACAGGTTTTATAGTCAAGATAACAAGCCACTCCTGTCCTACTAATCGTCTATTCAATTAGGCTCAAATAGCCCTTTAATTGCTCTACTGACCATTACAGTGCCAAGGCCAATTGCTTAAAGCAATATATACCCCTTCCCAAAAAAGTTACAATCCAATTATATATATATATATATATATATATATATATTACAATTAAACTAACATTTAACAATACATCTGTTACAATAAAAAGGACCAGCTACACTCCTCATTTAAACCTTTTGGTGTCACTGTTTGCAAAGTAAATATCCAGAATAATTCTCTCCTCCTCAATTTTGACTCCAATTCAACTCCCAATCCCATCACTTTTTCAATGACAAATTTTTTTTAAAATCCTCCACCGAGTGGTTCATTTCAATAAAATGGCTAACTAGAGGTGCCTGTAACCTACTGTGTTTAATACAGCTCTTATGTTCACTGATTCTGATTTTGACCTCTCTGGTAGTCACGCCCACATACAGCAGTCTACAAGGGCATTGGATGACATAGATCACCCCTTCCGAATTACAGTTAAAGAAATCCCTAAGGGTATTTTTTTTGTTATCCACTGGATTAGAAAATTCCTTAAGTTGTTGACTATTGCTGCAAACACTGCATTGGAAGCAAGGAAAATGTCCTCTTGTTCTCTGATACATAGGATAGAGGCTGTTTATGTTGTCTTTTGTCCTTAAGGAGCTATGTACCAATCGGTCCTTCAGGTTCTTAGCATGTTTAAAAACAAATCTAGGTGAAGACTCACATCCTGGTACTCCCTCCAATAAACCCCAATGTTTAGATATAGCTTCCTGGACTAGTCTTGATTGTCCATCAAACGTTATGGGGATGAGCATCCCATCCTCCTGTTGTCTCTCCTTTTTTCCGGAAAATATTTTTTTGCGTTCCATCTTTCTAACCTTCAACCAAGCCTGTTTCAATTCCCAAAGTGGATAGCCTCTAACTTTAAATTGTTTAATCAATAATTTTGCTTGTTTATCAAAATCCCTTAGGGCAGAACAATTTCTTTTTAACTGAATTAATTGCGAATAAGGCAAATTTCTCTTAATATGCAGAGGGTGAAAACTATCATATTTAAGAAAGGAATTTGCGTCCATCTCCTTACGGTAAGTATCAGTGTATATAGACAGGTCATCCTTGATTATCCACAAATCCAAAAAAATAATTTTAGACCCATCATATTTCATATCACATTTTATAGTATTATGTACACTATTTAGATACAATTTAAATTCTACCAATTCCTCAATACTGCCTTGCCAAATTTAAAAAAATATCATCAAGGTATTCTGAAAGATATTATTCTGATTATTAATGTATGTACGTTCAAAATTGTCCATAAAGAGGTTTGCCAGTTCTGGGGCAAATTTGAATCTCATTGCTGTACCAGATTTTTGCCAGTAGAAATTACCCTGAAATTTAAAATAGTTCTTTTTCAAGGCTATTTCAGCCAAATTACAAAGGAAGCTAGTGGGTGGATATTGCCAATTCATTCTTTTATAGAGAGTTGACTCAATAATTTCCATAGCCTCTTCATGGGCAATATTAGTATACAATGATGCTACATCCTAGGTAACAAACAGACACTCCCTCGAAGGTAATCCAATCTTGTCCAGACATTCTAAAAGATGTCCTGTATCTTTAAGGTAAGATGGAATGCTAGGGATAAAGGATTTTAAAAAGGAATCAACATATTCTGCCAACGGCTCCAAAATGGAGCCACACCCAGAAACAATGGGCCTTCCAGATACTGGGAAGACACCTTTGTGGGTTTTAGGTAATAAATAAAAGGCTGGTGTTCTATCTTCAGATTGTAACAAAAAGTCAGGTGTACTTTTATCTATAAATCCTCCCATCAGACCTTCTTCAACTGTTTGTGCAATTAGTTTTTTAATTTCTATTTTTGGGTCAATAGGGCATCGTGAGTAGTGTTCTGGTATACTGAGTTGTCTACATGCTTCCTTAATGTAATCTTCCATCCCCCAGACCACTATGGCTCCTCCCTTGTCTGCTGGTTTAAATACTACATTCTCCATCTCACACAGTTGATCCAAAGCTAGTTTTTCCAATTTAGTCAAATTGTGCCAAACCCTATGTTCCTTATTCTGAATCTTTTCCAACTCCTTCAATACCATATTTTCAAGTACCAATATGTTACAATTGGATGTAGTTGGGTTAAAAGTGGATTTGGGTCTAAACATCCTGACCCTGTTTGTTATTAAACAAATTTGCTAGCCTAATTTTCCTGAATAGCCATTGTACTTCTATCATTGACTGAAAAGAATTCTGCCTTGGAGAAGGTATAAAGGATAAACCTTTTTTGAGGACCTGTGTCTGGACCGGAGTAAACTTAACGTTGGATAAATTGACTATCGATTGATCCTGGATATTTTCCTCGTAGGGTATCTCACTCCTGTATCCTGTCTTCTCCGTTTTGTCTGTCCAGTGCTTTGGTGTATCCAAAAAAGATTGTGTAGGTAAGGGCCTTAAGTTAACCGGGGAAGTATTTCCAAGGGAATGACTACTATGCCCTTCCTCTGGACTAGGAAGATTGTCTCCAGATTCACTAGCAAACTGATTTTTTCAGGGTATATGATGTTTGAGTTTTCTTCTAATTATATACTTTATTTTCCTGATAGTCCTTCACATGTCATTGAAATTTCCTATATTTTAAGTTCTTAAGTTCCAAAGCTGATTTATCAAGATGCTTTTTGATATGTGTTAATTTGTCCTGAAATGCCCTATCCCCTATGATACTCTTGATCTCCTTCTGTATTTTATCAAGCTCCACCTCATGTCTGGACATTTCAGTTTTAGATGTTTCAATCAGCAAGATAAGGTCCATTGAACACTTATTTAGAATAGCAAACCACTTATTTCTGAAGGCTTCATTGCTAGGAAACATTCCTGGTTCCTTCGATATTCTAAGGCCTCTTGGTATCCTTTGATTCCTACAATAATCCCCCAATGCTACCATGGACATTTCCAGTCTCATGCACTTTTCTTTAAGTGATATAAATCTATTCCAATCTGCCATATTTGTAACAGGGTTCTCCTTACTATTTTCAAAAAAAGAAGGTGCTTTAAGTAAGTTAGTAATATGGTCCTCTGAATAACTTAACACTTCCATATTGTAACAGAAGGTCCACAAACAAATTGTGGAAACACCATAAAGATGTACAAGGTAAAACAATGGGTGTTTCTCCTTAACAAAAAATTACTGTCCAAACAACAAGTTAAGGAGTGGTAATTTAACAACGTATTCAATAATATATACATAAATTGTAACACATTCCAAGTAGTAAAAACAGGTGATATAAATATAAATATAATTTAACACAATGATGTAATAAAAAAGAAGAATAGATTGCTGGCCAAACACGTTTCAACACTTGCTGTAGTGCCTTCTTCAGTGACCATTACTACAATAAAAACATACATGAATAAAAACATAATTTAAAGTTACTTAATACAATGTTTGGTGGGAAAAGGAAAATATTTAATTTTACTAAAAACATGCATCCAAAGATTATTGCACCTACCAAAAACTGCATAGCCAAATGCTGCATAACCAAACCTTATGGCCTGGGCTTTCTAATATGAGCAGCCTAACTCGTATTGCCAGTATTTTTCCTACTTTTAAAATGTTCAACACTTTCTAAAAGAAAATATTAAGCCACATTTTAACAACCAATCTTATATGGAACATGAAAAACGTAAAAATGCTGGAATAAATTTAAATCCAGAGTTCATCAAATAAACTTACAGTCTCTCTCAAGTTGCCTACGTTTCCATCTTACTGTAGCTGGTGTCAAGATTAACTGTTACCAGCACAGGTTTTATAGTCAAGATAACAAGCCACTCTTGTCCTACTAATCGTCTATTCAATTAGGCTCAAATAGCCCTTTAATTGCTCTACTGACTATTATAGTGCCAAGGCTAATTGCTTAAAGCAATATATACCCCTTCCCAAAAAAGTTACAATCCAATAATATATATCCATATAATACAATTAAACATTGAACAATACATCTGTTACAATGAAAAGGACCAGTTACACTCCTCATTTAAACCTTTTGGTGTTACTGTTTGCAAAGTGAACTTTCTATTCCAGTGGATAACAAAAAATATACCATTAGGGATTTCTTTAACTGTAATTCGGAAGGTGTGATCTATATCATCCAATGCCCTTGTAGACTGCTGTATGTGGGCATGACAACCAGAAAGATTAAAATCAGAATCAGTGAACATAAGAGCTGTATTAAACACAGTAGGGTACAGGCACCTCTAGTTAGCCATTTTATTGAAATGAACCACTCGGTGGAGGATTTTAAAAAAAATTGTCATTGAAAAAATGATGGGATTGGGAGCTGAATTGGAGTCAAAACTTGGAGGAGAGAATTATTCTGGATGTTTACATTGCAAACAGTAACACCAAAAGGTTTAAATGAGGAGTGTAACTGGTCCTTTTTATTGTAAGAGATGTATTGTTAAATGTTTGTTTAATTGTATTATATGATTTTGAATTGAAAAGTTCCCTTCTCAGAAAGGCTCCATTGTATTTAATGAGACATTGCCATCTAGTGGCAGAGAGATCCCATGACATCCCAGATAATATCACATTATCTCCATTTTTAAAAAAGTGAGATTCCCTGGGGATAGCGCAGGAGACATCCCGGACGTTGACGGCATTGTGTAATGGACCTACAAACATCCATGATTGGCTAATACTCGTTTAGAGAAGCTCTAAGACTTAGGAAAGACATTTCAGCCTTTTAGAATGGGGTGGGGTGCACAAAATGAAACTACAAAATGATTGGCAGTTGAGGGAAAGGGGTGGAGAAGGGGGTGTGGCCATCTGAGGAACTCCAGATGGGTAGATTGTAATCCCAGGAGAGCTGGATTTGGTCCCGGGCATGAAGTTCTATACCTCTGCTGTATAGGCTCAGTTACTTTTCTGGGTCTACATAAGTGTCATTGGTTGGCACCTAAATAAAGATGGAGATGGCAATCGATAATCAATAAATTAAATAGCAGGTATACTGAAGAATGTTCTAAATGTTTGGTTTTTGTACCATTTTGTAATTACTATACCTTGAATATATGAGGCAATGGCAGAATCAGAGTGCATATTGAAGATTTTATGACATTAATCAGCTATCAGCTTAACACACAACTTGCATGGTTAAAATAGACTCCTCTTCCCCTCAACTCTTTTATACACACTTTTGGATAAAGGGGAGAATGTTAATAATTGTGAGTGTGGACAGGCAATGCTAATTACCCAGGATGAATTAATCCAGAGTAAATGGATGTGGGCATGTGATACAACTTCTGCTGGCTCATTTTACTTTATTTCACAGAAACACAAACCAGGCTTTGTTTTCAGTCATTAAATTGAAAGAGAGAGAGAGAGAGAGAGAGCCTTCCCCTGTGTTCCTGTGTGCCTGTCAAGATCAATCATCAACCAAAGCTAAGCCAGGTTTATAAAACACAATTGTAAAACTAAGTAAATGTATGCCCAATGTTTAGAGAATGCACAAGCAAACAATAATCAGGACATTTTGCATCAATTTATACTTCAAATCCATAAGCAAGGCTCTATAAATCGTGGTGTATGGGAGATACATTTATATACGCAACCAAACATTTCAATGTAGTGCTAAAACACACACACTGTCCTGCATCTTATTTGAAGATCAAAGTGCATACCCTGAAAATATTTATATGACTTCCCTCCATGTATCAAAATGAAATCATCTGTTTTCACTAGATCTTTCAACTTCATCGTATGGAGCCGAAAGCATTTTTTTACATGTGATGAAAGGCAACCAGCTAAAGGTCATATCCCACTGCAAACTATGAAATTTTAGGATGAAATATATCTTCATTACCTAGCATATATCAGAATGATTTGCACTTCAGTATTTACTTTTTCCTTCCCTTCAAAATTATGAACTTTGAAGTGAACAAGAAAGAATTCATCTGGATGTTTATAGATTCAAGTCACGCATGACACCCATGTCTTAGTTGTTGTGGTGGTCCTAATTAATGTTCATTAAACTGGTATGGATAGAACAGGCCATCATGTCTTCTCAGGGTTTTACCCACAGTTGGAAAGGTTGAAATGTTTCATCAATTTTCTTTCTTGTCACCACCCAAGTGGAAGCTGTCTTCTTAGCTGTCAGCAAGTAATAGACTTCATATTTGTGGTTAGAGGAAAAGGTTGCTCTCTGTTTACGGTGCAACCACTGTATAGCTCAAAAGTGCCTCAGATTTCTTTCTTTGTCATGTCTTGGCCTGGAATAAATGTAGGCCTTCTTATCTGTATAGCTTTAACTAATCACCGGCACATCAGAGAAGAGCAAAATGCCATTTTCCTTTATGCTTCCGGCGCTAACAACACATATGTGAACCTGAAAAGCTTCTTCAAAGCCTCCCCTTGGGAGAAAGGCTGGGTGTATCAGAGAGAGAGAGAGAGAGAGAGGGGGGGGGAGGGAGAGAGAGAGAGGTGTCTGTGTGTGAGGGGGTGGGGGGGAGGCTGACCATATGAAAAGGAGGACAGGGCTCATGTAACTTTAACAGTTGTAGAGAAAAGGGAATTTCAGCCAGTGTCATTTGTATGCAATTAGTTCCTGGTGAAATTCCCTCTTCATCACCACAGTTAAAGTTGCAGGCACTATACTATAGTGACTAGGGATGTGCACTGGATCGGACCCGATCCACGATCCGAGTCCGGTCCAGTGGGAAATCGGATAAATTATCCGATTTTCAATCCAACAGCTGGATCCGCCGATCCAGTCCGAACCGATCCGAAAAGGCTCCGAACCGGTTCGGCGGATCGGCGGGCGCCCACTTGCGCCCACCGCCACTTCCATTGGCGGGCGCCAGTGGGCACCCGCCGATGAAAGTGGACAGCGGGGGGGAGGAGGGGGGCGCTTACCTTTCCGGCCCGTCCGCTCCCGTCCGGCGCCAGCGGCTACTACCAGTGGGCTCCGCGGCCTGCTCCAGGGTGGCACGCCGGGTGATCACCCGGCGCGCTACTCGAGAGCAAGCCGCAAAGCCGGCTGGCGGTAGCTGCCGGCGCCGGATGGTAGGGAACGGCCCGGAAAGGTGAGGAGGGAGTGCGCGGAGGGGAGGGGGGGTGCTTACCTTTTAGGGATGCACGTCCGGCGCCGGCGGCTACTACCAGCGGGCTCTGCGGCCTGCTCCAGGGTGGCGCGCCGGGTGATCACCTGGCGCCCTACTCTAGAGCAAGCCGCAAAGCCGGCTGGCGGTAGCCGCCGGCGCCGGACGGGAGCGACCGGCCCTAAAAGGTAAGCAGTGGCAGGGAAGGAGGCTTACCCCACCCCCCTGGAGCCGTCCGCTTTGATGTACTTTGATGCACTGTATGTGGGAGTACAGAAGAAATGCCTGCTTTATTATTATTTTAAAGAGGCAGCCTTGTTTTGAAGAAGAATTGCTTACTCCTGGGACCTTCAGGGCATTGCTGGCGCTGTGGGTGTATCTCATGGCTCATTGCTGTCCTAGAGCATGCATGGTCCCAAGGGCATACCTGGGTAGCTTCAGTATCTTGTGTATTCTCACTGTGACATAGTGTAAAGGCACATGATGCAGAGACCTTGCTGAAGCTAGCCAGGTCTGGGTCTGATTGGTACCTGGATGGGAGACTGTGTGGGAATTTCATGTCAGCCATGTTGAGAAACATGGCTGATGTGGGGAGAAAAGAACCCAGCCAAGTCGAGCTGCTTCTTCCCACGTTGCTAGGATCCCCATCTCGGTGCGAACAACACAGGAAGGGACTCAGGCCCCCTCCACAAGGATGCGCTTTTGCGCCTGGTTCGGCGATTATGCGCATTATCGCGGAGGCGCATTTACTCCTAATCCCTCTGCACGGGAGGCGGCGAGAGGCGGCGAAGCGCATTAATTGATGTCCAAAAAGCGCTTTACAAGAAGTTAATGCGCATAATCGCTTGTTCACACGGCGAAAATGCGCTTTAACGGCCGGAGCAAAATAAAAGTCGCTATTTAACGCGCATTCGATAATGCGCATAATCCGGGAGATAACGCGCCTCTACGCCCGATTTGCGCTCCGCTGGTGTGGAGGTAAAATTTATAATGAGCCTTCAAAGAGCATTAAACCTCTCTTGTGGAGGTAGCCTCAGTGGAAGAAATGCCCTCATCCAAGATCAGAGGGTCCACTGTTAGTTCTACATAAAGGAGACCCACTGAAATGAATGGGACTTAAGTTAGTTGTGAGTAATTTAAGACTCATTCATTTCAATGGGTCTTCTCTGCATACGACTACCAGTCCATGTCCGGGCCCAATGCAAAGTGCTGGTATTAACATTGAAAGCCCTAAATGGTTTGGGGCCAGGTTATCTGAAGAATCACCTCCTTTCATATGAACCTGCCTGGACCTTAAGATCGTCTTCAGTGATCCTTCTCCTGGAGCCCCTGCCAAAGGGCATGAGGTGGGTGGCTACCAGGAAGAGGCCCTTTTCTGCTGTGGCACCCCATTTGTGCAATGAGCTCCCTAGGGAGTTTTGCCTGGTGCCTACTTTGTACTCTTTCCAGCGTCAGGTGAGGACCTTTTTATTTTCCCAGGCATTTTAGCATTCTAGTCTGTTAGCTCAACATAGTGAAGATTGTGTCCAGCTGACCTGCATGCCTTGCTCAGTCTGCTGTCTGGGTGGCTAATTCTCGATGGGCAACTTCAATGCCCCTTCAAGGCTCTCCCTCCTTATGGTTCTTTGACTTTAAACCAGACTTGGACTCGGCAGCCCTTCAAATAGAGGACTCCTTCAAATAGAGGACTGTCTTCTCTATAGTAGGAAACCAGGCCATCCTGACCACAAACCCTGTGCCATATTTTGCAGCATGATTGCAATTAGCCCAAACCACATAGAAGCTACTTCTCATAAATGGCTTGACAAGGAAAGGAACCCCCATAGCCTTTTCCATGGTAGCCATAGCCACTTGTTGAGTATGGTCTGAAGCAGGCAGTCTGAGTGAAGCCTATGACTAGGGCTATGTCTATTATGCAGTTCAATACAACCATAGAAATGAGTCTTGTTCGGCACCAAAACTAGCATCTTGAGTTTTGTTTGTTCCCTTTTGAAATAATAATCAAGTTTCCAGACCTTCCCAGACTTTAAAGACAGGTTTTTAAAATGTGTGAGCTATCCCTGGTGTTTTCTCAGAAAGGAGAAAGGAGCTTGAGCAGATCTCCAGTGATAGGCAGTCAGGGCTTTATTTTTATTTTATTTTTATTTTTTATTTTTAAATATCTATCTATCTATCTATCTATCTATCTATCTATCTATCTATCTACAACCAATAACACACACATACATTAAAAAAAATCCCACCTATTAACAATAATACCGTTATGTGCTCCCTTCCCCACTGGAACCAACTGTTCAAATATTTAAACATTCTTCCAAAACTGTAATGATTCTTGTGAGGGTTTACATCCTTTCCCTTTAATTAATACAAATTCTATGAATATACCCCATATTTTTCCAAAATCATTCCTGATAGTCCCCTTTTAAATTTAAGACCACATGTTAATTTATCATTGATAGCTATATCCCAAACCTCTTTATACCATTCTTCAATTTATAATCCCCTTGCGTTTTCCATTTCCTAGCAATCAGCAGCCTTGCTGCTGTAAGTAGATTGGTAATTAATTCTTTAATATCCTGAGTTCCCTGGACTTTATCATTTCTTGATAATAGAGCTATACTGGGGCATGCTTCTAAACTTATCCCAGTTATTTCCTTTATTTTGTTGAATACCTTTTGCCAAAATTCCTGTACAAATTTGCAACTCCACCACATATGCATATACGTGCCAGTTTCCTGGCAACCTCTCCAACATAATGTTGAGTATTTTTTATCAATCTGATTTAACCTGACTGGTGTTAAGTACCACCTCCAAACCAATTTATAGTAGTTTTCCTTTATTCTTAATGACATAGTTTTCAAGATTCGTTTGTCCCATATCTTTCCCCAACTCTGTTCGCTTATATAACTTGTGAAATCGCGATCCCACACTATTTTCTGGCCATTTTGTTGTTCCTCACTTTCCATCAATATTTTGTAAATTTGGCTAATGGTACCTTTTATATTTATATTTCCTTCTTTTACTACCTTTTGTAAAATCAACTTTTCAAATCTTGTACATTCTCTGCATTCTTTATTTTTCTTTATCCAATTCCTTGTCCATTGTTCTAATTGTATACAATTAAGCCAAGATAAATTCATCTCCTTTAATCCTTCTAATATTTGCTTTTTACTCCTCATCTTTTTCATCCAATCTTGTACATTAATTATTTTCCTTTCTCTTAATACTATTCCCAATTCTTTTTTAAAATTTGGTGGAAAACTTTCCATTACCACCACTGGAGTCAATGGGGAGAGACCCGGTGCACATTTTTCTTTATACTTTATCCATATCTCTAAAATATTCTTTAAGAAAGGATTTTCCATTCTTTCTACAACCTTCTTTGTAGGTTTGATAAAAAAATATTTTCTATTTTAAGATCGAGTTCTTGGGTGTCCATTTCCAGCCATCTCATATCTTCCGAACCTCCCGTACTATCAATAATGTATCTTAGTTGATTAGCTATATAATATGCTTTCAAGTTGGGAATGCCCAGTCCCCCTATTTTCTGTGATTTATACCATCTTTTTCCCCCCACCCTTGCTTTCTTATCACCGTTGGAATAATTATCAATCATAACTTGCCACTTTTTCAATTCTGTTTCCGACACAGTGATTGGCAGCATCCTAAATAAGAAATTATTCTTTGGCAATATCTTCATTTTAATTACTGCTATTCTACCAAACCATGATAATCTAATTTTCCGATATTCCTCTAATTTCCCCTTGATCTCTTTCCTTAATTTGTTGAAATTTTCTTCTTCTACATTTTCTAAATTCCTTGTAATATTTATGCCCAAGTACTTAATTGATTCCTTCACCTTGATATTTATATTTCCCCTATTCAGGCCTATTCCTTATAATTATATAACATCATCTCTGTTTTACTCCAGTTGACTTGTAACCCTGTATTTTCCCCAAACTCTTTCAGATGTGATTCTATTCTTTCTATTTTTTCTAACGGATTCTCAATTGATAATAAAGTATCATCTGCAAACATATTCACCTTAATCGTTTCTTTTGTCCCTATCCCTTTAATACAATCATCTTCTCTAAATACATTTGCCAGGATCTCTATGGCCATGTTAAATAAAATCGGAGAAAGTGGGCATCCTTGTCTAGTACCTCTATTCAAAGAGATTTGTTCTGTCCTTCCGCCATTTACTATGACTGATGCAGTATTTTTTGAATATAACTGGTTGATCAGCCCCTTGAATTTTTCTCCTAGCCCTTTTAAGGCAGGCCATTCCACACAGTCAAAGGCCTTGAAAATGTCCAAGGCCACCAGTCCTGCTTTCGAATTTTTCTTCTTAATTATATCTATTATGTTCAGGACTCTTCCAATTAAATTAGGCATCTGTCTTCCTGCCATGAAACCACATTGATCTTTCTTGATGTATTTATTCATAAACCTGTTCATCCTTTTTGCCATGATTGCCGTTAATATTTTAGCATCCTGATTTATCAAAGAGATGGGTCTATATGAGTCCGGATCTGTCAAATCTCTGTTTGGTTTTGGAATCAGCACAATTAAAGACTGTTCCCACAATGATGGGATCTCATCCCCTTCTAGTATTTTATTAAACATGATTTTCAGTTTGGGTATCAGTATTTTCTTAAATGTCCTGTAGTATTCTGGCCCCAGACCATCTACCCCTGGGGGTTTCCTCTCTTTTAGATTTCCAATGATTTCCTTTAACTCTTCTTCTGAAACCAGTTGTTCAATTAGTTCCCTGTCCTCATCCTGTATCCTAATTTTCCAGTGTCTCTCAATATATTCTTTAATCCCTCCCTGGGATTTACCTCCTGATGTATATAATTTTTGATAAAACTCTTGAAATACCTCTAATTTATGCTTCATCGTGTTGCAGCTCTTGCCTGTTTTATCTTTTAGCATCCCTATTACATTTTTTGCTTTTTTAGCTTGTGTGTCTCTAGCCAACATTTTTGAGTTTCTATTATTATATTCAAAGAATTCCCTTTTCAAATATATCAAATTTCTCTGAACTCTTTCTATATCCCTACTCTCTAGTTCCTTCCTTTTTGCCTGCAATCTTCCATAGATTTGCTTATCTCCATCTTTTCTAAATTCCTCCTCCAGTTCTCTGATTTCTTCTTCCATTCTATTTCCACTTTCTTCCTGTTGTCTTTTCAATTTACATAATTCTCTAATACAAATCCCTCTTGTCACTGCCTTCATTGTGTCCCAGACTATTGCTTGACTACATTGTCCTGTATCATTAATTTCTCAAATATCTTGTATTTCTTTTTCCATTTTTTCCACTATATGCTTGTGACTAAATATTTTTGAATCTAACCTCCATCTTTTAGCTTCCCTATAATCCTTCCTAATACTAATATCCATACTAACTGTCGCATGATCTGTTACTTTTATACAGTCAGGGCTTTAGTATAACAATTTGCCCTGCCCACAAAATGTACTTTTTCTTGATGAAGATTATGGGTGACCTTAGTGCAGAATTTTGAGTTTACTTTATTAGTGCAGCACAGAGATGGCTATGTCTATGATCTCTTTTAACATTGGGAGCTATATTAACCCAACGGCAGTATACTTTCAAAGTTACTTTTTCATGAGGGATAGAAACTTCCTTTGTTTAAGAAGAAGGAGGAGGAGGAGGAGGAGGAGGAGGAGGAGGAGAAGGAGAAGCAGCAGCTGGAAATTAGGGATAGAACCTTACACAGTTGGGGCAGGCACAATATTTAAGTGGCTACTTCTAGTCATAGGGTGGAATCCAATGAGGATGACTTCCATCAGCAGAACTGGGAGGAGTGATTCCCCTTCCACACTGCAGCAGCCCCCCCCACGTGCCCTCAAAATCTATTCTACAGGTTTGGGGGACCCTCAAGAACAGATTGGGGCAGGGGTCTGCGGGGGAGGGTAGCATGAGAAAGTCCCATTGTGTGAGCAGAGGTTGCATTCTACCCACAAACTTGAACCAGGCAGGCAAGGAAGATAATGGAAGAAAAATTGTGACAAAACTGGATAATGCTTTGTTGCATGGTTTGAAAATGGTCAATACTCAGGTGATAAAAAAAAGAAACTCTGTCCATTTCTTTTTTTAAAAAAGTGCTTCCTTTTCAAAGCACTATGACATTCCACCTCATCACCATTACTGTCATCGTACGTCTCTTACTAGTTCAGCAGTTGGGCGGTATAGAATTGCAATAAATAAATAAATAGTTCCTTTTCTAGGAAATGCAGTATTAAATTGCATGGTTCAGGGAGATTTTTAAAAATTGAACAACAAGAGGAAGAGAGACCAATGAAACTGTACAGTTGCTGTTCTATTGAGAACAGCTGTCCTCCAACTCAGCAGCATCTGTAATATTATTCCTTCCTTCCCTGGGCAAGCTTCTGCTGAGGTTTGCAAAAGTGTATGAAACATAACATGACTCAGATAGCTATTATCAGGTGTTCAAATACAACCAAACTTTGATTAATCAAGTGAATATTGGAATTAGAAGAGCTCCTTCTTCTGTAAGCTTGACTCTAAAAGAGCTACAAATTTTGGTGAAGTTTAATTTCATGTAATGTGCTTATATGGACAAAGTGACAGAGTACAAATTGTACCTTAAAATGTAATAAAGAAACCAAAATAATGCCCATACAAAAAGAGAGACTGTTCTATATGAATACAGCCAATAAAATAAAATGCCAGAATGCACATCAAAAAGGACAGTTAAGAAAAGCTCCCTTTCTTTACACTTTTAAACATGCTGTGAAAACGGTTTAATTCTAGAAGAATATTTATGATTAATTTTATGTTAATCCTGACTCATTCATTTCGGTGTTATGCGGTGCTGGATATATTGATATATTGTGTGTGTATTATGTATATTGTAGTGTAAGGCTTATTATTCTAAATCAACCGGGCTGATTTTGCTCATTTTTGTTTTAAACTGAAGTTTGAGCAGTGTAGACATTCAGAAAATTTTGAAAGTTCAAAAAAGTTCAAAGCTCGAGCTTTAGTAACAGTTCATTGCCTCCATGTGAAACAGGCAGGACAGCTCCTCCACCAGCAGGATGATGGACAACCCTGCTTGGCCAATCAGTGTGGTGCAAAGGCAGGGAAGGGGATGGGGGCAGCCAATTTGGGTGTGCAAGGGAGGGGCGGGCTGCAGCACATGCAAATTTCTGAGGGGGGATACACTAACAATGAAATTCTGTGAAGTTTGATCGCCCCAAATAAGAACTTATTGTCATACCTTTCATTAACAGATGAAGAAACAATCCTGCCTTCAGAAGCGTAACTGTTTCAGCCTTGAAAAGTCACAGAAGATCCTCTCTTCCCCACAAAAGACAAAATGAACTCATTTATTTATTTATTTATTTTATTCCATTTATATACTGCCCCATAGCCAAAGCTCTTTGGGCAGTTTACAACAATTAAAAACATTGAACAATTAAAACACCGATATACAAAATTTAAAAGCATAAAGCATAAAAACAAGTTAAAATTACAATATTCTTCTGGGTCAAAGTACAACAAGACAAAAACACAAAAACCCTCATCATATGCTGTTAAATGCCTGGGAGAAGAGGAAAGTCTTGACCTGGCGCTGAAAAGATAACAATGTTGGCGCCAGGCGAGCCTCGTCGGGGAGATCATTCCATAATTGTGGAGATCATTCATAAGAACATAAGCAGCACAACATCAGTATTAGATAACGGCCCCATACATTAGAATACTCCTGATTAAAAACAAACTTCAAGAAGGATGCGGACAATCTGGAGCTTGTTCAGAGGAGGGCAACAAGGATGATCAGGGGTCTGGAAACAAAGTCCTATGAGGAGAGATTGAAAGAACTGGGCATGTTTTGCCTGGAGAAGGGAAGATTGAGGGGAGACATGATAGCACTCTTCAAATACTTGAAAGGTTGTCACACAGAGGAGGACCAGGATCTCTTCTCAATCAACCCAGAATGCAGGACACGGAATACTGGGCTCAAGTTACAGGAAGCCAGATTCCAGCTGGACATCAGGGAAAACTTCCTGACTGTTAGAGCAATATGACAATGGAACCAATTACCTAGGGAGGTTGTGAGCTTTCCCACACTAGAGGCATTCAAGAGGCAGCTGGACAACCATCTGTCAGGTATGCATTAAGGTAGATTCCTGCATTGAGCAGGGGGTTGGACTCGATGGCCTTAGAGGCTCCTTCCAACTCTACTATTCTGTGATTCTATGAAACAAACCTCTATCTGCATGGAGAAAATGTATAGCACTTCAAGAAAAAGGGTTTTAACCTGGTCTTACTCATTGATATACTATGTACAGGGAAATGTTTCTGGGAGGGTTTCTGAAGGAGCATTCATTCCTCTACCTGCAGTGTGAAGTGACACAATCCAGGAAGTCCTGCACTGTATCATTTTGGTTGGATCTCTTTCTGTGTCCCTCTTATTCCCACAGCAGGGGAGAGGGGAATTCTTCCCTTCCATGATTCCCATGTTGGGATCTCAAGTGTCATGGAAATGAAACCCCACGAATTCTGTTGCTGCACTTTTCAGTGAGCATTGTCTATAAGAAGCTAGGGCAAATTAAGCTTGCCAAAGACTCGGCTGCCATTTCACTTGCCAAAAATTATGAGACATTCAGGTCAGAATGACAGCTCACCATTCAGACCTTTTAAAAATCACTAAGTGCAGCCTTCTCCAACTTGGTCCTCCCCCCCCCCCCAGGGTATTCTCAGCCAGATGTCCAAGTGTTCTACTTTACAGAGGACATTACTCTGTTTCCTCTGTTTGAAGAGGTGTCCAGTGTCCACAAGATCTTGTGGTGGCCCACTCATTCTTTCTTGTCCTTCTAGGCATTTCTGCATGCTCGGTTCATGCCTGGGCAGCCATGCCTCCTCAACCCTAACCTTAACCTGAGTATTAACCCTAACCCTAATTTACCACTCAGAAGTGCCTCCAGCTGCTAAAAGTCAGTATACAAGATTTCCTGGTAGCCCAATCATTCTTTCTGGCCCTGCTAGGATCCCCACATCCCCGTTTCATGGCTGCGGAGCCATGCCTCCTCAACCCTAACCCTAACCTGAAGATAAACCCTAACCTTAATTTATTATGGAAAACTGACCACAACCTGTAAAATTAAGTATACAAGATCTCCTGGTGGCTCACTTATTCGGTCTGGTCCTGCTAGGCTCTTCTGCATGCTTGGTTCATGCCTGGGCAGCCATCGCTCCTCAACCCTAACCCTAACCTGAGTATAAACTCTAACCCTTATTTGCCACTCAGAAGTGCCTCCAGCTACTAAAAGTCAGTATACAAGATCTCCTGGTACCCCAATCATTCTTTCTGGCCATGCTAGGATCCTCCACATGCCTCCTCAACCCTAATCATAACCCTAACCTGATGATTAACCCTAACCCTAATTTACTACAAAGAGCTGACTACATCTACTAAAAGTCAGTATAGAAGATCTCCTGGTAGCCCACTCATTCTTTCTGGCACTGCTAGGCTCTTGCAAATCCCCAGTTGATGCCTGGGGAGCCATTCCTCCTCAACCCTAACCCTAACCTGAAGATTAACCCTAACCCTAGTGTACTACGGAGAACTGACTACAACCTCTAAAAGTCATCATATAAGTTCTCCTGGTGGTCCACTCATTCTTTCTGGCACTCCTGGGCTCTTCCATATCCCCAGTTAATGCCTGGGGAGCCATGCCTGCCCAACCCTAACTCTAACCTAAATATTAACCCTAACCCTGATTTACCACAGACAATTGACTACAGCTACCAAACATCAGTAAAGAAGATCTCCTGGTAGCCCACTCATTTTTCTGACCCTGCTTGGAGCACCCACACCCCGATTAATGGCTGCGGAGCCATGCCTCCTGAACCCTAACCTAAACCCTAACCCTACAACTAACCCTCAACCCCAAGACTCACACTAATCCTAACCCTAATCCTAACCTAACCATGAACCTATCCCTAACCCTATCCCTATCCCTATCCCTAATCTAACCAAACCTGACACTAACACTAGCCCAAACCCTAACCTAACCCTATCCATAACCGCAACACTAACCCTAAGCCAAACCCAAACCCAAGCCCTAACTCTAACCTAACCCTAACCTTACCCTAATTTAACCTAACCTAACCCTTGATCTAACCTAACCCTAATCCTAACCCCTACCCTAACCCTAACAACACTAATCCTAACAACCCTAACAACGCTAATCCTAACCCCTACCCTTACCCTAACAACACTAATCCTAACAACCCTAACAACGCTAACCCTAACCCTATCCCTCGCCTAACAATGGTAGCCCTAACACTAACCCTAACAACTCTAACCCTATGCCTAACAATGGTGACCCTAACCTTAACTCTAACCCTTCCCTAACCCTAACCCTATCCCTAACCATACCACTAACCCTAACAAACCTATCCCTAACGCTAACATCCCTAACAACCCTAACAACCCTAACCCTAACAACCCTACCCGTATCCCTACCCCTACCTTTAACTCTATCCCTACCCCTACCTTCCACATCCTGGTTCATGCTTGGGAAGCCAAGCCTCCATAACCCTAACCAGATCATTAGCCCTATCCTTAAATTGCCACATCTGAGTGCCCCCAACCATTAAAAGTAAGTATGCAAATTCTCCTACTAGCCCACTCATTCTTTCTTGCCCTGCTACTCTGTTCTGAATCCCCAGTACATGCTAGGGAAGCCATAGCTCCTCAACCCTAACCCTAACTCTACCTCTAACCTGAGAATTAACCCTGACCCTGAATTGCCACTCAGGAATGCCTCCAACTCTTAAACATAAGTATGCAGGTTCTTCTTGTGGCCCGCTCATTCTTTCTCATTAATTCTCATTAGTTACAATGGAGAACTAACCTATCACTTCTTAGCTAAAAACTTGTGATTCCCTTGATGCCAGGGGCTGAAAATTCTAAAGGTGTAATACCCTAAAGAGGAGGTTTGACAACCTGAGTTTGAAGGATATGGCTCCAGCGTTTGTTTGTTTTAAAAATTAAATCTCAAACTTTACAACATTCCTAAAAATCAACAGAAGAACAGAACTGCTTCAAACTTGGCAAAGATAAAGCCCTACCTGAGATCTATCATGGAGCCAGGATTCATTTCTTTATCTTTAAAAAGGACAATTTTTTACAAATAGTTTGAAACCTCAAACTTTTAAAAAATCCTGAAAAATCAACAGATGAACAGATTTGCTTCAAATTTGCCAAGACTAAAGCTCTATCCAAGAACTAGCATGGTGCCAAATTTCATCCATTACCTTTACAAATAACTGTTTTTTAAAAAAACAAACAAACTCAGACTTAAAAAAAAATCCTAAAAATCAATGGATGAATAGATCTGCTTCAAAATTGGCATGGCCAAAGCCCTTCCTTAAATCGATCATGCTGCCAAGTTTCATCTCTTTATCTTTAAAAATGGCAGCACTGGAAGTGTTTTCATTAATTCTCATTAAAGTAGAGCTGCCCTTTGGCTGGGGAGGATGGGGAAAATCTGGATTTTTCATCAAATTTCATAATTGCCCCCCTTTCTGGAATTGTTACCAAAAATTCTGACAAATCCAGGTTTTTCCAGTCATATGGTCACCCTAGAGGGTGTAGTCAGTTTTCAGTGGGAAATTAGGGTTAGGGTTAATTTGCAGGTTAGTGTTAGTGTTGAGGAGGCATGGCTCCATAGGCATGAACTGGGGGTGTGGAAGAGCCTAGCATGGCCAGAAACAATGAGTGGGCCACCAGGAGACTTTGTATATTGTCTTTTAGAGGCTGTAGTCAGTTCGCAGTAGTAATTTAGGGTTAGGGTTAATTTTTAGGTTAGGGTTAGGGGTGAGCAGGCATGACTCCACAGGCATGAACCGGGGATTTGGAAGAGCCTAGCAGGGCAGGAAAGAATGAATGGGCAACCGGGAGATGTTGCATACTGACTTTTAATAGCTGGAGTCACTTCTAAATGGTGAATTTGGATTAGGGTTGATCCTTAGGGCAGGATCTACACTGCTGTTTTAAAGCGCTTTAAAGCACTTTATAACAGTAGTGGCAACTGTTCTGTAGTGTGTCCTGGGCCCCAACAGTTGTCACTACTGTTATAAAGTGCTTGAAAGTGCTTTAAAACAGCAGTGTAGATCCACCACAGGTTAGGGTTAAGGTTGAGGAGGAATAGCTCCCCAGGCATGGACCAAGCACACAGAAAAGCCTGGCAGGACCAGACCGAATAAGTGGGCCAACAGGACATCTTGTATACTGACTTTTAGAGGCTGTAGTCAGTTCTCCGTAGTAAATTAGGGTTAGGGTTAATACTCAGGTTAAGGTTAGGGTTGAGGAGGCATGGCTGCCCAGGCATGAACCGAGCATGCAGAAATGCCTAGAAGGACAAGAAAGAATGAGTGGGCCACCACAAGATCTTGTGGACACTGGACACCTCTTCAAACAGAGGAAACAGAGTAATGTCCTCTGTAAAGTAGAACACTTGGACATCTGGCTGAGAATACCCTGGGGGGGGAGGGAGGACCAAGTTAGAGAAGGCTGCACTTAGCAATTTATGGTGAGGCAGCCACCTCAAGTGTCAGATGCTGTGAGGCAGGGAGCTACGGTGAGGTGTTAGGAGAACAGTACTGTGTGCACCATGTGACCTACCCTGCACCCCTTAAGCTAGCCTGCTGCTCTGGTGTCCCATCACCAGTATTGTAGTCTGGTTGGATTTTATGCATAGTATAGAAGGGAGTGCCATCTCGCTCTTCACCTCAGGCAGCAAAATGTCTTGGGCTAGCCCTGGAGATGAAGTCACGCTAGAGACAGAAGAGAGGAGAGGACACCTAGGAAGGTCTTTCTCTGTCATTGATTGAGCTGCTTGCATACTAGAAAAGGGCAGGGCAGGCAGAAGGGGGAGAAGAAGTACAAGCCCACGAAAAGAGAAAAACAGGACCTGAGAACCGAGCTGACCAAGGGAAGCAGAAGAATCGGTCCCTAGGGTAGAGGAAGTAGTCTGCTGGAGCAAGGGTGGGCAACCGATGGCCATCCAGATGTTTTGACCTACAAGTCCCATCATCCATCACCATTGGCTATGCTTTCTAGGGCTGATGGGAGTTAGGAACATATGAACACAGGAATCTGCCTTATACTGAGGCAGACCATTGGTCTATCTAGCCCAGTATTGTCGACACTGACTGGCAGCAACGGCTCTCCAGGGCTTTGGGCGGGAATCATTTCCTCTGCCTACCTGGAGAGGCCGGGGATCAAACCTCGGACCTTCTCATGCAAAGCTTGTGCTCTGTCACACTGAGCTATGCCCCCTCCCTAACTTCAAGGCCAAAGTGTCTGGAAGGCCACAATTTCCCCACCCCTGGTCTAGAGGAGAGGTGGGCATAAGGAAGATCTCCTGATGTTTGGGGCTTAACTTCCAGAAGCCCCTGTCAGCGTTGTCAAAGGTCAGGAGTGCTGGGAATGGAAGTCCAAATCATCTGGAGATCTACTACAGTCCAATCTTCAGATGGAAAGCCCTTTTGAGAGTCTGGAAGTCAAGGAGAAATTGTACAGCATTATATTGCATTTATTTTGATTAGATTCCTATGCCAGCCTTCAATATGATGATTACCAAGGTGGTTTAGCATTTCAAAAAGTAAAATCATAAAAATAGAGCTAAAACCCACCATAAAACAACAATTAAGGCAGCTGAGTAAAAGTAGCAATAAAATCAGATAATAAAAATTTCTCAGAGAGTAAAAGCCTGGGCATTTTTTTTAAAAGGCTTTGGCACTGGAAAGACTTTAATGCTGACGCCAAGTGAGTGAAGGGTGGCGCAATGCAAAGCCAAGATAAAACAAATTGGAGACTTAAGTATCTGCTATCTGCTGCTTCGACACTCTTTGGTGCCCCCTCCAAAAATGCTTTTTCACCTCAACGGAGTGGGCCACCATTACAGACGCTTCTGTTGCGATTCATAGTTTGGCTCTAAGCATTAAGGAATTCCACGACAGGAAATCACATCCCAAACACACGCACACACACACACATATCATTTCCGCAGAAGTTAAGTAAACATTGTCAACAGCAGGGTCATTCCTGCCATTCAACAAGATGGACCAGCTTCAGGTGACGGACCGTCTCGCAACAAAACCTACAAGTCACTCTCGCTCACAAATTTGGACATTAGCCACTGAAGCAGCGATTCTGGCAAGTCTCCTTGTTGGTTCGTGACAGTGTTGTCGAGAGTAGCAGTGGGATACCCGGGGCCCACCGCTTCCTGTTTGATTACTGGAAGTGATGGCCCGTGCAGCGGGGAAAACAGGGTGTAGCTGTCCAGTCAGTTTAGGAGAGGAAGCAAAAGCAGGCTACTGCCTTTGGGTGGGCTGCTGACTGGCAGTGGTAAAAGGATGGAGGAACTGCAATGCCACCACCAATGAGTAACTTTAGCAGGCTTCAAGCAAGATAGTGGCAGGCCTTTGGGACAAGGTAAAACAATGGGTGTTTCTCCTTAACAAAAGATACTGTCCAAACAACCAGTTAAGGAATAGTATTTAAACAACAAATATTCAATCATCTATAAATGAATTGTAACACATTGAAAAATGATAAAAGCAAGTAATATAAATGTACATATAATTTAATACAATGATAAAATAAACAAGAATAGATTGATGGTCAAACGTGTTTCAACACTTCTTGTGCCTTCTTCAGTGACCTTTACAGAAACTGCAAAGCCAAATACTGCGTATCCAAATTTCATGGCCTGGGCTTTCTAATATGAATAGCCTCAATTGTATGGCCAATATTTCTCCTTTTGAGATGTTCAACGCTTTATTCTCTCTCAAGTTGCCCGCATTTCCATTTTACTACAGCCATATTGGCCATACAATTGAGGCTATTCATATTAGAAAGCCCAGGCCATGAGATTTGGATACGCAGTATTTGGCTTTGCAGTTCCTGTAAAGGTCACTGAAGAATTATTGAATATTTGTTGTTTAAATACTATTCCTTAACTGGTTGTTTGGACAGGCCTTTGGGACAGTCACAGCATGAGCACCCAGTATGGTGGGGGAAACGCTGGGGCCCATTTGCCCCGGAGGGACTACCATTGCTGACATCATCTCTTTTTTAAAACAACAACAACAGCCCAGCACTCCAAACAGAAGTGCCAGGCAAACTGGCTACAGCCAACGCCATCTAAGGCCGCGATCTTATGCATGTTTAGACAGATAAAAAAGTCCTACAACTCCCAGCATTCCATAGGCAACTATGCTGGCTGGGGAATGCTGGGAGTTGTAGGACCTTTGTCTGTCTAAACATTCACCCTTAATTTCCTTAGAGACATTTTGGGGAAATTACAATGGTGGCAGTGGCTGCCACCTCACCCGGCACTTACGGGGAGGGGACATAGTTCAGCAGAAGGTCCCAGGTTCAATCCCCGACTTCTCCAGGTAAGGCATGGAAAGGAATCCTGCCTGCAACCCTGGAGAGCCATTGCTGCCAGTCAGTGTTAACAATACTGGGCTAGATGGATCAAAGGTCTGACAAAGTATAAGGTAGCTTCCTATGTCCCTGTGTCCCCTGCTCTTTGATCTACTGGGTTACATTCTATCACCCAACCCTGCTGTTGCTTCTGGTGGCACCTGTTACCCCATTGTAAGCCTATGGCATGGGAGCCTACCAGGGAAGTGCTGGAGAGGTACCTGAGTGGCAATGCCCAGGGCCTCCTCAAATATGGAATCTGCCCTGCTTCAGGGGATGGGTGGAACATGCACTGTGCAGAGTCAGCCCTACCATTAGTCATTGTGAGGCAGTTGCCTCAGGTGGCAGATACTGGGAGATGGCAGCAAGACGTTGGAGGAAAGAGCTCCATGTCTCTTGCTCTGTGCCCCCTAAGCAAGTCTGCTGATTCCAGGTGAGGAGACAGATGCTGTTCCATCAACAATGTTGAAGCCAGATTCACCTGCCACTCCAGTCAGCTTTTGTCCATGGAATGGGAGAGGGCGCCATCTTGTCCTTTGCCTCAGGCAGCAAAACGTCATGGGCCAGCCCTGACACTGTGTGTGGGCATTAGAGAGAGGATGGTCCATAATCCTATACAGGTGTACTCAGAAATAAGTCCCACTGCCTTAAATGGGATTTACTCCCATATACCTCTTTAGAAAGAAGAAGGAACTGGTGCTTGAATGGAGAAACTAGTGCTTGAATGGAGGAAGGAACTGGTGCTTGAATGGAGCCGCCTTGGCCCTATCAAGGGGTGTGGATACCATTTGGCCTTTGCTTTAGGCTGTGAAATGCTGGTGCTGATCATCAGCATATGTAAGTTCCTGATGTTTGAGGTCCATCAAAAAATATGTACAGTTAAAATTAAACATTTCACATGTAAGTCGTGGTCTGGCCCTTCGGCTTCTCCGAAACAAGCCCGCATGAGTTCCAATGAGCTGTGAGCAAAAGGCAGACAGAAGATAAATGAGCTGTTGAAGTGTGCCCTCTGCATGGACCTGCTGTTGATACTGGCTACCACTACCTGAAGATCATTAAAGGAGATGACTTGTGAAGTCAAGCTGGGGTCACATTTTTAAGTTAGATATGGCTGGAAAAAAACTTGCTATGATGTGATTGTCAGGGAGTTTCCTAATATGGCAAACAGTTAAAACAGCCTTCCCCAATCCTGGGGATAATGGGAGTTGTAGTCCAACCCATCTGGAGGGCCCCAGGTTAGGGAACACTGAGTTAATAGAATAAAATGCAATATAAACATTCAAAGAATATAATACAATATAAACAGTTTAGAATAGAATAGAATAGAATAGAATAGAATAGAATAGAATAGAATAGAATAGAATAGATAAATGTAATGTAAATGGTGATGGGGCTGCTCCTTAATGTTTGGTTGCCCTAGGGAGAAGATGGAATATTTTTCTGCCTTCTACCCTTGAATCTTGGTCTCCTTTCCTGCTCCTCTGCTCCCTCTCTCCCCATGAAATATGTTCTCTTTCAGCACTAGCTGACATTGTGGTGTATCCTAGATACACTAAATTATATGAGCCTTTTAAAACAGTTCATTATATTTGTAATCATTAATTGTTTACATTTCCATTGTGACATAGGAAGATTTCTTCCCAAGAGAGGCAAAGAGTCATGACATCTCATCAGGTAACTTGAGACAAAAGATAATAAATAACCACCATCCTAAGATAAGAGCAGCTTTGGAACACACTATATTATCAGCTATGTTTAGCATCAGTGGTTTTAAATATGGCTGTATATTGGCATTAAATTATTTTGTGCTGTGTGGTGAGGGCATCTGAGAAGCAATTTGTCACCCAAAACTAACTCTTCCCCCCCACACACACACCCTTTTTAAAGGTCCTTGATAAACCACTTTAACACCATGCAGATTATCTGACTATTTTAAGATAAGATTTAAAAAGCATGTCTTGCAGATTCTGTTTGGGACATTAACAATCACAGGAAATACTGCCTACCAGCATTTCTGCTTTCCCTTGGGTATGATTACTGTAATGAAAGACTTTATATTTCTGGGCAGGCATGTTTTCAGAACGATTGGTTTGCAAGTATTATAGTTTTCTTTTATTTCTAGACAATGCCATGAACCCACTCCACTCTCTTTTCCTTTTGGCATCTCAGTTCTAAATATATTTACCTGAAGCTCAGCATAATCTAGTTCAAAGACAGGTCTGAGGAAGAATGCTTCAAATCACAGCCCGACAGTGTGGTTCTATTGATGTGGGATTGGATCCAGATATATGTTCTATGATCAAAGTGAACTTTCCTGTCCACGCCTTCCCATGGCAGCCCCTCCACCACCACCCCCTGAAAATGCTACACAGGAGACCCTGCTGATGGGGTGAGCTGTGGTGTCTGGCGAGGGGGAATCCCCAAAAGTTGGGTGGAGGGATCCGCCACAAGCAAAGCCCTTCTTCTTGAAGAAGGCAGATCCTGGATCCAGTCCCTGGTCATACTGTCATAGAGGCCGGATCTACACGTCGTCCTGGATGCACCCTCCCTGCGCCACAAGCCACTTTGGAGTGCTGCACTTCGTCTAGTGTGGCTCAAGTCTTGGAGGCTCTGCTCGTGCTCTTGCCGCCGCCGCCGCCCTTTCATCCCAGGCAGTCCCAGGGAGGGAGGAGGGAGAGTTGTAAACAAAAGCTAGCAATTGGAAATCCCTTTCCCAATCGCTGGCTTTTTTTTACAACCCTCCCCCCTCCCTCCTCCCTTCCCAGGACCGGCCAGGATGAAAGGGTGGCGGCCGCGGCAGCGCGGGCGTGGGCAGAGCCTCCGAGGCTTGAGCCACACACTAGGCGGGGTGAAGCGCTCCGAAGTGGCTTGTGGCGCAGGGAGGGCGCATCGAGGACGACGTGTAGATCCTGCCAGAGATATAGCTTTGCTCTGATATAGCTGGAGCAGTTAACACACAAGTATGTCTTGAATTGCCGCTCATTGGTTGAAACCCATTTATTTAATTAATTAATTAATTAATTAAAATATTTCTATACTGCCCTTCAGTCCAGGACTCCCAGGCTCACACATTATATCATCTTACTAAAATCTCCCAGGCTGACTCCACGACAGCCAAACGCCCTTTAAGATGGTACTCTGAAAAGCCATCTCCAATCCCTCCTTTTACTTATTATATTTTTTCCTGCCTTTCTTTCTTCATAGAACTGAAGGTAACATACATAGAGTCCCCTGGGAGTCTCCCATCCACATACTGAATAGACACAAACCTATTTAGGTTCAGAAAGATAGCTGCATCGTATGCCCTCAGGCTATGCCCTGGAATTGTTCTCTATTTGAAAAATCTGTGTGCACACCTGTGTGTGTTCAAATCTGGACAGAATACAACAATCTATTCTGTACTCACCATTCACACTCCAACTAATCAACTAAACAAAGCTTAATTTATAGTGACTAAGAACCATGTCATACAATTAGAGATGCAAGTCAGAGATGCAAGACTAAAGCAATATACATTTGGGCCTCATCTACACCAAGCAGGATATTGCACTATGAAAGTGGTATATGGTATGTGTCAATTGGCGCCAACAGTTGTCAGTGCACTTCAATACTGCTATACAACAGTAGTGTGATGAGGCCTTGGTTATCCAATTTTATCCTCGCAACAAACCAGCAGAGTAGACTACTTGTTTTTCTTTATTTCTTTTAAAGTTTTTAATCTGACTGTTCTGTCAACTAGACCCTCTTCTCCAGTGCACCAAACATGTTTTATAGCACTACAGTAACTTGCCCAAAGCTACTTAGGATGCAATCCATGCTGCGTTTAGGAACAAACCAAGTAAGCCATGACTTAGGGCCTCATATTATCCGGGGCCTCTACATATGTTGGAGATAACTAAGATGTAAGATAGCTCAGATGAAATCTCTTTGGCTGAAATATGTTGGAAAGTCTGGTGTGACTTACAGCATAGTTGCCTTATATAGAGAAAGTGTGACAACACAACATTTAGTATTGGAGGCAAAGCACAGACTAGAGCCAGTTTAAAAGAAGTTCAAACCAATGTACTTTATCAGTGCTTTTATACACATCTTCAGAGAAGAGTATCAAACACTGTTTAAGTACAAGCACTTCCTAATGCTGGATGGTACCCTTTTAGGGTGACCAGATAAAATCCAGGTCATGGCTCATGTAACTTTAACAGTTGTAGAGAAAAGGGAATTTCAGCCAGTGTCATTTGTATGCAATTAGTTCCTGGTGAAATTCCTTCTTCATCACAACAGTTAAAGTTGCAGGGGCCCTGCCTTCTTTTGTATAGGGTCACTCTAGTATAGTGCCTGCACTTTTAACTGTTGTGATGAAGAGGGAATTCCACCAGGAACTAATTGCATACAAATGACACTGGCTGAAATTCCCTTTTCTCTACAACTGTTAAAGTTACAGGAGCCCTGACCTGGATTTTATCTGGTCAGCCTATACCCTTTCATTACCTTTCCTATTATAATGTAATCAGGGTGACCATATGGAAAGGAGGACAGGGCTCCTGTATCCTTAACAGCTGTGATGGAGAGGGAATTTCACCAGGTGCTGCAAGCATACAAATGACACCTGTCGAAATTCCCTTTTCTATGCAACTGTTAAAGATACAGGAGCCCTGTCCTCCTCCTTTCCATAAGGTCACCCTAATGATTAGGGATTTGAAGCTGTCATGCATGCATCTCAATACTGTCTTCACCTCCTTGACTTCCATTTTTTAAAATTGTTGAAGAATATGAGGAACTCGGGGGGGGGGGGGAGAACGAAAAATGTTCTTCACTAATGATCACAAAGCACCACATTAAAAAGCCACAAACTGTCTGCAGTGTTGATGTCTGGCTAGACATAGCAATGGAGGTTGCCCATATTGTGTGCCGCTGCCACTCTCTGTGAATTCATTTTTCTGAGTTTGCAAAGAAACAACCTCCAGCTTTCCATGTTAAGGTGCAGGCTGGTGCTCCTACTTAGAAGTGAACATTTTTGATTAATCCTTTCTTGTCCCTTCTATCATATGTTACCTCTCTGCTATCACTAGAGGGGTCTCCTCCTTTACCAAGGGCAGTCCTCTATTTGAAGGGCTGTCCTGTCCAAATCCAGTTTAAAGATTTACAAAGCACAGTAAGAAGGGAGAGCAGAGGCCTTCGAGTTCCCCAACTATTCTGAACACCTGGGCAGAAGACTGAGCAGACACATATTGTATTTCTATTTAAATTATAATAATCACTTCTAAATTTGCACCTAAACACACAAATTAGCATGTGCCCATTTTATAGAAATCTCTGTCCTCTTTGGGTGATGCATTTTTCCTCTTTTTTGCAATAAGCCACCCTGCTGCTATTCTTTGCACTCGTACGTGCTGCAAATAGGCAACAACATCCCAGCAGTACAGAAATAATGAGGGCCAAACTACTCTCAACATACACAAGTCTGTATCTCCTTTCAGGTAGAGGCGACTGAACTCTTTCATGCTGGTTGTTTTTCTGCTCAAAAGCCACCTCCCTCTGCTGCCTTTCCTTTGTGCGTGGGGTGTGTAGGTAGACGGGGGGTGGGGTGAAATGATGGATACTGCAACCTGCGTTTGTATACTAAATGAAAGCCAGGGTTATCAAAATGGGAAGTTTCACAGCCAGAGTGTGATTATCCTAGTGAGGCATGCAGCGAAGCAGAAATTGTGAAGGAGCAAATGCGAATATCCAATGTAAATAGGCACGGGGAGGGTTACATTTCTCCCGCTACCCAGCCCATGTGCTGCTGTTGACTGGGGACGGGGGTCATCAGATGAGCATTTTATTGCACGCTCGTTACTGGGCACTCATGGATTTTCGCGGGTTCTGTTTATGACATCGTCGCCCTCGAGCACCTTCTAGCCTTCTTCGCGCGACAAAAAAAAAAGAAAGACCCCGGAAAATCCAATTTATTTTTGAGACGGAACTTGCTGCTATCCCCTGCTGCGCGCAGGAGAAGCAGCACGATTGAAATGGGCCACCGAATGGGCCATGTGCACATTGTTGGCTTCCTCTTTCGAAAGAGGAAGTAATGAGGGACGAACGTGTGGGCGGAGAAGCGCCGGTAAGCCGACACGATCCTCCCCCCCCCAGCCCCCGTGATGATGCTCTGGGTGTTGCTGTTTTTTAACTGCGCATTTCTGGTGACACTCAGTTCCCAGTACACACTGCTCATTATTTCGTGATGTGCTGTTCTCTTGAAAATAGTGTCCTTATACATCAATGAATTATTAGTAACAGGCTTGTGACAGGGTGTCTGACTCTATTATAATTAAATCCAGGCGATAACAAAGAAATAACTGACAAAAGATCTATGAGCTTGCAAAAGCTCAACTTCCTGCAGATTCTTGGGATGAGTATAACACAGAAACACAAGTGGGAGCATTGTGTGTGGAGGAGGGAAGGAAGAGAGGAGGAGGAGGAGGAGACCTTGTTATCACTCCTGTTGCCCTCCTACCCCTGTCCCCTGCCAGAACCTGCTTCCAGTACTTTGGCTCTGATAGTGGGCCCTATCTTGGGGTGACCCTATAGAAAGGGGGACAGGGCTCCTGTATCTTTAACCATTGTACAGAAAAGGGGACTGCAGCAGATGCATGCAGCACCTGGTGAAATTCCCTCTTCATCACAACAGTTAAAGCTGCAGGAGACCTGCCCTCTTTTGTATCTGGTCACTCTAGTACAGCTCCTGCAGCTTTAACTGTTGTGATGAAGAGGGAGTTTCACCAGGTGCTGCATGCATACAAATGACACCTGCTGAACTTCCCTTTTCTATGCAACTATTAAAGGTACAGGAGCCCTGTCCTCCTTTTCATATGGTCACCCTACCCTGTCTCCATAAGTTACCAGAAGGGCCTAGTGGCACTGGTGGAGAAATCTAAATCTCCATCAAGGCATACATTTCCTGGCTTTCACAGGATTACTCCATCATACATACAAATCATTCAGTTTATGTGGGAGCTATTCCTGTAGCCTCTAAGTTAGTTGATGGATCCTGGCAGCTTGATAGTGGTGTGTATGTGTGTGTGTGTGTGTGTGCACATGCATGAGCGTGTGTGGTTGAGAGAGTGGATGTCTGTATAGCCTAACCTAATATGATAGTGCAGGGCAGTCAATGTAGCACCTGTAGGTACCAGTACACATCTGAACACCTTTCTTGGTGTCATACTCCTCCTACTTTAAAAAAAATGAAAAAGAGAGGACCTCTAGCTGCTCTCATCTTCTTTTTCCCTGAATGCCTTTGGACCACACATGAGGCTCAGAGACATTATTAGGAAAGATGGCATGCAGCTGCAAACTGTGTTTGAGAGACCTTGGCTGCGTTCGGACAACACAATAGTCAATGGAGGGGAAATAATCAACTCCACAATTGATTATCGAGGGGGTACTCCCCACACGACATGATTATAATCCACCGTGGTGTGGATTAATGCCAGGGACAAGTTGGCTATTAGTCAACGGTGTGTTTGATTGACACCCCCCTCTCTCCCTCCTCAGTCCTCCTGCTAGTATCCCATCAGCCATTGCAAGTTCTGCCAGATGGATTACAGTGGCAGCCGCCACTTTGATCACTCTTGCCACGGGACTCTGAAGTTGCCGAAAGTAACCAACTGTGTGTGACAAAATAGTCAATGGTGTCCAACAGATGACATAGTAACCAACAGTTGTTCAAATAGTCAACTCCGCACAGTGTTAGTTATTTCAGCAAATAACTAACTGTAGTGTGAAAAAGTTCTGAGAGATGACACTATAACCAACCATTGACTATTTAACCCACCGTTGGTTATCGTGTCATCCGAGCCCAGTCCTTTTCTCACAGTCCCTACACACACACACACACACACACACACACACACACATCTTAGACCTTGTCTATACTAAAAACAACTAAGGGTGTAGTGTATACTACAAACAACTCAGCATGTTTAGAGAGAAAATGGTCTTACAATTTCCATCATTCCCCAGCCAGAAGACTGTGAATTGTAAGCCTTTGTCTGTCCAAACATGCATAGGATTGCACCCTAAGGCTGCAATCCAATCCATGCATATCTGGGAGTAAATCCTATTAAACTGAATGAGGCTAAATTCTGAGTAGACATGTAAAGAATTCGACTGTGTGTGGCCGATGAGTTCATAAACACTCGTATTATTTATGTGGCCAATAATTCATAAATGATCATATTATTATGTCATATTATTATTTAATCCATTATGGTCCCTGCCCCTGACATATCTGGGAATTGTACTCTGGTGGGGATTCTGGGAATTCTCTGTTGGAGAATGACTACTGAACCAAGTTAATTTGAGTGTGGAGATAGCTTGAATTCCCAGCAACAAATGAGTAATATCTATGGCACACAGTTTATGAAAAAAAAAAAGATCAGCTGGAAAAACCCTTTGTGAAGATAGCCTGCTGGAATAAATTAGCTGAGAAGAGAATCCGTCATGATGAATGCCTTATTCAAAGTAAGCTAAACAGAAGAAACAATGAAATTCTTGCCTGATGGTGAAATGAAAAGTGATGGAATGAAAAGATGGCAATATAGCATGGACAACAACCCCATTAAGGTGGTTAACAACTCCCATCAGCCTCAATCAGCATGGCCAATGGTCATGGATGATGGAAGCTGTAGTCCAAAGCATCTGGTGGCTACTAGGTTGGAGAAGGATGGATAAATGTAATTATATTAATGTAGTAAAACTACAAACATTGCAGAAAGATCAAAATAAAATGAAACTGTCATTCATCTGGAGAGACCTATCACATATTTATAATGTCTTTCAACAAGTCTCTATTTGAGGACAAAAGATGTGCTGCTTTAGCTATCTTTGCCAAAGTGAAACTACAAATATACTTTGGCCAGGAAGCAGTAAGAACAGTCAAAATATTCCTAAACGAATGTATGTGAGCAGTCAAAGGGACCCCTCATGTAAACATAGTGCTTAATTTCCACTTAGAAAACTGCCTAAAGTGGGCCATTACTTGTTTGTTGTAATTGTGTGTTGTTAAATATACAACCCCAGATGGCAATCCTAGTGATGCTGGATTGGGGCTGGTAGAGAAGTTAAAGTCTTTTGTTTGTTTAAAAAAGCATCAGGAAATCCTTATGTCTGGTACTATTTTATGTGAGTCTATAGCAGCGTAAGGCTTATTACTTAAATCTGCCAGACTGATTTTGCTAATTTTTGTTTTAAACTGGAGCTTGAGCAGTGTAGATGTGCAGAAAATTTTGAAAGTCCAAAAAAGTTTAGAGTTTGAATTTTAATAACAAATAATTTTCTCCATGCCAAACAGGCAGGGCAGCTGATACATTTTGTATTTTCCCAGCGGAAGTTGTGATTTAAAGGTGTAAATGCCATTCACAACTGAAGCAATGTGTATATTTGGAGCTTAAGTATCTGCATCCAATTACAGAAAATATAAAATCTAAAAATATAAATTGGCTCCCCTGGGTCTGTCATTTTCTCCTTCCTTCCTTTTTAGTGCAATCCTGTTGACTCAGAAGTAAGCCTCATGGAGCTCAATAGGACTTCTTCCCACGAACTTGGGGCACGGGATTGTAGCCTCAATATAACACATAAGCACACATTACACAACTACCTGGAAACAACCTTCTGGTTGAGGATGATGGAGGTTGTAGTCCAACCAATCTGAAGGACATCAGGTTGGGGAATGCTGACCAATGTATGTGTGTATTCAGATAAATAAATCAATAAGCAAGGAAATGCTATAGCAGACAAACATTACATATTCCTTCCTTATCTTAGCGTTCACTCTTAAGAAAAGCAAAGAAAACCAGAAATGCATTGTTTGGTAGATCCCTGAGATATCATCAGTGCATTTAAAGTGTGTGGAGAAAGATATTTATTTCCCACATCCAAAAAGGGTGTTCCCACTGGCAAAGATAATGTACAACTAAGTGAATGGCAAAAATAGCTTCACAAAAGCTTTTCTCATAAACTTTCTATGGTAGGAAGGAAGACAGGGCTTATGCAAGTGAATCCAACATCTGAACTTTAAAATCCCATAGCAGTAAGCACCTCTAACCCCCACTGTTTTTTTCTAGCAATCAGATGTGATTTTTTTTTCTTTACATTTTTTTAAAAAAAAAAACCAGATACCATAGCTAACCATTGACTATGCATCTTGCGGTGAAGTAGGCTGCTTCTGCTAGAAAATAGTGCTCTCCATGGAAACGTTTTCAAGTTGAAAGCTCATCACATGCAAATAGTCTCCAAGAAATAGTTATGATATTATAACTATGTACCTAGCCAATGATGATTGTTCCATGTCTATAATGTTATGCCTTTCTTGTATGCTATATTGCCTGCTTAAACAACTTCACAGTAGTGCCTTCTTTCATGTTGGTTCTAGGGTGACCACGTGTCCTAGCTTACAGAGAACAGTCCTCTATTTTAAGGTCCTTCAGATGACATTCCTCTAAGTATCTCATGGGAGGGTAACCTCCAGCTCACAGTCCCAATCTGGCTCGTGGAGGTTCCCAATGCAGCCTGCAAAGCCTTCATTGATTCCTCCAAGCCATGCATCCTGGAGAATTCCCTCTATTATTTCCAATCTGTGATTGAAGATAATAGGGGAGATTCCCCTGTGCATGAGCACTGCCAAATGATGTCAGGGGGTGGGGCCATACCCCATGACATCACTCAATAGGGTGACCTTCTTTTGTATCTGGTCACTCTAGTATAGTGCATGCACCTTTAACTGTTGTGATGAAGAGGGAATTTCACCAGGGACTAATTGCATACAAATGACACTGGCTGAAATTCCATTTTCTCTACAACTGTTAAAGTTACATGAGCCTTGACCTGAATTTTATCTGGTCACCCTATCACTCAACCCACAGAGGGCTCTGGTGCAATTATCCGCCCCATCCCAATTTAGTTGCTCAACCCTGATGTATCTGCTAGTGTTGCTGCTGCCACATCCTCATTGTAACCACCATTCCCTCCTGCTTTGTTTATATTGTAATGTGCATGTGAAGGCATCAAAATGGCGGTTTACGTAAATAAGTACAACCATGGAATCTGATCAGAAAATATGGAAGCAGCGAGGAGTGATGGGGGGCAGTATGTTTGGTATGGAAAGCCCTTCCTCTGGGCCAGGGGGGTAGGCAGGGAGGTGCCCATGGGCACCTTGCTTGCCGCCTGCCACAGTAGGCACCTTCTTACTTTTTGTTTTTTAAAAATAACAAAGTTTCTTACTGGCAGATGCATCACTTCAAAGCAACGTGGGGGGGTCTCTAGCAGTTTCCATCTTATTTTCCCATGAATGCCTCTGGACCACACACAGGACTCAGAGACATTCTTAGGAAATGCAGATGGCAGGTGGCTGCAGGCTGGTGTTTTCATCTGCAGCATGCCCGTTTTATGATGCTGCGCAGGACAGCTTCTCAAATTGCCCAATGCGCCCACGGTTGCCTACTTCTGTTTTAGACTTGTGAAGCGTGAAGCAAGGGGATCAGTATCCAAAACTAAGTAGACACATTGCCCCCCCCCCTTCTGTCAGCAACAATCTGACTTTGGCCAGGCTGAATTGCATATACAAGAGAAATATCATTATGCAAGAATCCGGCTCTCTCCATTTTCTTTTAAGTAGGCAAAACTTGGACTAAGGATTGTGATCTACTATCGCTTAAAGAAAAAAGAAGTTTGCTGCTGACTTCAGTAGGATGTAAGCTGCACCCAGTCGATAGAAGTAACGATATCACTCAAATATAAAGAAAGGCTAACATGCCTATTTGAGATAAAAGACCAAGCATCTTTGTTTAATGTTATATTTGGAAGCATTGCAGGGTTATATAGTTACAACAAAGCAAAATCAAACAAAAAAAGAGCTACAGGCAGATTAGAACTTACTGGATTTCATGCATATGAATTGTTCGTCTAGTTCCAGCACCATATGTGCAACTTATGTTTGGTCTCTAGGCCTGTACAGTCACTGCTTTGTTGGAATCTTACATAGTTGCAGCTTTGCTGGCAGGCGAATTGGCCCTGACATCTGCGTATGTCACTAGGATTATGTAAACTATGGTCCACACTTAAGCAATGCCTCACACAGTGATACATTCATTTTTAAATGGGTGTGTTCTCAGTTAAAATCAATTAATTCAAACATGCCAAATCAGACCTAAATGGATTTAGGGCATTGCGTATTTTTTTTTCCAGTTCTGTTTTAATTCCATTTATTTCTGGGAAAGCTACAGCCCTGCTTTAACACCTCCTTTTAAAACCAAAACTTCAGGCTTCTGGGATTTCCTTTGTTTTTGTTTTGATTTTTTACTAGAACTCCAAAGATTATCAACCAGAACCAAATAGAAAATAGTGTGGAGTTGGGGGGTACGCTTAAAAACAAGGATCAGAGTACCTCTGAGCACATATTCAACCCAAGAATTCATTTTCAGTACTAGAACCAAACTCACAGTCGCTTCACACAAAACTTCATTCCTGGTTTTCCCCTGCCCCAAGATGTATTCATTTCAATAGCCTATGAAGGGTGGCAAAACCTCTTAGTTATTGCTTTTATTAAACAACTGAGAATCAGAAACCCTCATTGACAGTTGTGACTGGGCAGTCTGAGGTGAACCAGGAGCTGGAAACCAGTTGAAGGACAAACAAATGAGTCCCAACTATGAACAAGTTGGATGCGGTCTCCACAGATCCAGCCATCATGCAGCTGCTCCAGATCCTGCAATGTGCAGTTCAGTGGCTGACCACATGAGATAGCTGAACACAGACCCAGAGGTACCCAGTGAGCCCCAGTAGATCCTGATACTGGGCTATGGCAAATCAGCTAGAGATCTACCATCTGCTCATCACTGTTCCATGCATCCCAAAGAGTGTCTCTACATCAAGAGAGAAACACGCACCCTTACCATTTTTTCTTCTTCTACGGACTTGCCGCATTGACTATGGCTCCAATAGACGGTGACCAACAGCAACCCCGTGATTTGTAATTGAAAACTTCCCCTCTTGGCAATCCTCCAGAAAGTTAAATGAAACAGTGCCATCTAGTGGCCTGCAATGTCTAATGATAATTTTAATGCTGCATTATCTCTGATCTTTTTAAAAGCAAGATTACTTGGGGCAGGCATGAGAGACATCCTGGAGGTTGATGGCATCATGTAAAGGATCCTCAAATTTCTGTGAGTAGCCAATCATGAGCATGCAACAAATCGCTCATGTAGAGAAGCTCAGTGATTGAGAGTTGAGTCTCTCTTTACTTTTTCTACCAAGGTGCTTGAATTGGTGGGAACCAGTGCTCTCATATAGTGCCCTTCATCATAAAACAGAGGTGGGAACCTCATGCCTGGGGACCAAATCTGGCCCTCTTGGGTTCCTAATCCAGTCCTGTGGGCTTTCCCAGATGGCCCTGCCTCCACCACTGGAAAGAGGCCCCCGAGAGCTTCTCCGTTGAATTCAGCCCTCAGGCTGAAAGAGGTTCCTCACCCCTGCCATAAGACATCAGAATGAGGCATTGCATTTTTCCTAGGCTATGGCTGGATGTAACTAACCAAAGCTCTCAAAGAGAGTTTAGGGGGTTTGGTTAGGGCAGCCTTCTCCAACAGGATGCCCTCCAGACATTTTAGACTAAAGCTCCCAGTATTCCTGACCATTGACCATACTGGTTGAGGCAGATGGGAGCTGAAGTCCAAAACATCTGAAGAGCACCTGGTTGGAGAAGGCTGGATTAGGATTTGGAGAACAAACGGTGCCTCCCACTGGAATTTACTCCCCACCCCAAATGAGACATCTGTGGCAACCCAGGTTTGTGTGCATGTGCTAGAAACACACCATTTTGAGGGATTTAGGTGTTGGTTTCTCCCCAAATACTTTGGGCAAATTTCAAGATGTATAGCATCAGTAAGATTGTTATTTTGCCAAGCATCTAATATGAAACTTCATGAACTGCCAATGATCAGTGACGGCATGTCAATCGTTAAATGCAACCAAATAAGACATAGTGAGCCGATCCAAATGGAGAGGCGGGTAAGAAATAAATTTATTATTGTTGTTGTTATTATTATTATTATTATTATTATTATTATTTCAATCTGTGTTCTTTTGGAAGCTTATCAGGGATTCCATGCCATGGCAGACAAGCTGCCTGGAAGGGAGTGTGCCCATCACTGCTATTCTCTCCTGCAAATTGCAGCCACAGACGAAGCAGTGAGGTTCGGGACTTGGCAACAGGCATCATGTTTGGCACAGCAAGTCCTAGTGATGCAGGAGGTTAGGTAATGGAGGCTAGCAGCTGGAAGAAGCTCCAGTTTGAGGCCTCCTCTTACGCCTCAAAAAATGGAGAATGCTCAACCCTGAAATGTACAGATGAGTATTTTGAGCAAGTCCATTTCAGCTCTTGATAATACACAATTACATTTTGTGAATCCCTCATCATTAAAAACAATATCAAACATTATCTTTTGTGAAGATGAACTTCGTATGCTTCTGGAGAAAAGAAATGCACAGACCTACAAGGTGTTTACCATTCACTTCACCAGGGGGACTTGGGAAGTGCTGAAATGGAGGATGAAATTGACAAGTTCTTTGACAAGTACAGAATAAGGCTCTGCTGGGCTAAGCTAAGTAGTCTGTGGAAACGATGGAACTGACAAGGATATTTACAATGGAAATACATAGCAGACAGGTGGACTAGCAAAAGACCACTGCAACCCCATTTGCACAAATTTAAAGACCCAAAACACACGATCCGATTTGCGCAAATTGAAAGACCAGAATATATATAAACATGAACCTATTTACGCAAATTTAAAAACAACAACAACAACACAATCCATTTCACAAATATCAAGACACAAATAATAATAATTTTAAAAATCACAATCCCATTTCCACAATTAAAAAAAATGCAACCCTATTTGCGCAAAGCACAGGACCTGGTTTTTTAAAAACCCAACCATGATCCCATTTGCACAACTTACTGCCACCATTTTTTAAAAAAATCCAAAATCTCTATATTGTATCGACTCACTATAGATCGCGTCAATGCCAGCAGGGGAAAATGGAACAAAATCTGCCAGGACTGTTCTGGTAAAATCTGTTGAGATTTCAACCCTAAAATGGAATTCTCATGCATCCCTATTCTAGGTACACATGTATGCACAGAGCTGAACTTTTCACTGAAGTTAATAAGCAATCCTTCAGATGGAAGATTTTGTATGTGTGTGTCAAGGGGGACAAAGCTTTTTCTTAACGACAATCACACAAACAACAATCAGTTGGAAACATTTGCAAAATAAATGGTTTATGCCCACAGTTTTCTTCATTTTCTATATGACACTTGTTTCTTTAGGTTCACAAAGTATCCTCTCAGCAGGAGGATGGTAAGCAAAAGTACATTATTTGAACAGCTGAAGATCAGTTCAGAGAGTTTATGATGGGAATATTGTGACCTCCAGATACTCTATATTGGCAGCTGTTCTCAGCAAAAATTCAAGGGGGCATAGGATTCTTCTATTAAATCAATGAAGATTAAAAGGACATGTTTGGCCAAGAAACTAGAAGTATATTTCATCTTTTTAAAAAATAAAATAAAATTGCCATCTAACACTATGAAATGTCCTCATTTATATTCACACTATCCATCATTATAGCAATATCCTCCTGACCCATTTAATACTCTTTGTATCTTCCAGGGCCAGATCAAGACATTTTGCTGTCAAAGGAAGAGCAGCAAATGGTCCCCACCCCACCCCTAGAAAAGGTAAATAGTACCAAAAGCTGGTCAAGTTATTTTGGCATCTGAGGCAGAAAATCCCATGAGTGCCTCTCCCTCCCTAGTAGTAAAAATAAAATGGCAATAAAATAAATAACTAATAATTTGTAGGGATGTGCACTGGATCGGACCCGATCCACGATCCGAGTCCGGTCCAGTGGGAAATCGGATAAATTATCCGATTTCCGATCCCGCAGCTGGATCGGCCGATCCAATCCGAACCGGTCCGAAAAAGCTCCGAACCGGTTCGGCGGATCTGCGGATCGGCGGGCGCCCACTGGCGCCCACCGCCGCTTCCATTGGCGGGCGCCAGCGGGCGCCCGCCGATGAAAGTGGACAGCGGGGGGGGGAGGAGGGGGGCACTTACCTTCTCAGCCCGGTGGCTCCCGTCCGGCGCCGGCGCCTACTACTACTAGCAGGCTCCGCGGCCTGCTCTAGGGTGGCGCGCCGGGTGATGTCATCACCCGGCGCGCTACTCTAGAGCAGGCCGCGGAGCCTGCTGGTAGTAGTAGGCGCCGGCGCCGGACGGGAGCCACCGGGCCGGGAAGGTAAGGAGGGGGTGCGTGGAGGGGAGGAGGGGGCGCGCGGAGGGGGGAGGGGGGCCCTTACCTTTCCGGCCCGGCGGCTCCCGTCCGGCGCCGGCGCCTACTACTCCCAGCAGGCTCCGCGGCCTGCTCTAGGATGGTGCGCCGGGTGATGTCATCACCCGGCGCGCTACTCTAGAGCAGGCCGCGGAGCCTGCTGGAAGTAGTAGGCGCCGGCGCCGGACGGGAGCCGCCGGGCCGGAAAGGTAAGGAGGGGGTGCGTGGAGGGGAGGAGGGGGCGCGTGGAGGGGGGAGGGGGGAGGGGGGCCCTTACCTGCCCGGCCCGGCGGCTCCCGTCCGGCGCCGGCGCCTACTACTCCCAGCAGGCTCCGCGGCCTGCTCTAGGATGGCGCGCCGGGTGATGTCATCACCCGGCGCGCTACTCTAGAGCAGGCCGCGGAGCCTGCTGGAAGTAGTAGGCGCCGGCGCCGGACGGGAGCCGCCGGGCCGGAAAGGTAAGGAGGGGGTGCGTGGAGGGGAGGAGGGGGCGCGCGGAGGGGGGAGGGGGGAGGGGGGCCCTTACCTGCCCGGCCCGGCGGCTCCCGTCCGGCGCCGGCGCCTACTACTCCCAGCAGGCTCCGCGGCCTGCTCTAGGATGGCGCGCCGGGTGATGTCATCACCCGGCGCGCTACTCTAGAGCAGGCCGCGGAGCCTGCTGGAAGTAGTAGGCGCCGGCGCCGGACGGGAGCCGCCGGGCCGGAAAGGTAAGGAGGGGGTGCGTGGAGGGGAGGAGGGGGCGCGCGGAGGGGGGAGGGGGGCCCTTACCTTTCCGGCCCGGCGGCTCCCGTCCGGCGCCGGCGCCTACTACTCCCAGCAGGCTCCGCGGCCTGCTCTAGGATGGCGCGCCGGGTGATGTCATCACCCGGCGCGCTACTCTAGAGCAGGCCGCGGAGCCTGCTGGAAGTAGTAGGCGCCGGCGCCGGACGGGAGCCGCCGGGCCGGAAAGGTAAGGAGGGGGTGCGTGGAGGGGAGGAGGGGGCGCGCGGAGGGGGGAGGGGGGCCCTTACCTTTCCGGCCCAGCGGCTCCCGTCCGGCGCCGGCGCCTACTACTCCCAGCAGGCTCCGCGGCCTGCTCTAGGATGGCGCGCCGGGTGATGTCATCACCCGGCGCGCTACTCTAGAGTAGGCCGCGGAGCCTGCTGGAAGTAGTAGGCGCCGGCGCCGGACGGGAGCCGCCGGGCCGGAAAGGTAAGGAGGGGGTGCGTGGAGGGGAGGAGGGGGCGCGCGGAGGGGGGAGGGGGGCCCTTACCTGCCCGGCCCGGCGGCTCCCGTCCGGCGCCGGCGCCTACTACTACCAGCAGGCTCCGCGGCCTGCTCCAGGGTGGCGCGCCGGGTGATGTCATCACCCGGCGCGCTACTCGAGAGTAGGCCGCGGAGCCCGCTAGTAGTAGCCGCCGGCGCCGGACGGGCCGAGAAGGTAAGTGGCGGGGAAGGGGGCTTACCCCCCCCCGGAGCCGTCCGCTTCTATCCGCTGGCGCCCGCGGGCGCCAGCGGATGGAAGCGGGCGGCCCCAGGGGGGGTAGGGAGCACGGGGGAGGGGGTTTACCTGCCGGGGCCGTCCACAGCGGACGGCCCCGGGGGGGGGAGGGAGTTAGGCCCCCCCTTACCCACCCGCCGCCATTTTTTCCTCATAGACTTGCATTGCAATGCAAGTCTATGGGGAAAAAAATGGCGGCCGATCCAAAAATGTACGATTTTTGGGTCGGGATCGGACTCGATCCGGTCCGGGGGGCCTCCGATTTTGTCCGAACCGGTCCGGGACAAAATTGGAGGTCCCGATCCGGGTCCCGATCCGATCCGGGGGGTCCGTGCACACCCCTAATAATTTGTACCCATAGCCACATCCCCAAGAAGAATCCAAAAATGTAGGCACTTGGGTTGATCCATATCAGCAAACCAGTTCTAGCAGAGAAACAGATTTATTTATTTATTTATTTATTTATTTTATTCCATTTATATACCGCCCCATAGCAGCATTGATTCCTAAATCTTGTACTGAGAATGCTGTCTTCATTAGGAATCTACCAGTTGGGTCCTCACAGTCCCCAAAGCATTTGAAAAGCCTCTTTTAGGGGGAATAACTTCCAACAGCCGCTCCTAACAGAAGCAGACCTGCCCATACATTTTCCACACTTTACTGGTGGGCTCTTTCATGAAGTTGAGGCCTAGAGATAAATAAGTTAACATCAGACAAGTCTCATGTTAAGGGTGACCATATGGAAAGAAGCTCCTGTATCTTTAACAGTTGCATAAAAAAGGGAATTTCGACAGGTGTCATTTGTATGCATGCAGCACCTGGTGAAATTCCCTCTTCACCACAACAGTTAAAGCTGCAGGAGCTCTGCCCTCTTTTGTATCTGGTCACTCTAGTAGAGCTCCTGCAGCTTTAACTGTTGTTACGAAGAGGGAATTTCACCAGGTGCTGCATGCATATAATTGACACCTGCTGAAATTCCATTTTCTACACAACTGTTAAAGATACAGGTGCCCTGTCCTCCTTTCCATATGGTTACCCTAAATGTTCAACATTCCTCTGTACTAGGGTGACCAACTGTCAGGATTTTCCCGGATTTGTCCTGGTTTTTGTTCTATTCTGAGTGTCAGGGGGGATTTTCTGTAATTTTCTATAATGTCCTGGAAAGACACGCTTTCCCTTTGAAGGCTGCATTAGCATGGTGGGAGGGAATGACACACCTTCTGGAGGTGGGTCATTTCCCTCGCACTGCTCCAATCAGGGCCTGAAAGGGGAAAGCGTGTCATTCCCAGACATTATAGAAAAGGCCCTGATTGGAGCAGTGGAGGGTGGGAATGACACACTTTCCCCTCCTCCACCCCATTTGGGGCCTTTAAGGTGGTGGGGGTGAATTACATGCATCCCAGAGGCCCCTGAAAGCTGCTTTCCCACCCCCATCCCACTGGGTGTCCTCTTTTTTGGTTTCCCAAATGTGGTCACCCTACTCTGTACTTCCAAGCTACCGTTTGGTTTGCAGAAGGAACAACTAGAGTCCCTGACAGATTTGTAATGTGGTGTCTGATACTACTGTGTAGGCTGACCATATGAAACGGAGGACAGGGCTCCTGTAACTTTAACAGTTGTAGAGAAAAGGGAATTTCAGCCAGTGTCATTTGTATGCAATTAGTCCCTGGTGAAATTCCCTCTTCATCACAACAGTTAAAGTTGCAGGCACTATACTAGAGTGACCATATACAAAAGAAGGCAGGGCCCCTGCAACTTTAACTGTTGTGATGAAGAGGGAATTTCACCAGGAACTAATTGCATACAAACGACACTGGCTGAAATTCACTTTTCTCTACAACTGTTAAAGTTACATGAGCCCTGTCCTCCTTTTCATATGGTCAGCTTACTACTGTGCAATGAGATCCCTCCCTCAACTCAATTCAAAACTGGCTCAGGGAAAAAATAAATTTAAAAAAAATGTTCCCCTGGCCTGAATCCACTGCAGAATTCAAGCTCCTTTGTGCTCAACATCATTAGGAGCATAATGGAGCCGTAATGACTTCCTGTCCCAATATAATCACAACCTACAAATATTGCCCCCTTCCCCCCCACACACACATACACTTACCAAACAGTGACAATGGGGAGAGCTCAAATCAGGGGCACTGTACAGCATCCAGAGCATCAGGAACCATGGGAATTACACTTCCCATGGATCCTGACGATGCATGGCAGCATCAAGGGCCTAATGCAGACTTAACAGAAACCCCAGTGTGCAAGTTTTCCCTGTCTCCACTACCAGGTAAATCTGAGAAAGGGAAGGTGTGTTGGTGAAATGAACTCACAGTGAGCTAATTTCAAACCAGGTCCAAACTCTAAGAGAAATTTGGGACCAATTTCAAACAGCCTCTTGGAGTCCTGAACTTGGGGAACTACTTTTTAAACTTTGCAGTTCTGAATTACACCATTGTCTCTACATAATACCGTTACAATGGTTTTCAAACTGAGCCCTGTGGGAAGGACCCTTGGGTTCCTTGAAATCCCAATAGGGGTTCCTCACCGAGAAAATCAGCCATGGGGGGGAAACCTCTCTGAAGGCCAACTTTCCCCACCACAACTGATCTCCTTTGATGTCCAGCCACAGGGGTACATGGTGGGTAGGCTGACCATATGAAAAGGAGGACAGGGCTCATGTAACTTTAACAGTTGTAGAGAAAAGGGAATTTCAGCCAGTGTCATTTGTATGCAATTAGTTCCTGGTGAAATTCCCTCTTCATCACAACAGTTAAAGTTGCAGGCACTATACTAGAGTGACCAGATACAAAAGAAGGCAGGGCCCCTGCAACTTTAACTGTTGTGATGAAGAGGAAATTTCACCAGGAACTAATTGCATACAAATGACACTGGCTGAAATTCCCTTTTCTCTACAACTGTTAAAGTTACATGAGCCCTGTCCTCCTTTTCAGATGGTCAGCCTAATGGTGGGTGCGCACCCAGTTCATGTGGAGGAAATGATGAGGCCTTGTCCCAACCTTCCAATGAGTCCCAGTGTTACATTTTCTGTGAAAATGCCACAAGCCTCTTTCCAAAAGCAGGTTGCAACATGCCTCCAAGAGAGGCACTGAAGAAGAACTGAGGCCCCCAGGGAAGTGGGTGGAGTTTCCAAAGGGAGTAGAGAATGAGATTGTTTTCTCTGTGGCACAGAACTGGCCAAGAGTGACCTTAATCCAAGGCAGTCGATTTCTGTATGACTACGAAACGTTTATAGAGTACAGTCTAGTGTGGGAAAAAGGAGTGTGGGAAAATCCAAAGAGAGCAGGGAGGCGACATAACTTAGGGCGACCTCTGTTCAGTATTCCCAGAGACAAATTTCAAAGTGTACTGTAGCTCATAAAATTGGGGCATCTTTTTTTCAAAGGCACCGTATTTGATTTGTGAGCACCACTACCCTCCTAAAAATAATATTATCAAGGGGGAAATTGGGTGTCTTTTCCAGTGCGTGACAAATGCCATGAATCTTAGAGCGAAGTGAACTCCTAAATGTGCCTGCTACACCCACAGGCTTATGCAATTTCCCCCTCTGAAGTTTCCCCACACTTATGCCAAAACTGTGAGATACAAGAAACAGAATTGACTCTTAAGGCCTTCCTGTAGAGCCACACCACTGTTCCATTCACCTAGTCTTTTTCAAGCTCTCTTCCGTGCTTCTTCTTGAATGGTATTCTGAGCGTCATCAGACTGAGGGGAAATCACGTTTCCCTACTGTCACTTTGGCCTCGTGCGGCTGCCCCAAAATAGGGACAAGCAGCTTCCTCTTCCTTCACACGGGGAAGACAGAGGAAGCAGCAATGACCATGTGGCCCATTCAGTGGGCGTTTTTATTGCGCTGCTCTTCTTACACACAGCAGGGATTGGGGGCAATTTTTGCTTCAAAAAGAAATCGGATTTACCAGGTCTTGTTTCGTTGCACAAAAAAAGATGAGAAGGAGTGGGAGACAGGCAAGAGGCAGGCAGCATCGTCAAAAAGACCCGTGAAAAACTGAGTGGCCAGTAACAGATGTGCAATCAAATGCTCGTCTGATGATGCACTCTGACTAACTCCTTTACACTCCTGTTTGCCAGGCCACTTTGGTGAGTTGCTGCTCCTGCTCCTGCAATTGGCTGGATGTGGTGGACAAGTAGATGCCCTGCCCTCCCATTCATCAGGCACCTTATATGTGATGTGGGAGGGGATTTCACACCATTCGTTCCTCATGCTTATGGCCCTCTCTGTGTAGGGCCTGTGTATCATTTCACTTTTGGTGTGCGGTATGCGGGAGTGGCATGGTGTACTTTTCCAACGTTGTCAGGCTGGATAAGTGTCTAAGGATGCGATCCTGTCGAGATCTCATCATCCTCCAAACCTGGAGCCTGATGGGCATCCTATGCAGAGTGGGAGGAGCAATGAAGTGATGTTCACCTCTGCACTCCTCCCACTCTGTGTTTGTGCTAGGCAGGCTTTTTCACCTATCTAGCTGGAGTTCTGTGGAGCAGGAGGGAAGGAGACTGGAAGATTCTTCATAAATTGGCTTCCACAGTCCCCTGGCCAAAGAATCACCCCTTTTCCCTCCTCTCTGAAGTCGCTTTTGCAACCTTAGTGAGGCACCTGGGGTGGTTCTCTCTGTGCCAGCTCTGATGGAGAGAGGAGATCAGACGTCTAGGTCTGAACTGTCCTATAGCCCTTTGGGTGTTGTCTAGGGGCCATAGGATTGCTCTCCCCGTCATAAGAAGAGCCCTGGTGAATCAGACCAAATGCCTACCTAATCCAACATTCTTATCACACTGTGACAACCAGCTGCCTGTGAGAAGCCCTCAAGTAGTTTATGACTGCAATAGCGCCCTCCCACTCATGTTCCCCAGTAACTGGCAAACAGAGGCACACTGCCTCTGATACTGCAGGTAATATCTAGCCATCAGGACTAGCAGCCTTCGATAGCCTTATCCTCCATGCATTTGCCCAATCTCCTTTGGAAGCCATCCATATTGGTGGCCATCACTACATCTCGTGGTAGCAAATTCCACAGATTAACTATATGCATTGTGAAGAAGTATTTTCCTTTATCTGCCTGAATCTCCCAACAATCAGCTTCATAGGATGACTCCAGATTCTATTATTATGAGAGAGGGAGAAAAAATTCTCCACACCATGCATAATTGTGGACACCTCTAGCATGTCTCCATGTACTTGTCTTTTTTTTTTTTTTACGCAAAAGAGTCCTGGACATTGTAATATGTGAACATATGAAATTGCCTTACAGTGAGCCATTCCAACGGTCCATCCAGCCCAGTGTTGTCTACTTCGGGGCTTCAGGCAGAGGTTGTTCCCAGCACCTGGTTCTTTTAACTGGAGATACCAGGAACTGAACCTGGATCCTGCTGCATGTAAGGTGCGTGCTCTACCACTTGAGCGATGGCCCCTGCTCAACGTGAGGATGCTGTAGCGAGGGAAACAGTACTAAGGATGCAAACTGTAAAGTGAAAATCTGCACGGAGGCCACTTTGGGGGGGAGAGAGCTTCAAGGAGCCCATCTGAAGATTTATATGGCTTGGATGATTGCCATCTCCATATGGAACTTAAACCAGCCTTCATTGCTGAGTTCATTTCGAGAGAAAGTCTACTCCTGGGCAAGCCGGCAGACCGGAGTATAAAACATTATGAAAACATAACAAACACACGGCTGTGCAAACCCCTCTGGAAGGTTCCCTGTGTGAGCATTAAGGGCTTAAGAAGAAGCACTTCAAAGAGACATGAATAAATGCTTCCTAGAAGCAAAGGGACAGGGAGGGTTATATTTCCCTACAAATAGACATGGGCTTCTGCAAACAATCTTCCACCTCTCTTCTTGTCCATACTGATTTTAGCCTGATGGCATTAATCATTGTCATCAGTTTAAATACGTGTTGGGGACAGAATGATATGTGTCCACTCGAATTTGTCCCCATGTGCTTTCTCTTCTCTGCCTGCTCACTCTGGGGCCCTTTCTACACCTAAGGGTGTAGAGGGAGGACTTTGGGACGATCCTGGATGTACCTGCTTCAGGGATCGTCCTCCTCTTTCTTAACAGGAAGTACGACGCCCCAGCTTCCTCCAGGGATGTCGCACAGTCCCACCCGCCATTTTTTTTTAGAAAGGGCCAGAAAGGCACACTTGTGCTTGATCAAACAAATAAGGTTTTTTTAAAAAAAATCCCCCCTGAAATCGGGCCACCCCCCCACTATCCTGTGGATGGCGGGCTTGCTTCCCCTGATGGGCTCAGAGCCGCTTCCATGCCCATTTCTGGTGCCCGCTTACTCGCTAGTAAGCAGCCACCAGGCGGGATGTGCGCCCACACCTCCCGCGGTCTCGGGACATTCCCGGGACTGCAGAAAAAAATGGGTTTTCCCCAGGATTCCTTATCCCAGGGGAAAACCTGTGCCTGTCCCCCCTCCCACTTCCAGGAGTCCCTGTACATCATTTGCACGCACAGGGACGACCCAAGGACGATTACGGAATAAAAGGCCGGTATGGACACAGCCTCCGTTGCCATATGTTCCTGTTCTCCTACTACCATGTAGGGGTTCAGAATCCTAGGCTCAGGGTCCCAATGTGGCCCAGGGAGTTCCCCAAATTGGACATGCCCCATTCCCGTGGCCCCCTTTCTCCTGGCCACCAATTGTTTTGGCATTTTCCCAGCTTCTGCAGTTTTTCCCCAACCTAAAATGTTGAAAGCAGTAAGAGTTTTGAGCTAAACTATGCTGGTATTTTTTATGTTTGGGCCCCACCCCTTTTGCCTCTGGCCACACCCCTTTTGCTTTTGGCCCCACCCACCACTGGCCTCCGGAGAGCTTCTCTGAAATGGGATTCAGCCCTCGGGCTGAAAGAAACCGAACATCCTTGTTTAATGCTATCTACTGGAACTGGACTGCCTGAGGCTTTGCAAGGCAAATTGTGAGAGGTTTTAAGAACCATTGACAGTGACCCTGTTCAGATGAGATTTTGGGCTAACCATGAAGGCTTAGCGTGTCTTGTGTAAGGCATTTTCCCGAACCATGGTTGCTATATAACCACATTCTAACCATCTTCACTGAGCATGGGCTGCAACAGCGTTAGCGGCCCTAACCATGGTTTAGTGTGTCGTCTGTGCAGCCTCCGTGGCTAAATCACCACTACCATAGAGCTCAGAGGCAAGAACGGATGAAATCGGCCAGGCCGCTCTGCCCAGCCTGCAGGATCTCCGGTGCTGAGATTCGCCTCACAGCTCAGAACGCAACAGCTGCCATTTTACATTCTCACTTGTATTTGCCACATGAAACTCGCAATGCCAGCTAATTCAATGAGCCAGCCCACTTGCAAGACAAAAGGTGGGGACAGAGCACACAGCTATCATGTAACGGCCACCAGAAGATGCGGTGCCTCTTGGCATGGGTGCCTGGAGCTCTTGGCATGGGCGCCCATGGACACCACAGCCTCATACAGGAAATGGAGGCCCAGGGCTGTGCATGCTGCGAGGGATGCTGGGATGTGGAATGAACCCATTGGAGTACTGAAGAGACCAGTGGAGAGGTATGAGGTTAGGATGTGGTTAGACAAACTGAGCAACGGGCTGCGGTTCCGCATGTGGCAGCAGCACTAGGCGTGGTTAGCATAACCACATCCCCCAAAGTATCATCTGAACAGGGTCATAGTGATTGATTGTGTCCAACTAGTTGCTACCTAAAGAGCCTGCCCCACTTTTCTAGGGCTGCCTCTACACCAGACGTTTGAAGCTCTTTGAAGTCTCATTAAAAAATTTACCTCTACAAGAATGGAGCGCAAATCGGGCGTAGAGGCGCGTTTTCTCTCCGATTATGCGCATTATCGAATGCGCGTTAAAACACGAGTTTTAATTTGTGGCAGGAGCTAAAGCGCCTTACCGCCGTGTAAACATGCGATTCTCTGCATGTCAACAGTTTAAAGCGCATTTCGGTCGTCCGGTAATGTGCTTCGCAGCCTCTCGTACAGAGGTTTTAGGCGTAAATACGCTTCTGCGAATATGCGCATAATCGGCTAACCAGGCGCAAAGCCGAATTCTTGTAGATGAGGCCGGAGTCTGATCTTTTTACACAGAGAAGGAAGGAGCCCGGCAATGTGCAGCAATCACTGAGCCTTTTAATGACCCACAGAGGGGTTGGAACCTTTGCTGGTTCAGTAAGTGAATTTAGGTTCACTAGTTTGCAATCCCAGTTGCTAACTTGGAAGCAAGTCCCCCATCAAAATCCACAGAACTGGCTTGCATGGAGCAAGTAAGCTTTCCAGCCTATGCTGAAGCAACAGGCCTTTTGAAACCTGTCCGGAGCGTCCAACGGAGAGAATGCAACGGCCTTCCGGAAATAACCCGAGACAGGGGCTGCAGAGGGCAGGGTGTGTTGGCATGGTGAGTTTGGTTCTGGCTGTGTCTGTTGCTCGGAAGCGGCATCTTAGAGTAGTATTCTAGAGTGGCAGGCACAGAGCCTGTTAGTTTTCTGGAGGAAGGAAGGGAGCAGCTGGGGTATGATGCTGGTTTGTGCATCAGATTAAGCGGTACCCTCCTGCTTTTATTCACTGATAGCACACCCCTGCAGTTCCTTATCAATCTGTGGATTTCTAGATAGGTTCCCACCCTCCAACACATTAAGTTTCTAGTCTTCTCTCCTCCAAAGCAAACTGATGCTGCAAAGAGTGGCCGGAAGAGAGAATGAAGGTGAATCCATGTGTCTCCCCCACCCCACCCCACCCCCCAAAAAGATGGTAATGTTTTATAGTTCTGTTTTTTATCTAGCTTAGAAGTACTAGTACTCTCAGCATGCAAGCAATACTTGCAACCAAGTACTCAAAGACCAACGGTTCACATGCATTAACTCAGTCATCCTTACAACAGTCTCATGAGGCAGGTCAGTACCATACTGAAAGCAAATTCATCCAAATATAATCAGTGTTGGCTCCTGATGCGAAAGAGCAAAGTGAAGCCAGTTCCCACCCACACCTGTCTTGGGGGCTGTCTATACGCAGAGAAAGCCCCACAGTGGCTGCAGATCTGTGCTGCTTCAGTTATACGATGCAGGCGCAGCTTCGCAGCCGCTGCTGGACTTTCTCGCAAAGCTGCACATTGCCCCGACTTTTTCAAACGGAGCGACATCAGTAGGGCTCTTCCTCCATCTGATGTCACTCTGGGGTCAATCCGGGGGTGGTCCCTGGTGGAAGGCGACTGGCGATTGGTCATCTTCCACCAGGAAAAGGGCGGGGAGCGGCTCTGGTCCTCAGATGGCCACTGGAAACCCCATGCTCCCTCCTCAAAAGCGGGATTACCCGACGCCACCCTGGGAGAGGAAAACTGCAGGGCTTCAGAGGGAGGTGGCGCTAACCTGGTGCCATGAAGACAGCCCCTTAGACCAGAGTTCTTTTGCTTTTAGAAGACCAGACAATCAATGTTGGATCAGACCAAAGACCTACCTAGTCGGGCATTCTGTTCCCAAAGTGGCCAATCAGCTGCTCATGGGAAGCCCGCAAGCAGGACATGAATGCAAAAGCACCCTCCCACTTATGTTCCCCATCAACTGGTATACATTCTGCTCGTGAATCTGGAGGTAATATACAGCCATCAAGACTAGTAGCCATTGCTAGCCTTATCCCCCATGAACTTGTCTAATCCGCTTTTAAAATCGTCCGAGTTAGTGGCCCCCTGTGGTAGCAAAATGTCATAGTTTAACCATGCTTCATGTGACGAAGTACTTCCTTTTGTTTGCTGTGGATCTCTTTTCTTTATCTATTTTTAAATGATGCACAACCACATACACTGGGGACAGGAGGAATGGAATCCATAGCTTAGAATCTGCTGCTTAAAGGGTTTCATGGTAACAGATCAGCCCTGGATATAATTACTTACCAGGGGTGGGGAATGTGGGGTCCACCAGATGTTTGGTGGATTGCAACTCCCATCAGCCCTAACCAGCATAGCCAATGATGAGAGATGATGGGAGATGAGCTCCAACATTTGGGGCACCATACATTGCCAATCCCTACTCTACGCTTTAAAAAATCAAGATCTTCTCTGAAATGAAATAAATGCCTTATATATACCACATTTTTGTTATTTATCATTTTATTGATATTTCTACACCATACAAGGTAGTTTACCAACAATTAAATCTAAAACAATAATGCATTATTGTTTTGGCTAGTCCAATTTGGCTAGGACTATAAGATGTGTGCTTAGTGGAATAAAAGGGGGTGGGGAGAGAAAGCTGTCTGTGCTCCAGTAGAACTTTGTAGTTCTGTACTAAAAAGATCTCTGGCTCCCTCTTGTGTCTGATTAACAGCAAGTGAAGATGCTCATGTTTTCTTTTTTTGATCTCACAGCACTTAGGTGACCAGATAAAATCCAGGTCAGGGCTCCTGTAACTTTAACAGTTGTAGAGAAAGGGGAATTTCAGCCAGTGTCATTTGTATGCAATTAGTTCCTGGTGATATTCCCTCTTCATCACAACAGTTAAAGTTGCAGAGGCCCTGCCTTCTTTTCTATATGGTCACTCTAGTATAGTGCATGCACCTTTAACTGTTGTGATGAAGAGGGAATTTCACCAGGAACTAATTGCATACAAATGACCCTGGCTGAAATTCCCTTTTCTCTACAACTGTTAAAGTTACAGGAGCCCTGACCTGGATTTTATCTGGTCAGCCTAATTACAGGAACCCTGACCTGGATTTTATCTGGTCAGCCTAAATCATCTATCCCACTGAGAAACAAAAAAAATGTTTTGGGCCAATAACAGCACAGATTTCAAAGTAAAAATGAGCCAGGAAGCCTCTTCCATTCATAATTGCAGCCCAGAAGATGGAGCATACAGCATCAGTGAGAGATTGAAGGGGATCAGGGGTGCTCACACAAGGTGCTTCCAGATAGACAGGCTCCTAGTGCTACCGGATAAAAGAAACTGGGTTACATCCAGATTTAGGCGTGTGCAACCGGGTTTGTGGAAGCAGGCTTCTGCACCCCTCCTCTCCTCTGCAGTTTCAGAGGGCAGTTTCTCCAGCCCTCTGAAACTGCTACACAGAAGATCAGAGGACCCTGCTGAATAGGGTGAGCTGTGTCAAAGGGGTTGGAAGGGACAGCCCCTGAAAATCTGGTGGGGGCCCCTTCCATGAGCAGAGCCTACCCAACAATGGAATACAGATCCTGCATCCAACCCATGGAAGGTCATCATCTGGACCCCTTTTAAACTCCCATCAATCAGGCAGGGTGATTACACAATAAAACCCTCACCTGGAAGTGCCCTCACCCACTCCAGCCACCTGGATCTCACAGGAGAGTGCCTGGGTTTCGTTACAGTTGTGCTGGGCATGTGCCCTGATGAAACAAAAGAAACAGGTTTCCACACGTCTTTCCCTTTTGTATTTGCACCTGCACTAGCAAAAGGAGACTCCCTGACCGATTATAGGCCCAGGTGTTGGAAGTTTATAAGGCATTAAAACTGAGCTTATTTTAAGGCAAACTGCTATATGAACCTGCTTACATGTAAGAGCAGCACAGAGAATATAAGATAGGTGTAGGATGAGATAGCTAAGCAGAGCTAAGATTAATAGGCCTGATAAAAAGTTTTGTTGTGTGGGCCTAGTTTGAGCCAGAGTGAATTTTGAGAAGTGCTTACTGGGGTAGCAGAGTCAACTTTTGACTTTGCAAAAGAAAGAGAAGCTTGTGGTCAAAGTACTTTTTTTAAAAAAAAGATATGTTTGCCAACCACAGGGTACTAAGACAGGATGCTTAAGGAGAAGTTGGGGACTTTTTGAGTTTCTCTGGAATTAGCTAAGATGTCAGTAATGATATTTGTACGAAGGGACTTAGATTTAGAGTAAGGGACATAAATGAAGTTAGACCAGCTTATAGTAACCAGTCAGTAAGTAAGTATATAGCATAATGGATACCAAGTATGGTATTAGACATAGGGCTGGAATAGGACCTACGGGCATACAAGATTTTTTTACCTGATGGCCAAGGATCCTGCTTTGGATCCCAGACTATGGAATGGTCTGTCGGAGGAGGTTAGACAAATTGACAGTCTTCATGAATTTAAGAGAGTCATGAAGACTGTCCTCTTCCGACAGGCCTATCCAGATGAATTTTAAGATGTTTTGAATGTTGTATTTTTCTCTTGTTTTTTTTTTAAAAAATTAACTGTTGTGATTTTTATGTTTTATATTATTGTTGTTCCCCGCCTCGATCCGGAGGGAGAGGCGGGCTACAAATAAATATTATTATTATTATTATTATTATTATTATTATTATTATTATTATTATTTCTAACATACTCCTTCTCCTCTCCATTTGATCCTCACAACAACAACCCTGTGAGGTAGGTTGGGCTGAGAGTCTATGACTGGCCCAAAGTCACCCAGTGGGTTTCCATGGCCGAGTGGGGACTAGAACCCAGATCTCCCAACTCCCAGTCCATCACTTTAGCCACTACACACACTGGTGCTATTTATATCAAACACATCACTTTATTGTGTCAAGACAAGTCATGTTTCCTAGCCCACGTCAAATTCTACAAGACAGGAAATAAAATCCTGTCTAAAACTCAAAGTTCTTTCGCAATGTTTAGTGGCAAAAGAGGCATGCCCAAAATACAATAAAATTAGCATATTGTAGCTTAAAGCTCTTGCTGTCAGTACCTAAGCCTTAGGAAAGGCATTTCAGCCTTTTAGAACATCCTCACACAGGGGAAAATCGCGTTTCCTTACCATCGCTTCTCCGCCCACGGGTTTGTCCCTCATTACTTCCCCATTCGAAAGAGGAAGTAAACAACGTGCAAGTGGTCCATTAAGTGGGCTGTTTGGATCGCGCTGCTTCTCCTGCACACAGCAGGAGATAGTGGCAACTTACATCTTTAAAATAAGTTGGACTTACTGGGGTGTTTTTTTGTGGCGCGAAGAAGGCTAGAAGGGGCAGGAGGTGTGTGAGATGCAGATGATGTCGTGAGAGGGTCCCACAAAAATCCGTGAGTGCCCAGGAATGAGCGTGCAATAAAACACCCATCTAATGGAGCTCTTAGAAGGGGGGTATAAAAGCTGGGATCAAACCATTGGTGGTAAGGGGTATTTAGGAGGATATCTTCCAGAGTATTTAGGAGTATTTGACATACCACGTGGGCTGGCTTTTAGTCATTCCTTTCCAAAATGTCCCTGTGTTTTCATTTAAAACCAAACAAAACTATAAACAATAAATCAAGCCTTCCTTTGGGCATTCAGTTGGATGACATATACATAAAACAGGTGCAGTTTTGCCTAATTAATAGTATTCACTTCCGTTTCAGAATATGGATTGTGCTTCAAATTGGAGGGTTAGAAGAGCAGAATTCCAGATTTTGGGGCTCATCAGATGGGGGTGGGGTGGGGTGGGGTGGGGTGGGGAAGAATAACAGGAAATCACATTTCCTTACTGTGGGCTCTCTTGCTGGTTTTTGTCCACTTTCAAAATGAGCATTTTTCACCAAGAAAAGACAGCGACCATGGGTACCTCTAGATGGTCCCTTTCTGTCACGGCGGCTTCAGCTTGGCGGCAGCTGGGTTACATGATGCTGCGCCAATCCGAAGCCATCTAGGGGCAAAGCCCCAAAGCTCCGCACTAAAAAAGTCAGGCATTTAGTCCAACTTTTTTAGTTTGGAGCAAAGCGACGGCGGCATTTGCCATCTGTCGCTTTTACTCCGGCGCTTCTTGGAGGCGTGCCAAGTCTATGGCGACCACTGATTGATCACCATAGGCTGAGCACAGAAGGGGGTGGTGCAGCCAGCCATAAGCTCGCTGCACCACCTCCGTTCCTCTGCAGTTCTCCCCCCCATTCTAAAATGAAAAAAATAAAATAAAAACTACCCTCCGCGCCTCGCAGTGACCCCCCACCTTTTAAAAAGTAAAATAATAAAAAAATGAACTCATCTCCGCACCTTGCAATTCCTCCCCCACATTTTACAAAAGAAATCATACAAAAAAACCTCACCTTTTGAGGAGGCGCGGGCACGGTAGTGGTGGCGGCGGCAAGATAAACCGGCGCGACACTCTCTCTGCTGTAAATGGGCAAAGGGAGCACAAATGCACATTGTGCTGCTGGCTGCCACCGGCGCAACACAATACCGGCGCTGTCAAGAGGTGGCCCATGGGGCCTGTAGATTTCAATGGGGACAGCGCCCTCTAATGGGTAATTTACAGCACAACCTCAGAAGAGTCAGATTAAAATAGGGTTTTTGGTCACTCTAAAACAGAAAAAAAGTGGGAGGCGTGCAGGAGACAGACGACGTCAAAAGCCCCCCCTCCAAAAAAACCATGAGTGGCCAGTAACGAGCGTGCAATAAAATGCTCGTCTGATGACGCTCTTTGTGATATGTATGTATAGGGTGACCAGATTTTGAGAATCAAAATCCCGGACCCCCCCTGCCACCCCACCCACCCAAAACAACCCCCCCCACCGCGCACCCGCGCCACCCCCCCACCCATTCCGTGGTGCCCCCACCCATTCCACGCCGCCCACCCACCCATTCCGCACCGCCCCCCCCCCACCTGCGCCCCGCCGCCCGCCCCGCGCTCCTTACCTGCTGGGGCGTCCACTTCCCTCCGGTGCTCGGAATCTACTGAGAAACAGGCTTCGCGGCCTGTCCCTCAGTAGCGCACCAGGTGATGATGTCATCACCCGGCGCGCTACTGAGGGACAGGCTATGAAGCCTGTTTCTCAGTAGATTCCGAGCACCGGAGGGAAGCCCCAGCAGGTAAGTGCCTCGCCCCCCCGCCCCGCCCCGCCGCCCGCATGCCTCGTGCCGCTGCTCGCCCCGCACAGGCCGCCCGCCTGCCCCCCCCACGCCGCCCCCCTCCCCGGCACGCTACTGAGGGACAGGCCGTGAAGCCTGTTTCTCAGTAGATTCCGAGCACCGGAGGGACGCCCCAGCAGGTAAGTGCCCTGCACCGCCCGCCTCCCGCCACCGCCGCGTGAACCCCCCACCGCCCCAGTTTGCCCCCGCCGCCCCCCGGTTGGCCCGGATCGCCCCAGGTTTCCCGGTTAGGACCAGGAAACCCCGGGCCATCTGGTCACCCTATATAGCAGGGAGTTTACAATGAATGGCTAAGAATAATAGGTCCATGTACTTAACAGTAGGCTTAACTTCATACTGAGATGTGCCACTTTTAAATCTTTAGGACCAGGATGGGCAACTTTGGGGCTCTAAGGACCAACTTCAACCCCCTGAAACCTTCCCAGAGGGATACAGCCCCACTGCTGCACATTACCAAATTTCAGCAGCAGCCTCATCAAAATACTTGGTGGCCTTAAAAGACCGCATTTATGTTTAAATCAGGGTTTTAAAGCAAAATTTAACCTTTTTAGGCCACCATTACAGTTGGCCACCAAAATCTGGTGACAAATCACTGACTGTTTTGTTTCTGCTACAGCAGATATTTCCAGGGTGGTACAAGGCCGGGGGGGGGGGGACATGTAGTTGTGGGCCATGCATTGCTCACCCCTGCTTTGGGGGATCCCATTCTCCTAATCGTAGATATATGGCATCTCTTTTTTACTCACAGGTGGGAACAAGCTGCTCTGTATGTGCTCAAGACAATCACTTCTTTCTTATAAGTTCATGTGTTCTATGGTCGAGCCTTGGAAATTCAATACATATTCTAAGAGTGCTTCAAAATAAAACTTTTCTTTTGCCATCTCCCTGACTAATTCATGGCTTTTAAAGGGCATCCAGATAATGACAACTTCTATTTTCCTGTCTTCCCATTGCTTCCTCAGTCCTTTTTCTAACCAGAAAAATCTGTTTAAGGAAGGAGCTTCCTTCCCACAATACACAACTAACATTACAAATTTCAAATGAAGGAAAGCTTTTACAGCCTTACGATTTCAGTCCATGAACTTTGCTATAATCTTCAGATGCTACTGTCAGATTCCTTACGAACAAAGAGTCTACCCATGCGGGGCAAATGTGCCTGAAGACCTCCCTCATTATCTGTTTGTTTGCCCAACTTATGAAGATTTAAGAAAAGCCCTGTTTAGGGGTTTAGATCTGCCATCAGACAGATCTGATGGATACTTGATAAAATTTTTTACTGGGGGATAGATCGCCTCAGGTTTCTGAAAAGGTGACCTGCTTTGTTTTTAGAGCAGCAGTTTTAAGGAGGAAAGTTTGTGATAAGTCGAACTGTCTAGATGAGTAATCCCCTACTGTTAGGTTTTATTATTATTTTAAATAGACGTGTATTTTACTCGTTTTATGTGTTCTGTTTTATTGTAATGACTTCTGATTGATTGGTTTAAGGAGGACAAGACAGAATATGTGTACAAAATGCCTTTTGATTGATAATGTTAGGAGCCCTCCATGTGAAAGCCCCCTAAGACTCAGCTCTGCTGCAAATGAAGCCCTAATGTTCAATGTAAAGTAATGTACAAGAGGAACTTCTCTTATGTAATTTTGAAAAATGGGATGTGGCTTTTTCTGTGTGGCTATTGGAGGGCTCCTAATCAGTCACAATTGTTTACAAGTGCAGTGTTTCCCTTTTGAATGTATAAATCTTACACTGGGAGAGGTGAACATAAACATTCCAGCTCTAAAATAGACCACCAGTTGCCTGGTTCATGTTAACACTCACCATGACTACCTAGAGAAGGCTATCTAATCTGATCAATGCACTGAACCACAGCAAAACTATTGTTTTAAGGCTCAGCCCAGTGAACAAAGGAATACAAAAAGACCCCTGTGAATTATTTTATTTATTTATTTATTTATTTATTTTATTTCTAACCTGCCTCTCCATCGAGATCAAGGTGGGGAACAACAATAAATAGAAATACAAGAATCATAAAATAGATAAAATATTAAAACAAATAAAAACAAATACATTATTTAAAACATCTTAAAATTCAGCTGTCATAGAACAGGCCCAAAGTCCTTCATTTGAGCTAAAAGGATTAATTGTGCACTGAGGAACTAAACTACCTTCTACTTTGTTGGAACACCTGCCATCTAATGATCAACACAATCTTCACAACCATTAAATTGATTTCAACAGGGCATTTGTTCTTCTTGTTTAATTTTATCCCCAAACAAATCCTCATCTGACTTCCCCAAGGATGCATTAAGAAACAATCATGCCCAAACACATTTTGGTAGCCACATTTAAGGACAATCAAAAAGCAATCACAAAGCATTTAGACTAACAAGGATGTGCTATTGAAAAGGGCATTCTAAATTATAAACAAATTGTTCAAATGATTTGAAAAGGTAATAAAAACACTTAAGCGTTTCTGTAAAAACAGGCAAAGAAGACCCTTGCTACAATGTCACATAGATTGAGGCATGCCAATTGAAATCAATAGACTTAAGTGTGACCAACTCTGGGTTGAATTCTGGCCTCCATTCTTCTTACATTCAAAGGTATCGAGCAGGGGTCATGAACTCCTTTCAGCTCAAGAGCCAAATTCCATTTCAAAGATGTTCTTGGAGGGCACATTCCAATGGTGGGTGTGGCTGAGGGCAAAAGGGGTGGGGTCAAAGGCAACAGGGACAGGGGCAAAAATACCAGCATATTTTAGCTTAAGAGCTCTTTCAGATGGGGGAAATCGCATTTCCTTACCATCGCTCTTGCTTATCTTCTGCAATAAAGACGTGAAGAATCACACCGGGGAGAATGGGGAAGAAAGGAGCGACCACGCGGTCCATTCAGTGTAGTGGGACAGCACCCTCTAGTGGGCGTTTTGTAGCAAAACTTCTGCACATGACAGCAAATAGCGACAAATGCCATTATAGTTCAGAAGAGTCACATTTTTGGAGGATTATTTTACAACAGAAAAATGTCGGAAGGAGTGGGAGACCAGTGAGAGATGCGCAGGAGGAACACATCATCATCAAAATGAACTGCAAAGCTCTGTGAGTGGCCTGTCGCGAGCGTGCAATAAAACGCTCAGCTGAAGAAGCTCCAAAGCACTTACCACCAGTAATAAGACCTAAGAGAGGCATTTTAATCTTTTGGAATGGGGAAAGACTGAACAAAAGCCAAGAAACCACCAAATAATTGGTGTTTGGGGGGATGTGAGCAAGGCATCTGGGGGACCCTGGAGAGCTGGATTGGGACCCTGGGTCTGACGTTCTGCACCCCTGCTATAGAATAACAAAATGGGGGGAAATGCCAAAGAAAGCCTGGATTATGGTCCTTAACAAATAAGGGCAGATTGGAATTCTAGATTAATTGCTGCATGTAGCCTCCTTTTACAGGTGGTAGTTCTTTGTTGAATGAGGAATGATCACAAAGCTTAACCCAACAGAAAGCAAAACTGTCCTGTTCATGACTCGAACCCTTTTCATGCTGTCTCCGTGACTACCTACCACAGCCTTCTCTCTAGTTGTCTTGGACTACAACTCCCAGCCTTCCTAATCCTTGACCATAATGGCTGGGGCTGATGGGAGATGATCAAAAACATTTGGAGGGCAGCAGATTGGGTAAGGCTGCACTAAACAGCTGGGGAAGTAGAGCGGGCGGGGAGTGGGACCATGTCATTGGTTTAACGTCCACATCCCCTTTCCGGTCTTGTCCCTGACTTTTGCCTGTCTGAAGGAGAGCTGACAAGGGAAACATACAGCTGAACTTTTGTGGGTGCTCTGTGTGTGATTAGGAACCCCTCTTCTGCCTTGCTCCTAGCCATGCAGAAGATGTGCATGTGTAGGGTAGCCAGGTGTCCTACTTTGCAAACAACAGTCCCCTAGTTTGGAGAGTTGGCTAAAGACAGTCCTCTATCTGAAGATGTCCGCTATTTGATGAGCTGTGCAGTCCAAGTCTGGCTCAAAGTCAAAGACCCATAAGAAGGGAGTGCAGCAGGGGTCTTGAAATTAGCCATCAGCACTGGGCAGCAGACTGGGCAGGCACGCAAATCACCAAGTCAGCCTTCTCCATGATGGTGAAAAGCCTTGTATTTCTATTCTATCTGCATCCATTTTCTATCAATAAACCATCATCCTTTCTCACCAGTAGACTTGAGTCAGATTGGTACCTTGGAATCTGTTTAGTCTGGGTCCTGGGTGGATCAGGCCCCAAATTGAAGACACTATACCCACAGCTTCCCCCTCCTAAGCTCTCCAGTCTGTGCATAAAGATTGGTCCAGCAGCAGTTCAGCCCCGCTCCTGATTTCTCCACTTGTTAACTGTACCTGTGGAGAACATTGGAGCAGAGCTATACTTCTTTCACGGTACCCCCATCACAAGTCCATAGGCTGGCGCCTTAGCTGTCAAACCTCATCACACATCCAAGACTGTGTTATTAGTCGAATATATCTCAGCAAGCCTTCATTAGATTTCAGCCAACCTGACACTCTTCCTGTATTTGTGCTCCGCCGAACGCAAGCCGGTGCATAGTTTCCTGTGTGATGGCGATAACATAAGTCTGGCTTTGTTCTTGGCTGCTGAAGTGAAGGAGAAGACATTCCCCTCTGACCTATGTAAAGCGGCATAGTCTTATCAGATCTTCTCCAGATATTGCTGAAGGAAATTGACAATGAGGGCTGGTCCTACCCAGGAAACATATTTTTGTTATGTCAGTAATAATCTGTTTTATAATGTCGTTAGATAAGCACTTTTGTACACTTGAGCTGAGGCCTTCTAGACAATGCACTTGGTAGGATGAGACTGACGAAAAATAGCAAGACAAACACTTTACTCAGCACATTGTCTATCGATTTATATCTTCTCTGGTGACGAGCAGTATCACACAGAGCATCATTTCACTACATGGTGCTAAAATAAATGATGGTTAGCTATTATTTCTTCCCCCACACCTCTTGTTACAAAACTCAATTAAGCATTTTAAAAGGTCAAATATTTTGCAAACCATTTTAGTCCTGGGTATAGCATCAGGCAGTTCATCTTTATTATTAACAAATTGAAAGATAGGGATATGAAAACCTGGTTTTCCCCCCCTGTAACGCTAACAGGAAAAGGAAAAAAGAAAACACCCTGAACTGACCAGTAGGACAATCTGTAATTTTGGTAATACTATGGGTTGTTCATCTTTTAAACTGGCAAAAATTCTTATATTTAAAATCAATTAAATATCTTACTTGCTCTGCACTTTGCCTGCCTTATGTAAATCATTTAGCAGTAAGAAGACTCCATATTTCTCTCATGAGGAATGCTTCTGGTTAATAATAATAATAATAATAATAATAATAATAATGAGGAGGAATAGGATTCTATTTTTAACTTTGTTGCTTCCATAGTCACTTCCACCCTTTCCTCTTCGAGTAGCCTCATAAAAATGACATTACTGGAAACATAACTGGTAATTTCAGTGGAAATTGGAAGGGAACAGATAAAAGATAGCTGGAGAGGCAAAAAATGCAAGGCATAATCTCTCTCTCATTCTCTCTCTCCATACCCTTTTGTCTTTTGTAACCAGAAGACTGTATGAAACTCCTATGCCTTCTTTGTTCTGTGATGTAACATTAGGTAAACTCACAGAACATCCCAACACGTAATATTAGGTAGACTCACTGGCCCTGTTCAGAAGACACCTTAAACCACTGCTTTAACCACGGTGAATAAGGCTTTTAAGGTGGTTTTAGGTGTCTTTTGAATAGGGCCACTGTCTCAAATGGCAGTGATTTAAGCCCCACCCCACCAAGGGATTCCAGTTAACAGTAGAAAAATGAAGAGCCAATCTACATATTCAAAGTATTCGTTTAGTAGAACAGCCTTCTTGAACTTTGAGCTCCATCACACCTACTTTTTTTTCCTGGTATGCACTTGCGATTTTGACCTCTGTTTCATTAGCGCAACAAGCACTGGTCCCTTTCACAATCATTGCTATACCGGGGGACTCTCTTTTCACTTGTTTGCTCTCCCGTTATTGCGCCCGCTACACTCCTTCCCCCTCTAGTTCATTGGTTCTTGTCAGGTGATGGATGTGGGAGCCTCCCCCCTTGCTCTGGCTTTGTTGTCTAGCATTTTACCGATTCAACATTTAATAGGCTAGGCGCCGTTTCTGCAGTCAAGGAGGTTGGGGTTGGACCAGCACAAGCCCGTTTGACTGGGTCAGCACAAGCCCGTTTGTTCAACATAGTGTGCTGGAGGAGGAGAACTGCCCTGCCCTCATCTTTCATCAGCAAGCACACGTTCAAAGCACATCTCCCCAACAAAGGACATAGTGTGAGGACACCAATACATGGGGATGGAAGGGCCCTTTAATCCTGCATGGAGGAAATAAACTTTACGCACTCTAGGAAAACACGAAAATGGAGGGGAAGAGGTGGGGTAACTGCAGGACAGGCACAACGCCATGTGAGTACCACGCTGCAAAACAGCAACCCGGGCATAATGTGCAATAAAATGCTGGTGTAGTGGAGCTTTCGGTCCCTTCCAGATGTTTTGGAATTCAACTCCCATCAGCCACAGCCAGCATGTGCAATATTTAATGCTTCCCTTAAAAAAATATATGATTGGGCATAATGAAAGGCTACCCTAGTTTTCTCAGTGGGCCAAACCAATCGTTAAGGTAATCACACATAGTGCAGCTACGCATGATGGTTTTGCTTATTAGTGTGAAAGTATATGTGGCCCCAATCAGACTGGGACCATGATGCTCCTGGGGGAGAGGTTAAACCTTCCCCATTTTCCCCCTAAATTTCTACCCTCCTGCAGGGTGGGGTGGGGGTATTAAAAGAAAAAGAAGTGGGAGTGTTCATTGACCCCAATGAAGACATTTTCCCCTTTTTTTCATTCCTCCCCCCATCCAGGGGTATGTGGAATTTTAAGGGGAAATGGAGGAGGGAAGGTTTAAACCCCAAACCAAATCAGGGCCACACACACTTGCACAAGACTAAGCAAAACTACCATGCCTAGCTATACTCAGCATGATTAGCAGAACATTTCATTTGGCCCTGAAATATGCCAGTTTTCTGTTTGCAGGGAGGCATATTCAACAGTGCAGTCCACAGCATGGTGTGAAGTGGTATAGTCTCAGCAAGGCTATACCAAACAACAGCTCCAATTGCATATTAGCTGGCTCTAATATGAATGGTCTGGTTTTGTTCGTGGCAAAATCTAGAACCTGATGTTGATACTCAAAGCTAGCAGCAGCACCTCCTACATCCCTGCTACAAGCTGGAGAAATAAAATGGCACAACAGATTAGCTATTTTCTGCTGTTTCTAGGACATCAGGTCATTAATTTCCTTATTCAACGTGCTTATAGTGATCATCATTTAATCCAAAGAACATTTTAAGTAATAGCACAACATTTTTTCATATATTCGTCATTGTATCAAAACATTCATACTTGTTTTCCGACTTCTGGGCATGTGTTTTGTGCTGCAAATAAAACAAAATACTATAAATCTATTTTAGCTTCTCTGCATCCTTTCAAAGACATCTCAGTCATCTCTTTCATCTCTGGAACTAAATAAAAACTAGTCTAATAACTTATCAATATGTTCCTTTTGTAAAGATGAAAACAACTGTCTTGTTTCACATGGAAAAGCCAGGTTTGGGACTCACTAAACACAGAAGCATTACTATAGGTCTCTAAAGATGAACACAATGTGAACCCAACAAATAAAACATCATAATTCATATTCAGCTTTATTTGCCAAACTGTCAAAGGCGATTGTATTAAGGAAACTGAAAACATGCTGATGGCAGGGAAAAGTTAGATCTTCAACAGAACACTTCCATAGCTGGGATCTCTTAAAATAGCTGGAAATGTTGATGAATTCTGCCAGAAATAGAAAACAATCTGTTTAGTGTCCCAGTGCTTCATAGTACATTTACCCATTTCGATTTGGTTTAGAAGCACAGTCTGATTCCTCTCACCACATACAGTATTAATAATGCTCCAGTGAAAGCATTAACATTCAACTAGAGCTAGCTTTTAACTAGAATACATTTTTAAACATACCATAAGGATATTTAAGTGAAACTGTTTATAATAGCTTTGGATGCCAAGATAACTAGAGGAAGTTTATGGAAGGGGAGTTTCTCATCCCCTACCTGCAACCATTAGTGACTCCTGAACAGCCTCTTTGGAGGATTGGGGGACCCTCCTGAACAATGTGGGATTCCTCAACCTTGGGGGACTGCTGTAAGATGGCAGGGATCACCCAAAATCGGGCTTGGATCCTAAGATACCTTATGGAAGTAATCTCCTCCAGCCAGCAGATCCCATGCCACAGCCCACATGGTTCAGAAGGGGCCCCATATCCTTTTAGCAGCTTTTCAGGGATCACAGAGGCCTTGGAAAAGAAGATGGAAAATGTTCCTTCCATGAACTTCCTTAAGTGAACCTGTCGTAGGATCCCAGTCATTATTTCCAGTCTCCTCCCAACACTTTTCTATATGCCAGCCTTCCCCAACCTAGTACCCTCCAAATGTGTTGGATGACAGATCTCATCATCTCCAACCAGCTAATTGGGGATGATGGAAGTTGCAGTCTAATACATCCGGTTGAGGAAGGCTATTATATATATGCATTCTTCTTCAATAATCTTACATTCTGAGCATTCTAAAGCTCTAAGCTGCCTTTGCAGACTTTTTGGAAGAAGAACCCCACTGGCTCACACCAAAGGTCCATCTAGTTTAGCATTATTAGATAACGTCAATCAGGTGCCCTCCTTCACTTTTGCTCAGTGGCATACTGCCTCTGAACATGGAGGCTTTATTTAGCTAACATATACTAATAGTGAACTCAGTTCTCACAGTGGTGTGTAGGCTGACCATATGAAAAGGAGGACAGGGCTCATGTAACTTTAACAGTTGTAGAGAAAAGGGAATTTCAGCCAGTGTCATTTGTATGCAATTAGTTCCTGGTAAAATTCCCTCTTCATCACAACAGTTAAAGGTGCAGGCACTATACTAGAGTGACCATATACAAAAGAAGGCAGGGACTAATTGCATACAAATGACACTGGCTGAAATTCCCTTTTCTCTACAACAGTTAAAGTTACAGGAGCCCTGTCCTCCTTTTCATATGGTCAGCCTAGTGGTGTGGCTTATGTAGCTAAATGGCACCACACACACACACACAAGGAGGTATTAGCAAGTTGACAGGACAAAAATATCTTTCGGGAGGAAAACCCTGAGGAAAACCCCAAAACAGACCCATAAAGACAGAGTGTTCAGTGTCCATGGGATGGTTACTGGGTGAGGGGAATGGAGTATAATGAAGAGCAGCACTCCACACTGCAACATTCTGTTGCAGGTCCCACTTGCCATGCCTAATAACCATTGAGAGCCTGATCCTCCATGAATTTGCCTAATCCCCTTTTAAAGCCATCTCATCCAACTGTCATCACATCTTGTGGCACTGAATTCCATAAACAAATTGTGTGCTAGGTGAAGTTTCTTTTTTCTGTCCTGGATCTATTGGCACTTAATTGTATTGGATGATTTCGAGTTCACGTTTTATGGTAGAGGCAAAAAATGTTCCTTTCTGCGCATCAGTCATAAACCTCTATCATGCCCCCCAATCCCCACGCTGCCTTTTATCTAAAATAAAATTTCTCCAGATGCTTTTAACATTTCCTTCCCCAACCTGCTGCCCTCCACATGTTTTGGACCACTGGCCATGCATGCTGGGGCTGACGGGATGGCCCAAATCATTGCTGCGAGCACCCAATCGTTTGCCCACGCAGTAGGCCTTTCTACCCAGGCCTGTGATTTTCAGAAAACTACCCTATTAATCTAATCAATCCTACTGCTGACTTTAATAGTATTACTTCCTACTAGTAGGTATGTGATTCGATGGTTGCAACAAACAGCTAAATCTGAATGTTCCATTATCACATCACAACGGGGACAGCATCCGGTACCGATTATGGCCACAACCCTGTGCACATTTTCATGGGAGTAAATACCTTCAAACACTTTGGGACTTACTTCTGAGTAAACATGCTTGGGAAACATGCAGATCAGGTTCCTCCCTACCCTTCCCACGCGCCCTCTCCCTAACCTGCTTTTTGTTGCCTGATGAAGGGCTCTGGAGATGTCGAACGTTTGCACAACTTGGGAGGCAATCTTTTGGTTGGCCTAGTAAAGGTATAGCCCTAAAATTGGATCTGGGAACTGCGTAGAATTGCAGTCTTAGAAAACCTGACCAATTGGCAACAAGCTTCAGGATATCACAAGTAAGATTATTTAATACACACACACACACATATATATATATATATATATATGCATACACACATATATATATATATATATACACACACACACACACAATATATGTATATACACACACATATATATATATACACACACAATATAATATAATATATGTACATACACACACACTATATATATATACATTATATATGTATATACACACATATATATATATACACACACAATATAATATATGTACATACACACACACTATATATATATATACATTATATATATATATATATATATATATATATAGTGTATATACACACACTATATAATATATGTATATACACACACATTATATATATATATATATATATATATATATATACACACACACACACACAGCTCATCGAACAGTGGCTGCCTTTAGTTTTGTAACTTCTCGCGCTCTTTCCCAGTTGAATTGCCTGAAGACGGGAATTCCTGGTTACTCTAGAACGCGTCTCCCGCCCTCCCTCGCACCGGGCAAAAGTGACATCACAGAGAGGGAGGGAAGCCGGAAGGCGAGAACGCACCTTCTGCTTTTCGTTTCCTTCCCTCGACTCTCGCGCGTGGTCTCCATGGGAACCACCCCGCCTCTTCATAGACTCCTCTCTTGGCTCCCTCTGAATTCATGGGAGGAAGCTGAGGCAGGGGAGGGGAGGGGAGGGGAGGGGGCGGCGGTTTAATGCCTCTTAACGGCGCGCGCCCGGCTCCTGTCTCCATGGAAACCAGGACTCGCGCGCGGCGGAGGCCGAAGCCGGCTGAAATTTGAAAAGCGACGGTTGCCATGTCGCGGCGGCGGGTCTCTGCCAGCCCGGAGCTGAGCTGGCGGCAGGACCAAGCGCTGGGCAGCACCATGCGCGTCGTGCGGGAGTTGGGGCCCACCGCTTTCGTCCTGCAGGAGGAAGAGCAGCGGGCGGCGGAGCACAGGGTAGGCTAGGAGGAAGAAAGCGTGCAGTTTCCACAAACATGTATACCCCCTGCCCAAGTCGTGGGGGTGGGTAGGGGGAGAGGGGACACTTAGGACTCTAAGCAGAGGCCTCGCTTCTGAAGCGCCTTTGCGAATACAGCAGCGTGCCCTGCGGCCCTCTCCGTTCAAAACACCTTTGCCCCTTCCCCGCCCACTTCATTTTTGCGATGGCTCCTCCGCCCCAGAATCTCTCTGTTCAACCCTCTCCCGATGCTGCGTTTTATTCCTTTACCCTCTCCCGATCTAGCACTTTACCCTGCTTTTCCTCCAAAAGAGTTTAGTGAGGTGAACACGGTCCTCCCCCCCCCCTCCGAAAACAAAGACGGTCAGTGTTACTCCATGACCAAAATCCCACAGTTGGGCAATCCCTTGATTACCGCCAAAATGCCACAAACGTGTGTAAGCTTTCGACTTCTCCAGAACTCTTCAGCAGGCTAGGTACAAAAAACGGGATGGGGGAAGAGACAGAGATTTCAGCTAGATGTCGTGGCCATGAGTTGTGCAGTTTAGATCCAATCTCAAAATGGAGATTTGCAGACTGAATGAACTGCTGGTAAGTGTGGCAGGTATCAGATTACACCTATCAATATATTCTGCAACAGGGAAGCAATGGCTGATCTCAATTTCTGACAAGATCATAAGGTGATCTGTGAGGTAGGTTAGGCTGTGACAGACCCAAGGTCAAATGATGAGCTTCCTAGCTGATCTGGGAAACTGAGCCCAGGCCATCCCAGTCTTAGCCAGATACTCTGCCACTACATCACACTTACTATCATATATTGTAGCTTGCAGAACAGTGAAAAAAGGCCTCAGAATGCTTGAGAAGCACCTTTTCCCCACCACAGCTACTTTCCCTTCCTTGGTTGAATATGGGACTGGGGTTCTTAGAAAAACCAGAATGCATAGAAATGAAGCATTGGCCTCTTTTCCAATTTACTGCACATCATTCCTTTGCATTTATGACTGCAAATATTTTGTTTACATGCTGCATCATGTGACAGGTCCTACCTTAAGCAAACAAAAGGAGCAGCAGGACTATGTTATCTCCACTATTCCTGCCCTCTCCACTTTGTGGGATGGCAGTCCTGGAAAAAAGACTAGCACAAATATATGAACATCAGTTCTGCCTGCATTACCATCTTTTCGGTCAGCATGTTTCCAATGCAGTAGGGTATCATCTGTGAAAACTTATGTAGCTCATGCTACAATGCATGAGTTAGAACATTTTCACATGTGAGGCCGAAACCATTTCTGAACTTCTCTCATCATCCTTAAACTGCAAAAAACATTTGTAATGCAAATGAACATTCTGGCCAACAGTTTTACGTTCATGTTTTGAATAAAGTGAAGCAAGAACCACTTTAAACATTTTTAATCTGCAATATTATAACTAAGCCCCACAGAATACAGAGACTTAATTATGAATAAATATGTATAGGATTAAGCTATTAGCCTCTAATTTGTGGCAGCACTGATGGTTTCGTTTTATTTTTCTAAAAACTTTTCTCCATGGGATTTGTTGCTAGGTTCATCCCTCTCTCCTCTACAACTATTCCTCCTCAGAAGTCTGCTGCTCATCCATTGCAGCATCTCTCTATACACTATGCTCTTACAAAGCTCTTCCTTTTCATCCAGCCTGTCTCCAACATAAAAAAATCCAGATGCATGGCCTTGGCCTGTGACACCCCACAGCCACCCCAACAAATTATCCTCTGTTTTATAGCCTTCCATTATACCAGCCATAAACAGATATTCATCAGCCTTTGGCCTTCTCTTGAGTGTCACCTAGTGTCAGCCAAATTCCAGAAGGCTGCAGAACAGAGGGAGAGAAGAGAAGCCGGGCTATTCCATCACCTCTACTGAGACAAGTTGCTTTTGTCACCTAACCAGCTGTCACCTAACTAGTAACCATTCCATCAGGCTACCTGAACTATTTCCATCCCAGCTGCGTGTGATGAAAGTGGTAACATTTAGAGCTGGTGGCTGCACATGCCTTTTTCCTTCTCCCTCCTCCCCCTTTTTCCTTTGTGTCATTTGTAAGCTGACCTTGGAGCCTTTTTAGCTAGAGAGCAGGGTAAAATGTTTTAATTATCATCTATCTGCTGCCATGTAGCTGTGAGTGACTACTATTTGCCCAGAATATAGTACATAAAGTTCCATGTACTGTTTGCCAATAGCGCTTCTTACTGGTATTCTTCATTTCAGAGGCCTTTTCTCTTCTTGTAGGTCTGAGCTGCAGCTATCTACCCATGCTCTCAGACCACATTATGACCCTGTCTCAATACTATTTCTTCAAGCCTTTTCCCCACTTCTGTAAATATGCACAGTCTGTTGCCAACCTCTCTTCCTCTCAGACACAGTATCAGCCCTCCACCACCCATATACACAGAGGGGCAAAGCCATAAATCCTGTGTCATAAACTCCAGTCATGAATCACATTTCTCAAGTACAGCTATATGATTGACTTAAAGAATTCATAACATAAAAATAGCATTTACATTTTTTCGTTAGTCATCTTCTGGTTTTCTGCCTCTTGAGTAAGCTTATGCCAGTTTTTGAGCTTTTCAAGTATTTAATAAAAGCTTAGCTACAAAGTAACAAATAAGTGGCATAATTATAGCATTACTGGATTTAATGCTCTACTGTGCCCACAGAGCAAAAGGCCTCGGTGTAAGCAGCACTGCTTTTTCATCTGGGAGTTGTGTATATTCAATGTGTATATTCACATTGTGTAACATTGCCCCAAACCTAAAAGGAAATCTGCATGTGAGAAAGTTGCACATGGATAGCCTTTCTTGATATGCTCCATTTGTACAAAAACAAGTTTTTAAAACATGCTTCAGAGGCTGGAGTACATCTACTGATCCTTGTTAAAACAGGTCTACCTGTGCATCCCCCAACAGGTTCTCAGTGCAGTTCATTCTAATGTATAAGCATCTAACAACCCGTTTACTACTACTGCCCCAGCAGGTGATTGGTACTATTAGTGCAAGCCATGTATTCTGAAGGTACACGTGCAGGTGTGTAAATAGAACTACAAGAAGAATAAAAGGTATCAGTAAACACTCTAGTTACATCTTCATTGCAACTTTAACCTTTATTTATCCCCATTTTGTAATATCTGTATTAACATGTTTCAAAATGTTTTCTGTTATTTGGTATAAGGTGTCCCTGGGGAACCCCCATTCATGCAGCTGCTCAATATTTGTGAAAGAGAAGGACCTCTGTAAACATATATGCTGGTAAATTGATTTTTAAATATGAAACAATATTAATATATTATTCTCCCTCAAGGACACAGTTGTTCAGTTTTTAAAAAAAGAAATCCAGTAATTTTTCTGATATCACAGAGGGACTGGGGAGGAAGTGTGGCAGCAAAAAGGAGGGAGAGAGGGAGAAGGCACTTAGGAAAGAAGTAAGGGCCAAAGAGTTAAAAAACAGGGGGAGTGATGCAGAGGGATGAGAAGACTAGTGGGGGGCAAGAAAGGGAAAATTGAAAGTTTACTATTCAGAACATCCTTAAGTAGATACGATGCACTGAAATCAGAGAGAGTTACTTTTACATACAAGGTTTTGTGTAGCACAGTGCAAACAACTTCAGATTTAGAAGCCACCTTTAGCCCAAACCCTGCATTTGGGGCCAACGTATATTTTATGTTGCGACCCACCTTAGGTCAAGTATGGGTCCCGACCGACCAGACAATGGCATAGTGGCTCAGAGACTGACTTATGAATTAGTAAGACTCTAGTTGAGTCTTACCTCTTCCATGAACTAAACAGGTGATGTTAAGCAAGATACTCCCACTCATTCCCCTCCTATCTGCAAGGTAGGGGTAATAATGCCCATTTACCTTACAGGGTTGTTGTAAGGATTACAATATGATAGTGACGTGAAGAGATACTTGTATTAAGTAAATGTCTTGTCCAGGATTGGTTGAGAGATAAAGAAGTGTGAATGATAGTCATAGCAAGTCATGACTTTATAGTATCAAAGCCAAATTTGGTGCAGATGAAACAGACAAGTATAGAATTGCAGCTTTAAGGAAATAAGGAGGTATGTGAGAAATAGAAAGACTAACAAGAGAGTATTAATACATATTTCAAGCTAAACGTTTCAGCTTCTGCCATCACCAGTAGCGGTGCTGTTAAATGAGTATTAGGAGTGGTGGTTTGGAATGCCTAGAGATCAAAGTTCCTTAGGATAAAAAACAGAAGTATAATGCTTCTGAATTGTCTCCCAGATTAAGGCCATTTGGACTAAGAGTTCTCAGAGCGTCATCAGACAAGTGTTTTATCCCACGTTCACAACTGTCCAGGCACAGATCTTCATGGGTCATTTTGACAATGCAGTAATCCTGCAATGCATCTCCTGCTTCTTTTCCGGGTTTTTTTTTTTTTTTTTGTATTTTAAAATAAGCCACAGAAAATTTGACTTTTTGGAAATAAATCAGGATTTGTCTGGATTTCCTGCCATCTGCAGGAAAGTTTTACTATAAAGGGCTGTTCTCATTGTTCTGTAGGGGCCACGTGGTCTCTGCACACTCCTCCAGGTAATTTGAGCTCGTACCCAATGCAGAAGTGTAGTGGTTAGCAGACCAATGGTATGTGACGGTAGGGAAATGCGATTCCCCCCCGCCCCCGTCTGATGACCCTCTCAGTCTATAGATCCAGAAATTTTCCCTTTTGACAAGCATACCAGGGTCTTTTGTTTGTTCTGCTGGAACCAACTGTAAATCCAAGAGACTGTGCAGGAGAGTTGAAATGTCTTGCAACAAGCTGCCCCATTTTTTTTATAAGAATTGCAGATTTGTGGTTACAGAATCTTGTTCTTAGGTTCATTGTAGTTCATTGCATATGGCATCCTTTTTTAACATTCGATTAAATAAAACACATTAGTTGAAGTGCATGTTAACCATTGTCTAAAGGAATAAGTTTTGTTGGTAACTGCTCTTGAAAGAAGCAGTTTCTCAGAGGTAACTGCAGGTAATGCATCATATTGATTTACAATATCTTGCTAAGTGCATCTTTATCTAACAATTTGCACAGATTGGGTGGTTTTCTGAATGCAATGGATGGTGGAGAATTAATGTTTTCTCTTAAACAAACACAAAAGGATCTAATAGGTTAACTATCTTTAATTATCGTGTAGTAATTAGGGGTAACAGAATGATAGACCACAAAAAATGGAATTGATTTTCTTTCAATCAGTCTTTGATTCATAAAGAAGGATATTTCAGGATATTACTGATGCTCAATTGATGTTTTAGTCAATAATGTGACTAGGATATTGTTAGAGATATTCTTTAAATTTGTTATTATATATATAATAGTGCCAGTGTGGTATTGGGACTCAGGAGATCCAGATTCTAGTCCCCACTTTGCTATGAAGGCTGTCGCTGACTCAGCCCAACCTATTTCACAGGGTTGCTGTGAGGATACAATGAAGATGAGGAGAATCATGTCAGCCCCTTTTGGTACCTTGGAGGGAAAAGGGTGGGATATGAATGTAATAATAATAAATAAAAATAAATGCAGCATTTTTGTAATAAAAATAGTTGAGCTTATTCTCCTACACCTTTAAAATTGAATATCCAACTCAACTAGGGACTTCCCAATTAATAAGTCAGTCTCTTAGCCACCATGCCATTGGCCACAACAGCAACACTCCCACTATACAAATATACATGGGTCCTCTTGAAGGTTCCACCCTTAAAGGCAACCTAGAAATAATTTTAGATAGAGATAAATAGATTAGCTACATTGTCAAGTTACTGAATAACTATATTGTTTTTGCTGTTTTCTTTTAGGTTATTACTAAAAAAATTCAAACTTCCCAGGGACCATGAATGTAAGTAAGCTAGTCTTGTGTTTTTTATTTCTTTGTTGTGGATCAGTATAGGAAGTGCTAATATTATGTCATAGTTTTTCATTTCTCCTCTAAAAGATCACTTTCAGGTGGTCAGTTATGCCATCAATCAACATGGAGTCTGTTCTTCTGATTGGTTTGCTATATGCATCACAAACAATATCTCTACAAAGGGTTCATGTCTCCATCAATCCCAACCTATGTTTTCAGTGTGTGGGAAATTCTGTATCCGAATGAACATGGAATGGGCTACATCTTGAATCACTAATTCAGTTGGAAACCAACTAGAAAGATATTTTATCAGAAATTTTCCATTTTGATGTTTTCTATAGATGCTTTCCAATTGGGTCTTGTGGAAAGAGAAATTAACTCTGTACTTCAGGGTCCCCAAGTCGTTCCCCAACCAAGAGTAACTGCTAATTCCACCAAGGCGTTGCAGACACCTGATGATGGGTACATTAAACAAAAAGCAATTGATAGTGAGGATGTATGCCCTGTTTGCCAGGACACGCTACTCAAGAAAATGCTTCCTGTTACTTATTGCAGGTGAGTCACCTCTGTTACTGAGAAAGGATAAATTGCTATGAAACACAAGCATCTTCATTAATGTTCTCTTCGACATAAATGGTCAAAAGAGAAAAGCCTAGAAGAAATGTATTATTAATATTCTTACAAAAATGTACATCTTTAGTGCAGGGTTCCCCAATCTTTTTGGCCCCCATGGGCATATTTGGGAATTTGAAAAACCGCTGAGATCACCACAAAATAACTCCCACGTTGCATGTGGCTAGTCACATAATGGCTGCCAAGGATGCCAGGCTAATCAAAAAAAGGTAGTTCACCCCAGAAACTGAGTACAAGCAGAGGAAGGGCCTGACCTCCAAAACCAATCCATAGAAGCACAACAAGATAACTCTTTAAAGTTGCAACCCTATGCATGTGTACATGGTAACCAGTGGGAATTACTTCTGAATGGGCCTACATAGGATTGTTCTGCTCATCCTATCCACACACACACACTTTTCCCCAGCCCCAAAAGGGGAAAAAAAGGTTTTCCCGTCTTCAACCCCATGCTCACCCATTTCGTTACCACATGCTGCTTCTACCTTCTCTGCCACCATCAGAGCCCCCTCCTGGGAAGGTGCTGTGTGTGAAAAAATATAGAGGGGACTGGGAAGGAAGAGAAGAAAAGCAAGGCTAGAGGCTGGGAGGGAGAAGAGGGGGAAAGAAAGAGCAAGGTTAGGAGGGAAGAGAAACGAGAGAAGTAGCAAGGCTAGAAGCTGGGAGGGAGGGAAATAGAAAGGCAGAAGCAGAGGAGGGAGAGTAAAAAGCGAGGTGAGGGGAATGGCCTGTGGGAGGAAGAAGATTGGACGGGTCAGGAAACAACTCATTCCTTCTCTTCCTGCCTGGGAACAGCTGATCAGCAGCAGGAAAAGCCTGGCACCCTGAAGTTTTTATGAAAAATAATTTTTCATTTAAAAAAAAAAAGCAGAAAAACCTCATAACGTCTACCCAGCTTTTAAGGTTGAACATTTTATATTCTTACCCTTCCAGACCTTTAAAAAACCCAAACGTCACTAGACAGCTAACAGCTAGGAATGGGTATGTTCCTTCTATACCAGTGTTCTTCAGCTGGCACTTGTACCTCCTGACATACTGTGAGGTACCAAGGTTGAAAAGTACTGCTCTATACCAACACTTGTCACAGCTTTCAAAATCTCTAGTAATATACTATAATTGTTTCTTCTAATGCATGGACCTGAACATCTTATTAATTTCTCTGTAAATTACCTTTCATTCAGGGATGGCCTTATTTATCCCCTCCACATGGCAATGTGCATCCATAACCCTGTGTTCATGTGCAGCTCTGCCTGCCTAAGGTGTGGATTGCACAGGAAGGAAACCAAGGATGCTGCAAACAATAATAATGTCCCTTAAATGCATACTCTATTACATAACAGTAAAACAAACAGGAGAGGTACCTCCTTTTTTCAGCAGCCTATAGAAAAATTTCCCTCTCTGTACCTAGAATTCAAACATTTAGCATTTTGCACTAGGAGCAAGCTACCACAGTATAGTTACGTAGTACGTGCAAGTGCCGACAAATGGACCAGATTCCTCTCAACCTCTGTGATAGCACTATGTTGTCACTTTTTCACTTGCATATAGAATAAAATGGGTTTTTTAAATTAACCTTTAAGGCTGCAATCCTATACCAATTTAAGCCCCATTGAATTCAGTGGTACTTCTAAGTAGACATATATAGGATTGCACTGTTAAGTTTTTTAAGTGATCATAGCTAACTGTTAGATCATGTTACAGAGTTTAGTCAAAAAGTGACAGAGTTAAAATTGTAATGCATTGACATTCAGGTGAAGTACTTCTAGTAAGTTATGGGCATGTATAGCCTTGAAAAGAGAAGACTGGGGGGAGACATGATAGCACTTTTCAAGTACTGGAAAGTTTGTCACATAGAGGAGGGCCAGGATCTCTTCTTGATCATCCCAGAGTGCAGGACATGGAATAATGGGATCGAGTTACAGAAAGCCAGATTCCAGCTGGACATCAGGAAAAACTTCCTGTTAGAGCAGTACAGCAATGGAACCAATGACCTATGGGAGGACATGGGCTTTCCCACACTAGAGGTATTCAAGAGGCAGCTGGACAGCCATCTGTCAGGGTTGCTGTAAGGGGGTTGGACTCGATGGCCTTATAATCCCCTTCCTATTCTACTATTCTGTGATTCTATCTATGTGTTAACAAGTATATGTATTATTAGGCAGTGAGACATTTTCTTGTTCTTGTGGTTTTCCATTTAGACTGCTATACATTTGTAACAGCTTTCATAGTTTCATAGAATACTTTGTATATGAATTTCCTTGAGGTTATAATTAACACTTCATTTTCTATAGGTTTGGTTGTGGCAACAGCATACATATAGTATGTATGAAGATCTGGGCTGATCATCAGAGAGAATTAGAGAAGGACTCTTTGGTGAAGTGTCCTCTGTGTAGGGAAGATTTTGCACCACTGAAACTCATCTTGGAAGAATTCAGAAACTGCAAAAGACTTGTAACTGTAGCAGAAAAGCAGCGTCTTGACAAACACCTTGGAATTCCTTGCAATAACTGCAGAGTATGCCCCATTGAGGGAAATTGCTACAAGTAAACATTATAAAGCAGTTAAATAATTATACCTTCACTAATGTGTTTGTGATATTTTTAACTTTTCCTCAGTCAAAAATTATATAGACGTAATACACACAAGATGCAACATTTGAGATTAATATGTTTTTTGTGTATGCCAGTTATTTGTATGATAAAGCCATTATGTCTACTAAATTATGCATGTAGGTAATTCCACTCTTCAAAATTTCCTCATGAAAATCCATGTTAGTAGTCTAGGTCTGAAAACCTAACCACACCAGGGAGTAAGCCCATTGAAAACAGTGGGACTTGTTTCCCCATAATATACATAGGATTGAGCTGTTACAGGAAAAGTCTCTCTCACCGAAGTCAATAGCAAAATTCCCATTTACTTGTGATTATGTATCTTGGAACATAGAATCCAACACAGAAAACCTTACGTTAATAATCTCTTTTACATAAATGGCTAGATTAGATTTCTCTATGTAAAATTTAAAACATGTTGTAGGTTAAAGTTCAGTTTTTGGCTCCTTTTCCTTTAGATCTCTTGTAATTGAAACTGAACAGTTTTAGTTTAAAATATCACTAAAGCCCAGTTTTAAAACACATTTATGTGCAAGTAATTCAATGTAAAAGAAAATTATGATAGCTGAAAGCAAACAATATTTTCCCCAAGGAATCGAGAGTAGCAATCCAAATTTAGAAATAGTAGGGGGAAAGACTATTGCTCCATCTTGTGTTCATTTGAGGAGAATGATTTTGTTCATCTTCCCTCTTTTCACGTTAACAAAGACAACTTGGCACTTCTTTCCCATGCTGCTCCTCTCTTCATTTTACCTGCCAAACTCTGTTTCCAGTGACAGGCAATCTTGTATGAATTGAAGCCAGCAATATGTGACTTGAAAATGATTAGTTTTGAGCTCTGAGATAAAGAAGAGCAGGGATCCTTCAGCTTTGAAAAGAGTGCGCCCACACTCATGCTGTGAATGACTAATGTTTTATTGATAGGATTCGAAACCATCAAAGACTTTTCTAGCTAGCTCAAGGTATTTTAGTCTTTCAAGCAGGGTTATTTGTAGCATGTAGCTAGAATCTAGGTAGACTGTTTCATACTAAACTGCTGACAAATTCAGCCTAAGTCAATCAGTTTTATTTTAAGATAATAAATCTCCTTATACCCCCCAAAAAAATGTTCTAAGATTTTTTTTGGTGAAATTGGAAAACTGCTGACATTATTATCTTGTTTTAAGGTGTTCAGAGTGTGTTGAATACTACCTATGCCATGGGTGTTTTAGAAGCTTATGTCATCCTTCGCATACTTTTGCTTTCCGAGAGGTACAGTACAAATTCCCTCCCCATTTTAAAATTTACCTTAATTAAAGTGTTAAAGGAGGAAAAATTAGGACAGTAACTGCCTACTTATCCTATCAAAAGGGCCTGTCTGCAAAACAGTACTATGGAAGAAAAATCTGGTGGTGTTTTCTCTTGTCTTATTTAGACATTGCAAAAGGTCTTCCTTAAATCAGTGGCAAGTGCGCACAAATGAGCCCATATGCAGCCTTGCCTTGTCAATTTCCTTGCATGTATCTTACTGTGCTTTGTTCCTTTGACAGCTGGAACTTACAAGGCAGGGGTAGACCTATTGGACAGCCAACCAACAAAAATAATAATTAAAAAAATTATGCACCCACCATTTGTGCTAATTTCTAGGGATGAAAAATTAATTTAAAGGGGTTGGAGAACAAGTGACAGACTTCCAAAGTGTGTTTTGGGAAGCAGTGGAGGAGCAGTCGGTGGTGAGGGAGGCTTGAGGCAGCACAGGCAGGCACAGTCGCTAAGAGCAGCAGCATTTCTGCAACCCACAATGAAAGACTATCCAGGGTCGGGTTGAACAACCTGTAGAAGAAGCCATGGGTTGTCAAGGTGGCTTGTTGCCAAAAATTAAACCACCCTGTAGAAAGCAGTTTGGGTTTGGGCATCACAATAATCCATCATGGCTACTCATGATAGGTTGGCATGTCGTGCGCACCCAGTCACTGGCTGAATTCAGACAACACGATAGTCAATGGTGGGGTAATAATCAACTTTACAGTTGTTCATCTAGGGGGTACTCCCCACACAACATGGTAATAAATAATCAACTGTGGTGTGGATTAGGATCGGTGCTGAGTTGCCTATGGCAGCATTCGGATGACACAATAATCAATACAACTGACGATTGTTTCCCCCCCACAGTTGCTTATTGTGTCGTCCAAATTCAGCCACTGTTTCTTTTTTCTCTTGCAATTTTACCTGCCTGAAAGACTGATAGTCTTAATATGCTCTGCTACAGCCTGAGCCATCTGGTAAATTTATTTTTTCCTGAACTTAGTGCAGGGATGGGGAATGTATGACCATCTCAGTGTTGCTGGACTGCAACTCCCATCATTCCTCACCACTGGATATGCTGGCTAGGACTGATGGGAGTTGTAGGTCAAAACATCTGGAGGGCTGCATGTTCCCCACCCTGGCTTAGTGTAATATTTTTGCAAATCACCTATCAAGAATATTGAGACCCACATTAGCCTAGGTTTTCAGCCCAACTCCAGTTATAAACTACAGATACCCATCCTGAACCAGGATTGTACAAACTGGACACTGCCTTGCTACCTGCAGTGGTTGTGATAACACATTTCTTCAAGGGGCAGTGTTGTATTTAAGGACTACAGCCTGAACTATTCAATATTCAGTAGCTGTGAGAAAATGTGGATCTAATCAGGAATACTTTTTATTTTATTTTCCTCTGAGGTTTAGGCTATGATGCAGGCCTCTCTATCATAGTCTGCTAGCTTTTACCACAGTTGGATTAGTTTATTTTTGATGATAAACAGCAAACATTGTGGGTGGTCCCTTTGCCCAAGGCTCATTGTGGCTTGAAAGGGGACTGGCGTTATAGTTGAAAAAATGATTTCCCAGCTTTCATGTGTACAGTCCAACTCATGAACCACCGTAGGTTTTGCCACTGATACTTATTATTTTGCTGTTGATGACTTTAAAATAGCAAATGCTGACCATTTTCTACAAGTGATAATTATTATTGCTTAGTTTTCATTAGGTTTTTGTTCATTCTCTAGAAAAGAAATCAGAGATGGAGATCAGTAGAACCAAAAGTGCAACTATCCACTTCAGAAGAAAATCTGCAGAGCATTAATTCAGAGAACCATTCTAAAGAGGAAAAGGACGAGAAGTAAGACGAGAGATTTAATGCAGTTCATTTGAATTCTTTTTAATTAAAAGAAATGACACTTGAGAAGGGTATATAATATCTCATGGTATTTATAGGGGATTTACATGCGTTTAAAAGGATGTCACCCACAGTCCTGCTGAAATAAGCACCACTGTACTATTATATTGATTAGTATTTTTTTATTCTATATAAGATTGTGGGATATGTAAGAAATTCATTATAAACCTTACCGTCTGATTTCAAAAACTTTCAGATTATAACAATATTGTTTGCACTAACTCTTAGACGTAAACTCAAAAAGTGAGGTGGGGAGCACAGGCAAACCAATGTGACATTATATTATTTGCTTTTCAGGTCCAGTTGCATACCAGAACACATAGTAAACTCGTTACCGACTGTACTGGTTAGGAAATGTAGCAGTTTACTTGATCCAGGTTTGCAGTGTAGACTCTGTTTGAAGATATTTTGTCTTGGTCAAGTTACAAAATTCCTACCATGTAATCACAAGGTAAATAAAAGATGCATCCAATAGAGCTGTCCCCGAGAAGTGCCTCATAATGATTTTGGAAGTGTTGTGTCTCCCAAGATACCTCTCATAAATGCAATACCATTACTTGGTGCCACACTTGTGAAGTTAACACCAGTGGCAGGTAGCCAAGGGCATGATTGAAAGGATGGAAAATAAAGTAAAAGGAAAGCATTGGCCTGTAAGCCAAGAGACCATATGAACGTTGGTAGTTTGATTTTGGATACCATCAGTTCAATCCTGGAATTTATCTGAGTTAAGAACTTCATGGCTATTTAAGTGTATCGATTTACAACAGTCAATAGCCCATTTGACTAATGCATTTTCCACAGTAAATTAGTGTGTGTCAGCCTAATGCTGCTGAGATAACTAGATTTGGATCAGTATTATTCCATTGAGACCATTTATGTTCTGCCTGATTTTTTTTCTATAGTAGAAGGAGAATCTAGCCACATTGCAAATAATTTGTTGGTGGTCATACCCTTTTGATAAGAGTTTATTCAGTTGGGAAATGAATAATCTTTTGGTGGAAAATGACCATGATACATTTCCTTATGTGTTTTGTTTTGTGTTTTTAGTTCCACAGGAAATGCATTGACCATTGGTTACACAACGAAAATGCATGTCCTATTGATGGCCACATTGTGTATAATCCATTAACCTGGGAGAATGTACCAAGCAAAGGCAAAGTCAATCCATTAGGATCTCAAGCAAAGACCTACCTCGAAAAGCAGATTGAGCAGGAACTTTTTATACCAGGGACTGGATTGCTTGTCAAGCAAATGAAACCTGGCCATATCCCTGAAAACACTCAAAGTAACTTTCAAGGATGTTGTAACAAGAAGAAAAGTCCTTCAGAGTTTGAACAGAATTTAACACTAAATGGCTTCAGTTACACTTATACAAGAGATTCTGGTCCTAGTCTGCATGGCACTCAGAAGATCAGAAAACTGAAGTTTTCTAGATATGTTAAGGGATTGGCCCTTATTCCAAAGCCTCGTGCTGATGTGTTTACAGAGAATGTAGTTGGCACTGACCTCAGAGGTTTATCTATAAATGGAAATTCAGATTAAGATTGCAATGCAGTACACATTTACTTGGCAGTAAGCCCCACTGCACTCAGTTTCGTTTATTTCTAAGTAAATGTGCATAGGATCAGGATGCAAGACTTGGTTCAGTTTAATACATTTCAAGAGAAATCAGAATTTATAAGTCTTTTTCACACTTTACTTTGTTATTGGGAGCAGGTTATGTTTTTCAACACTTTAAAAGTCTCAACTACTCATACATTTAACCTTTCTTAAATTAGTATTTCACTTTGTAGCAAATTATATCAAGCTACATGACACTTGCACAAGTTTAAAATACATAATTTATTTCCATTAATATATAAAATGGTAAGAAAAATGTATTTGGCATTTTAAGTCTTTGGCATACTATTAAACTATTTGCCCTGATCCTGCTTCTGCAATGCATATCCTAAGTTACAGGGAACCATGTGCACAAATGACTGCTCTACAGGTAGTTTACCAGCCTGATTCAGCAACGAGCTGCGCATGTGTGACCTTTATAAAAAAGTTTTGAAATCTCAGAACAGTTGTTCAGGCACGGGAAACAGTTGGATTCATTCCCTCCCCCTGCAAATTAGCTTTTCTAAAAGGTTTACATAGGCACTATGCCGAGTTGGAGCTTTCATTCTTTTTAGCTTTTTGTAACTAGCCCAGAGAACATGTTATTGGGCAGATTCAAAATATAACACATAAATAATTTAAACATCATTTTCTTGTACTAATCAAAAGCATGTACGATAATGTGGATAAGCGAACAAAGAAATCTACCATGGATGAGAACTAGGATGTTTCAAGCAAAAGTTCAGAGTTTAACATAAAGATGCCTAATAAAAAATAAACGATTTTGATTCTCTTGCCTTAAATTGTGGCAGGTGAGTTTCTTGTGCAAACTTGTAGGAATGTGGCAAGTTTGTAGGAATGTGGCAAGTAGAGAAGCTGCTGGACAACATTCCTGAGAATGAAGTTAAGTTTGGCATACTTATTAGCTTGTTATATTTGTTGCTTGTTTTATTGATGCAATTCAGTTATTGAGCAATGTTTATTTAAAACAAGTTTACACTGAACTGCATTTGCACCTTTAAATTTGTACCAATAAATGCAACTCCTGGAGTCACTTGATGAAAGCACGAATCTTCATAGAAGTGGAAATAAATTGCAAAGGGAATTGCTCTCATAATTTATAGCATAGATGTAATAGCACTGTACTAAAAGACATGTATTTAATTATGGATGGTAGTCTTAGAATGAACCAATAAAGAGACTACACATACATACCAATAGGAAACGTCCCTGTGTTTTGACATTACAGTAACAGCCGTGAGCAAAGAATAGAAAATTAGGTATAGACCAATCAAGTTGGCTGTACAGAGTTCAAAAAACAGAAATTTCAAACACACTGGGGAAGAGAAGTACTAGTGAAAGAGCCAGGCTCCTAATATATTATGAACAACCAAACATGCTGGGGCATTCAACGTATGGGAGTTCTATGCACAGGCCTAAACCATTCCACATTGTTTTATACAACTGGTTGGTATTTTTATACAGCTGGCTTCTACAGAACAGCATTTCCATAGTTAGTGCTTCTGAACTGGACCCACTGAAAAGCCATCAGTATTATTTATCATTGCCTGTAATAGGCTGTGAATGAACATATAAAAGGTATATCATGTTGTTGATTTCAGGATGATTGTGCTGAGGGCTAAATCTCAAAAAGTAGAAACAAAGTTCTAGTAGGCTAACCCTTGTGCTTTTTAAGCTTTATCACAATTTCCCTAAATTATTTCCACTGCAGCAGGTAATTGGGTTACTGGGTACAAATTCTCATTTCACATTTGATTAACTGCCTCATATTACTGAGTCCCAGGTTTCCCTATTAATCTAATGAGTAATGCCTTTTTCTATTAGAAGTCTACTCATGCTACTCCCCATATGACATGATTATAATCAACTGTGGTGTGGATTAAGGTCAGCATCGAGTTGACTATTAGTCAATGGTGTGTTCGATTGACACATCCCCCCTTCCCCCCAGTCCTCCCACTGGTATCCCATCAGACATTGTGAGTTCTGCCAGCTGGACTAGAGCAACAGCTACCACCACTTTGATCACTCTTGCCAGGAGACTCTGTAGTTGCCAAAAATAACCAATTGTGAGCAATGAAATGGTCAATGCTGCCCAACAGACAACACAATAACCAACGGTTGTTCAAATAAGCAATTCACAGCATTGGTTATTTGCGATGTTTTTTTCAGCCAACCGTGGAGTTGGTTATCATGGAGATGACACGATAACCAACCGTTTACTATTTAACCCACCATTGATTATCATGTCGTCCAAACCCAAAGAATTGCAGTGTAGCTGGAATTTGGATGAGTTACCTGAGTTGATATGGTTACTGACCCAACGGTTTTCATGTAGTGGTGTGCACCGAGTACATGATTTAGTTCAGACCCCGATTTGGCAATTCTGAAAGAAGTCCAATTCAGCTCATAGTGGTTTGGAAACTGCATGATTTGACTCAGTAGCTGAATACAAATCTCCCATTCACTATCATTGGAAATGAACAAATGACTGTATTTTATTTTTCTGTTTTACACCTGCCAAACTTCAGCGAAATAGGTATAGGGGAGTTTGGTCAGGTGCCTTTGTGTTTCTATATGTATGGAAACTGCCAAAACCTTTTATTTCTTAGAGTTTGATGACAATTGCAGGCATTGTTGCCACTACAGAGAAGATCATGCCTGCCAAGGTTCAGATGCACAGGTGCAGGGTACTGCAAAAGCCGTACAATTTGTGGGGTTTTTTTTAAAAAAAACACGATGCATTTATTTCCCTATACTTTTTTTAGGCGATTATTTGGTGACCTTACTTAACCTGAAAACTTTTAGAAGGATAGATGCAGTGTTTTTTGTGGAAGAGTGAAGGGGTAATTGATTTCGCCCACTCCATGGAGATTTGCAATTTGTATGAAAATTGTATTTATTTACAATAACTTTTAGGCCACCTTTAGGGTAGAACCCTCATATAGTGGGCATATGTCACTGATGTCCCTAGGGAAAAAAACCTGCAAGCCTTCAGGTCAGGTGCATGGTTATGATGAATAGACAGGTAAAGGCTTTTTTCTTTATGCTCAATTGTCACTACAGTCAGAAAGTGCAGTAGGGCAGAGGTACATGATGGATGTGGGGCATACAACGGCAGAAGGACTTGAAGCTCTAGCTTTTTCCAAACACGCATATAATGTTACAAAACAACAACTCCCCACCCTGGTACTTTCCTTACATGGCAAGATCGGGAATAAATGCATCAGTGTTTCAAACACACTGGGCATTTCACACAAATAAGCCACAGTGGTTGACTTAAGCCATGGTGGGCTGCAGTGCATGAGTGATTTATGAATATTTAAGCTGCGGCTTGTCATGTCATCTGAACCCAGGCAGTGAGGATTGTACAAGGGTCTTGCATAACAGCCTGTTCTAGGGTTAGGCAAGGATTGTTTAACCCTTGAATAGCCACCGTTGCTAGTGTTTAGGTGGCATGACAAGCTGCTGGTTGAACATACATAATACTCCTGACACATGCTGCAGTCCACTGTGCCTTAAACAAGCCACAGTGGGCTGTGGTGACTGTGCAACCAAGGTCACCGTGTCTCTGTGTTCCTCCAAATTGGAATTGCTAACCAAGCTTAAGGAGGGTTTCCTCTCTTTGATTCTGCCTTCTTTGATTCGAATTGGCCTGATTCTGTATTTGGCCAAATCTGATGCACACCCCTACATTAGGGTGACCAGATAAAATCCAGGTCAGGGCTCATGTAACTTTAACAGTTGTAGAGAAAAGGGAATTTCAGCCAGTGTCATTTGTATGCAATTAGTTCCTGGTGAAATTCCCTCTTCATCACAACCGTTAAAGGTGCAGGCACTATACTAGAGTGACCATATACAAAAGAAGGCAGGGCCCCTGCAACTTTAACTGTTGTGATAAAGAGGGAATTTCACCAGGGACTAATTGCATACAAATGACACTGGCTGAAATTCCCTTTTCTCTACAACTGTTAAAGTTACATGAGCCCTGACCTGGATTTTATCTGGTCACCCTAGTTTGTGTAGTTGCCGTCACATCTATTTCAAACCATCAAAACACATCACACTTCATCCTGAAAAAAGCCGTAAATAGGTGTACCCAAAGATGTAAGCCGGAACAAAATGTCTAGATTAGTGTTTACAATGAGTTATAGGCTCCATTATCTCCTCTCTTTTTTTACAGTCATTGGAGACTCACACTTGCTCATACATTATTGAAAAGCTTTAAAACAAAAGTAGTTCATTCTACTGAGGGGGAATGAACTACTCAATTTTCCTTTGGAGCAGAGAAAGGGATCTGTTGGGGTTTTAGGGCTAATTCACATGGTTGCATTCCTCCACTGAATCATGCACACAGATACATGATTGCATGGAGAAAATTTAGCATCAACTCTGCTCTACATATGGGGGAATTGGCAACCATCTCTGATAGGAGATGCTAGGAAAACTGCAAGCGGTCAGAAAAAAGATTGTCAGCCTCTCTAATACACATACACAGTCGAATTCAGCAAAAGGGATCAAGAATCACAAAAGCTATCAATTTTAAAAATTATTTTATTATAGTTCATGAACTCTTTTAACATCTTATAAATTTTAAGATACACTATAGCAATAGATCCATTAGTACCATGGTAGTTACACAAACATTATAAGCCACCCTTAACAAAAGAATAGAAAAATGTAGAAACACTTTTTTAAAGGGTGGGCTACAGAATGTCATAAAACCAGAATTAAAATCATATGGAATTCTAAATGTGTGTGTCAAAGAATCAGCGCTGTGGCAAGAGTGCTCATTCTCCATATTTATAGCTTAAATCTAATCAGCAGTGACCAATATTGTCTTGGGAACACTTGGGCTGTAACTAGCCTTTATGGGAGCCATGTGGCTTGATGCTGAAAGCAAGGGCCCTGCATTATTTCTTCCTTGCTCCTCATAACATGATAAGGGCTGCTGCTTTCACTGCCAGCAACGTAACTCCCATCATGTTTAATTCCAGCCTGTTTCCAACAACTGCAGATCACAGAGCTGGGTTGTTGATGCTATTTGAGTTCCTAGGCTGCAGTCCTATACATACCTACCTGGAAGTCCAATTGAACTAAACAGAGCTTCTCTCTGAGTAGACATGTATAGTACTGCACCATTAGCACTGACAGAATAGAAAATCTTCCCAGCTGAGCTGTTAACATGCACAAATAAGTTTTATTTTTTACAAAGACTCTGCATTTGCTGAAGTACAATAAACGGTTGTGCTTTAAAGTTGAGGAACAGTGTATCACCAAGTGGAAAATGTACAAATCTTTGATTATCTGCAAAGTTACTTTAAATTTCAATTGGTAAAACTAATTGATATAAAAATTTAAAATGCTAAGAACCATCAGAATCACTTCAGAAATATTGATTATGAAATGTCAGGCTTATAAAGGGGTGCGATGGCTTCAATTGCTCATCAGCAATAACACCTTTAATGTTTTTAAAAATATTAAGCCACAAGATTTAAATAAAAATGTTCTTGGTTGAAAAATATTTTAGTATTTGAAATGTTTTGATTGTTCAGTAACTGTACTCAACAAATCTAAATGTAAAACAATTTAAGGAAAAGCATATTTTCTAAGGCTGCAATCCAATCATTACCCGGATATAAATTCCATTTAAGTCACTGTGATTCCCACCCACCCAACCACCCCCAAGAAAATGTGCTTACGACAAAGTTGAAATCATCTTGGTCTTAACGTTTTGTGCATACTCCAAAGTCAATGGCTGAGAACTAATTTATATATTCAACAATTAAACGGCAAAGCCTTTTCTGGAATGTTTTACCAGGCTGCAGGTGGTGACAGTCATGCCTTCAAATGCTAAAGCAGACCAAAAGCTCCTCTATACATGTCAAAACACAAAACTAGCATGTCAAAAAGAATATATCAGGCTTCGTCTTTCCATGTTTTGTTTGTTTTTTTAAATGTATAGAGAGGTTTTATTATAGGGGAACATTCAAATGTGATTTCCCCCACGTGAAGTGGTATAGCCCAGGAACAACTTTACAATTTAATTCTAAGAGTGCAACCCTGTGCATTTTTATTCAAAAGTCCCACCAGGTTGGATCCAGAAGTTTATTCTATCGGGAGGAGTGTCCCCGAGCAGAGTTCTAACACTCTTACTGACAAAAAGGGGTTGGGACAGGCAATCTTTGCCAACTGCCTCTTCCCTTTGCAGCTCCAACGCCACCTCCCTCACTGTTCTGAAGGTCCTCTGTAGTAGATTTTGGGTAGGACAAACGAGGCTGCAGGTAGAGGCAAAGACAGTCTCCTCCCGTTTAACCAGAGGGAAAGCTCTACTGGATCAAAATTCCTCCAACTGACAGAAGAAACCCTTCCATCCATAGGAGGCTCTTGCTGGATCCAACCCAGTGTGTCCAACTGGACTTACTCCCTAGTGTGTGTAGGATTGCAACCTATGTATAAACTGCCTCTGTGAAATTAAAAAGGAAAGCTTTGGGTATGTTATCACTGTAGGGTCAAACCCAAAAACGGACAAGTTATGAGTTTCCTATCTCTATGCAGCCAATTAACTCTGGCCCAGTTTACAATCAACCCAAAGAGAGACTCCCCATCTCGACTTAAGTTACATTCCATAAATACATGCATATTTCCATTAAACATACTTCTCCAGATTTTGATGTATGCATTATTGTCCTGGTCCAATAAAGGTAGCCCAAGCACAGTAACAGTTCTCTGCATGTGCATAACCTTTTACTCCAATTTATTCCCGATGGACTGCATGTAAGCAGGGATCCACAAAGCTTGTTTCGGAATGCTCATGAGACTGAGGCAAGCCATCTGGAATTCTGATTTACTTTTTCCTTGGAATGAAGATCCACCATTCCTTATCATCACACACTTTCAAAGCTCCATCTCAATAGAGGTTTGCCATGTGATAACGAATGCTACTGTTTAGTAAATAGAAGTGCAAAACTTTCTTGGGCACACAGAACTAGTTGTACACTTCTTTGGATCCAGGCTGTGATGTTTTAATAAAATATATGTTGTTCAAATGTATCATTCCAGCTTCCTTCTGGCAAAGGTTTGTCATCAGTTGGATGTGTGGTTGGGAGGGGGGGTGTCATTTTTTTTAAAGCTATGAGTAAATGGACTTTTGCATGCAATATTCCAACAACAAAATAAATCTAGTTCTCCCCAAAAAGAAAACAATAAAATCTATGTTTTCTAATAATACTTTTTGGCTAACAGAAAACGTGCATGGTAGTGGGGGATAATTTAAGCTAATTGGTTTAAACATTTCATCAAAACATTAATGGTACCTACACAATTATGAAGACTAGTTTCAAATTTTCCCCAATTTTTACACATGTAACGCATATTACCCCAAAAATACAAAAGAATCTCTGCTTGCCAGCCTGCCTGGCCTCGCTGCTACCACCACCCTGAAGACTTCTGCCTGGCAGACTGCCACTCCCTGCAGGACCAGGCCCCCAGGTACAGAGCCAGCTGCTGTGGACTGCTTCCTTCTGTCCCCCTCCCTTGAAGGGATATATAAGCTGGCTGGCTGGCTGGCTGAGGGGGCCTGGGAGAGCCACCTCCGGCATGAGAGGGAGGCCTACTGCCCTGGGGGGGGGGGGGGGAGAGGGTGCCAGCTGCTGCCTGCTGCTGCCTGCTGCTGCCGCCTGCTGCTTGCAATTATGTGCCTGGGAGGGGGATACAGGGCCAAGTGGGGGAATCTGAGGGGCCCCCAATCAGTGTAGTGACAGGTAGAGGGAGATATGGCATTGTGACGACTTGCCAGGTAAGGGGAACACGGCCCAGACAGTTAATGTCTGTGCCTTGTTCCGGTCCCCCTCACAGCCACAGGTCTGTTTGTTGCCCTATCAGTCAGCCCTCGAGTCTCCAGATGCTGCTTTTAAATGCCAGATCAGTGCAAAATAAGACCTCCCTCATCCAATAGTGGATGAGGCGGCCGATCTGGCTTGCAGTACCAAGACCTGGGTGGGAGCGCAGGGAGGAGTCAGTCTCTCCCAGTTATGCCCACTGAGGTACTTGGTTCAGCATCAGGGTAGACTTGAAGGCCAGGGAGGGGGGGTTGCTGTGGTCTATAGGACTACTGGTCTGGAGTGTTTGCACCGTGTTGGGCCAACGGAGCAGATTAGGGATTCTGTTGGTGCATCGCCCACCCCGCTGCTCAACAGACTCCCTAGGTGAGCTGACAGAGGTAGTCTCTGGTGCACTATTGAGGTCCCCCAGACTGTTGGTTCTGGGGGATGTCAACATTCATGCCATGGGCACTTTATCTGGGGCAGCTCAGGATTTCCATGACAACCATGGGACTGTCGCAACATGCCACTGGCCCAACGCATGTAGTGGGGCACACTCTAGACCTGATTTTTTCCACTATACATGGAGATGGTGATCTGAAAGTGGGGGGACTTTACATCAACCCCTCTATCATGGTCAGATCACCACTTGCTGAGGTTTAGACTTACAGCAGCTTTTCCCCTCTGCATGGGTGGGGGACCCATTAAGATGGTCTGCTCCCAGAGGTTAATGGATCCGGATGATTTCCAGAGGGCTCTGGGGAGTTTTCCGGCTGATAGGGCTGGCTCTCCTGTCAAAACCCTGGTTGATCTGTGGAATGCAGAAATGACCCAGGCGGTTGACACAATTGCTCCTGAGCACCGTCTCCTTTGTTTAGCTTGTACAGCTCCGTGGTATACTCCAGAGCGGAGAGTGATGAAACAAAGTAGGAGATGGCTTGAGTACAGATGGAGAAGAACTCCTGGTGGATGCAATCAAACACTGGTAAGTGCCTATGGTAAGCTGCATTCAGGGGCAGTGAGGGCCGCAATAAAACCCCAATACTTTGCTGCCACTATTAAATCATTAATCTGCTGCCCAGCAGAGCTTTTCAGAGTTGTCCAGGGGCTTCTACATGCTGGCCCCAAGGACATGGTAGAACCATCTGAAGCCCACTGTAATATATTTGCTAGGCACTTCCAGGATAAAATCTTTGGCATCTGCCAGGATTTAAGACTCCAATGTTATAGCAGGTGAATCAAGTGAGGTATCCAGAGCATAGGCTTGTCCTGTTTTCTTGGATGAGTTTCAGTTGGCACAGCTCAAGGATGTGGACAAGGTGTTTGGACAGGTTCGTGCAACCACCTCTGTATTGGATCCTTGCCCCTCTTGGCTTTTAAAAGCTAGCAGGGATGGAACAGCCGGCTGGGCCAGGGAAGTGATTAATGCCTCTCTGTGAGAGGGAGTGGTCCCAGACCATATGAAAGAGGCAGTAGTGAGACCACTCCTGAAGAAAGCTTTTCTGGACCCAGAAAATCTTAACTTTAGGCCAGTGGCAAATGTTCCATTCCTGAGCAAGGTCCTTGTGCGGGTGGTTGCGAGCCAGCTCCAGACACTCTTGGATGAGATTGATTATCTGGATCCATTTCAGTCAGGTTTGAGGCCTGGTTTTGGCACAGATACAGCCTTGGTCACCCTGTATGATGACCTATGTCAGCAGACATGGTATCCTTCAGGCACGACTGGTTGAGTTAGAAGTGGGAGGCACTGCATTGCAGTGGTTCCGCTCCTACTTGATGAGTCGGCTCCAGAAAGTGGTGCTTGGGGGACATTGCTCAGCCCCATGGATTCTCCAGCATGGGGATCCGCAGGGGTCAGTTTTGTTCCCCATACTGTTCAACATCTACATGAAATTGTTGGGTGCGGTCATCCGGAGTTTTGGAGTGTGTTGTCATCAGTATGCTGATGACACGCAGCTCTACTCCTTTTCATCTTCATCAGGTGGGGCTGTGGATGTGCTGAACCAGTGCTTGGCAGCGACAATGGATTGGATGAGAGTAAATAAATTGAAACTCAATCCAGACAAGACTGAGATGCTGTTAGTGGGGGGTTCTTCTGACCGGATGGAGGGTATTCAACCTGTTCTGGATGGGACTGCACTCCACTTGAAGGAGCAGGTTCATAGCTTGGGGGTTCTAGAACTAGGGATGTGCACGGCCAAAAATATCGTATCATATAGTTATCAGAATTTCCAATAATAAATTTTTTTGGTTCTGATATTATCGGATGTTTTTGTATCATATCATTTTGGATTTCCGATAATTAATCGGAAATCTGATTATTATCGTATGATGCCATTTTCGCCATACGCTTGCATTGAAGAACTTAATAAATGGGTGTAACTTTTTATTTTATAAGATAGAGACATTAAACTTTTAAGACTTTGCAGATGGGATGTTGCTAGTCCTGGCTCCCCTAATTTCATGTCTCTATTTTTTAAAACAAAATAAGTTATAGGGGTCCCCCCAAAGCCCCACCCCCTGCTGTAACAGTGTTATTTTAAAAGTTTGAAACTTGAAATTCGGTCACAGTGCAGACTGGTTGTTGGTAGTTATGAGTGCAAAATATCAGAACAATCCCTCCACCCCTGTATTTTATATGAATTTTTGAAAGATTGTGCAACTTTTGACAGCTCTGAATGACAGCTAAAGCCACGGGCATTCAGAGTTGTCAGTAGTTGCACTATCTTTCATTGCTCTGAAATTTAACACACATGACTAGCCAGATTTCATAAGCACTGTAGGCCAGTTCCAAGTCAGACTTATAAAATACAGAAGTTATAGGCGTATTTAAATGGTGGTCAGATATTCTGATAAAATCCGATATTATTGGACCAAAAATTATTGGATCTGATAATTTCGGAGGGCTTTTGTATCGTATCGTTATCGTTAATTGATGTCTGATAAAACCATTATCGTATCGTTATCAGACATCAGAACGATACGATACACATCCCTACCTAGAACCGTCTCTGTCACTTGAGGCTCAGGTGGCCTCGGTGGCACGGAATGCCTTCTACCAACTTCGGTTGGTGGCCCAGCTATGGCCCTATCTGGACAGGGATAACTTGGCTTCAGTTATCTATGCTCTGGTAACCTCCAAGTTAGTTTACTGCAATGTGCTCTACATGGGGCTGCCTTTGAAGACGGGTCAGAAGCTGCATCTTGTGCAAAATGCAACAGCCAGATTGGTGACAGGGACCAGAAGGTTCAAACATATAAGACCAATTTTGGCCCACTTGCATTGGCTGCAGGTTTATATAGGTTTTAACCTATAAAGCCTTACACGGCTTGGGACAACAATACCTGATGGAAGCCTCTCCCAACATGAACATACCTGTACACTACTCTCCCGACATGAATGTACGAGTACGCTACGCTCAACATCAAATGTCCTCTTCTGGGTGCCTACTCCCAGGGAATCTCGGATGATGGCAACAAGGGAGAGGGCTTTCTCTGTGGTGGCCCCCCAATTGTGGAATGATCTACCCCATAAGGCCCGCCTGGCACCAACACTATTATCTTTTCAACACCAGGTCAAAACTTTTCTTTTCTCCCAGGCATTTTAACAGCTTAAGTTGAGGTTTTAACTGACTTTTTTTGCCAGGCTTAAAAGTTTAAAATGTTTTAAATATTAGCTGTTTTGCTTCTTGCATTTCTGTAAATTGTGTCTTTCATAGCTTCCATGCCCTTTTTAATTTCAGAAATAGATTTGTTTTAAAATTGTATGTCATAATGTGAAAAAGAATAATCTTCCTGATCCTGAACTTTTAGGAGTGACTGATTTTGCAATTTGTGAAGCTAAACTCTCTGATCTTTAATGCTAGTCATTTAACAAAGTAAGATATTTTCTATTTGCATTCTGCAAATAGTGGTGGGGGCCAATTTTCACATGATTTCAATTTAACATGAGACAAAGGATTTTTAGATTGAAAATGTTGTCAATTAAAGGCCCAACCTCTTTGCATTTTAACTAGGAAGTAAGTCTGCCTCTGATCTGTGGGACTTACTCCTGAGTAAGTGTGCATAAGAGTGCAGCCTTTAAATACCCTAAAATAAAAACCTAAGAGCCCAGACCTCAAATTATTATGACCTGACTGGTGAAAAAGACAGTATAACAAACTTCCTAGTCTATAGAGAGCCTTCCCCACCCTGGGGCCCTCCAGATGTTTTGGACTACAATGTCTGGCATTCCTGATCACTGGCCAGACTAGTTGTGGCTGATGGGAGTTGAAGTCCAAAACGTCTGGAAGGAAAAAGGTTGGGGAATGTTGCTAGAAAGTATGGCTTTTATTTTAGTTTGAGCCTGGATAATTGTTTGGAAAAAGAAAACAGACTCCATTAGCTTAGGTTAGATTTACTTATTAGCTTAGGTTAGATTTAGACTGTATGGCAAGATAAAATACTTCACATATACATGCAGCTACTTTTCTGTTAGCCAAAGTTTGATCACTGTCAGAATGAGTATTTAAAAACAGAAGATGTGCTTTTATGGACTTCCCTTTCCTTTATACATTTACTTAATTACATTTCATGCAATCATTTCTTTTGGTAATTCTTTTCAATTCTACAATAAATTCTACCCCAAGGATGGCTGTTGTCCTATAGGCCAGATCCATAGCTTACCTTCTTCGAATTCAGAAGTGCCGATCGGTAGTCCCTGAACATGTTCACAGTGCACAAGTTATGTTAGGACACATTTAGGGTGCATACAGACAAACATAATGGGAATGGTGAAGCCAGTTGGGGGAAGACAATTGCCACGTTTTGTAGAAATGTACAATTTTCTTTTCAGGAGCGAGCTCACTGGAAACCAGTTCTTCCAGATTCATCCTGTTTGCAGCAGAACCAGGCCATGCAGAACGCTTATTTGCTAGTCCCTGTGATGTTACAAGGACATGCCCCTGCAACTCAGGCTTACCAGAGCAGTTTTTCAATTTATAGAAAAAAGTTGGCTCAAAAATGTTGAGAGGATGAGCTTCTATGGTGTGTGTTAAAAAAAATACAACCCATTTAAACCATAGGAGGTTAAGTGAAAGACCCATTTGCATTCAAAATGCTGATACACATTTGCACTGCAAACCTGGTGGGAAGCTGGACTTGGTGACTACTGATTTCAGGTGACTCTGTAGGCTAGGCTGACCAGATAAAATCCAGGTCAGGGCTCATGTAACTTTAACAGTTGTAGAGAAAAGGGAATTTCAGCCAGTGTCATTTGTATGCAATTAGTTCCTGGTGAAATTTCCTCTTCATCACAACAGTTAAAGTTGCAGGGGCCCTGCCTTCTTTTGTATATGGTCACTCTAGTATAGTGCCTGCACCTTTAACTGTTGTGATGAAGAGGGAATTTCAGCCAGTGTCATTTGTATGCAATTAGTTCCTGGTGAAATTCCCTCTTCATCACAACAGTTAAAGGTGCAGGCACTATACTAGAGTGACCATATACAAAAGAAGGCAGGGCCCCTACAACTTTAACAGTTGTGATGAAGAGGGAATTTCACCAGGAACTAATTGCATACAAATGACACTGGTTGAAATTCCCTTTGCTCTACAACTGTTAAAGTTATATGAGCCCTGACCTGGATTTTATCTGGTCACCCTACTGTAGGCCTTAATCCTAGGCCTTAATCTTAGGCCTTAGGCCTTAATCCTGGGCAGTGGGCACACTCACTTGGAATCAAGTTCCATGGAACTCAACTGCATCTACTTCCAGATAAATGTGCTTAGGATAGCTGTGTTTCATATTTTCCACACAGATCGATCAGCAGCAAACAAAGTTTCCTGCAAGACCACTCTGTGCCATCAGGATAACCTTATCATAAGAGAACCGCCTTATATCATGTCAGACCATTGGCCACCAAGCTCAGAACTGTCAACAGGGCCAGACATTCCCAAACCTGGATCCCCAGATATTGATGGAACATAACTCCTACCATCTCTGACCATTGGTCATGGGAGCTGTAGTCTATCATCGTGAAGGGACAGAAGGTTGGGAAAGGCAAGTTTACACTGTCCAGCAGTGAGTCTCTAAGGAAGCAATTCTATGCATGTTTAGATAGAAAAACGTCCTTCAACTCCCAGCGTTCCTCAGGCACCATAGCTAGCTGAGGAATGCTGGGAGTTGTAGGACTTCTATCAAAGCATGCATAGGATTGTACCTTAAGGCAGCCTTCCCCAACCTGGTGCCCTCTAGATATTTTGGACTACAACTCCCAGCATTCCTGAATGTTCACCATGCTGGCTGGGGCTGATGGGAATTGAAGACCAAAACATCTGGAGGGAACCAGGTTAGGGAAGGGTGTGCTAGGGTTTCAAATAGGTACAGATATCTTTGCCATCCCTACCTGGAAATGCTGGTACCTTTTACATGCATATCATGTGCCCTTCTTTGCTATTTTTACAGGTATACTTCCACATTAGGAAATTAGTATGCTACCAAATCAGCCCCATAAGGCCAATGTTCCAAGGGGGGGAGGGACCCTTTGTAGAGATGTCTAAGCTTATTCAGATCACAGTTGAATCCCAAAGATCTGAAATGGAGTTTTTCATAAGCAACAATGGACCTCTAAGAATGGAGCTGAAGTTAGCAAAAAAGAAGCACATAATTACTTATTCATTACTTCTTTTTTCTTCTCTTTGTTAAGGCTACAACATAGTATAGGGTATTGTTTCTTAACAAAATATCTTCTACCTGGGGCCATGTTTACAATAATATATATCCTGGACACTGAGGGCCAAGCTCTGCCCTAATTACATTAGTACAAATCTAGTTATCCTAAAAAGGGAGCACAATTTGGCTCAATACATACTGGAGTAGCACATGAAAAGCAGAAGTGTGCACACATGAAATACCATTTGGAACACAAGTCCCTGATTCTTCCCCCACCCTCCCTTCACAAAGAATACACAGAGAACAACGTGGTGGAATGTTATACAAAGCATCAAGGAAGAGGGTCCCAACTGTGCATTTGAGATGACAAATGCCAGCTTCCATCTTGCTACCCAGCATTACACCTTCAGGAAACAATATATGGCAAAATGTCCATTAACAGACACCAGCTGTAAAAATAACATTAACGATCTTGTTATTCACCGTGTATCCCTTCCCCATGGCAATGCAACCTAGCATAAACAATGCTTCTTACTTGACAAGTGTCCAATTCCATATCAGATAAACAAGGTTGCATTTGGGCTTTTTCTAGGATATATATGCACCGCATCTCAGAAATTTTTTTTGTACATTAAAAGAACAACACCTGATGCTTCGCTCAAAGCAAGGAGAACTGGTTTCCAAGAAATATCCCATTGCACTCTTATGAACATGTAATCGGCTCTGCGCTTTAAAAAAATGCAACTTTACCTGATTCAGGTTGAACACTGCAAGTTTACAAATACAAAGCAAAGAGCGGGGAAAGGATATGAAGCACCGTACAGACCAAAAGGCAGGCAAGACCGTGATTTTAATTGATTGGAATGAGTGGCCTCTCTTCTCTCTTCTTCCAGATGTTGGCTTTGCCTTCTCTCTTGGCTAGAGGTGGCCTTCCCCGCTTCTTAGCTGGAGGAGGGCTGGCCTCATGCTCTTCTGCTGTGTTTCTCCTCCTAGGCACTTCTTCCGCTTGCTGTCCTATGACCGGATCACTCCTTCCATCGGGCATATCTTTCACAGCTTGATCCTCAGGGGTGCAAACGGTGGTCCCACACTCGCTGCTACTCAGATCCAAGTCTTCCAGGTAAAGGACCTTAGAATGTTGCATGCTTTTAATGAAGGTTTTCTCCCTCTCCAGTTTCCGACTGGGATTATGCTCATTCATATCCACTCCAGAATCCAAGCTAGTATCATTACTCTCAGTCTTTCTGCCCTTCTTGAGATCGATGAATGAATGCCTCACTTGAGCTATTGGCTTGCCATCCAATGACACAAACCACGCCCTCGGATGTGGAGATTGTTTGCCTTTGGAAAGCTCGAGTAAGGTTTGCTCTGAAATGCCTTGAAGTTCTGATGAAAATGGGGTCATTACCACAGCTTCGTTTAGCGTCCCTGGGACAGAAACCGACTCTAGCAAACTACTGGTATAGCGCCCCCAATTCGCAGCTTGAGGAGACAAGCCCTGTTGCCTATCTAGTGCAGCTGCTTCATCTCTGAACGTTGGCGCTTGCAGGTGAGAGTGCGCTGGCATTTTGGGTAACGTATAACTTTCCCGACTCATAGGTTCCATCATTGGGCTGTAGACTAACTGTCCTTTTCTTGGCAAAGTAGCTGACTTGGCTGCATGCAACTGCTCTGGGGAGTGGAAGAGGTCAGACGTTTGAAGGATAGCAATAGGTTGGCTATAAAGATGCATTAATTGTTCTGGGAGAGGAGAGAGCCCATATATTTCCTCATTCATAGGGAGATATTGGTTCTGTTCTTGCGAGTCTCTAGAAGGGGAAATACTTCCACTGATGTGTTTGGTTGGCTGCAAATGCCTTGCTCCCATATTAGGTTCCAAAGGCTGGGGTGAGCTCCTGCAGTGAGTGTTCTTGCTGGAGGACTGGTACAAAGCACCTTCTGTGTAGATTTTAAAACTGTCATGGACCTTCCTCTCTTCACCTTCTGCAGAAGCTCCCCTCTGGGGGCTATAGGATGCTAACCTGGGTGAATACAACTGAGATTTGTCCTCTGGCTTCAGCGACACTTTGGCAATGCCGAGGCGATTTATGTGTGTTGTTGATGTTGTCTGGTCCTTTTTTAAGATGTCCAGTTTAGTTGTATTTTTCCTTCTCTTTTTTGACTGACCACATTTATCCCTGTGAAAGAAGGAGAAAATAACCAATCAATGCTCAAGCTGTACCTTGTACATCAGCAGAAATCCCGACTGCAATTAAATAATGGTGAAATGTAAACAGCCTGTGCTCAGGATCACAACCTGGGTATATAAAGCATCCATTTTGTTTTAGATTTTACAGATACGTGTGCTATACGTATCTGATACCTTTTAACTATTTATAAATCAGATTGCTAAGAAAACAGAATATAACTGAAGAGAGCTACACAGTCCTAGAACTACTGAGCATCTTCTACATGTTTGCAAGTGTGTGCATAGGCCATAGCTTAACTAGCCTTCAAAAACCAAACAAAACTGAACAGCAATTTCACGGGCAGTTCTGTTGTTCCAGTGGGACCCACTGCTAGCACAATGGGAAGTTAGCACCTCCTAAAGTGACCCTGGAAATGAACACAAATGCTTGTTTCCAGATTGGGGGAGGTCAGTGGATCTCCCTTCCACAAGCTATGCTTACCTGCCCCATTTCAGAAACAAGCGTTTCCTCTGCTTCTTGTAGATTTAAGAACTGCTTGCTTCCTGATGCATTAGCAGGCAAGAGCAGCATTAGATACTCCAAGGCTGCAAGGAACAACTCCAAGCAGCGAGACACAAATATATTTATCAGTCATGCCATAGTTCCACATCACCACACCATTCCCCTTACCTGCAGTAGCAAAGGAGTACTACAAGGAACCCAATGATAATGACGATGGTGCCTCCCAATATGGCTGTGAGGAACACTGTGTGGTATGCAGTTATATCCTTAGTAACTGTTGTAATGATAGAGTCTATATTTTTCATCATGAAAAAAAAGAGAAAGGGGAGAGAAAGTGATTTCTTGTGCAATAACATATTGTGTCTTCCCATCTTTCACTTACTCTGCTTCTCCTTTACATTTTCACGTTAGACAGCTCAGCAAATATCCATGTTCCGATTCAGATGAAACAGAGATAGCTCACAGGGGTGGAAATGACTTTTGTAGTTCAGTTTTTTGGTCTACAACTCCCATTGGCATAGCCAACAGTCAAGAGTTTGGGGAATTTTAGAACAGACTAGGTTGACTGCCCCATGAAGGGTACATAATGGGCCTTAGGCCTACACCAGTCTTGGTGTAATATAAGCTTTTTATAGGTTTGTGACACAAAACAGTATCAATAGGAATCCACATCAACCAAGACATCTAAAAGATGCCTGGACTGGCTGGCTACAAAAGAAGGAAGAGAATGACAAATAAATAAAAGTTTTCCTTGAGCATCAAGTTGATCTGGTGGGGTGGGGGGGGTGGGGGGTGGAACACCTCGTTGCTTTTCAGGAAAGAATCCCTTTACAAACACCATCCATTTGAAAGTTATGGTGGTATGTAACAATGAGAAGCATTCAAAGTTGAATTCAAGAAGTGTTGGAAATGTACACAAAAGTATTGTATAATACACACTACAAGAGTATTTCCCCCCCCCCACACCCCCTGCTCTGCACCTTTCTGGAGAGACAGTTTCCCCAAGAACAGCAACAGTACAAGGGTTTTGTGTCTGTCTTCTGAATTAATTCTGTGCATGCATTGCACACCTGAACATCCAAAATATCATGAGACTCTTATTTCATTATGCTATAGAATAAAACACAATTTTCTCATGCCTATCGCCCCCCCCCCCCCAACACATCCACAAATTCCACCCCCACAATGAGCAGGAGCCCAATTAAAATTGGGACAGAGCCATTTTTCCCTATCCAAAGTTCTGACCTCTGACTCACATATAACGATTGCCCTGAAAACAGTAGCAACTAAAGGCGCAATTGTAGTATGCCTGTTCAAACAGAAAAAAAGTCTTGCAACTCTCAGCATCCCTTCAGCCAGACATGCTGGCTTGGGCATACTTGCAGGACATTTTTCTGTCTCAACATGCCTAGGATTGCACCCTAAGTTGCATTCCAAATAATTGCATGTTTCCATGGTATACCTCTGGTTCCAGGCAGTGGGGCTGCTATCCAATAGCCCAGACTTGGAGCAGTGTATGTCCATACCAGATGATCACCTGCGTCCATTACCTTGCCCATCCCACGGTTTACCCAAGCACCTGTAAAAAAAAAAGAAGGAAAGGAAGTTACATGCTTTCTTTAAGGGCAAAACTCCTTTAAATCAAACCACAAGCAGCTCGATGCATTACAGAGCTCTGGTGATGTTCCCGGCTGGATTAGGCTAAGGTCCATCTAGTCCAACATTCTGTTTCTAACAGCAGGAAGTGGGAAGTCTCTTCCCTAATGTTCATTGCCAACATCTGAGTTCGTGCCTCAGAACAAGGAGGTTCCATTTAGACATCATGTATAGGGCTTTTGGTCTCCCACAGCTCTATGCAGGCTTTCAAAGAATGCATGCGGGCTTAAAGCATAGAGGAGGTGTGGGCCTACTCACCAGCCCTGCTGGCCCCCAATGTTCCTGCATGTGCCGGCTTCATCCTGACCTTCATGTGTTAAGTTTGAGGATCTGAAAGAAGATTCTAAGCATGATAGGCTGAGCATCTTTGCAATCTTGCACACAATCAGAAACTATTCCACGGGGAGCATTCCAAGAGTGTTCAGCCAAACTGTAGAATCCCCCTTGAGACCTTCCTGTTCAATGTGGGGAGGGCAGGGCATGCCCAGGGACATTGGGGCTGGGGTTGGCATGCCTGCCCCCCCCCCAAGATTTATCCCCATACATGTTCTTTGAACACCTGCATAAGGTTCACAAGTGTGTCTAATCCTTTCTAAAAGTCACCTAAGCTAGTGGCCATCACTACGGGATAGGGACCTCTGCATCCACATCAATGTTTAAAAGCTTGAAGTGTGCTTCAGAGATTTCATGTGAATGAAGTAACTGTTTGATTTCAGAAACAGCATGCAGTATGAAACATGCCAATAACATTTAGCTTCTAAGTCACCCTTAGACAATTTATTTTCCCCCCTTTTTTTCTAAGTATATATTTCCAAATAGCAAACTGATTATTTGACACAACAGTGTTTGATTTCAGGACTGAATTAAGCACTCATCCTAAGGATATTGTGCAGCACAATCCTATATATATCTGCTCATAAATAATAGGATTTCTTCCTGAAAAGGAACGAATTGCCCCATCCCCCCCAACACACACCAGATCAACTTGATGCTCAAGGAAAACTTCCTTATGTATTTGTTATTCTCTTCCCTCTTTTGTAGCCAGTCCAGGATTGAGCATCCACCCTAAGCATACTGTGCAACACATCTCTGCTCAAAAGCAAGCACCACTGACTTCAACAGAATGTGCTCCCAGGTAATTATGTCTAGGTCTGCAAGCCTAAACGTACATAAGCCCCTGAGTACGTTAGTGGAACTACAAGCAAAGTTATTTGTATTTGGCAACTTATTCTGGAGTGAATGTTGGCAATGCTGTTGTCTGTTTATTTTACGGTCAAGAGGTAGGTTCTTGCTTACAGATTTTCATGCCGCAACAAACCTGTTAAGATTGTGATCCTGTGCACACATACAGGATCACAACCTAACTTGTTTATTTTATCATGCAATCTTACACCCACCTACCTGACAGTAAGCCCCACTGAACTCAATTGGACTTACTTTTGAGGAAGCATGTATAGGGTTGCACTGTTAGTGGCCTTTCTTTTCTTCTGAAGGAAATTGACCTCAATGAAGCTTTCTTCTGTGTAAACATCCATAGGGTTAGGCTGGAAGTTGCTGAGATGCAACAGCACAGTTTGTCTCTGTGCTGTTTGTCTTTGTGTGTAAATTGTAACGCTAACTGTGCTTCGTTGTCTGTGATAATGCACAGCAGGGAACACCTACCGGTTTTCATGTCAAAGGTCCATGCTGGGATAGGATCTCCTGCTCTTAGTCCACTTGTTGGCAGAAGGGGCAATGTAACATGAATGGGGCCTTCCACTTTCAGTTCTTTCCCAGCTGAAAATAGGTTTACACATATTGCAGCAAGAGGGTTTAATTCAATACTTTTGAAACCTAAACAGATACATGAAAAAGGAGATTAAAAAAAACAAAATAAAACAATTAAGCATATGAAATATAGGCAAAGTGCAGACATAACATTTTAGGAGCAATTTGATAGCACCACTGCTACGTGCAATTTATGCACAGATGTCTTCTATTCCCCTGTGGGCTCCAGTCAAATTGGTTTTATTATAGGTGTTCAAGCTGAACCCAAGGGAATTCAGTTCCTTTTCCAGAAGAGAAACAAAAGCTGATTCCATAGATATGTATAGGTATTTAAAGTACCAGTTTATTTTTTTAAAAAAAAATTAAAATGGTGGAGGAAAGGTGCATTTACGCATCAATGTGTATGGCTCCTCTAAAAATATAGGACAAGGCTACCTCTCCTCCACAGCAAAGCTCTAAAATTCCATGGTAATTTATTAAAAACAAATGTTCAGTGAACAGAATGTACTTGCCCCTTCCAGCACTAAATCTAACATCTTTAGGTTTTTAAAACCTTTTAAGGAGGAGCAAATAGGCATTCGGGGTCTAACTCGTTATCCCATTGTATGCCACTGAAGCAAACATCTGCCCTCTTCTCCGTTAGATTTTTCCCAATTATCCAGTTGCTGTCATAGACTGGAACTACAACAGTAACTGTTAATAGGAAAATAACTCTGAAAATGTCTCTCTACAGACAAGCTCAGTTTCAATAGCCATTAGCGGTGGAGGCAGTACAGAAGGGAGCCACTAGATGGTGATAAAAGGCACCCAAGCAAGCTCCTTACATTTCCAACTCATTGATAATTAAAGAGCATAGCACAACCTGGCGCCCTCCAGAAGTGTTGGACTACACGTCCCATTATCCCTAAGCAATGGCCTTTCCACCCTGAGATGACGGGACTTGTAGTCTAGCACATCTAGAGGGTGCCAGGTTGGGGACGGCTAGTACCACCGTATTTAACAATAGGGGAGGCTGCCTTATAATGAGTTAGACCCTTGGGCAAACTAGCTTCATATAGTCTACATTGAAGGATAGTGAGTCTCCAGAGCTTCAGACAAAGGCAGATATTTACTGGACCAAACTATCCTAATCCCTATACAAAAATTATCCTGGTATATGTATCACTGTTCTTGTGCTTGAGCACGCATAGTAGGCTAAGTCCATAATCAGCAATTCAGTGAACACAATGCTGTACATATTTACTCAGAAGTAAGCCCCACTGACCCAGTTTGGACAAGACAACAAATCAAGGTTGATGCAAACTATAGGTTATTATGAACAAGCAGGAGCGAATGAGTATGCTGGCTCCCAGGCGCTCGCCCACTCGTTTTGGTAAACAACCCAGGGACGTTTTGTCCCTGGGTTGTTTAGCGCAATGTGCAAACTTGGAATTGTGGGTTGTTGAGGAAGGAAGAACCGACATGGAACCCAAAAATATCCCTGGGTTGTTCAGTGCAGAGGGTGAGCACTTAGGAGCCAGTGTGCTTGTTCACTCCTGAACAACTCACAGTTTGTTTAGCCATGGGTTGTTGTGTCATTCAAATCAGGCCATAGAATTCAACTGGACATACTCCAGGTAAGTGTGCATAGGACTGCAGCCTTAAAGGATTTGCAAAACTGTAGATCTAAAAGAAAAGGTTTTTCGCTGTGACAAATAAGTGCAACACAGGAATGCTCCCACTAATCACTCTTCTGTCCAAATGTGGAATGGATGAATCAGTGCAAGAAGGTTAGCACAAAACAAACACACCATAATCTTCAAGAGGCTAAGCACTGCCCATCCCTTGCTCTAATCTACCTGTATGAGGCTACAACCCTATATACACTTACCCAGGATCAATTCCCGTAGAACTGAATGAGACTTACTTCTAAATGAACATTATTTTATTTACTTATTTATTACATTTTTATACTGCCCAATAGCTGAAGCTCTCCAGGCAATTCACAATTAAAAACCATAAAATACAACGTCAGAATATGTTTAAAATTTTAAAAGTTAAAAATACCATATAAAACATGCATTAGATTGCGCTGCTAATCCGCTTTCTGACATTCAGTTTTTAGGCATGGAAATTACCCATAAACACAGAGGGGGAGAAATGTAATTAGTATAGCAACAAAGAACGAACAGAAGCAATTAGTTCACATGCAAGATACTTTGCAGAATCAGAATGCTTAAGCATTATTTAAAACATTCGCTGTATCAAGCTATTCATGAGGTGAAAACTATATACTAGGCATCTGTATTTATTTAACAATAAAATACATGGCACAGTTATGCACATTGGAATATTTGTCCCTCTCTTTTTCTAGAAGCTTGCAACACCTGTGTCAAATGACTAATTCGTGCACAGCTTGCAGGGAGGGGTTGTCAAAGAAAGGCTAAAAACAGAATTATTAAGTATCTGAATCCTTCTTAAGATTTGCAGATAAGTTAGATGTGTGTTGCAAGGAAACTGTCAAATATCATGTATCAATTAACTTCCACCTGCCCCTAGGATAGGCACTGTTTTCTCAGGAGCACATAAATAATTTAAAAGAACACATCAGAGAGTTTTCAGGAGAATCAAAGGGGGGGGGGGAATAGAAAGTTGCTTTGTTTGCGGGTTCTTGAAATGCAAACGGTGTAAGCATACATTATTAATCTCCATATCTCAGCATGCCTGCACTGGTCCATGGGAAGAGATGAAAAAATTGGGCAGCCACATGAAACAAACCAAGATACACCACTGTAATGGGCTGGCAATAAAGCCGTGCTCAGTGAACTTGTGAACACTGCTCATTAATGAAATCATAATTCTACGAATACTGTGCACACCGCCTGATTTACGACAAGGGAGAGCGCACTGGAACTTTTATGGGAGTATTCCAGGAACAAAACTGGTTTAGAATAAATTGTTGTGCATTGACATTATTTCTCTTTCTTTCTGTGCATTATTTGGGGAGTTTGAATTTGTATGAATCTGTACAACTACATTACAGCCAATGCAAAAGGAGATTTTGAAGATTCCATGATTATTGGCTAACTAAACAGAAAGCAAGAGAGGGGAGGCCAATCATCCCCTCTCTCCCACATTCCCTTGCAACAGGGGGAGGATGACAATCTCAGCCAGCAACAAATCTGCGGAAATGCAGTCAGACCATAGAACATGGCTTCCAATGTTAGAATTTCATCCAGCCATAGTTTTTATTAATCGAGTGGCAAGGGTTTAGTGGTGATTCCGCTGCAGATGCTTCTAATTCTCCAGGACAAGCACAGAAAAGCTATAGTGTCTCCTCTGTGCTCTGACAACATTGCAGGCGTAGCTTTTGACACACATACACCCAAACCCACCATAGTTCAAATGGTAGAGCACCTGCTTTGCATGCAGAAGGTCCCAGGTTCGATCCTTGACAACTCCAGGTAGAGCTAGGGAAGACTTCCGCCTGAAACCCTGGACAGCCATTGCTGCCAATCAGTGAAGACAATGTTGGACTAGATGGACCAATGGTCTGACTCAGTATAAGGCAGCTTCCTGTGTTCCTACAATAGTCTTTATTATGGAGGCTTTGGAGGATATAAATTCACCCCAACCTCAAAAGTAAGGCCATTTGTTCAGACCAACAAATAAGGTCATGATTTCTGTCATGTGACAATCTGACATTTCTGAAATAATGATACCCTAGCTAAACACGAATGGATTTTATATGATTAGTCGACTAAAAACATTTCAATGAACAAACGCATCTTGCAACAAGTTAAAGGACATTTGTTGAAATTTAGTATCACAAGAGATAGACTGCTGGGAACATCTACATGACAGACTTCATAGGAATTCCCAGGAACCCTGTTCTGTAACACAGGCTACAAGATTCGAATGCAGAATCCTGGGCTTCTTCATCCAGCAACCATTCTCAGGATTCCCTAATGAAAGCAACGGCAGCTAAACCAACATAAACAGGTACACGTTATGTCATTGTTAATTTTTAAGCCGCCTTTTGATTAAAAAAAAAACCCTCAAGGTGTTTTACAAAGGATAATATAAATAAAAAATTCAAACAAGAAAATACAGCTTATACATTTATGGCAGCAATATCTCAATAGCCTATTTAAAACTAAACAACCCTAAATGCCAAACACATCCTTCCTCGTGCTTAAAAGCAAAAAAATAAAAATAAATCAATCTTCCAACATGCCAAAACTACTTATATGTTTTCCCAGGTAGGGGAGAAGGGAAGAGCAGATGGAAAAGCTTGCCTCTGGTGTTAACAACAGTTTCTTCTTTGCAGCATCGATTTTTTTGTGTGATATAATCCCGTGGAGAATTGCATTACGTGCCCTGGTGAACTTTGGGATCAATCATTATTCATCTGCATGCACCATTACATTTTCAGGTCTAACCTGCACTTTCAGGCTTGAAAGCAGGGGTGCAAAACCAGCAAAGAAAGAGCTGTACATATCAGGATCGCTGGAAGAGTGGATTAAGCTGTGCGCGGTGTGTGTGTGTGTGTGTGTGTGTGTGTTAGGGCACCCATCAGGGGGTGCAGATTAGGCTTTGGGGGTCCGCATGTAGTCCATGGGCCGTGGGTTGTGCAACCCTACTTTAAAGGGACCCTCTTTAGTTCCCCATAGTAAGGGGATGAAGTACGAATTATTATTTTTTAAATTTACTTTATTACAATTAATTATATACCACTCCCCATTCAAGAATTTCAGAGCGATGGACAAATCGAATAAAAACAGAATAAAAACACATTAAAAATACATTTTTAAAAGAAACGAAAGTGCAATAAAACCACAGCTGGTCATAAAGGAAAAGCTTCCTAGAACAACGAAGAATTAGAAATCCTCAAGAGTTTATGGCGAATCTAACATACCTGACTTGTTTAAAAGAACTCCTGTTGTATAGAGGAAATGGTCCACTTTCAAAAACTGTTGTGGCACCGTAAGGTAAGCGGTTACATTTGTGATATGGTGGTTTACAGGAAGTTTAATTAAATATTTTGGAAACTGGACACTTGGCTGTGATTTGGCATCTGAAAGAGAGGAAGAATCCCAAGTCAGCAATTTAGCAATGCTTCATTCAAATAATGGTCACTTTTGATTGCCAGCACCACCCAAGAACTCATATTCAAACAAAACACACATTTACTACCTCCTATGTAGCATTTATATTTGCTAATGTTCAGGTAACGCGCTACATTTAGACTGCATGTTTGAAAGATAATAATCTATAACAAGGCTAAATACCCTGTGGCTTGAGGGCCTTGGCCTAATTTCATGCATCCCTCTGCATGTGATCAGACCTCTGGTATGAGCAATCACTCCCTTCTCTGGCAGCCTGCAGAGTGAGAAGGAAGAAGGAGCAAGAGGAAAAAGGGGGAGGCAGAAAGACGAAAAGAGCGACCCACCCACTTTTCCCATGGGCTCCCTCTTGAATCAAAGTTCTCCTTTTTCCCTTGTCAACCTTGACCATAGTTAACCAGGGTTCCTACCTTAACTCTGACTTCAAGTAGATTTTCAAACCCTGGTTTAAAAAGGAACCTGGTTAGTGTTGGTGCAGATATAAAGCGGCATCACGGTTAACACCAACTTGAAAAGGGAGGGAGCATGTGAGCCTGTGGCCTCCTTTAACCATGTTTAAGAGTGACAGCATTATCTGGTTACAAGGGAGTATCTCAGTGACACACATACACAACTCCGGATGCTTTCGAACAACACAATAGTCAATGGTGGGTTAACAGTCACCTCCACAGTTGATTATCGAGGGGGTACTCCCCACATGACATCATTATAATCAACCATGGTATGGATTAAGGCCAGCGTCGAGTTGACTATTAGTCAACAGTGTGTTTGATTGACACATCCTCCACACTTTCTCTGCCCCCCAGTCCTCCCGCTGGTATCCCATCAGCCATTGTGAATTCTGCTGGTTGGACTAGAGCAGCAGCTGCTGCTTTGGTTACTCTTGCCAGGGGACTCTGTAGTTGCCGAAAATAATCAACTGTGTGTGATGAAATAGTCAATGGTGCCCGACACACAACACAATAACCAACGGGTTGTTCAAATAATCAACTCTGCACAGCGTTGGTTATTTGCTTTGGTTATTTTGGCCAAATATCCAACCATGATGTGAAAAAGTCCTGACAGATGACACAATAACCGACTGTTAGCTATTTAACCCACCGTTAGTTATCATGCCATCCGAACCCAGTCACCATCTTTCATACCAGAGATTTCCCCATAAATACATTAACTATACTTTATTTATTTATTTATTTATAATATTTCTTGGTCACCTTTCAGGACAGGAGTCCTCCCAAAGTGGCAGCGGCATACAATAGTTAAATTCACATAATAAAAACTGTTGCAGTAATAAAAACAGCAAACATTCTAAAACAAACAACGAACCCCAACATAAGACAAAACCTACAATACACAATTCCAGCTGCAACCCAGTCCAATAAAACATCATCACAGGAAGGCCAAAGTAACATTGTAAACTTAGCGGTGTAGGCAAGTATTGCCTTTTGTAATGAAAGCTGTCAATCTCTTCATGTCCCTCTGTGATTTTATGATTTAGAGCAAATGGCTCTAAAAACAAATTTTGCAACTGCTAAAGTAACTGCAGCAACTGTTCCTGGGTGAAATAATAGCCCCTGCCCTGTCAAGGCCCTAAAAGACAGATTAGAGCTCAAGAGGCATTGATGGGAAGATTTCACCAAAAAGGGGGTGGTGTTAATCTATCTGTTACACTAACAATGTGTTAAGGAACTGCACAAGAAGAGTCAAAAGGATACAAAAGTTGCTTTGTCATGAAATATGAGGATTTCTCCCTGGGATATGGTGTTTGGGAACCCTTGGTTGAAGGCATCCAGAGGTGCTAAAGCCAGCAAAGTACATACTGGCAAGGACTTGACAAGTGAGGTCAGGTCAAATCAAATCAAGTCCAGTTTAGGGTGCTGAATAGCCAAGCAAGTTAAGACTAAGCAAGGTCTTCTAGGCAAGGAAGTCCATTAATTGTATGTTTTAATTTTGTAAAGTTGCCTTGAGGCCCAGCATTGGGCAAAAGGTAGGATATAAATAAATAATAATTGCCAAGACTCAAACAAGGCGAGCTGTTGACTCAGCTACAGTTAAAGGCTTTCTGAAGCCTTATAAAGGCCAGCAGTTCATGATTGGAGCCTGATTTGTAGCTGCTGACTCCTTCACGGTGAGTGGTGGTGAAGGCTATAATGAGGGAGTGTTCTCTGCATCTGAGGAGTAAGGTAGAGGAACATCCTCTGGCCAAGCAGGGGTCTCCTCTGCCTCTGAGTCCTCTTCGAAGGCTGGGAACATGACATCTTGTAGTAAGGGGGCAGAGGGATGTTAACTTGAAGTCACAGCTGAAGTTGGCAGGAAAACAAGCTCGTTTGAGGTCACTGCACAGATTACAAACAGCTGGCATACATGGGTAACAAACTACTTCACTAACAAGTGCACCGGTGACAGGGTGCAGGAAGTGAGGGAGGAGACTGCCAAGAAAGGAGGGAGGGCACAGATGGCATGGCGTAATCTGTTACTAGGCAGACTTCCAGAACCAAGATTGGTTGTGAGGAGAGGAATGGCTGCATTTCCTGCCACTCTATAGCTGATCATTGCAACCTACGATAATACTACTGTTCGAGTTCAGAAGACACGACAGCCCATCATGGATTAAATAACCCCCAAAAGAAGCCATGGGTTGCAAAGGCGGCTGTTTCATGAAAATTAAGCCACCAAGCTGACAGAGGTCCAGGTTTGGACAACACGACAACCCACCTTGCCTTATTTCAAACGACAACCCATGATGGATTGTCATGTCATACAAACTCAGTCAATAAGTCTTTGAACCTACCAATCCCAGTTATAATTAAACATGTGGTGAAAGTATATGTACTCAATTTACAACTAGACATCATCTTAAGAGAAAATGCTTTACAATCTTGTATATTACTGCTGTTACTTACCAGATAGTTTCCCAGTAATTAAAATTGTATCATCAAACAGCCATATATTTGCCTGGCTTTGAGGGAACAGTGAAAGTGTAACGGATGAATATACTGAGGGAGATAAACCATTAAGAACAGGTTACTACACAGGTATATATCGCACAAGAAAGTTCTATAGAAGACTAGAGCTCTGGAGAATGGTAAAATTTAGGACATGATACAGTAGGTAACAAAGTATTTCAACTGGGAAAAGAATTGATTGCATTGATTTGGATTAAATGTAAGATCCTGTTGCTTTCACAGAGTTTGCAAAGGTACACAAGTATTCTAGAAGTTCTATAATATTTAAGTAACTTCTTTGAGATGTTTCACTGATGTTAAAACCATATTGAAAATGAGATGAATGTTTTTGTTTAAAAGTTCCAGAATATCAATTTTTTAAAAAATAAAAGACTGCCTACGGTATTTTCTATGTGCTGAAATCAAGGAAATTGCATGAAATAACTGCAGACATATTTTATCAATGTCAAAATTTGTTTATTTATTATTTAGTATGCTGTTGGGAATTTGATTTATATATGGGTGAACTTATAGTTTGGGGTTATTGCTGTTATTTTGGAAACAGAAGCTTAAAGCTATTTCAAAGTTTATAATTTACACGATCTCTTCGGCATACTCTGTATGGATTCTGGGTTTGTGAGAAAATATTTTAAATCAAAACTATATATGTTAGGAATGTATTAATGACCATTAGCTTAGTTGTAGTAGAAAACTGGAAAATAGGTGCAATATCAAGCATAAAGGGATGGTTGTGATGGTGGCTTTGTGGATGAAAAGCTAAACCATGCTAAAACTACATGCATGAGAAGCAATAAGCCTCAGGCTTGAACACTTTCCTCTCCCGTCTCCTCCTTTGGCATGACCCTGAGCAGGAAATCAGAAGCTTTGGCATTCCCTCAGTTCAGATGTCATGAGAAACCGGTTAGTTTAAAAGCAGATGTGGTTGTTTCTGATCTCGTCCTTGTTGCTGCTTTGGAAGAGATGAGTGGACTGGGGAAGCTCATGAGCCTGAGACTTATTGCTGCTCATGTGAAGAACACCAAACTATGATTTAGTATTGTCTGAAACAGGACATTATATGTACATGAATAATATAATTGTTGCAGATATTTTCACTAGGCAGTATCCATTCACAGCAGGGGGTGGACAACTTTTAGCAATACCCGCCACCAGATCCCAGTGGGGGCCACACCCACCCCTGCAGAAATCGCTACCGCCACTGGAATTCCCGCTGAGTTTGCTGCCTTGGTAGTGGAAGCAACACAAAAACAAAAACAGTGACTTTGAAAGGAAACCAGTTCATGCTCCTGGGAGGTTTCCAAAAGTGCGATTCTGCTTGCAAACAAGGTGCGTGCTCCATGCATGCCTTATTTCTTTGAAAAATTACTGGGCTTTTTTGGCAACCGCCACTGCAGCAGCAAATTCAACAGCAGAGGCAGCAAAGACAGCCATGGTGGGGGGGGGGGGGCTACATGCAGGTAACAGACTGCACTCTGACCACCCCCCACCCTGTCTGCAATTCATAGATTTCTTTTACCATGGCATGGGAACCTTTTCTTAATTATTAGAATCATCCATTCATCTAAGTTCTTCTCTTTATGTATTAATTTACGTTGTTAATTTTTCATTTAGCCTTTCGACTGTTAAGGAAATGTTCCCTAACTCTCAAATTGAAGAATCACCAGGAACAGGCAAAGTTCAGTCCAACAGGTTTATTCAAAACAACGTATGAAGGAGAGAGAAGTGGCACATGGGTAGTACCAAAGTTCTCTGAATCACAAAGACAAAACTGTAAATTTATCTCTGTTACAGGTTTTGATGTCACATACCACTCACCCCCTCCCTCCTGTGATGGATACATGCCAATAAATGTTTCAACTAAACAATATCTTAAACCATAATAAAACAATATCCGGGGCATTTGATGCCTCCCTGAAATTTATTGTTTCCTGATAACCTTCGATTACTGTAACTTGGTGTTACTTGGTTTTCTCTAATGGCTAATAATTTTCCTTGCAAAGAACTGAAAATGTTTACATGATAGGTGCCATCATGTCTGTAAGATTGTGTTTGAGGGCCGTTGAGTTATGTTTTACTTACAACACCATTTGGGGGATGTGCTTGTGAAATTTGTTATTAGGAAAGGATGTTTTGGGTTATCATGTTCTGTGTTTTTCCTCTGAAATGCTAGAATGTGAGGTGTGAACTTTGACTTGGTGCAGCGTAAAGTGTCTCTGCTTCACCTAAAACGTTTCTTTGAGACTTGGGGGAAACCAAAGTTTCAGATTTTGATTTTATATCAATGCCCAGATCAAAAATCTTTATCACTACCTTGCTATTTTGTAAAATCATTTTACAAAACAGAAAAGAGGCATACAATGTTTTTCTTTTGTTTCTTTTAAAAAACAATAATACAAAGCTTTAAAAATAATAATAAAAAGGCAAATAGTAATACAAAGTTTCTAAGCAGAAGTACGACAATTTTAACCTCCCTGACACATCTGGAAAACACATTATTGTATTTGAGATAACAGCTCAGTTCACACATCATGACAACCTACCATGTTTTAAAACTGGATTTTCATGAGCAAAGCAGCTTGCCTGATTGGTCCCTCAGGAAGCCTAGAACAAACCATGGGTTCTTTCTCTGGTTTTCAGGGGAGAGACAAGTCAGGGTTTAAGGTTCAGGTGCAATACAAAACAGCTCAGGGACAAGGCGCCCCTGGGTTGTTTAAGCTGCTCCTGCTTGTAGTGGCAGCAACTGGGTAGAATGAAGCCACACAATGCCTTATTCACAACAAGCCACAATTTATAAAAAATGTGGTTGTAATGATGTGTGAAACAGGCCAATATGTTACCAACCCTCCTTCCAACTCTCAAAATGAAGAGGTTTTCAGCCTTCTTCAACATAACCTTCATATATGCAGTGAAGAATTTCAATGATTTCAATAATTTTATGGATTTGGTATCTATTTTATATGTATTCCAAGACAGTGCCATTTACCTTTACAGTTACATTCAGGCACAACCTATTTTGAGTGGCTTCATTAAGTCAGATTCATCTGGTGACAATTCGTGTTGAATTACCCAAGGGAAGAAAGAAAGTTCAAGTGCATTTCATTTTTAAAAGTGGTTTACTTACTTGGCATTCTCCCAGTCTTCCAAGGCAAAGGGGTTAACATATAACCATCTTTATAAGCTGCAATAGTTAAACTTAGACCTAGTTGATAGGGAACTCGTATCAATACTGCTCCATTATTTCCAGTTAACGTGGAATTTGTTTTTGTATAGTTGACAAAGACTTCCACAACTGCTTGCCGTAGATATTGATGACTGATGATGTCATTGACTTGCACCTTCAGGGTAAACGTAGATCCTAAATAGGAGGAAAGGAAAAAGAAAGCCCAAACATTACCATGAGATTAGTTATATTCCAACCTAAGTTTTAAGTGGGTGGGTCTCTCACTTGTTAGGCACAGGTTTCTCCAATTCAAGAAAAATATTTGCTTGAATTCCAGATTTAATTGTTTAACTGAGAGAAAAATGCATACTCTACTGGGCTGTGGAGTTCCTTCCTATGGAAGATTGCACATGCACCTCTCCATTCCACCACATACCTCCTGGGAGTGGTGCATTGATTTTGCACATATACACAGGCCTCATTCATGCAATTCCCCCCACTCAAAAAAAGAAAAGGAGAGATGCAGGGGAGATGAGAGAGACATTGCCAGAGCATTCTCACCCAAGTCACATACTACCGGAATTGCTTGGTGGAGGGGAAAGACATGTATCCACTCTACCGCCATGCAAGGCTAATTCCAATCAAGGTTTCTCATTTCAAAAATTAAAATATATTTGTTTGCAACTAAGTAAGACCTGTATACTAGCCTTCCCCAACAACACCCATCATCCCCAGCTAGAATTGCCAAAGGGGAAATGCTTTATACAATTTAGGGGCTTAATCCCAAACCACCAATCATATAGCCTACACACTCTGTAGAATGATACCTGCTTAGAGAAAAGAGATTTCTACTTGCTTCTTTCTGTACACATCCAAGGATGCTAAGAAAAATCACTTAATCCCCAAGCATACATTTGCTGTGTGATAGACTTTTTCAGACTTGTTTCAAAATAGAAACTGTGGAGACCCCTGACCCTTTCCCCTAACCATTTCCCCATTGAAATCCCCTCCCCCCCCAAAAAAAATCTAATCGCTCATTCGCTACAATGGCTAATGCTTCAATTCTATGCCTATGAATTTGGATGTACGCCCCAATGAACAAAGAAATATTTCCTTCTGATTAAACATGCATAGTTTCATACTGCAAGTATGTAGAATTTCCATGAGCATGGACTGGTAGCAAGTGAGGAAAATGGCATTTCTCTGAGACATGGAAAGGATTTCTCCACGTTGCTTTCTGGAGTCACAAACATTTGTAGTTTGAGAACTGAAGACAGTATGAAGGTATAAAAGAGAACTACAAGATGAGTCTGTGGGTGATCCTGTAAAGATACAGGATGGAATTTTCTGGATCCTAACATCTATGATAACTGATAGTCCCTGGATCCAGTACAAAGCTCACAATACATGACTTAATTTGTCATTTGTAATATTTAACTCCAGAGGTCATATTTTCTCTTTTATGCTTTTTTCTTTTATACATGTTTGATAGGCAATCATGGCTCAGTTTTAAGAGATCATAGGCCAGGAAACCCTTTGTGCCTGTGTATGCTACTGGCATGGTGCTAAAGGTTGCTAGCACTATCTCAATTGTGTAAATGCAACAGCACCCATTGGATCCTATCTTGTAAGTGTGTATTTACATTTCACGGAACAGAAATTAATTGTTCCAAAGTATTGAAGATCCTGATCATTACCGTTCACTATATTTGAGTCACAGAGTTTTAACTGAAATTCTTGAGGAAATACGCTCTTCCATTTTGGTGGTTTAATTTGAAATAGGTGAATGCAGCTGCTTAAAATAGGTCAGAGTATGCCACATGCTTCCCTGAAAAAATCTCAGACTGCATTTGGACAACTCAACAGTCAATGGTGGGTTAATAGTCAACTCCACAATTGATTATCAAGAAGGTACTCCCCACACGACACAATTATAACCAACCGTGGTGTGGATTAAGGCCAGTGTTGAGCTGACTATTAGTTAATGGTGTGTTTGACTGACACAACCCCCCTCTCCCCCCCTCAATCCTCCTGCTGGTATCTCTTCAGCCATTGCGAGTTCTGCCAGCTGGACTACAATGGCAGCTGCTGCTTTGGTCACTCTTGCCAGGGGACTCTGTAGTTGCCGAAAATAACCAACTGCCCGACACATGACACCATAACCAACAGTTGTTGAAATACTCAACTCTGCACGGTGTTGATTGTTTGCATTGGTTATTTTTGTCGAATAACCACCCATTGTGTGAAAATGTCCCGACAGATGACACAATAACCAACCGTTGACTAACCCACAGTTGACAATTTAACCCACAGTTGGCTATCGTGTCGACCGAACCCAGTTATTGAGAAATAAATGTTCTCATGAGAAAATTCTAGCGAACTATAAATGCCAGTGTGCTTATTTAAAGGCCTATGCATAGATCAAAGTAGAATAGAACAGAGCAGAAAAAGAATACTTTGAGGGCAGTGAGGGCAGCAAAAAAACAATACTTTGCTGCCACTATTCAATCATCAACCTGCCGCCCAGCGGAGCTTTTCAGAGTTGTCCGAGGGCTTTTACATGCTGGCCCCAAGGACATGGTAGAACCATCTAAGGCCCGCTGTAATACATTTGCTGGGCACTTCCAGAATAAAATCTCTGGCATCCGTCAGGACTTAGACTCCAGTGTTATAGCAGATGAATCTAGTGAGGTATCCAGAGCACAGGCTTGTCCTGTTTTCTTGGATGAGTTTCAGTTGGTGCAGCTCGAGGATGTTGACAAGGTGCTTGGACAGGTTCGTGCAACCACTTCCATATTGGATCCTTGCCCCTCTTGGCTAATAAAAGCTAGCACGGATGGAACAACTGGCTGGGCCAGGGAAGTGATTAATGCCTCTTTGCAAGAGGGAGTGGTCACAGGCCTCCTGAAAGAGGCGGCAGTGAGAACACTCCTAAAGAAATCTTCCCTGGACCCTGAAAATCTTAATAACTACAGGCCAGTAGCAAATGTTCCATTCCTGGGCAAAGTCCTGGAGCGGGTGGTTGCGAGCCAGCTCCAGGCACTCTTGGATGAGACTGATTATCTGGATCCATTTCAGTCGGGTTTCAGGCCTGGTTTTGGTACGGAAACAGCCTTGGTCGCCCTGTATGATGACCTATGTCGGGAGAAAGACAGGGGGAGTGTGACTCTGTTGATTCTCCTTGATCTCTCAGCGGTTTTCGATACCATCGACCATGGTATCCTTCTGGGACGACTGGCTGAGTTGGGAGAGGGAGGCACTGCATTGCAGTGGTTCCGCTCCTACTTGGTGGGTCGGCTCCAGAAGGTGGTGCTTGGGGAACATTGCTCGGCCCCATGGATTCTCCTGTATGGGGTTCCGCAGGGGTCAGTTTTGTCCCCCATGCTGTTCAATATCTACATGAAACCGTTGAGTGCAGTCATCCGGAGTTTTGGAGTGCGTTGTCATCAGTACGCTGATGACACGCAGCTCTATTTCTCCTTTTCATCTTCATCAGGTGAGGCTGTGGATGTGCTGAACCAGTGCCTGGCTGAGACAATGGACTGGATGAGGGCTAATAAACTGAAACTCAATCCAGTCAAGACTGAGACGCTGTTGGTGGGTGGTTCCGCTGACCGGATGGAGGGTCTTCAACCTGTTCTGGATGGGGTTGCACTCCCCTTGAAGGAGCGGGTTTGTAGCTTGGGGGTTCTCCTAGAACCATCTCTGTCACTTGAGGCGCAGGTGGCCTCAGTGGCACGGAGTGCCTTCTACCAACTTCGGTTGGTGGCCCAGCTACGTCCCTATCTGGACAGGGATAACCTGGCTTCAGTTGTCCATGCTCTGGTAACCTCCAAGTTAGATTACTGCAATGCACTCTACGTGGGGCTGCCTTTGAAGGTGGTTCGGAAGCTGCAGCTTGTGCAAAATGCAGCGGCCAGATTGATACTCGGAACCAGTAGGTTCGAACATATAAGACCTACTCTGGCCCGCTTGCATTGGCTGCCTGTATGTTTCCGAGCCCGGTTCAAGGTGCTGGTTTTAACCTATAAAGCCTTACACGGCTTGGGACCACAATACCTGATGGAACGCCTTTCCCGACATGAACCTACCCGAACACTACGTTCAACATCTAAAGCCCTCCTCCGAGTGCCTCCTCCGAGGGAAGCTCGGAGGTCGGCAACAAGAGAGAGGGCCTTCTCTGTGGTGGCTCCCCAATTGTGGAACGATCTCCCCGACGAGGCCCGCCTGACGCCAACATTGTTATCTTTTCGGCGCCAGATCAAGACTTTCCTCTTCTCTCAGGCATTTGGCAATATCTGAGGAGCCTGGGTTTGTTTTGTTTTGTTTTTGTAGTTTTTTGAAGTGTTGAAGTGGTTTTTAAAGTACAGATTGTGTGTATGTTGTATGTTTTTGCTGTTTTAATTTTTGTATATTGTTTTTAATTGTTTTTAATCCTATGTAAACCGCCCAGAGAGCTTCGGCTATGGGGCGGTATACAAATGTAATAAATAAATAAATAAATAAATAGTCCAGAATGCTATTGGAAGAGGAAAGATTCACTTTCCTTTTATTCTTCTCCAAGAAGGAAGGAGAAAAAAATGTTGACAAGTGCCGAAAGGTAAACAAATTCAGAGGGAAAAGGTTTCTCTTTAATGTGGCACCCTCATTCAAATAGACACACTTACTCATGTTACACTTTAAGAGCAGCAGGTAAAGGTTACAGGAAGGAGTCTTTATAACACCAAGCGGGAGATTAAAAATGCCGGATATAGAACTGTGATTTACTCTTCACAGGTTCACATCTATTCAAAGAAGCCTTAAGAATCTTCAACACATCACCTTTTCCTTCTACAGAAAAGACAGATTTTCACTTCACCAGTCACAACACGTATTGGCATAGATCCAATATTTCCTCTCATCAGTGGAAGCACTCCCTCAGTGGAGTTTTGCCCCAAACATTCTGCCTGGTGTGGGGGTGGGAAAAGTGATTTTGGCCAATTCTCCCCTCCCACTGCAGTCTCCAACACCACTTTCAATGCTGTTCTAGAGAGTCCCAGAAGGGGCAGATTCTGTATCCATGCCATTTGGGGGGCTGGGGATGAGAAATGAGAATGGATTATTGAGAAACTTGGTAAAATCGAGGCATGCATTTTGGCTAAGGACCGCTTCATGCATTACAAATTAATAGATGTAGCATGAATAACACATGTGAAGGAAATACACCCTTTTTCTTTTCTTTGCTCATCAGCGGATGCTATTGCAGCAGCAACACACATTTATTTAGTAAACTTTTAAAAAGAATAATCTACTTTAAGAGATTTTTTTTTAAAAAAAATTGCTACCATACTACGGAAAAGAGAACAAGGTGGGGAAAAGCCTCCTGTGTTGTAATTAATGGAAACATTTTAGGTCCCCTCTACAAGAATTCGGTTTGACGCCTGGTTGTCCGATTATGCACATCTTCTCGCAATTGCTTTTACGGAAAATCACTATACGCGGGAGGCGGTTAAGCGCATAACAAGTCGCCTTACCGGTTGTATGGAATGCGCTTTAGAGGTGTTTAATGCGGAGAATTGCTTGTTTACATGGTCATAAGGTGCTTTAACGGCCGCGGTAAATTAAAACTCGCTATTTAATGTGCATTCGATATTGCGCATAATCGCATAGAAAAGGCGCCTCGACCCCTGATTTGCGCTCTGCTCTTGTAGAGGTCAAAATTTTAATGCGTCTTGAAAGAGCTTTAAATCGCTCTTGTAGAGGCACCTGTAGGCTGCCCAAAAAAAAAGGCCTTCAAAGCAGTGTAGAGGATAACAATACCAAAATCAAGTAAACCATCAAAAACACTAAAAACATCAGTCGATAGGCATATCAAAGAAAGAACAGTGGGGGGGGGGGAATTAAAAACCATCCTGGCAGATTTTCAAAACAAAGCAGGAATAACAAAGACTGTAAACCAAAAGTCTTATGAAACAAAACACGTTTCAAGGACTGCTGGAATGCCTATAAAATGCAGCTCCAGATGGATCTCTCAGGGTGGGAATTCCAAGCTTAGGCACCACTACCCACCAGGACCTGTCTCATTTCACTACCAGTCGCATTTCTGATGGTGGCATTATGGGATATTGAGCACTGATGCTTTCAATGAGCGAGCATGTTCATGCAGCATAAGACAGTAATGCCATGGTTGCAAATGTATAGGGTTTTAAAGTGCTTTGAATTGTGCTTAGAAACTAACCAGGAACCAGCGCAGACAAAGTAGCAATGGAGCTGCAAGATTCATGCTTTGGGCTTCTGACAGCAGTCTGGCTGCAGCATTCCATACCAGCTGCAAATTCTAAACACTTTTCAAAGGCAGCCCCAGATAGGGTATTTACAATAGTTTGGCTTCGATGTGACCAAGCCAAGGATGACAGCAGCCAGATCAGCTTTCCTCAGTAAAGGGCACGGCTGACTCACCAGCCAAAGTTGCTCAGAACTGCTCCTGGCCAAAGCTGCTTCCTGAGGATGCTGGAGCAAAACCAGTCCAGGAGCATGTCCTGTGAATCTGACCCTTCAGGGGAGACACAAACTGGATCAGAACAGGCTGTATATCTAAATCTGGATTTGTTTTCCTACTGATTAAGAGGTCAGTCAGGCTCCTGGGAACTGTATTTATACTACTCCAACTATATTGTAAGGTGCTAGGTAGAGGCCAGGAAAGTGGGATATAAATAAATAAAATCCCAAGTGACTCGTTATTTAACAAGTCATGCAAACGCCTAGGAATTCTAAGTATTTTAACTAGTTCATTGCTTTAAAAAAAAAACCTGATGGGGACATAAAAAATTGAGGTGTTCATATTTATGAGCTATTTACTCTGCTACAGGATTCCGCAGAGTCCTCAGGACAGCTGGAAAATATGCTTCCAGCCTTGCAACCATCTGCTCTAAACTTGCTGTCAGCGGTAAAAATATTTCTTTTGTTTTGGTAAAGTAACATAATCTTTGCACCTTACTCCAGTGCCCCAATTTCCAAAGGTAAAATGGCTTGATTAGAAATGCAACAGCAAGCAGGAATACATGAAGACATATTGCAATGACAATACCCATTATTCTCTCCCTGCTCTACAGATTTTCCCTGAAGCAGGTTGATTATGCACTGTATTCAGCACAAGTAACATAGAGGCTATCTTCACTACTGCTTTAAAATGGTTTATAACCGTTTTAAACCATTTTTAAAGCAGTAGTGTTGATAGGCTCATACTCAGCCATAAAAGGTACTGTGAGAATGTCATCACTGCGAGTGACTGAATACAAGCTTTTAAATGCATGCAAACATCTTTTCTTCCCCATCAACACATACATCTGAATTATATCTAATACCATATTCTTTGCATCGGGAACATGAAAAATCATTTAGACATAGCAAAAACTGGCTGCCTGATTTTTGAGCAGTTATTTCCTTTACATACAACACTAAAAAAAACTGGGCAGAAATTTCACAACTATAAAGATATGTGAACTTAGCATTTAGTATGCCCTAATTTGTCATTCTACCAATACCTATCAAGAGATAGCAAGTGGGGATATTCTAGCTCAGCACAGTCAAGGATGCAAATAATGAATCTTGGTTTTCCCAATAGGTAGCTGGGAGAAGCAATATACTCAGAAAACTCCCACAGAGTTCAATGGTGGTTTTATAAATAGCAGAACTTGGCAAAGTCACAGATCAAACCCAGTCAAATAAACATAAGCTGGATGTCACCCAAATTGAGGGAATAATGAAGCAAACAATAAAGACACTGAAATGTACCAAAGTACTTAGATGAAACAACCAATACTGTTTACAAAAATTAAAAGTATGCATGAAAAAACATTATTTTATTTCTTTAAACTTGAAGCTGTTCTTACTTTCTGCTATTTATTTTTTTATATCATATCACAATTTTATTATGTGTTTATTTGTCACCAAATTTGTTTTTATTCCTCATTATAAGCCATCCTATAAATGCAGGAAAAATGTTTTGGGGTAATTAAACTGTTACATTAAGTTTCAAATTGAGTCAGATTTCTGACATCATTATTACCTGAGTCGCCAGCGTGATCTTTAGTTACTCTTCAACACAGCATTTACAACCATAAGATGTCAATCCCTGTGGCAGCAGGCCATCTTGTTTAACTGAATAGCAAGGTTTGCTCATGCTCTTAAGAAACTAGGTCTCATTAGTTACAGCTAACTGGGAGCTACCCACAACTATAAAACTGGAGATTCCCACTAGACACCTTCATTGCCCAGGAGGAATACCACATAGTGGAGTGGAGCAGGAAATCTAGACTGCTATTAGAGAACACAAATGAGACCTGAACAAAACATTGCAGTGTGGAGTGATCATGTTCAGTGTTCTCATCAACTATCCGCACCTTCATCCAGGATGGCCTTGATTTAAATCAATTTGATTTAAATCATGATTTAAATCACAATTTTTATCACTACTCAGAAAGATTAGATTTAATCATGTGACTTCCCCCCCCCAAAAAAGTGCACTCTTCCTCACTATAAGCTTAATCCATATTTTACACAACTCAAGAGTTACCAAAGACTCATTCTTGCTGGTATAAACTTAATATTTACAAGCAGATGCAGGTTTCATTTTTAGCTTCTTGCGCAGATCTATTTCACTCCCAACAATCCATTCATTGAAGTTTGTGAAACTTAGCACTTAAGAGGTAAGGGGTTGATTCTGTGTACATAGATTTGCAAAGGAACAATGGGATTGTGATCTCTGCAGACACAAATTCACAGTTTTGAGAACTGTAAAACCAAGCATCTGGGATAATATTTTCTAGATAGAAAAATTGCCCAATAATCTTACAGAAACCTCTGGAAGAGCATGGCATTGTGAATGGATTAATGGAATTAATTTACAAAAAAAATTAAACATTGCATGAATATACAGCCTCATGCTACATAATTAAAAACTAATTCTTATTTCATGATAAATAACCTTTAGACTATAATGTATCTTAAATAGAAAACTATTTTTAGACAGATTTTTCATCAAAAAGCATTTTATTTTTAAAAATCTAATTTAAATTTTAAAAATCCAATTAATTTTTTTTTAAAAATCCATTTTTTTAATTTTTTTTAAAAAATCATTGATTTTTATTAGGGATGTGCACGGACCCCAAAAATCGGATCGGACTCGGAACTTCACATTAAAAAAAAATCGGCTCAGAAAAATCGGAGGTCCACTGTATCATATCAGATCCGATACCAACATTAAAACTGGACATCTGATTATTGAATCGGACACCATTTTGAGTGATTTTACACACAGACTAGTATTGTGTTACAAAAACGCCTATAACTTTTTTTATTTTTAAAGATAGAAGGATGAAACTTGGCCACATTGCAGATGGGTTTGAGGTACTTCTCTGTGAGAAAATTCAGAAAGATAGCTCCAGGCATTTTGTGGCTATTAATTTTTTTAGTAACGAACCAGGAATGCCTATAACTTTTTTATTTTAAAATATCCACACATGAAACTTTGTCACATTGCAGATGATATATTGGGACTCGTGTGTGAAATTTCAGAACCATAGGTGCTTGCCTTGTGTGGCAATTAATTTTTAAAAAATGGGTAGCAGTGAGGTAGACAGTTATGGCTTCAACTTTTTTATTTTTAAAGATCCAAACATGAAACTCATCTACATTAAAGGTACCACTTTGGTTGACATATGTGAGCAATTTCAGAATAGCTTCAAGCACGTAGTGGCAAGGTATTTTGGGAGAAATGAGGAGAGAAACCCATTTAACTTTTTTATTTTGAAAGAAAGAAGCATGAAACTTGCCCACATGGAAGATGGGTTTGAGGTACTTATCTGTGAGGAATTTCAGAAAGATAGGTCCAGGCATTTTGTGGCTATGAATTTTTTACTTTAAAAGTTCCAAAAGTTGAAAAAATAGAGACTTTGACAGCTGTCAAACTGCACCCCCATCCCCCGCCTCCCCCCCCCCCACATTAGCTGTCAAAATCCCAAGTGTTTACAGCACACTATGGTATGAATACAATTATTGCACTATTCATAATACAGAAAATCACACAATATTAACAAAACTCCACCATTTAAACTCAAAGGTATCCTGGTCTTAAATATTCATTCAGTATAACAACAATAATTCAATACAAATTGTTAATATAATAAACCAAAAATCTGTATAATATCAGTATAACATTAATTATATCACAACACCATAGATCCATATGACCTGATTGATATCATTAATGTTTTCTGATGTTATACAGATTTTTGGTTTATTATGTTAACAATTTGTATTGAATTATTGTTGTTATACTGAATGAATACTTAAGACCAGGATACCTTTGAGTTTAAATGGTGGAGTTTTGTTAATATTGTGTGATTTTCTGTATTATGAATAGGATTAGCTAATAAAACACCTGCACTTGTTCCATAAGACAGTGTTAAGATCTTAAAAACAAACAAATAAACTAACAAAAAGCTCACAAACATCCAGAGACACAACTGAAAAGTGGATCCAGTACAGGGGAACTGCTTTAAGCTACAATTCTATATGTACTCGGGAGTAAACACACATAGGATTGTCCTGTTATTCTCCTAAAAGCCTTTGGGCCAAAATGCACATTTCACACAAATGTGTTTATTAACAATCCCAATGGCTTTCTAGGGAAAAGCAGGTAACAGGGAAAAGAGGTGGGGGGGGGGGAAGAGAGGGGAAGGCTGTTTCACCCTTTCCCCATGTGCCACTTTTCTAATGCATCTCCTCCCCATGCCAAGCTGCCATCTTTCCTCATATATAAAGTAACCTGCAGGGATGGAGGACTTACAGGGTATTTGCAGTAGAAAAAAATGGTAGGCAAGGAAGGGTCAAGCAACTTTCAGTTCTTCTTTGCTCCAAATCTCCCTACCTGGTATTGCTTTTCTATACCAAAGCCGGTTATTGCCATTTGGATGCATATATTTGCACATAACGTTTAGTTTGGCCCTTTATCCCACCTCTCCCTGCTCTGCATTTGAGAATGACATAAATCAGTGTGGGTATCGTTTTTCTTTGATAATAACCTGTCCTATTTTGAAAATGCCAGGCATATGCTTAAGATTTATTTTTCCAGAGGCTGCCTCCAACATGTATTTCCATCTCGCATGCTAAGCAGCTGTGAGCCTCCGCTGCTGGGTGATTTGTTTGGTCTTAGTTGAATGAACAACCATTGTTTTCCACAATTCAGTCTTGCTTTGTAGAACATGCTATTTCCTGCTTGGCCTTATTAGCGATATGAAAGGTGCAGTGGCCTATAAAGAAGAAATCAGTTGTTCTGAAGATATCAGTGCTTCTCGCTGCACTAACCCAGTATGCACAGAATCGTGTAGGGACAACAAGGAGGTGGCTAATACTTTGTAAAGGCAACATACTCCAGATGGTGTGAATTTAAGAAAATACCCCTAAAGTTTCCCAAAATGTACCGGAGTAACTAGAATAGAAGGAGGCAGCATAATTTGGAATACACATCCTGAAAGCAGGCTTTTTTCCCGTAGTCTGAAAGGTGATATGAAAATCACAAGGTTAGAAATAAATGGTGTGACTTCTGCATTCTTTACCAAACTTGAATCTATCCCACAGTGAACCAAATTAACGTCTCTTTGGTCTGTAAAAGGATTATTTTATTATTCTCTCAAACAAGTTACCAAATTTGAGAGAGAGGTTCCCACTGTTCGGATTTTTTTAGTTGACACACTTTTCAATAAAAAGAAATTGATTACCTTTCAAATGACAGAACTAAAGGTAAAGTCAATTGCTAATCGGTACAGGGGCAGTGTCTGTAGATGTGTGTGTGTGTGTTAACTTATATTTGCATTTATTTAAGTGTGCTTTACATGTTACATAGTCTTCTTCAGTTTTATTATCACCATATACATTCAGGAAAGAAACATTCTGAACTGATCATATAGTCATATAAAAGTGATCTGCAATTCTATGGACTGGTTTGAGCTTTATGTTGTACACATCCTTTCTTAAATTAAGAATAGAGGGGGAGGGCTTGTCAGGGCTTGGTCAGTGCCACGAGCATTTCCACACAGTGAAAAAGACAGCCTTAGGCCAGATCTACACCAAGCAGGATATAGCGGTATGAAAGCAGTATATAAAAGGCAGGAGCCACACTACTGCTTTATAGTGGCATTGAAGTGCACTGACAACCGTTGGAGCCCATTGAACGCATACCATATACCGCTATATCCAGCTGGTGTGGCTCCTGCCTTTTATAACCCACTTTCATACCGCCTTCATACCGCTATATCCTGCTTGGTGTAGATCTGGCCACTGTCAGATGTGGTACAGAGGCTGTGAACCTGCTCAAAATTATTTAATTCATAATTCAGAGCAGCTATTCTCATACTTTTATTCTACTTGAGATCCCTGAAGTAAAAAAACCAAAAATCTGGCCTCATCACAATTAGGGAGAATAAAGAAATGATGGACACCAGCTGGTACACTCACTTAATTACTGCTACTGTTCAATATTTATTGAGCACAAAGTATGTTTGGTGCTGCATACAAGTGTCCTGGTCCCTACAGAGAGAGAGAGAGCGCTACAAATTACATAAAATCCATACAAGTATCCTGGTCCCTACAGAGAGAGAGAGCACTTACAAATTACATAAAATCAGACGATCATCAGTCGCCTATTAAGATTGGTAACAGTGAAGCAACTGCCCCCACTTTCTTTAGGGTGCTTTCTTCCATTATATCATTATTAGAAACATTAGTCCAAACATTGCATTAGCAGATTGGTACAATATTATTCACTGCAATCACCTGTGTTCAACCCTGTTTCCCATGCTAATTCTGCTAGATCCAAAGCCTGTCATATGGAAATATAGGAACCAGCCCAGGGATCAGCATCCTCCTTATGTGGCTTGTAGGTACTGAGCACCTGAATCTACGTGTGCCTGATACTGAAACAACCCACCCTCCAAAGCAGTGCTTAAGCAGAAAGGATTAGAAATTCTTCCTAAAATGGCATAAGGAGAATATACAAGACTATCGCTGTAAGATACAGAAATAGTAACTTTTTAAAGGGAACTTTTTGTCAGAATGATAATGTCAAAAATAAGCTGTTAGAAGAATTTGGGGATAAAAGAAACAGCTTACTTCCAGCAGAAACAGCAAGACATCTATCCCATTTCTTTCTGGTCTGAACACATCTCCTGAGTCAGTATACTAATAGATGCCATATGTTGTAGGCTTTTACTATTGTTATAGGACAAATCCAGGAAAGCAGCAAGGGTTCAGTCCTGAGTGATAATGCCATTCCCTGCAATATCCTGTCAAGTACTTAGAAATAATTACCTTCAAGGGCTGATCAGTGCAGCTGTTTTGTGACCATTTGTTGTTAGTCTACAATACTTTCTACAAATATGCAGAAAACAAGGAGAGCTAAGGATTTTGAACAGGCAGAAGCTAAATGGTGAAATTAGAGATCGTAGGATATGCTAACACCTAGGAGTTTCTAATTATTTACAAGATGCATGGTTTTTTGCAGATCACTTTCAAAAGCTACAACCACACCCCCCCCCCAGCAAAAAACCATTTACACAGGTATATATACATACACCTCAGGAAATGTGTGTATCAATAGAAAATACTAGGTTTCAGATTGCTTGTTTTTCTTTAAATGATCCATTTAATGTTTTTCTTTAAATTCCATTCAGGCCTTTGTGAAAAATACAACTTCCTTCCTATGTTTGGTTTGAGGAGATAAAAGAAACCTACACCTCCTGAACTGTTAAGTGCGTTTCAAGAAAAGAATTTCATTTGTTCTTAAGCTCTAAAGTAGATTTGAAAATGCAACTTGTATTTAAGTATAGAAAGGTTTTTGTCCTGCCTTTCCATTTTAACATAATCACTCATGGCAGCTAACATTCATAAATTAAGCAGAAATCAATCAGGATCATGCAGGAGGATCTGATCTTCATTCCACATCACTGGGGGTTTAAAGGTAAACAACCAGCACTTGGAATTCCAAAGTATCTTTGATATGCATAGGAACATTTTGTGGCACAAGAAAAGCAACAATATTGTCACCAACAACACAGAAGTGCATTTCTCAGTCAGTCAGGTATAACAAAACATTGTTAGTGTTTAAAAGTTTTGATTTCTTTGTATTCCCAGATTCCCACTCACTCCAAACTGTGTATTATTCCTGCAATTGAATGCTGCTTTAATTGCACACTTTTCTTAAACATCTGTGACTAAAAATATTTACATATATAGTGGAGGGTTATTTATTTATTTATTTCATTTCATTTCTAACCCGCCTCTCCATTGTTTACAAATGGAACTCTTATCCCTACATGATAAAAAAAGTTAATTGAAGCTTTAGCTTAGCCATACATGATTCCCAAGAGATGATATGTCAAAAGTCCTACTCAACCCATTTTCAACTTCACTTTGGGTGATGCTATACTTTAAAACCGCCAGCTGGATGGCCATTTTTCTAAAGCCAATTCTACAAATTTAGGGTTCTACTCATAGTTCAGAGAGGGGGGATACCTCTTACACCAATAAGGTAAAACAACTGGGGTGGGTGGGGGGAAAGCATAGTAACACAGTTAAAACACAGCATGACAGCAGTAATTAAAACAACATATAAGCTATAAACAGAGGGACTGAAATGTCTCAGCAAATAAAAATATGTAGAAAAGACATCCAACTCAACACCAATTAAGTCACCCTGGGGAAAATGTTCTTAAGTACAGGCACCACAACTAACTAGGCCCTATGTCTAAGTCACCACCCAGCTCACATATGATGGTAGAGGATCTCAGAACCTCTGAAGATTATCTCAGTATTCAGGCAGAATCATATGGGAGCAAGTAGTCCCTGAGTCCCAAGGCATTTAGGGATATAAAGATCAAAATCAGCACTTTGAATAACACTCAGAATAACACAAAGATCCAATGCAGGGGTGCAGCTGGTGCAACAGCCACAAATGGCCATAGATGCCACTAGGGGCCCAGATTACAAGATCGGATCTAGACTGCTAACTTGATCACTTAAGGTGAGCACAACCTAAACATAGCAGGCTAAATGCTTCCTCCCAAATCAGATGAGCAACCCATCAATCATATCTCGGTCTTGTCTGAATTAAGCTTCATCCTTTTGTTGGATTTCATCTAGTTACTAATTTAGCACATCCACAACTTCCTGAAAATGTGATAAAAAAGAGAAGTAGAGTTCTGTATCAATGGCATACTGATGACACCCAGGTGATGTCACTTGACACCCTTCATGTAGAATGAGGGACAGAATGCCATAGCATAATTGCCATGGGATAGATCAATATTCCCAATATCACTTTCTGAAGCACCTAGTCAGGTAGGAGTGGAACCACCACAATAAAGTGTCCCATCCCAAACCATCACTTCAGAAGAATCCCATGGATGATAGCACTGAAAACCACTGGAAGGTCCAGAAGTAATACAAAGATCCAACTGACTTCTGACCTTCGCCTGCATCCGTCAGGGCAACCATTACTGTTTCAGTGCTGAAACCAGCTAGAATGAATCCAGATAATCACTGAGATTGAAAGAGGTCCTTTTTTTAAGGAGTGGCTGTATGACCACCTCCTTCAAGACAGCCGGGACTACCATTTATTACCTCTAGGATATAACTGGTCAACCCTCTCCTGCTAGATATTATAAGCAAAGATGGGTAAGGGTAGAAAAACAGGTGGCAAGCTGTACCCCTACAAGCACCTTGTCCACAACCCAAGACCCTTTAATAACTGAAATTCATCCATAACATTTGACAAGTCATTTGAAGATCATGTACGGCAGTGTACATCCACACACACACTATTCTAGCTCTAGCTAAGAGGGTTGCATGTGAGTAGTGACCACTATGCCACAGTGGAATAAGTGTTGCTTGTCTAGACTATGCTTATATAAGGACTAAACGGACCCACAATCACTTATGAAGTATTTTAATCTCAACCGTTACAATAGCTAATGTGTTTGCTTAATATACACTCTGAACTAATTTATTCAGGAGAAATGAAATGATCTGGAAGTCTTCCAAGATTTAAGAATATATCTGTATACTATAAACACTGCACAACCACAAAAACTGTACTGATAATCTTGATATATATCAAAGACACATCCAGGATTCTGTCATGGCTACATAAAAGAACTTTATTGGCATCATTTTAGTGACCTAAAAACCAATGAGTTTTTCTAACTTCTAAAGTACCAGTTTAATATGTTCTAACCCCAAGCACTTAAGGAAAAGATGGCAGCAGAAATAAAACAACGAACATTTCTTCAAAACCTAGAAGTAACCACTCCTAACAATAAGATGTGCTACACTAAGCTTGTGGCGGTTTGCCTTCCCACCGTGCTCTCTTACTAGAATCCCCCTGGTCCCCTGAAATGTTTTAGGCTACAAAGGTGCATACTCAAGGTCTCATAATAGACAATAAATCATCTGTGTGGTGTGATCCTGAGAACACATTCTAGTTTAAGCAGGGCCAGCTCCAGGTCTTGAGGGCCCTCTGACAAGATATCCTCAATGGGCTCACTCCCTCAGTAAGTCTATCTTCTTATCACCATTGTCATCACTAACTCCTCCTCCTCATTCTCCGTCTCATCACTATTACCACTTGCTTGCTTGACAGGCAGAGAGCCAGTGAGCAAGTAGGCAGTGGCATCTGATGCTCCTTCTTCTCACCACTACTGTTGTCTGGGCCAGAAGAAGAGACAGGTGGACAAGCTGGTTCCAGTAATGAGGAGAAGGAGTAATTCCAGGGGGCAGTTGCCTGTGGGAGCTCAACATACCTAAATTTGGCGCCAATTCTAAACATAAAAAATGCCTTAGTGGATCAACTTATGGTCCAACCTAGTCCAGCACACTTTGCATGATTCCCAGCAACTATGAGGATGAATGTGGTCCATCAGAAACTGAACAGTGATCCACCAATGGACCACAATTGACCCTCTGCCAGGAACTTGGACAAAGTAATGGCATTTAATAGCTATTGATTTTCAACAAAACAAAAGGAACCAGATGCAACACTGGTTCCTTTGCATTCCTAGTTCATGTTACATGTGTATAAGTAAGAAAGTCCAATCCCTGATATTCTTACGGATTTGGAAGAGGAGGTACCATTTGTGTGCTTATGCACATGTGTATGATAAATGTTTTCTAAGAAAAGCAGCTGTTTAGGCTCTCTTCCATGCTTCTGTGTTGCAATACAAAGTTATGGCTCTTTAGAAGCAGCTCTTGGAAAGGGAGGAGGGATCATTAAGTGATGGCTGGCTGGGGAATGCTGGGAGTTGTAGGACTTTTTTTTCTGTCTAAACACGCATAGGATTGCATCTTAAATTAAATAAAATGTGTGCAATGTTTTTTTAAAAACTCCCAGTAAAGACAGAGTGCTATTTACAAACCAGTTTAAACTCTTGAGATTGTATACACACACATACCTCCAAAGAAAGAAGGAATTCTAGGCACTTGCTTTGAATGTTTAAATGCTGGCTGAAAAACACCAGTATGCATGCGCCTGCAGCCCTTATTGCATTCTTTCAACGGAAACAGATGATCACCATACACTTGCTATTTTAATATGTCCCTTGGGCACATTTTGGACATCTGTTGATGTTGCAGGAGTGCAGTAATGTTCAAAGCAATGTACGGCCAGAACCTACCAACAACTGCCTCTCCATGAGGCGAGAACCACCATACATGATGCTAGGCAGCCATAACTATTACTAGAGCAAAACAGAAGGTAAAGCACTAATCAGAAACAATTAGGGACGAAACATGTGATGAGGTATAAGCTCTTCCAGCTCCCCCTCTTTTTTTCTTTCAGTGACAAGTTGATATGAAAACGAGCTGCAGCAGATATAATAATCCTGGTACCAAAGAAGAAGCTGGGACCAGATATATTCCCAGACTCAATCAGAATTGCTCATGTGCTTTGCACTAAGGCATTTGGCAATATGTATTGCCATTTACTGGATCTGAATATATACATCACTTTATATTGTGCTTTATATTGTGCAGAGTGAACTGCAGTGTACACATGCACGAAGCACGCTGCCCCTTTAAAAAAAATTGGCCATTTCCTGACATCCCTTTTTGTTTCAGAATGTAAGAGGGCACCGGCTGTCAAATTAATTCAGGCACTGCCCATGAAACTTAAAAGCGACATCCACTATAATAAATAATATATGTCTGATAAAATATTTAGAGGCCAAAGCTGATATTGACATGAAAGCAGGCTGATTTGTGGAAACAGTGTTTTCTTTCAACACTGTTCTCTAAATTTTTCATAGAAGAATAATCAATGTAGATAAACATAGAAGCATGAGTAAAAGAAGAGGGCAGCTAACCAATAAGCTTTTCAAAAGAGCTGAGATAATTCATCAGCTTTACTCCTTATGTACAATCCTCATGAAACAGAATCTCTTAAAAAAAAAATCAAGAGAAAGCATGAATTATGCTCTTGTCTTAAGGCTGCCTTAACTGCTGGGAAAGTTTGTGTATTATCTGAACAAAAACAAACAAGCAAATTAAAACAATAACTTTTATCAGATCATGTCTTCAGATCAATAATCAAGAAACAAAAGTGTTTCCCCAAAAAATAAAAAATAAAAAATTCTGACACAATAAAGACATAATTGTTACTCAATCTGTCATTGTTCTGACAGATTCAGGCACCTTCTATCAAGGTGTCATGACACCTAGCTGTAGAGTTATCACATTTTTTTGACTACTGAAAGCATAATATTCTATACTTAGGAGAATATCAGTGCCAGTGTAGTGTACTGATTAGGCTTCAACAGTAGGTAGGCAACCTGGTGCCCTCCAGATGTTTAGAACAGAACTCCCATCAGCTAAGCCAGCATGGCCAATGGCCAGGGATTATGGGAGCCTCGGACACTGACCAGGGAAATCTTGGTTCAAATACCTCCTAAACTAGGAAACTCACTGGGACATGGGATACCTCTCAGGGTTGCCAGAGAATAAAATGGCTTAACCTCCTAAGATCCTTGGAGGTACAGCAGGGTACAAATACAAGTGCCATATAACCACAGCCATGGTTATCGTAACTGTAGTGTAGAATCAAAATGTCACAAGATAGCACACTTTTATTTGATTCTATGATTTGCACTGCTGCATAGGTGAAAAGAACCCTGAGAACCCACTTGGGGGATATTCACAAATGCAGTGCCATCGGTGACCAGGTTCTCTTTGATTGCCCTTCCTCTGAGTCTTCTGGCATGTGGAAAGGGTTTAGCCTCACACTTCATGACAGGCTGGGAGATTGCAAATGCATTCTGCTTCTCCCAACACATCAGTTCATAATCCTCCATTCCTCTAATCTTGGTTAGAATGTGGCTGATGCTCTAGTCCAGGGGTGACTTTAGGCTCATGGAATTTATTTTGATTTTCCCTAACTGGAGCTTGGTGCAAAATAGTGCCTCAAGCAGACAGACCTAGAATTGGTGCTTCTCAGTATATGCACAGCCCCAAAATTTGTTTTCACTACCAGAACTGGAGCTTGCACAAACATCCTTTTACACACAAATTTACTTCTATTTTCCCCACACTTTTTTGATTTCAGCAGCCTATTTTAACAGTGGGGGAAGGGGGTCACTCTTGTTAAACCATTAGGAGTTGGAAACTCCTGCTGACCTACTGCAAATCATCTAGAAACCTACCAGTAGATCCCAATCTGCCCACCCCTGCTCTAGTTGCCCCCTACCTTGACTACAACAACCTTTTTTGGGGGGTGGTTTTTCCGTCACATCTCAACACTCTCACCTCTATTCAAAACCCTATCACCAAAGCCTTTCACCAGTCTCTACAGTCAGACTTCATGACATCTCCACATCAAATCCCATCACTTATCTTTATGTTCAGTTTAGTTAGGTCTTTGCAGGGGTGGGGGAGAAAACCGTGTCTAGCTGGCTTCACCTACTGCGATCCCTTGGCTCCATCTACCATTACCTTTCCTGGCCTCAACTCAACTGTCCCAATGGGCACCAGCCATCACTGGACAGACACTTAATTTTAATTTATGAAATTCTACAAAGCCTCTTACATAACCAAAAAGAACAAATAAGAAAACAAAACAGGATAATTTCCATTCCCAGGAGTGCAAAATCATGTCAAATTTTAGGTACCTAGGCAATGGGAATTATTGGTCAACTATCTTAGTTGCCATAGCAGCTTTTGATGAAATTGTCAAACACATGTGTTCTATAGCCAGATGACTGATGATTAATTTTTTTGGTTATGACCGCCAGAATATTTTTCACCCCTGAGGACAAATGCTATATAAAAAAGATAATATTGGAACACCAGTTCAGAGAACATTTTAAGCTCTGCATAGGATTAATTTCTTTACCCAGAAAAACATTTTCTGTTACCTTAAATGACTCCACATTTCTGACTCAAGCAATTCACAGTATTGCATTAATACTAGTGACGGTAGAGTCATGTGCAAGACAACTTAATTTCATAGCTGGGTGACTGAGGTTTTTAAATTTTATTTTAATGAGCAAGGTTTGGTGTTAGAATATGTGAAATATGTTGGAAATAAATTTATCTAAACATTAACTGTTGATACTGGAGGCTTTAAACAGAAATTGGCGTTATTTTGGCTGCAGCAATTTGATTTCAGTGGGGCTTACTTCTGAGTAGACATGCATAGGATTGTATTTTAGAAGCTGCTAGTAAAGGTTATGCTTCTTGATTTTGAAGCAATTGTTTACAAAGATAACTACTGATGCAGATGAAACAAAGGAAGGACACAAGCATTTTATTTATTAATTGCATTTCTGTAATAGCCAATAGCCAAAGCTGTCTGGGTGGTTCACAAAACAATCTTAAAATTACAAAATAAAAGAGCATAATAAAACATAACATAAAAACATAAAAATAATTAAGAACAGCTACAGAATAAAATCTTAATAAAAAGAAGTTAAAGTGGTTTGGCCCAATTCCAATAGGCTAAAAACATCAGGCTGATTCCTTCGAAATGTTGGAAAATACTGTCATGAAAAAAGGGAGGAGGTTTTTAGGGTGCTTTCATTAGCAGGTTGTCATTATGGCATGGGCATTTACACTTCAAAGAAGAGAGGGTTTTTTTTTAATCCCATTGGTTTATAACATAGGGAAAGCAGGCTGGGATAAAAATATTAGTCCATTACTGCAGGGGTGGACGACTTATAGGCCCAAACATCTGAAAAGTCAAAACTTCCACCACTGACTATGCTGGCTAGGGCTGTTGGGAGTTTATTTATTTTATTTATTTACAAAATTTATATATCTAAAATAAGATTCCGGAATGGTGCACATAGGAATAAAACAGTAAAAAGACACAAGATTAAAACAGCAAATTAAAACCATCCATTTTAAAACAAAGGACCAATAAAAAGAGTGGCTGGTCAGTTGAGGAAGGCTTCCTGGAAAAGAGTTGTTTTCAGGAGGTGCTAGAAGCAGCATGGTGTTGATGCTTGCCTGACCTCCAAGGCCAGTGAGTTCCGAAGAGAAGGGGCCACCACACTAAAGGCTCTTTTCTTGATGGACACCAGTTGGGCCAAAAGTCCATGTGGAACCACCAGGAGCATGCTTTCCAATGACCCCAGAGACCAGGCTTTACAAAATTAAAACATATACAGTTAAAAGCTATAAAAACATTCAAAAGTTAAAAATATAATTAAATAGATTTCAATATTAAAACATTTCCACATTTAAAATACATATTAATTTTTTTTTAAAGAAGGTGCTCTCTTGCGTATTCTGGTCCCAAGTTGTTTAGGGCTTTGTATATTAGTATCACAACCTTAAACCTGGCTTGGTAGCCAATAGGCAGCCAGGAATTACATGCTGAAAAGAGGCAGCTGCTGACAACAGCTGAGCTGCTGCGTTCTGCACTAGGTCCAGCTTCCAGAGCAGTCTTAAGGGCAACCCTACATAGAGCACATTGCAGTAATCCAGTCTTGAGGTTATGAATGCTTGTACCACTTTGGCCAAGCTATCCCTATCCTGAAGAGCCTGTACCTGGCTAGCCAGATAAAGCTGGTAAAAGGCACTCTGAGCCACCATGGCCACTTGGGCCTCCAATGACAATGATGGATCTAGGAGTACCCCCAAACTAAGAACCTGCTCTTCCAGAGGGAGTGCATCCCATCCAGAACAGGCAATGAGACTATCTCGTAGATTTGGGAACACTCACCCACAGGGCTTCCATCTTGCCAGGATTCAGCTTCAGTTTATGGACCCATCTAGCCCATTACTGAGTTTAGGCACGAATCCAGGATTTGCAAAGCCTCTCCTGATTCACTTATCACAGGGAGATAGAGCAGTGTGTCATCAGCGTACTGATGGCATTTTGCTCCAAATCCCCTAATGACCACCCCCAGAGGCTTCATATAGTGTTAAACAACATTGGGAACAAGATGGTGCCCTGAGGTACCCCATAGCTTAACTGCCATGGGCCAAAGGAACAGTCGCTCTCTGAAATTGACTGTGCAGGTGGGACTAGGACTAGAACTACCGTAACACAATGCCCCAATGCCCATCCCGCGGAGTCAATCGAGGAGGATACCATGGTTGATGGTATCAAAAGCCGATGAGATCGAGCACAATTAACAGGGTTGCACTCCCCCTGTCCTTCTCTCAATAAAAGTCATGTATTAAGGCAACCAAGGCTGATTCAGTCCCATAATGAGGTTGAAACCCAGAATGAAATGGGTCTAGACCCTCTCCAATACCTTCCTAAAGAAAGAGATATTTGCCATAGTTGTCTAATATCACTGGGTCCAGAGTGGGCTTCTTCAGGAGCGGTCACACCACTGCCTCTTTAAAGACGGCAGGAACCACCCCTTCCCATAGAGAAGCATTCACCACACCCTAGACCCACCCAGTCAAACCCCCTCGACTAGTTTTTATTAGCCAGGAGGAACAAGAATCAACAGGGTATGTGGCCGGTCACATTATTGTAGGTACCTTGTCCACATCATCAGGCCACAACAGCTGGAACTTCCCTAACAACAACATTAAGTTTGCTATGGAGACAAGCAATTTTGTCCTCAATATGAGATGCAAAAAGGTCACAGCAGGTCCTTGAGGGAACTAGAGCCCCATTCACTGCAGAGAGTGTTAACAACCCCCTTCTTCTCAAAGGATAATATTTAACTTATATAGTACATGATATTTAATCATTTGTAAAGCACATTTGAAGTGTTTAACTTGAACCCTCCCTTTTCTCACCACTTCCATGCATTGCAAAGTGACAGTATTAGACAACAGTTCTTTCACAAGTTCTATTATAATTATTATTTCATCTCTTTCTTGCTCGTGGCGGTTTTTCTAGATGGACATGACGGACTTTGCCAAGTCATGCTGTCTTTTACAGATTCAGGAATTTCCTGACAATTGAGCATGTTTTAAGTATGATTGCTTTCTGGATGTTGGTGTGGATGTATTTCGGTAGGCCCAGTTTCTGAAGGTTTTCTGTAGTTTTTTGATGTGACTAACGGAATAATTGTGACCTTTTCCTGATGCCTTAGTTCTTTGACTTCCATGGCCAATGGTGTATATTTGTCTCTCTTTTCTTCTTCCTTTTCAACAACATTTTTGTCATTCGGTATTGCTATGTCAATGAGGTACCAGTCTGGCCACTGCATTTTGCACAAGCTGCAGCTTCTGAACTGTCTTCAAAGGCAGCTCCATGTAGAGTGCATTGCAGTAATCTAACTTGGAAGTTATCAGAGCATAGACAACTGAAGTCAGGTTATCCCTGTCCAGATATGGGCATAGCTGGACCACCAACTGAAGTTGGTAGAAGGCACTCCATGCCACCAAGGCCACCTGAGCCTCTAGGCGAACCTCCAAGCTACAAACCTGCTCCTTCAGGCAGAGTGCAACCCTATACATAACAGGTTGAACACTTGTCAGAAGAACCACCCACTAACAGCATCTCAGTCTTGTCTGGATTGAGTTTAAGTTTATTAGCCCTCATCCAGTCCATTGTCTTTGACAAGTATAATAGTGATGTTATTGACTGTGTTATTTCTGCCAAGATGCACTGCTGAAGCACAGGAAACTAGCAGTTGTGGTATAGAGCCCACAGATTTCCAAACAGACCAAAGTTGTTTTGATGTGGAAACGAACCTTCCAAGAAGCACAGGCGTGTAAATCCCCAGTGAAAACAAAAACTTTTCATTGACTTGAATAGATGAATGTTTGTGATCTCATGGCTATGAGAGGCAAGTGTTCACTTCTCAAGAAAAAGAATACACACCCACACTGTTACTGTTACCTTTTACAATAACAAACTATTCCATATTCTCTCCATCATTCCCTCAGTTTCTTTTTCATTATGTATCTTTTATAATACCTTGTCTTATCCCTTTATTACACTAATCTTCACCAGGCTTTAGTGTTCCCTTCCTACCAACAGCCTGGCTTCAGCAAATCTTATCTTCCATTTATGACACCAAAACATTCTTGAAATGGGTTTCACTTACCAGTGAGGTCAACAAAGACCACCACTAAAATTTATGTGGCAAATATCCAGCAAGCTGAATAGTTTGAAAAACTACAATTAGTTTCTCATGAAGGAGGAGTCTAGTATTATGACACACACAGTGCTCCAATTACACTGTCTTACCAGGGGAGATGAGGCATATGAAGCTTAGTCTAAGACAACGTTCCACCCCTCCCCTCCTTTTATACAGAGTATAACGTACGGAAGGAATAACTGAAAATGTAATTTTCTGGATCCTTAACAATCTCAGAAATTCAGCCTGTGCTCATGAACAAACACTTTAAAGCCAAACATTGAGTAGCTTTATGTGAGTGGCTGTGAACATCAGCACTACATTGCTTCTGCATATAATGCATAACAATACTTAGCATTCATGTGGCGCTTGAGAGGATTCAAAGTGTTCCACATACATTGCCAGCTACAGGTTCTTCTGGACGGGGATAGCTTGGCCACAGTGGTACAGGCATTAGTAATCTCAAGACTGGATTACTGCAATGCGCTCTATGTGGGGCTGCCTTTAAGGCTGCTCTGTAAGCTGAAGCTAATGCAGAATGCAGCAGTTGAACTATTGACAAGAGCTGCCTCTTTTCAGCATATAATTTCTTTGCTGAGGGAACTGCACTGGCTGCCTATTGGCTAAAAGGCCAGGATTAAGGTTTTGGTACTAGTATACAAGGCCCTAAACAACTTGGGACCAGGATACCTGAGAGAGTGCCTTCGCCCTTACCAGCCTGCCCGGTTACTGAAGTCATTAGAGGGCATGCTCCTGGTGGTTCCACATGGACCTCTGGCCCAACTGGAGACCACCAGAAGAGCCTTTAATGTGCTGGCCTCTTCTCTGCCCCTGGAGGTCAGGCAGACGCCAAAATAACTCTATTCCAGGAAGCCAGCCACTGTTTTTCGTGGTCCTTTGTTTTAAATTAAACAATTTTAATTTGCTGTTTTTAATCTTCTGCCTTTTTGCTGTTTTATTCCTATGTGCACCACTCCAAAATCTACTTTAGATACATAGCAGTATATACATAGTGTAAATAATAATAATGAAGATGATGTTGCTATTCTCATAATCTTCCAAGGTAGGCAATTATTAACAGCTCCAGACTGCAGATGGGGAACATTAAGGGAAGTGGCTTGTATATAGACCAACACATCTGGATGGTGCCAGGTTGGCAAAGGCTGTTCTACTTTAACCAGATATGCTTCCCAACTCCTGTCAGCTCCTGTGCCAGCGCAGTCTGGTTCCATTCTACTTCAAGTGGAGCCTGTCCCTTTTGTACAAGCCCTCATGTCCCAAAACATTCCCCAGTGCCTGACAAATCTAAAACCCATCTCACTACACCACTGTCTCATCCACACACTGAGGCTCCACAGCTTGTCTTGTCTAGCTAGCTCTGTGCATGGAGCAGGTAGCATTTCACACAACCTGCAATATCTGGAATTCACTGATACCAGGTTTGATGATGGCCACTAACTTAGATGGCTTTAAAGGGATGTTAGACAAAACCATCAAGGCCAGATTTATCAATGGCTATTAGGCATCTTCAGAGGCAGTATGCCGGTGAATATCAGTGACTGGAAGTGGGTTTTTTTCCCTTATCTGAGGTTCTTTCTGTGCCGGCTGTGAGGGGAGAGGTAGGTTGGAGCCCCGATTCCCCCCTCCGAGGTCGGAGTGCTGTCTCTGATCTGAGACCAAGGAACCCAAAATATCCTATCACCCCTCAGACACTGTCTCGGGGTCATAGGATTGCTGTGTTAAGCAATGCTTTCCACCATTTTACACATCTGGGCTCAATGTGAGACTAACAGATCTGTAATTTCCGGATCCACTCTGAATCTCTCTTTAAAAATGGTGGTAACATTGACTACCTCCCAATCCTCTGATAAGAAATTAAAGTTGTATCTTTTTGTTAGAAAAATCAATAATTTCACATTAGAATAAACATTATTGAATAAAAATCAACAACAACAATCTTTATTGACAGTCCATAGACCATTTAACAGTAGGTTAGATATACAGCTATTAAAATGTTCATAGACAAGGGAAAACCTTCAACATACAGAAGCGTATGCCACCTAAACATGATAATATTTTTAATTTGTTGACATGCCATTGATCTTCATCTAAACATGTCCATTTGACTTAGTTCTTTTCAAAATCCCCCCATCCCCCCCCCCAAAGCAATTCAGTTATGGGAACCATTGATTAGTTGAACTAGAAGACCTTCTTTCTGTGAATAGAATAATCCCTCTGCAGTCTCTCTATCCTCCGCCATTTATCCTTTCATACCTTTATAGTCAATTACTATAAAGGTAATTAGGCCATACTGAAAGACATTATTGACTGACAATGTTTTTAGCAATATGTTCCCCATTTTTCACAAACCTTACTTGAAGTCTTCATGTTTCCCCCAGAGTTTGTGCTCCTTCTTCTCATTTGGGTAAACTTTCTATTAAAGGAACTCTTCTTACATTTGGTACTTTCCTCTATACTGATTAACCATTCTGGGATCCACTTGGAATTGTTTCCTAATATGGGGTATTCATTCAATCTAAGCTTCCATTACTATGTTTTGAAATCATTTACAAGCACCAGGCTGTCTTGTGTGCACTGCCAAAAATTCTAATTTTTAAAAGAACTCAGAAAATAATTGATGTGGTTAAAGGCTTTCCCACACATTCTGAAAAGGTCTTTAAATAACCTCCCTATTGTTGTCTACTGTCACATATTTGACTTCCAGGATGCCAAATGTGATATCACGACCAAACAAGCTTGGTCCCCTCCTCTATTTTACCCATATTATCCTTAAATTTGCTTTAGGAAAAGATAAACAAACTTCCCACTATTAAAAGCAACATTATTTTGCTCCTGTTCAATGTAACTCAAATTGCTCCATTTTCTCCAGAATGAAGTTGGGATAGGCTTTGGGACCATCATATCTTAGAGACTGGCAAATCAGTCTCTTTCTGTTCTGTGTCAGTTTAACATATTCAACTGTAAGTCTCATCTATCCAATTTCCACTTCAGTATGCAATGTCTGAGCTGTGAAATGTATTGCAAAGTTCAAAATGTGCATAGTCTGAAACTGTTCCACTCCTCATATTAAGTCAAGGAAGCACAAATTAGGTTGGTTGGTTTAAAAATGAGGAGCAAAGTTCTCCCCTACCCAAATTTGAGTTTGAATGATAATGGCTCCATTCCAGTGCAATCCTATGCATGTTTCGACAGAAAAAAGGATTACAATTCCCAGCCTGTCTCCCTCCCTTCCTCCAGCCAGCCATGCTGGCTGAGACATACTGAGAATTGTAGAACCTTTTTCTGCCTAAACATGCATAGGATTGCACCCTAAGTCGGATGATTACATGTTTCACAGGGATACTATTTTCCTTATGCTACAATCATATTTATGTCTACTCAGAATAAACCTCTTCAGGTTCAATAGGACTTATTCCCAGGTAAGCATGGATAGGATTCCAGCCTTAAGCATTTAAAGACAGAGCAAGAATTTCAGGAGGGCAACAGCATCTCCCTGAGCCTCTTGTCCAAGAGCAACAGAATTAAGACTCTGCTTTATGTGCTCTATTCAATTAGGACTATGTGCCTCAAGGCTTTAGTAACGAGTGTCTGAAGAAGTCCCATGTTATGCCAACATCAGCTACTCCCAATTCCAAACAGTAAAAATAAGGGTTCACAACAGAGCTTCAAGCATCAAAAGCACCAAGTCTTAAGCACTACTACTGTAATGTAGTACAATGTCTACAATGCAAAGCTGATTCTTGAATCAAGTCTGAAACATGGCCACATTTGGGGGTATGCTACTGCCAGGCAGGGGAGGAAATGACATTTTCTTGCTCAACAGACTATGCCGAAAAACCAGTGAGCTCATAGATTTTGCCAGTCACTGAAGGGGTTTGGATATACACTAGCCATTACATTCTGGATTTAATCATGAATTTGCTCTGCTTACCAGATATCATTATCTTATGAGCTAATGACCACCTACTACCTATGGCGTAACCTTCTAGCTCCTGACCTATTCCCCCCTCTAAAATGCACTGAATCGGAATAGTACTATCTGAATAGCTGAGAGAAAGAGAAAGAGAGAGAAAGAGAAGCCACAGTAGTGAATTAAAAATAAATTCTGATTAGAAATTAAAACAATTATTTGGCATTAGAAAATGTAGACAGATGTGCAGGAGCCAGCATTTCATCTCTGCAAATTAGATCACCATTGATGCATCACAGATCACCCGATGCGTAATTTCCTTGTTGGATGTGTCATACACTACATATATTTGGGTCTATGCCAAATAAGAGCACAAACACAGTTTTTAATTTAAAGTCCAACATTTCTCTTGACATACAACACTAAAAAAAAAATCCAGGTAGAGACAAAAAAGTAACATAAAATGATGCACAATGCATTTTTGAGCTGCAGAACATTCAAGTCCTTTTCCCTGCCCTGCTTAAACAACATCTCTCCATCCTTCGAACCAGAGACATCTTCCATGAGTAAAAGAAGGTATTTTCCTTCCCATGGTTTCCGGGGAATTGCAAAGGAAAGTCTAGTCACAATATGCCAATGGGGCCACTGTCATATCAGCTTTAAAGTATAGCAGTATAGCAGCAGCTGCTCTAGGGGAGCTATTAAATCCCATACTGGGGAAAGAAGAGCAACCGAAGGGCTAATTCACATCCCCAAGAGATAAGAAAGCCGCTTCATTAAACACACAGTAGCCAAGATCCTCCCCCAGCAACACTATCCATAAATAACAAGCAGCGCGTGCATGGCTAAGGCGCTCCACTGGGAAAAGGGAAGAGGCTGCACGGTTTAAAGGGAAAGATTTAAAGGCACAGGAATACGGGAATCTACCAGCTGGGGAAATCAGCAGTATACAGGTGCAGCTTTGGAGGGAAGGGAAAGGATGATGTTGATGCAACCGATGGGGGCACATACAAGCAAGGTGACAGTTAAGATGAAACTAACGGTGTAGCTAATCAACGAAGGGATTGCATTCTCGCGGAGGAGAGGGAAGCAGAAGGCAATACTGGGTGGGGAGACGGCGCACCATTAGATTCCTCCCACTGCGACTCGTTTTCCTGGAAGGGGGGGGGGTGGACACAGCCCCTTTGCCTTCCCCTGATCCATAATCATCGTTTCGTCCTTTTGGCGCATGCCAACTGTGTTTTACCACTCTAATCTCTCGCACCCAAGATAGTAAAAGTCGGGAGGGAGGGTGGTGTGGATGGCGGGGGAGGGAGGGGATCTGGGGTTGCTGCAAACTCTGCGAGAAAAACAAGGAGACCGTGGACAGAATTTGGGGCAATGCACCGGTGCAACTCTTGAGCCTTCCGAGAGAAACGGCGGGCTCTCGCTCACTCGCTGCAAACCACGTATTCATTAGGTCGAGAGACCTGCTGCGACAAACCGCCCGAGAGCTCACAAGGTTGCAACAAGCCATCGACGCGAGGCGGTAACTGCGCAAGTCCTCCGTGTTGAATTAAAAGAGGCGAGCAAGCGGGCTACACCCGACGAATACAGAGGGAAGGACATCGCCAATTCATAAACCCGAAGGAAACAGGAATGGTTTCTTAAAGAGGAGGAGGAAGAAGACGACGAAGGGGGAGGGGGGGACGACAGGGGGTGCATTGCAAGCGCCGTGAGGAATCTAAGCCAACGTTAGCCCTACTTAAAGTAGACCCACTGAAATGAATGGGACTTAAGTTAGACCAACAGTGTATGCAACCCTATGGGTGCAAGCCCTCCAGCGGGGGAGAAACGGGGCGCGTCGCAATAGGAAAGGCGTTGGCGGGTTGTTCCAATAGGTCGCAATTGGGTCTAAGCTGCAACTGCACGTTGTGCGGCGCGGTGGGAGGCGACGTACCTGGAGTAGCCACGGAGGAGGAGGACGGAAGGGATGCCCTCGGCGGTGCGGCTCGCTGCTGCTGCTGCTGCTGCTGCTGCTGCTGCGGAGAGCGCCTACCTAGGCTTAGGTCGGCTGCGGTGCCCGGCCAGCCCTTCAGCGACAGCAACAGCAGCAACCAAAGAGGCGCGGCGGCCAGCCGCCCTGCGAGCGAGGAGGACGGCGGCAAGCGCCCGCAAACCCCCGCCATGGCGACCAGCCAGAGGGCAGCGGAGGCATATTGCGGGTGAGAAAGAGCAGCCGGGAGGAGGGAGCACGCGGGCTCCCAGCGGCCGCTGAGGAGCCGCCGCGGCGAGAGCGGCTCTCTCCGATTCCCACACGCGGACGCGCGCACGCGCGCTCTCCCGCCCATCGTGGGGCAGCGGGAGGCGACTCCCCTGCGCTCACGTGATGGAGAGGGGGCGGGGAAGTCGGGGGAGCTGCCCCCTAAGGGCTTCCCTCGCGACCCTCGCCCGTGGCTCCTTCTCATGTAAAGGGGCCACTCTCCGGCTCGCTGCTCTTCTCTGCTCCCCCCCCCCCCCGTGTCCCGGACGTTTCTTGCCAAAGCATCAAATGCGCTGGGCTTGTCCCAAGAGGGAACTTCCTCCGAGTTCTCCTCGCCATGGCAAAGGAGCCAGCGACGACTTCCAGGGTGACTGCCTTCTTTTCTGGCAGGGCTCCTGTGCGTTTGTTTGTTTATTTAGGGCATTTCTTACCCGCTTTTCAGCCTAAAATAATTCCGGAGAGGGATGCAAGCGACAAAATACCGTGAGATAATGCGCCAGTTACCCTTCCCAATATCCCACACAAAGCGCGGTGGAGAAGAAATGAGAAGTCTATATATGCCAATTGCTGTGAAACACGAGCAAGAGAGTTCCCATTGCCTTCATGCCCTATTTGTGGGCTTCCCATAGGCAGTTGGTTGGACACTGTGTGAACAGAATGCTGGACTAGATAGATCTTTGGTCTCATCCAGCACAGCTCTTCTTATGTAAGCAACTTGCCCCCCTCCTTGTTAGTCGAACAACAACACTTTGTTGCCAGTCCCAGAGAAAGTTATCCACAGATGGTATATGTATCCGCAACTTCTCAGTAAAATTAGCAACACCCTTTCAATATCTTGCTGGATGAATTGTGGTAATAACATTGGTTCTTACTTCCACATGTGGTGGGATTGCCCATTAGTCTCTGTATTCTGGAAAAAATCTTTCATGAAGCTGAACTCATCACTAACCAAACCATTCCACTCAATCCTTAAACTTGCCCTCCCATCAGTATATGATAGGACAGCACTAGATCATACTCAAACGGCTTCATAACTCACCTGATGACAGCGGCAAGACTCAATATAGCCAAATTATGGAGATCTATTTGAAATCTGGCTGGCACAGCTTTGGGACTTAGCTCTTATGGACAAATTAACAAATGAAACCCGCAATCGAAGAAGCAACACAACCACCACTTTTTATAAAACTTGGTTTAATTTTATTTCTTATGTGGTTACTAAGGAACATGGATATTGGCCTCCAGCCACACATGGTGATCTTTGGAACACTACTTTTATTTAACTGGTGGAAGACCCTTTTTTCCTTGCTACTGGAAACTTTGTTTTGTCTTTGCTATCCATATTTTTCAGTGGCACTCTCATGGGAGGGGGACTGTTTTTTATTTGTAATGTTTACCTAAAATAATAAAATATAATTTTAAAAAATAGTTTATTGCTTATTAGCCAATCAAGCAAAAGACATACAGAAACATAATAAAATAGTCCTCTCAGCCAGAGGAAATACCAGAATACAAAGATCTAATGGAGGGGATAAAAAAGAGCAAGTTAAACATTCCGTAATCCTAGGCAATATTTGCTAACATATTCTACTGGCAAACTTAGTCTTTTATGGCAGCCAGTGACTTTCGTTTCTCCAGAGCCCGTTAGACAAACTTGACAGTCCTATACAACGTATAATAATCTGTGCTGGCCAATAGTGATAGAGTGCCACAGGTACTTGGATACTATGATTAGAGAAGAGTTGTCCCCGAACCCAACTATTAAGGGTTCAAGATACTGCTTCCTGAACTCTGTGTACAATGGACATTCTGCTAGAAAGTGCACCATGCCCTTTACCTTGAGACAGCCAGCTGGGCAATCTACTTTCACACAATGGTGGGTCCTATAACATGCCCTTACCTCCATCAGCTGGAGTGAGTTCAGTATGCATTTAGTCAAAAGCCATCTCAGCTCATATGAGCTGATGGAAGCCAAGTAAGGGGGTACTTTCCCAGGGAAGGTAATAATACTACTTGTATAAATCGTGTTGGAATGGCTCCCAGTAGTGATGGCCATTGCAATCTGGATATCTAAATCATGTAGCCTTCTAAAGACCTCCACCCTGGCATTATTGTATCCCCCTTTCAAGTAGGCATATTTGTGAAAAGCCTAGCTTAGAAATAAATATGCTTGTCTTGCCTGCCCTTGAATCTTTCCTCATGTCTTTGTATATGGATAAAGCCAAGGGTGAAACCAACTGAAACACTCTTAAGCCAGAAGAAGATGGTTGCTTTTTGAACAAGCATTCCCACCAAATGGCAAGCTGTTTCTAATCTGTCTTGGAGGTGGATCTAGGTACTCCGAAAGCTCTGGATAAAAAAATTATGCTATGTTGACTCCAACGGGGTAATATCTGCATGGGCCCAGACAGGTGCCTCATATAAGATCTGGGAGAGTAATTTGGCTTTATATAGCTCTATTAAAAGGGCCACCTTCTTTCCAGCTTGCCCTGTGGCAAAACGAAGAATAGCATTATAAGGCCTCATCTACAAGAATTCGCCTTTACGCCTGGTTAGGCGATTATGCGCATATTCGCAGAAGCGCATTTACGCCTAATACCTCTGTACAAGAGGCGGCGAAGCGCATTACTGGACGACCGAAACGCCATTAAAACTGTTGACATGCGGAGAATTGCTTGTTCACATAGTCAAAATGCGCTTTAACGGCCGGAGCAAAATAAAACTCGCTATTTAACGCGCATTCGATAATGCGCATAATCGGAGAGAAAACGCGCCTTTACGCCTGATTTGCACTCTTTTCTTGTAGAGGTAAAAATTTTAATGCACCTTGAAAGAGCTTTAAATGCCTCTTGTAGAGGCATCCTAAGTTGCATTAGCTGTAAAGGCTCTTGCTTTCAGATGCTCAGACCAGGAGCCTGAACTTTGGAATGTCACTCCCAGGTATTTGTACTTATTGACCTGGTCAAGCAGGTGGTTATCTAGCTGCCATCAATATTTCTTTCTCCTTTTGCCAAAAATTAAGATTTTAGTTTTGTCATAACTGGCCTGAAGGGCTTCCCTCATACAATATAAGCTTAAAGCCCTTAGGAGCCCATGCATCCCCACCTGGGTATGTAACAGGAGAAAGACATTGTCTGCATACAGTAACACTGAGATGCTCCTGTCCTTGGTTGTACAAATACAACAATCATAAATGAAACTATTAACTATTTGCTGTCATTTCATGCATGACACCCAAAATCACTTGTCCCACTATGCCTAAAAGTATTTGTATCTCCCTAATGTTTGCATTACCCCAATATAGATTTTAGAATTTCCAGCTGTGTGTCTGTTGCAGCAAAACCAACAAAGAGTTTTGGGAATGAGTTTTTAAGATGCCGCAAGACTCTTTATGGATTTTGGAATATTTAAACATAGAATCATAAAATCATAGAATAGTCGAGTTGGAAGGGGCCTATAAGGCCATCAAGTCCAGCCCCCTGCTCAATGCAGGAATCCACCTTAAAGCATCCCTGATAGATGGCCATCCAGCTACATCTTGAATGCCTCTAGCCGATTCTGATATTGGAGATTATGCACGTTGTAGAAATGACTTAACTATTTTGATACCTCCACTAGTCAGCCAGTGTTGTACACTTAGGTGCATTAAGTATGATCATGCATATGAGGAGGTAGGCTCTAGTCTACAAAATTTATGTCACAATAATTTTGCCAGTCTTTAAACTACCTTAAGATTATGTTTATGTACAAACATGCATGTGTGTATTTTGCTGTAACAGACTAACATGACTATGCCTTGACTATGTGTAGCAAACAGAAATATTTGACAGCTGAAGCTTTTCTTAGCATGGAGTGTTGAGCATGGAGTGATAGGGAAACAGTACATTTGTTGGCCATCAAACAAGCGTTTTCCTGGTGGTTTTGTTTGTGCGGTTTTGTTTGGATTTTTTGTGGTCAAATGGTGGAAGTCAATCAGAACAAAGGCAGGAAGAATTAAATAAGTGATGATTAAGCAGTTCTCTTTTGTAGCCACACTGAGAAACATTTATCTTATGAAATGGTGGTGGCTAAATATTAATTCTGTTACTTGTTGGATCCTTTCAGTATAGCTGGCTCCACTTGATACATAGTATATTTGGCACTGGAAAAGTCACTGTCAAGTGAAAAATAAAAAATACTTTTGATGTCATAATAATAATAATAATAATAATAATAATAATAATACACTCTCCCCACTAGCATTGAGATTGCACCACAAGACTGCTCAACCCTGCTGGTATGTGTTAAGAAAGATCATCTTACCCAGTGATATTTAAACTAACCCATGGACTATTGGTGGGTGGCATGATGACAAAACTAAGAGAAGAATGAAGAGATGAAGGTTTCTTTGAAGTATCAACCACAGCCACAAGCAGTAATGAAAGCTGAATTTAAACTTCAGCTTTCAAGTGAAGCTGTAGTAACGTAGTGGGGTGAGAAGAAAGGGTGTTTTTAGGTTGCACATGCTCCATTTCACAGAGATAAAGCACTGTAATTCATGTTTAGTTCCTGTATTTTGGCCACCATGTGGAAGCATCTTGAAAGGATTCCGTGTGAGAGCTGCTTCATATGGTCACCTTAATGTGTGAGAACTATTTACTATCTCAGCAGTTTACATGGTAATGTCTCAACTGAAAAAAATATTTTTGTTTGTTCTATTATTTATCTAAAACAATACATCTAGTGATACAAAATAAACAATCATGGATTTTTCTGATACACAGATCCAAACCAATTAAAATAAAGTGTATGGCTGAATGCCATCCTGGAATTTATCATGTTTCCAAAATGTGACAAAACCGCTTCATTTCTCAAGGAATCTGATTTCATCATCACAGCAACATCCTATATTCTAAACAAACAGTCATACAATAGAAGGAAAATACTCTCAGTGCTAGTTTTAAGTTTTGGAGGACCCTTGGGTATTGCACACTCAATGGGCCCATTTCCCTCAAGTGATTCTCCCTTCTCATCTCCCTTGTCACCAGCTGCTATTGCTCCTCATCCTCTTTCCCATCATTGCTCCCACTTGTTTAGCAGGCAGAGGGCCAGTGATCAAGAAGGCTGTAGCATTTGTTGTTTCTGCTTCTCACCACCACTGTTGTCTGGGCTAGAGTGAGATGCAGATGAATAAGAAGGGATGTAATGATGAAGAGGAGGAGCAACTCCAGGGGGCTTTTGTCAATGGGCCCCTGTAGGGGGTCTGGGCCCTAGATAGGTCTCTGACCCTGCCTATCCTTGACACAGCCCCTGAATTCTCCTCTTCCAATATGATGCAATATAAATTTTAGGTGCCATCAACAATTTAAGAACCATCTCTAGATCAGACATCTCTACGCCATCTTTCAGATAACTCAGAAGCACCCTCAATGGTTCCATTGCTATCTTACAGCCCGTTATAACCATACTATGATGGGTCCAATCATGATGTTCAAATGTGATTTAATGCTTAAAAAGTGTGAAAATACGTACATAAAATCATCATCTTGATCTCCATTTCAACATCTATCATGAGTCAGTTTGTATAGCCTCTTAATCTTATATGGGGTGTTATTGGTGTAAATATTTAAAGGAATGTTGTTTTAAATTCATCACAATCAAATTCTTTTCTACGTTTGCATCTATCCATTGCCAGAATTCACCTGATAATACCAGTTGTAGGTCTTTATCCCCAATCCGGACCCTAAGATCATCTACAGGGGTCCTTCTCCGTGAGCCCCTGCCAAAGGAAGTGAGGCAGGTGGCCACTAGGAGGAGGGCTTTCTCCGCTGTGGCACCCCGGCTGTGGAATGAGCTCCCCAGAGAGGTTCGCCTGGCGCCTACTTTGTACTCTTTTCGTCGCCAGGTGAAGACCTTTTTATTCTCCCAGTATTTTAACAGTTAAATTAACTCAATTTTAATCCTTGCTGTTTTAAATTTGTATTTTAATCTGTATTAATTCCTGCTGCTGGTTTTATTCTGGTTTTATTCTGGTTGTGTTTTTAGATTGTATGTTATTTGTTGTTTTTGGATTGTGGCTTGTTTTATATTTTTAAAATGATTTTATGGTTTTAATTTTTGTGAACCGCCCAGAGAGCTTCGGCTATAGGGCGGTATAAAAATGCAATAAATAAATAAATAAATTTTAAAGAAAAAATAAGGTACATATCTCTTCTGTAGTTCCTTTCATATCAAAGCTTGTCTGTTAGACCCTTACAAGAAGTAACTAAGGGTGTAATCCTATGCATCTTTAGACAGGAAAAAAGTCCTACAACTCCTAGCATTGTCGTAGGACTATTCTCTGTCTAAACATGCATAGGATTATGCACTAAATAATATTTCTCAATAGCTGACAATGCTCTTAAGACTTTTCTACGTTCTTCCCTAACTCCTGCTCTAAGAGAACCATATGTACAGAAGAGTGCAAAGGTACATGCCTAATCTGAAATAAAATGTTATAGCTTCAACTGCCCCGTTGATCAAAAATAATCATAAATTCCCATCTAAACAATATTTAACACTATTCAAAGTTGCTTCTTCCCATTCATTATTTAATTATTTATTAACAATATTTATATACTACTTCTAAACTGAAACAAACCCTGAAGCACTTTTCAAAAGAATAAAAACAAATACTAAACAAACAAATAAAGAAGACCAATTAAATACTAACAAGTGTTTCCATTTACATTATCTGTTTTGAAAAAAGTCAATGGATTATTACAATAGGAACATCAGACGAGGCTTGTCAATCAGAATCTGTAATTAGGTCTAGCTTTCCCCCAGAGTCAGGAACAACCAAAGATATCCTCAGGAAAAATAAGCCATTTTGGATAAGGGGCTGTCTGCATGCTTCATAATATTTAGAAAGTAGTGGTAAGTTAATTCCTCTTTTCTCCATGTTAACTTAATGCTGCAAATGTTATTTTGGGACACCTATATTGCCATATAAAACTATTACAAAGACCTTGCTGGTGTGGAGAGAACTGCTCCGGCTGCCTCTCTGAGCTCACAAAAGCGTCCTTGGAGGGAAGGTAAAGAAGGCATTTCTGTGGACAGGAAGGGGACAGGGGAGCAAAGGCCATCCTAGCCTCCTTCCCTCCTGCTTCCCCATGAGCCCATCTAGCTAAAATGCAGAGCAGGGTGAGTGCAGAGGTGAAGATCCTCTCTCTCTCTCTCTCTCTCTCTCTCTCTCTCTCTCTCTCTGTGTGTGTGTGTGTGTGTGTGAAAGTTTTGGGGAACTTAAGTTTTTAAAGAAATTGAAAAGATAACTGGGCAAAAGGTTTTTAAATCTCCAGAATTGGCAGTATTAGGATTATTTCAGGAGGTTAATGAAAAAAATGTATCTAAACCATTAATAGGATTTATTTTGGTCGTTGCCAGATTGGTTATAGCTAGACATTGGAGGCATTTGGCTGGTGCTACACTAATAAATTGGTATAATGAAGTTTGGCAGGTAGCCTTAATGGAGAAACTGACCAATAAATTGAGATTGGTAAGAGGAACAAGATCTAAAGACACATTTAATACGGATTGTCATTGCTTCATGGCATATACAACCTCATTGGAATGGCAGAATAAAATCCCAAAAGTATTTAAATCGTTTTGGTTGCCATAATAAAAGGTATCTCTCCTGTGATGGGTTAACTTATGTTATTTCCTCCCCTGATCTACAAAGAAAGGAAGGAAATGTTTAAGATCTGCAGAATGATATATATTTTGTAATAGATCTATTTTGTAATAGTTATAATAGCAACACTGATTTCCTGTGATATTTATGTTTAAGTTTTTTGTTGTTGTTGCTTGCCTTTTTAATTTCTGTATGAAATTTAAATTAAAAAAAAAATTTAAACAAAAAAGAGAGGTGAAGATCGCTTCCGCTGCTCCTTCCTCTTTGCACTGGATGGCCATAAGCCTCTGGCCATCCCCATAGGATTGCGCCCTAAGTAACTTTTAAAACAATAATTCATTGAGTATAATAGAAATGAAGTACTCAAAATTTGTTATCTAAATCAGTTTTATACCCAATCAAATATACTAACTATAAATTAATTTCAGAAAAACTGCAGTTGTTTCACCTAGATGTGCAAATCTTCACACTATAATTTTCATAAGTTCAATACAAAAAAATAAAAAGAAAGAAAGAAAGAGATAATATTTAAGTCCAATCTTCTTCTGCATCTATTCTTCCAGGTTTCCATCATGAGGTAGGTATATTAACTTCAGATATATTCTTGATGAGGCCAAAGTTCTGAAGCTACAGCCATAAAAAAAGAAGAAAAAACAGACCTTTCATCCTTCTTCCCTTCTGAAGTGATACTTTCAAAGTGACGGGCTCCCTTCACACTGGGGCATTGCACCCAGGACTAGAGTAGATCTTTAAACTGCTCGTGCTAGAGAAGAAGCCTAGAGAAGGAGCAAAATACATCTCTGCTGAGTTCCAGGTGAGGCAGTGATTTGCCTGGAGAGGCAAACTAGAGAGAGGGTCGGGTAGCCTCCGTGAGGCTACAAATCAATAGTGGTGACTTCTCTTTCACCTGCTCTTCCCTGTCAGAAAAATGTCTTTGGCACAAGGCACAAGGCACTTCCTGCTAACTTCTCTTTCCCTCTGCACCTTGTGTTCATTGTTTTGGCAACACCAAGGCAGGTATAAGGAAATGTAGAATGCAAAGAAGCAAACCAGAGCTGGGGTCTGCCATATGGCATACATTGTAGATCTAGTCCAACCTCCTGCTCAGAAGCCTGAACATCCCAAATAATTCTGAGGTCATACTTGTTCAGTATTACTACTGATGTAAGGAACTGTGACAAAATGCAACACACCTCATGGAACAATCTATGCAATCGAGGCCTAGGTCAGCCTTCCCCAACTGGGTATCCTCCAGCTGTGTTGTACCACAACAGTTATCCCCAACCATGCTGGCTGGGGATGATGAGCATTATAGTACAACACATTTAGAGGGCCCCAGGTTGGAGAAGACTGGCCTAGATGGTATTGAGGCTTCAGTGTGTCTGTACCAGAATCCACTTGACAGTGATGGAATGAGCACTTATATTGCTCGATCCTTTTTGTCTGGCACTTAGCGGTTAGGCTGCTCTAAGCATAAGGATGAATCCTTTAAACTTTCAGGCTATTAGACACTAATGGCCCTATAACCCAGGCATTTCCTTAAGCATTTCGAACCATGCTTTCCCCTACAGAATCTGGTGATTAGAACTTCTCAAACATGCAGTTTTAAGTTGAAAGAGGCAACAAAATGCTCCCTCAAAGCAGGCACAGTTGTTTTAAGCTTCAGGCACAGAAGCAAATAGAAAAGGAAGACAGTACATTCTGACAGTTTCAGGACACTAGGATTTTGAAAAGATGCAAATGATAGTGTGCACACACAGCCTAGAGCTCTGCACATCTGCATCATCCTGACAAATTGAGTACATTTTTACTATGCTTCCCCTACCTGATAAAGTTTTCCTTGCTAGTATTGGACAATACTGAAAGCAACTGGCTTAGCAAGTGGCTATATGCATTCTGTGTTTACTACATTTATATCCAACCTTTCATTCAAGGAAGTCAAGGTGGCCTACATGGTTCTCGCCCATTTTATTCCTGCAACAACCCTGTGAGGCAAAGAGAGTGACTGGCCCAAAGTTACCCAGTGAGCTTCATGAGTGAGGTGGATTTGACCCTGGATTCCCCAGTCCTAATTTGAGACTCTTATCATTTTTTACACTTCAACTTATTTACAGTCAATGGGCCTGTTCAGAAGACACCTAAAACCCTGCTGGTTAAGGCTTTTGGTTAAGCAGCAGGCTTTTAGGTGTCTTGTGTGATGTTTTGCTAAACCCTGCTCACTCACTAACCACAGATGGATCATCTGCAGCAGGGTTAGCGGCTCTAACCGTAGCTTAAAGTGTCGTATGCGACAACATGACTTGTGGTTAGTGTTAACCCCAGAGAACCACAGTTTCACTAACCGGAGCCTGAAGTGTCATCTGAACAGGCCCAATAAATGGTTATCTGTAGGTCATCTCTCTATCCACACACACAAATTTGAAAGAATGTTATTGCATTGTAATGATCTGTGACGAGGCAATGGATTCCACCAACAGGGGAGAAAGTCCAGCACCCCTCAGCCTCCCCCACCCCAAACAGCAGAAACAAACTCCATTTTATGCCTGTAGTCATGATTGTGCTAATAATTTAAGGGATTTTAAAATGCAAAACTACATATGCCCAGATTATTATTTTTAAAATATAAAAGTTTGCAAACAGTTTTGTTCTTTTTCTAATATAACAGGGATGTAGAAGATGTTTCAGAACATGGAATAGTGGTTGGAGGTAGAAAAAGAAAGATTAGTTGTATGCTCCCTTCACAACTGAAGAAATAAATGCATGTGGCCATCTAAAGCCCACCACACTCCCATAAGGCCATTACATCTTGAGTCTAAAATTACCTAGCTGCACCACTGACTGCAGAGCAGGGGGCAGGTGACCTTACTTACATTCACTCATGTTCTAGTTACATCAATAGTGGATTATAAATTTCAGGTGGGGGCATGAATTAATTCCATTGGGTGTGGCCACACGACTGACATCATTGTCCTGCTGATAGTTTGCTTTCTCTTTGCTGAGAGAGGCTTGGAATTCCATGCTTCTCTCAGCATGGGGAAAGGGATTCAGCTAATGCTGTGAGTTCATCATCCACATAGAAGTTTACATTCATTACTCTCATGGGGCTGAAGTGGAGGAACATGTTGGAATTGGGCCATAATGTGTGGACTCAACATACTAGGCCAGCATGATGGTTGCACAGTGAGCACCTAATTCCCCACCCCCACCCCAGCTACTTATCATTCTGATCTTCTAAAATAATTGAATTTGTTCTGGGCACTCCCACTTTTAACAGATCCAAAGCTAGTTTTATCTTGGGTAAAAACACAAAGCGTCCTTATGAGCCTGAAGTTATACCCTGAAACTTTGTGCTTTGCAGAATACAGACACATTAAATAAGTCCCAATAACAGAGTGTGAGAGGAATTTTATTCACCATTTTAAAACATTAGTTAAGGCACTATTTACAATAACAAATAGTTAATTGATTTATGTGAACAATTTAAAAATATATCTGATTTTCTTTTCCAAAATAATAATAAAAGTTTTAACATCAACGGATTTGTGGGATTAAGGAAAGACCAATTTAGAAAGACAACTAATAAAGTTTATCTGGCATAGACTATTTTGACTGGAGTTATGCGCTACAACATAGATTTTTATTATTTATTATCCAGTTACAAGCTAGCCATTCACACAGCTTTATATAAGGCTTACATTGTAAGTGCTGGTTGATTTTGCTTATTGTTTCCTCTATATGATGTGTATTCCAGAGCATTACCAGTGTGACCATGCTGTTCAGGCTAAATCAAACCCCAAAGAACATATCTGAGGACTCAAGAGTATTGTTCCCTACATACCCTTTTAATTTCTAAGAACTTGAGGGTATAAAGTGCATGGAAGACTTCACAGCCAAAATGAGTGAACTCAAAATGTTTTCGGATGTATCTGCTACAGACTTAAACTGGGTTAACGGTCATTCCATCTTCTCAGGGAACTATGGAAACTGGAAGGGTTTTTTTGCCGGGGGGGGGGGGGAGAACTAGTCATTCTCAGTACCCTAAACAAACACACACAAATAATAATCATTCCCAGGGTTCTTTGGGGCAGTCATGACAGTTAAACTGACATAACTAAAAGCAGGTTTTCAGTGTAGACATATCCTTTCAGTTCATATACTGTACAATCTCACATCTTGAAATAGTATGGGAGACATATAATGTTTGGGTAAACCAAAAGTTGTATTATTGTACATATCACACAGTCATAAGCAGACACAGGTTAATCAGGAAATTCATGTTATCGATGTATGTCATCCTATGGATGAGAGGGGGAGGAGGGGGAGCAAAGAGTTCCACAAATGTAGAGCAGTTACTTTGTCAATTACCAGCTTGTGTAATCAATGCTATAGATGTTTAACAAATAAGCACTACCTATGCATAAAAATAAATATTAGGAAATGATCAAATAAAATATGTGTACTAAATATCAAGATCACAAACTTAGGCTGGGATCTAAAGATTTCTTTTGGACTAGCTTGTACTCACCCATCTGGATTTTTTTACTTTGATTTTTGAGCTACAGGCACCCCCCCCCCCCCCCCCCCAGCCACTCCATGGAATATTATAAGAAGCTTTTTGCTACTCATTGAAGAATTTGTCAGGACATTACAAGAAAGTCCCTCTCTCCTTCCTCCTTATATCTAGGTAAACACAATACAGTGATGTGTTGTCATTGCATTGTGTGTTGTCCCACTACTGGTTCACATAACTGGCTATTGGCCAGCCAGGGCAAAGCAATGCATAGTGCAATTATGTCATGTCAAACATTACAAGGAAGAGGGGAAAGAGAGACACTGAACTCCAACAGCTCTAGGTCTACTGTAATGACTAATTAAGCCCCAAGTTTGAAAAGGCTTTTACTGTGCAGTGTGGATAACTGGTTTAAAAAGCCCAAAGCAAATATACTTAGGCATACAGAACTAGTTGAGCAAATATTTGGATTCAGTCCATAGTCTCTCACTGGATTAGAAAGGGCCATTGTTGCTGTTACACGATAGTGTTAATGTTAAGTTAGGGTGACCAGATAAAATTCAGGTCAGGACTCCTGTAACTTTAACAGTTGTAGAGAAAAGGGAATTTCAGCCAGTGTCATTTGTGTGCAATTAGTTCCTGGTAAAATTCCCTCTTCATAACAACAGTGAAAGTTGCAGGGGCCCTGCCTTCTTTTGGATATGGTCACTCTAGTATAGTGCCTGCAACTTTAACTGTTGCGATGAAGAGAGGATTTCACCAGGTACTAATTGCATACAAATGACACTGGCTGAAATTCCCTTTTCTCTGCAACTGTTAAAGTTACATGAGCCCTGTCCTCCTTTTCATATGGTCAACCTAGTTAAGTAAACCTTGTCTTGCTGTTTTAAATGATGGGCTAATTAATGTTGCAATGACACTGAACATCACTTTACAGAGACAATACATTTAGATGAGTATTTATTTGACACAAGAGTAGCACTGCTGGATCAGCTTCGTTATTGTACAGTCACGAGACCACTTGCAAAAATGTGCAAACTAAATCGTAACATTGGCAACTAGCAAACATTATAACATACATGCCTTACCCAATGTGGGCAATCACTTTCTGGAACTATTACATGGACACATGGGCTGCAATCCTAAGCACTCTTACTAGTGAGTAAGTTCCACTAAAATCAATCAGATTTACTTCTGAGTAAACCTTCTTAGGCTTATACTGTCACTTTAGTAGTTTTTTCTCTCTGCCTAACAGGTCTTGACCTCTGGGAGATAATATATGCTACAAACATTTCAAACCAACATGAATAGGCCGTACCACATTTTATGCTTTGCCTGGGCTTGGCTTTGGCATCGTATGTCACACTGGTACCGATTCATAAGGCAAGACTCTTGCACTCTACTAGTACAGAGGGTATGGTGGCAGAGAGAAGTAGGGATAGGGTAAGTGGACAGGACTGATCTACAATCAAAAGGGTTTGTATCAGGTCTCCAGGAAGCCCATGAGGGGCATTAAAGTGCAGTCACCACCTCTCTGGGACGCCGGAACTCTTTATGCTCACCAAAAAAAAAAAAAATCATTGGTAGAGTGAATTCAAACATGCACGTTCAACATCAGTGGTGCTTTGCATGAACAAAAGAGGAATCACATAATGAATAATAAAAATGGTGCTTCGCAGAATTGTTAAAAATGAACACTACACAGTCATTTTTATCTGAGTCAGTTCACACATTCAGGGTGTAGTTATTTAGCATTCAGACATGTGTGTTTATTGGGTGCATTCACACATGGATACGTTCCACACCAAGTTCACACCTGCAGCATTAATATTGAATTCTGGCTTGTTATTGCCTTCGGAATTGCCAGCACAGATTGAACAGGATAAAAGTTTTCACACGAGCTCAGACGCAAAGCTTTTTTAATGGTTGCCCTGTGACACTGAACAATGAACCTGCATGCATGAATCAGCTTTTAGGCGACTGGAGATTATTCATTAACAGCTGCCTCCGTAGGAAAGAGTGCCCCAGTAGAATTATAGGATCAGTTTATTGTTTTTGAGGCCTGTGAGTGCTGATGATAATTTGCCAAGTAATTAATTAAAACCAATTATAAAAAGATGTATTGCACTTGTTCGTTTTTTAAATCAGGGAAAGAATGCCCCTCCCCCTCCCCCTCCCCTTTAATTCCAATAGCATTAAATTCTGTTGATGTCAAAGGGAATTGAATTTCCATACCTTTAAGATTATGCTATGAAGATGAAGCAGCTGTGCACCAACATTACAGTATAAATTCAATATCAAGACGTAGATACTACCCCTATCTACAAAATTAAGACAATTATCTTAAGGAGACCGGGTAACATTGATTAGTGGAGGTTTTTTTATGAAGAGATCATACATTTGTTCTGGGGCAGTCTAAATAGCTGTGTACAGATTATAGCTTGCTAGAAATTTGAAGGGGGGTATCATAGAACCACAGTTGCCCACAGAACACATACTTTCATTTTTTCCATCCTGCTGTTATTTCTGGTCAGATTTTGCAGGTTTTTATAGTGCTTCAAAAAGCCAACAAAACTTGATTAACCATAGTTGACACCAGAACAAAAATAATGATTACATGCACCAGAGCAAGAACAGCTGTCATACTGTTAGTCTTGGAATAACTACCACCTATACATAGAGTCATAGAATAGTAGAATTGGAAGGGGCTTATAAGACCATTAAGTCCAACCCCCCTGCTCAATGCAGGAATCCACATAGTTCATCTGATCATTATGGAGTCCTTACTAGCATCGGCTATATCTTGGTACAGAGCACTGAATTTACAAAAGAATGCCTTTTAAAATGCAAAACTTCTCTCATGCCCCACATTAACATTGAAAACATTGTGCAGCCGCATTTGCTACCTAACCTTAATCTCTTTAATGCATTTTTGTTGGCTTCCTAAATCTTGCAGTTTTTAGGGATTTAAATGGAAAGTGTGAATATTTCAAAGTGTGAATACCCCAAACTCATTGGGATATAGCTCTTAAGTACTACTAATACATAGCCATGAGAATTCAGGTCACATGAACCTCCCTCATGCATTGAGAGTATGCATGATGGGCTCACACTGTTGCACCGGCTAGCCCTACTCTTGCTGCTATTAGCTAGCTGTGCCCCACTGCCAGCCGCACATTTGGTAGTTGTGGAAAGCGGCACCTTGCACATACCCTCCATGTGAGGAGGAATCCTGGGTCAACCATTGGACAAGACAATACTTACTTCTAAATAGATGTGCATAGGACTGTACTGTTGAGAAGGAGGATAACTTCACTGACAGCTATTTTTAAATATGGGGCAAAAGAACATTTTGCATTTGGAGGGGGTCCTATTCTTTATACCTTTTGATGGATTGGGTTCTACTTTGTACGAGAGAGAGAGAGAGAGAGAGAGAGAGAGAGAGAGAATGTTAACTGTAAAGGCCTTATCATTATAAAGGAACATTTTCTTTTGCCTACTTTTGTGACCTTTTTTGCCTTTAAAAACATGTATATAAAGTATAAGCTCATTCCCCAGAATGGCCTGGGAGATATCCAAGAAAGAGGACATTTAGGAAAACTAGAGTGCTATTTACATACAATTACAGTGTCAATGTGGCAGACCAAAAATATTAAGTAACTCCGTAACAGAAAATGATAGGGTCATTGCATTTTGCAATTGAGAATTATGCCTATGAAATAGGATCCTTTTTCAGTAGGGTATCTGTAAGAAAAGTGTTACTTTGAGACACAACAGTTCTCTTCATTGTCTTGAAGCTGTTCACACATGCATGTTCATCACCTGATAAACTACAGTGTCAAGTGAGGACTGGCCTCTTTGAAAGGGTCATCACAGGTCTGACACTTCAGATAGAACTTTATCATCTCTTCATTTCACTTCAAATCCAATGTTTTTCAGTGCCAGTTCACACATTCAGCTACTAGTTATCAAGTATACAATTACACAATAATCAGTAGCAGAAAAATCAAGTGATGTACGTGCATGTGTGAACTAGGCCCAAGAACACTGGAATTCAGTATCTGAATAATTTTCCTCTTACGCAAAATACAGAAGACTATTTGGAAACTAGGGAGAATTTCTCAGTGATTCAGAATCACATACCTTTGATAAATGGCTTTTGATAACTGTGGTAGTTATCAATAGTTGTTTATTTCTATATAAAGGCATATCCTTATAATTTCCCAGTAAATAGCCATATGACACTTGGAAGAAAAGACCAAGTGACAATGACCAAACTTAAGAACTCAGCTTTATAGTCACCTTTTTGTGCTTGGCCTTCTTAGTAAACGCTGTTCTCTGTAAAAGCTCTTCATGAGAGCTCTTGAATCCCAGATCAACTATCTCCGCTGAGCTTTAGATTCCCTTGCATAGAGCAAATCCTGGCAACGATTCCAGAAAACTTAAGATTACGCCTCACAACCTCTGAAGTCCATGGCAATAAACTCATTCACTGTAATATTATAAATCAGCCTTTAAAGCTCTTTGTTGCTAGCAGTCAAACCTACACATTTCTTGCAAGCTATTCTGGAGGAAAGCTCTTTCCCTCCATTACTCCACTGCTTTCAGCTACTGTGGATTTTTAAAATGTATTACATTTCCCCCCCCCCCTTGAGTTTTACCTTTTGATGACAGTAGTTAGAAACTGGCAAATCTCCTATTATAAAAGGGGTCACTGTGAGGTCACAAAGTCCAAGAGGAATTCCAATAGAGACAGTATCACATTGACTCTTCCTATCCTCCACTGGGTCCCAGTTAGGACTGTGTGACCACTGCCATAGTTTTTTGCCTTAGTTCTAGACTGGGATTTATTTTTGCATATCTGTGAATGCATAATCCAGGATCTGGTACAGGATCTGTCCTCTTCAGCTTTATTTTGAAGGAAGATGAGTTTTCTACTCCTATGGTTATGGAGAAGAACAAGAGATTGTGGACACGTCTGATAAAGGGTCATAGTTTACAGTGGGGCAGAGCTGAGTTTCTAGTATTACAGGGGTGTTCCTTTAGTGCTCTGCACAGATTCCTAACACTTTCCATAATTGCAATTACGTCTCATTCAATCATCTTCTTCCCTCCCCCTATTCTTGCTTGTCTTCTGATAAACCTAGTTTTGCTAGAAAAAAATCCATTCTGTCTAAAAACCTGTATTTTGAAAAGCAGAATTAAGTTATGCAACGTAAAAACAAAGCAAATATATAATTTGCATAAATTATTCTGAATGCATAACGTAGGTTTGGGTTTGAATTTTCTTAAGTGCAGAAACCATAAGGAAGACTAGAAGAGGTATCACAAAATTGTTGCGTGGAACAATAAATTCCCAGATGCTACATAGAACTGGGATCTTATTGCCTAGAAAAGGGGCTAATGATCTCCCATAAAAAATCTGGAAGCCAAAGTACATCTTCCATATGAAAGACTCTACCAACTGGACAGCGACTTCTTAAATGGATACCATACTACAGAGACAGCATAGTCCTCTTCTATGATAGGCTCATCAACAGAGACAACTGAAGCAGATCTGTGCAGCACTCCATCATATGTTTTGTACAGTTAGATATTTCTAGTTTGAAAAGGTAGTTCCAGGTAAGTATTTCAAAGAGCAGGTAAGTACCTTGGGAAAGTCCAGCTGAGAAGGTTCAATCAGCAGGTCTTCAATTAGTGTCCAGGTAGTCCATTAAACAGATGTAGTAGCTGCAGGCCTGCAAACTCTGTAGCAGTTCAAGTTCTACCAATCAATAAACTTTTTTTAAAAAACCAGAAAGTTTTGCTTTCTGGCGCTGGATAAACAAAATTGCGGCACTAAAATATGCTCAGCAGTGCACATGTGTTAGTCACATATGTGAACATGATTAATATGAGGGAAGCTAAAATATATTGCTCTCATTTTGCAGTTACTTTTAGACTTGTCAATGCCAAAAGACATTTGCAGTGCAGTTCTGGGCTGTCTGTCCCTCAAGGGCAAAAGTACACATTTTAAAAGGAAAATGTTGATCACGCTAAACCTTTTGGTAAATGACACGGCTAAAACACTGCTTAAGCCTCTGACATCCCTTCTCCATTTTCATGGGGTTGCAGCTGTTCCCTTTCTTGTTCTTCCTGAGGTGGCCGCACCCGTTTGAAGAAACCCATCTGTAATGTAGAGAACATAAAGTGCATATTGGGAACAAAATAACATTTTCAAAAGGGTAATAATAATAGAAAATCTCAATGTGCAAAACAAGTTCTTTCATTTGATCTCTATCATGAACAAAAAATGGAACCAAAGATGGAAACATGAAGTTGAAAGGACTGTCCCTTTTACTAGCCATAAAATCACAGAATCATAAAATCATAGCATAGTAGAGTTGGAAGGGGCCTATAAGGCCATCAAGTCCAGCCCCCTGCTCAATGCAGGAATCCACCTTAAAGCATCCCTGACAGATGGCCGTCCAACTGCCTCTTGAATGCCTCTAGCCAGTTGGAGATTACGCACGTTGTAGAAATGACTTAACTATTTTGATACTTCCACTAGTCAGCCAGTGAGTTGGTGAGGCCCAGGGATATTATGTAAAGAGATATTTAACTTTTGATTTAGTATTGTATTAGAACTCTCCCTAAAACAAGGATTCATTAAATTCACCACTTACCTTGTGCATTATAAAGACTAGAAGGCCCAAAAGTAACAATCCTGCTAGGACAGCCAGTGCAATTACCCATGCTTGCACTGGCATGGGTGCTGGCTGAATACCCCACAAGATATTTGTGGTGACCTAAAGGACAAAAGAAATAATAATTAAAAAATGTCATGTTTTACAGAGAAACAATGTAGAACTGTATCATGTTATAAACTTTGTATAGTACCCAATCTAGTCCTACTTAGAGTAGACCTATTAAAATAAATGGATCTTAAGTTAGTCATGACTAACTTGTTCCATTCGTTTCAAGGGGTCTACTCTAAGTAGAATTAACATGGGATACTACCAATTGGCAGATTCTGGGTAAATAATAGCTTGATCAATGCCTGGTACAGTGCAATCCTATGCATGTCTACTCAAAAGTAAATCCTATTGTGTTCAATGAGGGTTAGGTGTGCATAGGACTGGAGCATTAAAAACTTATTTACATAGCACAGTACTATAGACGGTGCAGTGAAGTTGGTCCATCAGAGGCTGGAATACCATAATTATAATCCTGACATTTCCTCAGGATGTGGTGGCACTTGCCTGATGTAAATCATTACACAAAAACATATCCTGGCATGCATGGCCCCTATCCCACTTGTCAGTGCAAGATGATACTGTAGGTACATCAGCCTGGATCCTGAGTTTGCTCCTGCCTGTAGCCCCTTGTGTTTTAGAGGACTGGGGGACCCTCTGGAATGGTGAGTGGGGAATCAGCAAAAATGTTGCCTGTGGGGTCCTCCGCTGTACAGAAAGCCTCCTATCAATGGAAGGAGCTCTTCTTTTTGCAGGTTATATTAAGAGCATGAATTAAGGCCAACCAGAGACAGGTTAAGATGCCAGATTTTCAAGTTTGGGCCCACTGACTTTGATGAAACTAAATTTGATGAAGTACATGTTTGCCAGTTCAGAGCTGCATTCCTATCTACATTTTATCTGGGAGTTAACATAGCTAGATTGTCTTCTGAGTAAGCATGGATATAATCATGCTGCAAGTGATCAGTAGATTGCACTGCCCGGCTACCAGAGTCCTCTGCTAATGTTATTTTCTATGTCAATGCCAGTCCTACTGAAACAACAGAGTCCAATGTAATGCAGCAGTTTGAAGACCACATCTAAAGCTTTTAATTGAAGGCTAAAATTTAATTTAAAGCTTAAACAGCATGCGATCAAATTGAATAAGCCACACAATCAACTATTTAATATTGCCTATAAAAACGTTGGAAGCTATTCGGATGTGTGTTTCATTTTGCCTACTCTGTTCAGCTTAATTATGCTGGCCTGGGTCAAACTCATTTTAAATATCAAGCAGCTTACTATTGTAGAATTGTGGACATCTTCAGGAAAGGGAAGATTCTTGTAGGGGAACTCAGTAACGTCAAAAGAAGCAGATGACTTGAGAGAATAGGAATGGTTCTGATTTTCTTTCTGTGACAGGAAAAAATGAAGAAGAAATGTCAGATCAGAGCCTGCGTCTGAGAGGGACAGGCAGAAATAGTAACAGATGCTCACGTTCATGAAGGACTGAGCCCAGAGGCGAGATTTTAAATACAGAACTGCAGTCTTCCCCCTCTCCAGACGACCAACATAGCAGAGTATCCTTAAACATTCTGCGATTCCACAGCCCTACGATTAAAAAGAGAAAGGGGTGGGGTGGGGGAAAAAAGGGGATGAGTCAGGATAAACTTCCACATTTTATTTTCCAAGCAAACTGTTAACACACACTTATCCACACTTCCAGTACTTCTGGATTTATTTCTTATGTCTCTGGGGATTAAGATAGCTACATATTTAAGCTATGAATTTCTTACAAAACAGTGTAGGCTTTACGTCCAAGAAATGTTACTTGAGCCCTCTATCCATGTTTCCAGGTCTTATCTGTAGATGTGTAGTCTATCAATGCAAGGGAAGGATGCATTCTCCCAACTTTGGATGAGATATGAACACATGGGAAGCTCAAATCGCTCCTGCTTTCAAAAACCCAATTCACATGACACAACACGTTATCATGGGTTAACTAACCTACAATGAGCTGCAGTGCTGCCGTTTTGAATTTGTAACTCCTCATCGGGGCGATCGGGAGTTCCATCGTGTACTGCAAATCCAGCCACCATGGGTTATTTTAGGATTAAACAACCTTCACATAACTCTTAATTAGTAGTAGGGTTATGGGAAGATTGTTTAAACTGCAGATAACCCACAGTTGGGTTCACATAACATAGTGCATGATCAGGGATTGCATATTCAAGCTAATGGCGGCACACGACCAGCTGTGTCATCAGAACTGGCCCAAAGCATCTCACAGTATAGGATGGAACTGTTTTCGTAAGGGACACTGTGAAAGTTCAGAATGCAGATTGGTTTTGTCCATTTTTCATCCTTGGTTAACCATCCATGCTGTATAATCTTACGCATGTAACATGACAAGGAGGGAAGAGCAAGGGTGTCTCTTCTCCACACTTTCCTCTTTCGTCTCACCCACAACAGTAATGCCCTTTTTTAACACAGGAGACATCATCCTTGAAAGGAGAGCATGAAAGGTAGAAAGATAAGCCATTAGCACATTCTTTTAGAATTCCAGTGTCCTTGGGTTTTACCATTCCTGGAAATGCTTGGAACAATGAGTTATTTGTCAAGCCAGCAAATCAGTTATAGTCGCTTGCACATCGTACATCACAGGCTTCTGAAGTGTAATAAACAAGCGGCATTAAATCATCTCTAGCAAGGGCCATTACAATCCAATACTTGCTACCTTGCAGTTGCAGAAGTAATGCTGTGCTTCATCCATTTCCTCTGATCATGGAAAAAAGGTTGACGTGGTTGCAGATATGCATATTGCATTTCAAATTGCCAGAGGAAAAGGAGGACTTGCCAGTATCAAGGGAGACACTATGAACTGGATGTGACGGAAGCATGGCATTTGTGTGTGACCCATGTTAGGATTTTGTTGTTCTTCTTGAGTCAAGTCATGCGTATGCTGAAACTCGTACTGTGCAAAGTCTGTACACGCATGTCAGCTTGTGTGTTACAATCATGTATTCGGAGAACCCAGAAGTGTCTTTGCATGCTCCTTCTGACTCACACGGAGTAGTGATTATAAATCATCCATCGTAAGGATTTTTTGTCACAGGGATCACGAGTGGAGCACCTTAGGGAACTAGAACTGCAATGGCTCAGGACCTAAGAGGTTTTGAACTGCAGAAAAGTAGTATAACAAGCAATATATGCTATGCCAGCATCACTGTAAAATGCTCTCAAGAATCTTTCAGAGGAACTTAAAGCTAATACAGTCCTAACTGGCCATTTGTTTCAACCCTTGGCAAATACCAGTGACAACTTCCTGCACTTCTGGTTGGACAATTTAGGATCAAAGCAAAAGCAGGGACAGCAAAAGAAGGGTTGCATAGTTGCTGACTGCTTTCCTCAACAATTTGGACTGCTGATCCCCCACTCTACTGATCCCACTAATTCACCGAGCTGTCATTCAGAATGGGAATTCGCTAGTTCCCTGTGTAATTCGCAGGTTTCAGGAGTGCTCAAATACCACAGCCTGGCACCATGTACCTGGGAGCACCTGAAGGCAGAGTTATCTGTACTTCATATGTGTCCCTGACAGAGGGACTTTCCATGTCAACTAAGGAAGGGGGCTATAGGATTTCCTGGTACATACAAACCACGCACACACGAAGCACAGGAAGCCGTGTTGGCCAAAAGAAAAAAATCTAAAAGAAGATGTTCCAAATCTAGTATCGCTATGATACCTTTATTAGACCAACTCAAAGGTCACAAAATACTGTGCAAGCTTTCGGGTCCTCCAGAATTCTTTGTTATGCAAATTGGTAAATAAATCTTAAGGGGGGGAAAGAAAGAGAAAAGGAGGGAGAACACAAACTCAGGAGCAAATGTGGGGGGGGGGGCAACCTCCTTGGATTGGTGGTAACATCTGTAGTTTTTAGTGTTGTGGGCGCTCTCACAAAATGGCACAAAACACTAAGTTCCCAGAAGGCAACTAGTAAGTCTAAAAGGAAACTAACTTGCCCAAGAACCTCAGTGCAAGGCAGAGGTGGGGTCTGAACTCCAAGACACAAAACAATTCTTTTGAACCCAAATAAAGATGGTGCTAGAGCTCAGCACTTCACTTTGGATCATGTTAGCCTCTTAATTAAAAAATAATTAAAGAATCTTAAGAAATAACATAAAAATTAGGAGGGGCAAAGAGCCTGGTGGGCCCCAAGTGAGGTGTCTCAGGAACATTAGTGCTAAATAGTCCACATCGGAGATTCCATTCTCCTTGCATTCTTCGAGCAATGGTGCATGTTGTTAGCTGCTACTGGATGCCCACCACCCAAGTTCAAATCTAAATGTGATTTAAGGATGTGTTACTTGGACCATTTAGAAACACACTTCAATGTCCCATTTTGAAGTTTTGTATTAGTCAGAATGCATTGGCCTACATGTGTACCAACATTTCAGAACTCTAAACAAAGTCGACCTCCTATGACTGAGCGAGTCATTCAATGGGGCCCAGGCATCTTATCTATATCTACAAGAGACAGACTGAGACAAAGAAAAGCTTCGGCAGCCATTTCATCATCTTGGTCAGAAATAGCCATCTCACCATTTTTCTTATAACATTCCTAGCCCATCTATCCATCAAGGTCAACCAGGCCAACAAATCTATAACAGTATTTGCCTTATGATGCAGTAAATGTTTCTGAAATTCTCAAGCAACTCTTTGCAAAGAAATTGGAATAAAGACGTTTACCAAAGTTTGCACATCTTCATCGGCATCACTTAGGTCCCTCCGGTGGATATTATGAGAACGGTTATCGTCTCCATTAAGTGTTTCATTCCTTTCATCTTGTTCAGAAGATGACATCTATAGCATCAAGAATGGTTCAGTTATTGGTACAGCTCTTGAAGCATCCCTAAACATTCCGTGACTTGATGAACAGCAAACACTGAAACTTCCAAGATAAACAAAATCCAAATGTCTGTGAACATTCAGACAATGGCTGTGTATGGAAGACAGGGTGAATCACTAAACATATGCCATGGTAAATCATGGTTTATCATGACAAGAATGAGTAGAATTCCTGCTCTCATTTTTTCCAGCATGGCTGAGGAGTTCAGAAGTTTTTGCTTCTATTTCTGATTAACTGCAGCTTGCCATGTCATCCAAATCTCACAAACTGTGGTCAATCTTAAATATAGTTTGCTTGAAACAAGCCAACTTCAAACTATGTGTTATAAAGCTGGTTTGTTTCAGCAAACCATAGTGAAAATTAACCAGTTTAGGGTTCAGAAGCTTTTTATTCCCTATTTGCAGCCATATTGGAAGAGAGGTAAAGAGGGAGTGTGTGCAAGCCTAGGTTTATTTCTATCGTGATAAACCATAGTTTATCGTGACATCCAAATGCAGCTATTGAATTGTAGCCAATGTTAGTCCTTCTTAATGTAGGCAACCCAAGATGGCATGCTAGGCTACAGAGGCTGCTGGGCAGAAGCCTAGGATTACAGACAGAGCTTCAGACATCAGCAGCTGCAGCACGGAGCCCTACTGTTTCAACATAGGATCCTCCATTGAATCTCAGGGGTGCTAGAGTGCAGCTTTGCAGCTGTGCACTGAAGCTGCTTCAGATGGATCAGTGCTCATATCAACACGATCAGGTACATTTATCAACACAGCGCTGGAGCTCTGCAAACTGACGTCCCATTAAAATGCCTGATTTTCCCCCGATGATGAAGATTAATATTCTTTATCATCATAATTATTCATAAACATTTTTAATGCTTAAGACGTATAAGACAGATTGCTCAGTATATAGATCATCCAGAGACTTTCATCTTACCTTAATTTTTAGTGGGTTAATCACCATATCAGAAGTGCAGTTCATAGGCCCTTCGATTTCATATTTCATAATGTACAAAAGGGTGTTATTGTTGTACTTATAAGGCCACTGAAGATTGAGCATCACCTTGCTGAAGGCACTTGGGCCATTGTTTCTGAGCTGGTGAGAGAAAGAAAAAGGAAATGGTTATGAAGAACTCTGGCCTTTTCAGCCTTGCAATGCTATCCTGTCTCTTCTAGTGGTCATTATACTCCACCCCCCAAGAACTTGCCTATATGCATACCTAGATAGATCTACACTTTTTGACTCTTAAAGCAAGGGCAGGCACTCTTGCTATAGCTCACTCTTCCCCAACCTAGTGCCTTCCAGATATGTTGGACTAACTCCCATAATTTTGAGAGTTACAGTCCAACACAACTGGATACTGCCAGGTTGACGAAGGCTGAGCTCTAACCCCTAGCTATCTCAAAGCTCTGTGGCATGAGTGAGGAATTATGCCGTCCCATTTCTACCAGTTTTAGAATAGTGAGTCCTGCTCTGCCCTTATGCCCCCACTCATCACCACTCAAAACTCACGTGCACCACTTTCGTGGTGCGAAATACCCTTCTGGACCAAGGGCTGGGAGTGTGTTCATTCATGGGGTGAGATTAGGCATGCCACTAAACTATACCAGTAGCCTGTGCTATGTTGCATTAAGCTGATGGGTTCTTAATGGCAGACTTCACCAACGTGGTGATATTTTTGGACTACAAGGACAACTCCCATTAGCCCCAGGAAAACTGGTTAATGAACAGGGCTGGTGGGAGACACCACGTTAAGGAAGGGGCTAGTGCTGCTTGTGCATTTGAGGAACTCGACTGGTATGAAAAGATGTACCTAACACATCTGAAATATTTCTCCTTGTTAATGTAACCGGAATTTGCATCACCATCATGATTTAAGAGATATGAATTGTGCCTCACAAAGGCAAAAACTAAAGGAATTAAAACAACGACAACAACAAAGTAATAGTTGGTTTTTAAAGACAGACATGCTGTTAGTGATGCTTTCTGTATATCCTGTGTTATGACCTATAGAGCCATTGATTGTTTTTTCTTACTTTAGGACTTTCTTCTGTATTCAAAAATTCGGCACTACAAACCTAACAAAATGCCCGAAATCCAAAACAGTGTTAGCCATGTGTGACATTGAGACCCCAGGATTTAACTCAACATTTCTGCATGTTGCAAAGTCCAAAAACAAGATGTGGGAACGTGTTATACAAATTAAGCAACTATATCGTGCGCATGACTCCAACTGTAGCAGTTGTGTCACTTCCGTCATGCATGGTAATGCTGTGATGGTGTCATGATGCACATCTGAATCAAAGCTTCTAGTGCTGACAGATGGGACCCCTCTGTGTCCAAGCATCAGCCGCCATCCACTCTTCTCTGTAGGACGGGAGCTCTTATGTGCCATAAAAGTGCCTCAAAGGGGCTTGGGGGGAGCTCAGAACACCCTTCAAAGATGGTTTTGTGCAGGCCTGAACAACTTGTGACCCACCAAGCCAAAAGCGGCTCACCAGCCACATGTGGCAGACAGCAGTGGCTTGGCAAATGCCCCATTTTCTTAGCTTCCTGGGACACCATAAACATGAAGGTTGTGAAGCACCTGGCAGCCTACAGCAGAGTGATTGGTTGGCTGGATTTGGCTTGGTGGACCGCTTGCAGTTTTAAGGTTCTCTATTCCATAGTTGGGGGAGAGGGAAGGGCAGAAGCAGTGACGGCTCCAGATTTCTGAGGGCTCTTGGGCAAGACACTCTCAATGGATCCCCTCTTTCAGTGAGTCTATGTTCTCACCATCATTGTCACCAGCCACTATTGCTCCTCATACTCTCCTCATTGCTCCCTTGACAGGCACAGAGTCAGTGAGCAAGTAGGAAGTGGAACGTATTGCTCCTCCTTCTCACCACTACCGTTGTCTGGCCAGAGGTATGTAAACAAGCAGGTTGCAATGGTGAAGAGGACAAGAAGCTCCAGAGGACTCTTGCCTGTTTGGGGGTGGGCTTCAGCAGGTGCCCAACCATGCCTACCTATGACGCTGGCCCTGAGCAGAAGGGTTGTTTCGATGCATGATGACACTAGGATGCAACATCACTACATACAGTATTAAAGGAGTAGGTATCTCAGCCTTCCCCAACCTGATACTCTTCAGATGTGTTGAACTGCAACTTCCCAGGAAGGCATCAGGTTGGGGAAAGTTGCAGTTGTGGTGAAGTGAGTTGGTATCTGGCGGACCTGGCTCTGCTTAGCCTTTGAAAGCAAGTCTGTAGTCCACAAGGTCACCCAGTTAGCTCAGCGTTGCTCCGAGAGAGAAGGAAAAATTCTTCTGCACATCCAGCATGCCTGATGTCTTGGTCCCAGTCTTGAGCACAGACTTACCTCGTAGATGTGTTGAACCAGAGGCCCTATGTCATCCTCTGTTTCTGGTTTCTCCTTGGGTTGCCAGTTGGGAATTGGGAGAAAGATGTGATCAGGAGAAGAGACCCTAAATTGTGCAAGGAAGACACAAAGGTGACCGGAGATCGAGTATTTGGTGCAAGCCATGCAAGGATAAAGGAAGGCGGCGGCTCAATTGATATCAGGTTCAGCCAGCACTCACCCTCTGATTTCAACAGCTGCTAGGATGGCCAGGTCCGCCCGATACGATGCCACTGAGCTTACGTTGTTGTATGTGTTCGAGCTGTAAAACAACACAATTCCATAGCGAGGGTCAAGGTATGTACTGTTGTCAGAATCAGCAGCTTGACCCTACAATGGCTATGCTCAAAAAGCACTTTGGAAATCCAATAGAGAATTTCTAGTTAATTATTATTCCTGTGGTGTCTGAAGGGTGACTCCTTTCTGATAACATCTTCCTTTTATGTAGTTATTTTTTATGAGCAGCCAATCATTATATTGTACCCAGCATTCTACTGGAGGGGCGGAGAACCTCTTCTAGCCCGAAGGTCAAATTCAATTTTGGACAAAGTCTCACAAACTATTAATGCCAGTGACCAAGAGCCTATCTACACTACTGCTTTAAAACGGTTTAAAATGGTTTACAACGGTTTTGAGAACTGTTGGGGCCCAGGTCACACTCCATATACAGTTTTCAAAACGTTTTCAAAGTGTTTTATCCTGCGTATGTAGATAAGCCCCAAGACTGAGGAGAGAAATTTCAGTCTTTTAGAATAGGTGGATGGGAAACTGCACAAAAGCAGGTCTCCCATACAAGCCTGACTGAGGGTCTAAATATCTTGGGAGAGGCTCTTCTTTCAAGTCCACAGCGTTCAGAGGCACATATGGTGATGACCCAAAAGAGAGCCTTCTCGGTGGCCGCTCCCAGATTGTGGAACTCCCTGTTGAGGAGGCTAGGTGTATTACTGCTTTGCTCTCTTCCCACCAGCAGGCAAGGACCTTTTTATTCAAGCAGGCCTTTGGTGTCTGTTGAGTAGGATGCAATTTTGATTCTATTGTGTTTTTAATTGAGTTTTAACGTATTTGTTTTTATTATTATTTTAATCAAGTTTTATTTGTTTGTTTTTTAAAAAATAATTTTACATTTTATACAGAATTAAGAAGAGAAAAAACCTTAAACATAAATATCCCTCCCCTCTCACGGGAAATCAGTAACTATTACAAAATATATCATATATATCTATATCTTCAGATCTTAAACATTTCCTTCCTTTCTTTGTAGGTCAGGAAAAAAATAGCGTAAGCCGACCACAGGAGAGATACCTTTTATTATGCTAACCAAAAATATTTAAATACTTTTGGGATTTTATTCTCAATTCCAATGAGGTTGTACATGCCATGACGCAATGCCAATCCATATTAAATGTGTCTTTAGATCTTGTTCCTCTTACCAATCTCAGTTTATTTGTCAGTTTCTCCATTAAGGCTACATGCCAAATCTTACTATACCAATTTATTAGTGTGGTGCCAGCCAAATCCTACCAATATCTAACTATAACCAATCTGGCAGCAACCAAAAGAGATCCTATTAATGGCTTAGATACAACTTTCTCATTATCCTCCTGAAATAATCCTAACAATGCTAATTCTGGGGATTTACTAACCTTTTGCCCAGTTATCTTTTCAATTTCTTTAAAGCTTAAGTCCTAAAAAACTTTTATTTTGGCACAATGCCACCACATATGCTTTATTTGTGACTATAAGCTGCCTTCAGTGCCATCTTCCTTGGTAGAAAGATGGGGTAAAAATCAAATAATTTTAAAAAGCTGAGAACCACCAAAGGATCAGTGGCTGGGGAAAAGGGGGCATGGGGGCATGGGGAAACCATGAAGGATGGATTGGGACTGTAGAAGGGCCAGATTTGGGCCCCTAGACCTGAGGTTCCCCAGACCTGCCCTACAGACTATGATGGCAATGGCAGGGATCAAACCGAGCATTTAAACATCATGTGAAGGAGGCACCTTTTGGAAATATGCAGGTCTGCTGCCATTCCATGTAGACTGACTCTCTGGCAGCTCATGTGTTTTCTTATTTCATTTGTGTTCCCCCATCTTGTATGTGAAATCACTGCCACTGTAAATTGCTCCCCAGTAGTGTTTGCCTGTCTTCATGGGGCAAGTTATTTGTGTACAGTTTCTTCACATCACGTCAAACCTTCCATGTGCACGCCCAAAAGGTTTGTTGTAGTGTAGAGAAAAATCTCTTGATTCCTGAGGAGAGAGGCTGTACAGCAATGGTTTGGGGTTCATGGAGGCAGATCCCATGGAAAGCTTGCAGTGGTTAGAGCGGGAGTACCCAACATGGCACTGGGAGATGCCATCGTGCCAACTGATACCTCCAACAGTGCTCATGAAGCTCTCCACTCCCTGCCCCCTTGAAAATTTTTTTAAAAATAAAAACCTTGAAAAACATTAAGGTTGCCAGGTTCTCTTTCTTGTTCCTGCAGATCACCAGTTGGAGGGCAGACACAGAAGGCAAGAGTTGCTTCCTGGCCCCATCCGATCTTCCGCCCAAACAGACCTTTCCCTTTGGTCTCTCTCTCCCAACTCCCACCCTCTAGCCTTGTTATTTCTCTCACCCCGACCCTTTCTTTGCCCTTTCTCTCCGTTCCCCATCCCTAGATTTCTTTCTCTCCATTCCTAGCCTCTAGCCTTGGTTTTTCTCTACTCTTTTCCATTGTTTCCCCCCCCTTCCACTCAAACCCTAAGCTTTACTATTTCTCTTCTACTACCTTGCTGTTCCTGCCTTTTTCCACCCTCTTGCCTTGCTTTTTCTCTCTCCTCTACCCCTTTGCATTGCTATTTCAACGTCCCTCCCAGCCTCACTATTTCCTTTCTCCCACAACCACCACCTCCTCAGTTCACTGTTGATTAGCCAGGCCCCTTACTGTAGCCATTCATTCCTCGGCCCCTTGGCAATTAAGCTATGGGGTACTGCAGGGCAACATCTTGTCCCCAATGTGCCTTTGAGGGTAGTCATTAGGGGATTTGGAGCAAAATGCCATCAGTACGCTGATGACACACAGCTCTCTTTCCCTGTGACATCTGAATCAGGAGAGGCTGTGCAAGTCCTAGATCAGTGCCTAAACTCAGTCACGGGCTGGATGAGGGCCAATAAACTGAATCCTGGCAAGACGGAAGCCCTGTGGGTGAGTGGTTCTGGAGTCCAGGAAATAGGCTCATTGCCTGTTCTGGATGGTGTTGCACTTCCTCTTAAAGAACAGGTTCATAGTTTAGGGATACTCCTAGATCCATCATTGTTGCTGGAGGCCCAAGTGGGCGCAGCAGCTCGGAGTGCCTTTTACCAGCTTCGGCTGGCTTGCCAACTACAGCCTCTTCTGGACAGGGATAGCTTGGTCTCAGTGGTACGGGCATTAGTAACCTCAAGACTGGATTACTGCAATGTGCTCTATCTGGGGCTGCCCTTAAGACTGCTCTGGAAGCTGGAGTTAGTGCAGAACACAGCAGCTCAGCTGTTGTCAGGAGCTGCATCTTGTCAGCATATAACTCCATTGCTTAGGGAATTGCATTGGCTACCTATTGGCTACCGGGCCAGGTTTAAGGTTTATGGTACAAATCCTTAAACAACTTGGGACCAGGATACCTGAGAGAGCGCCTTCTCCCTTACCAACCTGCCTAATCACTGAGGTTGTCGGAGGGCATGCTCCTAATGTTTCCACATGGACCTGCAGCTCGATTGGAAGGTGCCAAAACTAGGCTACTTCTGGCGCCACCTGAAAACAACTCTGTTTCGAGAAGCCTTCCTCAACTGACTAGCCACTGTTTTTCTGATTCCTTTATTCTTAAATTGAACAGTTTTAATTTGCTTTTTTAATCTTCTTTCTCACTCTGGAATCTGTGTTAGATAACTGAGCGGTAAATAATAATGATAATAATAATAATAATAATAATAATAATGTGACTAGTCAAATCCACTATGGAAGCCATTTTGCGGTAGTGCCCACAGGCATTCCTTAAATTTCCAAATGTGCCAACTGAACAAAAAGGCTGGTTAGCGTGTTGGGCAGGGACTCAGGAGACCCAGATTCAAGTACCCACTCGGCCATTAACCTTACTGGATGATTTTGGGCCAGTCACTGACTCTAAGCCTAACCTAACTTGCTGGGTTCTTCTTGTGAGAATAAAATGGAGAGGGAGAGGACTGTGTATGCCACCTTGGGCTCCTTGAAGGGAAGGTGGGATATAAGGATAACAAATTGAATAAATATGTAAGAAAATTAATAAATAAATTAGCCTCCACGTATCCGAAACAGAGCCATCCCTACTGTCAGGCAGAGTACATAATAACATAAAAATTGCTCTGCTGGATCAGTCCCAAGGTCCACCTAGTCCAGCATCCTGTTTCCCACAGTGGTCAATAAAATACCTCTGGAAAGCCAGCAAGCAGGATGTGAAGGAAATAGCCCTCCCTGCTGCTGCTCCTCCTCATCAAATGACCAAAAGTCATGCCTTTGAACTTGGATGTTGCTTATAGCCATCGTGGCTCGTAGCCATTGACAGATTTCACTGAGAATGAATCTCTCTCTCTCTCTCTCTCTCTCTCTCTCTCTCTCTCTCTCTCAGAGAGGGAGATTTGAAAAATCTTATGCCCCTTGGATCATAGGATTATGTGCTTGGTTACTATATTGCAGGAAGCATTATTATTATTATTATTATTATTATTATTATTTTATATAGCACCATAATTTGGAGTTTTTGCTTCAGGCACCAAAACATGTTAGACTGTCTCTGGCCAGATGTTTCGTTTTCGTTGGATTTCAGACAATAATTCAGTCCATTACACACAAACACACACACACCACGCCTTCCCTCTATATAGCTCCGATTTTGGAGCAGTGCAAATCAATACCTTCCTTTTACAGTGTGTGTGGACAGAGACGTTGAGCATCTAAATCTTTGTGGTTAAAAATAATGTATTAGCCATGCAGGCCTGACTAATATTACACATGCTGCGTGTTTTAGAACAGATTGGCTAAACCCCTTTAAATATGAAGGCTAGCAAAGGCCACAGGCACCAGAAAACCGTCATTATTCCATTTATGACACTAATGGGCAAAACGGCTGCAAAGGCAAGTTAATAGTATTAACATGGAAATATATGATTATTAAAGTGGAAAAATACAAGTCTAGTCTTAGTCATACTTGGAGTCATAGTCAGGCATTTCACAGAACATGATGTCAGCTGTCTTTATTAGGTCCTGTAACTTGCTGAAATTATTTTAGCTGTTTCAGTTGTTTAAATTCTGTATGTTAAAAAGTTTATACTATGGTTTTATTATATTGTATTTGTGGTTTGTAATTGTTGTGAACTGCCCAGAAACCATTAGCTGTTGTGCGGTAGAGAAATCATCATCATCATCATCATCTTCTTCTATATAAAAAATATGTTAGTGTAACAGTTATTACTAGAGATCAACCGGACCGATTTTGCTCATTTGTTAAAAACAACAACAACAACAACTGAAGCTTGAGCAGTGTAGATGTGCAAAAAAAAATTGAAACTTTGAAAAAGTAACACCTAGAGCTACTAAGCAGGTAAGAAATTACACACAATGTAAATGCTTCTTACCTACGGATCTGCAGGTCAAATTTCACAAAGGTATCCATCTCAGATTCTTGATGAACGCTAAAATGAAGTCCAGCTGAAAGCTTTAACACAAAAGACGATGTACAGGAATTAATACATAACAGACAGAGAAAGGTTGGCTCAAACCCGCCGTGTGACTTATCTAACTAACCAATGTCAAAATATGATGCAGCCTCTTTTTAGATACTGTCCCCAATCCAGCAAACCCCTTTGTATGTACAGGCTTTCTTTCTTTTTGTTAACAGCAACAAGCAAGCAATTTACTCATTCTTACTTTTGTTCCTGCTTTCATAGGATTTCCAAGGTCACAGACAACCAGCCGAGTTTGATTTTCAGTTTTAAATGCACATGAAAGTCTTGCTAAAGCCTGCAGTGAAACAAAGTGAAGCATTTTCAAAGGACAGCACAATACTTTCATTCCCTAAGAAAAAGGTCACAAAAATCCGTACACAGTTTTCCAACCTTGTTAAGTCTGGATACAAAAAGATCTTCACAGGCATGTATAAGATGGTAGAAGCCATTCCATTCTCAATGACAAATGGCACTATTGCTGTGTTCAGGCATTCAAAAGAATGAATGAGGGTTCAAATTTGGTAGAGTGATGGGGCCATGCACATTGGTTCTACCCCCTATGTCTGAAGGTGTGCAAGCCCTGCCCCCCTCAGTTCAGACCTTGCTGAGTTGAACCGGAAAGATGTGAGCAGGTGGTCTCAACTGCAAGTACAACTCTCTGCGTGACCGCAGACCCTGTTCTATTAGGGTTCCTGATCACATGCTTGAGTCATGTTCAAGTGAATGTGAGTAGAACTCCCTTCAGTCCTTGCTGGTTGAACATGGCAAGGTCTGAACTGAAGGAGCGCAGCATGCCCGGAGACAGAAGAGATGGGGCTAGCATGCAGAGCCCTGTCCTAGTACCCACTTTGAACCCTCCTGTATTCTCTTGAATGCCTGAACAGGTCAAATTTAGTCTAATATTCAGTAATTCTTTCATTCATACTGAGGCCCGAACTAGATATAATGCAATCATTCATATATATATATATATATATCTCAAGCATTACGGAATTATTGTTGGGATCGTAATGCATGGGTTGGAAGATTTAATCCTTTTCTCCCTCAATGCGATCCCAATGAAAATCAACACACACACACACCCCACACACAACTGTTCTTAGTCATGAGAAGCAAGCCTCCACTGATGCCAATGGAATCTTCCCTCTGGGGGTTAACAGCAAGTACGGTGGGATGTTAGGATCATGGAGGGGGAGTAAAGAGTTAAATGTCCCCTCCCCACACAGTCCCAATATCACCCGCCCTGCAACAGCGATTATTATGTTTAAAAGTCCGATACGATTGCAAGTGATCTGTTTAGCATCTCATTTAGTTTTCCCCTACAGTGATCGAGACTATATACTGAATGAGAGCAAAATATTACAAGTGAGTGATGGAGCTTAGATGACATTTATTGAACTCCTTAACAATCTCAATGTTTATGAATAATCCTCTATGAAACATGACATTCTATAGTTTAGACATTTTTACTACTAGCCTTTTGCAGGCAAACATATCAAGTGGTCAGAATCTATCTATGTCCCAATGGTTGTGCCTACTGGAGTCCAGAAAAAAATCAATCAGTTAATACCCTCACTTTGAAGTTGAAAGAAAGAAAAGGGGATAACAGGATATATGCGAGTGACTGAACAACTGAAGTGATCTGCTTTGTTGTTCCAATGTTTTGCCTTTAAGATCCCCATAGTAAAAGAAGTATTTGTCCCTTTGTTTTAGTTCTCTCTTAAGTATAAAGTAATATTGAATGTTACTCTATGTAATTCCCTTTTGTCCTATTTTTGCATATGTATAGCATTCTAATGGATACACATACATATACACAGGCATACGTAATTACATGAAAAATAAAATTAAAAAATGCCAAGTATTTTATTTTGGAAAATCCATTTAAATCTTGGATAAGATGAGAAAACTGGCTAGAGTTAACCATGGTTAGTGCTGGTACACATGTAATGCTGGATCATGGTTGAGGCCAATAAGGGAAGGAAGAGGGAAATATCCACCAGAGAGGGAAGGTGGGAAGAGGAGATGTTCATGAGGTTAGCTTCTCCCCATCCCCAACACACACATGATGATGAGGTGTGTGGAGAAAAAGATTAGGGTTTGTGTTTTCCCCCACTTTGGTGAGTCATGAGTTTCAGAAATGTTTTCTATCTAAGAGTCCCATTATATTGAGATTACACAGAAATGTGGACTTTCACAGATCACCTATCCACACGCGATGTAAACGTTCACTGTAATAGGCTGTAGTTCAATCTAATGCATGTTTACTCAGCCATACATCCCACCCTGTACAATGAGGCTTACTCCCTTGTATATGTGTATAGCAGGGGTGCAGAACCTCTTTTAGCTAGAGGGCAGAATTCTATTTCAGTGAAGCTTTGGGGGGCTACATTCCAGTGATTGGCGCAGGGCTAAAGGCAAAGGGGAGGGGCTAAATACCAGCATATTTTAGCTCAAAGCTCTTCCTGCCAGTAACCAAATTTTAGGAGAGGCATTTCAACTTGAAATAGCCATGGGGGAACCCCAGAAGGCTGGATTTGGCTCCTGGGCCTGAGGTTCCCCATCCCTGGTGTATAGACTTACCACTTCATTTAGAAGCACTGAACACAGTGGGACTTACATCTGAGTAAATATACTCTGAAGCCCCAGCTGTTAAGCCCAAGCACAACCTGGGCCCAGAGTTTGGGAGAGATGAGACTCTTTCTTCCCTTCATAGCTACCCATGTATAGCCCAGTCAAAGCAGCCCCCCCTTAGTACAGTTACCTGGCTACTGGGGTTGTGTCAATGGGTGGAGATAGAGAAAAAGAGGTGATGTTGTTCACCTCTCATCTCACGACACCCTGGGTTTGAGGGGAATTTATAGGTTGGTGGCTAAGGTAGATGGGAGCTGGCCTCAAGCAGCAAAAATTGGGGCATTTCTGGGATCCAGGGAGGAATGGCTGCAGAAGCTCTCGTTCTATTACCCTGCTCACTTCCCTCTCGCTCAAAGCATGACTCAAAGCTTTAGGTTTGAGAAGGGGGAAGCAGCAGCGAAGGCAGTGGCTCTTGAGACACTGCGTGATGCAGGAGAACCTGAGATGGGGCTGTGGTGATGCAGGCTCTGAGACTGCAGTGTTGCCTGCAAGGGCCCCCAGTGCTCAGATCAAAATTGAAGGTGGAAGGTGGCAGTGGCGGCAGCAACACAGACAGCAGGGAGAAGAGGAGGAAGAGGACTGTCCAGCTAGTTAGAGCACTGCTGGTCTCTCTTTCTTCCCTCCTTTCCTCCCTGACACATGCATTGTTTTCAGCAAGGATCTGCAATCTCAATATATTATTCGGTACTCATCATTGCTCCAGCTCTTATTCTAATCTCACTAGTGATTCCCATTTTACGGTCAGGAAGCAGAGAGAGAGATTTGCTGTAGGCTACATATAACTAAAAATAGATTTGGACCCGGCCCGCATCAATAATGTAGCCACTTCTAAATGGGCAACATGCCTTTGCTTAAGAAGCAGGCACCCCCTTTGCCTAATTTAGAAAAAGATGAATCTTCTAATTCACAAAATCAGAAATGTCACTGTCAAATTCACATAACCATATAATTCATTTAAGTAAAGCATCTGTCTAATTCATGAAGTTGAGGACATCTTTGCCTAATTCATAAACAGCCCAAGGTTTTTAAGATTTAGATGCAGACATTTTATCTTGATAGTAGGTGGGGCATGTGAATTAGTCACTGATACCGCCAACTTCATGAGCAATTTTTATTGTATTATTATTATTATTATTGGTTATTTCCAAAATAATAATAATAATAATTATTATTATTATTATTATTATTATTGTATGTGGTTATTTCTGAAATTCCACATATATTTTAAGTTAGTAATAGGGTTTGTCATTAACTCTAAAACGTATCCTGAATATGCTGTGGCAGAATTTAGAGGTAAATACATTGGATTTTACAAATGCAATTATTGTCATATAAGGGAAAGAGTGCTGACAGCTTGACACTGGTGCTGGTCTCTTGGGATTGGGCTGTTCATTTCCCAAGCTGCAAGAGGATGAGCCTGAATTAATCTAATTACCAAATGTGTGGCTCTAAGCATCTCAACAGAAATAGCTTTGGGTGCCTCTACAAGAGCAATTTAAAGCTCTTTCAAAGCACATTACCGATTTTACCTCCACATGAACGGAGCGCAAATCGGGGGTTGAGGCGCTTTCTCTCTCCGATTATGCGCATTATCGAATGCGCGTTAAATAGCGAGTTTTAATTTACCGCAGGAGTTAAAGCGACTTATGACCATGTAAACAAGTGATTCTCCACATTAAACACCTTTAAAGCGCGTTTCATACAACTGTTAATGTGCTTCACCGTCTCCCGTGTATAGGGATTAGCCGTAAAAGCGATTGCAAGAAGATGCGCATAATCGGACAACCAGGTGTCAAACCGAATTCTTGTAGAGGGGACCTTTGTCTTAGCAGCCTGGCTTGGTCTATGCAGACTGTGCATTCTTGACACACAGACACCTCTCTCCCAGTTTAGGGTGAGGATCATCCAGCTTTAGAGTTCCAGCTGGCCATGAGCACCATATGATTAGCTACAGGGATGAAACAAAACAGCTATGACGGGTAAAGGCAGAACCAGCGACACTCTAATGGAAGGGAATTACCTCGCTTTGAGCTCCATGACGCTGTGAGTTTATCGCACTGTCATATTTCCTCATTTCCGATTTTGGTGCTGTTGACCCGCATGATGTCGTCCTTGCCTGCACTATTCTCACTCCCTTCCCCCACTTCTAGCACCTTATTTTGGACCGGGGGAAGTCTGTTTCATCTTGGAAGTACGGAATGAAAACCCAAGTAAACCAGTAAATCGGCTTCTGTATTTGGGGGAGGGGGGTGTTTAGGTGTGTATCTTGAAGGCCATTTTCAGTGACGAAAGAACAGAGCGTGCTTTTAATCCGCCAGGGCGGTTTTAGTACCTATTTCCTCCTTTTCACCTTTGGACACATTAGGAGCTGGAAGGAAGGTTTCAGTGCTCCAGCTCCCTCTTTCTTTTGGGCTTCCTTCCTTGTTTTGCTGAAACGCTCTCCTGTTGGAATTACAGAGCTTCACCATGGCGCCTATCCACCTTAACCTTTCAAACCACTCTGATCCTTCTTCATACATCAATTTCTGTCGGCTTCCATCACCCCTCCATGTACCTTATAAATCTTCCTAGTGGTTCTCTTCTGTTTTGTGTAATTATTCTTCCTCCTATTTCGTCCTATATTATCCTATATTATATTATCTGATATATATTTACTATCCTATATTATATTATCATGGCTGATAATGCTGCTGACTCCCGTGGAGAAGTTGCAAGGAGAAGTTCCATGGGAGACCACGGGAGAAAACATTTCCTGGTGCTAGTTGACTTTTTTACTGAAAGTGTGCGCTAACAGGCTTTTGTAGTAATGCATCCACAGTCCAAAGTGGAGGCGTAGGGCTTGAATTTCATGTTCCAATTCATTTTACTGCCTGAAATCGTCTTAGGCAAAGCAGTTTAATACACAGAATTAAGCCCAAAGGCAGGGGACCCCTAGACATTTCCAAGGAGACCGGATTTGCAAGACAAAAGGATATCCTTTCCAGTGAGTCATGACCAGTGAATTGCTAGCCATCTCCTTGGCAAGAGAATGCAATGTAACTTTGAAGAAAAATTGCGCTATGGGTGTGTGTGTGTGTGCATGCGAATTTAGTATGACTTGGATGTAAATGCAGTTGAACTCAATGGGATTTACTCTGGAGTAAGGGAACCAACCATCTCTATTTTATGAACTGGAGATGCTCAGCTTCGCATGATCAAAGGAAAGGAAAAGCAATCCTTCACAAATGCAAAGAAGTGGAAGAGCGCACTGGTGAACTATCAAGAAAAGTTTTTAAAGGGCAGGGAAATTTTAAAAATCTTTAAAAATGAAGGGATGAACCAATCTGATTCATACTTGGCATGCCAAAAACTCCCCTGAAGACCTATCACCATGCCAAGTTTGATCTCTTTATCTATAAAAATTATGCAGATGTAGGCATTTTACATTCTAATAGGAAATCCAATGAGCGAAGGGGGAAGGCTGCCACGTCCATCACAATGTCCATTAATGACAAGAACCAATAAACTGGAGGGGGAAGGAGAAGAGGCGGGGTGGAGCAGGCGCAAGAGCAGTGGGAGAGCAAAAAGAGAGTTCACTGGTATTGCTATGATCGTGAAAGGGAAGCGCGCTTGCTGCGCTTCTGAAATGGAGGTAAAAAATGCGAAGGCAAACGGTGTGATGGAGCCCTTTGTCTAATAGTTTCCTTACTTAAATGCTTTATAGGCAAAAAATAATAAAAGGGAAATTATTATTTTATTTATATATTTGAAATTACCAAGGCCTATCATGAAGACACAGGACTCAAGGGGTTGGAAAGTCAATATGTGGGTTGCTTGGAAACATTCTGTCATGGTGTCCTTCTCTAAAGGTTTGGGATACAATGAACTAGCACTTGATGTGAATGTGTGGCATGGTGGATAGAGCATTGGATTTGCACGTGGAAGACCAATGTTCAAATCCCTAATTCAGAGCCTGAAGTTCACTAAGGGTGCAATCCTTTGCATGTTTAGACAGAAAGAAGTTCTACAACGTCCAGAATGCCACAGCCAGCCATGCTGGGAGTTGTAGGACGTTTTTTCTGTCTAAACATAGCATGCACCCTTAAGTGGCCTTGTCAAAAGCCTATTCTTGCTATTCCATATCCCCACCCTAAAAGAGGGCAACATGCAGATATGTGCTACTCACGCATTTGAACTGGGGCTTTTTTGGTTTTACAACAGTTTCACAATGTAAATTTGCCTTGCCATTTTATACATGAGAAATTGAGGCAAACATATATTGATCCACCCAGTGGATCCAGAGTTGAGCAGGGGCATGTATCCAGACCTCCCTGTACAAGTTGGTCTCCTGGACCTGTTTTGCTACCATAGGCAAAGTGATTATAAGCCATCAGACCAAGTCACCCCTTCCATGATATTATTTTTGTTATCAACCAGACACCCAATATCAAAAACTCAAGGAGGTTCCAAAAAACAGAAGCATACTCTGAATTTGGTTTGATAGTTAGTACAGGCATGGTTTTAGAACAACTGCCCCACTGAATGGCTGCAATAATGCTACTCACACACGTTCTCTAGTCTTACCTCATTGTTGCGAACTATGCCAATGAAGTCTGCTTGAGGTGGGACGGTTACAAAGAGTTCAGCTTCATAGGCTCCCTCTCCTAGGTTTTCGGCATTGACAATCAGGGTTAAAGGATTGTCATCTCCAACATAGATTTGCTTCTGATCACTGCAAAAGACCAGTATGGAACAAAAGTAAGACCAATATGGAACCAAATGAGCCCTCTAGATCAGAAGTGGGCAATCCTTTCAGGGTCAGGGGGCCATATTGGTCCCTGCAGAACCCTTTGGGGGCTGTATGAGTGGGTGGGGTTGAGTGGGGCAACAGGACTCCCTCATCCTCTCTCTCTCTCTCTCTCTCTCTCTCTCTCTCTCTCACACACACACACACACACACACACACACTGTCCCCCACAACAGCAAACTTGATGAGGATCACTGGTGGGGGGGATCCTACTTAAGACCCTCAGGATTTTTGGGGGGAGATTAAATCCTCCTGCTAAAGATTGCTGCCTTCCTGCTGTTAATAGAAGCATGGAAACAGTAAGCTGTACCCTATAACCCAGCTGATCAGCTGGGCAAAAGGGAACTCAGGCTCTGTGTGATGCACAGAGAGCAGTCAATGACCATGGGTTGTCCACATATCCCCTAGATCAATGAATGCATCTTCTTGGTTATGTTAAACCCTCATTGTAGCATCACTCTAGTACTGCACTCCTTAGGTCAGCAGAGTTCCTTCTTCATGAAGCACCAATGCCATTAAAACGCAAACGCATTTCTTTGACATCCGAGCATTACATACCACAGCACATTGTCCTGGTGAAAGGTGAAAGCCTAAGCACATAATATTTGAATAAACTGTGGCACATCTTCCCTAGATGTACACAGAAAAAGCTTCATTTGCAAACTAAAATAATGTTTATACAAACGGATACAAAACAATTTAGGGACCAAAATGTAGCACAGGACAGAGCTCCTGCACACCCTAAAGCATTGCCCTTGCTGGAGCACACCTCTACCTTTCTGCATCTATCAGCAGACAGATGCTTCTGAAAGCTCTCAAGCATGGCATAGATATGGTGGTCTTCATTGTGGAGAAGAGGGAATGGAGATATGTGCAGTTTATCAAAGATGTAAATCCTCTCACCTTCTATTGTATCTGGTCACTCTAGATTTAATCTGTTTACAAAGAGCTAGGCCTTAGAAAACCATACATATACAAACAGTGTTGCCCTCTGCTGGATAAAACTACACAAGATCATCCCTGTAGTTAGTGGAAAGTAATGTAAGGGGATAACTACACATCACATGCAAATGTGTGGTGGAGTGTCTCAATGCTTAAAGCAAAGGTACTTCGGGATAAGTAAATTTAATCTGGAGAAATGGCCAAGGATGAAGGGGGTGCTTAACCTTTTAGATGCCTGCTCCAAGTTCTTCCCTCTCCCCCTAGTAGCCCTTCCTCCTACAGGGTTCAAGATTCATGTTTCTGGTGGTAAATGTGTATTTGAAACCCTTCAAGAGGAAAAGCAACATGAGCAGCAATTAGGAGTAGAAATATAGCAGGTGGTTAAAGGGTTAAGCATCCCTCGCCTCATTTGCCATTTCTTAGCTCTAAATCCCCCCCTTTCAAAATGTATTTTTTTAAAAAATAAATGCATAAAAAGTACAGGAGAATGTTATACACATTGGCATGCAATATATAGTTTACCCCTAACTCTACAACACTGGAGATGAATATCCCAAATTCACTTTTCTCTTGCATCAGGCTTAGCTAACACCCCACCACAATGGCTGCATTCAGATGATCCTATCTCGGCTTAATATGCCAAAATATGAATAAGCCTTTTGCCCACACAAGCAGCTCCTTTGCTCTAGGAAGCCTCTAATTAACCTTTGCTTTTGGTTTCATCTGAACTGGGAAACCATGGTCACTAGCTTCAGAACAAGCCAGGATATTAAACCATGATATGGAGTTGGTTTAATATCCTGGCTTGCTATAAAGCTGGTAGCTGTGGTTTCCAGGTTCAGACAAAATGGGGAACTATGGTTAATTAGAGGAGTCTTGATTTCATTGAAAGGAGGAACCAAGGGGCTGCATGCAAGGGCAAAAGCCTCCATTCATTTCTCAGTTCATTAAGTGGATATAGGATTAACTGAACCCGGTCTATGAGCTTTACAGTCATAATGTTCCACAATCATTAAGACTTTACCTGTCTACTGTCACTTTCAGATTTGGGCGGCAGATATTGTCCTCACCACAGTCCAGAAGAATATGAGCCTAAATTTGACAGGGAGAAAGTGAAATAACTTAGGCTTTATGTGTTCAGGCTCTATCAAATTATTTATGGATGACATATCCCCACCACCTTGCTTTTTACCCTAAGTACTAAAATAACTAATAACATGAAACCCTCTCCATGTGAAAATGGACTTAGTGGTAAGGGGGAATAGTGAGATGCAATTCATTGCTTGCTTGTTTGCTTTTTAAACCAAAGAACGGTATACATGTGCACTGTACATATACAGTTTTCAGCACTTAAAGGCTGGAGTCACCACTGAGAACCTTTTTATTTCCTGTTAAAATTTATGGACAGAAAAAAGGCGAGAAACAGGTTCTCAGGATGCTAAAATACTTTATTTCAAAGCCCAAAGAAGGCTTTAAAACAACACAAGCTGAAACGCGTTGGGCTTTGAAATAAAGCATTTTAGCATCCTAAGAATCTGTTTCTCCCCATTTTTTCTGTCCTGAATCGGATGCTCTCCTCTTTTTGGTTCTTTTAAAATTTATGACAGAGTGAAGACTCTATACCACAGTCCCTCCAAGGAGGTCAGGGAAGCAAACATGGGTTTTTATAAGGAGATATGCCTTGTTAGCTGCCCAGAAATTTGGGGGAAAGCTTGCTGTGGTTTGTTAAGGATCACCTTCTTCTGAAGTGAACAGTCCAGAGAGTCTATTGGGCAGTACAAAAACGTAATAAATACATAAATAAATAAATGTGAAAATTGGACTACTTCAATCTCTATTCCAACACCACCTTCAAGGAGCAAAATAACCTGTATTGGCCAGGTATATTTCAAAGAACCATCACAATAATTAATTTCAGGAGAACTTGCATTTGGACATTACATCACTCAGCATTGTACCTGTCTGCTAATGTTTGCAGGAGTAAATTGGTTGAGGATTGGCTGTAAACCAGTAGTATCAGAAGCTGTTCTGTAATCCAGTTGATATTCCATGAATATGGTGATTGGAGTAAGCTTGTCTCTAAATTCAGATTCATCCTAAAAGGGAACAAAAAAGGGAGGTTGTTTTTGCAAGACAAAAATAATAACCAGGACTGAAAAAAATTATACCACATCTAGTAAATCTGAATTCTATCAAATATCTACTAGGAAGGTTTGTGACTATCCACAATTTTAATGGAAACAGTATAGGAACTAAAATCAGTATTTCAGAGGATGATTTTTTTTTAATCAGTCATTTAGATTTTTTTTAAATTAAAAGAGAATAGGGTCTGACCAGTAGAAAAGAAAGAGATCACAGTCCTCAGACTTTAGGAAAGCTACAGTAACATTGGAATCAGTGAGTCAAATGCTTCAATATATGCTAAAGTCCCCCCTGTATTCAATATAACATTTGGCTTTCTTTGGATTGCATCACAAAAATAAGATAACTGCAGCAAAGCATTTCAAAGGTGATTGGGGGGGGGGGGGGTAAACACTTCTTTCTTTAAATGAAGAAACTGGCCAATGCTAATATTTATTAGCGTCAACATCTCCAGTTGTCCCAATGAAAACTGTAAGCCCATTGTGACAAAGCCAAAGTTCTGTCCCAAGCCATTGGGTGAGGGAAAATTTATGTTTATGTCCTCTGGCACATAAAATAGAAAAGATGTCAGATCTGCAACCACCTGTTCTAAACGCCCCCATTCTGAAGGGAAGGGCCACAGCTTAATGACAGAACACCTGCTTTACATGGTCCCAGGTTCAAGCCCTGGCTTCTCCAGGTAGAGCTAGGAAAGAAATCTGCCTAAAACTCCAGAGAACCACTGCCAGTCAGTGTCAACAATACTGGGCTAAATGGACCAATGGTTTGACAGGATAAGGCAGGGTCCTATGTATGGACCATATTCCACCCCATTTATAGTTGAAATTCCTGGAAATAGCCATCAGGTTTAAGAAATGTAGAAAAAACCTTTCCAGGGTAAAAATAGGCTGGAAAGCCCTATTGCCTGTCTCTCATTTGGGATACCCCAAAACTTAAAACCATATATAGGAAGAAGGCAGTGTGGTGCAGGAAATCAGGTGCTCATTCTTACCCTTAAAAAAGCCTTAAGTTCTTCACAGCTCATTCGACCTCCTTTTGGGACAGTCATGTTCTTGGAGTGAGTTGGCTGTCTGCTGTGGAGAAACAGGGCTCTCCGGATGGTGCCTTTCTGCTTAAGTTTGTCCAAAAGCAGCTCCACATGGAAAGCTATCGCCAAATGCAAAAGCGTGTTTGTTAGGCAGCCTTGAGGTCTGTGTGGCCCTGCGGAAGCAGCTGGTGAGGTGGTGGACTGGAGGTCAGAGGTGCTGCCGCTGAGCAGCAACCAAAATGGACCCAACACTCTTATGTGTGTGTTGGGCAGGAGATTCAGGGAGAGGTGGGACTCACCACCATTCAGGTCTGTGGCTGCCAACTGTCTAGGAGTGCCAGCACTGGCTGCCAACATCCACACCCACATAGCCACTCAGTGCTCCTAGGCAGACAGCAGCTGCACACCTGCATGGTTCAGACTCCAGCTTCCAGTGCTGCTTCACGTCTCCCAGCTTAACTGACACTCAGCAGGGATGGCCTCTTCCTAGGTCTTATCTCCCAGCATACCACTTCCCTGCTCACCACTGTTGCTTTATGTGTGAAGGTTTCTCAACCATTTTCTTAGGGGCCACTCTTAGGCCTTGTTCTGACAATGGCATGCTCTGTTCTAGCCTAGCTTCAACATGGTAGTTTTCTATTATGCAAGGATTTTTTGTTGATGGAAGAACACTTAACCATATAAGGTCTCAGCTGCAGCCTACAGTGATACATCCCAGGAACAGATTTACTACTTCAACTGCTTTTTGTGAGAGCAAGATGTGAAGACCCTGTAGAACAGGAGTAGGCAACTTTGGGGGTTCCGGGGACCATTCTGCCGCCCCCGAACAACACCCCTTGAACCAAACTCTGCAGGGCACCCGAAAAGAATCACCTGTTTTGTTGCCCAATTTCGGTGTCAAACCATAATGGCATGCAGATTTAGCTTGCACTTGAAGCTAAATTTGACCCTTTTAGCATTCGACAGGAACTCTGGACCCCCAATTTTTCTTTTCTTTTTTTAAACCCTTTTTTTGCCACTGCCGAATTTGGCAGGACTGCATGTGGCCTATGGGCTGGGCGCTGCTCACAACCAGCAGCTACACGTTATATTCCTTAGTCTTCTTCAACTAAACTTGCTCTCCTTACCTCCTCCTGCTGAGCTCCAATCTGTTCTCACACCTCTACCAGCCAGCAGCCTATCGCTTGAAGGACCCCAACAACCCAATACCAATACCTCCTTTGAGAATCAGCCAGAGAATGCTGGATAGTGGAGTCCATGTGGACTCCACTATCCAGCATTCTCTGGCTGATTCTCAAAGGAGGTTTTTCTAGCCAGTGGAGCAGCAAAAAGCTATCTCCCATGCTCTGTGGACAACTTTGGACTGACTTCTGAACTGGAAGATTTATAAATGTACACGTGTTTTGTGTATGTCTGATATTGGTGAAGCTTTGAGCACCCAAAAACATTTAACAATTAAATTATTGCCGCTTGAATGCCTGTTGATGCTATGAGCAAATCTCAAGTGTAGAGTAAGAAAATCGACAGAACTTACTGAGTTCCCCGGGAAGATTTCCTTTGCCATCAGCTTTTAAGCAGAACTTCACTTTAAAACTGTTGGGTGAAAATTAAAGAATGGTCAAAATACAACACAATTTAGTGAGGATAGGCCAAGCTGCACGTACCATATACCACAAGCACAGGAGGAACTTTGCTGCTGCAAGAGATGGAATAATGTGATCCCACATTTAGCTTCCCGTAGCTATCAATAAGACTCAATGGCACATGTAGTTCCTGGGTCAGTGTTACTGAGTTTAAAGAAATTTTCAAAATAATTTCTTACCATTTCTTCAATTTCCAGTTATTTAATATGTTTTCCTAAGAGACTAATTGATCTTTGTAGCAAGTTTCTACCCTGATTTTTGAGCAGCGCTTATTAAAGCAAAATGGAACTATGTTGCACATTTGGAAGAAACAGCAAGAAAGGAAGCACAATTAGCTCACTATCAGAGACCTTTGGCTATTGGGTGGTATAGAAATGTAATCAATCAATCAAAAGCTCACACCTCCTTCCCACATGTCAAGTTCAAGTCCTTTCTAGGCTGGCCCAAAAGTGGGGAGGACAACTGAATCGTGTCTTCCCAGTTGGAGTGGGTAGTTTCCCCCGATTCCATTTGATACTGGGTCTGTTGGTTGGCTCTGCCCCACGTCCTGCTCCACCTATCTTCCAGAGACCGCTTAGTGAAGCTGGCCAGGGTTTAAATGGGACTTCACACTGGGCACAACGAATCCACTTCTTTTTCCATCTGGAACAGCCTTTAATGATTTCATAAAAGAAGGGTTTCTACATATGTTTGCTGCTTCGGAAGGAGGGAAATTCAGAAGCAAATCTTCTCCCAATGTAAGCATCTCCCCAAGGGGGGAAATAATGCATCATACTCCTTTGGATAAGACCAGGAAGTATGGAGAGAGGACGGAAGCATCACCTTGTTCTTCCTCTCTCATCGTTACTTTGGACTTTCTGAAGAAGCTCCCAGTGCATTAGTGAGCCTTTCAATATTAATTTTAAACATTTAACACAGAAGCACATAATCTTACCAAGAAAGTTTCTGGCCATTCTCTTCACAGGCTTTGTTTTCTGGATTTAGAATGGTTGGTGTCACTTCTAGTCCAGCATTTACAGTAATGACTGGCCGTGCCCTTTTAAAAGAAACAAGCAGTAAGCAAGACGCGTCACCTCCATGAACAAACCTCACCTTCAACTATGTAGTATATCTCAAAATAATTTTAAGCAGGAAGTCAGAGACTAAAGCCATATTATGAAAGAGCTAGACAAAGGAACAAGGAGTTGGAGAAAGTATAAATCAAAAGAGAAGACATTTGGGGCACAAATCCAACCTTATAAGCAAGTAAGTCTATGAAATTCAATCGCACTTCTATCTGAACATACCTATGTAGACTCAGGCTATTAAGAGTTTTCTCAGGTTGTGCTTACCTTGAGCACTGACGTCCACGCTGTGCTTTCCTTGAGCTGACCAGTCTCTTTGACAAAAGGTGGTAAGCTAAAGGAAGCACATTCATTCTTTCCCAGTACATCAATGCTCAGAGCTTCGCTTTCAAAACAAACCCAAGCCTTGCAAGTAAGGTGTGGTTCCCGTGATTACACCCCAGTGTGGTGGTAGCGGCTGCTCCTCTAGCTGCTGGCTTGAGAATATATGTGAGGAGGCAGTTATGTGCAAGACAGAGGAGATAACAGAGTCCCCAGAAACACTTTGCCTCCCTCACCTGCTGTTGGCTGCAATACCGTTGTGGCGGAGAGAGCAAGAAAGGAGACATTTCCCACTGTGATATTCCTGCCATGGCCACAAACAATAGGGTGACCTTATGAAAAGGAGGACAGGGCTCTTGTACCTTTAACAGTTGCATAGAAAAGGGACTTTCAGCATGTGTCATTTGTATGCATGCAGCACCTGGTGAAATTCCTTCTTAGTCACAACAGTTAAAGCTGCAGGAGCCCTGCTCTCTTTTGTATCTGGTCACTCTAGTATAGCGCCTGCAGCTTTAAATGTTGTGATGAAGAGGGAGTTTCACCAGGTGCTGCATGCATACAGATGACACCTGCTGAAAGTCCCTTTTCTATACAACTGTTAAAGGTACAGGAGCCCTGTCCTCCTTTCCATATGGTCATACTAACAAACATGCAAAACACCTTGACAGAGCACTTCCCACTTACCCTGGCATAGCCCACAATATCATTTATATTTAAATATTTAATATCCCTGAGCTTTTCCAGTTATCTCTTTCTTTTTTTTCTTTTTAGCACTTACCTGTATAAGGCAACTTTGTCAACGCCAAAAGCTCCTACAATCAAATCTGGAAATAGAATAAAATAATGTAGGTTTTAGATCTGATACTGTTTCAAATTTATAGCTTAACATCCTGATCATCAACATCTCTCCACTGTATGTATTAGAACCAAACCCTTTGCAGCAATAGCAGGTGATCAGAATTTTATCTTGGTTCAGGGATGCTTATCAAATCCACATTTTCTGGATTCTGTTCTGGATTTTGAGGATCTCCTTTACTGGACTTGTTTAGCAGAGTGGAACTTAAAATGTTTTAATTCATTATTACTCTGGAGGTATATTTTTGCACTTTTGCAAGCTGGGCAAATGGGGATCCATTTGCTCAGCTTGCAAAACACATATCAAAAGTAAACAAAATCAAAAGTTGAAAAGAGACTTTCCCCACAAAGATTTCTTAAATCTTTGTTTATTTGTTTTTTATCTTTGTTCAAGCATGCAATTGCAAAGTTTTATGAATTGGATTTTGTTGTTGTTGATGTTGTTGTTTAAACATTTCTTAATTAAAAATTAATTAACTTTTAAAAATGGGAAATATTATTGTGTTTCAATTTTTCTTTCTACATGAGATGAAGTGCAAAAAGTGGGTTGTTGGGTTTTTTTAATTTTTGGGCAACATCTGTAACTAACATTCTGAAATCTAAAATTCCTGCCAGAATTAAAATGGAACAGAACCCAAGAGATATCAGAATGTCAGAACAACCAGCTGGAATTGAGAGAATCTGCTCATCCCTAGTGAAGATTCAAACATAATGAAATCTCTCCTTTCCTATGCAGTGGGTTAAATGCCGTATTAATTTATAAAACATATAGGAACCTGCATTGCCATTAGAGAGGCATCACCTGGATAGCCATTTTTGTCCACGTCAGTATCTCCTTTCAGTGAGTATCCAAAGCTTGGTGGCATTGTCTTAGAGACCCACTGTCCTTCAAGGACCTGAGACGGCGCTCCATTCAAACCTGTGGATCTCCCATTATAGATGTAAACCAGCCCTTTCTTGTCTTCCCCACCATAAGGAGCAGCAATTGCGATGTCTGCAAGCCAAAAAGAAAATCTTTGGGGTCTCCAAATATAAACACAGGTGTTTTATGAAAGCAAACTTATGTGTGGCGCATGGAACATGTTACACTGACAAAATGTATCCTCCAAGCGATTCCTTAGCAACCTGTTTGACTCAGTGCGATGCTTTGTATGCAATTTAGATCAATGGACTTCCTCCACTGACTGCGGAGGGCTGCCAACTCAGTTTGTAGCAAATGCTGTCGACTGGGATATTAGAGAAAGATATAAAAGATACGAGCGAAAATGTTCAAGTCCATTTGAGTTGGAGGTTCCTCAATAAGCCTCAGCAAGACCAGGGCCCCTATCATGAAAATACAATATGCTTCAAAGGAAACTGTATTTGAAGTGTACAGGGCTTCAGCAGTAGCTCTGTCAATTAAAGGTTAAGAGACCTTTAAAACAGAAAAAGAGTCTGGATAGACAGGTATAGCAAGCCCATTGCTCATTCAGTGTTTATCATCAAGGATGCCTTGCTATCCAAAGGATGCTGTAACCTATAAGCATAAAAATGGTTTTTGAAATGCTGGTATGACTGGTGGCTATAAGCATGATAAAAGAAGCTTTAATTAAGAACAGTCTTTATTTATTCACTTGAGTTGTACCCTGCCTTTCCACCAAGAAAATGGTGCTCATGGTTGCCTTACAAGATCTTTCTAATCTGTCATTCTGTTTACAAGAGCAGATAGCCTGGACAGAATTCTATGATCTAATCAAGAAATAACAAAGGGGAAAAGTCTGCATAGCATTGTGCCCTAAAAAGCTTAAATTCCCTACAACGGTGACACATAATTAAAACAATGCAAAAATAATGATTTAAGTCTTTACCATTGAAGCCATCCTGGTCAAGGTCTCCCAAAGGCGCAATGGAGCTGCTGAATCTTGCAAAGACCTCAAAGCCAGTCAACTTCATGATCTGAGTCTGAAAGCCTCCAGAGGCTTGTTGAAGATAAACAGATACCTGGCCCACTTCTAAAAGTTTGCCATCAGAACCACGATCCATAAAGAGTGGAGCTCCTATAAATAAATCTGCATAACTGAAAGGAGAGAGAAAGACAAGAGGGAAGCTTTTCAATCACTGCAGAAACTCCTGCTTTTAGAACCACAGGTTTACATTACTGGTAGCCACAATCCTGTCAAATTAAACATTTTAAGCTCTTTAGGTTTCCACGGAACAGTTAAGCATGTACTTAGCTTTCCCACTGAAACCTATGGGACTTACAAATGCTGAACTTTGTCATACCCACTGTTGCGAAGAACATTTTTGTTTTATTCCTGAAGAAGTTAGTCTATGTTAGGTAGAATGTTAGAAGAACATGTTAAAATCTCAGAGCTATAATGTGTCAATGGCTGCCTCTACAAGAGAGGTTTAATGCGCTTTGAAGGTTCATTAAAAATTTTACCTCTACAAGAATGGAGCGCAAATCGGGCGTAGAGGCGCGTTATCTCTCCAATAATGCGCATTTTCGAATGCGCGTTAAATTGCGAGTTTTATTTTGCTCCGGCCGTTAAAGCGCATTTTTCCCGTGTGAACAAGCGCTTATGCGCATTAACTTCTTGTAAAGCGCTTTTTGGACATCTATTAATGCGCTTCGCCGCCTCTCGCCGCCTCCCGTGCAGAGGGATTAGGAGTAAATGCGCGTCTGCGATAATGCGCATAATCGCCGAACCGGGCGCAAAAGCGAATCCTTGTAGAGGGAGCCCATGATATCAACTTATTTCTTAACTATAAAAGCTAAGATTCCAAATGTTCCATATGCATGTGTAAAATGTTTCCACCCGCTACCCACAGGTAAGGGGTGTCTGGGTTTTGTCAGTTTCTTCCATCAAGAGCAGATCTTTGCGCTCCATGGAGTGCCACTCTGGAGGGTCTTCAGGGGTAGGCAAGAGGGAAGGAGCAAAAAAAACCCCCAGCATGCATGCAGTACAGTGCATGTGGCCCTTTGGACTCCCCTGTGGCCAGTTCCACAGATTCCGTTGCACAAATGGCGCCCACCACTTGTGCAGTCGAGATTTAGCATTTTGGGGGGCAACCTGAAACAAGCTGAAATGCTCATTTCTGGAACAGGACAGGTTGGCGGAGTTCACATAAGAGAACTCCGCTGACCTGCCCGCTTATTTCAGGGCTTGCCCCCAGGAGCACTAAATCCCCATTGCACAAACGGTGGAATAAGCAGGGCTGTCCATCTGCAAAACAGAAGCAGTGGTGTGCCCAGCTCATGGATGGGCAGTGTGGCTGCTGCTCAGTATGTCTTGTTCCATTCTCTGCCCACAGGAAGATGAAGCACTTACAAAGCCATAAAGACAACTAAGGCTACCATCCTAAACAAACTTGTAAGAAAGCAAGAACTGTGCTTCAGAGTCCCTAGAAAAGCCTTCACTAACCAGGTGCCCTCCATTTGTGTTGTACTACCATTCACATCACCCCCAGCCAGCACAATGAGAGTTGTAGTCTATCACACCCTGAGGGTTGCATGAACAAACAAACAAGCAGTGGGTTGAGTCCAATGTTAGTCCTACTTAAGTGCCATGCATTTCAAGAGGTCTACTCTAAGTAGGACTAACATTGGATAACACTCAGTCTCTGCTTCCAAGGAGTTAATAGCTTTAGCCAAGCAATTCAGATAAGATGTTGTGCACGGAGTCTAGCGGAACAAGCCATTAAAAAAAAGATAGACATATGCATCTGGTTGTTGCTCAGCTGCTTTTTAAAACTTTCTATTTTTATCCTACACAAGATTTTAAAAGTTAGACAACTATTTCCAGAAAGCATGAGAAAAGCATAACTTACCCATCTCCATTGATATCTGTGGCAGCCACAGAATATCCAAAATATGCAGCCATCTGAGAGGCAAGATTAAATAGAAAAATGTGGCATTAAATAAAGATATGGCGAGAGCAATCCTATGTTCCCTGGAGAGTGTCTCAGGGACCATAGGATTTTTGAAGTCGCCCCTCCAAGGCTATAGACACTGTTCTGACCTCGGAAGGGTGACTCTGGAATCTAATCCCTACCCTGACCCATTGCAGCTGCTGTGAAAAGGATCACGGTCGCAAAAGCAGCCTTGGAGAGGCCTGAAAGGAGGTATTGTGGTGGGTAGGGAGAGGAGAGGGTGGGATACGGGAAATCCTATGGCTTCAGTCCTGCCCCTACCTCTGTGCCTCCACTAGACAGGCTCAGAAACCTGTCTAGAGGTGGTGAGGGGACAAAGAGGTGAAAATCACCTCCATCACTCCTTCCACTCTGCCATCAGCATCCCAGCAAGGCCTTGGATAATTAGGAGCTTACAAGACCAGCTTAGTATTACTTAGGGTGACCATATGGAAAGGAGGACAGGGCTCCTGTATCTTTAACAGTTGTACAGAAAAGAGAATTTTAGCAGGTGTCATTTGTATGCATGCAGCACCTGGTGAAATTCCCTCTTCATCACAATAGTCAAAGCTGCAGGACCCTTGCCTAGCATGACCGGATACAAAAGAGGCCAGGACTCCTGCAGCTTTCACTGTGATGAAGAGGGAATTTCACCAGGTGCTGCATGCATACAAATGACACCTGATGAAATTCCCTTTTCTCTACAACTGTTAAAGATACAGGAGCCCTGTCCTTCTTTCCATATGTTCATCCTATAGTAGTGATAGTAAAAGCTCCTTTGCCATGCATACGTCAAAGGTGTTCCTAAAACAGTAGCCTTCCTTTTTTCTCTTTCATACCTCCTGTGCAAATGTTATTTTATTGTGCAAAGAAAAACATGAATATTGAACCCTCTCCCCCACCCACATAACTAGCACAGCACAGAAGTGCATCCTGCCCCATTAATTCCCCCCATACATAGAATCTTTATGGGAGGAATCTAAAGAGAATCAGTGAGCACTCCAATGACCTTTACAAACAGGCATGGGAGTTTGGGTACTGAACAGTACGGGCTGTTCAGCAGTGGAACAGAGTGCCTCGGGAAGTGCTGAGTTCTCCTTCACTGGACATATTTAAGCAAGGGCTGGTTGTCCATCTGTCACAGACTCTGCATCCTGCATTGCAGAGTCTGCACTGAACAGGGAGGGGGTTGGACTAGATAATCTCCAGTGGCTGCATCCAATGTTGGTCCTACTTAGAGTAGACCAATTTAAATGAATAGAACTTAAGTTAGACTAACACTTCATACAATCAATTGGATAACCCCAGCGTCCCATCTAACTGTATAATTCTAAGAGGTGAGACAACAAGGTCCCTTCCATTTGCCTGGTTTGGACCCACAGCTCTTCTCTCCATTGGAGGCATATTAGGTGGGAACACACGTGTGGCCTTCATGGTGGCTGCTCCCAGATTCTGGAACTCCTTGCTGTGGGAGGTGAGGTTAAACTGGCTCCCTCTCTATTGTTCTTCCGCTAGCAGGCAAGACATTTTTATTCAGGCAGAACTTTGGTGTGTAAGCTGGTCTATTGCTGAAGGGTTTTTTAAAATCAAATATTTTATTTCATGGTTTGGAGTCCATGTCTTCTGTTGTTGTTGTTATTGTTGTTGTGATTCAAATGTATTCATTTTTATGCTATGTTTGAATTAAGATTTTGTTTTTAATCCAGATTTTATTGTTAGCCACCCTGTGCACCATTTTTTTTTTGGCAGAAAGGTGGGGTATAAGGCAAACAAATAAATGAATTTGGCTTCTCTCCTCAAGGAATGGCCACTAGCAGCAGCTATTCCACCTGGCTTCATCAGAGGGAGAAATGAGATAATGACACCCCCCCCCCCTTTCAGCTCAACTGGGACCACCTACCATTTGGCACCTTTCTTCTCAGAACTGTCTCATGCACTGGTCATGATACCTGAATTTCCTTATTTCGTTCCGGGGTAGATGGCTTATGGCCATGCTTTCCTATTCTGAAAAAATCTACCTTCCTCCAATTTGTTCTAGGTTCTCTTCCGGCAGGCCTACCTAGTTGAATTTTAAGATGTTTGATTGTTAATTTAATAATGTATTAGTTTTATATGTTTTAATCAGTTTTATGTATTTTATACTATTTTGTATTCAATGTTGTTTCCCGCCTCAATCCAAAGGGAGAGGCAGGCAATGAATAAATAAATAAATAAATAAATATTATGTTATCACCCACATTGGCCAAAGACAGATATGCATATCAAAACACTGTTCTCTTATACAGAGAAAACCATACCTGTTCTCCAGTAAAGTTATATATGGATGCCATAGTTTTTCCATTATAAATGGACACCTGCACAAGAGATATAAATTAAGGTTGTATACTTCGGTTGCTGCTGGAAAAATATCTGCTATTACAGAATGTATCTTATTGAAGTTCCCTACCAGGCCCAACGTTTTTGCTGCTCTTGGGACACCAGACACAAAATCTGAAAATGAAAGAGAAAAGGTAGCTTTCAGTGACAACGTACAAATAGGAACCAAGGCCCTTCAGAAACCTTACATGACAAAAAAGAAAAAAGTGCTATCCTTAACCAAAAAAACCAATACACAATCACCAGAAAGTTAAGGCTTCCAAAATTTAAAATCAATTCATTCAGATATATTAAAACATTTAAACAGAGCAATTGATTATACAGAATGATAAAAATGCTGAGTGAATACTCCTTCAACAATTATTAAGACAATTATCTTTGTATAATTAAAATAGAAGGGCCAAACGTGTTTCGACGATTTGTCTTCTTCAGTGGCCTCCGGCACAAGCTAATATAGTAGACTTGATATATATAAAAGAACAGATATCTTGAGTATGGGGCTGACTATCAATATCCCTAGAATAGGACAGTTTGTATCACTCCCCCAAGACACGAAACCTGCAACAATAATGAAAACATTCCTCTCTGCAGCAAGTGCTCACATACTATAACAGGGACTTCTATATAGCACCCAGGGACTTCTATATAGCACCCATTTAACCTTGTCTATAGATAAGATCATGCTTGGATCTTGTTAAGGCTGATAAATAAAATTAACAGGATTATAGCTTAGATGGCAAGCCACATCAACATCAGAAATTAATTCAGCCATGGCACTCAATCCTAAATCTGCAATCCGAAGCATACGGACCAGGAAGTAAATCTCAGTAACCTCAGTATGGCTTTCTTTAGAGTAAATAATTATTTGGGACGAATTAACTACCATGAGTTCACTACCCAGCCTTCTAATCCATACTAGTAATTCTGGATATAGAAGCTTCACTCTCCACTGCATTGAAAGAATGAGAGAAATTGTATCTGATGGTTACTCTTTAATAACCCCAGTTGTGAGTACAAAAGGGTAGGTAGAGTGAGTTGAGGTGTAGGAATCCACATGAAAGCTGCAATCCTGCACCCACTTATGCCCACAAAACCACTGAAAACCTGCAAAACTGGGGAGAGGATTCCAGCCTAGGCAATCTTGATTATGTACTTCCTAGCACTTCCTCAAATCTGCTTCCTGCCAATCCATAGCCATCATTCCTGGGCACCCTATACAAATATGAATGAGCCATACCTTCTATGCCATCTCCACTGAAATCTCCCACAGCTACCGAATAACCTGTTAAACATGAAAAGGCCGATCAGGATTTATCCGTGCACATGAACTATCATAATCCTAAATAAATACTAAGAGACATTTTTCAGCATCTGTCCGGTACATTTACCTGGCTGCTTGCATTTAAGCTCCTGTAATGTAGCTAATCTTACCATCCTGCTCTTGCTATTGGGGAGAGGGACACAGCCTGTTGGTAATAGTAGGGGGTTGCCATCTTACTCTGCAGTGGGAGAGGAAGTGGGATCCTCGATTGCCAGGTTAGACTTTTCTATCCAACGCATTTTACATAGAAAGGCAAGAAAGTTCAACCAAAAAAAAAAAAGCTGATCAGTTAGGAAACTGCCTTAGACTTAATCAGATCATTAGTACATCTATCCCAGTATTGTCAACACTGACGGGCAGCAATGGTTCTCCAGGATTTCAGACAGGAGTTTTTACGGCTACATCTGGAGATACCAGGGTTTCAACCTCGAAGCTTCTGCATGCAAAACTGGTGCTCTGCTACTGAACTATAGCCCCTCTTGAAAAATCTGGAACTCTTCACAAATGTGCATCCCATCCTTGCACAGGGGCCATGCTAATCTTCTCTGTATATCCCAATTTTAGTATATGTGTTGCTGAAGCAAGCACAGTGGCTACTCAGCATACCCCAATGTCTGTCCCAAAAACAATATGTCTACACCTACATCTAAGCAAGAATGAAAAGATATACAACTAAAACGAACATAAAGCATGAACTTTTAGGCATTTCATTATACGTTGGTGTGATTAGTTTGGCTGTGTAATAAGGACATAAGAAGAGCCAGGCTGGATGAGATGAAGGCTCTATCTAGTCCAACATTCTGTTCACAGTGGCCAACCAGCTGCCCATGAGAAACCTACAAGCAGGACATGAGTGCAATAGCACCCTCTCGCCCATATTCCCCAGCAACTGGTGCACATAGGCATTTATTATAATAATAATAATTATATTTATTTATATCCTGCCTTTTGACCAATGTCGGGCCTCAAAACGGCTTTATATATAGCCATCAGGACTGGTGGTCTTCTCCAGGTAGCAAATTCCATAGTTTAACTATGTGCTGTGTGAAGAAGTACTTCCTTTTAGCTGTTCTCAATTTCTTGCCATTCAGCTTCATGGGATGACCCTGGGTTCTGGTATTATGGGAGAGGGAGAAAAATGTCTCCCTATTCACATTCTCCACACCACGCATAATTTTGTGCACCTCTATCATATGTCCACTTACCCTCCTTTTTTCCAAGCTAAACAATCCCAGGTGTTTTATCCCCTCATAGGGGAGATGCTCCAGCCCCTTGATCACTTCAGCCCCTTTTCTGAACTTTCCCCAGCTCTACAATATCTTTTTTTTAGGTGCGGTAACCAGAGCTATACACATAAAGCATCTAGGAAGATGCTTTTCTTCTTTTTGAAACTAGTGAAAATTAAAATGCATTAACTGATTTCACCATATATGGGATGAGGAACTCTAACCCTGATGTCACCAAGGGCACAAATTGCTATTATTATCATTATTTTAAACTTTCAAAGCAACCCACCCAAGTAGCTGTCATCGAAAGCAGCGCTGGCCGACCGTGTTGCTAACTGATTGTGATATTTGGTAATGTAGGCGTTAGGGTTGTATTTCGACACAATCTCAGCCACTTGATCAGAAATTAGTTGTCCTGGGGAGAAGCAAAGGAGAGGACATAAAAGCACTGATGAGAGCATCTGTAGGCTCCAAGAAAAACAAATTGACACATAGGACTAGGAGTAAAATATAACCATCCAATACAGCTTCTTCATTATTCTGATTTTATTTTATGTTTTAAAGTCCCCAATATAGAAAAATTGGGCTGGGGTAAAAGCAAAGTTTCCAAAGCTTCAAGAAATACAGGAAAGTTATAGTTACTGGGGAGTAAGATTCTGGAAGTGTAGCCATGTTAATCTGTTGCAGAAAAATAACAGCCTTGTGGCACTGTAAAGACTGACATGTTTATTATGGCAGAAGCTTTCACAGGCGTGAGCCTAATTCATCAGCTGTGTCAAGGCTTAGCCTTCAAGAGGCAGCTAGACAGCCATCTGTCAGGTATGCTTTAAAGTGGATTCCTGCATTGAGCAGGGGGTTGGACTTGATGGCCTTATAGGTCCCTTCCAACTCTATGATTCTACGATTCTGTGATTCTATGTTGCATGCAAATCCCAACAGCATTCCCCATCCACCAAGTCCAGAACAAAAAACTGCTTCAAGATGTTGAGCGGAGAAGAAGCCAGGATCAATGTGGAACATTTTCCCCACTCACCACTTCATCCTGCCCCAACCACCAACCACACGGATTGCTTTTCAGTCATGCAAGGTTCCAAATGCATGGGCAGGATTCATTGGGCTCTGCACCCCTGCTGATTGTGTTGAATAAGCAGAACCCACTGCTTGCACAACAGGAATTTAGTACTTTATAAAGGTATCCTAGTAATGAGCACAAATGCTCATTTCTGGAACATGACAGGTCAGTGGAATTCCCTTCTGCAAGCTTGCTGAACTGCTCTGTTCCAGAAATGAGTGTTTCTCCTCATTTTGGGTTGCTTTAATAACTGCTAGCTCCTCGTTGTGCTAGCAGCGGGTTCTGCTGATGTGCAGGGCGCATGGAACGCTGCCCACTGTTTGCAAAGAGTTCTTACAAGGGTTAAGAACTCCATGATGGAAAAAACCAGTTGGAAAGGGGCTGTATGGAGTGAAGAAATTGTAGGCATGAAAAGGGTTAAATACACCCTGCCACTTCTCTACTCTAAATGTTCCTTTCACAAAGCAACTTGAACGGAAGAAAAGGTCATTATTTTTGCTTAACATGCCGCTAGATCCTTAGAGAACATTAGAATACCAATTAGGTCATCATTTTGATAACTACATGCCTTTTCTCACCTTGCCAATAAAAACTTCCAGGTCCTCCAATAAGTACTCTATCTTCCTGGGGAGAGAGAGAGGGGGGTGGGGAAGTAAGTTTCTTTTTTGTAATATTTGCTTGTTGAAATCATCTGGGTTTGTGGGCGCTCCTGGTTCCATCTTTGTGTTCCAGCATGGTTCTGAGCATGGGAGATGTCCTTCGCAAATACGGCCCCGATTTTATGGAATTCCCTTCACTGAGAATTTCTCTGAATTTTATTTAGGTAAACCAATAGCTACCTAGTCTATGTATTATTTTTTATTGCATTTATATTTCATTGTTTAACTTCCAACTTGCCAGTATTTTTTTAATTAATGTATTTATGTCATATTTGATATGTGAGCAACCTTGATTTGTTTTTAAGAAAAGCTGGTTAAAACACTTCAATACGTGTGTGTGCGCGTGTGTCCATAGCACAGCGCCTGAAAGACTGAATTACGAAGCAGGAAGTCCATGATTCATATCTTATCTCTGCCATGAACTGAGTAGGTTGCCTTAGACAAGCTATTATCTCTCAGGCTCAGTCCCGTGTCTGCCATACAGGGATCATAGTTCTGAGCGACCTTACAGAGTGGTAGTGAAGATGGTTAACAGCGCAACACAAGCCTAGTCAGAAGTCAGCCCCACTGGGTTCAGTGGGACTTACTCCCAAGGGAATAAGACTAGGATTGTAGCCCAAGACAGTGGCCTCATTCAGACATTAACACTAGACCACATTTCAACATTATGGAAATGAACATGCTCACAACTCAGGTTCAAGTGTTCCCCTCTTCCATCTCCTCCTTCAGCACACACAAGAAGGGAAGATTGGAAGCATCTCCTCCTGGGTTTAAACTAACCGTGGTTTGTCATTATGCCAAACTGTCATTATTTTAGGGAACCCAAGGCGGCGTATATAATCCTCCTCTCCATTTTATCCTCACAACATTAATGAACGGTCAGTTGCCTCTTCCCCCTTCCGTTGCCTAAGATGTCGTCTGAACGTGGCCTCTGTGACTGGCCCAAAGTCACCCAGTGGGTTTCCATGGAAGAGTGAGGACTCGAGCCTGGATCTGCTGATTTCCAGTCCAACACTTTAGCCACTACACACTGACTGTCATTAGCTAGCAAGGAGCTCAAAGGGAGCTGTTAACCCAGGAAAGATCTGGAAGGAGACTGAGGGCTTGTACTATATGCTGTCAGCTACTTCTCCTGTGGTTGCAGTTGGGTCTGTTTTCTCATTATCTGCAGCCTGGACCTGCCCTTCTTCCAAAGTAGACCCTTCCTCCTGAGTAAAGCCTAGGCAAAAGGGTCTTCTGGAGGCCAGGCGGGTGCTCTGACAATGTCTCAGAATCCCCCACTTGATCTGCCATTGCCTGTGCTCTGAAGAGCCAGGGAACCAGGGAGGAGAATTGGGAAGAAGGTGGAATTCAGGATGTGGTTGAAGAGTTTTTTGGGGGGGACCCTGGCCAAGCATTGCTCAGGCTGCCCCACACTACCTGGGGAGTGGAATTTGCTGTGGAATCCCAATCCTCTTCCTCTGAAGGATCAGAGCTGGCCAGGAGCCTGACATTAGCCCTTCCCAATCTGGTGCCGATCAAGTGATTTTGGACTTCATCAATCCCAGCCGTGGAATCCCAATCCTCTTCCTCTGAAGGATCAGAGCTGGCCAGGAGCCTGACATTAGCCCTCCCCAATCTGGTGCCCATCAAGTGATTTTGGACTTCATCAATCCCAGCCCTCATGACGACTGATCAGGAAAGCTGAAAGTTGTAGCCCAAAACATCTGGACGGCCCCAGATTAGGGAAGGCTGGTTTAAACTATAGTTCCTTGAAACAAGCCAAGATCAAAGTATCTAATCTTGGGTTGTTTCAATAAACTATAGTTTATTCTAAATGCTGTTCAGTATGTTTTGGATATACTGGGTGCATTTGGGCCCATGTGTTCTCTCTCCCTTGTCCTCCTAAGGTGTAGCTGCAAGGAGATGCGAAGCTTTTGCCTCCATTTCTGATTAACTATGGTTTGGTGTGGTGTCTGAACCCTAAACTGTGGTTAATGTTAACTGCCCTTTGTTGAAACAAACCAGCTTCATAACCCACAGTTTGAACAACTAATAGTTTACAGTTAACCACAGTTTGTTCAATTTGGAAAATACAACAAGCTGTGGTTGATGAAAAAATGGAAGCAAAAACTTCCAAATTCTTCCTCAAAGCAGCACAGGAAGAGGAGAGGGAAGGGGGAGCATTCGAGGCCAGGCCTTGAGCAGAATTATTCCCAAAATTCTGAAGATGGTTTAGTGTTTCATCCAAACAAAGCCATTTCAGTTAAAACATTTAAAACTCTCTAACACACGATATAAACACATATAGTTATTATTAACAATTTCTGTAGTTAAGAGCCCATTGACACCCATTCTTACACTGAATTCATAAAGATGGGGAAAAGAGCCAACAAACACAATACTGCTCATTATGTAAGGGCATTATTTGATAAGAGGGCTGACATTTGCCTTGCTGGATCAAGCCACAATGCCATCAGGTCCAGCACTATGCCTCCAACAATTGCCTATTCAGATGACCCTGAGAAGCTATGATGGAAATATCATTTCCCTGTTGTTATTTTTCATCTCTAGCATTTGGCAATCAGAGGTATATTGCATATGGAGGATCCATTCTTAGCTCTCTTATAGCTAAGAATATGCACATCTTGTGGTTGTCAAATGACTACGAATATATATATATATATATATATATATATGGGCCACAGCATTGAAAATTGTGATTTTAGATTAAGGAGGCTTGTTAAAAGACAAAAGCAAATAAAATTCTCAAATAGTTTTTTTTAAAATATATTCTATAACAGGATTAACAAGGTAGAAGAGATGATATCTCATTTTATTAATTTCTTTTCTTCCCCAATTTGCTCGCATGTCCTTTGAAATTCTGAACAGAATAAATTACTTCAGTCTAGCAGTGACTTCCAGAAGTATAAATTTAAAACAACGGGAATGAAGTGATAAGAAGTCCCCTGTAAAGGTGCTTTGACAGATATGCCTGTACAGAATGATTTCTACAGATTCTTTGTCCTTTTGCTGTCAAGCACCGAGAAAGGGAGAGAGGGAGAGAGACACAGTAACAGCTTCTAATACCTGGGTAAAGTCAATGCTGAATCCACCTTGACAAAAGCCCTGTCCTTCAGCATCGTATTCAGCTGTGGGAACAAGAAACAATTGGTTGTAAGGATGAACAATACAAGTTCCAGTGGAGTAGTATGGAGTCCTTGTGTGGGAATGCTATCTGAGGTGGCGGGACCAATTGCAACTCTGGAATAAGTCCACCAGGCCCCATCATTGCAGGCTTTTAAGAAGGCCCAGAAGACTAACTTGTTTACTCTGGCTTCCTGATTATGTTTTTATCAAACTGGGTTAGAGCTGCAATTATGTTGTAGGTTCTGCCTTATGCTGGTGTTTGTTTTTTTAGTGGATTTTTTTTTTGCTTATATTATTGTTGTACACTGCCTTGGGTGGGCTCCTGCACTGAAAGGTGGCCTGTAAGCATTTTAATTAATTAATTAATTAATTAATTAAAGCTGCTTTGAGGGATAGATGTCCCTCAAACAGGATGAGGGGCTTTCTCTTCTAGGCTGGGCTCCCTTAAAGGTAATGTGGAAAATATAATAATGGAAGCCTTGAAAGCCTTATCACTGTCACCAGATTATCAATCTGGAATCCTTATTCTACGTCCTAAACATTCCCACTTTTGGAACGCCTCATACTGGAGAGGGAAAGGGAGAGGGGGGGAAATGCCAATTTTAGCCCTCTTTCTCTCACAGCAGCACCATAAGCCACTTAACTTCAAGAAAATGACTCAAGAAAAGCACAACTGCATTCTTCAGCAATTTCTCATAGGCAGCATCACCCCAGGCCATGACCCTCATAGCAAGCCTAATTTAAGGTTGATGGAGGGTCTCCCCTTTTCTACCTTTTGGCAAAACACTTCACAGTTTCCATTCTACCCCAGCATCATTTTAATCTAGCCTTTTACCTGAAGTGCTAGTTTTCTACGCACAAGCTTCTTCTTCTTTTTATAATAATAATAATAATAATAATAATAATAATAATAATATTGTTGACGTAGAGGCATATTCAGTTATGTTAGCCCTCACCTGTAATCTGAATAGAATTACCACCTCACCTACTTCTTGTGGCAAGGGTGTAGAATCTCAGGCTCGGGGATGGGTGGAGGGCAAATCCAACCCTCACAGAGTCCCAGTATGGCCCATGTCCACTGGTCTCACCTTCTTTCCCCCAACCAGTAACTGTTTAGCATTTCCCTCGCTTTTGTGTAGTTTTCCCCCTGGTTCTGAAAGGTTGAAATGCCTCTCCTAAGGCTTAGTTATTGGCATTAAGAGCTTTAAGCCAAAATATGCTGTAATGTTCTTACAGGCCTGACCTATGCGGAAAACTATGCTGGTGAGAACAGAAGGTTCTATCTGTTTGTTTTTAATTGCTGCAAACTATAATCCAATAACATTGTTGATTTAAAAGTATTGCCATTTTAGATTTTCCACTTGCATAAAAATTAGTGCTGTGCCGAAAATTTCGATTATTCCATTTTCGGCATTTCACAGAGGGCGGGGAGGAGGGAAATCTGGCAAAAAAGGCTGGGAGAGGTGAAAATTTTGGAGAATTTTCTCCTTGGGGAGGGGGGAGGGGTTTCTACATACCTTTTTAGATGTAGGTTTCGAGGTCTTCTTTCTATTTTTTGAAAAACACTCCCGGCACTTGCAGGAGCCCAGGAGTTCTTCCTGAATGCCTATTGGAGAGGGTGCAGTCACATGGTCTCCAAAGGCATTCATGAAGAACTGCAGGGCTCCTCCAATGCAGGGGTAGGTTTTTTTTGTTTTTGTCTTTAAATAAAAAAATAGAAGACCCATAAACAACTGGCTACACTTTTAATAGGTATGTGGAAATGCTGTCTCCCTCCCCAAGGAGAAAATTCTCTGAAATTCTCCACCTCCCTATGAAAAAGGCAGAAAAAACAATGCCTCCTAAGCAGGAAGAGAAAAAAAATCCCAAAAATAGGAGGCAGGATTTGACACAGCACTAATAAAAATGGCAAGTATTTCTTTTCTGTTTCTATATTTACAGATCAGCTTTCTACACACAGCATTGAGATATCGCTTGTCTTTAAAACAGGAAAAAGAAAGAGAATTACAGAGTTGATCCCTTGCATGCCATGAGTGCGCCCAAGGAGGCTTTTTATGATGTGGTTAATCCCCTGAATACAGAGCTTTACAAGAGAAATGATAAGAGTCTCTTATCCTTATCACTGACTGCAATGAAATGTTCATTTCACTTAATGCATTCTTTATGCCCCTTTGATCCTGGGGGATGATTTTGGAATGCACTCTCTCTCTTTCTCTCACTCCCCCGGTTTTACTATTTAAATAGTGGGTGGAGAAATAAACCAATCTCTGACTTCTTTTGATCCCACTAGGGATGGGGGAAATGTGTCTGTTCCAATTCACAAATAATCCCTACTATCTTCAGTTCACTAACAAATTCAGGTTTTTCTATCTGCTATGAAATCTGGATCCATACTAAATATCAAAGCACTAAAGAGAGGATTCTGTCTTCTCTCACTTCCCACCCCCCAGAAAAGTACACACCTCAATTACTGTTGCAGAGATGGCGGGTGGAGGAGAGAAAGAGTGAGTTATAAGACACATCCCTACAAGTTATGCATAAAATAAGACAGCACACAGAAAACAGATACGGAACTGTAATTACAACAGCAAGACATTTTCTACATACTTGACCTGCAGGGAGCATATTCAACAGTTTTAGACCCGTCACGAAGATAACATGTTCCCACAGGTTCCCTCTCTGCTTTCTGGATAGTTCTCCAGTGATACAATGGGGCACATGCCTGCAGGAGAAGCAAATGTCAGCATTTAGCAAGCTCTATTTTTAAAAAAAAATTAAAAAGGCCGGCGCTACAGCACTGGGGTAAAAAATTAACAGGAAATAATGGTTGTGAAAAAAAAAACCCAACTAACAAAACACTATGCCTGCATCTTACTTATGTGTCCTCGACAACTCTTATCGAGAACAGAGAGGAGAAACTCTGCTTTATGTGTAACTTGAACCAAGTTCCTTAGCTTAGTGAAAACTCTAATAAATTATTATTATTATTATTATTATTATTATTATTATTATTATTATTTACATTTATATACCGCCCCATACCTGAAGCTCTCTGGGCGGTTTACAAAGATTAAAATATTAAACATTAAAACATTAAATTATGTACTTTGTAAGTAACTGGAGGTTAAAAGATAATTACCTAGTTCAATTCCAAATGTCAGCTGACTTCCAGTGAGCCATAGCTGTTAATTTTCTGCCCCCCCCCTCCCCCAATCACGATGGTGGTCTCAGCATCTACCAAAATTTGCACCTCAGTTGAGCAACTTTTGTATGTCCGTGTGCAAATGCTCTAGGCAAACTCAGGGAGGAGTGTCTGTGCATCCAACATGCCCTGATGTGCAATGTGGCTGGGGATCGCTATACTTCTAATGGTTGACTTCTTTGTTCTCGGTCAGTGCTACTGATGTCAGGAATCCAGGATGAGAGACAATGCATTCAGCCCAGGGTGACAGAAATGGGATAAGGTAGTCTGTCTGTACACCTGGAGGCCATGCTTTATATCTGTGGTCCGCAATTCATTTTAAAGAAGGAACTGGTAGAAGAGGGTGGATCAGGGCCCGAAAACAAGCCACCACCAAAGTCCATCACCTTCACAAACTTCTCTTGCCTCTAAATTGGTAAATTGGAGGAGGGCTAGAGGATCGTCAGAGGGCTGGATTTGGGCCAGAGGCCTCCAGTTCCTGATCCCTACCCTATATCCTCCAGATCATACAAGCTCTGTATGGACTTATCAGTTCTGCCACATTTGATGGTCTTATAGAAATTTGCTGATGTTTCAGAATTCAACAGAAAATGCCAGTAGTTCCAAAATGACTCAAGAACTAAGCACCTGCCCATTAATGACGATATGGCAGGAATATGTTACGGAAGTGGTTAAAGGAGGACAAGGCTAGAAGGCTGCATCCACAATACTGACGGGGACCTGCAACAGTTGCTATTTGGAATTCCAGACACTCCATTCTATTCCCCTTTTCAGTCCCACCCCAGCAGTCAATGGCCATTGTATACCCACTGAGTATGCTCGGTCCTCATTTGGCTGCCCCCCTTCCTTTGCACTTTTACCCCCAAAAGATGTTTGCTACTTCTCCAAACTTTGGGTTTTCTACCTCTTGTGTGTAGATTGGCTCCGTAGTGGATATCAGCCTTCCCCAACCTGGTCTTCCATGTTTTGGACTACAACTCCCACTATTCCCAGCCAGTATGTCCAATGGTTGGGGTGACTGGGATTGTAGTCCAACAACATACAGCGAGCTCAAGGTTGGGGAAGGCTAGTATATATGGTGGTGGTGGTAGTGTGTTAGAAGTATTAAAAATGAAGGCTTACCAAAATTTTATCATCCTTAGATCTCACCGATGCACCAAACCATTGATTTGACTTGAATTCTAAAGGATCATTTACAGCAAAATCTCTGTTGCCTAAAAGACAAACAATTCAGTCAGGGTACTGTAAAAATCCCTTTGGAATGATGCAACATCTGAACACCTCAATGAATGCTGTTATGTCTGAAGTCCATCGGTACCATGGAAAAAGAGATAAAGGGCTCATTAACACATTGGTTCAATTCGGACGACTCAATAAACAACTGGTGTGGGGGAAGCAATCATCAGTTGTTTTGACTATTGTTTCATCCGAATGCTGCCATAGTCAACTCAGCGCTGATCCTCATCCACACCACAGTTGATTATTTATTACCATGTTGTGTGGGGAGTGCCCCCTAGGGTTAGCGTGAGGGTTAGGGTTAGTCAACCCACCACTGACTATCGTGTCGTCCGAATTGAGCCATTATGTGTGTGTATCAGTAGTTTTCTCCTCTCTTGATTAACTGCACGCTTGATGACTTGCAAACCGACCGTGTGAACTGGTTCTATTGAAAGATACCATGGTTGAGGTGATATGAGATGACATGGAAGTTCTTTCTGTGGTGCCTGACCTGTGATGGCTCATTCATGAATGCAAAGCATGTATTCATCAAAAGTCATGTTGCCCATTCTAGCCCACTTGCCAGCAAAGTCCTGAACCATCTATTTCATGAAAAAGGTACCTTATAAAAACACTCTATCTTCTCAGAGATAGAGCAACAACTAGAGGCTGCACTGGGACCTCTGATAATGGTCAAGGGTCAAGTCCCTTTGATTCCAATGGGTCTACTCTAAGTTTGACTAAAACTGGATCCAAACCAAGGCCACTATGATGTGAAGAAATGCTCCAATATCAAGGTCTTCATAATCTTGCAGGAATTGGTCCCTATAACATGCTCGCTATGTTAGGAACAGAAGAAGCTGCTCAGATCAGAGCAGACTATTTCTCCATGAGGAGAACTATTATGTCTACATGAGAGATGCTCACTATGCTAACATAGTGAGCATCTCTCATGTGGACATAGGAAGCTGCCTCAGTCCACAACAGACTAGTTTTCCATGAGGAGAACTATCCATGAGAGGATCTATTGTGTCTCCATGATAGATGCTTGTTAGGAACATAGAAAGCTGCCTCAGATCAGAGCACACTAGTTGTCCACTTAGCCCTCTACTTGGATTGGCAGTGGCTCTCCAGAGTCTCAGGCAGAGGTCTTTCCTGTCATCTGCTACCTGACCCTTTTAAGAGATGCCAGTGATTGAATTTGGGACCTTCTGAATGCAAGGCAAATGCTCTAACATGGGGCCATGGTCTCTGCTGATAGGGGAGTATGTTCTTCCCAAATTATTTAGGGCCAGCCCTTCCATTAGGCATCACACATCTCCCGCCACAGGCGGCAGAATGAGAGGGGTGGCAAATCATATTCCCCTCCCTGCCATGAAGATCCGCCATTGCCTTGTTGCGCCCACGCTCCTGATGCAAGGTACCCAAGATCAGCCACCTGCTTAATCTCTTGCTCCAGGGGAGTCCACTTGTGCAAGCAGTCTCCAGAGCCACCTTGTCTACCATGCTTCACACTGAAGAAGGACCCCTCCTCAGCATGAAAGATGCATCTTGTGCCACCAATGAAATTATTGGACAGATTATGAAAGCTTTCTTCTAAATATAACTGGTTAATTGCTGCTGCTGAGGGAGGAGAAATGGCTCAAGAGGTAGTGACCCTCCTCGCTGGAAACATATAGGGCCTTAAGGCCTGGTGGAACTCTGCATTCATTGGAACTCTGTATTCCTTTCAAGAAACCACAAGACTCAAGAAATACCTTCAGAGTCTTAGCCAAGGAGGAAGACATCTGGATGACTCACCAGCATCAGCTTGAATCTTGGTAAACTTGCTCAAAAGATTAGTTTCTATTTTAAATGAGTTTGATTTGTTTAACAGCATCACTGTATCGTGACTAATTGCAGCAGCTCTACTTCATTCCTGACTAACAATGAGCATGCATGCATGTGCTGGCAAGTGGAATTATAAGTGGAATTATATTCTATGTATTTATTTTATTAAAATATTGATATCCCATTTTTTGGCCTATCCTCCCAGGGCAGGTCACAACATCAATCAAAATAATATACAGCCCATGAAACAATAAGGACTACACAGAAAAACAGAGCTGAAAACCAGATGCCAGATATTGAAAGCACAAGATGGGGGGAAGTAAAACAAGTTGTGGTTTGGATAGCACAGCAAAATGTTACTAAAAGCAGGGGGGGATTAGCTATCCCGAGGTAGGGGGTTCCACATCTCTTTTTAGAAAGCTGGCAGTATCCATACAAGATCTTTATTTTAGCGCTAAACATCTATGCCTGGTGAATGAAATGAAGCTTGTATAAAATGCAGTGTTTGGATAAAAACAGGCAGAGGTCTGTGCCGTGTCTATTATTAGATGCAGACTGACAACAAATCTATGTTATGGCTTCAAGCAAAGGTAAAATGTAGGACAGATAACCAGATCCAGATGACAACATTCCAGAAGCATCCTTCCTTTGTATTAAAGGAAAAAAATGTGTAAAACTTGTTTTTAAAGGACAAAGCTATGCTGGGTAAACCTCTCATATGCACACCTTTCAGATCTCTTTCATCCCTTCTCCACTGCATGGCTCCTGGAGTAGGGATGACATTTTTTTTCTAGCAGGACTCCTGTGCCTATATGGCAAGCAAGCAGAAATTCAACAGGTAAAGCTTCCTCTATTGCTACATTGCCTTGCAGAGTGAAGCTCTGCCTACAGAGCAGCCGGTCAAAGTGTAAGAGCACTGCCAGAAAAAAATGTGACAAACTTCCCTTGGAGGAATGCAGCAACCTCTTAGGGTAAATACAATATCTCAGAATGTCCCTTGGTAATCTTTGGGCAATTAATTCAGCAGCCACTTGTATTCATTGATTGAGGGGCCCACCTAAATTGTGAAACTCTGGAACAGATGGACACACATAAAGTCCGGTGGTGGTGGTTAGTTAGATAATTAAGCACTTGTTAATTAAAAGATTTCTAACTTGGCCTTCAGGACATAACCTTCCCAAGGTGGCTTACAACATTTTTATAGCAATTTAAAACTATTTAAATACATATAAACAATCCCGACCCAAACTGAAAATTAGCAGCGGTTAAAAGAGAGAGTTCAGGGTCACCACCAAAATGGTCCCATCTCTAGTACCTGTCCATCTGCTCAACCTTGATAAGGAGCCAGGAAGTAGGGTCTCTAAGACCAATCCTAGGGCCTGGGCAGATTCATATGGATACAGACGGTCTTTCAAGTAACCTGATCCCAAATTGTTCATGGCATTAAAGGTTAAGGGCAGCACTTTAAATTGCCAGAAATAAATAGGTAGCTAATGCAACTGGTATGGTATTGATGTAATACACTCTGAACATTTGGCCCCTACAAACATCCCAGGAGCTGTATTCTGCATCACTTAAAGCTTCTGAACCATCTTTAAAGGCAGCCCCATGTAGAGTGTTTTACAGTTGCCTAGACAGAGTTCCAGTTGGCAAACCAGCCTAACCTGATAAAAAGCACTCCACAAACACCACCTGTGCTTTCACAGATAGCACCAGAAGAATCCTGAGACTGCGTATTTGGTATTGTAGAAGGAGTACAACCCTGTCCAAAACCTGCTGCAGATGGAGATCAGCAGGCTTCACGAGTTCTGTCCAGATCAGCAAGTTTCTCAAATCACAGTACTTCCATCTTATGTAGATTAAGCTTTAGCTTGCTTGCCTTCATCCATCTCAAAACTGCCTCCAGTTTAGGATTTATACTGCCTCCCTGTGATTAGAAGATGGAAAAGAAAGGCAGAGCCACATACCCTCTGCATGCCGCTGACAATTGAGCCCAACCTCTAGATGACTTCTCCCAGTGGCAGTAGATGTTAAAAAGCTTGAGGGCTTTTTAAAAAAAAGCTTTTTGGCATGGCTAAAAAGCATGTATACTTTACATGCTCTTTAGCATGTAAAGATAGATACAGGTTCTATCTTTCTCCCCAATGCTTTTTAGTATCAACATGATACTAAAAAGCATCGGGGAGAAAGATAGAACCTTGAGGCACCCCAAAAGCCAATGTCCAAGAGGTGGACCATAGTCCACCAAGATCAACATCTAAACCAATCTTTCCATAAAAGAGCAGAGTTACCATATTTGATGCCTCCAAGTTTCAACTTGGATAAATGGTCCAATTGGATATCATGGGCCTAATCTACACCAATCAGGATATTGCACTATGAAAGCGGTATGAAAGCGTTATAAAAAAGGCAGGAACCACACCAAGCAGGATATAGCGGTATGAAAGCAGTATATGGTATGTGTCAATGTGCCCCAACTGTTGTCAGTGCACTTCAATATCGCTATAAAGCTGTAGTGTGGCTCCTGCCTTTTATTATATACCGCTTCCATAGTGCAATGTCCTGCTTGGTGTAGATGCGGCCATGGTTGAAGATTCCAAAAGCTGCTGAAAGATACAGGAATACCAACAGTGTACCAACAGGTGTTGCACTCTCCCTTCCATTCCATGGAAAGAGTCATCCTCGGTTTATACCTCAAAAGAATACAAAAGTTCTAAGTAACTAGTGTCACCCACGACTGCCTGGTGTCCAGAAGACATCGCCCACTACAAAACCTCGTTCAAACATTGTAAATCTGACACTGTTGTGTCAGCCAATCTCTGCTCATACTTCTCTAGATGCAAGCCAGTGAGGTCAGCAAGATATTCTCAAGTGAGTGAGCAGAGGACTGCAGCTTTACGTTTTCTGCCTATGAAGAGCCTTCATGCAGAATGTAGCATAAGGTAAAGCCCTCTCCAAAGATTATACAGGCATTGCTAAATACTGCTGTCATTATGCACAGAGAGCATTGATTAGAAGCATCGTTCTCATGAGTCAGCAGCTCCATTGTTACTCAGCATACTGCTTGCAGCTAATCTAAACTCCTTCGTACGCTATCCACCTTGTAAGGAAATCTCTGCCTCTTTAAGCGTATTATTGCTTCCTGATAGGGAAATCCTGGAGAAACAGATTTCCTATCCCTGCTGGCAGCTAAAACAAAGAACAGCTGGTTTAATATCTTACTAGGATTTTATGCCCACGTGGCACAAGGCTGCTTGAAGGTCTACCATTGCCATGTGTACAAAATTTCTAGAAGGGGGCTGCTAGGTCCCTCATAGATAGAATGCATGGCTGGCCATCTCATCAAATGTTGATTCTTTTTTACCTGATAAGGTGTTAGTTTTAAGTTTACATAATTTGCAGTATAAGATGCTAAAATTAGGAAACATTGTATAGATCTTGCAGTCCCACTGTGTTCAGGCCTGGTGCTAGGTTAGAAGGGGCCCTGTGCAATGTACTTCGCTACCCCGCCCAATGCCACCATAGCACCCGTTAACAGTCCACCCCACCCTCAGTGAGCTTACTGGAGAGTGGAGAGCAGCAGGGAGACTTCTCACCCAGAAAGGCAGCAGCACTGATATGCCTAGCACAACTTTTTCTTTCTTTCTTTCAAGGGCCTGGCACTGGGCTTGTCGGCTGCAGCAACTGCCATCTTCTTTCCCCAAAATGCCTCTGTGCCCCAAGGTAGTGTCACAGAGGAACACTATATTAGAGAAGGAGCAGGAATTTGGGAAGAAGGAAGATGGCAGCTGCGCCCATTTTCCCTCAGCACCAGTCTCTTGATAGTTGCAATAAAAATAAAATTTGATGCAGTTGTCATCCACAGTGGGCCCTCCAAGGCTCCAGCATTTGCTGGATCATGTCATGTGTGGAGACTAGTCCCTACCTTATTCAGTGGGACATGGTTTTGGACTAAATGACTGGGTTTAGACAACATGATAACCCACACTCAATGGTTGAGTGTGGGTTGTCATTGAACCAAGGGTTGTTGTGGAAAGGTAGGTTATTGTGTTGGCTGTACCCAGCTGTGCTAACAAACCATAGCTTGTTAATAATGAGCAACCCATGAAGAGATACTATGGTTTGTTGTTGGGTTGTAAACTGTGGGTTATTCCTGGTTAACAAACCCTGGTTTGTTAGCATGGCTGGGTTCACACATTACAGCAATGCATGGCTCGACTACAACCTATGGTTTAATGACAACTTACACTCAACCCATACTGAACCCTTGAGGTTGGGTTATCATGTTGTCTGAACTCAGCCAAAATTGTACCCACTTTCTTTTCTACAGTTCTGTGGGTTGTATCCAAAGTGAGTATCATGCTGACCAAGGACTCTCTGATCCAGTGGATACTTCCCTCAGCACAACAATGAGGGAGGCTATTTTCAGTGGTTCCTCAGGGCTGTGCTTTAAGGAACTGTGTGAAAGGTTTCACTTAGGGATGTTTTTCATTCAGCAGAGAAAGTGGAAGATAAAACAAAAAATATATTTCTTCCCAATCAAGTATACTTTCTAGTCAATCTATGTCCTTCATTCAATTCAAAACTACAAACACACCAATAAAACAATTGAAGTATTGTGTTACATTTCATAAAATGCTGAATGCATTGCCCTTGCAAGAGAAAACACATAATCCCAGCATAGTTTGCAATTCGAAGCACAATTACTACTAGGGAGTAAACTCCATTGAATACATTGCGACTGACTTCCAAGTAAGTCATTATGTGTTGGCAAGTCTCATAAAATGCAAAACACATTAAATACAGTTCAAAATAGTATTTCCTGTACATATGTGTGTATGTATGTATGTATGTGAATTGGTATTTACCAAATCATAACAGTCATAAAAAGCCAAGAGTTTCATGAGAAATTGAAAAAGGAAAGGGAAGCTTGGCCACAAATAACAAGCTTATTACATCTGCAGAGATGCTCTCTCGGCTTTTGTGTCAAGGGCTGGGTTCAGACAACAAACTAAACCATGATGGCTTATTTTCTGGTGAAACCCATAATGGATTCATGTGTCATCTGTGGGATGTTTCCACCACCAATGATGGGTTAATCCACCCAAACACCCCACTCTGAGAACCCAAGCTCTGCAGAATAGGCATAGTGGGCTGTTTGCATAATCCACGACGTATACCCTAACTATATAAGGTAGGCTGACCATATGAAAAGGAGGACACGGCTCATGTAACTTTAACAGTTGCAGAGAAAAGGGAATTTCAGCTGGCATCATTTGTATGCAATTAGCACCTGGTGAAATTCCCTCTTCATCACAGCAATTAAAGTTGCATGCACTATACTAGAGTGACCAGATACAAATGAGGGCAGGGCCCCTGCATCTTTAACTGTTGTAATGAAAAGGGAATTTCACCAGGTACGAATTGTATACAAATGACGCCGGCTGAAATTCCCTTTTCTCTACAACTGTTAAAGTTACATGAGCCCTGTCCTCCTTTTCATATGGTCAGCCTAATATAAGGCCCTGTCGCTGTCCAGATAAATACCTGAAGTGAACTTTAAAAAACACCCCTCTGGCATGCATGCCATCTCTTCATGAACTTCACTTGTCAGTCACTATGGCCCTGTTCAGACAACATGCTAAGCCACAGTGGTTAAGTGTTTTGAGCTAAACATTATGGCTTAGCATGTAATGTGAACCATTCCTAACCACATGGTAGCTACATAACCATAGTTTAAACACGCTCACTATTTGCTGTAAAAGGGTTAATAGCCTAACAATGGCTTAGCATGTTGTCTGAATGGGCCCTACATGTTGGTTCGTTATGTAGGCCCACTTTATGTCAAATGACATTGCAATAGCACATTAAATGCTCAGGGACCAATCATGGTACCATTTCCTTGTTCTCATTTGTAACATGATTTTTCTAAGATCACCCATAGATAGAAGCTCCCTATCCTGCCTGTTCCAATCCTATGTTTGGATGGAGCGAGAGAAAGGGTTTGTGACTGAGCCTGGGTCACAATTTTAGAACATCCTGTCCAGGGAAGTCTGTGTTGCTCTCTCCTTGCTTGCCTTTCACTGCTGCAGTAAGGCCTAACTTTCAGGAAGGTTTTTGGCCTTTAAATTAGGCTGACCATCTGAAAAGGAGGACAGGGCTCATGTAACTTTAACAGTTGTAGAGAAAAGGGAATTTCAGCCAGTGTCATTTGTATGCAATTAGTTCCTGATGAAATTCCCTCTTCATTACAACAGTTAAAGTTGCAGGGGCCCTGCCTTCTTTTGTATATGGTCACTCTAGTATAGTGCCTGCAACTTTAACTGTTGTGATGAAGAGGGAATTTCACCAGGAACTAATTGCATACAAATGACACTGGCTGAAATTCCCTTTTCTCTACAACTGTTAAAGTTACATGAGCCATGTCCTCCTTTTCATATGGTCAGCCTATTTAAATATGTTCATGTACTGTTTGGCCTTGTCATATTTAGCGTATCATCCCCCTGGTAGAGTGAATTATATTGCTCCCAAGGGTTACCTTGATATTTTTATTGCTGATATCTTTCATTACTTGTACTTGCTGGTTTGTTATTCCTGTAGGAGTTTTCTTTTATTTTTGGTTGGCTTTTTATTGTACTTTTTCATTATTATTATGAGTGCCTTGAACTGTAAAAGGGAAGGTGGGATATTCATATTTTAAATAAACAAGTATTTACTTTACTTTACAGTATCCTTTACGACTGTGGCTATATCCTAAGCAGCAGATGGAAACCAGAAGGCCTCTCAATAGTGCCACTTGGAATGCTGGGAGTATCACCCAGCCAATGAGCTGCTAAGCTGCCTCTCTGTTCCTTCTCCTACAAAATGTAGGAAGTGGTTCTCTACCCCAAGACATTTACATAGCTGGGGGCAGGTGCCTCCAGAATAGGCACTCCATAGTTTACCTCTATGGTTGGCTTGGCCCTACACTCAGTAGTCTGTTGAACATCATGTGCATACCACCTCCCATGGCTGACTGTTTATGTGCAACAGTCCCCATGTGCAAGATAAAGGTTTATTCATACCATTGCGAAGATACACATAAATCAAAGGAAGCTGTGGTGACCATAAGCAAAATTCCCAAATCTATATGTAATACCAAAAGATCACACAATCTCCCGATCTTGAAAGCTTGCACTTTGGGAGAGGGGTGATCTTTTGGTTGGCCTAACAAACCTATTACACTCATGGATTTGGGAATATTGCAAAGCTAGTTTCTCAAGCGCTCACCGTAACATGCAAAAAGCTAAATCACACATATGGTGACCATGTTCATGACCAGTCGACCATGCACAAGAGAGGTACTGCATATAGGGTTTTCAAGCCTTTTCCCACCACAAACTGCAACCGGTATGAATCAGCCCTCAATGGAAATACAAAGCTCCTGCTTGTAATAAGATGGGTACTGGGCAAAAGACCATTACTTCCTCCAGCAACTTTTTCTACAATCATTATGTCTTAACTACTATGTACAAGTCCTTTCTCCTCCATCTAATTAGGACCCATGTAATAGCACGCACAATAAGTAATGGTACTAATACTGGGAATTGCACGTTATGGTGGGGGTGAAAAAGAGGCAAATTTCATATCCTTGCAAATTTTCCTGATTCAAGATTTGTTTATATCAGTATATATCATAAATGTATCAGTATAAGTCAAAGCCAGTGTGGTGTAGTGGTTAAAGTGTTGATCTGAGACTCCGGAGATCCAGGTTCTAGTCCCCAATTGGCCATGAAGTTCGTTGGATGACTTTGGGCCAGTCTCTGATTCTCAGCCTAACCTACCTCACAGGGTTGTTGTGAGGATAAAATGGAGAGGAAAAGGGCCATGTAAGCTGCCTTGGGTTCTTTGCAAGAGGAAAATAGGCAGGATATAAGCATAATAATACATAAAGTAAAAATAGCTCGTTTGAATCATATAGCTTGTCGCAACCTTAGATGTTTTTCAACCAAATGCTCTTGCTATATCGCTGCAAGTGAATGAGAGAGGCACCCGACAAACACTTTCTTTTTTTTTTTTTGTCTTGTTCTTGCATTGTCATCTGTCAGTGAAAATACACTTTATGGCTCCAGTGCGTATGAAGCAGATTGGGAAATGAGGATGTTTAAACAAAAAAAAACAGTTTTATTGGGCCAGGTCGATGATCTGTCTCAGCCTTGAATCTTACTCCTGACGGTTATCAGTTCCAAACATTTTTGAAGTGCATAAATAGAAAGAGAAAGCATGAAAGGATTACCACTGCTTACTTCATAATATAATTGTGACATTGAGTGAACCATACCATAAAAATAATTGGTTTCTCAAACACATGCTGCATGGATCTATTTCATAAGCACACATACAATAGAGAACATGCTGAAGACATATATATGCACCAAACGTAGAGAGTAATCCTATAGTCCCTAGACAGTATCTGGGATGCTACAGGATGCCGTGGATCTCTTCCTCCAACTATGAGGGTGGAGTAAGAGATCCGATGGTGGATGTTCCCTCCCCAACTCAGCTGCCATGGAAATGCAGAACCTCAGGTCTGGGGGCTAAATCTGGCCCTCCTGGGATCTCCAGAAGGCCACGCCTCTTTCCCTGGCCATACACCTTTCCCCCTTCACTGAACGTTTGGTGGTGTCCCAGCTGTTCTGCAGTTATTCCCCTATTCTAAAAGGTCAAAATACTTCTCTGAAGGTTTATTTGCTGACAGTAAGAGCTGTAAACTAAAATATACTTTCAGAACCTGAAAGAGGTCCTGCACCCCTGTGCCAAACACATCACTGTACTTGCTTTGGTTCTTTCAATGGAACCTTAATAAAGAGGATCAGACTCAGCCACATTAAGGCTGCATTCCTAAACTCACTTACAAGTGTGTAAGCCCCACTGAAGACAGTGAGACTTTGCTTCTGAATCAACATGAATGGGGGTTGCGCTGTACACACAGACAGTTTGGTTCTAAGTAGGGATGTGTATCGTATTGTTAAAATGTACAATAACGATATGATAAGTTCATTATCGTGCATGTGTTTAACGATAGTGATACGATAGAAAAAGCTACGATAATCATCAGAGACGATAATTTTCGGGCGATTTTATCATTTTATCGGACTGCCATATAAATATACCTATAACCCTCGATTTTAAATTAATTTTTTAAAGATCGTTTCCGTTCTGACAGGTCTGAATGAACGCATGTGGTGAGCTGTCATTCTGATCTGTCAGAACTGAAACAATCTTTAATAAATTCATATAAAATCGAGAGTTGTATGGATCGATCTCAAATTTCATACACATACTTAGGCATACACCATAAGCACTGTGACCAAGTTCAAGCCTCTAACTTTTAAAATACAGAAGTTATAGGCATTTTTTTCTTTAAAAATAGGGCTGCAAAAAATATCATTTTTTCACGATAATTATTGTGAAGACGATATGGTTCACCTACGATATGAATGAAGACAATATTTTTTTGGGTCCAAAATGACAATAACGATAAACGACGATATTTTTTGGCACGCATTCCCCTAGTTCTAAGATACCTGAAGCAGCACCTCACCCCATATGTGCCCCTCCAGGCCAGCCTTCCCGAACCTGGTGTCTTCCAGATGTTTTAGACTTCAACTCCCATCAGCCCCAGCCAGCATAGCCATAGCCAGCAATGCTAGGCAGTGTAGTTCAAAACATCTGGAGGGTGCCAGGTTGGGGAAGGCAGCTCCAGGCTTTCAGACCTTCAGAGGGCATTCTGTTCTGGGTACTGCCACAGTCTAAGCTGCAGTGAGGGGGCTTCTCCGTGAGCACCTTCTTTTGGAATTTGCTATCTTGGGAGGCTCATCTGGTTGGCTCAGTGGGAGCTTCAGGAAGGCTGTAAAAATGTCTCTGTTTAAGGAGCCTTTTGGTGAAATCAGCTGTTCCTAAAATTATTTTATCAGAAGAGTTCAATTGGCTTTTCAGCTTTTTGTGGTTTCAGACTGCAGTCCTATAACCACTTGCCTGGGAGTAAGCCCCATTGAACGCAGTAGATTGTGCTATTTATGTTGCAAAACCTTTTCATTGGGTTTGTACATTTTCTGTTTGAATTTGCTGCCGGCTCCCACAAGAATCTTTGGTAGTCTGGTTGGCAGGATAACATTTTTAGAATAATCTATAAATAGGAAAAAGACCTTCCTGTGACCCCCTAAGCACAGTCCTTTAACAATGACTCACTGGATTGGTTCAACTTCATCTTTTGCCAGCTTATTTCACTGTATGGTGTGCAGGGGGGCTGGTGCGGAACCAATTTCCCCTTTCCCAGACCCCTGACACACATTTTCTGCATGACTACTCCACAGCAGCAGCTCCTGAGCTGGAAGATGTTGAAAGGACAGAGCTGCACGGGGCTCTTGAAATATGCCGGATGCTAAATGGGTCACAGAAACGTCCATGCCTGACCGACAGTGTAGGCTCTGGAACAAAGCTTTCTATTGTTGGCTCACCCACACAAGAACCAGGCGAGGACACGGCTCTGTTGCCCGGTTAAGGAAATTCTTATTATTTTAAAACCCTGTTAACACAGATCAGAAATGGAATCTGAGCTGCAGAGTTACTCCTTCTGGATATATCAATACTCCGATGAAAGGAAGTGGAACTAACTGGGCGTGTGTCATGCTGCATCCAACCAGCCAACATAATGTGTTTTGGAACTGTTGGGATACAGCTGGATGCTTTGGAGGGCGGGGATTGGGGGAGCTCCTTTTGATTCCTTACTTCCCAGTTTTAGGCGATATGAAAAGGAAGTGGTTCAACAAAGCTCTTCCCCACTCTCTAGGCAAAAGGAATGAAAACCTGATTCCTAGCCAGAGAAAAAGTCCACAGCTCATCGTTGGCTTATTTCTCTGGTTTCTTGAGGGACAGTCTGCCCGGTAATTATCAAATTTTGCTTTGAACTACTAGGCATTTCGATTTGTTTGTTTGCTATTTTGTTTTTTTTGTGAGGGCAAGTCTGGGCCAAGACAGAGTGGAGCAGAAAGGAGCAACCCTGGAAAGAAAAAGAGAAGGCAAAATTGTCTGGCGAGCATCTTCCTGTATCCCCATACTTAGGCTGCAATCCCATAACTGCTAGCCTGGGAGTAAACCCCGTTGAACTCGATGGAACATATTTCTGAGTAGACACGTACAGGATTGCACTGATAACACCAAACTGTCATGAGTGCTGGGAACAAGAAAGACTCTGTACTGGAATATTGGATAGGTTATAGGTTAAAAAGGAAAACATGCAAAATATATACACTGAGACAAAAAAAAATGCAAAACCTGTTTTTAAGAATGAAACAGTGTAAATCATATTATATCTAGATGGTAATTGACATGGTTTAGTGGTTAGATTTGCACCATTGTTCAGGAAATATATGAAAAAGTTTCGGTGGGAAAGCAGTGGTTTAAATCGACTTTTTTTCTTGCCAGTTTAAATGACTAATTTCAACCAGTCCACCCTAGCTCACAACATAAAGGAACTTATGCATCAGTGGCATGTCTTTTATGAACGTCGATGCCAGGAGGAAACCTGGGGCCCTCCAAATGTTTTGAACTATAACCCCCTTCAGCCAACTGTGAGGAATTATGGGAATTGTAGTCCAAAACATTTGGAGTGCATCGAGTTCCTTACCCCTGGTTTATGCCATAAAGACAGACCAACACAGTGTGCCTTGCTCATGCTAGGCCATATCGACTTACTTTCACCTTTGCAATTCATTCCCATCCCACTGGAAGTAAGCCCATCATGATATCAGACATTACCTGTATCATCAAATACGATAGGCTGGCAGTCTCTTCTGTTGGAGTTCCAGTTACACTTGAGCACCTGGCCTCCTTGTATAATACCAGGCTGGGTTGTGTTTGCCTTTGGAGCACCCACAAGGAGAAACATCCTGCAAGAAATAAACAACAGCTAAATTCCAGAATGCCCATTAATTCACCCAAGGCAGCAGATTAAACACACAAACTGTGAAATTGGGTAAATAAATATAAGGGATTGGATCCAGATTTACACTGGATCAACTGCACCAGTGGAAGTGGATTTCCTTTCGCCCTCCTTGCCACTACAGCCCCTTGAAAATGCTATACAGAGAGTCAGGAGAATCTGCTGAATGGGGTGAACTGTGATGGGGGGCACCTTCAGTGAGCAGACCCCTTCCTCTAGCAGAAGGCAGATCCTGGATCCATTCCCAAGATGTAGTAGGACAGCTAGCGAATGTAATAGGAATAGTAGTAGTTGTAAAGCTGGTGTAATGTAGGGACCAAGAGACTGAAGGCCAGATTCTTATCAATGAGTTGGGGTCCTTGGAGGCTCTATTTTCCCTCCGTGATCAGATTTGCTGCATAGATCAGGTATTTATGTATGTATAAAGAACATACATACATAAAAAGAGCCATGCTGGATCAGACCAAGGGTCCATCTAGTCCAGCACTCTGTTCACACGGTGGCCAACCAGTTGTCTACCAGAAACCCACAAGCAGCACAGGAGTGCAACAGCACCCTCTTGCCCATGTTCTCCGGCAACTGGTGTACACAGGCATATAGTCTTTGATCTGGAGGTAGCACATAGCCATAGGACTAGTAGCCATTGATAGCCATCTCCCCCAGGAATTTGTCTAACCCCCTTTTAAGCCATCCAAATTGATGGCCATTGCTACACCTTGTGGTAGTGAATTCCATAGTTTAACTTTGCACTGTGTGAAGAAGTTCTTCCTTTTATCTGTCTGGAATCTCCCACCAATCAGTGTCAATTGTGACCCACCACGCGAATGCAACTCACCAGCCATATATGAGAACCCAGCCCATTAAGGGCTCAATGAGCACTTTCTTTTTGCTGCCTGTCTGAAGCTGTGAAAATGGAAACTGTCAAGCACCCAACAGGCCACAATGCACGTCTAGTGGGCTGCAGTCAGCTTGGTGAGTCACCAGTAGCGCAGTCTTGTTCCATGATTCCATAAGTACTATCAAAGCCAGTGTTAACCCTGCCATGGCCATATCCTGTAGTACAGAGGTAAACAACCTTTTTGGCCCCACAGGAACATGCAACCCTTTTTTACAGGGCCACAGGCATATTTTACATTTTTTACTACAGTGTGGTAAATACAAGAGGTGGTGATTGTTTGGCAAGTAGATCTTTCGAGGTCATTTACACATTGCCAAAATAATAATAATAATAATAATAATAATAATAATAATAATATAAAAAATGAAATGCATCCCCCTCCAAAAAAAGGATAGAATAAAGAGGACAGGAGAGGAGACAAATTTAAATAAAATTGGCATACACTCATTGATATGTATACATGCAAATTTAGAAATAATTATAATTTAAATAGAAATACAATATATCATCCCATAATGGGGAAGACTGCCGCTAGGAGACTTGTGCGCCCGCTTAGTCTGCTGTCTTGGTACTAACTGATGATGGGCAACTTCAAAACACTACTTTTCTCTCCCTTCTTATGGTTCTTTATTTTTAAACCAAGCTTAGATTGAATAACCTCACAGAGGATGGCTTCAAACAGAGGACTGCCCTCTGTAAAGCAGGACACATGGCCACCCCAAGCAGATTGGAATTGACTTGTCTCCTGACCGTAGGGACGAAGTTTGTATGCCCTCCAGATGTTAGACTGGAGCTCCCATGATTCCTCACCATTGGTTTGGCTGGTTAGGGCTGATGGCAGACGCAATCCAACAAAACTTGGGAGGGCCACATATTCCCCACCCTAGCTGTAGAGCTTGACTCCATTTTATGACTCTATACAAGTCATGCGTCCCACCTGAACCCGACTCAGCCGGAATGGCAATTTATAGAGTTCTCAGCACTCTATAGAGTTGGGCAGCATGACCAAAATGAGAAGAAACACAAAGCAGAACTCTACGTAACAGCTGGGTCTTCTGGAAACTCAGATGTTTCCATGAGCCACATTTGAGTAACCAGCAGCATATGAGGGTTAGTAACTTCCTAACTTTGCAGGAATTATTCTTTACATTCCATTTCATTCAGCGTATTATAAAGCCATTCCGGCCTTCAACCCCTCACCCAGCAAACACACTTGAGTGCAAACAAATCTATGCCAAAAATAAAATAAATGGCTCCTGGCACTCATTACCTTATACCATATTCTCAATACTAAGGGAATTTCTCTCTTGCCCCACCCCTTTCAAGCGTTATGCTTCTATAAGCACATTTCCCTTCCTTTACAACATCACCATTCTATTAAACTCCATAGAACAGATACTCCTGCTGTTAAGTCGCACTTATTTTTGATGTCTGGATTTGATGAATCCTGGCCGTGACAGAATTTAAACGACAGTTTAAGAAAGAACAGAAAACAGTCGAACCAAAACACACACACACGCACACAGACATACCATAATATCCCAATTCTAATACTTGCTACGCCAGCAAATAAATGCAAAACATATGGCGCAGGAACTCCTCTACCCAACACAGTGTCTCGCAGAACAACGTTTTGCCAGGAACATTTATGCCGGCCAACACAAATGTTTAGGATTGGAGTGTTACACATTCATCCTACAGATATAAGCAGCTGTAATGGTAAGCCACAGAGTGCCGAGTGCGCCAACACAACATGACTATATTCCAACAGGAATGTGGTGACTGTCTCTCTCAGGGGGTCTGAAGAAGACAGAAGTTCTCCTGGCATTAACTTTTTTACTAAATAAATGCTGAATTTGCAAAATTGAAACCATGGTTTCTCTCTTCAGCAGGAATTGGGAACATGTGACCCTCCAGATGTTTTGGCCTACAACTTCCATCGTCCCTCACCAATGGCTAGGGCTGATGAGAATTGCAGTCCAGCAACATCTGGAGGGCCACGTTTCCCGTCTCTGGTCTTCTGCAATGGGAAATATTCGTAGGGCTCTTCTAAACTAATGATTTATTGTACACTCCTGATCCACCACTCATGGAAGTTTCCGGGTCGATTTCATGATGTCATCAACAACCAGGATGTCTCTTGCGGAATCCACTGGAGATTCAGGGATAAAAATAACCACTTTTAAAGTGGCAACAGCCAGGAAACAGCTAGAACTTCTGCCACTAGATGGTGTTGTTTCAACAGAACTCAATGGAACGGAATGGAGGGGAAGTATTCAATACAAACTCCTTGACGACCCTCTCCTCCTATGTAATGCAGCCCATAACAGCCATGCCAAAGAACCAGGATGCACAAAAGCCCCTGGTAAACAATGTAATTTCCCTTAATGTAGAGACGCTCTTGGGGGTGGGGGAATATCCAACAGATTTTCAGCTGTGTGAACGCATTGCTTTTAGGAATTGTGGCCTTAAGCTCCCCTTGTCCTTTTTTCGTCTTGAAATTGAAAATACTAGTCATCATTGGATGAACATCATGACTTACCCATTGAAGATAAAGCAGCTCTTTTGTTTAGTTAATCCCTCTATTTCTGATGTTCAAGTGATGAGTGACATTGCTAATCTAGCTAAATACACCATCTTCATATAAGAGGGAGATATCAGCAAGGAACCCCAAGGGAGAATCCCAAGGATGCAAAAGTACATAAAATCTTTAGGGGGAAAAACCCCTCTAAAGACAGGAGGGGAAACTTTCCCTCCAATAGCCCCAAAACTCTAAAGCGCTGGCAAGGGGGATGAAAAGCTGGAAGGCAGGAAATCCTAAAGCGAAGCATTTCCATACTGCAACATTTTGCAGGTCTCACTCGTATTGGTATAAACCAGAAATCAGAAGGTCAAGAGACCTTCACCAGTTCTTTTCATTTTATTTCAGTATCTATTTTAGTGCTGTAACGTATAATCAATTGATCTAATCAATTAAATCACCAAAAAGGGGCAGCCTCTCTCTCTCTCTCTCTCTCTCTCTCTCCATACACACACACACACACACACACACACACACACAATGAAAATTGTAGGTGACAACTGAACCATCTTAAAAGAGGCATTCTTCATTCTGTCCCATAGAGGGGAGACGCCTCTTCTAAGATGGTGCTTGCTGTGATGCATGTGTGCATCATCAGAGAACTAAGGAGATGTATGTCTTGCTTCAGTAATGCTATTCTTATCAGCCTGCAGATTTAACTTAACAGATAAAATCAACAAAACTCATATGATTACTCGATTAACATTTCTTTTAGGGTGACTAGATAAAATCCAGGTCAGGGCTCATGTAACTTTAACAGTTGTAGAGAAAAGGGAATTTCAGCCAGTGTCATTTGTATGCAGTTAGTTCCTGGTGAAACTCCCTCTTCATCACAACAGTTAAAGTTGCAAGGGCCCTGCTTTCTTTTGTATCTGGTCACTCTAGTATAGTGCCTGCAACTTTAACTGTTGTGATGAAGAGGGAATATCACCAGGAACTAATTGCATACAAATGACACTGGCTGAAATTCCCTTTTCTCTACAACTGTTAAAGTTACATGAGCCCTGACCTGGATTTTATCTGGTCAGCCTAATTTCTTTAATGCTAGGGTTGCAGGCCTAATTTATTTTACATATTTGTTTTCCTCAATCAAGGCAACAAACAACAATAAAACCAAGTCCAAAAATATTACCAGACATAAATGCAAATAAGTAAAATGAAATGTTCGGGCTATTGCCAAATATCTCATGAAGAGAGAACGTGCTTCAAGCTGAAAAACTGGCGAACGTGGGAGAAGTGTCTGTTTTACACATGCCAGCATTCTATTTGTTGTTATCCTGAAGCAAAGTGAGGTGGCCCCATCAGGCGATGAAGCTTTGATGCCATTGCGGGGCAGCAGAGTGGGAGACGGACCGATCTGACTGACTGAAAATCCACTAGGGAGTTCAATTGCACAAGCCCTTTTGGAATGAACCAGAGCTGTGCAAGAACACAATGATGTTAATTACTCATGTAAATTAGAGACAGTGCGTGCCATTTCCATTGTCACCCCAAGACATCAAAAAATGTCTTGGCTCTGACTGCTGTAATAAATCCTTAGAACAAGCTTCTGGGCAGGCTCAGTGGATCTTTGACATGAACCGCTCACCCTTATGCCATATCGCAAACCTCTTTTAAAAACTCCCCTAGATTTTAAAAGTGGTGTGCCATGTGTCATGGAAAATTGCAGTTCACTGCATACATGTCCAAAGCCCCCACCCTTCGAGCATGTGGAAGTAGTTGCATAGTACATTGGCTCCAGGCCCACTGGATGCAGACTGTCAATTATTTCAACCAAACTTACTTCCAAATCTTTTTTTCATGGCATCAGAATCCAAAGAAACCACCTATAACATGAGTAGCGTTGTACTAAAAAAATTGCAGGAGATATCAACAGTCTAAGAGCATTGATTTGGGTTTACCTGGCTGCAACATAATGAATTTAAAGAGCGACACAGTTAAAGTGAAAGATAACATCTATAAACAGGAAACACCCAGTTTTGCATAATCTGCTAATTTCATAGGGCTTTTCTCCAGCCCTCCATCTAAGTCTTTGATAAAAACGTCAAAGAGCACTGGGCTAGAGTCCTGCAGCATCCCACTGAAAACATCCCTCTAGTTCAGTGAGGACCACTGATGAATATTCTCTGGGTATGGTTTTCCAACCAGCTGAGAATCCACACAATGGTGCTACCATCTAGCCCATATTTGACTAGTTTTCTAACCAAAATATCATGGGTGAATTTGTCTCTTGATATCAAGATAAACTATGTCCCCAGCATTCCCACAACCCATTAAGCTAATAACACACTTTTTTTTAAGTGATATCAAGCTGACCGGATTTATTCATGACAAATTCATGCTGGCTTATACCAATCAGTGCACTATTACCAAGATGCTTACGAATTGGTTCCTTTTTCATCTGTTTTAACATACCTTAGTCAAACTGACTAGTCTGTAATTTGCCAGATCTTTCTTTACCCCTTTTTGAAGACTGGACTAATGTTTGCCTGTCTCCAGTCCTGTGGCACCTTATTCATTCTCAAGGATTTCTCAAAGACGATAGACAGAGGTTCTGAGAACACCTCAGCAACTTCCTTGAGAGCCCTAGCATAATGAATTCATTGTAACAAATTTTACATGGGAATTTCCCAAATTCATTATTAACCCTCATACGAAATAGCTCAACTGAGTTTCTGCAGAACAATCTACTGTGGCATAAACAGTTCCTGCCCTGTTTTCCTTTTAACACACCGTAGTTGGGGAAATTGACGTCACTTTCCTGCATGCATTCCTGTACATATTTGTATAACATACATATTGTTATTCTATTGTATATTTACAAACGTAAGCACATCTTCAATCTTATATGAACATTGCAGGTTGGATCCAGACTTAGCCATGACTAACTTATGTTCAGTGGATCTAATCTAGTCATGATTAAGTCTGGATCCAACCTATTATTGAGCAGAGTGTGACCGTGGTTAAAAAAAGGGGGGCATAAAATTGTATCCCCACAGTAAACACAGGAAAATTACACTACGAAAGAGGCACAGTCACATTTCCAACTGATTTTTTATGAGTGTTGTGCTTAGTAATATTCAATTGAATCCATGCTGCAACATTAACATTTTTCATTTTAGAGATCTTTATAATGTGGACTACTACATAAATTTGTATGACACTCAGATGACTTTAGTTATGGGGCAGCACAGAAATATTGCAAAGAAATATACAATACAGTCCTATGCAAGTCTACTAGGAAGTTAGTTCCACTGTGTTCAATCTCTAAGTAAATCTGCATAAGACTGGCCTTTTAGGTTGTAATCCTAAACACACTAATTACAGAGTAATCCCGACTGAATGCAAGGAAACTGACTCCCAGATAAGTGTGATTAAGATTGCAGCCTTAACTGATCAATCAAAGCTCATGTTCCTTTCCAAATCTCACATCTTATTAACAGGAGTAGGAATCATTCCTTCTATTAATCGGCAATACTTCGGGTCACCAAAACATCTAGCTGACAAAATCTTATTATATATAAACCTATTCTTTTATTTTATAATGAGATATAGTAGTGTACCATTACTAAGAATAATAATAACTATTATACTACTCTTTATGCTCCTCATACTGACGGAAGATAACTACTTTTACCAAATCTTGATTGAATTTACTGGTTCAGAATTAAAAGTTTTGGAATCATTCATAACTGCCTCCAGAGGCTCTGTGCTCATTGATATCTCCCATTTGGAAGGGCAGTTAATGCACCTGTTTCTACACCAGGCTGTTTGCCTGGGATGGCCCCCGGCTGGTCCCTGTGCGCCGATGGTGTGTATTAGGTACTTCCGGGATCGCCCTCCCTCCCTCTACACCCCTATGGTGTAGAAAGGGAGGCAATCTGATTACAGGGAGGTTAGAGCCCTCCAATGACCTGGTTTGCAGAAAACCCTAACTCATTCATTTTAACCCATGGTTTGGCAGACAATTGAACAAACCATTTTTTTTTCAATTTCTGGGTTATTTGTTTCCCTCCTCCACCCACTTTCTCCCTGTATCCCAAATGCCTTTACAGTGTCATAGTACCAATGCTGCAGGGTTGGTTGGTTTTTACCACCTTTGCCTGCCATATCTGTAGCCTGGCAGAGCAACCCATGAAAAATCCACAGTTCTGGGTTCACATGTAATGACAACACATAGTTTAAACAACCCAGAGTTCACAATGCAGCAACAAAACATGGGTTCTCTTTCTGGGTTGTTCGTGGTTAACAAGCCATGGTTTATTAGTGGGGCCACATTCACACAACATAATAACCCAGAATTCAACAACCCGCTCGTGGGTTAGTGTTATGTGCAATCTGTGAGGGAGGGAGCAATTCCTTGTCCCCTAGACAGCACCTGGGAGATATATGATTATTCAGTTTCCTGGATACGAGGTCAGAGAAATGGCTCCAACCTTGTAGCAAGAAAACTGCACTCCCTTCCTCCTCCTGTATGTAGCTGACGCAGAGAGAACTATGCCAGCTACCTCTCTGTGCTCACAAAAGGAGTGTGGAGATGGGGAAAGGGGGCAATTCTAGGGGCAGTGAAAGGAGAAGGCTGGGGCAATTGGCTCACGCCTTTTCCTATCACTACCCCAGCCTCCTTCCCTCCCAATCCCTGAAGCCGCTGCAAAACCACCCGTCTAGGCAAAATGCAGAGAGGCAGGCACTAGAATTTCAATTACCCAGGGCGCAACCATAGGATTGCACCCTCAGTGACTAATCCCACTGAGCTGTTTAATAATATTGCTACCGCTGCTGTTACAATGTTCATTTTTACATTAATGGTTGTACCCATTTAGGTCACAATCTTATGCATGTTTAGACAGAACAAAAGGCATACATCTCCCACCAGGCTTAGGACTTTTTTTTGTCTAAACATACATAGGATTGTGCCCTAAATGGTGCTTAATTTTGCATACTAAGCAGTCCCAAGTGTGCTTGTCACAAAAGGATAAAAGTAGATGTAAATAAAGAAATGCTCTTTTAATCAGATGATGACCCAGATTGATAAAACATTCACACTAGTCCCAGTGTTCTAGCTTTTTGATATATTATACAGTCCTACTAGAGAGTATAGATCAGGGGCAGGTAACTTGTGGCCCTCCAGCTATTTTGGCCTACAATTCCCATCAGCTCAAGCTAGCAGAGCCAATGGTGAGGGATGATGGGAATTGTAGGTTGAAACACCTGGGGGGCCACAAGTGGCCCACCCCTGGTATAGAGAAACAGAAAACCTGGCATTTGGAGTTCCTCTTTCAAGAGAAAGGGGCACACATGGGATGGGTTGGATCATCTGCCATTACTTTTAAAAATGCTACTCATACTGACAGAAGATAGACTACTTTTCCCAAATTGTGACTGGATATTGGTTTTGTTCTTAAAACTTTTCAGAAATATAATGCTACTAACAATGTTCACTATTCATGAAACCTCCATGTTCAGGGGCAGTGTGTTAAATGCTGGGGATAAACAACAGGAGAAGGCTATGCCCATCGTGCCAGGGCACCTGCTGGCTGCTATTGGAGTCAGGGTTAAGCAAGTTGAAAAATAAGCCCACATCAGTCAGCCAATTTTTGGAACATCATTCAAGGCAGCACATAGTCAATAGTTCAGTTTAGGATTATAATTTTTTGCCAAGATCAGCCCAAAATATTTTGCATCCTGAGGGGAAAGACATGGTGCTACCTCACACCCCATTCCACATACAGAAGCCAGCCAGAGTGCCAACTGAATCTTCAACAATGGCAATGGGACAGCATCTTCCAATACACCTGAAAGCAGCAGAGTCGCTTAGGGGACAGAGAACATGCTGTGTGTGGCACACAGCTCGTTCCTCCAACACTCCCAGCATCTGTTGCCCGAGGCAACCACTTCACTCTGCCTGATTGGTAGACCCAACCTTGGTTGGTACTATTTGGATTTATCCACTCAGGCACCAAAGCATCATTGGCCATCTCTGAACAAAGGGCTGGGATTTGACCCATCAAGGACATTAATTGTTTATTTCTGTTAAAAACTCTTCTTGTTTAAGCAGACCATCCGACGGGGTGGGGGGTGGGGAGGAATCAGGTTTCTGGTTCTCTTCCACATTTGAAATGAGCACTTTTCATGGAGAAGAGACTTGCAACTACTTGGCCTGTAGATTTCAATGGGGACAGCGCCCTCTAGTGGGCATTTTATAGCACAACCTCAGAAGAGTAGGATTAAAAGAGGTTTATTTTGTGACACTAAAACTGAGAAAAGGAGTGGGAGACGCGGAGGCAGACGGCAACATCAAAAGGGCCAGCAAATATCCGTGAGTGGCCAGTAACAAGCGTGCTATAAAACCCTCATCTGATGATGCTCTATGTGACATTTTCAACTCAAACTCTATTATTTTATTGGGGTTACATTCAAAATACTATCCCAGAAAGATATGTTATCTATTGACAGATACAGGCCCCTTTGTGACGTATACAGTGCCCCTTTTTGCACATACAAAAGCTTTTGCATATACAATGTCTTAAATTGTTAAGTTGATGCCCTGATTTAATTATGATTTTTACTACTTACTGTATTGTTTCCTCTTTATCTCTGTTTTACTGCTCACTGGGTTCTTCCGACTCCGGTTTTTACTTACTGTTTTATAGCAATAGCATTTTCTAGTAACTGCATTTGCAAATGTGATTTGTTGTATCACGTATTTTTTAGTGTCTTTGAAGTTTTGCAAAGGCCTTTGGCCATAAGCAATAAATATTTGAGTGAATGTTGTTTCAACTCAAATAGTTCCCCTTTTTTAAGTTTCAAAAGATTTGGGGAAATAAACTAGCCTTACAGAGCAATCCGAACGGTGTTTAACCCAAAATGAGGCCTTTTGGACTCTGTGAGGCTTCCTCCCTAGTAAGCATGCTTAGAAATGCAACCCTAGGACCTGATCCACCATATGACCTCACCAGCAAATTCAGCCATTGTATAGAGCAGTTCCATTCAAAATGTTGCCTCAGAGTTATATTTTCTATCATAAATACTTAACTAGGAAGAAACTCCCATTTAATTTTAACCATTTTAAGTTTAACTATTAAAGAAGCAAGCAGGACTTAGGCTAAGGCCCTCTCATTGATGGGTGGATTTTTGCCCTTTCTCTGTATGATCCTTTAAACAAAGATCCTTTAAACAAAGATCCTAATGATTTCCTCCCTCCATAATCAGAGTGAAAAGTTGTCAGAGCAAATTAGACCTTGTTAGCCAACAGTGCTTTCAACTGGATCAATGTCAATATGTGAATCACACACAACGGCACTGGCTGAAAATATTCTCTGACATAATTTGTGTCACCCCACACAAAGGATCAGATGTTCAAGCAGGCATTGCTTAGGAGGGATTCAGTTAATGAGTGTACTGTTTGTGCTTTAACAGCATAATCCTACTCACATCTACTCAAAAGTAAGTCCCACTGACTTCAATGGGACATACTCCCAGGTAAGTGTGTATAGGATGACAGCCTAGGAGATACTAGCACCTTATTGACTTATCTTTTTCTATTTAGGACTTTTATGGATTGTAGTACATAATTGTAATGTGTAGCATTTGTTAATATTATTCTATTTATATACTATGCTGGGGGTGTCTTATCTAATTACAACACCCTATTTTTAAATACATGCATCTTTGCGTAATCATTCAAAAATAAATACCTATATGCTCATTTAGCTTTTCTCTAGAAATAAATTGTGTCTTAATTATTACATTATATAGTGCAATATATTATATAGATTATACTTATTATTATTATTATATTGGGGGCAGGTTGCAAATAAATATTATATTGCTAGCCACTTTGAACTTCTCTGAGGAAAGCACACAAATTACTTTACTAATAAAATAAATAAATCACAATCTTTTCTCTTGCTCCCTTCCACTTTTCCTCTCCTCTGTTTCACAGCCTCAGAACGTCTCACCAGGTAGCATCATTATCTTCCCTCGGTATAAAGTGTTCCTATGGATTTGTTATGGGCAGGATAAGAAGAGGCGATCTTGTCTTAACTCAGTCGGAGAGTAGGGAAGAATGTGAGTTAAGGCTTCTCTCTACAAACTTGAGTACTTGGATTTTAGCCAAATCCTCTTATCGGCATGTATCACTCAAGGGTTTCAATGGGATTTCCCCCCTCAAACTCAGGCTGAAATCGGTGGGGCTTACTTTGGAGCGAACAGGGCGTAGTAGCCTATGTTAGTCCTACAGAGAGAAGACCCATTGGAATGAACGAGATTTAAATGAGGCACGATTGACCTAAATCCCATTCATTTCAATGGGTCTCCCCTACGCAGGATTAACGTTCGGATCTGGTTGCATGTTCCCCTGGGAAATCAATGGGGTTTAGGTATGGAACTCTTTGGCTGAAACTGAAGAATAACCCAGCTAGGCGAGGAGTGTAACTGACTGGGGTCCAGTAGCAAGGAGGGTGGGCGGGTGGGAACCTCCATCCCAATTCCAGACGCACGTTTGCTCAGAAGTCCAGTTCCATTCATTTCTATGAAGCTGACTTCCAAAGCGGAGCTGTGCTCAGCATGAGAGATCAGAATAGGCGCATTTCGGTTTCTCTTCCAGAGCTCTATCAGGAACTTCCCTGGGACCCATCCAACACTCTCTGGCGTCTAATTTTGCCCCTTTTGGAACCAGCAGGAGACTGCAACGATTCCGGGAGCCGAACGCGGCGCTTCTACCCGCTCGGCTGGCAAGGTACTTACGAGGAGCGATCGGGGACGAAGAAATCCACCGCGAAGCCGAAGTAACTCCCCAGAGGGCCGGTGTAAACAGTCGGGCTCTCCACATCCAGATTGAAGGCACTGCCCGGCGCCAGCAGGCGGCTCACGAGGAAGAAGAGGAAGGAAAGACCAGCCATGGTCCGCGAAACCCGCCAAGCGATGCCCAGCAGCTGATGCCTTAGAAAGGCGCCGCTTTCCGAGTCCCCCCGTCGGACTTTGGGACCGCTGCCGTCCTCAGCACCACCCGATGCCCGCAGCCAAGGACGGGTGAGCGGCAGCTCAGATCCCAGCAGGGCCGGCGCTCTCAGCAGGGCACTGGGGGCGGGGGGGGGGGAGGCTCCGCAGCCGGCGGGGCTTAGCACTTCCTTTTTGTTTTGTTCCCTGTTTTCCCTGGGACGGGGATTGGGACGTGGGCGGAGAAAACAGCAGCAGCGCCGCCGCCGCCGCCACCAGCCTAGCGCCCTGGGACCGCCCCCTTCGCTGGCTGGCTGCTGGGCGGGGAGAGGCGGAGAGAGCCAGAGAAAGGCGGATCATCATCATGTGGCTGCCCAAAGAGGAGGAGGAGGAGCGTTTGCCTGAGCCTAGCAGAAAGGAAAGCCAGCCTCGGGCGACCTTGGAAGCTGCTTCCCTTGATCGGGGGGTAGCCTCCGCTTTGGCTATTCGCGTCGGAAAGCTGTGTGGAGGGAATATCCAGGACGGCTAAGCAAGGATCCGTGTCGTGTGTGCGCGCACCGCCCGGCCCCTTAAATGAACATGGACGGGTTGTTTGGAGCTGCGGGAAGGCCAACATTCCCAATCACGGTTCAAGCGTGCGCTGGGTGGCTTCAGCTGCCCATCCGTAAAAGGGGGATACTAGTGACTGCAGGTGATAGTGGACATCAGCAATATGTCTTTTGAAGCAGCGCCCCCCCTCCTCGCCCCCAGTCAACTGCCCCCCCCCCACCGCATCATGAGAAGGCAAGCAAGGGGACCTGGGTGGCATGGTACTGTCTGGGGTACTGTCCGGGGAGAGAGGAAGAGAGGTGCTATTTCACCCGTTCACGCGCTCGCTTGGACAGCGTACCACGCGTGCAAGCGGCAAAACTAGCTGGCCCTGCAAGGCGCTGCACCAGTCGCCTCGACCTTCTCATTCGCGCTCTAAGATTTGGCGACTTTCGGTGACCCAACTGCTCAGGGTTAAATCGAGGCCTTTGGCAGATTCAAGTGTGTAGCTTTACAGGGAGCGTGACTCATAGGAGCAATTCTCTGTAGGAGAAGCTTAAATATTTACCAAAGCCAACACAACTACATGCATGTCCAAAAATGGTATCAATTTACCAAGTAACTTATTATAACGCCCCCTTCGTTTGTGCTTTTTCTTGATTGCCTAATTGTCATGTACAGCTTGCCACGGGTGGTTGCTTCAGAGGCGCTTCATAGATTTATGTATTTACTTGATGGTGCTTCTAACTATTTTTAATTCCAGATTAAAGGTGAAAATGGGTTGGAACAGAAAAATGGCTGATATATACTCAGGAAGATCAAATGTGCTACCAGAGCCCCCCTTCATATGTCACTTGCACAAAAGGGGCCCACACATAGAAAGGGGCAGTGGGGCTGTGCTGCCGGCCCAGACCCTGCCACCATCTCAGCCCCTGGACTGTGGGTTGTGCACTCCTTTGATAGAGCCTCACTTGAACGTCTGAACCCTCCTCCCACTTTCCATCTTAACCAAATCCAGATTGTATGGGTAGAATCCAACATAACTCCTACTTTGAGTAGACCCATTGACACAAATGGGACTTACGTTAGTCATGAGTAACTTAAGGCCTCCTCCACACGAGACGTTTAATGAGCCTTGAAGGCTCATTATAAATTTTACCTACACACGAGCGGAGCGCAAAACGGGCGTACAGGCGCGTTATCTCCCCGATAATGCGCATTTTCGAACGCGCGTTAAATAGCGACTTTTATTTTGCTCCGGCCGTTAAAGCGCATTTTCGCTGTGTGAACAAGCGATTATGCGCATTAGCTACCTGTAAAGTGCTTTTTGGGCATCAATTAATGCGCTTCGCCGCCTCTCGCCGCCTCCCGTGCAGAGGGATTAGGAGTAAATGCGCCTCCGCGATAATGCGCATAATCGCCGAACAGGGCGCAAAAGCGCGTCCTTGTGGAGGGGGCCAATGTTTCATTTGTTTCAATGGGCCTCCTCTAAGTAGGATTTAATGTTGGATTTTATCCCATGGCTTAAATATCAGCCACTTTTCCCCTTCCATTCCACCCCACCCTTACGCTTTATTTACCATTTTGCACAACAAAGAGTTCTGGAGAACTTGAAACTTGTACCGTAGTTTGTGACCTTTGAGTTGGCCTCATAATAAAGGCATTACAGGGATACAGATTTTAGAAATGTTCTTTTGCAATGCGAGCATGAAAGGAGAAGGGGGGGAATAGTGCCATTCCATCAGCCTTGCTGAAAGACTGCTTCCCGCCACCTTCCCTTACCATCCTTTTTCCCTTGTGTGCTGTGTCTTTTTAGATTATAAGCCTGTGGGAAGTGACTGCCTTATTTAACTGATTGTTAGCTGCTCTGAGAGCCTTTTTGGCTAAGGAGCAGGATAAAGATACTTTAAATAAATGTAATAAATGCATTTAAGGTAGTACTCCCGGTTGCATATCCTGGTTTGGAGGAAGCTGTTAAACCACATTTTCCTGGTTTGGATGACATAGCAAACCACGGCTTAAGGAACCAGGATGTCTTTGCCAAAGCTGGATGCATGATAGAATGGGACAGCAGGAAACACATGGGCACACAGCTCTTTCCCTATCACCCATATCAGCCTGCCCGTACTTTAAGATCAGAAAAAGAGGCCCTTCTCATTTGCCCACCTGTGAGAGCAATTAGGTGGGTGACCACACAGGAGAGGGCCTTCTCTGCAATAATAATAATAATAATAATAATAATAATTTATTTCTTACCCGCCTCTTCGTTTGGATCGAGGCGGGGAACAACAATATAATAAAATACATAAAACATTAAAACATGACACACATTATTAAAACTGCATTAAAACATCCTAAAAACATCCTAAAAACATTCTAAAATTCCACTGGATATGCCTGCCGGAAGAGAACAGTCTTTATGGCTTTCTTAAATTCTAAAAGACTGTTAAGTTGACGAGTCTCCTCCGGCAGGTCATTCCACAGTCTGGGAGCGGCAGAAGAAAAGGTCCTCTGGGTAACAGTTGTCAGCCTAGTCTTGGCCGACTGTAGTAAGTTCTTCCCAGAGGACCTGAGTGTGCGGGGCGGATTGTATGGGAGAAGGCGATCCCGTAGGTAACCTGGACCCAAACCATGTAGGGCTTTAAAGGTAATAACCAACACTTTATACTTCACCCGGAAACTGATTGGCAGCCAGTGGAGCGATTTTAAAGCTGGTGTAATATGGTCACCCCTAGGTGTACCGGTGACCAACCTGGCTACCATATTTTGAACTAGTTGAAGTTTCCGGACTAGGCACAGAAGTAGCCCTATGTACAGCGCTTTGCAGAAGTCAAGCCTCGAAGTTACCAGCGCCTGCACTACCATCTTTAGGTCTTTCAACTCTAGGAAGGGGCGTAGCTGGCGTATCAGCCGAAGCTGATAGTAGGCACTCCTGGCAGTCGCATCTATCTGGGCTGTCATTTGGAGCGATGGATCCAGGAGCACCCCCAAGCTGCGAACACAGTCTTTCAGGGGGAGTGTAACCCCATCCAGAACCGGTTGACACACCTCCAAACCCAGGTTGCGGCCTTTGACAGCAAGCACCTCCGTCTTGTCTGGATTCAGCTTCAGTTTGTTTTTCCTCATCCAGCCCATTACCGCCTCCAAGCATTCATTCAGAGGAGACACACTATCCTTAGCTGACGCTGTTATTGAAGGCATAGAGAAATATATTTGGGTGTCATCAGCATACTGATAGCACCCCACCCCATGCTTCCGGATGATCTCTCCCAACGGTTTCATATAAATGTTAAACAGCATTGGGGAAAGGATGGCACCTGGCGGCACGCCACACAGCAGCTCCTTCTTTGCGGAGCAGCTATTCCCAAGCATCACCATCTGGAACCTGCCCGAGAGGTAGGACCGGAACCACTGAAGCACAGTGCCCCCAAGTCCCAATCCCCTCAGTCGTTCCAGAAGGATACCATGGTCGATGGTATCGAATGCCGCTGAGAGGTCCAGAAGTACCAACAGGGACACACTCCCCCTGTCAATACTCAGGCGTAGAACATCCACTAAGGCGGCCATAGCAGTCTCAACTCCGTATCCCGCTCTGAAGCCAGTTTGAAATGGGTCTAGAAAATCAGTGTCATCCAAAACTACTTGGAGTTGAAAGGCAACCGCCCTCTCGATCACCTTGCCCAAGAATGGAAGGTTTGATACCGGTCTGTAGTTATTAAAGTCCAGGGGGTCCAGGGAGGGCTTCTTTAGAAGCGGCCGTACTACAGCTTCTTTTAAACATGATGGAAAACTCCCCTTCCTGAGAGATGCATTAATAATATATTGTAATTGCGATCTAACCGCATCTCATCCCTGGACGACCAGCCATGAAAGACAGGGATTGAGAGGGCAAGTCGTCCTACTAACTCATCCAAGCAGCTTGTCCACGTCCTTGGTACTCACCAACTGAAACTGATCCAGTGTAATTCTACTCGCAGAGTCGCTGGACACTCCATCATCAGCCTCTGCTATAACGACGGCATCTAAGTCGACTCTTATCCGAGAGATTTTAGCTGTGAAATGATCATTAAAGGCATCGCAGCCCCAAACATCTGGAATAAACTCCCATTGGCGGTCCACCATGCACCATCCTTGAAGGCTTTCAAGAAGTCCTTAAAAGCATTTTATTTTACCATGGCCTTGCCATGATGAATACTGTTATTGCTGCTATTGTTGTTCCTGCTGGTTTTATTGGTTTTTTATTGTTTTAATTGTTATTTTGTGATGATAATGTTTTTATTAAATATTTTATGTATTTTATTGCTTTTAATATTTTATGTATTTTATTGTTGTAAGCCGCCTTGTGAGGGCCTCTGCCATGAAAGGTGACAATGAAATGTTTCAAATAAATAAATAAAATAAATTTCCAGGTCTGAAAAACCACAGTTTATTTGCCCTATATTATTTCTGAGCCAAGCCATAGTGCTGTAGAATGCTCCTGTATCTCTTTAAATCTGCATCTGGGGGCATTGGAAGGCTGCATTTCAAAGAATCTGCTTTCAATTTTAACTAGTTTTTCCTTGAAGTAGTTGTTTAGTACAGTGTTCAGGGTCCCATTCTTCAAAAGTTAACTGAGCAGAAAGCATACCAGACTTGAGGAAAATGTAAGTGGTTAATTATGTTGACTTTAGTTACTCACCTTCCTCAAACCCCTTAATTGTTTTGTATTTTCTATGGAGTTTCTTCCCAAACTCCCCCACCCCCACTCATGGTTTGATTTGTGTCAGAAGAGAAGCACCCTGGTTAATTAAGGCAGTTGTTTTGCTGAGTCAGCTGAGTCAGCCTCCCACACGTCTCCAAACATGTTTAGTCACCATGTCAGGGAAACGGAAGTCACAGAGTGATTGCTCTATGGTCTTCGGTCACTGCACACTTGGGGATGGGGGAAAAACCCTCTAGCAGTCTAGACGTATTCAGGGTGTAGCCACAGATCATTATGTGGATATGTGAGTTTACCCATCCATCCACCCACCCCCCGCCACCAAACTAAAAAAAATAAAATTTCCATAGAGGACTAGTGTTAAGCCAGGTAAGTTCTCTGCTAGTGTAATCACAAAGTAGAATGATCCCAGGCCAATAGGATCACCGTTTTTCTCCCCTTGGAAAACAGTGAATTCTAGACATCCGTTCTGCTGTTTGGAACAAATAACTAAATCTGACAGATCAGCGGCTCGAGGAGGATTACGAATACTAATTTTAGGCTGAATAGGCAAGCATGACTTGTGGTTAAGTGCTGTTCTTGCAAGTAAAATTCTTATATCGCTGGAGAAAAGAATACATTTCTGATTCGGTTTGCTCGGTTGTTGGGCATGACTGCCAAAAATGAATGGGCCGAAGCTCTAGGATCAGGTTCCAGACAGTAAACAAAATGTGATGAGATGTTTACATTTCCTCTTTAGCATGAAGCATAGCTGCCCAACTGAAAGTAGTAATTAAGGAGATCAAGCTCCCATTTATGTGTGCTGAGGAGATAGATCATACTCCCACGTATGCTGTCATAATAAAAAAAAGGAACAACTTTCAAAGAATTGTGCTAGTCCATTATAGCAAAACGAAAAAAGAGGCTGCAGTCCTACACCCACATTCCTGAGAGTAAACCCCACTAAACTCACCTGGATTTACTTCTGAACATACATGCTTAGGGTTGCGGTGAAAGAGTCTCATATTTTCAAAACTCCAGAGCTGTAGAGTCCAAGCCTCTGCAGGCCAGATGGGGAATCTCTGTGGATTCGTCCTGCATACCAGAGGTTCTTCATCCATTCTATAAGGCTTACATCCAACATCGCATGAATGGCCTTCTGCTAGCATGACCTTCCCCAGCCTGGTGACTCATGCAGTCTGGGGTTGGTGGGAGTTGTGATCCAACACATCTGAAGGGGATCTGGTTCAGGAAGGCTACGCTAGCGCAACAGAACCTTCCCTTCCTCTCCTTGAGAACTGTTCCAGGGGCTCCCCCAACTCTGCAGAGCAGATTTTGGCAGGAGGTGGGTAGGCTACCGAAGTGGAGGGGGATCGTTTCCACTAGTGGACAGACACAGATACAACCCAATTACTGCAATTTAAATAGAACTGGAATTCATATTAATCTGGTTCGTAAGAAGAAACTGGGATTAGAAAAGAGTGAAACAGAGGCAAGGGTGCTATTTAGGAAAGGCAGTTTCTTTGGGGTTCACACAACACACTAATCCAGTGGTTGAGTATGGGTTGTTTTGAACCATGGGTTGTTTGTTGAATAGTGAGTTATTGTGTTGTCTGAACACAGCCGGAGGAGGGCTAGTTAACCACCCTGAACAACTCAAAAGCAAACCATGGGTTCTCAAGGTGACATGTTTTGAGAAAATAAGCCATGCTACATGGCCAACAAGTAGGCTGACCATCTGAAAAGGAGGACAGAGCTCATGTAACTTTAACAGTTGTAGAGAAAAGGGAATTTCAGCCAGTGTCATTTGTATGCAATTAGTTCCTGGTGAAATCCCCTCTTCATCACAACAGTTAAAGTTGCAGGCACTATACTAGAGTGACCATATACAAAAGAAGGCAGGGCCCCTGCAACTTTAACTGCTGTGATGAAGAGGGAATTTCATCAGGAACTAATTGCATCCAAATGACACTGGCTGAAATCCCCTTTTCTCTACAACCGTTAAAGTTACATAAGCCCTGTCCTCCTTTTCATATGGTCAGCCTACCAACAAGCCATCTTGGCTGCATTCAGACAACACACAAATCCATGGTTCAACAAACAACCCATGATTCAACTCATACTCAACCACAGAATGTGGGTTAGTAGGTTGTGTCTTCAGCCCCCCCCCCCCCAGATCACATGTGAGTATTTATCAGGAGTTCCATTATCTCTGTCCATCTCACTGGTTTTACACACTGAATGTTATTGGAATGACAATAAAGGAATTATATCGACATATGCAGTAGATATGTATACCAAAGGCACTACTCCCTTTGCTTTAAAAATCAAGTGTGGGTGATTTTGACCTGTTGATAATGTTAATAATGTTGATAATGCTGATAATGTTAAGGACATTATCATAATTATTATGTGGTATATAAAATACAAATGCTTTGAAAATACACTATAATATTTTTGCAATTAAAATATTAAATCCATCCAGTGGGCCTTTGTCAGCCAGTTTCAGTATTCTCTTCCGTACCCCATAAAAAAACTAAAACGGTGCTGATTTTTTAGAATACATGTTATGTCCTGCAGCAAAGTTGCAGGCAAACAATGAGGAAATGAATCCACTATGATTGTGACCAAGCCTATATATTTACTTAAATAGATATCTTGTATGAGATGGAAGTTTTGAGAGAGAGAGAGAGAGATGTCTTTTTATACCTTCACTTTCCATATACACTCAAAAAATCGATATGAATTGAATATACACATAATAATTGCTCCATATTTTTCCTTTACTGTTATCTGTTTAAATAGAATACAGCGACTACATTGATTTTTTTTTTTAAGATCTATTGGTTCCTGCGTCCTCACTGCAGTTTAATGCCATTTCCTGTGTCGCTGGTTGCTGTTATTCCCATTGGATGGATGGAGGGCGGCATAACAGCCATTTCTAGTTTCAGTAGGGGGAATTTGGGGGGTGGGGGGTGGGGGAGGCAAAGAAATTTCGTTGAAAGGCAGCAAGATTCACAGCCTGGGTTCAATGCCTGATTTTAAACAAATCCAAATGTGTATTTATTTAGTTAGTTAGTTAAAAAGGAGAGAAAGGTGCATTTTAAGGCTAAAACAAGTTACTTTTTATAACTTGTTTTTTTTTTTTAAAAAAAAGCCCACACTCAGATAGATGTGCTCCAAAGAAATACCCCAAGTGACTAACCCATTAGTGACTGGATGCAATTGTCCTCCCTTTGTTATTTCTGAATGGCCTAAAGTTAAATAGTCACAGTATGCCTGTATCATCCTATAACTCCATGTCTAGGCAACTATTTAATACACTCTCACTGGCTCTCAATGATACTTCAGATGATGAAATATCTCTGCTATTTCCCTAGAAAATATTCCCTTCCTTCTAGCTCAGTCAGAAACGGCATAGTCGTAATCTCCACAAAAAGAACAAGCTGCCTGGACTGATATCAATTCCCAGCATGTTTCAAAATATCTGAGGGGAGAATTTGTATATGTAGTCCTTAGAAAAGGGCTTACTAAGGTGTCAAAATCCCCTCCTTGATACAATATTTTTGAAACACATTAGGAATAAAATGCCCACCTTTTCCTGTGTTTTGTTTCAAAGCTGGTTTTGATCCCCAGTTGTTGTCTGCGAATATGATCAACCACTGATTTACCCACCCAAGTATAAGCTTGGGTGGGTAAATCAGTGGAGGCCAGATGACATCAGTGGCTGGCTCCATCTACAAAAAACCTCACCCTTACCACAAATCCTTATGTCCTGATGACATCGGAATCGTTTCTCCATGCAGGGAGGCATGGAGCAATTGGTCCGTGGCTCTTTTACACTCTTATCTCCATCAGAGATAAGATTGGGGCAACCCTGCTCAGGGAGAGAACCTAGCAGACTGGGTGGGGAAGCCCTAAGGGCCAGATCTAAGTTTCTCATTCCTGTTTCAAAGAAAGCATAACTTCTTTGAGGCCTACTTGACACAAAAGAGACACTTTTTCAGAACCACTCACATTTGACCTACCTCTAAAGCGCCAACCTAAAAGATGACCGAGGGCAGGTCTGAAGAAACAAGATTGCTTCTCAAGTCATATAAAGCATACCATCAAAGTGTTATGGCCTAGAAGGCACACTTAGCCAACTATTTTTATGGACCAGCAAACCAGTAGGTCACAAACATGTGGGCTATTATGGCAGAGAGTACAGTCTGTACAGGTGTGACATGGGATTTGCTCTCTGGCTTTATATCTGGATTCAGACAAGACCGTTTGGAGTCAGGACATGCCTTGGCAAGAGCATTGGCTTGGATTTTCTTCTTGACACATGAACTGTCTTAATTTGTTTTTATTGTAAAAACGCCTTGGGAGCTGTTATTGCCGACAGGCCACCTATAAATGTAGTCAGTAAATAAAAACAAATACATCCTGCCAAACCAGCCTTGAGCTCTGGGCAGAGATTAGCACAGAGGTTTAACCGGTGTGAGATGAAAACTTCTTCGTACTAAGTACAAATTCTGAGTGCTATTTAAAGCAAGGATGCAAAACCTTGGGGCCAAATCTGGCCCTCCTGGGTTTCCCCAGGTGGTCCCACCCCCTTTTCCCCAACCACCTATCATATGGTGTCTTCCTGGCTATTGTGCATTTCTCCCCATTCTTAGGGTGACCAGACATCCGGATCCCCCCGGACAAGTCTGGAATAAGGGGGCCAAATTTGAGTCCGGGGGGAAATTTCAGAATATCCCCCAAAGTCCAGGAAATTGGGCCTCTCCTGTGCCATCTAGGTCTTGTTCTTAGCCGGCGCTACTGCGCTGGCCAAGAAAAGCCCCAGATCGGCTCAGGGGAGGGGCTGGAAGACGCGTTTTGCCGCTTCCGCATCGTTCCGGCCTCCTCCCCTGCGCCATCTGAGCCTTGTTCTTGGCTAGCGCGGTTGCGCTGGCCAAGAACAAGGCCTAGATCGGCCGGGGAAGAGGCTGGAATGACGCACGCACACCCTTCTGGGTATGCGTCATTCTGGCCTCCTCCCCAGCGCCATCCGGGGCTTGTTCTAGCCAGCGCTGGACAGGAGCGGACGTCCCTGCAAGGTAAGCAGGGGGAAGGGGGGAGGGGGAAGGGGGGGTGCGCGGCGCGCTTACCTTGCAGGGACGTCCACTCCCGTCCAGCGCCGATCGGGAGCCAGGTGATGACATCACCTGGCGCACCACTCTGGAGCAGGCCGCGAAGCCCGCTCGCAGTAGCAGCCGGTGCCGGTCAGGAACGGACGTCCCTGCAAGGTAAGCAGGGGGCAGGGGGGAGGGGGGAGGGGGGCACGCGGCGCGCTTACCTTGCAGGGACGTCCACTCCCGTCCGGCGCCAGTCGGGAGCCAGGTGATGACATCACCTGGCGCACCACTCTGGAGCAGGCCGCAAAACCTGCTCGCAGTAGCAGCCGGTGCCGGTCAGGAACGGACGTCCCTGCAAGGTAAGCAGGGGGCAGGGGGGAGGGGGGCAGGGGGAGGGGGGGTGCGTGGCACGCGGCACGCTTACCTTGCAGGGACGTCCACTCCCGTCCGGCGCCGGTCGGGAGCCAGGTGATGACATCACCTGGCGCACCACTCTGGAGCAGGCCGCGAAGCCTGCTCGCAGTAGCAGCCGGTGCCGGTCGGGAGCGGACGTCCCTGCAAGGTAAGCAGGGGACAGGGAGGAGGGGGGCAGATTTTATCTGGTCACCCTAGCCTACACCAATACATCAGAGTCACGCCTGGGGGAGGGGGATGTAACTCACAAATCTAAAGAAATGAAATTTGTCAGTAAAAAATATTCCTCACAAGAAAACTAGAAGCTATTTACAGCTCAACACTGCTTGCTTCCAGCCTCAATGATGAGAGTTTAGGCTCAGCTTGCTTGTTTTATTTTAGATAAATATTAAGACACTTAAGGCTCCAGTATTCTCACTAGTAAAGTGCAAACACGTATGTTGGAAATGCACACCTATTAAGCAGGCCACTTCAAAAAGCAGCATTTAAATGCAGATGGAGACTGAGAATGGATATGCAGGTTCCTTCTGGGGAACAGGTGCACCGATACGGGGAAAGGAGTCTCCATAAGTAGACTAAATGGTACACAATTTAGCCACAATGGATCCCCTCATGGAAATAGGGATGTGATATGGGATGGGGGCCTTGATCTCCTGAGGTGGGTCAAGTGTAGCCATTACCTGCCCATTTTTGGGGAGGGGGACTCACTGAGGGCTTCTGGCCTTTCCTTTGAACTCAGGTCATTACTGTTTCCAGCCAGCAACTATTTTGCAGGTCCATGCGGTGTGGGGTGCAGGCGGCAGGGTGCACAGCTTACGGTGCAGGGTGGGCAGGGGTGCGGAGCGGGTGAGCAGGGGTGCGGAGCGGGTGAGCAGTGGGCGGGGGGCAGGCAGAAGGTAGTCCTTGGTTGAATGTGTATGGGTGTTTGGTTGGTTTTGCCCTGGTGCGTTTTTGGATTTGTAGTCTTGTTGTTGTTGTTACCTTGGGTAAGTATGTGGGTTGGTGTTGTATTTTTTATGTTATTTTATTTTTTGCCTTGGGGTGTGTGTGCATGTCGGTGTGTAGATTTATTGTGTTGATGAATGTCATCGGGTGGGTGGCTGTGGATTATTATTATTATTATTATTATTATTATTATTTTGCCTTTGGTGGGTGTGGGCGTGGATTTTTATTCCCCCCTTTTAAGTGTGGGTGTGGAGGTTTTTTAAATTGTCTTGGAGAGAGTGTGGGTTTTTTTCCACTTTGGGTGAGTGTGCAGGGAGTGGATTAAATTTTTTATTGTCTGTGGTAAGCATGTGTGAGGGGTGTGTGTGGATTATTATTATTATTATTATTATTATTATTATTATTTTACCTTGGGTGTGTGTGTGTGTGAATGAATTTTTATTTTTGCCTTAGGTAGGTGGATTCCCCACCATCAACAGCACCATTGGTTTGTTTCTATAATAAAAAAAAATGTGTCTCCAAAACTGCTTTTGTGCTGATGCTGACACATATGTTGATTATTATTATTATTATTATTATTATTATTATTATTATTACATGCAAGGGGGTACACACTCTCACAACTTTCAGCTTGGTTCCAAACATTGCTTTTCTGTATGGCTTTCAGATTATGATTATTTTACAGTGTGGCTTTGTAGATTTCCTACACACCCCAACCTGGTGAAAGGTTAACAGTTAAAGTTGCAGAAGCCCTGCTCTCTTATGTATCTGATCATGTTGAGAATTGTCCTGTCCCAGCAAGATAATATGTGAGTGCATAGTGTGGCTTGTCTTGTCTGAGTGTGTCTGGATCTCCTAGGCTGTGAAATCATCTTTCTGTAGAGCACCTGCTGGTTGCATGATCCACGAGGCCAGGTTCTGGTGACTGGATAGTTCTCCTTGACAGGAGGGGCTTGCACTTGCTAGAGAAAGGTGAACAGATGTGAAGAGGCTGCGATTCTATATTCATTTCTCTGGGAGCAAGCTTTATTGAAATCAATGGGGCTTGTTTCTGAGGTTTCTTTGGGCAGTTTTTTTTGGGGGGTCCCTGATTGGATTTCTGTTCTCTGCACACTGAGGCAGTGTAAATTCAGGAGATATTTGGATAAAAGGAGGGAAAGATCTTTGTCTAGCATTGTGATAATGGGCATCTGTTCTGGCCTTTCTTTGTACCTCTAATGACCATGGGCTTGTTTACTTGGCTAATGAACCAGAGATATAATGACACATTTTTAGATTAGTTTCTCACTGATAAACCAGAAGTTGAAACAAGCTAAGAGATGCTAGTGAGAAATAACTGCTACAAGCCTTTAGTCCATTTTGTTCCATGACTGTTTGTAGGGTAATAGTATTTTATACTCTTTCTGAATGCTACATTACTCATTTATTGTACTAGATTTTCCTGTACTAGATTTTTCTGCACTTGTCAACTGCTTCATTTGTTTAGTGCTGAATCTGTGAGTATGGATATGAGAAAGGTGATGGGGAAAGAGTGTTAAATGTTAGGAAAGGTGAGACTACGGTCATCCAGTGAAGGATTTGCAGTCAGAAAAGATATGTGAGGGAAAGGGAGACTGTATCACACAAAGTATAGCAAAAGCTTTAAAGTACAGCAAAAGCTACAAAAGTAGGAGTGAAGTTAATTTCAGATATACTGAATGTCTCAGTGATTTTAACATGAAGATGTTATGCAGAACAGGTTTGTCTTAATTGTGTGCTGTGAAATCAGACATGTGACGAAGGCCATCTTTGGGTGGGCACGTCCCTTTGGGGGCTGGCCATGTTGGTGGGCACGCCCCCTTGGAGGCCGGCCATGTTGGTGGGCACGCCCCCTTGGAGGCTGGCCATGTTGGTGGGCACGCCCCCTTGGGGCGGCCATGTTGTCCTCCTTTTTGGTTTCCAAAATATGGTCACCCTACCCATTCTAAATGATTGAAATGCCTCTCCAAAAGCTTAGTTATTGACAGTAAGGGCTTTCAGTAACAATAGGTGATTATATGCTGGCATTTTCGCCCTACCCCTTTTGCCTTGGCCCAGCTCACCACAGAAATGAGGCCCCTGAGAGGTTCTCCAAAATGGAATTCGGCTCCCTTGGGTTGGAAGGGGTTCTGCAGCCCTGAGGTAAAGGGAAGATATTTTATTGTTATTTACTAATTATTATATTTATGTACAGCCTTTTTACTCCTGAAGGAACCCAAGGTGGAGTACACAATCCTCCTCCTCCTCTCCATTTTATCCTCACAACAACAACCCTGTGAGGTAGGTTGGGCTGAAAGACTGTGACTGGCCCAAAGTCACCCAGTGAGCTTCCATGGCTGAGTGGGGACTGGAACCCAGATCTCCCGACTCCCAGTCCAACACTCTAGTCATGACACTACACTGGCTCTCATAATGGACATTTCTTATGTATTCAGAGATTGTTCAGGCCCCATATTCTTATATGACGTCAGCTTGTGGTGGGTTCAGACTTTTCGACTGCAGTTTGAATTCACTCTTTTTCCTCAGGAAGGAAGAGGTTCTGAATGGTTGACAAGTCCTGAGTCATGCCAAGATAGGCATCACGGTTAATCAAGCAGCAAAGAGTCGCTGAGACAGGAGATTATAGTGAGAACCTAAACTATTATGCTGTTACTCTGAGGAAATCATGGTTCTTGGTAAGCCAGCAGTCTGATTCATAGATGGCAGACTTATTTGGAAATAGAATTCTTGGATGGAAAGCAATAGTCTAGGGGTTTTCTAACCATTTCTTGGATGCCCTGACTGAACCTTCTCCAAACTGGTGTCCTCCAGATGCTTTGGACTAAGACTCCCATAATCATTTGGTCATGGTGGATGTGGCTGATGGGAGTCATAGTCCACCAGTGGGGGAAGGCTACCCCAACTATTTATTTCTTTGTTACAGTTGTAACTAGAGGCGTCTCAAGAAAAGGCCCATGTTTGCATGGCTGCCAACAGTATTGAGATGGACAGGGCCCTGCCCACCTCAATAATGTGAGAGTTGCCACCAGTTCCTTCCCCAGGGCCTAGTAGAGGCAAGGGAAGGAGGCAGCCAGCAGCAAGGATGTTGAGAGTTCCCAGGGCCCTGGCAAAACATTTTCTCTTGCTGATGATGTAACTGATAGTTGCCTACCTCTGCCACTTCTGGGGTTGCCTACCTTTGCTACTTCTGTAGATACATGCTTGGGACCCTGGTGGAGGCATAGGAAGGGACAATTTAAGTGGCCTTCAAGCCCTTTGCAAGTAGTTCAAATTGGGCACCCACAAAACCTCAACTTGTTTCAGGTTTAACACTGGGATGGATGCTCATGCACCCCACAGTAGTAACTGGCCTTCCTTTCAAGTAGGCTGACCATATGAAAAGGAGGACAGGGCTCATGTAACTTTAACAGTTGTTGAGAAAAGGGAATTTCAGCTGGTGTCATTTGTATACAATTCATACCTGGTGAAATTCTCTCTTCATCACAACAGTTAAAGCTGCAGGGGCTCTGCCCTCTTTTGTATATGGTCACTCTAGTATAGTGCATGCAACTTTAATTGCTGTGATGAAGAGGGGATTTCACCAGGTACTAATTGCATACAAATGATGCCAGCTGAAATTCCCTTTTCTCTGCAACTGTTAAAGTTACATGAGCCCTGTCCTCCTTTTCATATGGTCAGCCTATTTCAAGGAAGTCAGGGGTCACACACAGTCTAATTGCGGAAGGGCTGGTGCTGTTTGCAGTGGCGGCATGTGGTATCTTTGTCAATGCACTGGTTCATCAATAACTCCCTCTCCAAAGGCTGCAAAGTGTATGAACTGGACTTAAGAGTTGGAGATTTTCTATGTTTATAGCTCTAGCTGATCTAAGAATGAAAACAACTTACTCAGACATTAGCAAGCACAGCCACTTGATTAGTTACTTTCAGCATTCACGATGGTAGGGTTAAGGAATCCTAAATCTGGATTAATCCATAAACCGAAGACAATTGTATTGTTTATGAATACCAAATAAAGCAGGAGTAGGCGATTTGGTGCCCCCACCCAGATGTTTTAGGTTGCAACTCCCATAAGCCCCATCAACTATGGCCTGATGATCAGGTATTATGGGAGCTGTAGTTCAAAACCTCATGAAGATATCAGGTTGCCCACCCCGATATAAAGTCTTCATAGTCATCACATGTTGTAGGTTACTAGAACTGTGATCACTGTCTAGCTATCCAAGTGATAATGGTCTGCGCCCAAGATATATCTCAAGAAGGCCTAAAGTTATAATTTATCAAAGCAAAAAGGTCAGCTTTGATTCTTGTTTGCTCATTACATTGATAAGAAACAATATCTTCCCTTCTTCTTTATCCTGCCGTTCCTCCTTATTTTTTTTAATTCTGATAAGAATAAATGATTCACCTAAACTTCATTACGAGCAGGGCTGGGAACAGTCAAACTCACGTACAATTCCATTGACTTCCAAAATAGAACAGTGACTCTGCTCGATGTTAGAATTGCATCACCCCCCCACCCCCCAGGAACTGTCCTCTAGATATCCAAAACCACAGAGTCTACATTTAAGTATTTCCTTTGCTTGTCTAAAAAGTAGCAACAAAACTGTATCAGTCAACTGCCAGCATCCCAAGGAGGGAAACATTGGTATGTGTTTGAGATCTTTGCTATATTGGGAATTGCTTACAGAAAACTACCAGTTTACAGTACACTTATATATCCATGTTTTTATTGAATCTGGATTAAGTTGTGGCATACACCATCTGCTATTTTTAGTTTTCCTTGTAAAAACAGTAACACAGAACATGATGAATATGACAAGCAGGGATGTCATGACGTTTGAGCCAAAACACATATTTTTACAATGTGTAGGAGATCTCTTATGGGCCTGTTTTCCTATTTTATACTGAAACAGCTTTCTTTTTGTGTGTGGGAAGTCATGCTGAGTAGGGGTCATGGCTAACTATGGCCTATATTTGTTCCTTGCACCATTAATATTGGTTTAACAAGAGCATTGTCAAAATGAATAGTTTTTGCAGAGTGTAGCCCTGGAGTAACAACCTAGGGCCCTCCAGATGTCTTGGGTCCCCTCTACAAGATCTCGCTTTGACGCCCAGTTGCCTGATTATGCGCATATACGGATAAGCGCATTTACTACTAATGCCAATTCACGAGAGGCGGTGAAGCGCATAACGGGCTTATGAAATGTGCTTTAAAGTCATTCACATGCGAAGAATCACATGTTTACATGGCCATAAGGCGCTTTAACTCCCGTGGTAAATTAAAACTCGCTATTTAACACGCATGTTAAAGTGCCGCAACCCCCGATTTGCGCTCCGCTCTTGTAGAGGTAAAATCTCTAATGTGCCTTGAAAAAGCTTTCAATCGCTCTTGTAGAGGCACTCTTGGTCTACAATTCCCAACATGGTCAGTGATTATGGAGGGAGCCAGGTTGCCTCTGTTGTAGTCTATTACATTTATAATATTATGTAGGTAGCAATAATACAAAATACTTCTTTTTCAAAAGGAGTGGAATCTAGTGGGAGAAAATTCAGAATAGTACATTTAATGCTTACCCCAAGCTTGTAAACAGCCACTTGCTAGTGGTTAATTTTTTTTTTTAAAAAAAAATCCTCTAACTGACCAGGCAGAGCTTAACCAAACTTTTCTCTCCCCCTCACAATTACAAATGACTAGCTTTGTCATATTTAGGCTGTCAGGATGGTGGACAGTTTATGTGCACTAGCAGCTTCCATAAACTTGTTTGCAAGCCTTTCTTCTTTCTCTCTTCTCTTAAATTTCCATGTTGGCCAGTGTGTAGATGCGGGATTTAGCAAGACAATAGGTCACATGGCAAGGAACATGAGTAATTCAGCTCATATTGGGGGGGGGGGCAGGGTCCAGGGCCACTGGAGACAATGAATGGAGGACATCTTTGACCTCCATCACACCTATTTCCCCCTCCCCCCAGGTTTGCCTCTGCGTTTTTTTATCAGCGCACCAAGTTTATGATCCTTTTCACCTGAATAGCTGCTCTTTCGCTCCTTTGTTCGTCGTCTCCACTCCACCCTTCCCCTTCTCTTTCTCCCTCCAGCAGGTCCTGTCAGATCAGTACTTCAACCAGACTGCCTTTCTGCCGGGAAAAAATGGAATGACCCTTTAGTCTGGCTCTTTGGGGGCATCGAGGGAGTACAGTCCTGTCTCTGCAGAGATTCGGGCATTGTATGATTTTAAAAAGCGCTTTCAAGCCTGGGTTGCAAGGTTTGGGTTTTATATTGAGTCTTGGAGCTGGCTGCTGGGAGAGATTGCCTTTCCCTGCCAGGACCTGATGCAATCCATTCAAGCCCTCAGTTCCTTTAAAATGACACAGAGGCTTAGGGCACATTAAATGCGCGTAGGGAATAATCCAGACTTTTAGTGTTCTAGGAAAGGCTGGGGAAGAGGTGGGGTGTCAAGCAGGACAGGCATGGCATCATGTGAATACCATGCTGCAAATCCTCACACCAGGCATGGCATGAGTGCACTAAATCGCTGGTGTGATGGAGCTCTGTTGACTCTGCTGTGGTTTCAATACTTTTTTTTTTCAGGTTTATTGAACTTGTGGATAGCCCATACCATTTCTGGCTACACTCTCTCTAGCACTGGGGCAATTAAAGTTTCAACCTGATCATGTAGAACCTCATATATGTATGGAGCTCCTCTTGCTAGCTATAGCAGGCAGAGCTCCACAAACATACACAAAGCTTTCTCTTCCCATGACAAACAGGGTAGCCCATCCCACTTGCATACACTTGGCTGTATTTTGGGTAGGGAACACATGTGGCCACCAGCCCTTAGAAATGCAATTGTAGCTGGAGAATAAATAGCAATGTAAGATGTAAAGGGGGGAAATGGCCAACGTCCTGTTATCTTTTAGTTATTGTTAGAAAAAAACTGAATACCATTTTGAAACACATTTAGATTCTTTTGGCCCATTACATTTCTTTGGAATACTATTGACCATATTTTATGCAAATTTATAGAAATATGTTTTACCTAGTGCACACATTCCTATCAGCTGAAGTTTCAAGTACATGCCAACATACCATTCTGAAAGTTGTGGAGGTAGTTTGGGTACTTTTGAAAACAGCCCTACTTGCTCTGTTCCTACCCTTAAGGCAGCTGTGCAAATTTTCAGCAGAATGGAGTTTGCATGGGAAAGATTCATCTGTAAAAGGCATCTTTTGGCTGGTGCTTTTTGATATCACAAATCTACCTCTGATGATTCCCACAGCAGCTGTGTGTGTGTATACATATATATATATATATGTATACTTTTTATGTAGAAAATGGTTAACGTATTAAAAAAAAGACTGAGTTGTGGTGCTTTAAGAAACCAGTTATCTTTTCCAAGAAAAAGGCACTCTTCCTGAAACACGATGGGTGTTTAGTATGAGCTGGTGTTTAGTATGTCTGGCATGCAAATTTCAAAACTGAAAAAAAATCCTCTTTATTTGTGGCTTTTAAATACTGTATCTGCCTTTCCCCTTATATATTTAACCACCAATGCTGTTTTCCCAAACAGGTCTAAAAGTTTGTCACCAGTCTGATCTACAGTGTTGTCTTCCTTCAGTTTGCTGCTATAATATTAGTAACAAATCTATTATAATAACCGTATCTTAAGCAGGATTAGCTTGCTTATCACATTGCTTTGCAGGACTATAATGTTACATCAGGAGATAATTTACAGACTTTACAAGAACTTATTCATTCACCACAAGATTAAACCCAGGTTCTTACCTAGAGCCACTTAAGAGGACTTTTACGATTCAGCAACAAAGTTGCCGTTCCAATGGTTTTTGACTTTTTTTTTTAAAAAAAATACTGATTATATATTGTGAATTTATATATTGAAAGCTCTACTGAGAGGGTTTGATTAAAGGTAGCCTACATTTTTAAAAAATGATCATTTCTGTCATATGTAGGTAGGACAGGGAAAGATTTGTTTGAAATGCTGCATAGCTGCTCTGTTGTGTAGAACAGAGATGGGGAACATGGGACCCTCCAGATTTTGTTGGCTTGCAACTCCCAGGGAACCAGCAAGAGGGAAAGGTATTGCAACTCCCATCATCCTGCACCATTGTCCATGCTGGCTAGGGCTGATGGGAGTGGCAGTCCAACAACTTCTGGAGGACCATCGTTCCACACCACTGGTGTACACTATATTGAGCTCTATAGTCCAATGCTCTGACTTGGTGAATTCTGGAACACCAATGCTTTTCTAGTGCTAAATAAATACTACCACTTCATTAAAGACATCTGAGAATGGCCAGGATTTTGGCAACCAGAAAACGATATTTTTATAAATGCTTGGATTTCAGGATGTACATAAATTGCTGAAAGTACATCATCATTCACTACATTTCATGAAACATGACATAAACTGAAATTTTCATGTTTAGAAATTTGCCATTAAGGATTTACAGAGCCTTTTCATTTGTATGTCTTTTGCGTGCCAAATAGGCAGTGAAGACCTAATAACAGTGCAGCTGTTCTGTATCAGAGTAAATTATTGCAAATTATGCTTTCTTTGACAATCTGCTCTATGTGCAAAGGTTCAGTGAGGTCTCATGCTATACAACTGCTTTTGAAACTTCGTTTCCTAAAGTGGTTGCCAAGTTACATGATAGTAGGAGAGGGAAGCCTGCTGTTTTGAGAAACAGAAGTTCATACTTTCAAAGTTTCAGGAGTCCTTCAATCCAGGACCTCCTACGTACATGGGGTGTCAGTGTCCGCTTCCATAAACAGTTTCCCCTTCAATGGGAAAGTGCATTATATCACTGCATGATAACATAAGTGCTGGCCATTCCTCTCACTTTTTAAAGCAAAATAACTTGACTGTTAAGAGGAGGAAACCTAAAGGTCTGTGAGCAATCAAAACCAGTACTTTGTTACTAGCTCACAACATTCACAGCTCCATCAGCATCTGTGGATTAAAACAACATTTTTACATTTCTTAGATTCCAACACCATGACCAACAGCTAATAATTAACCTGAAGAAAACAATTACAAACCACTGCATGCATCCTAGCGAGATAGCAATTAAAGCCAAACCAACAGGACAAGAATAGTTGTGATCTATCTCTTTAATTTTTTCTTCTTCTAAAAAGTAACTGTTATGAGTTAGGGAGTGGAGATCCTCGGAAACTTAGGGAAAAAACTGTAAGACCTCCTTGGCATATCCTTTTTACTGTTGTTGCTAATACAGCACATGCTACAAGCAAGCTCAGTAACAGAGCTTGAGCTAGTTCAGGGCCTTGGAGGTGCAGCAAACAATGAACCAGGGTTTGATCAAAAGCGTAGCAACACAATTTACAGCTTGTCGTATTTGACGCCTTCAGGCTGGTGTATACACTATGGCGTTGAGGTGAGGCTGCTCTGAAATTGCTCCATGTGATGGCTGTTAACATAATATGAGCTGTTCAGGTGCATCACAACTGCTTTTCATGTTTGCTTGCGGTGCTGTGGCACAAGCCACGCAATCCCTGCAATGAGCTGTTGAACAGTTCAACATGCAGCAACAGACACCGTTACATGGCATGATTTAAAGCAACACCTGCTTGCAGATCTCATGCATGGCTCACCTTCAGTTTTACCTTTGTGGGAAAACACACTGCCCTGAAAGAGAAGCTGTGCCACCTTACACTAATAGTGTCATTGTGGCACAAGCTTTCATAGGTAACGTTTCAATACTTTAGATGTGTAAAAAGAAAAAAAAGACTAAGATAGTGTTGTAATTTTACTGAACCGAATATTAGTGGTACCAACAAAGGCTCATGAATTTTAACGTCAACTAATGTCATGTATAGCATCATCATCCATCAGCAACACCTAACAGAGAACTGGGAAACAAAGAATCAGCATGTCAGAGACTGATTGGATATAATCAGCCGTGGAAAAATGGAACGTAACAGCAGCTCAGGGGAGCACTTCAGCAGGGTTTTCAATAAAGGTTACAGCTGGTTCTCACTACTAAAATATAGCCTTCCATTTTTTATGTAGTATATCTGCTTCATTTGTGCTACAGTACCCAGCCCATATCCATTTCCTGGGGGTACCAATACATTTCCATTGTATTCCATTTAATTATCATTTTCCAACTTGATGACAAGTGTGAATGGGCACTCCTGTCCACATCAAGTCAGATGGAGCTATATATCTACATTCACCCTAAATATGGATGCCAATCCCTTCGCACCACTTACATGCATATGCAAATTCACACATCAGCAAATTTTTAGTGGATCTGTGTGTGCATCATCTTAAAAGGATGCTGCTGCAGCATCCAGTGCTAAACTGTATTGTAGGTGTCAAGATCTTCAGATCTGCCCTTTTTACTGGCCAGCAAGAGCAGATTTGTTTGTCTGAGTGACTATGCCCTTACAAAGTTCTTATAGGCAAACTGCTGGATACCGGGATCTGTTTCTAAGGTGCCATAGCACTGTTTGCTATCAACAGGCATAGCTATCCTTTGAAGAACTACTGTAATATATTTGATCATAGGCTAAAATCTTCTACTGATAAAACTTGTTAGGAGTATGTGAGCATGGGAGATCCTGTAAGAAAGGGAACCACATTGCATTCAGGCCTCTCCTAGACCAAATGTACTATGAGAGGGCATCACAAGGTTCCTCCTTGGGTGAAAATTTGAGGGAACAACATCCATCAGTGGAGCAAATTCTCCTTCCCCACACTCCTTGAATCCATTGTAGGGGGTTAGGGGACTCTCTGGAGCAGACTTTGGGACCCTGTGAAACATTGAATGGAGCCCTTTGTTTTTCCTCTAAGCAACCTTTTATAGCTGCCTGACACAGCTACAGCACAATCCTATACATAGCTCCTCATAAGCAAGTCCCACTATGACACTTATTCCAAGTTAAGCGTGCAAAGGACCACCACCTTAGTCCATCAAAGTAATAATATGATTTCAGGAGGAGACCCAGGAATTCACAAAGAGTCTTGATTAATCAGTAGCTGCTCACTGCTGGACTTCTTTTCTAGCATTCCACATTACAATTATGATATCATGCGATATGTACAGAAGTAGGGGGAATTTCGCTCACTTTTACAATTGTAAAATGTGGGCCAAGCATTGCTTCTTTAAAGATTTTATGCAGATGCCAAACGATGCTGGCCAACATATGAATGGATGAAGGCTCACTGATACTCTGATTCTTGATCATGAACAAAGCCAGTACTTTTCAAACCTTTTGGACTCTACCACCCTTCTAAGTATACCCTCTGTCAGATACCCTCCAAGTATCTGTTCCATATGAGCCTACTTTATAGACAGCTGCAGGTTGCTCCTAAGTGCAACCATCTATGAATGGGAGTGTTACCAACACTAGCATTGGAAGGAGACATCTGTAAACCCCTTCTGAAATTATGTACAGGGGAACATAAAAATAGGAAGATAGAGATCCAACAAATCTAATGTGGATTGATCAAGATTCTCTGCCAGACGGATACAACTATCCAGGGCCTTAGATGAGGGATGAGAAACGGTACACTTGCACTCTAGTCATCTCACCCCATCCTGTGCGCGCACACACACACTCACACAATGTGGGAACTATCACAATGGATAAAAATGCTTCACTGGGTTTGAAACATCTCTAGGCATGATTATAAATCTATCATATTTTTCAGAACGGGTGGGTAACATCTGGTCTGCCATGGCAGCTTGTGCACCCCCATCCCAGTTGTCATAATTGCTGAAATCACAGCTTTTCTGTTGTGAAACAAGGTGCACAGGAACCATGCAACAGCAGCCTACCAAATAGCTGTTGGGAGCGCAATCCTGCTTGGAAATGGGACACAGACTCCCCGCATACCTTCCCAGCTAAGTGCTGAGTCTACGGAGAAACAGGGCACGTGAAATGGCTTCTCTATACATCTTGCTTCTCTGCAGAAAGGCCTGTTGGAAGCCAATGAGACCCCCGCTCTTACTCCTGGAAGTTGCTTACCCCTGCTCTAGCACATCCAACCCTGTGACATGACTAGGAAGATAAGGGACACACCACCACCTGATTAGATGGCTTTACATTCTCTGTATCTTACAAGATTGGAAGTACCTCAGTAGCTGCTCTATTACAGTGGCTTTCATGTTATGTTTCAGGGAATTTTGAGGGTCCCTCAGAAGCTTCTCAGGGATTTGGCAATTAAAACATCAGTTGGGGCAAACTATTTTACAGCTGCAATGCACACTTGCAGAGCAGTGGATATATTCTAGGCCACCCTCAATTCAAGTCTGATAACTAACACAAAGGTCTAACAAGCCACATGACAATTAGAAATCACTGCTAATTAACTTTGGTTACAGATTTAGAGCATTATCAAATGAAGTGATTTACATATGTTACTATGTTTCTGTCTTACTACTAGGTAAGAATTTTAGGGGAAGTCATTGTCAAACCAAGCTTATTGATAGTTTGCTATTTGATAAAATGTTGCCATATGCAAAAACATTGATAATTTGTTGATAAAAATGCTGATACACAAATGTGGCTGAAGTGCATATTTCGTCAAGAAACATTTTATAGTTCTGGACAAGAACATTTCATTACACATATTACATGTGAAAATCGGGAACCAAAATGCCCCTGGCCTACATTAATTCCCATGTCACGCAACCTGGACGCAGCTTCATTTTCCACGTGGTTCACTACACACTGCATAAAGCATCTTAAGATGATTTGATACCAACATGATCATGTCTTTTCCTTTGCCATAATTGAACTTGAATACAAAGTTATTCAATGTGTTTTGAAAAAAAAGGACATGTATAAACACAATCAGCCACTACAATCCAAAGGCCAAATCACTTTCAGGAAAAATAACACACATCAGTGGAATCATTTTTATGTCATTAAGGTTTGTTTGGCATAGCAATAATGTAAAAAACAAATATTACAATGCTTCAAAAATAAGTTGAACCATCACATTTTAAACAAATAAAGTGGTTGGCCTGTTGCTTAACTTAAGTTTTAGAGATGCAAGATTTTCCCAAACTTTATTTGAAAAAGGAGAGAGCGACATCAAGTTGCCCAAAAACTTTATACTTCCTTTACCCTGGGAAATAAGCATGCTGCAGTGCTTAAAACACACAAACTTCCCCCCTTTTTAAAAGCAGCATGTACAATAGATTTAAAACCATAATTCTGCTTTGTTCTGAAAAATTAAGGCAAAGCAGCAAGATATGTGATCCAAAAGAGTTTCAACTCCTTTGCAAGGAGGGCTGTAGGATGAAAAATGAGTGACAAAGGAGAGCATTGAAAAACACTTCATACATAAAATCAACCCTGGAAATCCATTTAAGTATATCTTACACCAACATTTTCTATTTTAACACAGCCAGAATTTGGTAGAATCCCAGGAAAGATGTTGATGACTGGCTGAATTCAACATATCTATCTTTAACACAATAAGCTTATGTAGCATTGTTTTAAACCAGGGGTGGAAAACTTGCAGCCCTCCAGATGTTGGTCTTCAATGCCTCTCATCATCCCTCATCGTCGGCTATAGCTAATGAGAGTTGTAGGCCAACAACATCCAGAGGGCCACAAGCTGCCATTTTAAACACATTTTTATGTGTTGGATGACATGTTGCCTTTCACCAACTAGACTGACCAGGCAAGGCATTTCTAATTCTCAGTGCTCACAATTCTCCCCTCCAAATAATGTTTGACAAATCAATCTAGAGCAGGGATGGGGAAAATATGGCCCTCCAAATGTTGGTGGAGTGAAACTCCAATCATCCCTTATCCTTGGCTATGTTGTCTAGGGCTGATGGGAGTTGCAGTCCAACCATATTTGGAGAGCCACACATTTCTCATCCTTCATAAAGGATTTCTGGATTTGATGCAATATATCACGTTCATCCTAAAATCTGGGGTCTAGGACACATGAAAGCTAACATTAGTCTAAGAGCTCTTCCCACTTGATTGCTTTGCAATCTATCCTGCCTGGAAAACCTCTCAGCTTTGCTACAAAACAAATGCAAATAATCTGCTTTATTTATTGTTGATTCATCTGGCTGACGCATGTTATCCAAAATACAACTGTAATATGCAATTCATCTTTCAACTAGATGGTTAAAGTTGCATCCCTTTGCCTCTAGATACTAAAGAATGTAGGAGAACCCTGCTCTAAAAGATTTTTTAAAGCACAATTCCAAAATCTCAAACCTTACACTATATACAAATGGATACACATGAAATATGCCTGAGTAGGGAAATTAATCCAGAAAAAATGATGAAGTCATGGCAGGTAACGTTTGCAACATATTGGGATTTTTCAGTAGGCAGAAGGAAGTAAGATGTCTTTTTCACACCGAGTGGCAATCCAGAGATTGCAGCATAACCCGCAACAACTAATGTTTGCTAGCAGAATTGCTTTTGTTTAGGTCTATTGCATATTTGCAAAACATGCATGTACACTAGAACCAACATGAACCAACATGTTTTCCAATCAGATTGTCTTTATTTACACCTTTGTATGTTAAGTGTAAAGTTTAGAAGCAGGAGCCCCATAGCTGAATTTCACTTTATCGATCTCTACTTTGAGCATCTGTTTGCTTTAGGTTACTTGACCAATTTCAGCACTTGAACGATCGTAGCCAGTTCAATCTGTTATCACTTCAATTTTACAATACTGAGCTAAACCTTAAATCAGTCAAATATATCTCAAATGCAGTTCTGCTGAAGGATTTCACTTAGACCTGGTAACAACATTTTCCTTCACACATCCTGGAAAAGTAGTTAGCCTTCCTACTTCTGGTTGGAATTTCTTTACAATGTCATTGTATGTTAAGCAAATCCTCTCAGTGCATTATTTGGGTGGCTTATTATGAAGCTGGTTAAGACTGAATCAGAGAAAACAATTTGGGGGGGGGGGGGATAGAGAGGAATATTTATGTTGAATGCTCTTTCCAGAATCACATGAAGAACCACGAACACTCCATTTAAGAATTCTAGATAAAACAGATGGAGCCTGTATTCACTTTGTCAAATAGATTTAAATCCACATTTGAATCTGCTTGTTCATTCCTCTAAATCAAGTGTGTTTAGTTCTTCTTCTAGTTCTTCCAAGTCCTCACCAGTAAAAAGATTTTCATCAACTGGTACTGCATCGATTTCTCCATTTTCCTGGGTGTCTTCCATGTCGCTGTCAACTTCCGAATCACTTTGTTCTCCATTTTCTAGTCTGCCTCCTGAAGCTTCACTCAGCTTGTTATCTGAAAGTTAAAACAATTCAAACCATGTACCTTTTTTTCTGATGACATTATTAGAAGTAGTTCACATGATCAAAATAAGCTATTGTGGCTTATGTAAAATAGGGTGCGTGCCGGATGTAACTAAATCATCATCACCTGGGCATAGCTTGTCCTGTTGTCTGAACGCAGGCAGCACGGCTTGTTGGAGGGGGAAACAACCCTCCAATAACCCATGGGCTATTATATAGTTACTGGAGGGTTGTTCCACCTACAACAAGGAGAAGAGAAAAGAGAACAGGGACTGTCGGACACTCTCCACTGCCTTGTTTGAGATTAAACTGCCATTTGGCTCTTCCTTTCCCTGAAGAGCTCCCATTCAAGATAATATTTTTAAGAACTATGTGACTAAAGAATTGATGCTGGAGTTCACCTGTTTTCCCTTTTCGACCCCCAGCCTTTTTCTTGCATGTCACATCTTTTACATTGTACACCTGTAGGCAAGGACTATCGTTTTAATCCATGTACAGTGCTTAGTACATTTTAGGTGCTTCAAGAATAATAGTAAATAGATATGTTCAGGATTTAACTGTTACAAAAACATGTTAAAAAAGAGAGAGCTAGAGTAGGGATACACAATTTGATGCCCTTTCCTCTCGTTTTGAGAAAGAGTGGAAATGATGGCAGGGAGCAGAGGGGAAAATGATGGCAGGGAGCAGAGGGGAAAATTTCCAACTGGGAAATTTACTTTTTATGGTGATAACTGATGCAATTCATATCCTATTGGGCTAAATAAATAATTTGTATGGATCTAATATATGCAATAGTGTACACATTTATGCATGCCCCAGCCTTGCACATCTTGCATACACAGAACAGTTACCAAGCAATACTAAAAAAAGGTATAACCTACCCAAGTTAGTGTTTTTCAAAGTCTATCCTCTACATTGGAAAACACATACTTCTCAGACAAATTATAAACTTAGCAGGAGTAATATCTTGGCACTAAAAGTTAAAATATAGAATAACTTTCAAAATCTAAAAACTACCCATTTCTTCACCAAATAGCCCCCCCCAATAATAATAATAATAAAAAAGGTCAAAACCCAACATCAGGTGAGCAAACCTTCACTCATTTGCCAAGACTCTTATTCTCCAAAGTCTTACCATCTTTTTCAGCTGAAGCGTATGTGCTAAATCGTTCCATACTAGCTACAGTAATTCCAGTCTCATCCACGTCTTTTGGAACGTACAGGTTCAAGTCCACATCATTTACACTCACAAGTTCATCAACCTGAAAGGGGGGGGGGGGGGGAGAAGACACCATTCTGTAAAACAGCCTTTCTAACCTTAGTCATAGCAGAACACTCAGAAGATAAGACCTTCCACAATCTTAACCAACTGAGTTCAAAAGAGCAATGAATCAGGTACATAACATTCCCAAATAATGGTACATTATATAATTATGAGGCTCTTGGACTGTGGAAGAAGGTTATTCCTTGCCAGTTTCTAAGTGAACACGCAATTGTCCTCGAAACTGCTTTACCTCATCTTCGCCTGTGCCTTGAATATAACGAGTGTCGTCTGCTTCTTCATCATCCGCATCAACCAGTTCTGGCCGGAACTCAAACACTTCACGCCCACTGATCTAGCCAGAGAGAGTGAGCACAACATTAAACAAAATTTAAAGGCAGATTAAATTCCAGATATCCTACTTCGAAGAAAATTACTGCCCCATTTTGTTATATTAAGTTAATGTATAGCTCACGCTATAAATAAGAATAGAGCTTACCACCAATGCTTTGCCAGCCTTAAAGTCTGCTTTCCTTCTTTCCATATCTTGTTCTGCCTTATCAATCTTTTCTTGTCTTTTCCTTTTCTTCCATGCAAGAAAAGACTCTAAAGTAATTTTAGTAACGTTTGGTCCTAAGGCAGCTCGCTGTAAGATAAAAAACATTAAGTCACTGAACAGGCTTTTAGAAGGCTAGCTTTTTCTCCAGTGCATTAAGAAAAAGCCCCACAGTTTTTAAATCTAGTCCTTCTGCAGAAGCTTTCAAAATATAAATCTCTTCAGTAATAAGGGCTGCAACACTGCCATTGCAGGTATGTCAGCCCCTTAGAGTTTCCTGAGACCTGGATGAACTGAGAGTCTCCATTCTTTTTATCAGTTTTCTGAGTCTACAAGGAACTAGGAATTAAACATAAACCAGTTGGTTACTCACAAACACAGTTAGCGGAGAAAAATTAAATCTAACAAAAGGTTTAACTAAATTCTGACTGCGTTACTTTTAATTGTAGGTGTCTCTTAATCCCTTCATGATGTTTGTTCCAATTTGCAATTATGATTGTTTAATTATATTTGACATTTTTTAATATTAAAAATAAACATTATAGTATGTTTGTTATAGAAGATAGCCAAATTCTCTTAAAAAAGAGTTATGGAAATAAATTCCTGACTTTGAAATATAGATAGATATAGTAAAAATTAAGATTAATATCATGTCTAAAGACAGACTATATGCTGCTCTAACATATTTAAATATTCCTATCTGATTAAACATTTTCAAACTAAATTCAATAGGACTAAGATATTCAGCTATATTCATTTTTGAATATGTGAACAGCTACTTTTTTTTACTATTAAGCATGGGTGCCCCCTGGAGTCAGGAATTCAGTATTTCTACAGAAATTGAAACCTTAGTGGGTTTTTTTTAAAAAACGAACAAACCCCACTAATGTATTACAATGAACTTAATTGTGATCTGCTGTAATCCTATTAATCTATTCTAATTAAGGCTCCGCTGTATAGAAAACCAGATAAAGAAACTCTCACTGCTACAATCACCACCAAGATACTGCACACTCTCCCACTTACTACATTTAAGTGACAAACCACTTTATACAGTTAGCAACTACAGCATTACCTCTTTTTCTATTAGATCTTCTAAAGAAATTTCTTCTTCTTTTTCTTCTTTCTTTTTGTCCTTTTTGAGGACGAAACCAGGAGGAAGTGCATGGCGGTACATACAGTTGTCTCCTCCACCAGGGCAGACCCAAAACCATCCATATTTGTTGTTTTCAATAGCATCAAGGAAATACTTGCAGACCTGCAGTAAACATTTAGCATCATATTCTGTTTTTCCATTCTCTATTTTATATTCATGATATAATGCATCTTAATTTCTGGTGAAAATGAAGGATTTGCCTGTGGTTATACCAAACCAGCTAAAAACCATATAAGTGCCAAGTTGAAGTTTAGGGCTGAAAAGGTTTAAGAATGGGAGGGCAAAAGAATCTCTTTTGATCCAGGAGTCAGATTGCCCAAGACCAAACCTGGTGGGCTGGGTCAAGGAGGCAGAGCTCCACCTGAAGCCCCTCCCTTGCTGTCATCGGCACCTTTTCACTCACTTTTTATTCCTGTGTAGAAGCACAGAGCTCTTTGTCTTTCTCTGCATAAAAAGCAACTTGGCCAGTGCATGCAGGAGCTCCTTCTAGCCCTACTCATGTCCTGACTGGGGCAGGAAGGAGAAATTAAAGGGATTCCCTTTGCACCACTCACCTTCTAATAGAGGATGAATGGCACAAAGGGGAATCCCTTTGTAATCTCTGATTGGATAGCATGGAGATGCCTCTCCCCTGGGGCGGGGCTTGGGAAGGTAGGTCCCAAGACACACATAGGTTACTCAATCCCCTGTGGTCTAGTTTGGGCTGCAAAACAGCCTCTATTAGGCCCATAGGCAGAAGGCTGCTGTCCCATTATAGAGGTTTGATATCACACCCTTCAGATGAAACTACTGTGCCATATTAACTCATTATCCATTCATGTTGTCATAATCACTCTGATACCTAATGATTGAATGCAGGCAACAGAACATAGAGGCAAAATCCTGAGATGGTGGTACACCTCACAGGGGCCACAAATTCAGACAAACTGTATAATGAGTCTGAATGCCCAGCATGGCTTTGGACTTGTGTTTCTCAAATAAGGGCCCTCCCTACCACTTTCTGGCTATCTGGCAAACTGTTTAACACTTTAAGGAGTGTTAAACTTGCATAGGAGGGCTCCACTTCCATTCCAGCCTGGATTCAGGCCTGGTTTTGGGACAGAATCAGCCTTGGTCACTCTGATGAATGACCTTCTTCGGGAGAGGGACAGGGGGAGTGCAACCCTGTTACTTCTCGATCTCTCAGTGGCTTTTGATACCGCTGACCACGGTATCCTCCTGGCCTGCCTTCGTCAGTTGGGAGTTGGAGGGACTGTTTTACAGTGGTTTGACTCCTACTTGTGGGGTTGGTTCCAGAGAATAGCATTGGGTGACTGCACTTCAGCCTCATGGCAGCTGAACTGTGGCATGCCACAGGGCACCATCTTGTCCCCAATGTTATTCAATATCTATATGAAGCCGTTGGGAGCGGTCCTCAAGAGATTTGGGGCAAGGTGTCACCAGTATGCTGATGACACCCTGCTCTATTTCTCTGTAACATCTGAATCGGGAAGAACCGTGCATGTTCTGAACAGGTGCCTGGATACAGTTATGGCTTAGATGAGGGCCAACCAACTGAAGCTGAATCCCAATAAGACAGAGGCCGTGTGGGTTGGTGGTTCCTAGGTCCAGGAACTGGGGTGTTTGCCTGTTATGGATGGGTTCACACTCCCTCTGAAGGAACAGGTCCATAGTTTGGGGATGCTCCTGGATCCATCTCTGTCACTGGAGACCCAGGTGGCCTTGGTGGCCCAGAGCACCCATTATCAACTTTGGTTGGTATGCCAGCGACGCCAGTTCCAGGATAGGGATACCCTAGCCATAGTCATGATTAGACTACCGTAACACGTTCTATGTGGGGCTACCCATGTGTGTGGTTCGGAAGCTGCAGCTTGTGCAAAATGCAGCAGCTAGGGTGCTCACTAGGACAACTAGCTCTGCCCAAATAGAACTGGTGCTAAAAGAACTGCACTGGCTGCCTGTTAGCTACCAAGCCACTTACAAGGTTATGTTATTATCTTATAAAGCCCTAAACAACTTGGGACCACGATACCTAGCAGACCCCCTTCCTTTATATACACCCAGGTAACATTTACGTTCATCAGAGGAGGCCCTGGTTGTGATTCTGAGACAAAGAAAATGTCGTCATGAAGAACCTCGGCAGCAGGCCTTCTCTGTAGCAGCATCCACTCTCTGGAAAACCCTCCCTCATGCGGTTTGGGAGGAGGAAAATCTAATATCCTTCGAACACCTCCTTAAAACATCGTTTTAGACAAGCTTCCCTGAGACTGTAACTAATTCTGGTTTTATATGACATTTTTAATTTTTTGATGGTTTAAATCTTGATTTTTGTACATCATGGTTTTAATTGCAAACTGCCCAGAGAGCCTTGACTGTTGAATAGTATAAATATGTAATAAATAAAAATATAGTAATACCTCAAAAGACAGTATCTCAGTGAGGGCATGCAACACCTTGGCTCAGTTCAGACAACACATTTCTCAAAGGTGGTTTAGAACGCCACGGTGGAGGTTTTACACCACCGCTAAGAACTGTATTGTCTGGCAGGAAAACTCCATCATTTCTATGACACTGAGGTTGGTTTTTTTTAAAACGACAACAATTAATCTCATTTCTAAATCATTTCTAAGGATTACAATTAATATCTAAATTAAAATAAGGCTGGGTTGGAGATTGTATGTGGGGAACATATGTATTAAACATACAACTGCACGAAATACACATATTTCTGAACTAGTTCCCATTCTACAGATTGGATCAGGCATTATTCATTGCATCTTCATATATTGTCATTGAGTAATCCCTGAGTTATTCTGTCCAATTAAAGAACACACACCATACTTTGGAATCATGAAAGTAGTAAAAAAAAACTTTAGCTATTGCCACACCAGGTTTTTATAGTGCAATGAATGTTTCTCATCGTAGCTTATTTATAGACACAAATCACATACATAGGATGTTCATACTATGACTTTATAAATGGCTTTTCTCCTAAAAGAGAGTCTACACATTGGGAAAGTAAAAATGCACAAATCCTACATATAATAAGAAAATTCATTACACATTCTTAACTAGATACTGCAATACAAAGCAAGAGAAAGACATACTATTTGCGTTTTGGGTTTTTTCTTTTCAGCCTCACCATGCTTCTTGTTCACTACCTCCTCCAGTTTCTTTTCATCCCAGTTATCCATTGTGTCTAGATATAATAACAAAAGAATTCACTAAACAGAAAGGGGAAAAACAGGTTCCTCAAAACCACCAGCAACCTCTCCTATATATACATACATAAAAATAAAGAGATGGATTCCACCTTTGTGTTTATGGAGTAGGAAAGATATACAGAAATACAAGCCAAAAGAGACTGATACTACCAAAGGCACGGTTAAAAGATGAAGTCAAACACAAATAGGAAATTTTATAGTATAACCATGTTAGCTTTCTGTTTACACATTCAAGGGCTCAGTTCAGACAATACGTTTCTCAACGGTGGCTTTAGAACTCCACAGTGGAGTTTTTACACCACCGTTGAGAAATGTGTTGTCTGGAGGGAAAACTCCACACAACAGTGGAGTTTTTGGAAAACACTCCATGCAGAGTATCAACATGGCGCAGAAGAGAGTTCCTGCACAACGGTTGAGTTGCATGTTGTGTGGCAGGTTCTGTGGAGTTTTCCATTATGTTGAGTTGACTTTTCCCACTGGCTACAGAGCTCCCTGGCAAGAGCAGAGAAAGGAGGGAGTGCCGCTCTAGGAGTGCTGCTGGGATTGGTTTTTTGCAGCAGTGGCTGATGGGATACTGCCGGGAGGACCAGGGGAGAAGAGAGGGCGGAGGAACTGTCAATCAAATGTTGCAATGGATTTTACTCCACTCCACGGTAGCCCACAATCACACAATGGTGGAGTTAGAACATGCTGTGTGGGCAGTACTCCCTGAAAACTCAACTGCTGAGTGGAGTTTTCACACTGCTTTGACTGATGTATTGTCTGAACTGAGCCAAGGTGTAAGGTTGGTATGATGTAGTAATCACTGAATTCTATGGGAGATCTACATTATTATCTCAGAAAAGAGTCCTTTGATTTGAATACATTACCAAAAACACCAATACTTTCCATGCTGTTTTCCAATTTGGATACACAACATCCAAACCTCTTCTCAAAATCCATATTTCCCACAAAGCTTGTGGCATAACCTCTCTGTCTTCATTCCCTACCAAATCTAAGCCTAAGTATGTGTACCCAAGGCTTGTGTGTAGATTTAGTTTTTAAAAAGTTAACAGCGCATTGAATATTATTAGATTGAATATTGTTAGATTTAAACAAAGGAAATCTGAATTAAAAACTCATTTCAGACACTGAATTTGTTACATCAATACATCAAAATTTCAGTTCTTCATCTATGCAACAGAAAATTGGTGTCAGGCAATTCTGAACATAAAATGTTGTATAAAAGCAAGGCAGTGTATTAATAATATAGTCAATAATATAGGCAGGTCTGGAAGTAGGATTGGAAAACAGAAAGGCAACATATGTCAATTCATATAACAAGCTGAACAATGAACTTACCTATTAAAATATTGTTTTTGGGGTTAACCATTTCACAATACAGGTATCACAGATAAAGTTATTTTCAAGTATGTATATCTGCCTTGCAATAAAGCAGAGCAATTGGTTGTATGTATGTATATTTGTCTTATTCAGGTGTAACACGAAATTATGATTTTGTGTTATGAGAATGACTTTGGGCAAAACTTGGGCTCAGATGCTCCCCATTCTTTTCCTCTTCTCATGCAGCTGCAATTCTGAAAGTGTTTACTTCCATTTTTAACTAACCACAGTTTAGCATCTCTAAATTTGGACAAACTGTCTGAAAATATGGTTTACTAAAACAAGCCAGTTTTGTGGTTTGAAGTTGGCTTTTTCAGTATCCATAGTTAAGACTAATCACAGTTTGGGTATGGACATAACACTATACTGCGGTTAATTAAAAACAGAAGTGAAAGTCTCGGATCTTGTCCTTGCAGCAGCTTTGGAGAGAAAAGTGGAGCACCAAAGCCTGAGGGTCATTCGTGTGACACTAAACAATTGCAGTACTAAAGCTAAATAAGGCCATTGATAACAGCTTTTTCCCTTCATGTTATACTTATAATATGTCCCACTGATATGATTGATCTGTAAACTTCTAATCTTATGTTTGATACCACACAGTAAAAAACAACAACAGAAAAACACTATGAGGCATGGTTATTTGAGAGTTCCTTTTCTTGATTTTAAGTGATGGGTTTGTCATCATCAGGTAACAAATTTGCAACAACCATCTAGGGTCGGATCCAAGATTTGCCTTCCTTGAGAGGAAGAACTCCACACGTGGAAGGTCTATCTGCCTGATTTTTGCAGTTCCCCACCATCCCCACAGCTCCCACCATTTCAGTATGGTCTCTTCATCCTGTGTTGCATTTTTAGGGGGGTGGAGGTGCTGCTGTGTGAAGGAGGGGGCAAGCAAGGCCACTTCCACCAACACAATTGAGCTAGCTTAAATCTGGATCCAACCCCTGGTTAAAATGCTTTAAAAATTGATTGTATGAACTACAATGGATTATTATGAAAACATAATTACATGTAATTTATCTTTCTACATAACCATCTATAGAAATGGAAGAGAACCCTCTTCAGCTAATAAGTCTTGCACTTATATGTCCACCCAGGAAGGCATAATTTGCTCTAAAAGCCACAACAGAAAATATTTATTTGTTCAATTTATTCAAAATAATTCTTCTGCCATTTCCCAGAAGTAACGTACCTTTTTCAAGATCTTCATCTCTTGCATCAATATAAACACTTCTCTTTTCACACTTTCTCTCCAAAGTCAAGTCATGTGAAAATTTGCACTTGTCTCCTTTTGTGCATTGCCCTTGCTTAAAGAAAGCACAGACTACTGATTTTGGATCGGCACCTGTAACATATGCAGCTTATTTAACATCTTTCCAGATCAAATGAAAAACAAATCTGAGATATACAAGGTATGAAAATGCAAGTCAGCCAATGAAAGCTTACCTTTACTGATTTTCTGTGCAGCAACCACAGGTTTGAAAAGCTCATTTAGCTCTTGTAATTCTTTCTTCTTATCATCTTTCTTTAATTTCTTGTCACCATCTGTTTGAGCAGCCTATAAGAAAATATCACATTATCATTAGTAATAGATAATTACAAGACTAGCAAAAGTGCACAACTGCATATTACAGCTTTCAAGATGCAACACTTTATACAGAATCTATAAGCATTATTCAGGACGGCCCAGTTCAAATGTAACAACAAACTATGATTTAGCATTATGTGACTTAGCCTGAGCAAACCTTGGGTTCATGTGCTCCCCCTCTCCTCTGACATGGCCACAAGGAGCTTGGAAGCATCCACTTCCATTTTTAGCTAACCACAGTATTTCAACCCAATCTAGATAAATTGTGGTACATCTTAACTATGCTTTACTGAAAGAAGCCAAGCAGAACCTAACTGAAGTATCTATTACCTCCTCCCATATTCCATATTAAGACTGCGACTGAAGGCAGACTCCATGGCTTCAATCTCAACCAGCATTTTTCCTCCCACACCCATCCAGCTACCATCTAGTCTGATGAAGAGTTCTGGAGACTCAAAAGCTTGCACACTGTTTTCAACATTTTGGTTGGACTAATAAATGTATTGCCCTAATATGGGTTTTGGAATTACCCTAACTGTTTAATTATGTGCATTCTAAGTCGTTTTAAAACTGGCATTAGAAATTGCTTATGTGAAGAATACATTTGTTTCAAATTTTACCAAAGCATTCAACTTGGGGCTAGGCACCAAGGCGCTAACTGCTTTCCTACAGCCCACCACCTCTTATTTGCTGGGAGTCAGACTCAATATCACAGAGCATTATGTCTGCCAAGAACATGGATTACTCTTACCCATAACATGCATTCAGTGAACAAAGACTTACAAGGCTCATCAGTAACATAATTATCCCATCTTCTGACAAAGACCTACTCTTATTATGCAACATAATACAACAAACAATTGCATCATGAGATATGCAAAGAGGTAAGAACAAAGACAAATAAATGTTTGCTTACCTGCCGTGGGTTTTGCTGACCAAATTTAACTTGGTGGGTCACAGCCTTGATAAACTTTTGCTGCTTTGCTCCTTTCTTATTCTTTAAGCCAAATGTTTTGTCCTACATAGGAAAGATTTGTTAGAATGTTGCTAACATTAAATTTTATTTTAAATAGTTCAATGTTCACCCAATGTTCACTACAGCCTTATAAATAAAAGTGGGCTGCAGTCTGTAGTTAACAAAGAATGTAACTACCCAAAGGATTATAAGAATTTTAAAATAAAAATTTATGTTTCCAAATGTAAGAATTTGAAGAAACACCAACCCAGGATTACAAGTTCAGGTAACTGATTAAAACTGATGCAGAGGACATTTAAAAAAGAATAGAAAATGATATGCGATTGATTTGTGTTCAAGAATCCCAGTCCCTTAAGGTCACAGGAAAATAGGAAGCTGCCTATTGGCCCATCTAGGCCAATATTGCTGACACTGACTGGCAGTGGCTTTCCAGGGTCTCAGGCAGGAATTGTTCCTAGCTCTAACTGGAAAAGTCAGGGATTGAACCTGGGACTTCCTGCATGCAAAGCATGTGCTCTACCACTGAGCTACAGTCCCATCCCATGTCATTTGAGATTTTTTTTAAAGCCATATATGAATGGTGAGGTATTCAAATAAGGTGAGGCAGGTGGCCACAAGAGAGAGAGACTTATCAGTGGTGATCCTTTTTACCCTCCCACACATTTGAAGAACTGTTTTTGGTGCTTTTAGTTCTTCACACTTTTATTTTGCTGCTAGATTTACTTTGGTTTTATGTGCTGCATTGTTTTTAACTTTTGCTGCTGGTTTATTTTGGTTTTTTATGTGCTGTTTGTTCCAGCAACAGTTATCCACATCAAGGTTAGACTATGCAGTACATCCTACTTAGACCTGAAAAGCTTTCAGAAGTTTCGATTGGTGCAATATACAGCAGCTAGATTGCCAATTGTGGTCATATCGCCCCTATATTGCTTTCTAGACTTAATTTAAGGAGTTGGATTGAACCTTTAAAGTGCCAAACAGTTTAGGCCTGAATATCTGAGGGACCCTCTTTCTCGTTATGAACCTGTCCAGTTACTGAGATCTCAGGAGAGGCAGGCCCTTTTTGGATACCCCTACTTGCAGAGGCCCATTTGTCTGACACATGTGCAAGGGTGTTCTCAAATATCATTCCAAATTTGTGTAATGTTCTCCCTTCAGAGACTCACTCAGCTTTTTGTAAAGGAGCTAAGACACATCTCTTTAATTTGACTTTTAAAATTCTGAATAGTGGTTTTAATGTTGCTTTAATATTTTAATATGGTTTTATATATTATTGTTTTTATTTATATTACTGTACACCACCTTGATGACATTTGGGAAAAGGCAGAATATAAATATTATAAATAAGTAAGTTTATCACTGTTTACTTTCTATGCTTTTAATTTACCTGTACACCACTCAGAGAACTCTGATTGTTGGGCAGTCTAAAAGTACAATAAATAAACATACCACCATTACCCAATGTCTACTGCAATAGCAATGAAGTGGTACAACAGTGGATGGAGCACAAAACTACTATCTCGAACCTTCTACCACTTTAATCTTGCTGAGTATAACTGGGTTTATAGTTTAAAATATACCTTGCCCCTCATCCCTTGGATTTTTCTCTATTAACTATAGCTAGGCATAAACCTGAAAAACTATTTTAAAAAAAGCATATGCCTTGTATTCTGATGTAGACTCACTGCTTTTGCAACTCACATTGCTCCAAGGTGAAATTATTTACACGATAAACACCATCAGGAATATTTGTCAACAACGAAAGATCTCTATACCTACATTCCTGATCAAGAACTATTTTTCCCAGATGGCTGTTTTGAGGTGGAAGTGAAAAGCAGAAGGCTAGCATCTTACCATCCCCTCCCCTAAAGAAGCTTGCCAGAGACTGATACTATTAGATGTGTCATTTTCTTAGGCAAAAATACATAAATTAATCTTCATGGAACAGTATTCTGGATTAATGTCCAGAAGCTGTTAAAAGACCTCCAATCCCCCTGGGAGAAGTTTTTCACTTCATAAAGAAAACCATATCAGCTCAATTAGAAATTCACTGTATTTGTCAGTTCCTTTAATTTGCCACTTCACAACACGTTTTACTGTGACTGTGATTTCTATTTACAGCCTTTAATACATACGCATCATTATGAAAGGTATCTGCATAAAATACCCTGCTGCACACAACTGGAGAAAATTATTGTCACCTAACCTACAGCACAACTGTATACAAGTTCTCAGAAGCAATTTGAAGATGCTTCGAAGCTGTACAGGAATGCAGTCTATCCTAAACAGCCTTCCTATTAAGTAAAGCTCATCGAATTTGCAGGGTTTACTTCCAACAACACATGCACAGGACTGGATTGTTAAAGACATTTAAGCAACTCAACATTAAAACTGGTCATTTTTTCTGAAACATCTGAGGGACAGTTCTAGTCCTTTTCCATATTTAATTTCTATGAAAGGAGATGTTGGGTCTCTTGTCTGCCTGAAAATACCGCATCTGATTGGGAAACCCTTCAATTAATCCATGATGTGTAGGAATTTTACCACCCTAGCTTATTCGCATGCATTTTAAAATATTGTGTATTTATTACATGTCTATACTGCCCCAAAGACGAAGCTCTTGGTGAAGTTCACAACAATTTGATCCAAAGTTCAACCCTTAGCATTTCCAGGTAGGGCTGGGAAAGATCCCTGTTTGAAACCCTGAATTAGCAACTGCCACAAAGTATAGATCAGCCTTCCCCAACCTGATAACTTCCAGCATTCCTGATTACTGATGTATCCAGGAACATATTCACATGTTCTTCGTGTACCCCAAGGTCATACTCTGGCATTCTAACAGATGCCTGCTCTGAGCTGTGGCAAAATTAGCCCTTGGTTGTCTTTCCATGCCTCATTATTCATAACCATGCCAGATTTCAAAATAGCACATGGAATAAGAAGTGTGCCTTCTGTTTCTACAATAATAAGCACACAGTCCTGTCTATTCCTTCAAAAATGTTGTTTTTAAAGACCTAGTTTCTTTTAAAATCCCAATAAACAATAAACATAAGCAAAAAATATATAAATGGGAACTGCAATACTAAGTATGCTGAGCCATTGTATTTATATTTATTGTTGTTCTCCGACTTGAGCCAGATGGAGAGGCGGGTTAGAAATAAATAAATTATTATTATTATTATTATTATTCCTACCTGCTAAGGATTTTGGACCTGGTTCAGTACAAAGTCAACAGCAACGGCCTCCCAAAGCTTTATTCTCTGATATGTCCTCAGCCAAGAGTGGTCTAAGTCAGCCACCCCACACTCAACTTGGGGTCCTCCACGATTACAGGATGGTTTTTAGGCTTTTATGGTTTTAATTTTTGTATATTGAGTTTTTAAACGTTCAATGGTTTAAATTTTTTGTAAAGCGCCCAGAGAGCTTCGAGTATGGGACAGTATATAAACGTTATAAATAAATAAATAAAACTCCCGAGGATTCCTGAGCACTGGCCATGCGGGCAGAGGCTTCTGGGAGTTGAAGTCCAAAACATCTGGTCGGGCCTAAGTTCCCACTGAAGCGGCCAACCTGAGTTTGGATCACACCACCTCAATCTGTACACGGGACGGGGGGGTGGGGGCTGCGGGTTGTCCATGACGGAATGCGCCTCCACCTGCCAGGGAAACGGCTAGGCTAGGAGACCCTCCTTTCTCGAAAGGACTCCTTTGCCACCTATACATACATATAGATAGATAGATATGGACTTGGAGGAGCCGTACGAGCTCTCCACCTGCAGTCCGACGTGGTACAGCCCGTCCAGAGCCCGATGCCGATCCGCCAGCCCCCGCCCGGTGAGCATGTAGGCCCGAGACTCACCTCGATTATCTTCTCCTTCTTCTTCTGATCCGCCTTTTTATTGCCCCCCGCCGCCGCCGCCGGTGCCGGCTGTTTCTTGGGGGGCATTTCGGGGGAAAGGGAGAAAAGGAAGGAAGGAAGGAAGGAGGGGGAAAGAAGGAGGCGCCGCTGAGGCCCAGAAGGCGCCGCTCGCCTTTCCTTAACGGCCAAGTGAGGCGGGGGGAACCGGAGGGGGAGGGGTGGTAAGTTGTGAAGGAAGAGCAGCAATAGAAGCGAGTGGCCGCCGGACGAGCGCCTCCCGTTTGCGACAAGCCGTCAGTGACGGAAGCAGCAGAGCATTATGGGACGGGGAAGAAAAGACAATTCTACGGAAGCGAGCACACACGCACGCGCCCGCGCGGCGGTGGCAACGCGGGCTCGCCTCACTTCGCTCCCACAGTGCATTGCGCGAACCACGCGCTGCCGGATCGAATTAAGGGGCGGGGCTAAAGAGGAACCCTGAGAATTCTCCCCCGGGAGTGATGACGTCATGGAGTTCTAGTCCTTATATGACCGTAGAGTGAAGCTTGGAAGCGAGCAGGCAGTGCTGGTGTGAGGGTTTGATTCAGTTCGTTAATTGTTCTCTAATTATCTATTGAGGGTTCAATGTTATGCATATTTATACAGAAAAACTCTTACAGTGGCTGGCTGGGGCATGCTGGGCCTGGGAGTTGTGCGACTTCCCCTCCCCCCGTCCAAGCATGAGTCAGATGGTTCCCCAACTCTAAATTACCTGCTCTTCCTCCATTAGGAGCAACGAAGTCAATATCTGGAAATAAAGTTTTTTAGGCTGCAATCCTATACCCACTTAACCTGGGAGTGAACTCAATGGGACTTACTCCTGAGTAGATATGTATAGGATTGCTAAATTAATGACTTTGACTCCACACTAAATGGTACCGAAAGCAGAAAGGACTACAAAAGCCAGGAGACGTTTTAGAGGAAGGTGCTCTGTTTTGTTAGAGAAAATAGATACTTTGGAGAAAATTGCACACACAATGCAAAAAATCACATTTGCAATTCTGGGTATAGCCACTTAGGGAATCCAGGGAATTCACTTGCAGCACAATATTATGCATGTATCCACTTGGAGAACATTAGTTATTGAGTGGATTAGGGGAAGGTATAAAAGCCGGAATGGGCCGGAACGACCCCTTTATATTAAAAAACCACACCAAAAACAGTGGCGTGTGTTAGAAACACTTGAGAACAATATTTTAGGACTGAAACCATTACAATATTATATTATTATTAACCCCATAACTCCCAGAACAACATCCGGAACAGAATGGATGGCCCGGAACGGCCACTTCCGAATGACTGAAACCAACCAAACTCCACCGTCACACATTATGTGGTGGACAGATACAATGTACCACAAGAAAGCCACAAAAACCACGTTCCAATGCCCTTTCGGGGCCACAGTCCATATTGTGCAAAACAGGCCGGAACGGCAGCTTCCAAGTGAGCCAACTCAACCAAACTCACCACTCACACATTACTAGGTGGGACAGATATAATACGCCACAAAATAGCCATGAAAACTACATTACGATACCCTTTCTGGGCCATAGTTTATATCACACAAAACAGGCTGGAACGGCAGCGTCGAAGTGAGCAAACTCAACCAAAATCACTACTCACACATTACTAGGTGGGACAGATAGAATACGCCACAAAACAGCCACGAAAACCACGTTCCGATGCCTGTTCGAGGCCATAGTCCATATTGTGCAAAATGTGTGAGAGGGAGAGACAGCCGCCCCAGAACTGCCCCCAGCAGCAACAGCATCTAGACCCAAAGCCACCTCTCCCAAGGCGTGCCTTAGAGCTGCGTTTCATACTGCTACAAAGTGACTGAAAATGAAATTATTTATATTAATAACAATCCTTTGCAAACAGTTTGTGTGCTACTTTGACCACAGATTGTGTAGTGCTATCCTGTGTAGCAGGCTACAGGACACACCAGCACACTCACAGTCAATCAAGCAAACAGACACACCCAGGGAGGGAGAGAGAGAGAGGGAGAGAAATATATATTTTATTTTATTTTGTTTTTTTAAAGAAAGTTAAACAGGGAAGGGGACAAAACACACTCACTCAGTCACAGTACCCCCACTCATGCTAACCTAACCCTTCAATCATACCAAACAGAAAACGTATAAAAATTAAAACTCAAACACACAAGCAATGAACAGCCAAACGAACCTGAGACACAGAAGGGAACAGAAAGATGCAAGACTACAATGAATCTCCAACAATTCGCCACCAAGTAGCTATAAGACCTAGGAGCCAGGACAGAGCTCCAACAAAATCCACCCTTCCCCCTAACTCCCAACAGAGCTGGAACACCAAGTGTAGGGTTTTTATGCAGGGATATCCTTAGCCCTCCTCCAACATTGTGATTGGAGCCTGCTGGAATCCTCGCTGCACGATTGGTCACTGTCTCAGCAAACCTTCTAGCTCTGTCCATGTGGCAGCAAAAGAGAAATAGCCTTCCGATAAAATGATAACATACGGTAATTATCGTAGGATTTTTTATCGTCTCCGATAATTATCGTAGGCTTTCCTATCATACCATTATCATTAAACGCATGCACGATAAAGAACACATCGTATAATTATCGTACATTTTAACGATACAATACACATCCCTAATTTAAAATACGGATTTAAAACAGCGGAGTTAAAAGACTATGATAATAAACTGTTAAATTACTGTAAGAATAAGAAGCTCTTCACCTGGCATCTAAAAGGGTATAATGTAGGTGCCAGGTGAACCTCTCTAGGGAGCTCATTCCACAGCTGGAGGGCCACAGCAGAGAAGGCCCTCCTCGTGGTAGCTGTGATGTTCAGCTGCTGTTGAGATCCATGTAAGTAGTTGTTTATAAAATGCCATAAAAGAAGGTAAATAGACTTACAGTTAAGTTGTAACTGGGTAAGCATAAGGGGGGGGGGGAGTTCATGTGTGAGTGCTGATTGGATGGTGGCGGGGGAGTGCCTGGATTGGCTGGCTGTGTGAGAGTGTCTGTGTATATATTGTGGGAGCTGACAGGAGAGCTAAAAAGAGAGCTGACAAGGGAGAGTGTGAGAGAGAGAGTGAGAAGAGTGTGAGAGAGAGAAGATTGTTGTTGACTAGATTCGAGGATAGGAAGGACCAACGTGTTTTGTTATTTTGCGGAACTAGATTGTGGGAAAGAGTGTAGGGTAGTTTAGAGTGGGTAGAGTAGGCAGGAGAGACATAGAACGTGAGAGTTTCTATTGTAAATGTTATGAACAGAAAGTACTGAAACCATAAAGCATTGTGCCTGTAACCAGTACGAGTCTATACCTGAGGAAACCATCACGCTTACTGACATACATATACTTCTGTTAATAAATCTTGTTAATTACAACTGGTGTGATCATTAGAAGTGTACCTGAGGAAGGTACTGGTGGCAGCGGACAGAAGAAGGGGGATTTGAGGGCTAGGGTGCTGGGCTGTGGAGCCGTGGGGCCTAAAAGAATAAAGGCAGGACAGGAGCAGCAACAGTAAGCCTAAACCCTCAAACACGTCATAAGCACGGGGGGGGGGGGGTTGAAGTAAGCCCTGAGTGCGAGTGGCATGGACAGCCCTGTTGTGTAGCCTGGTGAGTGTCACATGTGCAGGCAGAGCATCACAGTAGCCACCTGCTTCACTTCCTTTGGCAGGGACTCATGGAGAAGGGCCCCTGAGGATGATATTAAGGTCTGGGCAGGTACATATGGGAGAAGGTGTTCCTTCAGATGACCTGACCCCAAGCTGTTTAGGGCTTTGACTGTTAATACAAAGCGATGTACAAAGTGTTGTTTATTACCTTTAAAGCCCTACATGGTTTGAGTCCAGGTTACCTGCGGGATCACCTTCTCCCATGCTTAGGTCCTCTGGGAAGAATTTGCTACAGTCAGCCAAAACTAGGCTGACAACCAATACCCAGAGGGCCTTCTGCCACTCCCAGACTGTGGAATGGCCTGCCGGAGGAGATTCATCAACCTAATAGTCTTTTTGACTTTAAGAAAGCCATAAAAACCCATCTCTTCTGGCAGGCCTACCCAGTCAAATTTTAAGAGTTTTATCTGTATTTTAATAATGTAGTAGTTTTATATGATTTCATCAGTTATATGTATTTTATGTCATTTGTATCAATGTTATTCCCCGTCTTGATCCTGAGGGAGAGCGGGTAAGAAATAAATAAATTATTATTATTATTATTATTATTATTAATATTAATTACCACCAGCACTTTAAATTGGTCCCGGACTTGGACGGACAACCAGTGAAGCTGGAAAAGGACTGGCATTATATGGTTTTCCCCTTCCCCTTTTTCCCCTTCCCCTTTTTCCCGTTCCCCTTTTCCCCTTCCCCTTTTTCCCCTACCCCCTTTCCCCTTTTCCCTTTTTCCCCCTTTCCCTTTTTTCCCCTTTCCCCCTTTCCCCCTTTCCCCCTTCCCCTTCTCCTTTTTCCCCTTCCCCTTTTTCTCCTTCCCCTTTTCCTCTTCCCCTTTTCCCCTTTTTCCCCTTCCCCTTTTCCCCTTCCCCTTTTCCCCCTTTCCCCCTTCATCTTTTTCCCCTTCCCCTTTTCCCCTTTTCCCTTTTCCCCTCCTTTCCCCCCCTTTCCCCTTTTCCCCTTCCCCTTTTTCCCCTTCCCCTTTCCCCCTTTTCCCCCTTCCCGTTTTCTCCTTCCCCTTTTCTCCTTCCCCTTTTCCCCTTCCCCTTTTTCCCCATCCCCTTTTCCCCTTTTTCTCCTTTTCTCCTTTTCCCCTTTCACTTTTTCCTCTTTTCCCCCTTTTCCCCCTTCCCCTTTCTCCCTTCCCCTTTCCCCTTTTTTGCCTTCCCCTTTCCCCCTTCCCCTTTCCCCCTTTCCCCCTTCCTTTTCCCCCTTCCTCTTTACCCCTTTTTCCCCTGCCCTTTTTCCCCTGCCCTTTTTCCCCTTTCCCCTTTTCCCCCTTCCCCTTTTTCCTCTGCCCTTTTTCCCCTTCCCCTTTTCCCCTCCCCTTTTCCCCTCCCCTTTTCCCCCTTCTCCCCCTTTTCCCCCTTTTCCCCATCCCCTTTTCCCCTTCCCCTTTTCCCCTTTCCCCTTTCCCCTTTCCCCTTTTCCCCTTCCCCCTTTCCCCCTTTCCCTTTCCCCCTTCCCCTTTCCCCCTTCCCCTTTTCCCCTTCTCCTGTTCCATTTTCCCCTTCCATTTTTCCCCTTCCACTTTTCCCCTTCCCCTTTTCTCCTTTTTCCCCCTTTCCCCCTTTCCCCTTTTTCCCTTTCCCCTTTTTCCGCTTTTTCCCCTTCCCCCCTTTTCCCCTTCCCCTTTTCCCCTTTTCCCCTTTCCCCTTTTCCCCTTCCCTTTTTCCCCATCCCTTATCCCCCTTTTCCCCTTACTTTTTCCCCCTTCCCCTTTCCCCCTTTTTAACCTTCCCCTTTTCCCCTTTTTAACCTTCCCCTTTTTCCCCTTCCCCTTTTTAACCTTCCCCCTTTTCCCCTTCCCCTTTTCCCCTTCCCCTGTTCCTTTTTCCCCTTCCCCTTTTCCTCTTCCCCTTTTTCCCCTTCCCCTTTTTCCCCTTCCCCTTTTCCCCCTTTCCCCTTTTCCCCCTTTCCCCCTTTTTCCCCTTCCCCTTTTCCCCTTCCCCTTTCCCCCTTCCCCTTTTCCCCCTTCCCCCCTTCCGCTTTTCCCCTTTTTCCCCTTCCCCTTTTCCCCTTCCCCTTTTTCTGCTTTTCCCCCTTTTCCCCTTCCCCTTTTCCCCTTTTTCCCCTTTTCCCCCCTTTTCCCCTTTTCCCCCCTTTTCCCCTTCTCCTGTTCCTTTTTCCCCTTCCCCTTTTCCCCTTTTCCCCTTTTCCCCTTTTCCCCCTTTTCCATTTCCCCTTTTTTCCCCTTCCCCTTTTCCCCCTCCCTTTTTCCCCTTTTCCCCTAACCTTTTTTCCCCTTCCCCTTTTCCCCTCCCCTTTTCCCCTTTTTAACCTTCCCCTTTTTCCCCTTCCCCTTTTTAACCTTCCCCCTTTTCCACTTCCCCTTTTCCCCTTTCCCCCTTCCCCTTTTTCCCCTTCCCCTTTTCCCCTTTTCCCCTTCCCCTTTTCCCCTTCCCCTTTTTCCCCTTTCCCCTTCTCCTTTCCCCCTTCCCCTTTTCCCCCTTTCCCTTTTCCCCTTCCCCTTTTCCCTATTTTCCCCTCCCCTTTTTCCCCTTTCCCCCTTTTCCCCCTTTTCCCCCTTTTCCCCCTTTTCCCCCTTTTCCCCTTTTTCCCCTTTCCCTTTTCCCTTTTCCCTTATCCCCTTCCCCTTTTCCCCTTCCCCTTTCCCCCTTTCCCCCTTTCCCTTTCCCTTTCCCTTTTTCCCTTTTTCCCTTTTTCCCTTTTTCCCTTTTTCCCTTTTTCCCTTTTTCCCTTTTTCCCTTTTTCCCTTTCTCCCTTTTCCCCATTTCCCCTTCTTCCCCTTCTTTTCCTTTTCCTTTTCCCCCTTTCCCCCCTCTTCCCCTTTCCCCCCTTTTCCCCTTTTCCCCCTTTTCCCCATTTCCCCCATTTCCCCCTTTTCCCCTTTTTCTTCTTTTTCTTGCCAAGAAACTCGTGTTTGGGATTCTATCTGGTTTGGAGATGTTGGGTGCACTCTGTACATGTTCTGTTGCTATTTGGACTTGGAATTTCTAAGAACTATGCCATGAAAAGTGGTCTGTGGCTTTTCATAGATTTGGACTTGCAGATTACTGTTCTGGATTCGTGTTCTATAGCCTGTTTTCCCTGCATGGAGCTAAAGTACGGGCACAGGGTAACTCTGAGGCTGATCGTTGCTGTTCTGGAATTGTGTGTGTGTGTGACCTGCAAGAGAGCCTTCCTCAGAGCCAAAGCTATGAGCAGGGAAGGTTTCCTAGGTTGAAGAGGTTCGTCCCCTGACATCTTGCTTATGTGATCAGCTCAGTGTCCCTGGCAGGCTGAGTTTGATTTGGTTCAAGATGATCTTGTCTACTGTCAGACTTCATGCACTTCTGTGCTGGGGTTTCTCCTTTGAGTTTTTGCTTGTGTTCCTGATGAGTCAGTGTGTGTGGCCACTCCGGACCTCATGGGACAGGGCCTAACTCTAAATGTCTCCCCCTGAGTGATTTGCTGTTCGCATAAGCCGTTGTACCTGAAAGCTATCTGGTCCGTCTTCAGCTTCAAGTGTGTGTATACAGAAATGAAACCATTATGCTTGAATTCCATGTGATTTTACAATAAAAGAAATCTCACTGTTTTTGGAGTGTGTCAGTTTTCCTAAAGTTTCATGAGCAGAAGCCTGGGGTGAGCTTGCGTCATGACACTGACAGTGGAGAACCCATCCGTCACAATTTTTTAACGATGTCTGTGGTGGACTGTAAAGGAGATGAGATGAGCGAAATCAATGAGTGCTTGCTCCACCGCTATTCGTGTTCGCCCCCTATGAGCTGGGCTGCGCAAGCCTCTGCCGAGTGCTCAGCAACTGCCCACCCTAGCTTGCTGTGTTAACGGTGGCTGTCATTAACACAGTGGGGGAAGTGCACAATTTCTGGTCTCCAGAAAGTGTGCATGGCCCCTCATTCTGTTAATGGCAGCTGCCATTAGTGAGGAAGGGGGAAAGTGCACATTTCAGACCTGCCATTCTTGGGCAAGATGATGGGAGCGTGTGGTGGCCTCACAACTCCAAGCTATTTTGGATGAAACTGATTACCTAGATCCATTCCAATCAGGTTTCAGGCTTGATTACGGAACAGAAACTGCCTTGGTCACCCTGGTTGATGACTTATGCTGGGGCATGGATGTGGGGAGTGCAACCCTGTTGGTTCTTCTGGACTTCTCAGTGACTTTCAATACCATCAAACATGGTATCATTCTGGAATGTTTATTTGGATTGCACTTGGGAGGCACAGCTTTAAAATGGTTCCAGTCCTTTCTGGAGGAGTGGTCTCAGAAGGTGGTGCTGGTGGACTTCTATTCCACCCCATGGCTGTTAGTCTGTGGGGTGCCACAAGGCTCTATCTTGTCCCCCATGCTTTTTAATATCTACATGAAACCACTGGGGGAAGTCATCAGGAGGTTTGAGCTGAAGTGTCACCAGTATGCTGATGATACTCAGCTCCACTTCTAGTTTCCAGCTGCACACTCCAGGGAGGCTGTGGAACTCCTGAACCAGTGTCTGGAGGCTGTTTTGGGATGGATGAGGATGGAAAAGCTGAAACTTAATCCAGACAAATTGGAGATACTACAGATTGGGAAATCAACTACTTCGGATGGAGGTTTACAGCTGGTTTTACAACTGGTTGCACTCTCCCTAAAAGACCAAGTATGCAGTTTGGGAGTCCTCCTGGACTCTGAGATAACTGGGGAAGTCCAGGTGGTTGTGGTGTATTCTATCAGTTTAGGCTGGTACACCAGCTGCAGCCCTATCTGGAGAGAACAGACCTGGCTGAGTTATCCACACACTAGTCACGTCCAGGCTGGACTACTGTAATGCGCTGTATGTGGGGCTGCCTTTGATGATGGCTCAGAAACTTCAATTGGTGCAGAATGTGGCCACCCAAGTACTGGTAGGGGCAAGGTGATTTGACAATATAATGCTTATATTGCGCCAGCTGCGCTGGTTATCAGTGTGTTTCTGAGCCCAATTCAAAGTGCTGGTTTTGACCTTTAAAGCTCAGGGCAAATTGCAGACAGTCCATAGTGTAGATGATCATTAGGGCTGTGCACGGATCCCGAACCCGGATCGGATCCAGATTGGGCCAGATCAGATCCGTGCAGAGCCCTCCCTCCCACTCTCCCAGCTCTCTCCCCCCCTCCCCCAATCACCCTCCTTACTTGCAGCCTCCTCTGCTTCGTCCTCCACGGCGGGCAGCCTCCTCGATACTGGCCGGCCGCTTTCCCACTCGCGCCGGGTGATGACATCAAGTGTATCATAGACAATTCACAAGGCTGGGAGTCCTTGTGAATTGTAAGTTGAAAGATTGGGAATTGTTGTGAGAAAGTCTGTATCTCTGTAAGTTTATCATCTGTCGCTGTTTCTCACGGGAAGTTTGCTAGCCGAGGCTTTGAGCTGGTGAGTTTCTTTGAGAACAAAGAATGTTTGGAAAATGTGGGGGCTATCTTGCAAGCTGTCACTCACATTGTGGCATCATCAAGAGGAGGTTGAACTGTGCCGTCCTGTTGGCACATGAGTTTAGTTTACAGCTCTGAGGACCTGTCTGTCAAGTGGCTTAGAATAAGCTAGGCCTCCAGTCTATAAGAGAGATGAGTGAAGGGGGAGGCCCTTTGCTAGGATCATCAGTTCAATGCTTGCCATGGAACCCCTCATGTTTTGGATTCTATCTGTTTGGAGATGTTAGATGCACTCTGTACATGCTCAGTTGCTATTTAGACTTGGAATTTCTAAGGATTGTGCCATAGAAAGTGCTCTGAGGCTTTTCATAGACTTGGACTTGTTTTTGCTCTGGATCACATGTTCTATGGCTTGGGAGAGAGCTTCCCTTCATGGAGCCTTAGCTACAGGCAGGGGGTTTCCTGGGTCGAAGTTTGTTCTCTGGCATCTTGCTTACTTTGATCAACCCAGTGCTTACCAGCAGACTGGGTCTAGTTAGTGCAAGACGTATTCTGTCTCTGCCAGTCTTCATGCACCCCTGTGCTGGAGTTTTTCTTGGGGCTGTGGGCCTGTTCCTGATAGGTCAGCGTGTTTCACATCTGCTAATTTCTCAGATAGGACTTGGTCTATCCCAACACTTCTTCCCCCTGAGAGATTGCTATTCTAGATCATGTCAAGCCTTTGGAGTCTAAAGCTGTTTGGCCATCGTCAGCTTTATGTAGATGTATGCAAAAATATAACCGTCATGCTTAAATTCCATGCAATTTCACAATAAAAGGAGTCTCACCTCCTTGAGTGTGTTTGTGTACGTTCGTGAGCAAAAGCCTGGGGGTTGGACAAGTTCACGACACCCGTTGTGACCGGCAAATGCGGCGCTGTAATTGGAGGAGGCCGGCCACCATGGAGGACAATGTGGAGGAGGCTGCAGGTAAGGAGGGTGATTGGGGGGAGGGAGGGAGCGGGGAGAGCGAGAGGGAGGGCTCTGCATGGACCTGGAGCAGATCTGGATCCAGATCGGGTCGGGGGGGGGGGTCTGTGCACAGCCCTAATGATCATGGATTATATTGCCGTAATTAAGGTGTAGTTTTACTGTATGGTGACCTGAAATTGGTGGAGGAATTATCAGCCTATGAAGTTATGGCTGCTGGAAATGGTGTGCAGTTGCTATGGTCTTTGCAGTTGGTGTATTATTACTGCTCTGTTTGGAATCCTTTTAATTTTATTACTGAACTGGTGTGGTGGTGCTGTTAGCTGAGAATTGGATACCGATAGGCTACTTTGAATGGAAGCAGAGACAGAGTAGCTAGACGGTAAGACCAGGTTGTTGTATTTGATTCTAGTCTTTAGAATAACAGGATGCCAAAACAACTTATGGCCAGGAAACAACTTTATCAATTAGCCAAACTCCTTTGAGGTTATAAAAGATTTCACATATCATTTTCCTTAACTGGATTTAAATGGGGGAGAAATTAAGTGTCTTCTTCCTGCAAAGCTGGCAAATGTGATGATTTTCACAAAATGACTTGGAATACATCTTCAATAATTTTGGCAATGAAGATCAACTGCCTGAAATTTCTCTCCTCATCTCTCCCCTTTGAAACTTCACTTTAATTTTGCTGCTGCTTCTCATCGCTTCCAGGACTCTGACTATACTACAATAAAATGTACTTCTAGTAATTAAATTTACTTTTTCTGGGTGTCATCTTTTTGCAACTTGTTTGTCTATTTATATCCCTCTGAAGAGCTACTACACACATGATGCCCTGTAGATCAAAATGGAGGCAAAATTGCAATTCAGCAGAAATGTCATATACCACAAAGCGCTTATTACATATCTGAACCCAAATGAGTGCACATAAATTAACTACACAGCGCAACAGAGAGCAATCAATATATGTTCTTACTCTAAAAAGAAGCATTCATTTTTTAGGGCAGCATAGAATCATAGAATAGTAGAGTTGGAAGGGGCCTATAAGGCCATCGAGTCCAACCCCCTGCTCAGTGCAGGAATCCACCTTAAAGCATCCCTGACAGATGGCTGTCCAGCGGCCTCTTGAATGCCTCTAGTGTGGGAGAGCCCACAACCTCCCTAGGTAATTGGTTCCATTGTTGTATTGCTCTGTCAGGAAGTTTTTCCTGATGTCCAGCTGGAATCTGGCTTCCTGTAACTTGAGGCCATTATTCCATGTCCTGCACTCTGGGTTGATCGAGAAGAGATCCTGGCCCTCCTCCATGTGACAACCTTTCAAGTATTTGAAGAGTGCTATCATATCTCCCCTCAATCTTCTCTTCTCCGGGCTAAACATGCCTAGTTCATTCATTCTCTTCTCATAGGGCTTTGTTTCCAGACCCCTGATCATCCTCATTGCCTTCCACTGAACACGCTCCAGCTTGTCTGCATCCTTCTTGAAGTGTGGTGCCCAGAACTGGACGCAATACTGAATATAGGGGAACCAGTACCTCACACGATTTGAAAACTATACTTCTATTAATGCAGCCCAAAATAGCATTTGCTTTTTTTGCAGCCACATCACACTGTTGGCTCATATTCAGCTTGTGATGTACAGCAATTCCAAGATCCTTCTCACTTGTCGTATTGCTGAGCCAAGTATCCCCCATCTTGTAACTGTGCATTTGGTCTCTTTTTCTTAGGTGTAGAATTTGGCAGTTATTGCTATTAAATTTCATCCTGTTGTTTTCAGCCCAGCGCTCCAGTCTATCAAGATCACTTTGAAGTTTGTTTTGTCTTCCAGGGTATTAGTGATCCCACCCAATATTGTGTCATCTGCAAATTTGATAAGCATTCCCTGCACCTCCTTGTCCAAATCATTAATAAAAATGTTGAAAAGCACTGGACCCAAGACTGAGCCCTGCAGTACCCCGCTCGTTACCTCCCTCCAGTGTGAAAAGGTACCATTGATAAGCACTCTTTGAGTCCAATTCTGTAGCCAACTGTGGATCCTCCTAATAGTTGTTCCATCTAGCCCACTTTTCACTAGTTTGTGAATCAGAATGTCATGGAGCACTATGTCAAAAGCTTTGCTGAAGTCAAGATAAACTATGTTCACAGTATTCCCACAGTCCACAAGGGAGGTTACCCGATCAAAAAATGAGATCAGATTAGTCTGACAAGATTTGTTCTTGACAAATCCATGCTGGCTTCTAGTAATCACTGCATTGTGTTCAAGGTGATTACAGATTGATTTCTTTATAATTTGCTCCAAAAATTTCCCAGGGATGGATGTCAGACTGACTTGTCTGTAATTCCCAGGTTCCTCCTTTTTGCCCTTTTTGAAGATAGGGACATTAGCCCTCCTCCAGTCATCCGGCACTTCACCCGTCTTCCATGATTTTGTAAAGATAATAGACACTGGTTCTGAGAGTTCTTCTGCCAGCTCCTTTATTACTCTAGGATGCAGTTCGTCGAGCCCTGGAGATTTGAACTCATTCAAAGAAAGTAGGTGCTCCTTGACCATTTGTTTATCAATCATTTGATCAGTTCAGTTCTGGTGGTTCTGTCTCAGTCTGACCTGCCTCCTCTTACCATCACTGGAGGCATCATATTATCTTTAGGGCAATAAGTCTTCAACCATTTTAGACTTAGGATCTTTCCCCCTTTAACCTTAGCCTCAACTTGAGTCCCACTTTTATTTTTTAATTATACAACCCTATTCCTCCTCTTTCTTCTTTCTCTCCCTCACTCTCTTTTTCTCTCTGTCATTGTCAAGGTACATCTACCTGCCAACATACTGGTTTAACAGTAATTCGTTCTCCTAAATAAACCCTGGGAATTGTTGTTCCTGGGAGGCAGGCAGAGATGGCACAACCAAAGTGGACCTATGTATGTGCTCTATATTATCGGGCTTATCTGCTGACCTGTATCAAATTTTGGTCTGTTCCACTTAGATTTGATTTTCAACCTTGGTCAGTTTTGGAATCTTCCTATCTAGAGCCTCTTTCCACTTGGATAGTATTAGGTTCTCAGCATATTAAGGTGGACAGAGCTCCTCCCATGATTTTGGCAGTTAGAGATGTGTAATGTATAATGTCACACCAATTACAGTTTGACACATTTTCCCATGCCAATTTGACTTTATGGGGAAATCTGGATTTAAAAATTGGAAAGATTTTTTTTTTTTTGTGGTGGATCTGAACATATAGAATGATTTTTACCCTAGATTAATTGTTTGGTGTTGATGATTTTTACTATTTTCAGCTTTTCAAGATAAATTTGACTTGCCTGCTACAGTTAATGCTTCTTTTATTCCTACGTTTTGGAAATGCCTCAAAGTTGCTTCCTTTTGGGAAGAAGTTATCAGACGGATAAACTTTGTATTGGAAACCTCTTTAATATTTTCTGATGTACGCATTCTCTTAAATTATGTAACGCATGGGCAGCATCAAGTGATGGATTTTTTGCACCCTCTTGACTGCTAAAATACTGATACTACAATATTGGAAACATAAAAGCTCACTGCCTATAATGTAATGATTGAAAACCTAGCAACTCTAGCAACATTTGAAAGAGTGGTATATAGGTGCCATTTATGAACGGACTTGTATTTGGACATTTGGTCTGCTATTACTGTTTTATGTGTAATTTACTCTTTTTTCCTTTTTCCTCTTTTTTACAATGTCATATTTGAAGCTGATGCCTTTGAAGTATGTAGTTACATTTTTGTTTTGTTGAAACTTATAATAAAAAAAAAATGATTAAAATAAATCCAATATGTGCAGGCCTGACTCATATGGTCGCTTCTCTAGAAAATGTCTAGGGATCGACCATGGAATTGATGTCTATGCCCACTGGATGTTACAATTGTAGGCCAATTTGGGATATGCTGTCCCTGTGGATGACTGATGGAGGTAGAGTTGGTATGTCTGGGAGGCATGGTAGATCGATATGGGCCAGATCAGCCCAAAGATATCCTAACCGTGCACAGATGCATGGGTACTGCCAAAAATCATAGCTCCTGTGACATCCAGGAATAGCAATGGCAGATAAAGTGAGAAGGATTGGACAAACTTGGGTTCAGTAATGGCACATCATGTTTTGTGTGACTAGGTGCTATAGGGAGAGAGGAAGACGAGATCCTGTGGGCTTATTTTTACTTGCAGCACACATTTCCCATAATGTTTTAAGTCCTGAGCTTGGGGTTTCTTTGTGAGATGCCAGTGGGACAGCCCCTTGAGAAACTTTCCTTTGGGCTATTTACACTTGCCTAGCTGATCATCTTAAAATTTATAAGGAAATGATTTTATTTCTGAATTAACCAGCAGGTATACTGTGTAATGTAATTTAAAATTGATTTCATTTTTTAGCCTAACTGAAAAGTATTAAGGGTGTCAGATTGATGCATGGCATCTAATCAAAGGGAGAGCATCCTATTGCAGATTGGTATCATTAACATTTGAATGTTTTCATATGACAATAAATCCTCAGTGCTTGCGAAATTCTTTGATATTCCAATGGTAGCAGTAATAATCTAGCGGCTTCATTGTGATCATTTTAATGTGCTTTCCTTTTTGAGGCTTGTTTGAAAAGCAAATGATTGGCATTATGAACACTGCCAGCATAAAAGAAGAAAAGTTTTAAAGACATTCCTCTATCTGGGTATTTGTAAATTACTCAGAGTAAAGGAGATTAATCTAAAAGTGGGGGATTTGTTTGGTGAAATAACCTTTGGGTCAACTACATGATGCAATACAATTTTTTTTGCTTATTTGTTTGGTATGAATGAACTCTTCTGAGACTAGAAGAATTTTCTTGGAATATATTCAATAATAATATTATAGTATTTTACATAGCAACATACAGTGTTCCAAATACTTCTTTTGCATTACCTCAGTAAAACTTTACAATAATCTTTTAAGGTATGTCAATAACATTAACCTCATATTGTGGAAGGGCTGGTGGAGGTTGAGGGACAGTAGCTTATCTAAAGTCACCTACTTAGCTCATGGTGTAAGCAAGAGTTGAATCAGAGGTACTAGTTCACAGTTTAGTCTCAACTGGTATGAGACAGTCAATCCTTTAAAAAAAAAAAGTTATTCAGAAGGTATAATAGAGATTTGAATGCTCTTGAATGGAATAGTTTTGATGAAGGGTAGAGACCCATAAACTCTGGGATCAGCCAAGGCCTTTAAGGTCTATAATCGGTTACTAATTTTGGAATGACCAATTCTGGAAATGAGCCCTTTTAAATGAGCTGTCAAGACTTTATCTTTAGGCAAGACTTTTATAATGGCAGTGCAAGTCTCTGCATGTCTACTTGGAAGTAAGTCCCATTGAGCTCAATGAGTCTTATTCCTACATAAGTGTGTATAGGATTGAGGCCCAAGAAGTTTTTATGTCTGCTCTGTTTTTAATCTGCCACTGGGTTTAATCCAGATTTAGTTATACTTAGAGTGAGTTGGCTCATTGAAATCAATGGAACTTAAACTAGTCATATCTAACTTAAGTCCCATTGATTTCAGCAGCACTTCTCTTAAGTATGGCTAAATCTGGTTCCAACTCATTGTTTTAATGAAATTTTCTTATTGAAATCATTCTACTGACACTTTATTTTCTTTTATTGTAACCGTTTTTGCGAACAGTTGTTAAACTACATTAGGAAAAAATATATATAATAAACCAGGAAAGATCAATTTCTAATCTACTGGGGGCCACTCTATTATCCAAAGATGATATATTTGCCACAGAAACTGACACCCTCAGGCTTCATAATAAAGTTGACACCAACTAGCAGGGAGCAACAAATTCATTTCCCAAAGTGTGGATCTTTATGCAGCCAAAATGGCACCATCCAAGCACAAGAGGAAGGTGTCAGCATGCTCAAGGCAATGCTCCCCAAGGTTTGCAGAAGAAGAAAACATATGTAGGAAAGTAAAACAACCAAAGGCTTAACTCCACCCCACCCCCGCCAAAGTTGAGGACAGTGGACAGTATCCAACCATGTAATTTTGTTGTTCTGAGCTATGCAGCAGGAGAGTCCAACTCAAGGTTTGTTTGTGCAAGTGGTTGCACATGACACTTGCACAACCTGCTGTCCAACAAACAGGTCATGCATAACTCTTCTGCAACCCATTGTGAAAATGGGACCCTTTCCATACCAGGCAAAATGCCTGAGATGGACCCTGGCTGCTCCCTGTGAGTCCGCATGACGAGGGGGTGGGGCGGGCATGGGATTTTTCCTGGCTCTCAGGAACCAGAAAAATCCCGATCCTCCCATGGTCCTGGGAAGTTCCTGGGACCGTGGAAGAATGTGGTCGTTTGCCCCGCTGCAGCTGCGCTTACTTGCGAGAAAGCGCGGCTGCACCGATGGCCATGGAGCCACACTGCACGGCTCCGATGCCATCAGGAGATGGGGGAAGCGAAATCGCCATCCCCAGGATGGCAGGGGGATGGGGGGCGTGATCGTGTGCAACATTTTTTTTCCAATACTTACTTTTGCGGAGGAGCGCTCATGCGCTCTCCGTGGATTGTTTTTTTAAAATGGCCGCCATAACTTGTGATGGCCTGGGAGAAGCCCGGGCCATCGCATTTGTATGTAAATTGGGCTGGCCGATCCTGGAAGTGGCTATTTCTGGGATCCCCTGCCCTGAGCTCTCTACACCACTATAGTGTAGAAAGGGCCTGTTTGTGCATTCTACATGCAATGGGTTGTGCAACTCCTTGCACTACAGGTTGTGCAAACAGAATGAGCAACTGATTCCACAATGGAAAGTTTCAGCAGAGCTCTGCTAGTGCTACTTGAGTTTGTAGAGTGACTCTGTTGGATACTACCCTGTGCCTGCTCAGTGGCCACAGAATGCTGAGTGTCTGTTGGAGGGAATGGGAAATAAAATGGAATGTCCTGAAAGAAGGCATGGCTGGCTGGCAGGTACTCTAAACACTGCACCATTTTGTTGCAGGTCCCTCTTGTTATATACAAATGCAAAAGGGTGTAGTACTGGTAAAATAGGGAGTATCTTTTTTACTTACACCTTCAAAAATGTTTCTTTTCCTTACAAGAGCACTTCTGGGCAAGCTTTTAACCAAGCCTTGGTTAAAATTTTGAAGGAACATTGGGGGTGAGGATAGTCAGGAAAAAAACCTTTGAGGTCAAGTTCCACCTCACAGACCACCAGGTGGCCAGTCATTCCTACTTTAAGATATGGATTACTAGAAACTAGCACGTATCACTTTAGTGAAGTCTAACTAGTTTCCCCAGACCGAATTCCACATTCCTCTTTGAGAACGTTGCTCCATGTATTGGGATAATACTTTATTCTCCCTCTTTTTTATTTATTACATTTTTATATTGCCTTTTCTCTCCAACGGACTCAGTATAGCATACATGGTCCCATGGTCATCCCAAGACATTTTGCTGCCTGAGATGAATGACAAGATCGCGCCGTTCCATGTAGAGATGCCAGCTGAATCTTACTACGACACTGCCAATGGGACATTTTCTATTACACTTCAGGGTAGTAGGCTACTTTGGAAAAAAAAGGGGTAGGCCGTCTGTCATTTATAGTTCTGTCCTCTCAATGTGTTGCTCACTACTGTTCCATCTCACTCCCCAGCATCTACTGCCGGAGATGGCCATTTCACTCTTCTCAATTGTAGGGCTGCCCTGCATGGGCCTCCTGCTTTAATTTAATAATTACCTTGTGAGTGAGGTTTGGCAGCAGATTGGTTATGCATGTGTCAAAGTCACTGAACAAGCTTTTATGTTTGTAGGGACTTCAACCCACATGTTTCTAGCGCAATCTCAACATGCTATCTGCTGTATTTATTTGCAGGTTTGAACATATTTATAAAAAAGTCTTAAAAAGGAAGTCTAGATTCTGGTTTGGAGGCAGCTATGGAATAATTTATGCCCTTTGGAGTAAAACTTGGACCAGTTACATAATGATAACTAATGAGCTACTCAATCAAAATGTTTGTAATGGCTCCTCTGAGCTATCCCTTCTCTGTCTCTTAATTAAGGTTATTTAGAACTTTTGAAATTGTGGATTAATTTTCAAAGTAGGTTGTCATGGAATGTAATGAATGCACACATCTTGTTTGATCATGAAGCGAAATACATTCTCATGCTGCGGAAATGGAGCTATTGAAACATGCAGTCTATTGTGACAAATTTGTCCTTATCTGGGGATATTTTGATATAAGAGTTTTGTATTTAGTAATCACATGTCTGTAGGTAACATATCCCATGCCATATTCCAGGTACATATTCCAAGTGTCTCATAGGTATTTGTTGGTTTGTAACATTTCTGGTATTAACAATCACTTTTTTAAAAAAATAGAGGACATGTATTTTTATCTTTTACTTTAAAATCTTAAGAAGTTTTTCAATTTCATGATGTAAGAGCATTAAACATACAAGAATACAAAGAGGTTAGAAACTGAGAAGTATTTATGGTGCAATTCTGTATGCACAGACTTGGAAGTAAGTCTCAGTCAACTATGTATAACTGCATAGGTATAACTGTCAACTATGTATAACTGCAGGGATGGAAAACTTGTTTCCCTCCAGATGTTTTGGCCTACAACTCCCATCGTCGCTCACCATTGGCTATACTAGCTATGGCTAATAGAAGTTGCAGGGTAAAACATTTGTAGGGCCATGAGTTACCCACTTCTGGTACAGGATTGCTGCCTAAGGCTTGCTGTAGGATAGGGAACTTCATTGGTGAGCAATAGTCCTTTTAGGCTCTCAGACTATGTAGAGGGGATTTCACACATGAGAATATAAGAACAGCCCTGCTGGATCAGACCATAGGTCCATCTAGTCCAGCACACAGTGGCCAACCAGCTGTCGACCAGGGACCCACAAGCAGGATATGGTGGAACAGCACCCTCCCACCCATGTTCCCCAGCAACTGGTGTACATAGGCTTACTGCCTCTGATACTGGAGATAATACATAGCCATCAGGAGTAGTAGCCATTGATAGACTTCTCCTCCAGGAATTTATCATAGCCCCTTTTAAAGCCATCCAAACTACATCTTGTGGCAAGGGAATTCATCCACTGTCATCCACCACAAGGGAGAAAATGCATTTACTGCAAATGGGGTGGCTCAGTGTGTCAGACTAGTTGTCCATCTAAAATTGCCAGAGAAGCACCGCTATGAGCTTTTCAGAATAGATGTGCATGAAGACCATGCGTCTTATGCTGCCTTTAATATTAATCTCAACCCTGTCCAGTTCCTTGGGAATTAAAATGTGCACACACATTGATTGCCTTCTTAGGCACACGCTTAGCTAAGTTTCCTAAAAAACAATTTTTCTGTTGGGGCGTTGTTAATGTGGAACTTTTTTTTTTATTCCCATAATGATCAAACGTATTGCAACATTTATACAGTCTAAATTATACATAACAATAAGGAACAAGCTTTTAAGCTTATTGAATATTGCTAATAGAAATATGGTTAAACAAATCATATTACACCTAAACAAGGAATAAGGTTGTAAGTCATATTAAACTTTATCGTTTCAATACTTGCCATTGTACTGCTCCGTTGTGATTTGCCTCATCTGAAATTGGCCCACTCACCATGAGATGGCAGTCCTGATCCATTACCATCAATTGGGATTTTGGCAGGGAGAGGTAGTTTGCATCCCATTATCTATAAATATTTGTTACATTACAGGAAACTGCTAGACTTTTAGATCCCCAGTTTAATGTACAGTAGTGATGTCAAATGTGGAAGCATGCTAATGTCTCAGCCACTACATCAATATTTTGATGGTGAGCTCTCCTTCGTTAGAGCTTTTTAAGCAGAGTCTGGATGGCAATCGATCATGGATGCTGTAGCAGCAGATTTCCTGCATTGGCAAGCGGTTGGAGCAGATGCCCTTTGAGGTTACTGTCAGTCCAACGATTCTGTCAAATGTCCTCCAGTACAGACTAGTCCATTAGTTCAGAAATAAACACACACACAGAAGAATTGTCTTACTGGATCAGGCAAATCCATCTTCTCCAGCATTCTGTCTTACCAGGTTTTTTTTTTTAGTTCATTAGAATAAAATGGAAATATACATGGGAACTGCAACAAAATGTTGCAGTGTGAAGCCAGCCAGCCATGCCTTTTTTCAGGATACTCCATTTCATTCCTCACCATCACCCTTTTCTGCTCCCTCACCCCAATACACTCAGCATTTTGTGACTGGTGAAATGCCCAGTCCTTGTTGATTCCCCCCCACTCACACACACACTTCTGTAAACCTTGGAGTTTCCCTAAGCATACTGATACCTCCCCTTTGTTTGTCAGTAGCCCCATTTTGGCCACATAGCATTCACAATTTAGCACCTGAGTTTGAGATCTGAGGCTGTATCCAATGTAAATTACGTTGTGCTAGCATAAGCAACCTCTAGTGCAACACCAATAGCGTTTCCTGGTGTGACAGGTTTTCCCAGTCATAAGGAACAATCCTATGTTTGGGGGCAGGGCACATGTTTGTTTGGTGTACTGGCTCCAAGGTTGGAAACAGGGCTCCAGCCTTGGAGCCCAGAAAACATGCTCCTCTCCCCATCCCTCTCACAGCCAGAGCAGTTCTGGCTACTTCTCTGCACTCTGAAACGAAGCACAAAGATGGGAAAAGGGGATGTTCCTGGGGATGGAAAGGGAAGGAGACTGGGGCAATGGCCATACAATGTTTCTTATGGTGCCCCACCCTCCTTCCCTCCTTCTCCAAAGCACCACTGCTAGACAGGTGAAATTGCCCATCTAGCAATTTGGAGAGGGGAAGCAGAAATTGCCTTCGTGGTCCATCTGCCCTGCATTGGACACTCATCAGACTCCAAGTTAAGAGGCTGCCAACTGTCCTCATAGGAATGCACCCTTAGTCATACATAGATTAGACCCATTGAAATCAATGGAACTTAAGTCTTGATCCAACCCATTCTCTTTTCTTCTCTTTCTCCCTCAGGGTATAATGATTTTATCCTCCCTTTACATAAAACAGGACTGAAATAAGTTTTGATATGTTTTGTTTAAGAGATTGCCTATTAATAGAATGCTAATTCTTGGATGTGGCACTGAACTCTAGTTTAGTCAACCTCATTTGATCTGTTTTCTTAAGTGTCACACTTCTATCAGTGGTTTTAGGTCTTCAGAGTATGTGTTTAATTCTCTAGGATGAATGTGAGACCTTTCTTTAATTAAATGCTGATCAATATTGCTAATTATGTCATGCATAGGTCCTGGCCCACATTCAGCTGTGTCCTGTATTCAGAGAGAATAAATGAGAATGGCTAAGTAGAGATCAAACTGACAGATTTGCATGATGTACTGCATTTCTTTGATCTGTCTTCACTAAGCACAAAACAGTCACAAAAACCGCTGGGGATAGAAGTATGGCAAAAACACAGGACTTCAAAATAACCACAGTGTAACATGGGGCCAATTTACACTAGCATTTTATGTTGCACTATAACATCTGGCTCACTCACACAACACACAACACAGTCGCATAAGCCATTATGTTTCCACACACCCTAGTGATTGTGGTTTCTGTGCACTACCAAGTTATTCCCCTGTAGAGAGCCAGTGTGGAGTAGCACTCTAACCACTTGGGTTCTGGGAAATTTGGGTTATTTTATTTATTTATTATATTTATATACCGCCCCATAGCCAAAGCTTTTTGGCAGTTTACAGAAATTAAAAACATTGAACATTTAAAAACCAATATACAAAAATTAAAACCATAAAAGCCTAAAAACAAATTACATATAATTTAAAACTTTCCACGGGTCAGTTAAAAAGCTCAGCATATGCTGTTAAATGCCTGGGAGAAGAGAAGAGACTTCACTGGCATCGAAAAGATGACAGTGTTGGGTTATGGGAGACTAGTCCCCACTCAGCCATGACGCTCACTGAGAGACTATGGGCCAGGCATTGACTCAGTTTGCATGCATTGAAAAAACCTGGATCAATTAACCTATGTTTTGCTGGGCATGAGCAGGATTGAGTGAGCGTAGTGCCTCCAGTGTGCCCCACTTTAATTTTACAATCCTCCATCACCCCGATTGTAGGTTCTTCTTGTGATGTCCAAACCCAGGCACTCTGGGTTGTTTAGGGGTTAAAGAACCCAGAGTTAACCCAAGAACAAGTCACAGGTTTGTAAAACGAAGGGATTTGCGAACTGGAAATCTGTGGCTTATCCTCCATTTCTTCTCCTTCTATGCCCAGGGTAGTTGGTTAGCTATTATACATTTTTTGGGGGGGCAGCTATTTTTCAGTGCACACCTACACAGCTTTCATTAACTATGCTGTCTTCATTTGAAAAACTGTCTTCCCGCACAGCTGTGCATCCATTTACAAGGTTTAAAAGAAAAAAGCAACTGAAACGGCAGCATCACCTCTAATTTCTCCCACAAGAGCTGCACTATACTGTGGCTCATGGCATGTGCTGGTGCTATAAATGCAAGTGATAAAACACACAAAGCTTTTCAAACTCCTCCTCCTTCTTCTGCAATTACAATACTACATGTTGGTATGTGGGGTCTTCGAGCCTATCTACACTACTGCTTTAAAACAGTTTATAACAGTTTTAAACCGGTTAATAACCGTTATTGACCGGTTTAAAACTGTTATAAACAGTTTTAAAGCAGTAGTGTAGATAGGCTCCTGGTTGCATAGCAGATACTGCACTGTATTCATTAACACATGCCCACAGAGAAGCAGCTATTGCTATTGGGGAGGGGGGGAATGTGTATCAGTGTCTCTGAAATGAAAGGGGCTCCAATGTAGATTCTACCCCAAACTGTTGTAATAGTTTTGTACCAAATACATTCATAAGAACATAAGAGCCCTGCTGGACCAGACCAAGCATCCATCTAGTCCAGCATTCTGTTGACACAGTGGCTGCCCAGCTGCCCATGGGAAATCCACAAGCAGGACATGAGTGCAACAGCACCCTCCTGCCCATGTTCCCCACCAACTGGTGCATATTGCCTCTGATACTGGAGGTAGCATATAGCCATCAGGACTAGTAGCCATTGATAGCCTTCAGGAATTTGGGCTTCTCTACATGAGACTTTTATTGTGCACTTGTGAGTGGTCACTCACTTTTTCTGTGGATCCTTTACTTTTTCTCTGATCGTCAACCTCCAGGGCCTGTCCTGTACGTTCTGGTGCCATCCTTTCCCCAATGCTGTTTAACATCTACATGAAATCGCTGGGAGAGATCATCTGGAGGCATGGGGCGGGGAGCTATTAATACGCTGATGACACCCAAATATATTTCTCTATGCTTTCGACAACATTGTCAGCTAAGGATAGTGTGTCTCCTCTGAATGAATGCTTGGAGGCGGTAATGGGCTGGATGAGGAAAAACAAACTGAAGCTGAATCCAGACAAGACGGAGGTGCTTGCTGTCAAAGGCCCCAACCTGGGTCTGGAGGTGTGTCAACCAGTTCTGGATGGGGTTACACCCCCCCTGAAAGATTGTGTTTGCAGCTTGGGGGTACTCCTGGATCCGTCGCTCCAGATGACAGCTCAGATTGATGCGACGGCCAGGAGTGCCTACTATCAGCTTCGGCTGATACGCCAGCTGCGCCCCTTCCTAGAGTTGGAAGACCTAAAGACGGTAGTGCACGCGCTGGTAACTTCGAGGCTTGACTTCTGCAATGCGCTGTACATAGGGCTACCTTTGTGCCTAATCCGGAAACTTCAACTTGTTCAAAATATGGCAGCCAGGTTGGTCACCGGTACACCTAGGGGTGACCACATTACACCAGTTTTAAAATCACTTCATTGGCTGCCAGTCAGTTTCCGGGCGAAGAATTAAAGGGTTGGTTATTACCTTTAAAGCCCTACATGGTTTGGGCCTAGGCTACCTGCGGGATCGCCTTTTCCCATACAATCTGCCCCTCACACTTAGGTCCTCTGGGAAGAACTTACTCAAGCCAGCCAGAACTAGGCTGGCGAGTGTTACCCAGAGGACCTTCTCTTCCATCGCTCCCAGACTATGGAATGGTCTGGCGGAGGAGATTAGACAAATTAGCAGTCTTCATGAATTTAAGAGAGTCATGAAGACTGCTCTCTTCTGGCAGGCCTATCCGGATGAATTTTAAGATGTTTTAATGATGTATTTTCTCTTGTTTTATTTTTTTTTTTAACTTTGTGATTCTTGCATTGTGTTCCCCGCCTCGATCTGAAGGGAGAGGCGGGTTATAAATAAATATGATGATGATGATGATGATGATTATAGCAGCTTTATCCTTAATGGGGGAAATGCAATAATAAATATTTATCATGCTTTAAAGAGCTCCAGCAGTTGACGAATTTAAAGAATCCTGCTATATCACAACTATACCAAACGGCATCTAGTGGCTGTATAATGAAACATATAAAACTTGCAGAGAAAAAAAAAAACCAGAAAAAAACCACACATGTAAAAGGACCGATTTTAATCTCACAAGGAATCTGGAAGCTTTGGTAAAGGTGCAGGATAAGAGCCTGGCGTAGAGAAGCCCTTTGTCTAACTCCTTTTTAAAGCCATCCAAATTGGTGGCCATCACTATGTCCCATGGTAGTGAATTCCATAGTTGAACTATGCACTATCAGTAATTCAGTCATCTTAGCACAAGTTAAGATTGCCAGGTCTTCACTGGGAGATGATGCCTATCTCTTCACATGTTCTACATCACAAAGAGAGTCTGCAGGCACTGGGCTTGCTGTTCCCATTGCCCATGCACCTCTCCTGTCTGCTGTAGAATGCAAGATGCTAGTTCTGCCCCACCAGAGATGGGTGGGTGGAGTGTGGACCAATGGGAATCAAGGCACAGGCTGTGAGAGCTGGCCCTATCATTAAGCAGAATGAGACAGCTCAGGCAGCTGGTTCTGGGTAGAATGAACGGGCTGCAAAATGCTAGTTATTTCATTTATTATTGTATTTTTTGCTGTCAAGGAGGGGGATATTTTCTCCCTCGGTGCAAGATGAACTGACTGGTGTTGGGTACTTCCCTCTTCAGTGTGTTGAGAGGGGAGCAAGTAATCTGCTGCTCTGTCACAGGCAGCAAAATATTTTGGGCCAACCCTGGCCCAGTTCTTTGGCAGTGCCTATAGCAGCTCTTGTGATCCTGTCTGCCAGAAAGGATGAAAAGAAGTCATTTTTCCTACTAAACGGATTGTACTAATTGTGCCTGACAAGATTTTAGCCAATTGCCCTGTGATCTCATACATTCCCGGAACTGTTCTGGAATGGCTCAACATTTTACAAATGGATTGATTAACCAGATTTGATACCAGCATCAAAGTCAGAATAACTGCACCATTCCATATCATTTATTGGTAGCTGGCAGTTTGGCATTGGGGAGATCCAATGGTCAAGAGTCACTGATTTCAGTCCAGGTATATCTGTTTAGAAACTGTGGAACAGGGATGGGGAATCTCAGGCCCAGGGTCCCAATTCAGCCCTCCAGAATTCCCTAGATGGCCACACACCCTTCCACTGCCACACCCCCTTTTCCACCTTTTGCCCAATTTTGTCTCCATTCTAAAAGGTTGAAATGCCATTCCTAAGGCTGAGTTACTGGCGGTAAGAGCTTTAAACTACAACACACTTGTATTTTTGGCTTCATCACTTTTGCCTTTGGTCCTGCCCACCACTGGAATGCAGCCCCCGAGAGCTTCTCTGAAATGGAATTTAGCCCTTGGACCACCTCTGCCACAGAATTATGAAGAATCTACAGAATGACTTCTGGGCCAAAACAGACATTACTTTAAATCTAGACCTAGAGGTTACATGTTCTTTCCCCTACTAGAGTAGATGTGGGGGGTTTGATCCAGATCAGGATCCTAGCATGGGAGTGGGTACGTGCGCTTTCAAAATCAAGATCATCCCTGCCACACCTACTTGAGATACAGAGTTAAACCTAGATATGGATTTAAAGTAATGTTTGTTTTGGGCCAAGTTAAGCTTCCTTTCTGAGAACAAATCAGCTGCAATTTCCACAACACTTTTCAAGTCAACAACAGGCAAATTCATATGGAAAGATTCATGCTGTGGCTGGATGGAGGGAATGGGCTATGATCTGGTGGAGATAATTATTTATCTGGCAAGAAAACACTGAGTTCAGTTCAAATCAGAAGTGAGAACGTATGAGATAATTGTCTTAATCTGCATTTCAGAAACAAAAGTCCATTCAATCTGGAGTGCGTAACTTTTCACTTGGGTATGGACATGATTTGCCAAGGCATCTGCTTTGCAGTCAAGGAGGCTCTTAGGTTTATGTACAGTATAAACACATTAGATCTTTATGTCACAATGCCGTCCTCAGCTTCTTAGCATTCTCATCTCAGGCTCCAGTGAATGCTAACTCAAGCAAGTGCTATATTTTCTGGCCTATACAATTGTGTTGGTACATGTAAGAATTTCTACTACAGGGCCTGGCTTGCAAATGAATAAAAATGCACAGTCACTTAGCATCAAGGGCAAGAGATGGCTCTGACAAAGTAACCTTGATTGGCTATCAGATGGTTTCAAAGCATGTCATAGTACAGTTCTTTTTTTAAAGAGAGAGAGAGAGAGAGAGAGAGAGAGAGAGAGAGAGAGAGAGAGAGAAGCTTCTAAGTCACAGATTGAAATGCTTTAGGAATCTGACAAGGCATGGGCTCCTGAGGAAGAAAAATCATTATCTGTCTCATCTGACATCTTTTCCATGGGACAACTTGCAAGGCGAGAGAAAGAAATAATGCATATGGCCTGCGATATGCTAGGATGGCAGTTTTCTCATTTGCAAACTGCTCCTGTGTAAAAAGAGGGCAGAGCTGTTTATAATGTGAGAATCCCTGTTGCTTTAGCCTAACCAAGAGCCTATCTACACCAAGCAGGTTACAAAACTTTGAAAACGTTTTGAAAACTGTATATATGGAGTGTGTCTTGGGCCCCAACAGTTATCACTACTGTTATAAACCGTTTTAAAGCAGTAGTGTAGACAGGCTCCAAACAAAAAGTAGACACAACGCTATAATGATGTTCTGAAAAGTCATAGTTCTGAGGAATGATTTTGGACCTTTCTCTTGGGCACTCAAATATATCCTTTCTTCATGACGCATTGCTGGCTGGGGAATGTTTTTTGTGACCGAGCTGTCTGGCTAGACTTACCACTCACGAGCAGTCGGCATAAACTAGTATTGAAACTTGGCTAACTGGACAGCCATTACCTCACGTTCATTTATGTTTTAATACACAGTTTGAATATTTATTTGTTTACCATTCAAGATGAATGAGAGGGAGAATTGTGTTGATCCCTCACTAGCTCTGCAGTTTTCATTGCCACCAGAGGCAGGGCCCTTTGTAAAGCTAATCAGACTTAATGGCCCATTCGAGACCAAGCCAACTCTTTGTTTTATAACAGGGAGCAATATATTGTTGCTGGGAAAATTCATTCTCCCCTAGCTACTGTGAGGATTGCAGCTAAACTGAGGGGGAGCATGGAATTCTGAGGGGGGTGGCAGATGACATCAGGGTCCCTGCTAATCTAAAAAGTGCTGTTGTGGTATCCCTGTGAACCTTGGCTCCACTACACCACTGGCACCATGAAATGGAGCAAAAATGTAACAAATCTGTTGAACCAACACACAGTGTCCATCCTTTCCCAGTTAATAGGACCCATTACATATTTTTTGTAGCTAATTCTTATAGGTAGGATTGCCAAGTTGCAACCCAGATGGATTCCCCCCCCCCCTTCTTGATCTGTCTGGTTTCTTGCTGGATCCTGCCGATTATCCACTCCCTCATCTGTTGTGGGGCAAGGTAGAAGCCATGTTTGCTTCAGCACATGGAGAAAGAGGAGTGATTGACAGGGCATAGCAAGAAATTTCTTATGCGTGAGTGGTGGGGGTGAGATGTAGTGTAGGCAACCTCTCCTAGTACAACAGGGGTCAGTAGGCATAAGTCTCTGGATTGCTGCAAACTATGTGTAGGATCAATGATATTTCTCTCACATATAAAGCTAACAATTTCAAAATCAAACAATTAAATTTAAAAATAAATCAAGAGCATTGCAGAAAGACTCTTCCTTTTCACAATCCACCCACAAATGTCATCTTAGCTGGAAATTCTTGTGGTTTAGTGGTCAGCTGGAAAGATAACTTTTTGTATGAGAATCCTATCTGCTATTAATAATGGTGCTTCTAATGTATTTGTTTAATTATTGTTTTAATCAGCCAAAAACTTATATTACAATGTTGGAAGGATAAATGTTCACCTCCCATAATGCAAAGGACTGAGGACCTAACAACACTATCAACATTTGGACGGGTGGTATATAGGTGCCACTTGTGAATGGATAAATATATGGATCTCTGGTCTGCTTTTCTTGAAGTTTATGAATAATCTCACTCTCCCCCCTCTTTTTTAGAATGCTTATTTGATGGAATATTGATATTTCTATGCATGTAATTTCTTGTTCTTTTTTCATTTTTCTTCACAATTTGTTTTCTGTTTTGTTAAATTCACAATAAAAAGATATATTGTTTTAATCAGGTTTTTATTTATTTGCCATTGTAAGCCGCCTGGACTGTCATTTTCTTGGTAGAAAGGTGGGATACAGATCATATCAAATCAAATCAATCAATAAAATTCTTTACTGGCATTGAAGTGGACAAACATGTGTTGAATGATTATGCATATTTGCTATGCTTCGCTGACATCTGTAGTCCTCTTAGAGCAAAGATCTAAAGGATCTCATAAACCCTCCAGAACAGCATGGGGGGTGGCATCAGGGGATTGTGGGAATTGGCAATAATCGCTGCCCATCCCCTTTCTCCAGCAGGGGGGCTTCTCTGGACCCCAGTTTCCTCCGTGAATGGAAGGAGCCCTTCCATGTGTGCAAGGGCGAATGTTGATCCAAGTCACTGGGTTTAATATTACAGATGGAATCTCCGGGTTGCAACCTCACAGCTCTACCTGGTATGTGGCTAGAAGCTCCTGCATGTGTTGGGTAAGCTCTGCCTATGGCCCTTTGGTTCTAGCCAAATGTTTCCACCTTACAGTCTCCTTACTCCTACTTTTATCTTCAGCAGTCTTACTGAAATCAGTGGCACTGTTGCTCACAACGATAAAGGTATGAGCATGTGTGTATTAGTGCCTAAAAGGGTAAATTAGATTGTATAGCGGGTGTCCATTCCCCCCTCCCCCCCAAGAACCCAAGTTGTGTGAATTTCCCCTTCCCGAAGATACTTGCATCAGACAAGTCTATTTGTTCTCATATGGTGCAACCCTATGTACGTTTTGCTCAGAAGTAAAACTCAGTATTTAGTGGGACTTATCAGGTTAAATCCAACAACATACTAGGACCTCCTCTACAAGATTTTGGTTTGATGCTCGGTTGCCCGATTATGGGCCTCAATTAGATCCATCCTATTCTAGGGATGTATGGATATTTCATTTGTGCTTGCAAAACATGCAAGCATAACTTCTTTCATCTCTGATCTTCATTGGACCTCTGGACCAAAGGATCAGGGTAACGCTGGATCTTTTCAACACTTAGGCTCTAAGGTACTCTGAAGCTTTTGGGGACAAAGAGCAGGCTATCAATATTTGTAATAATAAATATCTATGAGTGAGTGCATAATTCCAACTCCCACCCCCAAATCCAGTGTAGGCTGATGGCTCCAATTTCAGTCAGGCTGCGAATCCATTCTGGATTTCAATCAGAATCAGCCTGAACTCTAAAGGCACTATTCAACATGCTGAACCTATTTTGGGGGTTGTTCCTTTAAAGCTTTGGCTGGTTCTAACGGAAATCCAGAATGGATTCACAGCCCCCACCCAAATTGGCAATCTTATGAAGAATGATCTCTGGTCTAGAAACTGCTGTTTAAGAATCAACCTTTGTGCTGCCTCCCTCTACACTTCTTCCATTTCCCTTAGATCACATCACAGCTAGTGAAGGCTGTTGAATATTTTCTGTCTTTGTCACTATGTTCCTCTCGGAACACAGAAATTCAATCATGGCCTAATTAACCACTGATGGAATGGGGACTTTGTCTGAATACGAACTGGAGTGACAACACACATGCTTCAGCAGTTTTTGCCTAGATATAAGTAATCACTTTGGCTTCTGTAATGAAGATGTTGGATTAAGCAGGCGGTAGGTGTGTGTGTGTGTGTGTGTGTGTGTTAGGGGGAGGAGGGAATTACTGGAACCTTCCCCCCCCCCCTTAAGGACTGTATTATCTAAATATGAAAGCTCTCTTTAGTAAGGTTACACCACAGAAGAAGTGTTTGTATCAGTATGTTTATTAGCATGGTGTCTGTATGTTGGCTTCCTTTTACTGTCAGTGGTAAATAAAACACTCTATTTGGCATTTTATGTCCTATCCGCAGAACTGTTAATGTTTGCTATGCAAGACTATGCAGAATTCCATAGATTTTACTGAGTTTTATTTGTTTGCGTTATAGTCTATTTTCCCTCCAAAGTCCTTGTCATTCTCCCACCCCCGCCATCATATTATCCTCAAAACAACCCTGTGAGGTAGACTAGCCTGACTTAAGTTCACCTAGGTGGTGTCTATATGGCCTATTTACCCTCTCTTGGCTGTGCAGTGACACTGCATTGTTTATATGATGCAGGTGCCAATTTGCAGCCATGTCGGGTTTTTACCCCTGAAACTGCACTTTTACACAGTGTGGTTGTACCGCACTATTTTTAGTTGCTCCAAGGTCACCATGTAGTTTCTCCATCTCACAGTGGTGGCTGCGGTTCAGGTTAAGCTGCAGGCGCTGCTGGGGGTGGATCCAAGTCCACAGTAAGTGCCAGAAGACAGGGCAGGGGGCAGAATTGATGAGCTAAATGGCCACCAATGTTGCAGATTTTCTGGCTGGATAGCCAGTGCTCCCTCCTGTCGTCTATATTTATATCCGACTCACAGCAGCGATGCTGCGGCATTTTGAGGGGAATTGGCTATGAAGTGGGTTTGTATAGACACCCTCCTAGTCAACTTCATGGCCAAGTGGGGATTTGAACTTGGGTCTCCCAATCATAGTCCAACAACTAGCCATTATGGGGAAAGTATGGCCCTCAGGTGGTTGTTGGTCTGCAATTCCCAGCATTCCTCACCATTGACTGTGCTGGCTAGGGATGATGTGGGTTGCAGTCCATCAATATCTGGAAAGCCACATGTTGCCCACCCCTGTTCTAAGCACTATGCCATGCTGGCCCTTGCAGAATAACAGTCTCTTGTTCTCAGGCCTCATTTCATTTGGTTTTGTCAATTTCAAGAGTTCACCTTCCATTCTAGGATTGGTTGTCAGTTGTTGGGGAAGCAAGTTCCAAGAAGAAATGAGGGATATCCAATTTATGAAACATTTAACTTGATCTTTCTGTCCCACTGATGTTGTTCAGCTGTCAAAATACCAAAAGTCAAAGCTATTCATTGAATGGAGGGATCGGGAAGAACTTCTCCATCTATAACAGTCGTGTAAGAAACAGAAATAACACGGAGTTCTGGCATCATTGTAACCCTCTTCTGGGAAGAGCTTCCTCTGTTGATATTCTTACTTTAATTTTAAATTAATTTTATATATTTGTACCGTGTCTTTTAGGATAAATCCTTACAAGGCAGTTTTCAAAGATCTGAAACAATGAAACATCATGCAATAAATAAAAACCAATAAAATTACAATATAACAAATAACATAAAACAGCACAGCCAAGAAATCTTCTTAAAAATCCTGCCAGCACATCCAGATTAATAATGAATGGGCCTTTTATCCTTCCTGTCATGTAGCTGATGAAGGCACGCAGCCTTCCATCCTTAAGAAAGGGTGGCCATCCTGCCAGCTAATGCATCTGCAAGATTTCATTGCCAGATGGCTTGACTAAATCTAGTGATGTACCACTTTGCAAAAAGCAAGAACTCCATGGCCATTTGTGCTTTCATTCTGCATCTGCTATTTTCCTTTAAGGCCCATAATTGGCAATGTACATGGAGATAATTCAATACCACAATCCTATGTATGTTGGAAGTAACTCTCATTGAGCCCAATAGGAATTACTCCTTGGTGGGTATGGGATTGAGCCTGAAATAAGGTGACCACATTAAAAGGAGGACAGGGATCCTGTATCTTTAAAAGTTGCATAGAAAAGGGAATTTCAGCAGGTGTCATTTGTATGCATGCAGCACCTGGTGAAATTCCCTCTTCAACACAACAGTTAAAGCTGCAGGAGCCCTGCCCTCTTTTGTATCTGGTCAAGAGGACACGGCTCCTGCAGCATTAACTGTGATTTTAAGTGGGCCTATGGCACATAGGGTTGGACTCAAAAGTTCAGCAACAAAAAAGTGCAGTCTTTTCATTTATTTTAGATTTCTACTTGTGGCATAATGCTTCCAATTTAAATGCTATTCTCTAACTTTAAAGGGATTTTAAACAAATTGATTCTGGTTGGATTACATTAAGTTGCCTACTGGGAAATATACCAGAATGTTATAGCTATTTATAGAAAGGCCACTCTCCACCTTCCTTAAGCTATTTCCCTGTGAAACAGTTTAATCATAAGTAGAGTGGTGCTCTTGTTAAGGTGATGTTTGATTTTATACAGTAAGTGACTTTTATAAAAATGTGTTTACAGAGCAATCTAGAAATCCCATTTTAATGGAAATATCAGAGAGCTTGAAGGGACAATGTCATGATAAAAACTGAGTACATGGCAATAAAATTTCTGTGTCAAGAAAATATCAGATAATTAAACTCGCAAAATTCAGAAGGATTACTTTTCAGACAGGGATATCTTTTGCTTCTCAACTTTCACAGTTCATTTATGAATGGTATAGTCTTCTGCCTGCAACCCTTTATAAGAAGGGTGCAGAACCTACGAGCTGCATGTGGCCTTTGGCCACTTCTTGTGCAGCCCACCCACTTTTCCCCACAGCTGAGCTGATTTACCCACAAGCTTCCTCACCAGGCAATGCCTCCTCTCCCAGCAAGGAAAAGTTCTTCTCTCTGATCAGCAGCTGATCAGAGGGAAGAGCTTTTCTGTGCCAGAGAGAGAGGGCAGGTCCTGGGGAGGAAGCTGATGAATGATCCTGGTCCTGCTTGCTTCTGAGTAGACATGTAGAAGCTCGCTGGGTGACTTTGAGCCAGTCGCTGACTCACAGGATTGTGGTGAGGCTAAAAATGGAGAGGATGAGGATCGTGTATGCTGCCTTGGGTCCCTTGGAGGAAAAAGGCAAGATATAAATATAACAAATAAATAAATAGGATTGCAGTTTAGATTTGCATGCAGATGGCTTGTGCTCTATTTTCTTCCATATCACAGTAGGCGTTTCCCAGTCTTTCAACAGCAAAAAATAAGTCACTGAATTACTGCAAGCTGGAATCCAGGTTGATTCTTTCCTGCTGTGGGTCTTTTTTAGTCTATTTCAGAGCAACAGCATTGACTTCAGGTGACTTGGAAACAGGGTACATTCAATTAACGGAGGCTTTTAAAGAACAACGAAAATGTTGAGCTGTTTCCCCTCTCCCCACCCCATCCTCTTAACCTCTCTTTCAGGAGTGGCAGATCTCCTCTACTCCTTACATGGCCATGGTGGCATCCTTCTGGCAAGTGTGGTCTGAAATGACTCCAAAGTGACATTTATTCCAAAAGCTATTGGTCTTTGTAATTGGCTTGGCATGTATAGTGATGTCACCTAGAACAATGAGTTAGCATTGTGAGTCACTACCTTGAAGATCAGTTAAGCAAGCTTAGCCATAGCCAGAGGGTTTTTTGGCTAGGAGCGAGAGACTGTACAATACTGGATGGTGTGGCCAGCTTGCTGTAGTGGCTAGACTGGACTGGGACTGGGGAGACCCGGGTTCTAATCTCCACTTGGACATGAAGCTCACTGGGTGCATAAAATTTGTGTATAGATTTTTTTAAAAAAATGTCACACCAAAGCAGAAATGTGATGCAATAGATTTAGGAATGAACACAAGTGAAACTGACACGGCCTGGTAATAGACTGACCCTTGTTCCCTAAACCATATATATGTATGTATGTGTGTGTGTGTGTGTGTGTGTGTATGTATTTTGTCACAAAAAAGGGATTTCTAAATGTATTCCAAAATAGGCATTTTATATGTTTTTGGTACTCTTTTTTTGGAGCCGAGAACTGTATCAGAAAATTCAGGGAAGTGTAGAATTTGAAGAATAACTATGTTCTGATAATGTGCATTAATCCAGGAAATGTGGATCAGGTCAGTCCACTTCAAAAAGCAGACTGCATGAAATCTTCTAGCATCTCCACAATGTTTAACTATACCTATTCTTGCCCATTCTTTTAAACTAGGGATGTGCATGCCTGAACATATCGTATTTTATCATTATCGGAATTTTGGATCAAAAAAATTATTGTCTCTGATAATATCGTAGGTTAATCGTATCGTCTTCACGATAATTATCAGAAATCCGATATTTAATTTGCAGCCCCATTGTGCCCTATAGAGCTGATTTTTTAAAGAAAAAAATGCCTATAACTTCTGTATTTTTAAGTTACAGGCTTGAAACGTGGTCACAATGCTTGTGGGGTATGCCTAAGTATGTGTATGAAATTTGAGATTGATCCTTCCAACCTTTGATTTTATATGAATTTATTAAAGAACGTTTAAGTTCTGACAGGCCAAAAGTTGCACGTTCTTTAAAAAATTCATATAAAATACAGGGGTGGAGGGATTGATCTAAAATTTGGCACATATGTATAGCAACATGTGCTAGACATGTATATGAAATTTGAGATCGATCCCTCCAACCTCGATTTTATATGAATTTTTTAAAGATCCTGCAACTTTTTGACAGGTTTGAATGAATGCACGTGGCGAGCTGTCATTCTGACCTGTCAGAATTTAAACGATCTTTAATAAATTCATATAAAATCGAGGGTTGGAGGGATCGATCTCAAATTTCATACACATACGTAGGCATACCCCATAAGCACTGTGACAAAGTTTCAAGCCTCTAACTTTTAAAAATATAGAAGTTATAAGTTTATTTATATGGCAGTCCGATAATCCGATATAATCGGGCTGAAAATTATCGGATCGGATATTTATCGGTTTTTCTATTGTATCGTTATCGTTAAACGCATGCACGATAAAGAGCATATCGTATCATTATTGTACATTTTAACGATACAATACACATCCCTTTTTTAAACTACCTTTTCCCCAATAGACTTTATATAATTCCCACCAATGAGGGACCATTGCCTTTACCATTGCCTTCGGAAATACTTATGGTCCCCCTCCTTTTCTGACTTCTGCCTGGACCCTGCAAAGAACTAGTAAAGCATCAACAGAGAGTACAGAAAATTGTCTGAGTGGAGCTTAGAGGTGGCTCTTCTGGGAAACAGGGCATCAATGCTACAGCGCAGGGGTGCAGAACCTCAGGCCTGGAGATCGAATTGGCTCTCAGGGTTCCCTGACAGTTATGCCCTCTTTGTCCTGACCTCCAATCTTTTGGTGGTTTTCCAGGTCTTGTGCATTTTTTTCTCTATTCTAAAAGGTTGGAATTGCTTCCAGACACTAGGGGGTGATAGAGGATGTCCTTGATAGGTTCTCATTTCCTGCTTTCTCCTTTCCCTCTTTCTTCTTCCTCCTGCCTCTGTTGCTCTCTCCCGGAAGGAAGCCACTAACTATATTTCATGCCTTCACTTACTTACACTCACATACCCAGTGTTAAGGGTTACTTGTAGTTAAACAGTGTTAGATAGCTTTCTCTGACGATGTGTATACTCTAGCCTGTGTTTAGCCTCCAGTACTAAATGCCATGTTGCCACACTTTCTCCACATAAAGCAACTCTGTTGTAAGTCATACTGTAGTTTCCAAAAAAAATTGCCTCTCCTTAGGCTTAGTTAGTGGCCTTAGCTTTAAACTAAAACATGCTGGTATTTTTGCCCCTGCCTCTTTTACCTTTGGCTCCACCCACTACTAGGGTGTGGCCCCTCAAAGCTGCTGTGAAATGGGATTTAGCCCTTGGCTGAAAGAGGTTGAACAGAGCCATTATGACAACAGGTTATGTTCTGATTGGATCTTCAGTATAAGTAGGCTGACCATATGAAAAGGAGGACAGGGCTCATGTAACTTTAACAGTTGTAGAGAAAAGGGAATTTCAGCCAGAGTCATTTGTATGCAATTAGTACCTGGTGAAATCCTCTCTTCATCACAACAGTTAAAGTTGCAGGGGCCCTGCCTTCTTTTGTATATGGTCACTCTAGTATAGTGCCTGCAACTTTAACTGTTGTGTTGAGGAGGGAATTTCACCAGGTGCTAATTGCATACAAATGACTCCAGCTGAAATTCACCTTTGTCTACAACTGTTAAAGTTACATGAGCTCTGTCCTCCTTTTCATATGGTCAGCCTAGTATAAGAATATAGGATTGCCCAAACCCTTGGTTTAAAGTTCAAGGAGCTTGATTCATCTGCAGGAGTAATATCGAAAAGAGCAGTTCCCTTGAATACCAACGGAGGTAATGAGGAGTTATTCTGCCACATGTTGGGGGATTCCAATGATTTGACCTGCTTGAACTTTAGCTTGTAATTAATTGTCAAGGCTGTTGACAGCTCTAGGAACCTTTTCCTACTTGCTGGCTAAAAATAGCTGTGTTTGGTTTTCTTCAAAGCGTTTCCTTCAACGTATGAAATCAATTGCTCCGGCAGCATGTTCTCTCTACAAGTAACAAAGTCAAGCCAGGTTCTAAAATGCCATTTGTTTGAAAATGTTACCATTTCCTCCACATTTTCTATGTGAGGCAGGATCAGATTTAGCTACAGAAGCCCTGAGGGGACTACAGATCTAGAGCTAGATCTAAAGGACTGAACGTGGAAGGAAAATACTATAGCCATCCTCAGGAGTGGCTCTTGGGTTGGGGAGCTCAAGGGGCTTGTAGGAGGCAGGAGGTTGGAAAGCCACATTCTATGGGAGGAGCATATAAGTATCACTTATGCACACACAAGCTCTTATGGGCCTTACCTGGGTAGACTTCATTTTTCAAACCGCAGCTAACCAAAATTCCCATTTACATACATTTCCAGATGTTGCATTATAACAACGTAACCTTCTTATAAATGGCAGTTTCCACTTCTACAGATTTCTGATCATCCAGTCGGAATGTTTTGGATGTCTTGTCTTTGTCCACCTTGAAGCCAATTTGATCAGGGAACTCTAAGAGGATATCTCAGGTCCTAGTTCTGGAAACTCTTTGTGTATATGCACATGTCTGTGATGGATCTCAGACTTGCCATGTGATCTTGCGTCTTCAGGGGGAAAGTGTTTGTATTTTGCCATTTCTGTTTGGGAAGAACACTCCGTTTTCTACAAACCAGACATGTAAAATGCAAATGGAAACATCTAATATATGCATGTAATCAGCTGCCTTCCCCAAGCTAGATGTGTTGGTCTACAACTCCCATAATCTCTAAAACACAAGCTGACTGGGGATTATGGGAGTTGTAGTCCAGTGCATTTGAAGAGCACCTGCTCTGGGGGAGACTGCATTAGGCAAATAATGGCCTGGACAAAGTGGGGAAAGAGAATTCAACCTAGATATTTGGAACTGGCCAGATTACACCACACCATGTTTTGTCTTTAAAAGCCCCCTTTCTGCATTCCTCCCTCAAAGAGGTTCCTCACCCTGGACCCTTTGCGATGTGCCTTAGAGCTATAAAACGGGATATAAGTATCCCAAATAAAATAATTAAATGGGTATAGGGTGGATTGTATGGGCTGTTTTACTCCTGCTGTTCTGCAATCTTATCAGTGATAGACTACTAATTTTAATTACTTATTTAGTGATCTTGTTACATTAATACATACTTCGTTTCATTGACTTTATTTTTCACTTCTTTGCAAAATAAAATAAAAGGTCATGATTAGGATGGCAGCTTAAGGCCGTGATCCCGATGTATTTTTAGATAGAAAGAGGCCCTACAACTCCTCTCATCCTGTCTAAACATGCATAGGATTGCATCCTGAGAGTCCTACTCTAGAGTATAACCAGCTGTCAGGCTTTGTATGTGCACTTGTATATACAAAGCCTATGTGGTGTTCTGGAGTAAGCTGCCAGGTGTTAGTGATATTATGGGAAGGTTTTAGAGCTAACATGCAGAACCTTAGTGTCAGTCACAGCACACTAATGCACTCAAAATGAGCAGGGGCCCATCTTGACGGCAGTGCCTTGGTGCCGGGATGCCTTGGGCCCTCACACTCCTTCCCAGCATCTGCATGGGAAGGAGCCCAAGTGCGGAGTTGCTACCACGGCCGCGCCAAGCACCGGGGAGGGGTGAGGAATGGGGCAGCCAGAGGGGGAGGGAGGGAGGGTGCAAACCAGCTCATATCCCTCTGGCTGCCTCGTTCCTCTCCCCTCCCCAGTGCTCTGTGCAGCGAAAGCCGCAACTCCACACTCGGCAGGAACAGGGCAGCCAGAGGGAGGTCAGAGGGAGGTGAGCTGGTTTGGGTGCCCTGCGACCCTCTTTTTCTCCCCCTCTGGCTGTCCCGTTCCTTCCCCGTTTGTATAAAATACGGGAAGGAAGGAATGGGGGGGAGGGAAAGGAAGTGAGGGATGCAAGGGACCCAAACCAGCCCTCTTCCATCCTTTGGTGACCAATCAGCTGTCACCATCGGCTGTGCAGGCTCCACAGGGAAAAAAAGTTGGGGTAACTGCCTGACTTTTTTACTGCAAAGTTTAGGGGGTTTGGCCCTGGATAGCTTCGGAGTGGCGGCTATGTCATGTGCATCACCTGCCGCCACTTCGAAGCCACTGTGGGGAAAAGCTCTCGTCTAGAGGTACCCCAGGGAACTTTTCAACGCTTCAGATGAGGTGTTCACCATTATAGAAAATGGAGTCCTAACAAAAAAGCAATTGAGCGAGATGTCTATTAGCTCTATTTCATGTTCAGGTTGGCGAAACAACAACAGTATCTGATGTAGCAAATTAAACTTGTAAGAGGACTGTTAATTATGCTTCCTTTTGAGCCCCTGTAATTGTTACACGGAGGCATTTTTCTGCATTACAATTTCCTTCTGACAACTGCTGCATCGTAATTGCAAGCTGTCATACTTGCATGCGCTACACAGTTCAGGAGTGTGTGTGGAGCTTGTCTGTCTTTATCTCTTTGTCTAAGAAAAAACAAATGTTTCCCGGTGCAAGAAACCAAAGCCATGCTCTGGGGGGGAGGGGGAACCAACAACACAGGAATGTTTAACGGGTGTAATCCTAAACATCTGAGTGTGTGTACAAGTCCTAAGAGCTCACTGTAATGCATTCCTCATGCATCTGATGTATTGTGAAAATTGCTATGACTTAACTGTGAATGAAGAATATTGGAATTTCTGACTCAGTCTGAGGTGTTTATCACACACCCGGTTTGTTGCGCACCCGCCGCAACTTTGATCCACTTTTTCACCGCTGGACTCGCATGACGTTGTCCCTGTCGTGCTGTTCTCTCACCCTGAGTCCACAGTTGCTCGTTTCTCTTTCGATTTATCCCTGAACGGGCAAAGTCCGAAATTCAAATTTGGAACAGGCCAAGCTGAGGTATCGCAGCAGTACCGACCACGTGTGATTCAAAACACTAGGCCCGCATAGGAAATGGAGGGCGACCCAGCGGAAGCAAACCGGGGGGGGGGGGGGTAGGTGTGATGAAGCTCTTAATTGAAATATGAATACCGTGTCATTATTATTTACACAGCATCACCAGTGTCAGGTGCTTTATAAAATTTCATTAGTGTGCTCTACAATTTAGCTTTGGGGTTTTTCCCCTCATGGTAATGGTGTTGCAGCCTGGGCGGCCCCTCCTCTAGATCTCTGAGCCCCAATGAAGTGTACCCTTTCTCTCTCAAAACTGTTAGTAGTCCTTTGCTTTACATGCGGAAAGTGATTTAAGTGTGTGTAGAGGAATGATGAGCTAACTGCTGAACTATTTATAGGATGCATTGTGTTCTGCTAAAAGAGGGGAGGAGGATGGAGCAACTGCCCCCCCCCCCAGCCCTCCATGAACCAGATGACGTCGGGTACGGCCACACACCCTGACACAATTGTTTCCTAACACAGAGTGCTGCTTCTTCGCATGCCAATGGAGGAAGGTGCAGCATGGGTAAAGCACCTCATCTGGGCTGCTTTGCTCACTCCACATCCTCTATGATGTGGGAAGGCTTGATGTGGGCGAAGCACTTCGCAATGCCATGCACCCTCTCAATTGGGAAGGTGCCAGGCATGCTAAGGAAAATCCCTCTACTGTCTCCAGTCATTGATCAGAGATGATGGAGATGCCCTTCCCTGCCCCCTCCCCAAGACCCCAGTAGACTCCTGGGGATGAAGCTTGGGCAGGGGAAAGGCCCACAGAGGGAGTCAATGCCTCTGCAGGCTGGATGGGGAGGGTGCTGCTGCACTCATGTCCTGCTTGTGGCTTTCCTGTGGGCAGCTGGTTGGCCACTGTGTGAAGAGAATGCTGGATTTGATGGACCCTTGGACTGAGCCAGCAGGGCTCTTCTGATGTCTACAGGCTGGATTAGGCCCAGAGGCTAGAAGTTCAACTGCACTATGCTAAAGGCTGCCTAAAATTGGCACACATCTACACGGCACATAGACTCTTTTTATCTCAACATTCCATGTAACTGTAGGAGTGGAAACATATGCACAGTACAGAACTCAATGGGTTTAATGGTCATTTCCTCTTCCTGGGAACCTCTGTGGGGAGGGGACAATAACACAGAATCCTTAGCACTCTCACCAAATTCCCATTCCCAGGATTCCTTGGAGGGAAGCCATGACAAATGGTGTGGAAAACACTGGCAGAGAGAGAAAGAGAGAGAGAGAGAGAGAGAGAGAGAGAGAGAGAGAGGATGTGAATGACTACAAAAGCTAAAAGTGAGATGATGAATGTGTAGATTAGGATCCTGTTGCTTTTTCACAGGATAATAATAATAATAACAATAATAAAGTTATTTCTTACCCGCATCTCCCTCTGGATTGAGGAGGGTTACAACAATAAATAAAACACACACACACACAAAATTAAAAGCATATAAAATGAATACGTTATTAAAAGACATCTTAAAATTCAACTGGGTAGGCCTGCCGGATGGTGCATTAATGGATAGGAGTTGTCATTTTTATTTTGCTTTGCATCTGCTTTATAGCCCATCACTATTCTGTCCTCTTACATGGTTGTTTGCTTCCATAGGCTCTGTGAAAGCAGAACTATACAGGAGGTGAGACAAGACAATCCTTGCCTCTCCCCCACCTGCTTTGAAGTATTACTTACCTTGTGTAGTGTCATGATGACAGTGTGTGTTTCTTTGTTCCCTGTGTGACCTGATATTGCTACATATTACTGAGTTTGAGAGAGTGAACTCGACATGGGGATACGTTTTCGGCGGCATCACCAAGTTGTTCCGAATGCATAGTTCCACTTTAAACTACTAGCTGGTGTAACTGACATTGATTTATTGTTGTTGCTGTTACTATTATTATTTACATATCTATACTATATTATTATTTACATATCTATATACATTTCTATTAAAACCTTAAAAGTACAATGCAAAAGACAATAGAAAAGCCATTTATGTATAAAAGCAATTTAAAATAATCAACAACAGAAATCACAGGACTGGTTAAAACCTTATCATATGCTGTCAAATGCCTGGCAGTAGAGGAACATTTTAACCTGGCACCAAGAGGATGACAGTGGTGACAGGCGGACCTCAGTGGGGAGACTGTTCCAGAATTGGGAGGTTACCACCGGAAAGGCCCTGTCCCTGGTTGCCATCCAGCAAACCTCTCCCAGAGGAGGCACCTGGAGGAGTACCTCAGTTGATGATTGTCATAAGGAAACAAATATTAAATTTTATGACTCTCCACAATTTCATATTTTTAGCACTCCTGTCTGGATGCAATTTGTTTTCCTTTTGTTGATTTCAGCAGAGTTCTTGGGCTTTCTGAACATGTAATGGAAACTGAATTATTGACCATGAACCATTTTTTAAAAATATGTCTATACAAAGTTGTTAAACATGCAACAATCTATTAAATGGTACCTAAATGAGAAAAAACATTGCCCTCTTGACCAAAAGATAAAAGACCTTCATAACAGTTGCCACTTCCTTGTTACGTAGGCTGACCAGATAAAATCCAGGTCAGCGCTCATGTAACTTTAACAGTTGTAGAGAAAAGGGAATTTCAGCCAGTGTCATTTGTATGCAATTAGTTCCTGGTGAAATTCCCTCTTCATCATAACAGTTAAAGTTGCAGGGGCCCTGCCTTCTTTTGTATATGGTCACTCTAGTATAGTGCCTGCACCTTTAACTGTTGTGATGAAGAGGGAATTTCACCAGGAACTAATTGCATACAAATGACACTGGCTGAAATTCCCTTTTCTCTACAACTGTTAAAGTTACATGAGCCCTGACCTGGATTTTATCTGGTCAGCCTATTGTTACGTGAATCTAGGTTTCTTTTGACTCGGTAGAGGCATTTTTTTTTAAAAGGACTGTTTTATTAAAAGAAAAAGAGGTTAAGAAAATGTACTTCATGTTAACAACTGCTTTTATTCATGAGGGGGAAAATAGACTCTGGTTCTGCTAGATTAAATAGCTATTGCATCCCTCTTTTTTTCTATTGCAAAAGTCAGTATTGTGCCATGAGATGGAAATGGTTGTTGGAATAACAGTGTCTCCAAAATAGAATAGAGAAAGGACAAAATATTTCAGCCCAAAGGAGTCTGCCTCTTATGGTGAGAAATGGTGACTTGAAAAGAAGGGAGGAACTGACATTTAAATGTATCCTCAACTTTAGCATCTCAGTACAACTTGATATGTAGTCTTTTTTTGTGTCATCAACATTTCTTAAAATATGCATTGATCTTATTCAATTGATACCTCTATGGATCTGATGGCTATTTTGTCTTTCTGTGGAATGAAACACTGTGGGAAAAGGCAGTGAAGAATTTTCATAGCAGAAGAATTTAGAGTCTGTTAAGTGGATGGAAGCAGTGGTGCCCAAATTGGCCTGCTGAATCTGAAAGAAGCCCTCTCTGGTTTTGTTTTTTTAAAAATAACCTGTGTAACTGAAACCAGCCTTACACAGGTATTGTCCAGCCACTGTGGATCTTAAAGGGTACAGAAATACATGGCCCCTTATGCATTTCCAAAAGAGAGGACAGAGATTTGCGTATGCTAACTTATATGGCTAGATGCAAATTTAGATATTTAATTTAAATAGAAACACATCACATCTCTCCATAGAGGGAAGATGGTGATCAGAGGAGCAACTGAACTGAGTCCAGGTGCTAACTGCTGATGGGCAACTTCAAGGCCCATTTAAGTTCTCTTTCTTTATGGTAATTTATTTTTAAACTGGATGTGTGCTAGATAACCTTTGAAATACAGGATGTCTCTGCTTTTCAGCTTGAGGTCCGAATTGGTATTGGGAAACTACATCAGCAGACGTATGCCTGCAGTGGGCGGGCCTCCATTGACACCTGTGGAGATTTTTAAAAAGCCTAAATGCAGCATAGGTTGGGGGTGCAGGCAAAGTGTTATGTCTGAGACTGGAGATAAGGCAGGGAAGCTATCATGCCAGATGGAGCCTGCTAGCTTCCCTGCCAAATGGCAGTCCACCTCTAGAGGACTGTCCTCTTAAAGTAGGGTGCATGGCCTCCTTAAACAGAAGACCGTTTTGCCACTGGGCACTACTTAAAAACCATCCTTTGTGGTGGTGCTAATCAAGTGAGGAACTAGTTCCTCACAGGTCCAGCCAAACAGTAAATTGAGCTTCACTGCATTCCAATAACTACAGGAGAACAAAGGCATGGTAACGTTCAGTTCCCTGTGTGGCTGGAGCCTTCAGATTATTGGCCTCCCCCATGGTTAGCGCTGCCTTGTGGGATGTTTTTAAGACGTAAGTACTGGTCTGACACTTATTCAATCCATGGTGCCATGAGATGGTGAGAGTAATTGAGGCTAAGGACTATCACCAGAGAAAGCTGTCAAGCAGGGCCAGACCAAGGTATCACCTGAGGCGATGGACAAGATGGTGCCTCTCCACACACACCTCTTCTACGTATAAAAGCTGACCAGACTGGAAATTGAATCTTACCAACACTGGCAATGGGGAAACGGCCCCCACTGCGCGGGAGGGCAACAAGCTAGCAGGTTGGGTGGCACACACAGTTCTGTCAGTTCCTTGACTCTCAATGTTGGCTGCCTCAGGGGGCTTCCTCACTCTGTCTAATGGTAGGGTTGGTGCTGCAGTCAAGGGAGTACCAGGAAAATCCATTTCTCTTTTAGTACGTGCCCTGGAATGTTATCCTGCAACCTTGAAGCAAGGATGAGAAACTGAAGAGAGGTGCTAAAAATACTTTCCCTACGAGTTGGGAAGAAGAAGGACCAGCATCTGAGAGAACTATCTAGGAATCTGTAGTTTTAAAGAAAATTAAACCTACAAAGCATGATTTATGAACAGCTGAGTTCTACTTGAGAAAGGGACCTTTCCTTAAACCAAGGGCACAGAAACGCAGCCCGGGGGTCAAATCCAGCTCTCTGGGCTTTCCCGATGGCCACACCTCCTTCCCATGAACCCACCCCTTTTACCCCAACCACCAATCATTTGGCAGCTTCCAGGCTTTTATGCAATTGCTTCCCATTCTAAAAGGTTGAAATCTTTCTCCTACAGTTACCAGCAGTAAGAGGTTTAAGCTAAAACAAGCTGACCCCTTTGTGTTTGGCCCCGCCCACCACTGGACTGTGAATCCAAGAGTTTCTCCAAGTGGAATTCAGCCTTTGAGCTGAAAGAGGTTCTACACCTGTGCCCTAGATTATCTCACAATAGCAGGGATGTGACTTTGCATGATCTAGGGGAAGAGCCATGGTGGGCTGGTTACAGCCTGTAGGCCTAACATTGCCCTGCGCTAAACAAATCCGTATGAGGTGGGTTGTTTTTCGGAGCTATTTTATTTACTTCTTCAAAGGGAAGATCCTTTTATTCTTACGTTCTGGGCTGTGCTTAGCAACAGAGTTCAGAATTGTATCTATTCCTCATGCACTATATATACCTCTTTGAATCAAACGAAAGTGCTTCAGTTCGCTAGGGGGAGCTCTTGCTATTATTTCGAAGCAGGAAAGAAAAGAAAGAGAGGCAGGCAAACTCCTTGTTTATGGGAGGAAATGTTGTAATATTTGGAGTTGTTTAGTAGCAAAACCGGTATCAATCTCGCACTATTAGAAATAGCTGCTGGAATGAAATTTTATTTAAGCACAGGGTTAATAAAGGTAAACCTGCAATATATATTTTGTGTTGAGGAGTTGTAATAGTTCCTCCAACAGGTTCTAGGTAAATAAATAAAAATATTTAGATCATGGTAAGGGAAGACAAAAATGACGAAGATGATAAGGGTCATCAGTCCCTCCTCTCTAGGAGGAATTACACACATACACAAGCACATCCCTTTCTCTACAAGGAATTCAAAGAACAGATCAAAAATGTATTATGTTTTCCCAGTTTATTATTGCTCTGTGAAATGACACACACATACACATTGGCTGGGTTGTCAGTCTTACAGCTATGAGCAGGCTTAACGATTTCCTGCTGCAATTCCCTAAATGCTGAGTCAGTGGGAGACAAACTTCAGTTGGAAGCACCAGCTTTTGCAATGCAATGGCAAACACTTGTATGGCTGATTAGTTTTATAGTTGGATGTACAGACCTTGGCTGGCACCAATTTTTGTATGAACTGGAAAGAGAAACCTACTTCCCTCCCACCCTTCTGTCCTTGGATGTTCAATGTTTACTTCTACAATGGTAGTGGTTATTGCTAGGGCTGTGCACAACCCTCCGACTCGCCTTGGAGGCCATTTTGGAGCCTCCGAAACAGCCCTGATTCAACTCAGGGCACATCAGGGAGTGCCCTCCTCACCTCAGTGCTGAAGCAAGATTGGGCCCTCCCAAAGTGACTCAGACTTGCAAGTTCCTGGGTGCTGGCTGTGGGGCTGGCACCCAAGAAAGCCAGGCACAAGGCTGACTGGGAGCCCATGGGACTCCTGACTCCCCATTCCCTGCTCATAGCCCCCTCACCCCCCTTTGCAGCCCCATTGCCCCTTCCCCCAACCCCCAACAGAGCAACATTCGGGACTTACCTGTAAATCACGTCCTCCTCCCAGAGAGCCGAGCCACGATTTAAAGTTAAGATCACAGCAGCTCTATGTTTTTACTATATCTATGGCCACAAACTATGGCAGCCATAAAGAAGAATGGCTTTCTGGGAGGAGGACACAATTTACAGGTACGTGGCAGGGGGAACCTGCCCTCTGGCAAGCATGATGGACAAACACCCTTTCTCCCAACTTCGAAACTGCAGAGGCAGGCAAGAGCCATCCTGCCACTGGCCCAGTAAGTGTGTGTGTGTGTGTGTGTGTGCATTGGCCCTGTTGTACAAAGGCACTCAGGCCACCTTCAACCAACAGTGTCCTAGCCATCATGCCCTCTTTGCTGGGAGAGGGCTGGGGTTGCCAGGCAAGGGACTGGCAACTACAATATTTGGCTTGGTCAGCAAGGCCAGCCAAACTGTAGACTGCTCATTATGTGTAAAAGAAAGATGTAAAAGAAAGTTCATTGAGGATGGAAAAAAGATGACAATGAACGATGCCGACACCTGCTGTAAGTGCAACACAACTCAGATGGTAAATACATTTTAAAGTTTTATTTTAATGTCAGTAGTGTAATTAGTTTGCATGAAACGTCTGCTAACATAGAGGGTGTCATAAGCTTTGCCTTTGCTAAGTCTTAATAGATGTTACTGCCCCTTTAATAGAAAATCAAATGAAACTCTGGGGAATAGAGACTCCAAAGCTAGATTTACACTTCTGCTTTATTGAAGTGCACTGCTAACTGTTGGGGCACAGTACACATTCCATATATTATTATTATTATTATTATTATTATTATTATTTACATTTATATACTACCCCATAGCCGAAGCTCTCTGGGCGGTTTACAAAAATTAAATGATTGAACATTAAAAAGTAAATATACAAAATTTAAAATCATAAAACATAAAACAGCTGATATTTAAAACATTTTAAACCTGGTCACAAAGTCAGTTAAAACCTCAACTTAAGCTGTTAAAATGCCTGGGAGAAAATAAAAGTTTTGACCTGGTGCTGGAAAGATAACAGTGTTGGTGCCAGGCGGGCCTAATAGGGGAGATCATTCCATAATTGGGGGGGCCACCACAGAAAAGGCCCTCTCCCTTGTTGCTGTCCTCCGAGCTTCCCTCGGAGTAGGCACCCGGAGGAGGACCTTTGATGTTGAGCGTGTTGTACCGGTAGGTTCATGTCGGGAAAGGCGTTCCATCAGGTATTGTGGGGTGCCTCTACAAGAGTGATTTAAAGCTCTTTCAGGGCGCATTACAGATTTTACCTCTACAAGAGCGGAGCGCAAATGGGGGTTGAGGCGCTTTTTATCTCCGATTATTCTCATTATCGAATGTGCGTTAAATAGCGACTTAAAATTTGCCGCGGGAGTTAAAGCACCTTATGCCCATGTAAACATGCGATTCTCCACATGTAAACAACTTTAAAGCGCATTTCATACAGCCTGTAATGCGCTTCACCGCCTCATGAATAGGCATTAGGAGTAAATGCGCTTAACTGTAAATGCGCATAATTGGGCAGCCGGGCATTAAAGCGAAATCTTGTAGAGGGGACCGTGGTCCCAAGCCGTGTAAGGCTTTATAGGTTAAAACCAGCACCTTGTATCAGGCTCGGAAACATGCAGGCAGCCAATGCAAGCGGGCCAGAATCAGTCTTATATGTTCGAATCTTCTGGCCCCTGTTACCAATCTGGCCGCTGCATTTTGCACAAGCTGCAGCTTCCGAACTGTCTTCAAAGGCAGCCCCACGTAGAGCACTTGCGGTAATCTAACTTGAAGGTTACCAGAGCATAGTCAACTGAAGCCAGGTTATTCCTGTCCAGATAGGGGCGTAGATGGGCCATCAATCAAAGTTGGTAGAAGGCACTCCGGGCCACCGAGACCGCCTGAGCCTCAAGTGACAGAGATGGTTCTAGGAGAACCCCCAAGCTACAAACCTGCTCCTTCAGGGGGGGTGCAACCCCATCTAGAACAGGTTGAACACCCTCCATCCGGTCAGAGGAACCCCCCACTAACAGCATCTCTGGTCCCCTCCACAAGGATTCGCTTTTGCGCCCGGTTAGGAGATTATGCACACTATCCCTGAAGCGCCTTTACGCCTAATACCTCTGCACGAGAGGCGGTGACAAAAGGCGCTCCCCTTCCCTCTGGCAGGCTGTGGGCAGCAGGCGAGCGCTCCTCCTTCTCGCCTTCCTTTACCCCCTCTTCTTCCTCCTCCTCCTCTCGCCGGGCCCCCCGCCGCGGGTGCCGGGGATCACAGAGAGCCCGCCGCCGCCGGCACCGCCACCTCCGTCCCCGAGTGCTCGCGCCCCATGCAACGCGCGCGGCGGCAAGAGCAGGAGGCACCCCTTTGGCATTCCCGCTCCCCACCCCTCGGTTTCACCGGAGAGAAATAGTCAAGTGCGCCTTTCGTGGGGGTCCGTTTCCCAGCCTCCCCTCCCCCTTCCCCAAGGAAAACATTCTCCCACGGCCCCTTCTCATCCCCTCCCCCAAGAGTTGCTCCCCGTACCTGCGTGGCTCATCTTCCGGAGTCTCCCCCTGCGCAGCTCGCCCTCTCTTGCTCTCCCCCTCCTCGTCTCGCCGGCTTCAAATCATGTTCCCGGCAGCCAGGCGCTTAGACTAGCTCCCTCCGCCGGAGCCCCCGGGGTTGCTGAAGTTCAGGTCGGGGCATGGAGCGATCGGAAAGGGGGTGAGGAAGGAAATCTGCGCCGTTGCAGCCGGGGGAGGGCTTTTGACAGCGGCGGCAGCAGTCAAAATGCGCTTTAATGGACGGAGCAAAATAAAACTCGCTAATTAACGTGCATTCGATAATGCACACAATCGGGGAGATAACGCGCCTCTGCACCCCATTTGCACTCCTCTCTTGTAGAGGTAATTTTTTAATGAGACTTGAAAGAGCTTTAAATCGCTCTTCTTGTAGAGGTAAATTTTTTAATGCGCCTTGACAGAGCTTTAAATGCCTCTTGTAGAGGCAGCCTCAGTCTTGTCTGGATTGAGTTTCAGTTTATTAGCTCTCATCCAGTCCATTGTCACAGTGTTATTTTCTGCTTCTTATTCCACATTATCCAAAATACCACAACAAATGTCATTGTGTGTCTGATGAGATATAAATGCGCAAAAGGGATATAAGAACATAAGAAGTGCCATGCTGGATCAGATCAAGGTCCATCTTGTCCAGCATTCTGTTCACAAAGTAGCCAACCAGCCATTGGTCAGGGACCAACAAAGCAGGACATGATGCAACAGCACCCTCCCACCCATGTTCCCCAGCAACTGGTGCACACAGGCATACTTCCTTGAATACTGGAGATAGCACACAACCATCAGGGCTAGTAGCCATTGATAACCTTCACCTCCAGGAATTTATCCAACCCCCTTTGAAAGCCATCTAAATTGGTGGCCATTACTACATCTTGTGGTAGTGAGTTCTGTAATTAACTATGCACTGCAGAAAAAGTACTTCCTTTTATTTGTCCTGAATCTCCCACCAATCAGCTTCATGGGATGACCCCGGGTTCTAGTATTTTGAGAGAGAAAAATGTCTCCCTATCCACATTCTCCATACCATGCATACTGTTGTCCACTTCTATCATGTCTCCCCATTAGCCTCCTTTTTTCCAAGCTAAACAATCCCAGTTGTTGTAACCGTCCCTCATAGGGGAGATGCTCCAGCCCCTTAATCATTTTAGTTGCCCTTTTCTGCACTTTTTCCAGCTCTATAATATCCTTTTTTCGCGTCACCATGATGGGATCATAATGATTTGACACAAGGATGCTTCCAGGCTCTGAGCACTACCAATCAAAAGACATTGTGTACCTCTTCCATCTTCCCTCCTTAACAGCTGTGTGTGAAGTAGAAGAAAAGATGAACAACGTGATGGACAAACACAAGAGGATCTCAAGAAGAAGATGTCATCTGAACCTCCATAAAATTCTGTAAATGAGGCAGGTCAATTGCACAATTGTCTGGATGCACCCCAAGGCAGTAGTGCTAGAAGTCTGAATGGGTGCTGTAGTTTAGTTTAGTTTAGTCTAGATCACTGCTGAGATGATAATGTGTTTCAACAATACAACTTTGATTTTCTGCATCTCTCCAGACTGGAGTTTAACACAGGGAGGCATAAAACGGCAACAAGAAATGTAATCTTAAATACAGTGCCTCTCTGAAAGCCACACTTGCTTTGTCCATGGAAGGTTTTTTTCCCCTAATGTAGGGGAGGTAAAGTAAAATTTCAGTTGTACATTTTTCCACGCAGTACGGCACTGACGGAAAGACACAATAAAACGTAAATAGTGCAATATGGTGCAATATAAAACAAATATACTTAATAACCTAAAGAACTGTGTGTTTTATTGACTGTTTTATTATTTGGTAAATGAACTTTTATAGTAACTGAACAGCAAAGAGAACCATGTTCTCTGCTACAGATGAGCCACATTTGAAGAGCCAATGGATCGGTTCTGTACTAAATTATTATTTAAAAGACAGTGTGGAAAGTCTCAAATTATTTCTATAAATGCACACAATACACTGCCAACTAGTGTGAACTGGCCCCATGTAGGCCTTATATCTTAATGTGTGTGTTGTCCAATCTATGCATAGCTGAGAAGCTGGGGCCCACTCAGTTAATCATACTCAGGGTGCAATCTTATCTGCAGGCACATCAGCCTCTGAACTTGGAGGCATGGAGCTAATCTTCACCTCCATGCTTCTCCCACTCTGCAGTTTTGCTAGATAGACATTTTTGCCTGTCTAGCTAGGGCTCTGCGGAGGTGGAGGGAAGGAGGCTGGGGTGAGCTGGGGATAGCTCGCATCCCCCCACTTCTCCAGTCCCCTTCCCTCCCTGCCCATAGAACCACCCCTTTCCCTCCTCTCCAAGGTCTCCGATCCCGGATCCCGGAATCCAAACTATTCTAAGGCTCCTCAGATGTTGTCTAGGGGCCATAGAATTGCTCTCTTAGGGTGCAAAACAGCCCTAGACAGAAAAAAGCCTTATAGCTCCCAGCACTCCCTAGCATGGTTGGCTAGAGAATGCTGTGAGTTGTAAGACATTGTTCTGTCTAAACATGCACAGGACTGTCCCCTAAGAACTCTCTCATTTTGCATTTCCCCTCTTCAGTGGATAGGTCTGCAAAATTGATGCAATCTGCCATTTTGCATGGATCCTGAGATCCATATCTTGCATATGGTCCCTTTCCACACTAGGCGAAACGCCTGGGATGGACCCCAGCTGTTCCCTGTGAGTCCGCATGACGCACAAGGCGTACCGGGAGTGGGGGATGGGCATGGGACATTTCCTGGTTCCCCAGAACCAGAAAAATCCCAGATTGTTCTGCGGTCCCGGGAACCTTCTCTTCTGCCGCTCCCAGGCTGTGGAATGGCCTGCCGGAGGAGATTCGACAAATTAGCAGTCTTCTGGAATTTAAGAAAGCCGTGAAGACTGCTCTCTTCCGGCAGGCCTATCCAGTTTAATTTTAAGATGTTTTTAATAATGTATTTGTTTTTATCTGTTTTAACGGTTTATCTATTTTATTGTTTTTATATTTGTATTTGGTGTTGTTCCCCGCCTCGATCTAGATGGAGAGGTGGGTTAGAAATGAAATAAATAAATAAAAATAAATAAATAAACTTCCCGGGACCATGGAAGAATGTGTCTGCCTGCCCCGGTTCTGCTGTGCTTACTTGCGATTAAGCACTGCAGAACCAATGGCCACGTAGTTGCATTGCGCGACTCCATGGCCATCAGGAGAGAGGGGGTTATCACATTCACCATGGGTTCCCCCCCCCCCCCCCAATACTTACAGTTGCACTGGAGCGCAGGAGCTCTATTCCTCTTTGAAAAAAACACAACGAAATGGCAGGCGCGACGTCAGATGACTCGGGATGTCGCGCCCTGATGTGTATTGAACGGGACGAACCCAGAAGTGGCTACTTCCAGGTTCACAAGCTCCCGGCCCTCTACACCCCTCTGGTGTAGAAAGGGCCATGGATGGGACCACTGTGTAGTGTTGTCATCCTTCTTCTAAGTCCGTTATTTAATCCCTGTGAGCAAAGGAGGATGGGCATATTCAGGAGAGGCTTTCTGCCCATTTATTCAACTTGGCCTCTCTTGCTTGCTCATGCAGTTGCATTCCTGTGCATATTTTCAGTACAACTGGCTGCAATTTGTCTAGATTTCCCTGTTTGAGCATTGTAGGGCTGAATAATTTGTCAGAGGGTGAATTGGAAAATGCCAGAGAACAATGTCCATGATGTTGAGGAACGAGGTGTATGCTGTTATTATAGAAACAGAAGAGCTGCACATCTGACAGGGACATGGGAACCAGGACAAGGCAAAAGGTAAACATGTCATCTGAACCTCATCACACATTTTGCAATATGTGATGAGGTTCATTGATCCGAGATCTTTTTTTATAGTTGTTTATAAAGTTGTTTATAGTTGTTTTTACGTCACATGTTTTTGCGGTTTAAAATTTTGTATATTGTTTTTAATCATTTTAATCTTATGTAAACCGCCAGAGAGCTTCGGCTATGGGGCAGTATAGAAATGTAATAAATAATAAAATAATAATAATAAACGAGCACCCAACAACATCAGCTAAATCCACCTTAAAATGCCCCTGAAAAATTTGCAGCTGAATTTGCAATGGCAGCTGGTGCTCTGCAAATGAAGTGGTGCTCAAATCTGGGCCTCCATTTCTAGCCACCCACCATGCCCTTCTCATCTACCCCATCGCCTCAAGATTATCCACTATTCTTCAGTGTGCGGACTCTATGTAAATGGAAGCACAACAGCAGCCAAGGACTTGCTGACTGAATCTGGATCCGTGTTCAAACTGCTTCCAAATACATCAGTAGCAATCTGGAAACAGTTTTTCTTCTATAAGCAGAAAATTGGCAGCCAACACATACACTGAAGGGTAAACTAGTTGTACAAAAACAAAATCACCACCCAAAACATATCTTGAAAGGTAAACTAGTTGCATAAGAACAAATTCTCAAAGCTGCTTAACCCTAATGGATTCATCCCTGTACATGTCTAGCATAGAGGCTTAGCCAACTAAAGTAGGACACTCTGGCTGAGTTCAGATGACACTTTAGGCAATGGGGGGGGGGGGAGAGGCAACTGATGGTTCTTTATTTTTGCGGTGCTCGACACACGGCACGTTGCGCGGCTGAAAGTCCCGGCCTCATGAGAAGCAATGGGTTTCCGATAAACAATGGAGCAGCCCGTTGTTTTTCCCTGTTGTTAAACAATATACCATCCGTTGTGTGCGCCCCCCCCCCAGCACGACATAATAATCAACACAACAGACAGTTGCCTCTTTCCCCCTCCATTGCCTAAAGTGTCGTCCAAACTCAGCCTCTATCTAACAAGATAGGTTATAGCTCTACCTACTGATGGAACAGACTAATTACTCCCTCAGCTAGTACTGTATTAATTTTATTCACCTGTTTTGGCCAGTTCTTTCCTTGTTTTACCACTGGCTGCCTCTCTGCTGCTAGTTTTTCCTAGCAGCTGGGAGGTGGAAGAGCAGGGAAAAGTAGCTGCAAGGGGAGAATCAACCAGTGATCAATGGAAATATATTGTCATCTCCTCCTTCCATATGCTCCCTTTCTCTTTCGCCACTACTTTTATTTGCCTGTCAACAGGAGGCATTCAGAATTCTTCACTTTGGATCCTGCCTGTTCTTCATGTGGCAAGCATAATTTATAGCCAGGATCTCAGATGCTATGCTGAAGTATACGTAACACAAATCTCTATGATTCAAGCAAGGAAACCAGGCTACAAGTTGCATCAGTAGGCAGAAAGCAAATCAAGGAAGCCATCCAAGATTATAAACCAATCTGATATAAGGAGTGGGGGGGAGAGCCTTCCTGATCCTAGAAATTACCATTACTTAGAAGACTTATAGGCTTGGGAGAAATTTTTGAAGAGTTTTTTTTGGGGGGTGTTTCCTTCATGCCTGGTTTTTGGAGTGGTGGGGCTGTGTTCGTTTGTTTGTTTGTTTGTTTACCTGCAACACCGTAATTGTACATTGCTGTTGGCCAAACTGCCCATCAATTGCCACAGTTGGAGAGAACTGAGAGGAAAACCAGCTGGAGCAAAGTTGATTGGATGAAGGCCAGCAGCTATGTTTGGATGGGTGCGCTTGGTGCAATGGTTTGCTTGGTAAAAGGCCACAGGTATGTACCAGGCAGTACTCAATAGTTTCCGAAGCTAAGTACAGCACTGGCCGCAGAAATGTGAAGTTACAAACAGTTTTCTCAGTTTGATTACCAACTCAAAGGATATCACCAACAAATAAGGCTCACCGTGGTAATGAAGGCGAAAGAGCATGTGTCATAATGCCAGAGGGCTACTTGTCATAGTATATTTGTGGGGCCAGAATTCAGCCATATTCAGTACTTACCTTCCTTTAAAGTCATACTCACAACCACTGCTTTGTGATTGGTCCCTGTTAAGCTTGATCATCATTGACCATATCTGTACTTCCTGTATTTCATTTCCCTCTGACCACGCTGTTTACAATACCACCACCACCACCATAAGTGTGTGTGTGCATGTGTGTGCCTATGTATATATTTATATATGATTGGATAACACTTCATACATCTGCTGAATTATTTGATTGATTGATTGCATTTCTATACCACCCAATAGCCAAAGCTCTCTGGGCAGCTTACGAAAATTTAAACCATTAAAACCATTAAAAATATAAAACAAACAACAGTATAAAAACATAATATAAAACACAGTATAAAAGAATTAGACTCTAGTTCATGGAACCTTATGCCATAATACATTTGCTAGTTTTTAAGATGCCACAGAACTTCCTCATAAGTCATCAGGGTTGGCATTCTTGGGCAGCTGCTCAGGCCTGCGCACCGGAGAAGGACCCCCACTGATTGCTGACCTGATGCTGCTCTTTGCGAATGCCCCCACTTTCTCAGGCCCAAGTCCGGCCATATCCCAGAGGGAGGCTTACAGGCAAGTGAGTGGTGAAAGTGGTCTCCTGAAACTCCTTTCATTGGCTGGGTCACTTACCTGCAAGCTCTCGGCTTGGCAAAAGGGTAGTGAGGAATAGGAGCCTAGGAGGAGCAGCCCACGGATGATCAGGAGGGCCACCCAGAGTATCTTGCTGTGCCAGTCCCCCAACACCTCCCACACACCTAAATGCAGCTCTGGTACTTCTCATGGTGAGAGATCGGGAAGGCACTCAAGGGATCCGCTTTACTAGTTTACAATAAGACTAAACACACAATGGTGTCTGGGTGGTAGGGAAGGGGGGGGGGAAAGCAGAGAAAGATTTAAGTGGGGACAAGAGTTAGATTGCACCGCCTAGTGTAAAACTATATACACATCAATCACACTGGGCAGGCATGTATTAAATTTATCTAATGTCTCTTCGCAAAGAGCTTCTCTAAAGAGGGTAAAATGCCACCTTGCAACAAAGGGAGGCAGGTCTGATCCCCATGTGTCTACTCAGAAGTAAGTCTCAGTGTGTTCAATGGGACTTACTCCCAAGTAAGTGGGATGAGGGTTGTAAACTGACAGCAAAATCTGACTTCTATTCAGAAGTAGGTCCTGGCTGTTCTGGGGGCTGCGAGGAAAGAGACAAAAACAAGACTCCCCCTCCCCACACATGCAGGCAGGGAGGGAGGCAATCCCTCAATTCAACCATGTCTATGTCTGCCGTATAAAGGAGCCTCGGGAAGCAGCAGGACCTTGTCACCCCTCTCCTCTCGTGCAATCCAAGTCATATAAATCTCACCAAAGAAACAGGAAGCACAACAGCAGTGGGAAAACAACGGGATTTCCCTTCCTGTAGAGAAACTCCAAGACTTGAAACTCTGGAATGAGCAAGATGGCCCAAACTTTAAACATCAAAGGCAGGAAGCGTCTCTGAGTCACACAGTGAGCTGGGATTTTTTTTTTTAAAGTGTGAACAGCAACATCTTTCCCCCAAAGCATTTCTAGCCTGTCAGTCTAGGGAATGGCAACATTCTGGGGGGTGATAAATGGAACTGACTATTCATTAAAAATAGGTGTTAAGGTTAGCTTCTAGATGCCATGCTCAAGTAGGTCATAGCCCTTGAACACAGAATGGTGTGAACTGCTCAATGTTGCAGGTCATCACTTGGATGCAGTGTGGGAACCCTGGGGCAAAGGGGACCATAAAGGATGTCATAATTCAAATTGAGCGTTCCTAAATCTATTTTTTTGTCGGACAAGCTGAACTTAACAAGAGGCTTCCCTCCACATATAGGACTTTATCACACCTACTATTTCCCCCTCCCCCCCCCAGGTTGTTTCTGCGGCTTCCCCCTCCTTCGTATTTGAGTCTAGCATTTTGAATCACACGTGGTCAGTATTGCTGCGATACCTCACCTTGGCCTGTTGAACTTTGCCTGTTTCAGACTTTGCCCATTGAGGGATAAATCGAAACAGAAACTAAAGCCTGTGACCTCAGGGTGAGAGAGCAGCAGGAGGGGGACAACTTCATGCAAACCCAGCGCTGAAGAAGTGGAGCAAAGTCAAGGTGGGTGTGCTTAAAACTGCCCGTGTGATAACGACCATAGGCACATGCGGGCATGCACACACAGAGGATGGAGCTCCACCACACTACACAACTGAATAGTGCCTATCAAATCAACTCCATGACACTCAGTCCATCCCATGTATATGGTTCAGCCAGACTTGCAGGATGGCAAAAAGAAAGCTGCCATTTCTCCAAGTCTGTCGCATGGCATGACCTTCAAAGTCTACACGTGGCAGTTGTTACCCTTAGTAAAAGAAATCTTGCAATAGATGAGAAGTCTCTGCCCTATGGCAAAAACGTGGCAAAACCTGTATAATTGTGAAAGCTGTTTTGATTAGAGAGACAATTATTGTGATTTCCCTCTGTGTAGTGTGTGTGTATTCTACTCATTAATGAATATGTTGTATAATTTCGCATTTTGATATACAGGACCTTTCTTTTCTTTTCATTGCTCAAGACCTCTCACTCAGAAATGCAGCTTTATTCTCTCCTCCTCCTCCTCTTCCTCCTCCTCTTTTTCTTCTAAAAATATATGTAACTTTAGACTTCTGCACTTTGCAGTTCTTGCTTGCTTTAGAATTTCAGCCATTCTGGGACAACAGTTATCTCTTTATTCAGACATGTCCGCTAGCCCTCACTTTCTGCAGGATGCATGCCTTATCCACTTCCAAACATGAGCAAGACCTCAATTAAAGGAGTCACAGTTCAAATCGCTCCTTTTTAATGATCAGCAGAGCTATTACATTCCCAAGGGAGTCCTGGGGTATATGGCCCCTTTCAGTCCCCATGCTCCAGAAAATAGGAAGGATAGCTCCTCCTACTGTGGCTTCCTTCTCCCATTTTAGGGTCTGAAGAACTATTCCATATACACATAAGTCAGCACAGACATGTTCTTGAAATCATTGGGGAGTTACAGGAAACTGGGGGGGGGGTATCGTCAGCCTGTTGTCAAATAGCGTAACCCAAGAAGACAACTCTAACCTTTCAAGAGACCATCCTCTAGCAGAGTCAAAGAAGCTGAGAAAGGCTTGCTTGTTGTTTAAACATTAGAACAGCCTTCCCTAACCTGGTGGCCTTCAGTTGTGTTGAACTGCCACTCCCATCATTGCCAAGCACATCTGGAGAGCACATCTGGCAATGGTGGAAGGCCACTTGGTCATTTTCCATACCACTTCCTTGGTGACTTAATGATGCTGTCCTGACTTTTGTTTTTAGATTTTAGCTGTGTCTTGATTGATGTGTGTGTGTGTGTGTGTGTGTGTCTTATTTGGGAACTTTCTTTATGCAAAGTTCTTTTAACAAATTCCTTTAACCTGCCTCCAACAAAATATATTAGACTTAATTCTGACCCACTCCCAGCTTTAACAAACATACTAAACTATTAATTAACCACTAAATGTGATTTATCTCCCCTTGGGTTTCAAGTTGCTCGATGGATCGGAGAACATTTTTGTTGACTGTGAACTGCGGAACTAACTGTGGGTTAATTGCATGCCTGTCTTTCTGAATTAAATGTGATGAAATACATGGATAGCACTCCGATCAAGGAAAATGCTTGAGAGGTTGTTGTTTTTTAAGTGAAAAGATTTATATTTAGATTTTGATGCAGATACAGTACTATGAACCAAGTCTGTCAACAATAATTATTCCTTTGAGATACTGCTATAGAACTGGCTCTTGGATTGTTAGCATAAAACAGTAAGGGAACCATGATTTAACCTTCTCTAAGTGAGAATTCGTTTCACAGTTTCGTGATGATGCTAAGTTATGCAGGTAGTTGCATCTTGATGCTAAATTGCCATCTCTCTTTTGACACAAACTGTCACATCAAGCTTTGCTCCAGTTCAGTGGGTGATCAGTCTGTCGAACTCATTTTGACCCAGTCATCTTCTTGAAATCCAGATCTTTTTAAAAAATCCTCTTCTAGTATTGCGAGAACTCCTTTTCTCAGTAATAAAAATCACACACATCTTTGACATATAAGAGACTTTGTCATTGAATTGTTAGGCATGCTGCACAGTGTATATTATATTGCTAGATTGTATATGTGGCCCAGGCTCAATCGTGCAACTGTCAGGATCAATGCGGTTGCCAAACGGTTAACGTTGGTAGTCACTACCAAAACCTGGACTTAATTAATGTCTTCTGTAACAGGGCTGTTGAAACTATTTTGACCTGAGGGCTGAAGTTCATTTCAGAGATGCTCTCAGGAGCTACATTCAACTTGTGGGTGGGGCTGAATGTCCTACTTCCCCTGGAGGACTCAAAACATCTGTAAATCATTTTTGAACTTTGGGAAAAAGCTGCAGAGACAACCAGAGACAATGAGGTCAATTGGAAATACCCAGCCCCTTGCCTCGTCCTGCTCTCCAGACATTTTACCTTTGTAAATCTGCATGACAGGAAAGGAAGAGTTACTCAAAATGATGTCAGCAGTACAACTGGAAGCTGATACCAAGGGGGTCTATATCTAGAGAACAAGGGGGAGAGGCGCCATGATTAGGCAAGTAAGAGGGTATAGGGAGGAGGTTGGCCCTGTGCTTCCTAGGCATGAAGTTCAGGGGACCTGGATTGCGACACAATGCTCATTTTCTGTTCTGGGCCATGAAAGCAAAGGTAGATGTCATATCAGGACCTTGGACAGAGCACTGCAGGAGCTGTGGGCTAGAGTATGCTCCTATAAGAAGCTGTTGTCCCAGCAAAGGACTGTAGTCAGCTTAAGAAGGCTGGCAGCACCTGGTCTTTTAGTATCTCCACTCCTACTAGAAGATGACTTTGCTGCAGCTTGATGGGAGAAAACATCAGAGAAACTGTCCCCCCCCCCAAACCAGTCCACAGGCTCAGAAGAATTATGTGTCCTGAGAGCTTTTTCCCTGCCCTTGTAGGAACCAATAAAGGGGTGGTGTCTGTTTCTGAGGTTTCATGCTCCTGTATGACTGAGGGACAGGGAAAGCAGCAAAGGAGTCATCCCCAGAGTCACATGATAGGAAAGCTACATCCTCAGGCCTGGAAGGTATAGAAGCAGATACTGTGGGCTCCTCCTGAAATGGAGGGTGACCTGTGACCCATATGCATCTAAGTCCTCAGAACCAGGGGCATGACATGCTCCACCCAGTCATCTTTTCTTGCCTGCCTTTTTCAGCACTTGGTGGCCAAATAGTGAAGCTGGTGTTGAGCAGCAGAAGAGAAGAGGGAATGGGCAGGAGGGAGGAATAGGTCAATCCTCCCTCCTTCCTACCCCATCCAAATTTCGGGGAGCCAAACATTGCTGATCCTGGCAGGTGCAGCATATGTACACGGGATGTGGAATGTTGCACCCTGCTGTGGGAGAAACAAAGGGTCTGAAGTTCACATGCTACAACAACCTGGTGTATTGCTACAGCCTCCAAACCCCCCATGTGCCTGCCCTTTGCACATGAGGAGCCCCCTATTTTTTAGTATTTTACATGTTAATATAGTGAGGAATGAACATGACAATGACTGTGCGTGCTTCTGTATCAAGATAGAAATTATTCTCTACCTCTGTCAATATGCTCTAAAATGTCAATGGCATCTCTTGATTCTTACATGCTGTTGATATTATTGTTGTCATTGTTTCCTGACACTATTTAAGGAACATTTCAGAATCTAATTAAGAGCGGTTTGTCCTACAGTCCTGTCTCCAAGTTCAAAGATAATTGTCATGAGTCAGATAGTGTGGTTGATGGCCGTAGTTTGCTCAAGAATGGTGTTGCAGGTTGTGTTAAAAGCAACAGAGTTCCATTGTACTTGGCCAGTTTTCATCAAAATTGCAGGAGAAGGATACATACTGGAGATGTTTCAAAGGAGCAAATCCAGAGGAGCAAATCCTAATGCCTGAAGGAGCTAGGTGAAAAGAAGACTCAAGCCAAGATATGGCAACCTTTTAAAATCTTACAAATCCAATTGAATCTTTGCTAGTGAAAGGCCAGAGAGCAGGGCTTCTGATGCAGAGCTTGGGCAGCTTCATTTGAGTGAAGATGGCCTCTTAGGATTACAGTCTTTAATGGCCTAGGACAATGGTTGGCTGGGGAATGCTGGGGATTGTAGTTGTAGAAGGTTATGGTTAACAGCAGCACTTCAAACTGAGCTTGGAAACAAACTGGTTACCAGTGTAATTGATGCAACACACTCTCAGAACAAGTAGTGGAGTCAAGAAGCTTAGTTTTTGGGTAGAATAGGAACAATCCTCCTCTCTCAAAGCATTTTCTGACTACATAATACCTCCAGCTCCCGAGAAAGTTGCTAGGGTAGCTCCATAGATAAGAGACAGCTACTTGCATTGAATCAAAAGCAACAGTATCAACAGAAAAGGAATCTTCCACATGGAAGGGAAAAAACCCCAACCTAATTGGCCAGAGCTGATAAATAGCTTAAAGCTGGACTAGAGGAATGCAAATAATGCAGCTTTGAAGTGAAGTGCAATACTTCTTTCTCATAGTTAAAAGCAAGCATGCCGACTAGTTTATGCAGATGATCCTGGTGAGTTAATTCTGAAGCAGAATCAATCGGGTTTCTTTCTTGCACAGCAATTCCTGTGGGTTCAGGATAAATGGGCATAGGCAGATGTTGTAGCTCTTAGAAATTGAATGGGAAAAGCATGGCAGAATTGATGGTTGCACGAGAATTGCTTCTTAGGCAAAAGGTCCAGCACGGAACTGCAAACTGTAAGTAATTGCACTGCTATAGATGGAAATCATGTGTATACTTATAAACTGAAAGAATGGCTAAGGCAAAACGGTTACATTCAGCTAGCATCAATGGTGTGTCTGTTCGCTTTGGAAAGCCTTCCCCAACCTGGTGCCCTCCAGATGTGTTAGATTACAACTCCTGTCATTCCCTTTCAGCACGGCCAATGGCTGGGGATGATGGAAGTTGCAGTCAAACACATTTGACTGGGGAATGCTGGCTATTTATATCACCCCCTAAAGGCTCTTGGAATGTCTTACCATCAGTAAAGCGAGGCAGTTTTGCATACTTCATCTTTATAGAATCTTTCTATATACTTGAACATGAACTGTGTATTGGGTGGTTGCAATGAGATTGTCTTTATTGCTTTTATTTCTTTTTTTAAAAACTTCAACAGAGTAGAAACAAAACAAAACATAACCAAACAAAACATGATTCTCACCTTCTGTTGTGAGATTATGGCATCACCCAGCTTTTACCACTAGAAAAAAAAGTCTTTGGTCACTTTTTTTTATGATGATGTAATAACAGAGAGCGTAGCTGACACATATCTTCATCACATGATGACTTGCATGAATGGGAATAGTTGCAGTCAATTCATTCGTATATTCGTATGTCAGTTTCCACCAGCACATTGTGCTCAAAGCGGTTAATAGAATAAACAACCTAAATACAATAACCATCATTATAATACATTTGACATGTAACATTAACAACCCAACAATTGCAGTTCATTTAAATCATAATGTTAAACAAACATAAAACATTTCAATATTTCTGTTAACAGTATCTAGTAGGGTAGTTGTGTTAATCTGCTGCAGCAAAAACAAGACATGTATTAATCAGCTCACAAATGTAACGATGCCTGGGTTATCACTCAGCAACTGTTTCATGAATGGCCTCTGAAATAAGGTAATTATCACTGTCTGTAGCTTCTGCACTTCATTCCATCTGATCTTGCTGTTTATAATCCACTCCAATTGTGCGTGTATTTATTTGTTAAACAGGATAACACTTCATGCATTGGACGAAATGGGCTATAGTCTATGAAAGCTTATGCCCTAATAAATGTTTTAGGTTTTAAGGCACCAGAAGACTCTTGGTTGCTTGAACAATACCCAACACCAATAATATCAACATTACACCCACAAGATGCATTCAACCGTTCATGTGAAGAGCCCAAACAATAAGGTTCCTTTCCCACATCAAGCTAGCAGCAAACGAGGGAAGGAAGAAACAGAAATAATTACAAGGCACTTTAGATAGTCTATGTCTTTGAGTGACAGAATGAGACTACATTTTGGAATGATGGAGGCATGATACCTGTGTATACTAGTTACTGGCGGGTATGATCAGGAAGGTGCTGTTGCACTCATGTCCTCCATGTGGGTTTATTTATTTATTACATTTCTATACTGCCCAGCAGTCGAAGCCACAAAACCACAAAATACAGCATAAAATATAATATAAAATTTAATAGTTTAAAACCAACCAGCAGTGTGGAGATTTTAAAAAACACAACAGAACTGAAAGACTAAAATTCCAGGGAATTTTTTTAAAAAAACTCTTCACCTGGCACAGGAAAGAGCACAATGTAGGTGCCAGGCGAGCCTCTCTGTGAAGCTCATTCCATAACCAGGTGCCACAGCAGAAATGTCCCTCTTCTTGATAGCCACCCACCTCACTTCCTTTGGCAGGGGCTCCCCGAGAAGGATCACTATTCTTAGGGTCATGGTAGGTACATAATGGGAGGAGATGATCTTTCAGGGTTTCCCACAGGCAGCTGGTTGGACAATGTGTTTAGAGAATGCTGGACTAGATAGGTCTTTGGTCTGATCCAACATGGCTCTAAGTATGTTCTTACTCCTGTCCTCTCACCAGGATCCCATGTCCTGACCCAAGAAACGGCATCCTCATCCTCTTCAGAGCATCCCTTCTGGCTATCTCTAGGTGTTGTGTTTCAGCTACAGAGTCTTATCAGCAGTCCGTTCATAGCACACAGCTTTCTCTGACTGGGAATCCTGCCAGCAAAGACGCTCCAAGGTTGTCAAGAGAAACAAGCAGTGATAAGCAACTTTCAAGACAGTTTCACGAAAACCAAGCAACGAAACGGCAGATGCGAAGTCTGAGGTACAGTCCGAGGACAAGTTCACCAAAATCCAGTTCAGGAATTCAGAATACACAAAGTAGGCACCAGTACCAGCAACAGATAACAACGTTTGTTGCCAGTGCTGTGTGGCTCACTGTGCTGATTTTTATCCAAGACCTTAGCTTGGACACACCCATCTCCAGCTATGGCTAATCAACAAACTTTATAAGCCAGCTATATAAGGGCAGTGTTCACAGGCCTGAGTCTCTGCTCTGCAATCTAGGACTTTTCTTAGAAAGCTGGATTTGCTCCTTGTGCTTCATTTGTCATCTTTCCCAAGGGCTGGGTGGATGCCTTGCTTCTGGCTCAGGATCTGAACTATCGGGGACCGGAAGAAGTGGAGGAGGATGGCCTCTACTGCCCCCCCACCCCCGAGGGGCCTGCATCCTCCTCAGCTGCACATCCCTTCTCCTCCTGCAACACTGCCTCTGGAATATTCTCCCCAAACTCAGGTAAGTCAAGTTCATCCTCAGGAGGGGCCATGACACCAGGCAACAGAGCACACCAGGAGAGGCATGAGGCAAAGAGGCCCTTCCCCAGCAGCTGCCTCATTGAAGCAGATAGTGCTAAAGGCAGCACAAATACCTTGTAAAAAAGCATTTACTTTAATGACCCTCACAAGCTTTTTTTAGCTACAGTCAGAAGGCCAAAAGGTCCCCTCACAGTTCCTTCTGGGAGCAGCTGCTGAACCGTTGAAACAGCCAAGCTTTGATGTCAAACAAGTAGGGTGCTTCCAGATGAAGGAGTCCTAGCATAAACAGTCTGAAGGCATTGTCTAGCTCCTCCATCTTTTCTTCTCTCTTAACAGATTTGTTTGTTTTTTTCGGGTAAAAGAAAATAAAAAAGATGGAAGAAATGGTGAGAAAACACAGGAAGGCTACAAATCGAAGATGACGTCTGGATAATCCCCCCATACATATTTCTGAACAAGGCAGTCCGATTGCACAATAAAAGCCTTTTCTGGTAGCACCCCAGTCTCTCTCTCTCTCTCTGCCATTACACAACTTCCATCTCATAATACTTGTCCATGAAGTCAGTGCATGCATTCTTCTGTGTGTCACCGGATGATAAATACACACATGCGTGAACTGGCCCTTCTGTGCAGATGTTGCTCCTTGGGGCTTGACAGAAGGATGTCTTCTCTCCTGTACTAACTCAAGTTTCAAAAGCCTTCTATGACTAGTATAGCATCCTGGAGCGCCTTGAAGTTTTCCCCATGTTCTGTTTTTACATGTCAAACATTGTTTCTTTTAACAACTAAAGAGCCCCTCACCCCACCCGGGTTTGTCGCTGTTCTGCTTCCTTCTGACCATCTGCCAGGCCAGCTTGAATACCCCATTCTGGAAAAAGCGGCCTTAAGAGTTGTTTGTTCCAGACTTGCACATGGCCAGAAGATGTCGCTCTTGTTCACGTAATGGACTCATGGTATCAAAGATGCCAGTAACCTTCTCCCGGGTTCATTGTGTCTCTCCTAATCTCACTAAATTTCCTCTGGAGCTCTGTGAAAGAAAACACTTCAGTGAAACCATGTCTTTAGGCTGTCAGCCACTGGAAAATTACTACATGCACTGGACTCGGTGTCAGTCACACAACCACCTCCTTTGTGCTTCTGCAAACAGAAAATGCAGGGAAATTGACAGGAAAATCTACCTCGATAAATGGCCTCATGCAGGCCTGCCATCGAGCTAATCGCCTAATAGCAAATCCATTTTGCATGTGCTGATCACAGCTTGTCAATGGTAAACTTTTAATAGACACAATTTCAAGGAAATTGAGCCTCCGTCCCAAACACATGCAGTTCTGAAACAATATTGTCTTCAAATCAAATATCGAGAACTGATTTTATTTCGCCAACACTCAAATTCCAGTTGGCTAGATAGAGAGAGAATGAAAAAGAGTTAGGGCAAATGTTCTTCTAGCTTCTCTTGTCAGATGTGATTACATTTCACTGCTTGCCTTTGAAAGGAAAAAAGGCTGTTTTATGAAATGAAACCATATGGATATTTAGGTTAAGGTGGCTTCAAACATGACAGAACTCTTATATGGAAAGCATTTCAGTGTGAGGAATCAGCAGGCAAACATATGTAGTAGTGCTGTGCTGAATCTTGCCCCCCCCCCCCATTTCCAGAAACTTTTTCTCTCCCTGCGAAAGTGGAATTGGTTTTTTTTCTGCCTGTTTTGCAGGGAGGGGGAGAATTTTGGGAATTTTCTCCTTGGGGAGGGGGACAGGGTTTCTGCATACCTTTTTTAAGTGTAGCCGGTTGCTGAGGGGTATACACACACACACACACACACACACACATATATATATATATATATATATATACCCCTCTCTTGGCACTTGGAGGAGCCCAGCAGTTCTTTGTGAATGCCTATTGGAGACCATGTGACCTTGCCCTTTCCAATAGGCATTCAGGAAGAACTCTTGGGCTCCTGCAAGTGCTGGGGTGTTTAATTAAAAAAAGAATGGAAAAAAAGAAAGAGGACCCCTCAAAACTGTCTACACTTAAAAAACTATGTGGAAACCTTGTCCCCTCCCCAAGGAGAAAACTCTCCAATTTTTTCAGCTCTTCCAGCCTCTTTTGCCAGGGTTTTCGGTCCCCTATAAAATGCCCAAAATGGAATAATTGAAATTTTTGGCACTGCACTAATATGTAGATTGTCCCATGTATTGATTCCATATACTGTATATGCCTGTGTTGGGAAACAGTGGCCAATATAGCTTTACAGGACGTGCCCATGTAGTAAAGTATGTCACACATGTAATGACCTATAGAGAATACTTAGAGGAATCTCTCTTATTTATTACCCCTCCCCCTCCCCCCACCAGTATTGGTAAGTATGCCTCTGGATATTACTTGCTGGGGAACATAAGCGGTAGGATGCTATTGTATTCATGTCCTGCCTGTGGACTTCCCATTGGGCATCTGTATGATCACTCTGAGAACAGAATGCTGGTCTTGATACACCTTTGGTCTAATTCTTATGTTCTTACATTTCCAGAGAGACAGCTATGTCTGTTGTACAAAAAGTAACATAAGACTCCACTTGCAGACTCTAGTCCATGGAAACTCATGTCTGCATCATTCTATTAAGGGTGCAATCCTATGCATGTTTAGACCGAAAAAGGCTCTACCACTCCCAGGGGAATGCTGGGAGCTGAAAGATTTCCTTGTGTCTCAATATGCGTAGGGTTGCACTCTAAGTCTTTAAGGTGCTCCAAAAGCCTGGTGTTGTTATTTTTTTTTTACTTATTATAATAACTGACTAGATCACGGCTCATATTTAAGATTCACAATATTTTTGTTGTTTGAGTGATTGTTTTAGTGTTTTTGTGGGGGCGGTGGTGGTGGTAAGTTGAAATCTGGATTACTACTCATACTATGTACACTAGGCTCATTTTCTATTCTGGTAAACATGCGTTTCACTTCAGCTAGAAGCAAATAGCGGGATAAAAGAAATGTGTGTACACCATGCAAAATGATGCCTTTCACGAATGATGTACAAGTTGCTTAAAACTATGGTTTGCCTTTAGCCTTCGCTTGCTGCAGCCAGAGGCAGTAGTTGGGGGTTGTTGCTTTGTTTACTTTTTATTTATTTCTGTGAGTCAGTGGACAAGCAGACACTCATGATTAAGCATGTCTGACATTTCAAGTGGCAAACTTGCCGCAGGCAATGTTTTTCCTACAATATTGTCTAGACATGAGGAACATGGTGAGGAAAGCGAGTTCCTCTGTAATGAGGTACTACCTTTCCTAAGAGTTAAAACACAGACCCCTGAAGCTCGATACTCCTGAGATGAAGGGCAAACAGGTCTTGATATTCCTAGGATGCAGACCAGAAGAAAACAACAGGTGGAGTAGCTAAGCACCTGCTGGAAAGATAGCAAGAATCTTCCGTTATCAAAAAAATCTTGTTCATCTTTTCCTCTTCAAGCATTTCATTGCCATGAGAGTGCGGGTGGGAGAGGTCCTGTCAGAAAGCTGAGAGGATGATAGCAGTCTATGTCTGTGGGGAATGTAGTTTTGATGGTATTTTTTTTCTTTTTTTGTCCTCTCACTTTGGAGAAAAACTTCCAAATGCACCCCCTCCCCAGAAGGACAATAAGGAAATAGGGTGTTGTGATGGCAGTAACCAGTAGATCAACTTTCCCCAAACCTGGTGGCTACAAGATGTTTTGCACTTCAGCTTGTAATCCAAAATGTCTAACTTGGGGAAGGTTGCAGTAAACCCATCCTCTCCCTCTTTCACCCATTCGCCAGCTTGAACATTCCAAGTTTTCAATACCAAGCTGGGCCACGCTGCATATTTCATAGATTCCAGTGGAGGCTGGTGGCTTCAATTTCAGTAGGACTGTGAATCGATTCTGTTTTTAACCAGAACCAGCTAGAACTCTAAAGGAGCTATCCAAGATACTGAACTCTATCCCCAAAATAGGTTCAGCACCTTACACAGCTCCTTTAGAGTTTAGAGCCACAAGCCTCCACTGAGAGATTCCCATCATTTGGTGAGCATTTAGCTAGTGAGAAATGTAAGGCCTGTAACTACCTATGCACTGAAGGGATGCTGATTGTGTTGATGTATTTTTGCGACTTGGAAGGTCATTTTCAGCTGCTCAGGTCACCTCTTTTCGATCTTCCTATTTTCTTAAAGTGACAGATTCAAAGTGGAGACTAACGATCGATAGCCGAGTGGATTGCGTTACATAGCTTGGTGAAGCTGTGGCTTCAAGAATAGCCATTGACACCTAAGTGAGCAGGGAATGTATTTTATGACCCATGAGATCATTGATCTGGGAGGTAGGAGGCAGAAGCACTTCAAACACTGGAATGAAGCTATTATACAGCATCAGTTAGCCTCCTTAACAGACATGAGTTGCTCCACTTAGTTGAAAACCAAATACACACAGAGCAGAACATGGGCACATCATATTGATAGGGTTTGAAAATAAAAAAAGCTTCAACCCCCTTTGTATAGCAACAGAAATGATCCTTCACTTTTAAACGAGAAATTACAAGTGACAAGTAATGTTTTCATGGATGGAAACTTTGTACTAGGTCATCGTAGCAACTGTACAATTGGTTGGATCCAGACTTGGACATGGCTTGAAACCAATGGGGCTTATAGTAGAGCGACTTAACAATTGCTGGCCAAATCGTGTACATTGTGATACAAGTGTGAAATTTAGTATGCTGGTATTTATGACCATGTAGATTAAAAGTAGATATAGAGGCATCTCAGGAAATCATCGTAGTGGCCGCCATCTTGGAAAATGGCACCCCAAAACCAGTAACCAATAACTATTATTTGTAATCTCACAGAAAAGATGTCTCAGTACAAAATTAAAGAGCATAAAATTTTCTTCAAAAAACTCCTTAACAATCTTTTCATAGGAGCAACTCTCATTGAGAGCTAAAGGTTTTATTCCTACCCATTTGTCTGAGAAGTCAACAAGATGCACTATCTCAAACTCATTTCAATCTTGCACTATGTTGCAAGCCTGAAACTCTCAGAGGTAATAATTTACACCTTTTTTTCAAAAAACAAGAATATGCATTGAGGCATCAATTGGGTGGGGGAGGTTAATGAAACAAAATAACTTTCATTTAACAATAAGTAAGTTCATGCAGTTTATCAATCTTGTGGTTTCATTTGTTGCAATACTTGTTTGTTACAATACAGTTTCCTTTGTATTCTTGCCTACTCTTCCCACATCTAAGCTATCTCCTCCTATTCCCTCTTCCCCCAAAATAATAAAACGCAGATCCTACTCTCTTCTAAACCCTTCAGCAGACAAACCCAGACTCTCTCCCACTCTGTGAACTCTCCACACACAACTCCTAACTGCTTCTAACTGCTAACTGTCACGCCCCTTCAAACATTTGAATCCAACAGCCAAGCAACATTCACTCAAACATTCTGTTCACCCACTCCCCTTACCATCCCTACCATTCGAAGTCCTCTTATGGATATTTTGTGTTATTTTCATTAACTCCCCCCTCCCAATTGATGCCTCGATACATATTCTTGTTGAAAAAGGTGTAGATTATGTAAAACCTTTATATCTCAACAAAGGTTGCTCCTATGAAAGGATTGTTAATGAGTTTCTTTGTAGCAAATTTTATGCTCTTTAATCTTGTACTGAGATATCTTTTCTGTGAGATTACAAATAATAGAGTTACTGTGCAAAACCTGGATTTTGGGTGCCATTTTCCAAGATGGTGGCAGTTACGATGATTTCCTGAGATGCCTCTATATCTAATTTTAATCTACATGGACATAAATACCACCCTACCAAATTTTACACTTGTATGACAATGTGCACGATTTTGATGCTAAGCCGCTCTAATATTAGGGTAGTCAGGACTAACAAACCACATTGATTTCAATGGGTGTTTGTAGGCATGACTACTAGCCTGTTCCCCCTACTCATCCTGTCTCTGTGCTTTTGTGTTCTTGAATTCTGGTTGTTGTTTTTATAAGAATTCCCTGGTCATGCAACAGATACCATCCCATTAATACAGCTCTGCATCAGTTACTGCAATTAGAGATAACTTATTTTTCCTCCTTGCTCATTTTGCGCAACAATGCTTGAGCAACAGCTATTAATACCCCAGTTATAGCCCTTTATACCTCATTATTACTTGCAGTCACCCCTCCCCCCACTTCAAAGCTTGAAATGGATGGTCTAGATTAGTAAAGAGAGAGGGCAGCAGTTGTAAACATCCCATGGTCTCCATTGAAAGTATTAATAGAGTGTAGTTAGGCAGAGCAGAGTCTGAATAAGGGAGAGACACCCAAGTTCCCCTGCTAATGTGGAAACCAGTCCTGCCTGCATCAGGTGCCCTAACTTATCTGGCTGAGCTAAGGAGAGCCCTCCAGAAAGACCTTCTGGGATTTGCCACCATCTTTGTTGAGCCTCCTTGTGGCTCCCTTATGAGTAGCAGCAGCTGAAGAACCTTTGTAGCACAGAGCCTGAGTAGGAAAGGGGCAGAGCCATCCAATTTTGTCTACTCATGGCAAGTCTATGTGATTATTTCCATAGACAGGTGTGGCTATTGCTGGTGATGGACTTTGTCATAATCTGTAATTCGCTAGCCAGTTACAAATCCAATATTATAAACTTGGACAAAAATTCTCCAGTATTATGAGATTTCAGCATAACTATGAATTCTTGTGCAAGTGCCTGACCAAAGCCCATTCTGGGAATGTGGCATGCATAATATAATGTTCTGTTCTATTCCATGCATTGTGATATCATGTATCATGATGCATTATTCTGTGATTGGCTGTTATCACACCGCTGTGTGTTCCAGGTAGCCTGTTCAGCAAGGCAGTGGCTGCAGAAGTAGAGCATGCATGATCAGCAACAAAAAGGTGCTCCCCTCCCCACCTCACTGAATCATGGTTATCCATCCAACTCATTCCCAGCATCTGCTCGTTTGACAAGGAGACTATGTATGCAAGCGGAAGACACAAAGGATGATACATTCAGGAATGAGAGAAATCATTTCCATTAAGAGTACATCCTCATATGCAGTGAGAAGTCAAAGGAAATGCACTATTAACACTCCCCCAGCACTACTCAGTTTTGTAACTTATTCATGAATTTGATCTGCACATTGAGTGAATGGCTGAACACCGTGAATCTAGAATCATAGAATAGTAGAGTTGGAAGGGGCCTATAAGGCCATTGAATCCAACCCCCTGCTCAATGCAGGAACCCACCTTAAAACATCCTTGACAGATGGTTGTCCAGCTGCCTCTTGAAGGCCTCTAGTGTGGGAGAGTCCACTACCTCCCTAGGTCAGTGGTTCCATTGCCGTAATGCTCTAACAGTCAGGAAGCTTTTCCTGATGTCCAGCCAGAATCTGGCGTCCTGTAACTTGGACCCAGTATTCCGTGTCCTTTCCCATATCTTGCCCAGTACAACCCGAGCCAAAAGGGCCCTCAAAACCAGCAGCTGACACTGCTTATTTCAACAGTTCTTCCATACAAAAAAACACACCTAGTTTTCCCAAGCTTTTTGCATTTCAGCAGTGTGGGGGAAGGGGGCAGTAATTGTGAAACACTTGCAGATCAGAAATCCTTGCTGATCTACTGTGAATCACTCCGATATCTACTAGTAGATGTAGATCTACCTTCACCCTGGGTTACATTTCCTGCACGCGGGGCACAGAGATAGCATTTTTATGATTCCCACATCACAGTTGTTAAACATGACATTAAAAGCTTTGTTAGAAATTACTGCTTGTTCTCCATTAGCAAGAGGAGGCATGGGAAAAGGCAAGAAGACATGAAACCAATTTTTTTAAAAACAAAACCCAATCATTTTCGAAACAAAATAATTATTACCATTGAACCATTATCTGTAAATCTGATGGGGAAAAATGTATTATGCTAACAGTGTGTGTGTGTGTGTGTGTGTGTGTGTGTGTGTGTGTGTGTGTGTTCTCTCTCTTATATACCCATTGGAAAAGCTAGAGAATAGCATCCTCCCCTTAACAAAAACATCCGTTGAAGTACAGTAATATTTAATCAAATGCCAGTCTTGCGGCTTGGTCAAGCATTGCTTCAGGTTACTTTCTTCACTTGTAGGAGTTGTCTGCACATAAAAACAAACTAAGGTGTAGATCAGGGACGCAGAACTACAGGCCCAGGGGGCATTTTTTTATGTGGGAAAATACAGGAGGATTACAAATGGGTGACAATGATGACTGGTCCCTCAGTAAAATTCTGTAAATGCAGCTGTGCAGTTACGCAACAAAAGCCTCACCTAGAAGCACCCCATGCATTCAGGATACTTAAGGGTGCTCAAAGATATATGGGTAACCAATTACTATTTGGTGAATATAGGATGGAAATGAAGGAGAGCCAGGTGTTGCTATCTAGATAACAAATAATATACATAAGAATTAGGATTGATTAAGATTTTCCCATTTCAGAGCCTGCTCCCTCTCTGCATATAGACTTTGGCACTGTAACATGGCTATAGTCCCATCAAGCAAATTTGGGATCATCACTCTGTACTTGAATATAGCATTTGAAATAAAGCCAGGAGTTCAGAATGGCATTTGGTATGTTGGGTTTGACACAGGTTTGTCTCAAAGTGTTAATGTATCAAGACTCCTGGTCACATTTTTCTCCCATTTTAATTTCATTTCAGTATATTCCTTATCCTAATATTGATCTCTCTCTCTCTTTCCCTCATCCACTCTCTCTGATTCTTGTACACAACACACATCCTCTTCTTGAGGCTGTGGGCTGCCTTTGAGTTTTTTTAAAAGAAGGAAGAGAGAGTATGCACTGTAAGTCTGATGCGGCATGATCAAAAGCCAGGCAGGGGGGGTGGGAATCTTGAGATGCTTCTAAAAGTATCTAGAGTAGTATAAAGTTGACTCTTCCCTTTCATCTGAAGAAACTGACAAGATCTGTGGAAGGGAGTCATTGGGGTGAAACACTACCTCAGTGGTAGAGCACCTGCTTTGTATGCAGAAGGTTCTAGGTTCAATCCCTGGCATCTCCAGTTGGGACTAGGAAATAATTTTGCTTGAAACCCCGGAGAGCCACTGCCTGGCAGTGTCAACAATACTGGGTTAGATGGACCCATGTTCTGACTCAGAGCGTCAGCACATGGGGGGAAATCGTGTTTCTTTACCGTCGCTTTTCCACCCCCGCTTTTGTCCTTCATTACTTCCTCTTTCTTCCTGGAGAGGAAAGAGGAAGTAAACACAGACCATGCAGCCCATTCAGGGGCCATTTTTCCTGCACAAGCAGGAGATCGCTGCACATTCTTTTTTTTTTCTTTTTTTAAAAAGTTCAGATTAAAAGGTGTCTATTTTGTGACGGGAAAATGAGTGGAAGGAGTGGGAGGCGTGTGGGAGGCAAACAATGTCATCTGAAGGACATGCAAACATCCATAAGTGGGCAGTATAGGGGCATGTTCCTATATTCCTATGAGACACAGCTCAGACTAATTATGGTCATGTCTGTGCTTCTTCATCGTTCCACTTCCCGATGATTAAACAGTGGCGCAGCAAGCAAGGAGACGCAGAATGCACCAAACACCCCTTGCATCTGGACTCTGTAGGAACGTTTGTGGCCTGGATGTAATGAAGAAGAGTTGGGATTTTATCTCTTCCTAAATGCTGCAGTTTTCTGCAGCAGGCATCCTCAGCAGCATAGCGAGTCAAGAAGGAAGCTGTATTGCATTGAGAACATAAAATGGGAAGATGCCACAGCAAATGATGGAAATGTAACAGACAGCTCGACTATCCTGGTTCTCAACATTCTCTCAGCCCTTTTCACGGTGACACCGAAAATGTTGGGTTGCTGCCACTGAAAGAAATGAAGATGCCAGTTTGCATCCAGTCAATAGCAACAATCCCACTTTCACTTCTATTTCATTTTACTGTGTCCTTCACATCTCCCTTGCTCTCGCCTAGAATGAATAAAACACACACACACACACACACACTCACACACACACACACACACACACACTTAGGGATAAAAAGTGAATTCTTGTAATTTTCTGCTACAGCTTGAGATCTTTTTTTCTTCTTCTTTCAAGGGTCCTATTTCTTTGGATAATCTAAACTTATTTCTTTTAAATAGATATTTGTTTGTTTTACACAAGCAGATTAGTTGATATTTGCTCCTACCGGATCCATATTTTCAGTTTGTGAAGATGACTGTAGTTTTTAAAATGCTTGGCGATGCAAATAAGACATATACTGAGGGCTTCTAGATGAAACTTTTATTGGGCAATCACCCTGTCCCATTCATGGATTTTTACCGAGGGTGGTGGTGGTTGTGGTACAGACAACATCGTCTTCAATTTGTAAGCCTCCTGTGTTTTCCCACCACTTATTCCATTTTTTTCTTAACACAAAATAATAATAATAATAATAATAATAATAATAACAACAACAACAATAATAACAGTGTTGAGGAAAAGATCGAATAGCTGCACAATGCCTTTTCATTAAAAGTACTAGCAGCCTTCCACCTGGAAGCACCTATTGAATTTGTATGAAGGAAAACCCAGGTTCAAATTCCTACTTGGCTATGAAGTTGACCAGGCTATGTCCATTCAGCCTCTCATGAAATAAAAGAAAGAAACAAAAAGGAATACCTGTGTGTGTGTGTGTGCCCGCGCATGTGTGTGTATCAAACATGTGAAGCACTTTTCAGGGTACATAATGCATTACAGGTCTTATCCATCTACCAAGACAGTAACTTGCCCCAGGCATTCAGTGAGTGGATTGGCTGGGAAGGAATATGAACCCAGCAATGTTCCACATCCAGAATCATCACTCTGCACCAAAATAGTTTCTGTGTGCTGTTAACACCACACCATTCCTAGAGGGAGATATTCCAGGAAGCATGAATCTGGATTTTATGTGAGGTAAATCATTCCACTTTTTTGTACAACCTCCCTAACTTACTAACTGCTGGAAGACGTTTGGCTGAGGAGGTCCCTGTTATTGTGACAGAAGCATTTGTTGAGTTTGTTTGCATCTGAAACTGTATGCAGTTATAAAAATATGAGCCCCCTTGAGCATAGGAAAGGTGGAATAGAAATATCTTAAAATACATACATGGAATCAGCATGATTATCAGTCAAATGCTTGTATTATTTTACTTTTAAGTTATTAGTAGATATTAAGGGTGAAATCCTTCCACAGCCTTCTGTGAATGGAAGAGTTCCTTCCATCCGTGGAAGGCTTTTGATTCAGTGGAGGGCCCCACTGGTGGAAGGGAGGAGGCAATTTTTGGTGATGGTCCCCTGACCCTCCAGAGTAGATTTTTGGAGGGCGCAAGTGGATGCAGGGGGAAGGGGAAATTGGCACGAGTCACCTCCTTCTGGATTGAAGCCAAAGGGTTGATAACAGGGGATATAGATACAACCATGGGAATGAATGGTGAAATATTTGTATTGTTTGGTCATGTTCACATTGTGAACACTACCTCCCTACACACACACACACACACACATACACACACACAGAGAGAGAGAGAGAGAGAGAGAGAGAGTGAGTTATTGGTGTGCAAACCTTATCACATATACATTTGCACTGATGAAGTGGCTTCACATCCATAAGCAATGCCAAGACACAAAACATGAATTTGTAGTACTGCAACAGGAGGGACAAGAACGGATGCCATTTGTTTCTGGGAGATAAGTACTGTAATGGAAACACCACCAATGGTTGGTTTTCCCCAATCTTTGTTTCCTTCTCAAAGAGCATCTTTAGATGAGTGTTTTATAGTATGCTCGTGACTGGCCACTCACGGATCTTCATGGGTCATTTTGACGGTGTAGTGATCCTCCTGCGTGTCTCCCACTCTTTCTGTTGTTTTTCCCGTAACAAAATAAGTCCCGGAAATTCCGTTTCTTCTTGGCTATAATGATAATTGATACTCTTTCCTGCAGTGTGCAGGAGAGGTCATGCTATAAAAACAACCACAGAATGGGCCACGTGGTCACTGCTTACTTCCTCTTTCTTCCCTGTGTGATTCTTCCGTGCAGAAAGCAAAGCGACGGTAAGGAAACACAATTTCCCCCTGTCTGTAAATGCTCAAGATCTCATTTGTGTGCCCTAAAATGCTGACATTTATGAAAGGTCTGTCTTGAGATTTTGAATCGTAATTATCTGTCTTGAAAGCAGACTGACTATCTACTTCATTATAGAATGATAGCATTGGAAGGGACCTCAAAAGACATCTAATCCAGCCCCCTGTTGATGCAGGAAATCTGCAGCTACAGCATCCCTGGTAGATGGCCATCCAGCCTCTGCTTAAAAAAACTCTGATGAAAGGAAGTCCACAATTTTCTGATGAAATCTGTTCCAGGGTTGAACAGCTCATACTGTATGTGTTTCTAGAAGGTCTTTTCCCCTTCTCTAAGTCTATACTTGTCTAGCAAGGTCACATGAGTCTATATAGCACCTTGGTTCACTTTGCAGACTCTTGTAATCTGGAGAATCCCATTAACTCCTTCCACCTATGTCTCTCAGGTTGATTGGTTTGATAATGTGATGGCAGCGGGTATAATGATTTCTTTTGATTAGCATGTGCAGTGCCATCAGGTGGCTAGACAGTACAGAGAATACAGAACAAAATAGTGAACAAGAGGAGGCTTCCTAGATGGTTTGTAATGGGATCCCCTTGGTTCTTTTTTGGATTTAGAAACAATGAACACACCAATGGGTGAAGGCTAAATTGTGTATTAATCAGGAACATTCTAATAAAGCAGTAAAGCAAAACAATACAGGATAATGATGGCAGCAAGAAACTACAGAGCAAGGTTATAATGCTTACGTCCCTACAGTTGCCCGAAATCTCTTTGCAATGGCAACAGACTCTGAATATAAAAACATAAGAAGAGCCATGCTGGATCAGACCAAGGGTCCATCTAGTCCAGCACTCTGTTCACACAGTGGCCAGTGATCTGTCGACCAGGAACCCACAAGCAGGGCATGAGTGCAAGAGCATCCTCTGGCCCACGTACTCGGCAACTGGTGTATTTGGCTTACTTCCTCTGGTACTGGAGGTAGCATAGAGGCATCAGGCTAGTAGTCATTGACAGCCTTCTCCTCCAGGAATATGTCTAACCCCCTTTTAAAGCCCTCCAAATTGGTGGCCATCACTACATCTCATGGTAGTGAATTCCATAGTGTAACTATGCACTGTGTGAAGAAGTGGTACGGTCTGGTCTTTTGCAGCAACTTCATGATTGACCTGTGCCAAGATTCTCACTTGGAAGTGTCTCAGAAACCTATATAGTAAAGATGTGCAGAGTGGGTCTGCTCTTCTCTGAGATTCAAAGTGGAGCTCCATCAATCGGTGTCTCTGCTTTGATTTTCAAAGCAGCTTCCTTGCTCTGCTCCATTTTTGGATAACTGCTCCATTATAGTAAATGGGAATTAACAAAAATGCTTGCATCTCCATAATTTTTAAAGATAAAGAGATGAAACTTGGCATCATGACTTATCTTAAGTAAGGTATTAGTCATGCCAAGTTGGAAGCAGATCCATTCATCCCTTGACTTTTAGGAATTTTTAAAAGTTTGAATAACTTCTCCATTGCAGTCTATGGAAATTAACAAAAATGCTTACATCTCCCTCAATTTTAAAGATAAAGAGATGAAACTTGGCACAATGATAGCTCTTAAATAGGGCTTTAGGCATACCAAGTTGGAAGCAGATCTGTTCATCCCTTTTTTGGGGGAAATTTTTAATGGGGTGGAGACTACAATGGAGTGATTATTCTAATTTTAAGATTTGCTTCAAACTGGGCATGGCTAAATTCCTTCTTAAGATCAATCATGGTGCCAAGTTTCAACACCATCTTTAAAAATGACAAAGCTCTAAGCATTTTTGTTAATTTCCATAGATTATAATGGAATGGTTATCTGAAAACAGAGCGGTTCTTCAATGGGGTTCCACTCCTCTCCATGGGTATTCAATGGGTTTTAACCATTACCTCTCTGCTCTGAAAACTCAAAGCTTCGTCGAAGTCATGAATGTTCGAAGCGGAGCGTACAACCCTAGTAAATTATCCCCACATTATTCATACCTATCTGGCCCTAGTCCAATAGCTTCAAGAATTTTTACACATTCTTACAACTGAGAAATTAGCCCTTAAAACTGGCAAGCAGCCAGCCTAGATAGCTGTATTAAGTTGTGGCAGACCTTGAGTTTTAGCCGAAGACTATTTACAAGGAAATTGTAGTATTTTCCCAGACAGATAGCTAGCTTCTGAGAAATAATAAGAGAGAGCCCAGGCTCAACAGGAAGTTTAGGCAAGAAATGTACAATCGTTGTTCACTGCTACCTCCTCAAAATGACAATGGTCCTCTGCCCTTACAAAACATTTAAGTGTGGTTTTCTTGTGACAACAGATTAGAATGCCTCAAAGGGGCAAAAAGCAATAAAATGTGCAAAATTGAAGTGGATATCTTATATTCTTAAACGGACACACTCCCAATACTCCCATGCAGGTGCAGATAGATAAGTAGCCCTGGGAGTAGGGAGCCGGAGTCCTGGTCAATCAGCACCGCAACCGAGGGACGGAGTCTGGCAAGTAAACCCCACTTCAGAGCCTTCTCCATCTGGAATGTTCCTCTTCTACCCAGTGGAGGCTGATGGCTCTGATTTCAGTGGGGCTGTGCTCCATTCTGGGTTTCAGTCAGAACTAGCTAGAACTTTAAAGGAGTATCCAAAGTGCTGAACCCTATCCCAAAATAGGTTCAGCACACCTTGGATATCCCCCTATTGGAACCACCAGCCTCCACTGCTTCTACTATAATCTGCCCTGTGGGAAAGATCCCAGAAGAGATAGGCAGATGAAGATCACCTAGATCCTGCTCCAGCTGGATTGCATCCCCACCCTGGCCATCATATATTTATCTAAATGAAAACATACACACACACACACACACACACATTTATGGGTCTCCCTCTGTGTGTATCTATATAATGTGTGTGGGAGATAAATTTTATTTATGATTGTTGCCCTTGTTGGGAAGGCATTCATAACAGACTCTTATCCTAGTAACACTGAAAGTTATCCACCATTGCCTGGAATATGGATGTTAATTTTAAATGTACTCTTCTGAGGTACCCTGTTAGGGTGGCATATCTAGGAAGCTACAGCCCTGAATCTCAAAGGAAGGCCTCAGAATTACATGACCCTGAAGAAGAAACAGGACTGTAGACTAGGCTTGGGCATCAAGGCAAATGAAAGCTACTCACACAGAAGTTGATAGAAGGCCAATCAGATCCAGTGGAAAGGGATCCACAGCCTTCTTAATGAGTCTTTCAGCCAGCCCTGAATGTTATTGCTAATTGGGCTAACTCTAACGAGAGGGATTGTCTTCAAGCCAACAAATGGAACAGATCCAGCAAAGGTGAATGGCAATGGAATGAGAGACTACCGCCGAGATAGATTGGAAATGACAAGACCAGCCAGTAACGTCCAATTGTGGTGACAGCTTGACATCTATTGTTACCATCCTTGTTCAGTGAAACCGCTTAGGATGCTGTTGGCTACTGCGATGGGTTTAATAGCCAGACGGTATCAAAAGTGCTACAACGTTGCCACAGTTTCCATTAACTAACAGGGTTGGCTATGAGGCCACAAAGCGCTTGAGCGGCTGCCTTGGTGACAGCCATCGGCAATGCTGGGAATGCAACAGCAACTTGGCACCGCTTTGTATTCACTGCCCTGAAGAGGTGGGGAAAATGTATTTGAAGCACTTAGTTCTGTGAAATGCTTTTAAAAAATGGGAAGGACAAAAAACCCACTTTTTCCTATAAAGATATCTCACTCACAATTGAAAACATGGCAACAGCTTATTATAGATGTATATGGAAGAATAACAACAAAAAAGAAAGACTTAAGGCCACAATTTTTTTGTATGAAAAAAAAAAGGAGAAGCGCCTTCTCACTATTTCACAAAACGCTGTATTATGAATCCAGTTGTACTGAGTGTGTGACCGACTGGAAATGAGAGCTATAGTCTTCCATATCGTTGTTTGAGAAAGCTTGGATTGAAGTGCCCTTATATGCCACCCTTTGGGGAACTAGCAGATCTAGATTAGCCAGCGTGAAGATAATTTTTTAAATTTAAAATTGGTAACGGTATGGGATAAAAATACGAATGCCCTAAAAGCAGAACACAGCTCTTTTAAGTTGAGCGATCAAAGATTTGGAATTAGATAGCAACATTTCAGAATATGGAAAGAAACTCATGGTTTTCTGTACAAAGACCCTATTGTTTCAAAATAATATAATATGCTGGAGTTAAAGATTAAATTAGGAATGCAAGAACTCAAGCCTGGGTACCAAATCTGGCCCTCTTGGAACCCCAATCCAGGCAGGATCTGCACTGCTGTTTTAAAGCGTTTTAAAGCGCTTTATAACAGTAGTGACAACTGTTGGGGCCCAGGACACACTCCAAATCAATTGTCAATGCTGTTATAAAGCGCTTTAAAGCAGCAGTATCTTCCAGGATTTCCCAAATGGCCACATGCACCTTTCCCTCAACTGTTGGCTGTTTGGTGGTTTCTCAGCTTTTGTGCAGATTTCCCCCCCCCACTGTTAAAGGTTGAAACGTCTCTTCTAAGGCTTAGTTATGGCAGTAACTAAATATTGTAAGTAATATATTTTTATTATTTTATTTCTTATGTTCACCACTCCAGAATCTATCTTAGATATGGAGCAGTATATAAATATTTTAAATATCGTAAATAAATAAGAGCAATAAGCTAAAATAGGGTGGTATTGTTGGTATTTTGCCCCCTTTGCCTTTGGCGCTGCCCTCTTTTGCCTTGGCCTTTGGCCCCACTGGTAGGCAAGGCGAGTTCTGACTGGTTCTGAATGAAACCCTGAATGGAGTTACAGCCCCTGGAACACAGGTTGCAATTCCATTCACTGGGAGTGAGCAACTTGTGGCTTTCCAGATCTTTTGGCCTGCAACTTCCATGATCCCTTACTACTGGTAAGGCAAGTTGTAGGCCAAAACATCTGGAGGGCCACAAGTTCTCACACCCTGCTGTTCTCACTTACATGGAAGTAAGCTCCATTGAATTCAGTGCAACATACTTCTCAATAAACATGTATATAGTTACGCTGTTAGATATTGGTCCTGTTCAGAAGACACCTTAAACCATGACTTTAACCATTGTGAATAAGGCAAAAAGCCTTATTCACTGTGGTTAAAGCTGTGGTTTAAGGTGTCTTCTGAACAGGGCCACTGGCTTTTCTGTTGGTGTCCTATATGTATATGACACGGGGCATGGTCTGAAGGCATATGATGCATGAAGTTGCTAAATATGAGTAGGTCTTAGTCTGTTCAGTGCCTGGATGGGAGACCACCTGGGAACCTCATCCAAACTACCTTGATCTTCTAGGAAGAGACGTGGGATGTAAATGTAATTCAAAATGAAACTGTAGATCTTTGCTTGGGAGGTTTTGGGGAGATCACCAGTTGCTCGTTGAGTGGAACCAGTCCCAAGTAGCCCCATTTGCAAAGATCCATGGGCAGCAGAACCATTTCTCAAATTCCATGGTGTCTCTGAGCCATTAAGTCTTTTTTCTTTATGCGGCCATGTGACTCTTCATATTATTCAGTCTCCTACGTAATGAGTTGAATGGTTCTTGAGCTTATGTAATTTGTTCATGGTAATTACTAGGTGAAAGGGATCAGAAATGGAAGTTCTGATATATATGTTTTATAGGGCACAGTGAACTACTTGTAGCTCAGAACTTTTTGAATACAGTGAAAAGGCTTGGCACTTCTAACAAGCACCTGAACCCCGGGACTCTATTCATTAAACATAATGGACCTTCACAATAGATTGTGTTTGGTGGAGCGCATACTGACATCTTGAGAAATAGCCTACCCTGGTCTCTAGAAGTGGAGTTCACAGATTTTCATTTTTGGTTTATTGTGAGGCAAAATAACACATAGAAATAAGCATTAAGACAAATAATCTCAACAAGGAACAATTGTGCCCCTGGTGTGAGAGCTTTTCTATAACCTTTTTAATGTTTTTGGCTGGAGCACTTCAGACAACAGCTTTAAAAGCCTTTCTGAACCCACAGAAAGCACATTTCTTCTACTAACAACTTGGTACAAACTTTCCTATTATCACTTTGACAAACTTGGGTAGCCAGCTTTCATTTCTCCCTACAGAAAAGGAAATAAGCTTCTGTTCAACTTCTTCGTGTGTGTGTGTGTGTGTGTGTGTGTGTATGTGTTGTTCCTATTGTTGTTGCACCATCAATGTACATGGAGCTTCACCAAGTATACAAAGAGCTTACATTTAGGCTGGCTACTTATGCTTCCCTTAAAAAAAAGGGGGGGGGGACAGATTTGCATAAAATGTACATTTGCTAACTTTTATGTACAGATGCAATTTAGGAAATAATTATGGTTATTGCTCGGTCTGCTGTCTAGATGCTAACTGTTGGTGGGCAACTTTGAAGCCTTTCTTATGGCTCTTTACCTTTAAATCAGAATTGGGCCAGACAACCCTTCAAATATAGGATAATCCTCTATTTGAAGGGTCAGACATGTGGCCACCTGTAAGGATTTCAGCATCTCTGCAGAAGCATCTAGAGAGGGTATGGGAATAGACTCAAAACGTCTGATGAGGAAGAGGGTGAAGCGGTGGTGAGTTATCAAGGTTTCAGGAGATAGAGCAGGGAGACAGTGGAACAGAGAAATGTTTCCAGATGCCAGTTAATCAGTTGCCTCAAAGCCAAACACGAACTTTCCTATCAGTGGGTATATAAGATCTTGCAGGGAGGGAGGATTTGGGAGTGACTGACAGCAAAATCAGATATTGGGTCAAGAGGGAGGAGCAATTTTGGGAAGTAAGATGTTCTACAAGGTTGATCCATCAAAAGTTGTTCCTAGGGGAAGAAAAGGCACTCAGGTTTCAAATTGCTGGCTGGTGCCAGCTTCGTTGCAACTCTCCTAGCAATAGTGCACCCATCAAAGGGCTCTTTGGATAGTCTATGTAGCATTGTACAAAGCTAGTTAGAGATCTTAGCTCTAGGTTGCTGGAGGCTGAGCAAATCTGTAATCTTGAAGTGCTGTTGATCTGGATGCTTCGCATAATAAAGGCTATTTACTAAGAGACTGACTTCTTTGTTTGACTACAAGCATGCCAGGTGATTTGGGACTCAACACCACCATACTTACAATCTAAAATTAAATGCAAGAAAGGCAAGAGGGAGGTCGTGGGCTCTCCCACACTAGAGGCATTCAAGAAGCAGCTGGACAATCATCTGACAGGTGGATTCCTGCATTGAGAAGGGGATTGGACTCGATGGCCTTATAAGCTCCTTCCAATTCTACTATTTGATGGTTCTATGAAGTTGGAGCAGATGCAGGGCTAACAGGAAAAGAATACTATTGTTTCAGTTACATAAATGTTGCCGAAGCTCTAGCTGTATGGGTAGCTTGGACTATGAGGTTCTGTGTCATACGTAGTGGCCAACTTCAGCCCACAGATTTCACCCCAAGCATGCTGTGTCTTGTGCAGAGCACAGTGCAGCAGAGCAGATATTGGTTTTGTGACATGATATTTTGGTTTCCCTGAGTTTAATGGGTGTGTTTATCTCCATCTCATTGGTGCTAAAGACTTGGCGATAGGGTGGCAAGTTGCACATCACCAAAAAGGAGGACGCAAATCTGCATATGTTAATTTATATGAATAGATGCAATTTAGAAATAATAATTATAATGTAAAGATCCTGTGCGGATGACATGCTAAGCCGTGGCGGTTAAGCATTTTGAGCTAAACCTCATAGCTTAGCATGTTGTGTGAACCATGATTCAGCATGTCGTGTGAACCTTTCCTAACCATGGTGGCTGCATAACCACGGTTTAAACACTCTCACTAACCATTTGCTGCAAAAGGATTAGTGGCCTAACCATGGCTTAGCATGTCGTCTGAACAGGCACATAGAGAAATACAGTACAAATCCAGTGCCCCTACTCCAAAAGGAAGCAACAACTGGGGGTGGAATATAAATGGGAGGAATACTCTTTACCCTTGGGCCTTCATTAGCCTCTAAAGCCCTCCAGTACAAATATCTTTGGGAGTTATAGTTTGCCAGAATTTCCAGGCTCTTACGTTCCACCTTTCTGTTTCTGGAAGTTATGTTAGGGGAAAAGGAAAAGACAGCAGCTGAAAATTGGCTCGAATGTTTTCATGCTGAGCTAAAATGCAAAGGGACTTTGGCTGTGAGATTAAGAAGCTTCACATGCCCAAATTGGGACAGGGTTGTTTGCAAATTCCCTCCAAATCTGGAGTTCAGTCCTATTTGAAGCGCTGCCAGAGGATAATCTTTAATTTTAAGTTGTCCTCTATTTAAAGAGCTATCCAGTCCAAGTCTGGTTTTAAAATAAGGAATCGTAAGAAAGACAAGCCTTGAAGGGGCCTTGAAGTTGCCTATCACTAGCACCTGGGCAGCAGACTGAGCAGACACACAGATCGCCTGGCATAGGCAGGACATGTCAACAGGGTGTGCATCATGGGAATCGGGGCCTTTCCCACCCCATGCCTCCAATTGGAGAAGTGGGGGGTGGGGTGGAAAAGCAGCAGGAGTGTCACTTGCACCTGGGGCCACCTGTGTAGGGAGTGCCTTTGCCACCGCCACCTCTGCTTCCTCCCGCTCCAGCTCCACACCAGCCCGGATGGGGAAGGAGGAGGGGAGCCACTGCCGTCCTCTTGCCCCGAACTCTGGCCTTCTTCTTCCCCTTCCTTCCTGGCTCCAGGATGCCTCCACCTTCTCTACCTCTTCCTGCTCCAGCTCCACACTGGTCTGGGCAGGGAGGTAGGAGGGCAGCCACTGCCGCTGCCTTGCCCCGACCTTCTCCTCCCTTGCCGCCCTGGCTTCAGGATCCAGTGCACCACAGCCACCACTGCTCCTTCCTCTGCCTGTGCTGAGCTGGGCCTCTGGGCACCAGTGCAGCACTCGGGCTGCCCAGAGCGGTGATGGCGAGGAGCAGGAGGAGGAGGCTGGGCTGGGCCTTCCCTCCCTCCCTTTCTCAGCTGGGTAGAGCCAGAGTCCACACCCGCTCCTCGGGTGTGGGACATAGCTGAGGGCTTGAGGGGCACACTGTCGAAAGACCCACCAGCCCCGGGAAATTAGGGTGTGCCTGCACACACTCGGCACACTCCGTATGCATGCCAATTGTTGGATGTCAGGTACTTCATAGACAATTCACTAGGTTGGCCTAGTGAATTGTGAGTTGAAAGCTTGGTAATTGTTGTGAGAAAGTCTGTCTCTGTTCTGTGCTTATCTGTGGCTGCTAGCCGAGGCCTTGAGTTCCTTGAGAACAAATATATATTTAGAAAAGGTGGGGGCTATCTTGCAAGCTGTCTCTCACATAGTGTCGTCATCAAGAGGAGGTTGAACCGTGCCGCCCTGTTGGCACATGAGTTTGGATTACGGGCCTGAAGCCCTGTCTGTCAAAGTGGCTTGGAATTAGCCAGCCTCCATCCTATATAGTGGAACGAGCAAAGGGGAGGCCCTTTGCTAGGAATCATCTGTTCGACTGTTCAACTGTTCTACAGTTACTATCTGTTCTACGCTTGCCATGAAACACCTCGTGTTTGGGATTCTATCTAGTTTGGAGATGTTAGATGCACTCTGTACATGTTCTGTTGCTATTTAGACTTGGAATTTCTAAGAACTGTGCATTAAAAGTGCTCTGAGGCTTTTCATAGATTTAGACTTGCAGATTACTGTTCTGGATTCGTGTTCTATGCCTTCCCTGCATAGAGCCAAAGTACGGGCACAGAGAAGCTCCAAAGCTGATCGTTGCTGTTCTAGAATTGTGTGTGTGTGTGTGACCTGCGAGAGAGCCTCCTCTCAGAGCCTTTGTTACAGGCAGAGGGGTTTCCTAGGTCGAAGAGGTTCGTGCCCTGACATCTTGCTTACGTGATCAGCTCAGTGTTTCTGGCAGGCTGAGTCTAGTTTAGTACAAGATAGATCTGTGTTCTGTCAGACTTCATGTACCTCTGTGCTGGAGTTTATCCTTGAGTTTTGCTCGTGTTCCTGATGAGTCAGTGTGTGTGGCCGCTGCTGACTGTTTCGCATGGGACAGGGTCCAACTCTAAATGTCCCCTCCTGAGTGATTGCTGTTCACATTAAGCCGTTGTACCTGAAAGCTATCTGGTCCGTCTTCAGCTTCAAGTGTATGTATGCAGAAATGAAACCATTATGCTTGAATTCCGTGTGATTTCACAATAAAAGAAGTCTCACCGTTTTAGAGTGTGTCAGTTTGCCTAAAGTTCGTGAGCAGAAGCCTGGGGTGGGTTTAGGGCACGAAACCAGTGTCACCTGGTCAGTCTTTCCCGCAGTGGTGATATATACTGCATTTCTATTTAAATTCCTATTTGTTTCTAAATTTTTATCAATACATATAAAGCTAAGGTGACCATATTTTGGAAACCAAAAAGGAGGACAAGATGGCCGCCCCCAAGGGGGCGTGGCCTTGGTCACATGTCTAATTTCATACCTCACAATTAAGACAAATATGTTCTACATAATACGTTAATGTTAAACTTACTGAAATAAAGAACAAGTAAGACAGTCAATGTATCAGAAATTTACACTTTCTTTTTGGCATTCTGAATGCTTTTCTACGAAGTTTTTACTGAATTATAGACCAGAACAGAATCTAAAAGACAATAAAGTAAGATATCATTGCGCATCTCCTACAGTTAAACCACCTTACTGTTGTGAAATGCAGTCAGTTGGGAAAAAAAGGGAAAAGAAGGGGCAGGAGTACATCACCACTTTCCATGTTTATCTTACAAACACATCTCTTAAAAACAGAAGTGGCATATGGAGATTCTCTGATGTAAGTTATGGATGACGAAGAATGTAACTTTTAAGCATAGTCCACAGTGAACTAGGATTTCTCAGCTAAAAAAATAACTAACATCAGAGAATCACCATGCCAGTTTCCCAATCCACACATCACACAATTGACAACGCAATTCTTCCAAACATCCCACCTCCTTTTGTAGCTGAGATATCATAGTTCACTGTGGACTATGCTTAAAAACCAATGGTGCTGCTGATGGTGAGGAATCCACCTACCTAAGGCAAAAATAAAAATTCATTCACACACATACACACCCAAGGTAAAATATTAATAATAATTAATAATAGTAATAATAATCCACACATACCTCACACATGCTTACCACAGGCAAAATAATAATAATAATTAAATCCTCACCCCCTGCACACTCACCCAAAGTGGAAAAAACCCACACCCTCTCCAAAACAATTTAAAAAACCCTCCCCCCATACACCAAAGGCAAAATAATAATAATGATAATAATCCATAGCCAGCTACCCAATAACATTCATCAACATAATAAATCTACACACAGACATGCAACCCCCCAAGGCAAAACATAAAATCATATAAACAATACAACATCTACCCACATACTCACCCAAGGCATAATAACAACAATAAAAATAACAAGAATACAAATCCACACACATGGGCAAAACCAACCAAACACCTATACACATTCAACCAAGGACTGCCCGCTCCCTGTCCCCCGCCCGCTGCACCCCCGCTCTGCACCCCCGCCCACCCTGCGGGACCTCCACCTGCCTGCATCACGTACCGCTTGCCTCCCGCCCGCCCATGCCATGCGCCCTGCTGCCCGCGCCACATCATTCACACGCTTGATGCCCATGCTGCGCCCACCCACCCAGCACCTCGCGACCCACCACAAGCGTTCCGCACCCTTTGCACCACTTGCAGCCCATGCCGCGCCACCCACACCCGCCCATCACCACGTGCCCCGCACACACTTACCCCTTCATCATGGCCTGCGCTGCTACTACTGCCTTCACCATCTGGTTGTTCTCCCACAAGTCTCCCGAGAGCAGGACAAGACAGGGAGAGAGTTGGGAGGTATGACGTCCAAAATAAAGGGCCGGATCGCCGAGAGAGGGGGGGGGAGAAAAAGAGCTCTTTCACCCCCCCCAGCCCTCCTTCTCCATGATCCAGACCTTTAGCAAAATAAAGGGCTGGATTGCAGAGAGGGAAGGTGGGGGGGGGAGAAAGAGAGTTCTTTCACCCCCCCCCCCCAGCCGTCCTTCTCCATGATCTAGACCTTTAGCAAAATAAAGGGCTGGATCACAGAGAGGGAAGGTGGGGGGGAGAAAGAGAGCTCTTTCACCCCCCTCAGCCCTCCTTCTCCATGATCCAGACCTTTAGCTAAATAAAGGGCTGGATCACGGAGAGGGAAGGTGGGGGGGGGGAGAAAGAGAGCTCTTTCACCCCCCCAGTCCTCCTTCTCCATGATCTAGACCTTTAGCAAAATAAAGGGCTGGATCGCAGAGACGGAGGGTGGGGGGGAGAAAGAGAACTCTTTCGCCCCCCCCCCCCCGCCCTCCTTCTCCATGATCCAGACCTTTAGCAAAATAAAGGGCTGGATCGCAGAGAGGGAAGGTGGGGGGGAGAAAGAGAGCTCTTTCACCCCCCCCCAGCCCTCCTTCTCCATGATCCAGACCTTTAGCAAAATAAAGGGCTGGATTGTGGAGAGGGAAAGTGGGGGGGGGGGGAGAAAGAGAGCTCTTTCACACCCCCCCCCCCCAGCCCTCCTTCTCCATGATCCAGATCTTTAGCAAAATAAAGGGCTGGATCGCTGAGAGGGAAGGTGGGGGGGGGGAGAAAGCGAGCTCTTTCACCCCCCCCCCAGCCCTCCTTCTCTGTGATCCAGACCTTTAGCAAAATAAAGAGCCGGATCGCGGAGATAGGGGGGAGAAAGTGAGCTCTTTCGCCCCCCACCCTCCCTCTCCACGATACCGCCCTTTAGAACAACGTGTGCCTGCACTTCCAGGTACGTGTCATCCAGCCTTTTTCCCGCACCGGTGCTTTCCTTGGCCTGCGTGATCACGCTGGCCAAGAACAAGCCCCGGATGATGGGAGGAGCTGTATAACGCATACCCAGAAGTACGGCACGCGTCGTTCTAGCCCCTTCCCAGTGCCAATCAGGGGCTGTTCTTGGCCTACACTATCAAAGAACAGGCCCTAGATGGCGCAGGGATCTGCCTAATTCCCGGACTTTCCAGGAAATCAGCTGATTTCCCCCCCAGACGCCATTTTGGCACCCCGTTTCCGGACTTGTCCGGAGGAAAGAGGACGTCTGGTTACCCTATATAAAGCAGCATATGCAAACGTTATGAAAATTGCTGTCCTCTTTTTTGGTGATGCATAAGTGGTCATCTTATTCAAGATTAGGGACTGGAGAACTTGCAGGGGGCTCGGCCCATGAGTTCAGCAAGCCCTGCTTGGACGGCCCTGTTCCGGGGAGCCAGCCCGAATGAGAGCTCAGTGAAGTGCACTTTCTGAGGCCTCTGGAAAGTGCGCAATTCCTCCGGCACGCCATTAACGTGGCCGGAGGAATTGCACAGTTTCTGGAGGCCCTGGAAAGTGCACTTTGCCTCCCCCCACCCCAATTGGGAAAGGTTAATGCAAGGTTTTAAGAGGGCCTTTATGGCCATGATTGATGCGGGGTGTGTGTGTGAACGTGATCTCCCCAGTCTTGGGGAAATCACATTCCCCTTCCCCCCTCCGCTGATGGGTAACTTAAAGGCCCTGTTAATAGTGCATTTAAAGCCCCCATTGGTGCAAGGGGGTGAGAGAAACGCAATTTCCCCAGTCTTGGAAAAATTGCAGCGTGGGAAAAGGAAAAAAGGGGTGGAACTGTGGTACCAGAGCAAAAATCCACCGGGTGTGTTCTGGGCCCATGAGGGCCAGACCTGGGGGTATCCACTGCTCTAGCGGGTCCAGGCAGATTTTTGCCCCAACCTTATTCAGGATCCTAAGCTTTCACAGGGTTGAAACCATGACACCAGGTATTTGTTCTCTTGAAAGGCTGGGGTAGACCTTTTGAGGCTGACATTTCACCTGGCATTTTGAAATAGCTGCAGTCTCTGATTTTTTTATTCCTAAGGTGTTTCTGCCAGCTAGTGCTTTTTTTTTAAAAAAAAATGAAGTAGGTTACCCTATAGTTTTGTGTGTGAAGTTCAACGTCTCCCCACCAATTCCAGAAAGGTAGTGAAATTATGAACTTTTGCTGATGGCTCCAACATGGTCCAGAATCCATAGAAAATGTTGAAGTCAGAAAGAACCAAATTGGAAAAGGGACTTAAGCCAAAACTAGCTTCTTTTTTAAAATCACTGGGTGGTGACTTCAGATCGCTTTCACCCTGCCCATCTGTAATACAAGCATGATAATACTGACTCACCTTGTAAGAATTAGTATGTGATACACCTTGAAATGTTACTAAGAAATATCAAAGAAAAGGTCGTCGGTGCTACTATTATTTAGACAATATCCTCTCAAAGGATGTCTATTAGTTATTTTTCAGGGCAGGATGAAGAATGTTTTGTTCATCCAAGCTTTTGGTACTTCAATTTGCTTCCTGTGGATGATTCATTTACTCCTGGTTTAATGTGGTTTAGAGATTTTAAGTTGTATATACTCTAGGGCTGTGTCATAGTTTTACAGATAAATAGATAGATCCTGGCTACTTTATTTCCGTTTCTTAATCGGTTTACCTCCTATTCTAAATAAATAAATAAATGTGGACTTCTTTGACAATGGATTTATATGACTCTTTGCCTTTGTGAATTACTAGTGAATGGATCATGCATTTGCATGGGTTGGAATAGCCCTCGGTTTAAATTCTTTATTTAAGCAAAGCAATGGAGCTGTCATTTTTGGGCACATTGTACTCACCCAGTCTGAGTAAAGCCAGATGTACTGATTTCCCTAGACCTGCCCTTGTGCATCTTTATCTTTAAATCAGACATGGAAAAAGGAACACCTTCAAACAGAGGACTGTCTTCTGTAAATAGGGCACACAGTCACTCTAATTTGAATAGGAACTCGGATGAGGAGTCGTGCTAGCTCCATATACAGAAACAGCATACAAACTTCCCTTACAAAAGTGGCTTTTGAAATGTTACACCCAGCATGCTATACGAACTCGGAAACTACAACTTGCTCACATTTAAAAGTGCAGGCAAAACGTTGCAAAACCACCCCTTAAACTGATCAGCGCTCTCAATTTACATGTGAAGTGCGAAGGCCTGGGCTGCTCCCAGGCCATCGCGGGTGCCATTTTTTTTAAAAAAAACACATTGGAGAAGAGCGCTCCTGTGCTCCAACAAAAAACATCAGTGCCCCCCAAAAAACCAAGAGGAAATCAGGGGGCACACCCCCTACCATCCTTGGGATGGCGGGCTTCCTTTTCACCCCTTCCCTGATGGGCACGGAGCTGTGTGGTGTGGCTCCGTGTCCATTTTGCTGCTGTGCTTACTTACGCATAAGCGCGGCAGCACCTGGGATGGATGGCCACATCCTCCGCAGTCCCGGGAAGTTCCCAGGACCGTGAAAGATTTGGGATTTTCCAGGGTTGCCTTATCCCTGAAAAATCCCTTGGCCAACCCTCTCCCCCCAGGAGCCTCTGTGCATCATTTGGACTCACAGGGCCAAACGGGGGCCATCCCAGGTGAAACAACTGGTGTGGAAAGGGCCTAAGGGTCTTAGACTTCCTGAAATGACATCCATTTGCAAGGAAGCAAGTTCACGTTTGCAAGAGAGGAGTATATCAGTTGTCTATACCTTATGCATCTTGCAAGCAGTGGGTTAGTTCCACAAATTGCTGTTTTTAGTGTAGGCAAATCACATTTCTGCATGCAATATTGATAATGAATTCATTCTTTGAAACATGATATTAATGTTATTCATGCATTTTGTTCTCCCCCCTCCCCACACACAAAAGTTCTTTCATATTTTTGTTAGACAGCAAAATCATGGAATATATTAGTAATATAGGGTTTATTTTTTAAAACATGCTTTTCAAATGCAAGGATTTGGTGAAGACTTTTTTTTTTATAAAAAAACCTTACCTCTACCATTCCCATGCATTGAATACCCTTCCTTGGTAATAACTTGCCCAGGTCCAGCTAGCTGCTATTGATGTGGTACTGTGATGGATGGATGGAGCGCAAATGGAAGAGATCAGACTGTTAGTAACAGGAAATATAGATCTCAAACACTTATTGGTTTAAATAACTGTATATCCCATGATAATTCCAATGCTTTGGGATTGTGCTTGTGGTTTTATTTAAATGTCGTTTACGGTCTAATTTTTTTGTCCCACAAGGCATATCTTCACATTACTTGGAAAATCACTAAGAACCCATAATGTAAGCTCACACCCAAAGATTAGTGTTGGCTGTGATCTATATTCAAAGCACAGTCTTTACGTTTTGTGAATTCAGGAATGCAATATAGATTTATGGTAATATTCTTGAGAGTACAAGTTTGCTGCAACTCTGTGTTATGCCACAGTCATGAACAAGCTACATTAGTACAGAAAGAGGGGGGAGGAAGTACATGGATACAGACATTGTTTGGAGAATGTTCATTCAGCATGATAGTGAGTCTCTCTCTCTCTCTCTCTCTCTCTGTATGGTGGATTAATTAATCATGGTTGACTACATTTTGTCAGAATAAGGTCATCTGCCATTATTGGGTATACATAGGTGAATTATCCTTTTGATTTATGAATTGTAAAGTACTCAGCTCTTTAGTTAGAGAAATAATTAGCTTGCTTTATGAAATTATCTTGTCCAAAGGTCAGAGACCATGGCAATAGGATGTGAAATGTCTGTGTGAGTCAGAAGAGCTGAAAAACTGCAGTTCAGGACTCTGGCTAGGATGGCTCTTAAGAATTCAAAGTGCTGGACTAATGTTGCTTTGGGACCGCTAGGGTCAGATTACTGGTCAGCCTAGATCCCTGCAGCCTGGAAACCCCCCAAATGCAGCCACCACAACAATGGGCATTTCTGAATGAGGCTTTTATCCTGCACTTTTACCGAGGCGGGATTAAGCTTGGCTCTTTTATATGTGCTTTTTTTCTGGGCTTTTCCTTCGCTGCCTTTCTATGTTTCATTATACAACCACTAGGTGGTGATGTGGTATAGCAGAATTGCCCAATTCTACAAGACTGTCATTCTGCCCTTTCTAAATAATACCAGACTTTTCTTGTTAGGAACCCCCCCCCCCCCCGCAATAATGGTTGCAAAGCATGGGAGACGCCCAAGAGGGTGATGACGTTATGTAAAAGTATGTGCAAACAACAGTGAGTGAGCAATTGCAGACACACAATAAATACCTCATGTCGAAAGGCTCAGTGTATTTTTTAAAAAAATACAGAAAAGGTTGGACATCACAGCTGATAGAAAAAAGAGAGAAAAGAGCACCACCAAACTGAAGTAAAAAGAGAGCCCAAGTTCTGGTGCTATATGAAAATATTTTTCCCTTTATTCTTTAATCTTATCCTCAAACTGCTCAACGTGTTTCGGATAAATCCTTCGTCAGGAGCTACATAGAAAACAAGTATAGCTACATTTTAGACAGCTGAAAGAGAGGACATAAAATTGCTTAAAATTAAGCACAAAACAACACCCATATCAAATAAAAAACACCCTTTCTGCATTCATTTGGTAACAATAAACACACATTGATACTAAACATTTGCACATTCATCTAGAGATTCAACAAATGCACTGACCTGAGAGGAAAAAAGGCACTTCCCTGTAATTTCGTAGTTGTTACCACAACATCGATCAATTAAAACATACAAGAAAAGGAGTTTTTTTATTTGATATGGGTGTTGTTTTGTGCTTAATTTTAAGTGATTTTATGTCAGTTGTCTAAAACATACACTCAGTGACCTTCCATGGCTAAGCGGAGCTAGAACCCGGTTCTCCAGATTCCCAGTACAACATTCTAACTAGGGGTGTGCACGGACCCCCCGGATCGGATCGGGACCCGGATCGGGACCTCCAATTTTGTCACGGATCGGTTCGGACAAAATCGGAGGCCCCCCGGACCGGATCGAGTACAATCCCGATCCAAAAATCGGAAATTTTTGGATCGGCCACCATTTTTTTCCCCATAGACTTGCATTGCAATGCAAGTCTATGAGGAAAAAATGGCGGCGGGTGGGTGAGGGGGGGCCTAACTCCCTCCCCCCCGGGGCCATCCGCTGTGGACGGCCCCGGCAGGTAAGCCCCCTCCCTCGCGCTCCCTACCCCCCCTGGGGCCGTCCGCTTCCATCCGCTGGCGCCCGCGGGTGCCAGCGGATAGAAGCGGACGGCTCCGGGGGGGGGTAAGCCCCCTTCCCCGCCACTGCTTACCTTTTAGGGCCATTCGCTCCCATCCGGCGCCGGCGGCTAGCGCCAGCCGGCTTTGCGGCCTGCTCTCGAGTAGCGCGCCGGGTGATGACATCACCCGGCGCGCCACCCTGGAGCAGGCCGCGGAGCCCGCTGGTAGTAGCCGCCGGCGCCGGACGGGAGCGGACGGGCCGGGAAGGTAAGGGCCCCCCTCCCCCCCTCCGTGCGCCCCCTCCTCCCCTCCACGCACCCCCTGCTTACCTTCCCGGCCCGTCCGCTCCCGTCCGGCGCCGGCGGCTACTACCAGCGGGCTCCGCGGCCTGCTCTCGAGTAGCGCGCCGGGTGATGACATCACCCGGCGCGCCACCCTGGAGCAGGCCGCGGAGCCCGCTGGTAGTAGCCGCCGGCACCGGACGGGAGCGGACGGGCCGGGAAGGTAAGGGCCCCCCCTCCCCCCCCGCTGTCCACTTTCATCGGTGGGCGCCCGCTGGCGCCCGCCAATGGAAGCAGCAGTGAGCGCCAGTGGGCGCCCGCCAATCCGCCGAACCGGTTCGGACCCTTTTCGGATCGGTTCAGACTGGATCGGCGGATCCAGCTGTTGGATCGGAAATCGGATAATTCATCCGATTTCCCACTGGACCGGACTCGGATCGTGGATCGGGTCCGATCCAGTGCACATCCCTAATTCTAACCACTGCACCACACTGGCTCTTGCACATTGCCAAGGCACATTGTGGTTTTAAAGAGAGGGGTGGTCTTATGGTTCGGAAAATGATTTCCCAGCTTTTGTGTGTTCAATTCAACCATAACTCATGAACCACCATAGGTTTTGCCACTGATTGAAGATAGGTCTAGAACAGAGATATTGGCTCAATTCAGACGACACAATAAACAACTGGTGTGGGGGAAACAATCGTCAGTTGTTTTGACTATTGTGTCATCCGAATGCTGCCATAGTCAACTCAGCACTGATCCTCATCCACACCACAGTTGATTATTTATTACCATGTTGTATGGGGAGTGCCCCCTAGGGTTATGGTTAGGGTTAGAGTTAGTCAACCCACCACTGACTATCGTGTCGTCCGAATTTAGCCAACGAGTGGCTGGCTGTGGGCCTAATTGAGCCTGTGGAGACTCCTGGGGTTCCTCCAGGTGATGGGCTTGGCCTGCATCTGAGATAACAGTGGGAATCCCCCTGTGTGCCACTCCCTCTACCATTGGGAAAGGCAGCTGCCAAGTCGCTTCGTGCCTCACGAAGCCAGGGACCTGGTTGCAGCCAGGAAGAGCAGCTGCTCTTCCCCATGGTGGCTGAAATGAAATAAAATAATGTTCTCTGCTTCCTTTAGAGAAAGATTGAATCCTCAGAATATACGGGAATTGGGTGAAAGAAATATGGGAATGTAAGGCCCAAGGGCAAAAATATGAGAATAGCAGTTGAGTTCTTCAAATGTTGCTTTCACCTTAGAAAGTGCCTGTGATGTTCAGCTGCCTTGTATGCCATTATATTCACAAAGTTATTGTTTATAGTATGTCTGTTCGAACATATGTCTTTAAAAGGTTTAAAAACCAATATTGTTCCAGGAAGTAAGTTGGCCTAAATGTACTTGCAGTTTGTGTTTAAAGTTCTGAAAAGTATAGGTTAGAAGGAGGGGGAGTAAATGCCTGAGTGTTGGTTGGATGGTGGTGGGGGAGTGCTTGGATTGGATGGCTGTGTGAGAGTGGGAGGAGCTTGAGAACAGAGTGAGTGTATATGTGATTCTGGCTGACAGGAGCTGAGGGGGATTACAGAGAGTATTAATTGATGAGAAGGGGTAGTTGATTAGATGAGAGAAGAGTTTGATGATTATTGAGAGAGTGAGACTGGATTAGGATAGGAAGGACTGATGTGAGATATAGGCCCTTTCTGCACCAAAGGGGCGGGGAGGGCTGGAAGTGCCCGAACCTGGAAGTGAGCACTTCCGGGTCCGGTGCGATGAGGCTGAACTGCAACGCAATGGCCAGGGCTTCTCTCGGGCTGTCGGAAGTTGCAGCGGCCATTTTCGGGGGGATGATCCATGGAGCAGTGCACGAGCGCTCCTCCCCAAAAGTAAGTTTTTTTTAAAAAAAAACCGCAGTGAGCGATCGGCCCCTCTCCCTCCCATCCTGGGAATGGTGATTTTGCTGTCCCCCCGATGGCCTCGGAGCCATGCGGAGCAGCTCCGTAGCCATCGATGGAGACATGCTTACTCGCAGTTAAGTGTGGCTGTGCCAGGGATCGCTGCCCTCCCGGGATCAGGGAACAAATTGGGATAAATGTGTTCCCTGAACTCCCGGGAATATGGAGGGCTGGCCCCTGCCTGCTTGCGGGATGCCCTGTGCGTCATGCGGACTCTCCACGAGTAGGCAGAGGCAGTCATGGGGGAAATGGCTGGTACGGAAAAGGCCTGAGTTTTGGGGAATAGATGACTAAGATAAAGAACAGTTGAATTCCACATTGAAACCATTTAAGGGTGAACTACAGAAACCAATGTGATCTGAAGCCTTGTAACCATAACACATTTTTTGAACTGAGGAAACCATTAAGTTTACCGACACACAATTTACTTCTGTTTATTTATTTATTTTATTTATTTATTACATTTGTATACCACCCCATAGCCGAAGCTCTCTGGGCGGTTTACATAGGATTAAAAACAATTAAAAACAATATACAAAAATTAAAACAACAAAAACATACAACATACACACAATCTGTACATTTAAAAACCACTGCAACACTTCAAAAACTACAAAAACAAATTGAACAACACCAAAAACAATTTGAACAACACCAGTTGTTCAAATTGAACAACTGGTGTGGTCTTCAGGTGTACCTGAGGAGAGTACTGGTGGCAGCAAAAGGGAGAAGTGGGGGCTAGATTACTGGGCTGTGGTGCTGTGGGGCCTAAAAGAGTAAAGGTGAGACAGGGGCGGCAGCAGTGAACTTGAACTCTCACATGCGTCATCAGCACAGGGAGGATTGAAGTGAGTCCCAAGTGCTGGTGGCGTAGCACGTCAAGTCAAGTGTAGCCAGGTGAGTCGCACAGGTGAAACCAGGATGTCACAGTGCCCTTTAAACTCTTCCAAAATATAAAAACAAAGCAAAAGTGAGCTTATGCAGCTCTGAATTTTAGACTAACTTATATATGTAGCACTGAATATATATGTAGCCTTTCGGTATCTAGTTATAGAGAAGTCCATGATGACCAGCAGACCCAAGAGACTGGAAATAAAACAAGTTGTGTCTTCAATTGCTTTTCAATAATGTCATGGTGGAACAAACGCCAGTAGTCTCCAAACATTTAACATAAATAAGAAGTTGAAGGCAGCTGCTAAGAATGATGATTTAAACAAATGTTGGGGAAGAAATATTCATTTAAGACCTTTGCCGCCTCTGAAGCAACTATTATCTATCAAAGCACATTGCAGTAATAAAACAGATGTGGAAAGCAAATTAGGGGGGTTCATATGGGCTACCTATTAATGATCAGTGGCTGGACTTGACTAAATGAAGACATTGCTTTATTGAGTTGATCCAGGTATACTTTCGAAAGAAGTTATTCCAGTTTCGTCTTTGTATCAGTTGCTATGGTTTCTTCCATTCCCCCCCCCCAAAGTGTGAATAATTTTGAGTGAGTCAAAACTGGAAGTCAGAAATTGAATACCGCTAATATAAGGACAGGCAAGAAATGGTTTGACTGAAAAACAGCTTAAAATGTTATCTGCACTTCCTTTTTCCTCCCAACAATGCATTTCTTATCTCCCCCACATAGAAAATGTATAGGTTGTCTCCATACTGGGGGTAGGGGAGAGAAAGAGGTATAAATTATATTTCTGTCCTGCAATGGCTAAGGGACATGTCAGTAAACTAAGGGACATGTCAGTAAACAGAAAATGTCAAGTACAGTTGAATCAGTCCAGCAAGAGAACAGTCCAAGCAAGGCTAGGCAATAAATAGACAAGGGTCAAGAGCACAGTGTCACCAGTCAAGAAGGAGAGTTCCAAAAGAAGGATTTGAAGTAGGGCTGTGCACGGATCTGGTTCCCAAATCCGGAGCGGATCAGGCTGATCTGGGCCTGGATTGGGCCGGATTGGATCCGCAATTCGGATTCGGTCACAACACTCCCTCTTGCTCTCCCCCTTCCTCCCCCCACTCTCCCAGCGTACCTGCTGCCTCCTCCGCATCGTCCCCCATCGTTCTCTTTCCTTGCTGTGTGCTGCCGCATTTCCTGATCGCGTCGGGTGATGTCATCACCCGACGCGAGCGGGAAATGTGGCAGCACACAGTGAGGAGAGAGGACGACAGCAGGATGACGCGGCAGAGGCAGCAGGTAAGCAGGGAGAGGGGGAGAGGGAGGGAGTGGGGAGAGCGTGAGGGAGTGCTGTGTATGGATCCAGATCAGATCCGTATCCGAGTCGGATTGGATCGGGCCCGATTCGATCTGAACCTGACAGATTGGGATCCAGATAGGATCGGGGGGTCCATGCACAGCCCTAATTTGAAGCATGGCCAAGGTCAAAGCTCAGGTTAGCAGTCCAACGCAAATGCAGTCCAAGGAGTAGAATCATGCAGGAGTCCAACAATCAGCAGCTTGGAGGATCAGTCACAAAACAAAAGGCACTGGAGCTGGTAGAAAGACAATGAGCATTTCTACAGCAGGCAAAAATCCCTCAACTTTACCGGGGCTTCTGCTTGCAGGATTCAATCCGTTCCTTTCCACGTGGTTTTTTCCCCTTCTTCTTTCTCCCCCAGCAAGTTCTATACATTTCATTAGAAAGCCACTAGATGGTGATGTTGTATTATTTGCGAGACACTGCCATTTCGTCAGTACACCATAAAGTTATTGCGATTCATTGGGGGGGGGGGAATGCTGGGCTTTCATCAACATGGAAAAAAGGGTATAAAGGCTGCAAAGAGTGGAAGATGATCTGGAAGTTGATGACATCATGTATAGGATATGCGAACTTCCATGAGTGACCAATCATTAGCACATGATAAATGCCTCGTGTAGAAATGACCATTGTTTCAGCAGCCAGTCTCAACTGAAAGCATTTGCAGCCTGAGTTCTCAGAGCCTCACCCAAGGCTCATCTGTAGTTCTTCACAGGGTCTCTGGCAAAAGTCCTACTCCTTGAGGATCCTTTGTCCATAAGTGGGCACCCCTTCACTTGGCTACAGTCTTAGCCTGTATCTTGAGGCACTGGTGTTCACAGGGGCTGGGTGGTGGTTGAACATCCCTCTCTGACTGGGAAGCAAAGCTTCCCAACTTTTGAGGGGGAAGATTCGAAGCCCTCTTTCCACAGGGCCCAGGACCTTCTTGGTTAGCTAAAAATGTCTGGCTCAGGAAGCTCCAGATTTTTCTCTGAGAGGACAACAATTTCAGATGTAATGTTGTGCAGGGACAGAAACTTGGGGAGCTTGCACATCCTGCTTCTTTGTGGGAAGGTAACACCATTAAGATTGCCAAAGATCCCATAAAATGCTGCGGAGTTCCAAAAGAGCTCCGTCTCCCAAGGGGTCTGTGTGTTTATACTTTTACAAAGCAGAGACTGGGGATGTTCCTATAAAACACTCAAGGCAATGTTACTCAGACAGAGATGTTTGTACCTTCTTGTCTGCCCACTGTCCTAACACATAATTCCTTATGTTCAAAATGTTGTGTGTGTGTGTGTGTGTGTGTGTGTGAGAGAGAGAGAGAGAGAGAGAGAGAGAGAGAGAGCTATTAGCAATGGTGGTAAAAAAAAGGAAGACTCACTGAAGGAGGGGAACAATTAAAGGGGTTTTGCCCAACAGCTCCTAAACAACCAGGAGTTGGCACTGTTTTCCATACCAGGAGAAGGGGCATGGTCTAGAGAGGAAGCTGGTAGGTTGGACAGGGAATCCTCAAAGGCTGTACCCAGCCACAGGCTGGAGTTTTCCCATGCCTGTTCTATGGCAATAGCAGGGAAATCACCTTCAACAGCTGTTCTTGGCAGTCAGCCACCATGCCCCAGAAGTTGTCATATTTCAGAGGAAATGCCAGCTATTTCAAACATGGCAGCTGCCAGTGGTGGCCACCTTTTCCTGCTCAGAATGCCCAGGAACAATGCCAGATATAGAGCATTCTGGGACTGGGTGGGATGATGGACACATTGGTCAACTTCTCCCAATCATTTTATTATGCAGTCGCAGACCTAATAAGAAGCAATAGCAGTCATCATTCATTAAGACCATAAAAACACAATAATTCATTCATTATACAACAGGCCAAAAAGTTATTAAAACATACACATATTTAAAATATATAAGCATAGTTAAAACTCCTGATACAAATGATTAAAAGCAAAAACATAGAAGTTGCAATTAGGATGAGAAAACCATCTTATGAGACCTTTGTACGAAGAAGAGGAATTTAGCCACTGACTCTGTTGTTGATTTGTTCGTATTTGCCAGGAAGTATTCCAAATACTGTCTGGAGGTCATCTTCTCTGCTTCCAATGGAGATAGGGAAGTCCCCAACCTCCAAATGGCTTGGACAGGAGCCCTTTCTGTGCCCATTTTGTCCTGAATGAATTTCATTCAGTTCAATTTTTTATTAATTTCAAAATCGATGATGACCCCTATTTTGAATTCAATTTGATTTGCATTGTGAATGTTCAGTCACAAGCAGCTGTGCATTAGTTTTAGTCTCAAATTAAGAAGTACCACTAAATTATATGACCAGAATAAAACCTTGAAGCTAAACTTGCAGAAACTGTTTAAAAAACATTTCCAAACATAGGTGGTAGGGCCAGCTCCAGGTTTTGGAGGCTCGTGAGCAAAAAATCCTCCATGGTCCCTTCCTTCAGTGAGTCTGCCTTCTCATCTCCATGGTCACCAGCTACTATTGCGCCCCATCCTTTTCACATCATTGCTCCTTGCTTGCTTGAAAGGCAGAGAGCCAGTGAGCAAGTAGGCAGTATAGGGTGACCATATGGAACAGAGGACAGGGCTCCTGTATCTTTAACAGCAGGTGTCATTTGTACGCATGCAGCACCTGGTGAAATGTCCTCTTCATCACCACAGTTAAAGCCGCAGGAGCCCTGCCTGCTTTTGTATCTGGTCACTCTAGTGTAGCTAGTGTAGATAGACCACTCTAGTGTAGCTAGAGTGATCAGATACAAAAGAGGGCAGGGCTCCTGCAGCTTTAACTCTTGTGGTGAAGAGGGAATTTCACCAGGTGCAGCATGTATATAAATGACACTTGCTGAAATTCCCTTTTCTATTCAACTGATAAAAAAAAGGAGTCTTGTCCTCTTTTTCATATGGTCACCCTACATCTACTGCTCCTCCTTCTCATCACCACCAATGTCTGGGCCCAAATGAGGCAAGTGAACAAGCTGGTTGCAATGGTGAAGTCAAGGAGCAAGACAAGGGGTATGTGGGCAGCCAGGGCAGGTGCCCTTGGCAGGTGCCCAAATATGCCTGCCCTTGACACTGGTCCTAATAGATGGCAAAATTGTAGATTTCTGGCCCCAGTATTTCAGACTTTCCTTGCATAAGAATTGCATGTGTCCTTTTACTGTTCTGAAATTTATTTCATAGCAGGTAGAGATGAGCTAGTGGCTTTGTAACAACAAGATTAAAGGGCTATTTTTTTGCTGCTCCCCAGAGATGATCAGCCACTATAAGTGTTCATGTTCCACCACCAGGGTTATATATATATTTTCTTATTTTCAATGTCTTGGAAGTAATTTAAAGGATGGCATGTATTGCACTTTGGAAATGTAATCACTCAGTCTTTCTTCATTAAAGGAGTAGCTTATCTCCAAGAATTCCTCATTCACAATATTCATGGCTGATTCCTATCGCTCCTGAATTACGTTGCTTTCTTGGATTGTTTTGGTATAAAAATTGTATTCTGATCAATTGTCATTTACACTCTAACATTATCTTGGCTGCCCAGAGTAAGGGAATTACGCTGGCACTCTATATTTGTAGAAAGCACAGGTTTAATTTTCAAAGAAAAATCATGTTTCATGAGAAGAGGTTCAGTGAGTAAAATAACCATTTAAAAAACTACTTGGCAGTGGAGTTCTTCCCTGGTAAGGTTGCTGAAGAAACTAGTCAAGCAAGAATGCTTTTTAATTTAGGTTTTGCTTCTAATATTAAAATGCTTCCATGTGCGTCAGTGAAATTCATGTCCTGCTTTGCCTGCAGAAGATTGTGTGCTGCTTGAAGTATTCCCCCCACCCCGCTTCCACTGCTTGATATAGAAGATAGTAACATGGGGGGGAGCATGTCAAGCTTTTGTGCCATTAATACTGTGCTAGTAGAAAATTGCTACTAAAAGACTCTGTTTCCATATGGTTATTATTTATCTATGATAGCGTACAATTTGTAGAGCTTGGATGTAGAGTGCTCAGAAATTTCTGCCAAATAACTCATAGAGTGTGTCGTAATTTTGCTTTTATCTGTAGCAAGACAGTCCTCTGGGGTGGGGAAATTGTGGCCGTGTCTGCACCATGCAGTTATCTCGGGATCGTCTCTAGGTTGTCCCTGTGTGCCCAAATGATGCACATGGGATCCTGGGGTCAACCAGGGATGACCAGAGGCGGTCCCAGGTCAACCCCGAGGACTGTGGCTGGTGTGCTGCAGGTTCCTGGGTGCTCAAACGGACACGGAGCTGCACGGGGTGACTCCGTGCCCATGAGGGTGGGGTGGGGGCAGCATTTTCACCATGTCTTGGATGGTGGTGCTGAGTTCTCCATTTTTTTAAAAAAAATGTTTTTACTTACCTTACCTCTTACTTAAGGCTCTCCATTAAAAAAAAAAAGAAAAGCTGCACTGTGCCAGAATGTCCATGTTGGTTTCCGGGATGATGCACTGCCATATGGATGCTGGGGGAGGATCGCGGAAGCTGGACAGCCTGAGATCCTCCACCCCCTATCCTGGAAGGATAATAGGTCTAGATGAGCCCTGTGCCCCCCCCCCCATGATGATGGATCACAACTAGAGAAATCGGAGAAATCTGCAACAGATTCAAATGTGTTTGGATTTCTACGAACCTGACTTGCGGATACTGCAGCAGATTTCCTTTTTCTGCATCATGTGGATTCCTTGGATTTGCTTACTGTTTTTTTCCCCCTGGGGGCTGGGAGGGATTTGTGCAAATTCCCGCATGCACTAATGCACATTAGCACTAGTATAAGGGCGCATTAGGGCTCATGCACACTTCCGCCAGTGGAACCAAATTTTCATACATCCCTAAAAAAAGTCTGATTCCATCAATGATTGGACAATGGAATGAAAGATGCCTAGCTACCCGCAACCACAAATGGAAAGGTTTGAACAAAATCGGTACATCCTGATAAGGATTTTTGATCTGGGCGTTGATATAAAATCAAATTTCTGAAACTCTGGTTTCTCCCAAGCCTCAAAGAAACGTTTTAGGTGAAGCAGAGACACTTTACGCTGCACCAAGTCAAAGTTCACACCTCACATTCTAGCATTACAGAGGAAAAACACAGACCACGATAACCCAAAACATCCTTTCCTAATAACAAGTCTCACAAGCACATCCCCCAACTGGTGTTGTAAGTAAAACATGACTCAACGGCCCTCAAACACAATCTTACAGACATGATGGCACCTATCATGTAAACATTTTCAGATTCTTCCAAAGAAAAGCTGGCCAGTAGATGAAACCAAATAACACCAAGTTACACTGATCGAAGGTTATCAGGAAACAATAAATTTCACTGAGTTGTCAAATGCCCCGGATATTGTTTTATTATGGTTTAAGAAATTGTTTAGTTGAAACATTTATTGGCATGTATCCATCACAGGAGGGAGGGGGTGAGTGGTATGTGACGTCAAAGCCTGTAACAGAGATAAATGTAACAGTTTTGTCTTTGTGATTCAGAGAGCTTTGGTACCACCCATGTGCCACTTCTCTCTCCATCGTACGTTGTTTTGAATAAAACTGTTGGACTGAACTCTGCCTGTTCCTGGTGATTCTTCAATTTGAGAGTTAGGGAACATTTCCTTAACAATCCCTAACCACACCTCCCATAAACCCTGACCATTGACCATGCTTCTGGAGCTAGTGGGAGCTGGGAGTCGCACAACATTGGGAGGGCCACACGTGCCCCACTCCAATAGATGAGCCATGTATATATTTACTTTGTGGGTTGAATCTAAGTGATACAGGGTGAGCACACATCAACATCCTCAATCAACCGTTGGCTCAGTTCTCTGGTCTTTCCCGACTATGTTTTATCATTGGTTTCTTTATGGCTATTGTTTTGGACCATATGGACTGTAGGAGATCAAAAGCTTTTGCTGCTGGGTTATTGAAATCATGCTTTGGAGTATATGTGGATCGGAGCATGGTAAATATTGCATAACAAAGGGGTGCCCATTTTGTGAAACATTCTAATGTGGATGCAGTGGGACATTTTGGAATGTATTATGGGCAGCTCAAAGTCTATTGGTTCAAGACAGAAAGTGTTATCTTTCTCCTCAGTGTTATCACAGTGGGCAACAGCGATGGAAATGGAAATGTCAGATGAAGTAGTCTAGATGTAGGCACTCACCAGAGCTTGACTGCATCCACCAGGAGTTCTCCATCTGCATTCAAGCCATCTCCTATTTTGTTTCATCACTTCCAGCTCTGGGGTATACTAGAGCTGGAGCAACCAGACATGGGAGTGAGAGTTGCACAGTGCAATGTTTTCACATTGTGCATTGTTCATATTTATTTTACTCCAAACGTTCATACCTCACCTTTCTGTCTTGGATGCTCAGGGTTGCTTATATGCATTCACATTGGCATCATGGATGCAAAAGTTATAACTATCAAATTGCAGTCTGCATGGTTCATCTCAAACTCTGGGACTTTCGCTAGGCTTAATTTTAGTTTGCCCCGTTTTTTTAAGGTTTCCATGAATATTCATAACCAGTTTTGAGTCTATTTTTCCTGATGCATGCATTTTTGTATAATCAATTTTTTTGCAAGCAATTTTCCTTATACATATTTTAGAACATTATTACCCCAATAGATGCATCTTTGTACATATATTTTGATGGGAGAAGCTGTTTGCAAAATTTGGAAAAGTGCCAGTTTTGCATGATAAGTGAATTTCAGTTTGCATAGCGATTGGAAAGTGCAAAATTAGGTAAGTTCACAAGCCATCCACACAATTCCCCCCTCTCCCTAGTCATATCCATAAAGGCCATGTGTTTCTCTTCCCTTGCCAAGATCCGAAGGCTTCCATCCTGGGATGTGTGGAGATGCTGCATTCTCTTCTGCTGCCAAAGCCCCTGCATCCAGTGAGGGGAAGCCAAGAACATTCTCTTGCTGGATCAGAGACTTTCGGATGCCAGTAGGTCTAGCAAACATTTATGAGCCATCAAAGAGTGATATTTTTAACCCTCTCTTTGCTGGATTGGAGTGTATAATGGGCAATATTCTATTTGGAAAATTAAAGTGTAGTAAAATAAGATATATTCCAAAATGCATTTGATCATAAAAGTATATCCTCTGTGAATTTAAAAGGGATACAGTTGGCTTGTTAATTGGGCTTTTAGGCAATTCTAGGCTTGATGATTTTTGTTCAGAGACACTTGGCAAAAACAGTAATGTCTGTTGTTAGTCTATAAAAGTGTGTATTAGAAGTAGCCTTTAGCAGTGTTTTTCCATTAAATGTTTAAAGCCCCACATTAGTTACTTAGAAACAGTCACAAAGGAAATGTTGGATTATTTTAAGTATAGCATCTTACAAATAATTTTACAACGATTGGACTGGTATTCTGCTACTTTTCTAAAGCTTCTCAAAATTGCTTTGCTCCCAGTGAAGCAAAGTTATTTGTTCTGCAGTGTGGAATGTCAGGGATAAACAGAACCAGGAGCACCGCTGCCTCCTATAAGTCAGAGCTTGTTTTACCCAACATTCCAGGCAGACAGAAGCATCCATTTTGGTACAATTGCATGCTATTCTCATTGTTAACAAGGCTCGATGAGATGGTGGAACCTCCTGTGGTGCAGCTGGAGTTAAGGCTTGGCAATTATGTTGCTATTTACCCCACACTGACAACTCCAGAGCCAGGGCCGCAACACATTTTGGGTGTTGGATTTCCTACCGGGACGTGTTTATGTTCTGTAGGTTGTGCACAGGCTGCTGTGAAGACACCAAAGGGTTGTATTGGATTGAGGATTAATGAGGTTGAATTAGCTCAGTCATTTACTGTGCATTTTATTGAAGTTCAAGCTGTTCTGACTTTTGCAGTTAATAGAAGCATCCCAGAATGTTGCCAGTTTAAGTGTAAGTTACCCATCAGGGATCTTGGGGTCGTTACTGACATAAGGCAACTTTACTTGGTGATGAACTTCCTCATCAAGTGAAAAAGTGTGTTCTCTCTGTGTTGCATTTGGGGAGGGGGCAAAATGACATTAGACTGTCAACATGTTGGGTGATGCACTCACCCAAAATGGAGGATGGTATGTTCTCAAGACAAAGGCCTTCTATAATGTATGATTTAAAACTCCAAATCTATCACGACCACACATTCTCTTGGTGGTTGAAGGATGGAGCTGGAGAGACTGAGGTAGCATACTTCTTATACTTCTCTAATGGCATAAAGACTCTTTGGTCTGAAAGATGGCTTATAGACTGACATCCTATGGCGGGAGAAGTGAAAGCCTAGAAAGGAGTTGCTGTAGCTTTTAGATCCAAAATGTTGGAGCAACATTTTGTCAGACATTAGGTTTTGACCAGACCATAGGCATGGAACAGTGAGGAAAGGCAAGATGGTGCCTTCCCCTATCCCACACACAGAACCCAACTGGACTAGCAGTTGAATCTGACAGGGCAACATCTACTGCCCCTGTGGGCAGTAGTCAAGCTTAGGGGCACAGTTTTATCTTGCAACCCCTTGCCACTACTCCCTGCCTCTTAGCACTTGTTGCCTGAGGTAGGGTGACCAGATAAAATCCAGGTCAGGGCTCCTGTAACTTTAACAGTTGTAGAGAAAAGGGAATTTCAGCCAGTGTCATTTGTATGCAATTAGTTCCTGGTGATATTCCCTCTTCATCACAACAGTTAAAGGTGCATGCACTATACTAGAGTGACCATATACAAAAGAAGGCAGGGCCCCTGCAACTTTAACTGTGGTGATGAAGAGGGGGTTTCACCAGGAACTAATTGCATACAAATGACACTGGCTGAAATTCCCTTTTCTCTACAACTGTTAAAGTTACAGGAGCCCTGACCTGGATTTTATCTGGTCAGCCTAGCCTGAGGCGACTGCCTCACTCTGTCAGATTAGGCTGACCATATGAAAAGGACCATATGCCTTCTGTGCCTGACCACCCTTTAACATTTCTTTTCTTTCTTTCTTTTCTTTCTTTAAAAAAAACTGGCCGTGCACTAGTTTGAGAGCAGTTAATTTAGAACAAAGCAAAATGGATGTCAGTAATAGGTGAAGTCTCTCCTGGCAGGAGGAGAAATAGAGTTTCAGGGAGCTTAATGTTTATGGATAAATATTTTTTTTTAGCCATTATAGGATGTCAAAAGGAGATGCAGGAAGAGTGTGGGTTTGCAAGGGAGAAGCTCGTGTGTTTAATGATTGGCACTAACTTGTAGCAAGAGGAGCTTGATGGAAACTTTAGCCAATATTGCACAGCATGGAAAATCAAGATCCGTATTAAAATGTCTGGATGATGCATTAGATAATCTAAAGTTTGTGTATTCTGGGTTAAAGGAGAATTGCCCTATTACTGGTAAAGGTAATGCAAATTGGTGCAGATGAAAATGTTTCATGTTCTCGCTGAAGAAGAGCTTTAATGTGCTCTGCATTATTCAACTGCACTAAGTATGTGTCAGCAGGGGAATTTTGACATGAGTCTGGTCACGCTAAGGTAAGAAAGTGGAAAGTGCCCTAAACCAGATACATGAATACAAATTGATGCAGTAAGAATGTTGTCTTCCTTGCTAGTTATCTCGTATATTTAATTCCACAGGAAGATGTAGGCTCATATTTTTCAATCGTGGCTATAATCATCCACCTCCATTGCTTTAGCAAGAGAAGTCATCCTCGAAAGAGGCAGACATCTTACACGTTATTGATGGCCTCTCTGTTAAAGTAGTGCTTCTATTTATCCAGAGGTGCTGTGTTTAGGGAGGGTGATTACTCCTCAGAAGCAGCTGTACCTCTGGATGTTATGTGGCATGGGTTCTGCTAGGTGGATCCATAGCTGGCTAGAGAACGGAATTCAAGGAGTGCTGGTCTATTGTTCCTCAAGAAACTGGAGAGAGATATTGAGTAGGGTGCTGCAGGTTCTGTCCTGGGCTCTATATTGTTCAACATTTTTATTAATGATTTTGAAGAATAAGTGGGGGGATGTTTATCAAATTTGCAGTGGGATAGCTAATACCTTAAGAAGATGGAAACAACATTCAAAATGATATGTTTACTCATTTTATTATTTATTATTACATTTTTATACTGCCCGATAGCTGAGGCTGTCTAGGCAGTTCACAATTAAAGGTTAGAACACTGGGTAGGGAATAACAGAATGCAATTTAACCGACAGCTGCAAAGTTCTTCAATTAGGAAAGGGAAATCGAAAGCCACAGGCATTAGAACTGTTCGAGTGCAGACACTGTATTATTTGAAGGCTAAAACAAGAAGAACACACTTTTTAAAACATGTCTGTGGAACCTCATTGGATACTCCAAAGAAGTGGTGGGAAGAGACAAGTTAGAGGCCTGTGTTTCCTCTCCTTATACTTATTTTGTCTTGCCCAAAATGGGGAAGGGACATGTGTGTATTCTATTCCTGTATGTGAGAATGTACATGCCTCTTCGTTGGATGGGGTCTGAAAAAGCATCGGGAGAACAGGAGGAAGTTGTTGACTCATCCTCCTGTTGATTTGTTGCAATGCCCAAGGCTCTGAGACTGATCAGAAAAATGAGCACTCGGCCTCAGAATGTGTGCACATTGATAGCCCTGCAGTGCTGGCTCCAGGATTTTGGAAGCCCCTGGGCAAAATGCCTTCCTCTGAGTGGCCACACCTCCTCCTCGCTTCTTTCTGCATTGCTCATTCACCCGCCCTCACCCTTCGGGCCCAATCCATACAACTGTCTAGAGGAAGAGTGCAAGGCAAGTGAAGGATGCTGCTCTTTCTCCTGTCATGGCTTGCATGTGGGTGAACTAGCAGGGAGGAGCAGCAGCAAGGCCAGGAGGTTCCAGGAGTTGAGGGTGCCCCCCTCCAGGGGTGTGGGCCACAGCAGCTGCCCAATGACACCTACCCCTGATGCCGGCCATATAACACAACTAGGTTTTGCCACTCCTCCCAGAAAAATGAAGAAGACAAGAAAACCAAGGTGGCAAGGAAAATGAGTAGCATCACTAGAAGGATGTTCAATTCTCCATCTTTTCTCTTATCATACAGTTCTCATTAGCCAAGGCTTATTTTCTTGCCTGAGGCAACCTGGAATATATCTGACCTACAGAATCCATTTAGACTATAAAGAGTCACTTAACATTTGCTGCCCTTCCCTTGTTCCTGCTGCAGGCAACCACCTGCATGGTCTCCCTGGAAGAAGCAGGTTTCTGCCTTTGGGAAAAAGGAAGGTTGACTTTAACCACAAACACACACCGCCCTCCATCACTTAATCTATAATTTCAATTAAAGTGAAACCAAACCCTAAATCACATGATTTTTTATTTCTTCAGATTTCAACACAAAGGTTGTTAAAATCTCTGCTGAAAATAGTATGTGTACACAAACAGACACATACTTACACACACATACATTTACACACACACATAGAGCTGCATATCCTGTGAGATGCATCGAATATACATAAAAGGGCAAGCAAAAGATAGGAATGTAGCTTTCCTAGCCTTATTTTTAGTACCAAGTATAAATTTGTGTACCATAGGTGAGGGCACAATTCAGTTGCGGATCATGTTCCTCCACTTGAAGGCTAATTATTCCTTTTGTCTAATTAAAAAGAAGTGGGGTGTGGGCGACAGCAACATAAATACCTTGTATAGGGGCTGCATTGTGAATAGCTATCCTGTTTAAAACACAAAAAGACAATAACGCACATGGATACTGCTACAAGAACAAAGGAGTTGCTGTGGGGGGGGGGGAATCCTTCTTCATGTGTTTCAGAAAAAAACCCCTCTTTTATGAAAAGGCAGTTGTAATTGCCAGACTAGGTAGTATATGCATGTATATTCTTATATCCATGTAGAAAATATAATGTTGGATCTGTGCACTCTGCTTTAACTAAATTTAACAAGAAGCATAATGCAGTCTGAATGTAAACATTAACTAAAAAGAGCACCCCAAAGCTATAATACTATTAGCACTGTCATCTACAGCAATCTTTGGTCAGACTTAACTGTGTACCTCTGGTGTGTATGTGTTTTGGACCTAGCATCAGTGTCTCAGCCAGTGGCATTCAAAATATTCATGCTTTTGAAAATTGCCCTTGTGAGCCTTAAGGTTTTAAAGACTTTGCCAGCATAACCATTTTCTGTGGCTTTCGATGTGGTTTCCAGCTCTTTTTTCTTGGCAGGGAATAACATACTGCCTATCACCTTTCAACAAGACCCGGGATTTACAAAGGAATTGAGGTGGCTCAATAGATTATAGATTATGAAAGTCAGCCGGCAACCCTGACATTCTCACCCCAGTTTGTCTGGGGGCACTTGTGTTTGATTTACTAGGGAAACCAATCCCCAGAAGCATTTTATTAGCCACCTAGCACACCTCAAGCTGTGATACATAAACCATTTCGGAACATTTGTTTTGCTGTCCTTACAATCACCCTGCGCGATTAAAATGGCAGCCCTTGCATTTTAGTCATAATCTCAACTAACAATGCATATGTTTGTGACATCCGCTTTATATTTGGCATGTTATGGTTCTCTTGAAAGGCAAATGCCCCCTTGAAGGGACAGTGGGGAGGGGAAAGGATTCTTTCGATCTATTTGGGACTATTGGGAAATATGTTGCAGTGATGTTACACGGCTGTCCATAGTGAGTTTATGTCTATGACTGTATAATCTTGTTATAGATCTATGGTTTGGTAAGTATCCCTAGGGTGAGAATGGTGGATTTGCATATGTGAGGTGATTGGCCTAGAGAGTGAGGTCGTTATCACACGGGCGGTTTTAAGCACATCCACCTCGACTTTGCTCCACTTCTTCAGCGCTGGACTCGCATGACGTCGTTCCTGTCTTGCTGTTTTCTTGCCCTGAGGTCGCAGTTTTTAGTTTCTGTTTCGATTTATCCCTGAACGGGCCAAGTCCAAAACAGGCAAAGTTCAGCAGGCCAAGCTGAGGTATTGCAGCAATATCGACCACGTGTGATTCAAAATGCTAGGCCCGGATAGGAAACGGAGGGGGAACACGCAGAAGCAACCCGGGGGGAAAATAGTAGGTGTGATAAATGCCTATGAAGGACAGGGTTAAGTGTATGTGTGTGTGTGTGGTATATAAAGTGTGTGGCATGCCTGTGTGAGGCAGACAGGAAATGGTCTGGTACAGTTGTGTGGGGTGGGGAGGAGAGAGTGAGTGAGTGAGTCAAGGATACAGTGAAAGTCTGTGGTGATTGTGAGAGGACTGTTTGAGTATGTGTTATAGAGTATTTGGTAGGAGAGATCATATAATCAATAAAGTCATTAAGAGTTATTCATTTATTATTCAACAACTTATTATTGTAAATAATAAAGCTTTCTTTGTTTATAAAATCTTATGCCTTCTGCTTGTGGATGCGTAAGGGGGGATAAAGGGAGAATATAAGTTTAAAGTGTAAAGTCTGTGTGTCCTTCCAGAGAGATGACAGTGTAAGGATTGGGCCTGAACCTTAAAGGTCCTGGGTGCAGTGAACACTTCAGGCTCTGTGGTTAGTGAAACGATGGTTCTCTGGGGTTAGCACTAACCACAAGCCGTGCTGTCGCACACAACACTTTAAGCCATGGTTAGAGCCGCTAACCGTGCTGCAGATGGTCTGACTGTGGTTAGTGAGTGAGCAGGGTTTAGTGAAACACATTGCACAGGACGCCTTAAACCCTGCTGCTTAACCAAAAGCCTTAACCAGCAGGGTTTAAGGTGTCTTCTGAACAGGCCCACTGTGTGAGAGAAGGCGATTCCTACTGGGGGTGAGAAAGGCCTTAGAGGAATTCTCACTAGGATACAGCCAGGAATGCCACAGTCACCCTTAAAAAAGACAGTCAGATGATGACACTGTGCAATGCAGGATCTGCATATCTGAATCTCATTGAGTAATGTAAACAAAAACAATGGAATTCAGCTTTCATTTCATTGAGAACATCCTGGTCGATGCGCTTCTCTATTACTGTTCAGGAGACAGTGACTGTTCAGGAGCTGTTCTGCATGACACATTTATTGTGTGCTTGTCATTCCCTACTCATGGCTGGTTACGGGTTCTGTAGATGATGTCGCACCCTTCCAGTTTTGCTTCTGTTTTTTAAACAGCATTTTCATAAAGGTTTTTATTACAACAGGGAAAATGTGGTATTTGTGAAAGCAAAATAAAACACTCTTTCCACTTGTGTAATTGTGCCATTCCGCTATACCACAGCATCACTTAGAGGTTATGTAACAGAAAAGCAGGAAAGGACAAGCTCTTTGTGTAGAGCTCGGATTTCAATTCTGCAACAAAACTGAAAGAAGATTCAGTGGATGAACAGCCTCATGTAGAAAAGCTCACGGTCCGGAGTGGATGCAAGCAATGGAAACCCATTGTCACGAATAGGCTATGAGCAGAATTCAGGAGTGTGGATCCTGAAGTTGGGGCCAAAGGGCAATCCAGATCAGAGGAAGAAGCCAGGAGTCCAGATGAAAGAACCAAGAACAGAAGCACAAGACACTCCTGCGGACCCTGTTGCTTCAAAAAAGGTTGAGCTGCCAGGGGAAGCTCTTTATACTCCTTCCTCTCCAGAAGGATCCAAGGGCCAGCCTGGGTGTCCAGGTCTGGAAAGTTCTTGGCTGAGAAGCTGCAGTGATGTACTTGCGAGCGAAGGAGGTGAGACAATAAAGAAACAACACAACTGTATGGATTGAAAATCAGGCCACATTTATTAAATCTGATCTGGGCGGCTATTCCACTATGCCGGCACTAGCTGGTCAGTGTAATCGGGCAAAACATCCTTGCCTACTGGATGTTGATCTAAAAATTGGCACCCCGAGGATTTCTCCATTTAAGGGAAGGGAGGTCATCCCCTGTCACATCCCCCTGGGCTATGAATCTCTGGGTGTGCAAGGTGAGATAGCCCCACAGGCAATCCTTATCTTCCCACTGAGGCCGCAAAACCCTTAGTGGGAGGCCTCAGACATCACCTGTTACCACCAGTGACGCCTCAGAATGATCACCATCCCTATCCAGACAAACATAGCCCACCCAAACCAGCCTACCTAGGGGAATGTAGCCAACTGAACCGAAAGAAAACTCGCCAATCAATCCAAGACTCTCCCATCCCACTTGCAGTGAAGTAGGCAAAAAAGACACACAGTGTGCCAATTGGACTGTGTGCCGAAAATTCCTGCTCAGCCCTCAAAAGAGCATTCAGAAAACCCCTGCACTGTATACAGGGAGGGAGGGAGCTGCGCTTCAAAGAGGCTGGGAGGAGGGCTCCATGGGCTATTATCACCTGCTAAGCCCCTCCTCCAGCCAGTGGCACCACTGAGAGTCCCACAATGCTGGGGCTTGCCAATGAGTCCCTTCATTCCCCCTCCACACTTGCAGTGCCCCCACCCCGCAGACAGGCAAGGGTAGGGCATTTCACCACACAGGGCAGTGTCCAGCAGTTACTGACACCTGTTCAAAGTTCACCAAAAATATATCCAAACTTACTTTGATGTCAATGTATATAAAACAATAGTGTGAGTCCATCCATGGCCTAGAATGTATGTTGTTGGGGTGCCTTGCAGTGAGTAACAATGCTTTCTATAATGAGTAATTCCGGAAGGATAGCTCTTTTACGCTCTTGTGACAAAACCAACAAAGAGTCTTGTGGGTTCTTGAACAGTAAAAATTCTTGTGGCATAATCACTTGTGGCTTAGAACCCATGAATGCCTACGCCACAACAGGTTATTTGTTAAGCAGCAGTAAGACTTCGTTTTGGTATTATATTATTTTTCCCTCTAATACCAACCTTTACTTAGGTGATTCTGTGCCTATGAGTTTGGAAGTGAAATCGGTTCACCCCAAAGAGTGTAATGTCCTCTGCCTCCCTGACACAGCCCAGCAAAGACCTGTGAGCTTCCAGGATCTGCTGAATGTTAAGTAATAGCTGGGAAGAAAAGGACAGTGGAAGTTTGCATGAAGGTAACTGGTCTGCTGAACAACAGAGCCTTGTGACTAGGGATTCTAGAGATGGACTAAAATGAGTGGGTTTCTAAGAATCCAACATATGGATCTGCTGCAGACTGGCATCCCATTTTAGTGACTGGAATTAATAGGCAGGACATTTCTACATGAGGCTTTTATCCCACACCTTTAGCAAAGTTTCTGCTTCTGAATTCTTTGCGGGCTCAAGATTGGCTCCTTTACATGTGCTTTTCCCCAGGGTTTTTCTTTCTCTGCCTTCTATATATTTCATTATACAACCGCTAGATGGCACTGTGGTAGAGCAGAATTGCTCAATTTCACGAGACTCTCATTCCGCCATTTCTAAATAATACCGCACTTTCCTCATTAAGAAAAAAACCCTTGTGAGAATGGTTACAAAGAACAGGAGAGGCCTTGGAGAAGGAGGATGTCATACAAAGGATATGCAAGCTATTGTGAGTGAGCAATCACAAGTGCATGCCATGCGATAAAAGCCTAGTGTAGAAAGGCTCATAAAGCTTAAATTTTTAAAATTGAAGCTTACCCAGTTGTCACAATACCGAGCATATAGTTTAAATTTCCACCAGCCTTTCAGGTTGCAAAATGGAGGATCTTTCAAAAGAAAAATCCAGGCCTTCCTAACTTTTGTACCGCTCCTGCCAATACGGGTGTCCAGATGTGAGCTATAATACAGCAGTAAAATGTTACAAGCATGACAAAAATGTACGATGGCCAATTCATTTGGCTCTTCACTGTTAATTTGCAGTAGGGTGCAACAATCTTCAGCTGAAAAGACATTGGTTATTAAAAAAGAAATGTTAATTATCACAGCTTGCAACACTGTCTCTTTACTCAGATCTCCTTCAAAGAAGGTGGTATCTGACATGCTGGGGAAAATATTCTTGAGGAGGGTTTTCTGAGAGGCAAAACAGCAATGATTCTAGCAAATGTCGGGTTGCAGACAAGTCAGAATATATGGTGATATTTCCTGCTGGCAATGCAGAACATTAATGGAGATTCACACATTATAGTGACATTACTTAGGCACTGAGGGAGCATTTCAGTACTCAGCATGCCATGTATCAAGAAACCCTTTTAATATTATTATTGACATCTGTAGGAGGGCCTGACACTTGTAAAACTGAATAAGTTTTGTGTAGATAATTTTTGCCTGTCTTTTGTAGTATAGAGCCTGTGAACAATGTATTGTGTTGGGCAGTAAATTAGAAAGAGGGGAACACGTTCAAAGAATAACTTATTATGTTCTTTGGCAGTTGTGTGGAATATGTGATGGCCAAGGGTATGTAGTTTTCATTGGTAGTCTGTGGGATTTTGTGGGGAGAGTTTTGTTCTAATAGAACTGTTGTTAATTATTGTGGGTTTTTTTTTAAAAAACACACCCATAATATTTTAAGTGTTTTTTTTGAAAATGCCTTTTTATGGGTTTGGAAAAAAGCAGTACACTATACAAATGTTTTAAATTAATAAAGTGCAGCTTATTTTCTCCCATAAACAATGTTACCCATAATGAAATATATAGTATTTGTTTGTTTATTTATTTATTTTAAATCATATTTAGACAGCTTTTAAGGGATGAACCTTGGTTACTCTGGTAACCATGGTAGGTATATATGTACGTGATTCACAGTCCTCTGCAATCCAACACGGAGAGCCAGTGTAGTGTAGTGGTTAGAGTGTTGGACTAGGAGTTGGGAGATCTGGGTTCTAGACCACACTCGGTCATGGAAGCTCACTGGTGACTTTGAGCCAGTCACAGCTTCTCAGCCCAACCAACTTCAAAGGGTTGTTGTTGTTGTGAGGATAAAAAAATAGAGAGGCGGTTCCTTGGAGGAAAAAGGCAGGATATAAATGTAATAAATAAATAAACATTTATGCTTCCCAAATTCAACAGAGCTCTCATTGATTATGATAGTAGCATTAGTTAAAGGCCCATGAATTTTCATGGGTGGTATGGAGGCTTTTGGTTTTTTGTTTTGTTTTAGAAGAGACTTTGATGCTTTATCCTTCAATTACTCTTTTCCTAACCCTTGTGACCTAGCTTCAGCCCTTCTGGACCAGATCTACACCAAGCAGGATTTAGCACTTTGAAAGCAGTTTGAAAACTGTATATGTAGTGTGTCTAGGGCGCCAACAGTTGTCAAAACTGCTATAAACCTGTTTAAAGCAGTAGCGTAGATCCTGCCCTGGTCCCCACTCAGCAAACTTCAAATTTCTTCCCACTCTCCTCTGCCCTCTCAAAACTGTAACTTATCTCATTTCTAGGGGGGGGGGGGGAAATATTAGAACTTGGATCCAACTATTTTGTCATTGTGATTATTAGTAATATCGTGCATCATGTCCCCTGTGCTTTTAAACATCTACATGAAACAGCTGGGGGAAGTCATCAGGAGGTTTGGGCTGAAGTATGCGGATGATACTTGGCTCTACCACTCGTTTCCAGTTGCACATCCCAGGGAGGCTGTGGAACTTTTGAACCAGTGTCTGGAGGCTGTTTTTGGATGGAAGAGAGTGAACAAGCTGAAAATTAATCCAGATGGAGGTACTGTGGGTGGGGAAACCAACTACTTTGGATGGAGGTTTACAACAGGTCTTAGATGGGGTTGCAGTCTGGGAGTCCTCTTGGACTCTGACCTAACTGGGGAAGCCCTGGTGGCTGCAGTGTCCAGGAATGCATTCTACCAGCTTAGGCTGGTACATCAGCTGCAGCCCTATCTGGAGAGGATGGACCTTGCCTCAGTTATCCATGCACTAGTTATGTCCAGGCTGGACTACTGTAATGCGCTTTACCCTCTGTCCCTGATCCCTACATCTATGCGTTCAGTGGAAAGTGGGAAGGGGGCTTTTACATGTGTACAGATATATGTAGATAGATGCTTCCACATAATCTGGAACTCTGATTGCACAGAAATCCCTGATTGCAGGAACAGTTCTAACTAAGTGTATAGAGGTCTACATATGAGCCCTATCTCCATCTTCCACTGAATGCACAGAGGTTGGCGGTGAAGTCTCTGCATGAATGAAGAAAGTGAGAATAGGGCTGGCCCATGACCTTCTGGGTATGCCAGGTGCCACACTAGAAAAAAGAGGGAAATGATATTAGCCTCGCAAGCTGAACATATCTTGGGACACTATCCTCTATGCCTATCCAGATGTGAAATGTCAAAATTACCCTTCATATTCTTTTTAATTCTAGCTTATATTATTTTTTGACCTATCTCTAGGTACATTTTTCTTCTTTGTATAAAAAATAGATTGTGAGGTTTTTTCCTTTTTTTTAGAAAATGATAATGATATTTAAAATGAATACTCCTCACATTGTCTCAATGTTTCCTTAGAGAATCATTGCCGCTTTTTATCCTACAAATGTCAAGATTCCTCTCAGGTATTTTGAGCTGTACAGATGACTTACCTGATGACCTTCTAGCAGGAGATGATGCCTTCCAGCGTTGTGGTAGACAAAGTTGCTAATTTTCAAAAATTGCTTAAAATGATCAAATTGTCATCTTATCAATCTGTTTATTAATATTACTCTTTATGAGTGGTTGGCTGAATATAAATTTAGGTCAAATTAACTTATTAAAAGTTTAAAACATTAAGTTCGAACCATAACATCTCAAACATTTATTCTACAGTCTACACACATCTGTCGCAAGAATAGAGCTTGTGTTTTATTGGTATCTGGGCCTTTTCCGATTGGCATACTATTAGATGTTTTATAAACTACAGGCAGATGCTGACTAAAACCTGGGTACAATCTACACGGAGACATCTTTCAGTGCTGATGCACTTTACAAATGCATTTTCTTGAATTCACATCTACTACTCCCATGTCCCACGTAGCCAATTAATGTGGTGTAGATTTGATATAAATCTTGATATAAATCTCACTTTTGTGAGGCAAATGAAACCTCCTTCCAGCCTCATACAGGATGATCCTTATGCTGGCATGATTGGGGGATGGGAGAGGACATAGAGGATTCTGAGCTGCTGGTGACACCAGCAGCTCCAGTCCATTTGGCCTCCTCTGTCACCCGATCTGCTTAGGAACAGGGCAAGTGCTGGTGTTCTTGCACCCGGCCCCCGGCCCTGTTCCTATACTGATCACAGTTGAGGACGTGTCGCTGTGGGGGGGGGATCTTGTCCATTGCAAGGAGATCCTTCTCCCCAGCATCGCATCTTCTATGCCCATTGAGTCTGGAGCCAGAGAGCAGGGAGATTGACTTGATGGGCGTAGAAGTCGTGATGCCAGGGAGAAGAATCTCCTTGCAATGGACAAGATCCCCTCCCCCCATCGACACATCCTTCTCAGTGCTGAGCCACGTCATCCCTTGGATGATGTGGCTCGGTGCTGAGGTGTCCTTTGCGAGAGCTGAGATCGCGGCCCCTGACACATGAGGAGGCCGGTTCCAAGCCTCCCTGCTGCAGAAGAAGGAGTCTTGGGACTGGCGTCCACATGTGTCAGGGGCCATGATCCCGGCTCTTGTGAAGGCTCCGCCAACAGCCAACCCAGGTGCTTCCCCTTTTCTGTCAGGGGAGGCACAACATCCCGGTTGTGTGGTGACAGCTGCGGAGTGATTCCATCTCTTGTCAACAGGAGACAGGGCACGGCCGGAACTTCTTGCTGCAGCCCTGTCTCCCATTGACAGATGGGATTCATTTGACACTGGGAGCCTCATCTCTCCTCCACTCTCCGCTCCTCCCATGTAATGGCATTGTCAGTAAGGTAAGGCCTTACCAGTGCCATCATTCAGTGGGGGGGGGGGGTTACAAGTGGTCGGCTGACCATATGAAAAAGAGGACAGGGTTAATGTAACTTTAACTGTTGTAGAGAAAAGGGAATTTCAACCATTGTCATTTGTATGCAATTAGTTCCTGGTGGAATTCCCTCTTCATCACAACAGTTAAAGGTGCATGCACTATACTAGAGTGACCATATACAAAAGAAGGCAGGGCCCCTGCAACTTTAACTGTTGTGATGAAGAGGGAATTTCACCAGGAACTAATTGCATACAAATGACACTGGCTGAAATTCCCTTTTCTCTACAACTGTTAAAGTTACATGAGCCCTGTCCTCCTTTTCAGATGGTCAGCCTAACAAGTGGGGGAGGAGAGATGAGAACTCAATGGAGAGGAGACAGTTCTCTCCACAGAGCAGCACTTCCATGTTGCCCAAAGGTGGCTCGTGGTTTTGCCCACCATCGAGTGGACTATTTTCTCTCCATCGACTAAAGTGTCGTCCAAACACGGCCACTGAGTGCCAAACACAGGGAAGGCGCAGTAAAGGGAATGTATGTCACAAAAAGACTTTGTGAAAATGTGGCTTTTATGGCAAGAAAACCCAGGACTGATACAGACTGTGGGTAATGTCATGTGTCATGCTTGTGTGTGGGGCGCAGGAGCACCACAGTGAATTCCCCGTGTAGATTCAGCCCCTGTATGCATTCTCAATCATTGACAAAACACATATTGTCTCTGATTTGCTGTAAAATGCCTCTGATGTTTGTTAGGATGTTTGTGTATGCATATTTCTTGAAATTATATATATTATATATGATCAATATATTAAAAACAAACTTTTTAGGTAGGCCATAAAGGAGATTAAACACATATCATTGACATGGCCTGTGTTTTAAAACAGAGCTTTCCTTTCTTCTTACCTTGTTATGCTAAGAATGCTGGCTTTTTTTTTCTTCCTGGAACAAATAAAAGTTGCATTATGAATATGCCAGAGCGTGTTGAACATTGTACTCTCTGCTAATGGAAGACTGCTGTTTGTTGTTCATAAAAGGCAGTGGGGGTGAAATCAACCAAACAATTCCTGCTTGCCCAACTTCTCTTGTCAAGCAGTTTTCTTTATTGCCAGTTTAATGTGCTGAAATTATCCACGGATTGTGTCGCACTCATCAAACAGTCGCTGCCTGAGTAACCCTATTGGTTTCTGCCATTGGATGGAGCTAAATGGTGTGGACCTTTCTTTTGTTAAGAGCACTGGAGCTTTGAACAGTGGAAAACATTGATGGCGTACCTTTGTCTTGCTTGCTGAATGGACTATTAGTTGTGGAGTAAGTCATTATAGAATTGAAAATGTATCTATTCAGCTTATTTGGAAAGAAATGGAAGCAGTGAATGTGTCTAAAAATATGGTTACCTATATTGTTGCTGTTTGTCTGTTCTTTACTACATTCTTCTGTTGGAATATAAAATACAGGAGGGGAACAGCAGAAATCCATAACCATTATGATTTATACCTCCTGCAGAACAGAAAATTAGATTTGATTTGTAACATTGTGATGGGAAATTGTCAGGAGAACAATAAATCACTTGCTGCTGCTGCACTTTGAAAATAAGAGCATTTCAAATGAGTGACTTAAAATGGGCTATGAAACATTAGAGCAGATAAAAGCATCAAATGATGAAATCCAGTGACTCCGGCAACCATGAATCTCATTTAAAAGTGCTTCTCCTTAGTTAAATTCTTAGCCTAACAAGATTATATGCCCTGGAACAACTACTTCTCCAATACTTTTAAAGGATCCAGATGATAACTGATCAGCATCATCCCATGTAGATCTACTCTGAAGGAAACCCTGTTGAGTTTAATGGGGCTTACTCTCAGGTAAGTGAGTATAGGATTTAGAACAGAACCCCTATTGTGGGCTATTGTGCCTCTTAGCTTTGGAATCATTCAGAAAACCTTGCTGGTAGAAGAGAGGATGTTTTATTTTTTTTAAGCCTCAAATAACTTCAAAGTGTTCCAGTATAACTGTCTGCATAAAAAATCTTGGTGAACTACTATTTTTATATGGGTGCATCCCCCCCCCCCCCATTAATAAAAACTTGGTAGTCTTAGAACATGGGTGGGGAACCTCTTTTAGCTCAAGGGTCGAATTCAATTTTAGAGAAGCTCTCGGGGCACACAGTCCAGTGGTGGACAAAGCCAAAGAGGATGGGGACAAAATGACAAAAATACTAGCATATTTTACTGTAAAGCCCTTACTTAGGCTGACCATATGAAAAGGAGGATAGGGCTCATATAACTTTAACAATTGTAGAGAAAAGGGAATTTCAGCCAGTGTCATTCATATGCAATTAGTCCCTGGTGAAATTCCCTCTTCATCACAACAGTTAAAGTTGCAGGAGCTATATTAGAGTGACCATATACAAAAGAAGGCGGGGCCCCTGCACCTTTAACTGTTGTGATGAAGAGGGAATTTCACCAGGAACTAATTGCATACAAATGACACTGGCTGAAATTCCCTTTTCTCTAAAACACTTAAAGTTACATTAGCCCTGTCCTCCTTTTCATATGGTCAGCCTACCTTACTGCCAGTAATTAAGGCTTAGGAGAGGCATTTCAACCTTTTAGAATGGGGGGAGGAACTGCACAAAAGCTGGAAAAACACCAAATGATTAGTTGGGGGGGGGAAGGGATGGTGTCATGGAAAAAGGTGCAGCTATCTGGGTAACCCCAGAGGGTGGAATTAGGTCTTGAGGTTCACCACCTCCTATTTTAGAACATCTGGGCCAGATCTACACCAAGCAGGATTTGGGTGCCTATCCACATTGCCCTTAAAACGACTTATATTCTGTTTAAAAACATGGTTCCAACATACTTTAAGAAGTATCTCCTTTCATATGGGCTCCCATGGCAGGTGAAATCTTCCCATGAAATTCAGCTTCATTTCCTATCTTTTAGGGCAGACTCCATTTGGCTTGGTGGTGTCACAAGTGTGCAGGCCAAACATCAAGGATTAGTTTGAAAATGAATATTTCCTTTTGGATTTATTCAAACAATAGACTGCCACGCATATGCAGGGCAGGACCTACACTACTGCTTTAAAACGGTACAGTAGTGACACCTGTTGGGGCCCAGAACACACTCCGAGCCTTTCCACATAGCCCTTAAAACAACTTATATTCTGTTTAAAAACGTGTTTTTTGAAGTTGTTTCATTACGTGGTAGGACACACTGAGCAGTACTTACGTTTCATAGTGACTGCTTCCGCCATCCTCAAAGTGTGTTCTGGGCCCCAACAGGTGTCACTACTGGTAAACCATTTTAAAGCAGTAGTGTAGATCCTGCCCTGCATATGCGTGGCAGTCTATTGTTTGAATAAATCCAAAAGGAAATATTCATTTTCAAACTCATCCTTGATGTTTGGCTTGCACGCTTGTGACACCACCAAGCCAAATGGAGTCCACCCTAAAAGATAGGAAATGAAGCTGTATTTCATGGGAAGATTTCACCTGCCATGGGAGCCCATATGAAAAGAGATACTTCTTAAAGTATGTTGGAACCGTGCCACCTTGAAACGTAAAGATTTGCCTGTGTAGCAGAATATGCATCGAGAGAGTAGAATTTAAAATAATTTATTGTATCTTGTGCGACTAGTTCTGTATGTATGCGTTGTGAAATAACTATGAGGAATGGAATATAGTCTTAAAAATAAAGGGAGGCTGCCAAATGCGTTGGATAAGTGCTGGAAGCAGCATGGAGCTGAACAATCTTTAACTATCGTATAGAAAAGGGGATTTCAGCAGGTGTCGTTTGTATTCATGCAGCACCTGGCGAAATTCCCTCTTCATCTCAACAGTTAAAGCCGCAGGAGACCTGCCTGCTTTTGTATCTGGTCACTCTAGTATAGCTCCTGCAGCTTTAACTGTTGTGTTGAAGAGGGAATTTCACCAGGTGCTGCATGCATACAAATGACACATGCTGAAATTCCCTTTTCTATACAAATGTTAAAGATACAGGAGCCCTGTCCTCCTTTTCATATGGTCACCCTGTATATACATACATTCTTACTTTGTCAGTTGTGCATGTGTATCTGTATGTATTCTTCAATTTATCAACTTATGCAGTTGAAATGATATAAGACTAAGCTGCCTTGGTTGTAAGGCATTTTTTGATGTTGAAATGCATTGGACTGCATATATTTGTCTCATTCAAACTAGCTAAATAGCAGCAAGCATGAAGCTGGGATATGTAGACCTCATATATAGACCTCAAAATTATTTCAGAGATTCTATAAAAGTATAGCGTAATCTAAGAGCGATTTTCTAATTCCATCTTCCGATTCCTCCCCCTCCCCTGTAATTGCACATTGGGAAAATTAAATATTGGATTGGCTGCCAAGAGTAATCAGTGTGTTTGTAGCTTTGCAAAACTGGAGGATTTTTGGTTGCAGGAAGCAGTATTGTATAGATTTTCAAAATGGATTCATTTTGCTATGGAGCATGTATTCGACTGTCACAAAGCGATAGAGCTGTCTGCAGTATCTGAAGGAAGGAAGGAAAATTGCATGGTCCCTGCCAAAGAGATGATTTATTACCCTAGGATAAAAACCAGCAACAACACTTCTGCAGTTAAGGGAGCATCTGGGCAAATGAAAATACAGATTAAGCGACAATACAATAATAAAAATACACAGGTTTTTTTTATGGTGGGTTAAGAGTGTTCGTAAGCCCCCTGCCCCCCACCCTTGGTTCTGATTGGGGTTTTCACATCAGCTGTGATTTTCAACCCAGTGGCCCTAAAAAAAACTGATTAAAAAGGGAAAGGTTTAAATTACTGGGCAAGTCTTTGCATCTTGGAATAAGCATACACTAATATCTGCAGGGACGTCTTAAAATCACGACTTCTTATTTTTCATCTAGTTTTGTTGGCTTTGTTGGCTTCTAAAATGTGACAGAATGGCATATACTAGTCTATCTCTCTTTGTTCCTCTTCACCCAATGTCCATACGTCACCAGCAGGGTTCAGCTAATCCTGCTTTCCCCAACCTGGTGCCATTCAGATAGGGTGACCAAATCACCCTGAGTTTCCTGTCCTAACCGGGAAAACTGGGGCGATCCGGGCCGACCGGGGGGCGGCGGGGGCAAACCGGGGAAACAAGCCTCGAGGAGCCCAGATGGCGGATGCCTACGCGGAAGAGTCAAGAGAGGGCCGATTCTGGAAGTGATATAATCGGCCTCTTCCACACGAGCATATGGGCTCATCGCCATCACAACAAACCCCGAGGAGCCCGGATGCCCGCGCGGAAGAGGCAGGGGAGGCCAATTACATCACTTCCGGAATCAGCCCTCTCCCGCCTCTTCTGTGCAGCCTCTGGCCTCTTTGGGGTTTGTCACAATAGTGACAAGCCCCAAGGAGCCCAGAAGCCAGCGTGGAAGAGGCAGGAGAGGGCTGATTCCAGAAGTGATGTAATCGGCCTCCCCTGCCTCTTCCGCGCAGGCATCCGGGCTCCTTGGGGCCCATTGCCATCGCGACAAACCCCGAGGAGGCCAGAGGCCACACAGAAGAGGTGGGAGAGGGCCGATTTCATCCCTTCCAGATTCGGCCCTCTCCCGCTTCTTCCGAGTGTCCTCTGGCCTCCTCAGGGCTTGTTGCGATCAGGCCTCTGCTGGCACGAGCCCGGCGGCGGTAGCGGCACGAGGACCCGATAGGTCTGGGCTGGTTTTTTGGGGGGTGAGTGGCTTGGTGATGGGGTTTGTTTTGGGTGGGCGGGTGGGGAGTGTCTGCTTGTTGGCCGCATGGTGGGCGGCCTTTTTAATTTTTTTTATTTTATGTTTGGGGGGGGTCTGCTTTGGTGGGCACGCCCCCTTTGGGTGGCCATTTTGGACCGAGATTTTGGTTTCCAAAATCTGGTCACCTTACATTCAGAGGTTTGGACTACATCTCCCAGCACTCCTGACCACTGGCCATGCTGGCTGGGGCTGATGGGTGCTGAAGTTCAAAACATCTGGAGGGCACTAGGTTGGGGAAGGATGATAATCAATGGGATTACTTTTCTCCAGTGAAGAGCCAAAGCCAAAACTCCTTTAGCTGTGTGGTAAAACAAATTGTTCTCCCTTGTTTCTATTAAAAAGCTCTTGAGTAGCAAGGCTGAAAAGGATCTTTGCTTGCAGTACTGGATGCCTGCATTGAAGATCCACAGCCAATCAGAACTTACAGGTTGAGGTAGATTCTTGGTATGACTTGAGCCCCTTTCAGAAGTGCGATTGGGCCTCCATGTGTTCAATGAAGCTGCATTGAGTAGGGTGGCCCCTTATCAATCACCTCAAAAGAGGGCAAAAGAGGACACTGATTTTCATTCAAAAGTGCATATGCTATATTTGCATTTAGATGCAAAGGTAGAATAAATAATGATAACTTAAATAGAAATACAGTACATCTCACAGTAGAATGGAAGTCTTTAACCAGGTGACCTGTGTGCCTTGCTCAGTTTGTCCAGGTGCTGACAATGGCCAATGTCAATGCCTAGCAATTCCTTCGGATGTTTCTGTCTCCTTAAAAAGGATTTGGACTTGACATTCTTTCCAGTGGAGGACACCTTCAAAATAGAGGACTGTCCACTGTTTAAGAGGACATATGGCCACCTTAGTGTAGGGAGGTGGAGTGGCGACACAGCAATGGGCTTTGCCTCCAGCCTAGGTCTATTATGAAACATGTCCACCGCTGTAGCATTGCTTTTCTTGTGTAGCCTGGAGCTTCTCATGTTATGTGAGCAGTTTGAGAACAAGGAGCTGTGTTGCAAACATAAGGTGAGAAGGACCACTAGGTATATTACCTGTCAGACATTCTTTTCTAAACTTAGAATCAACTACAAGATCTCGCTACCGCAAGTTACACGCAGGGTAGTGCAGAAGTGACACAACATTGTGTGGTGACTGTAAGCCAGGTGTCTACATCCATCTACTCAAAGTTCAGCTTCTTGGTGATGGCTACCATTGCCACCTTGGGAAAAAAACTATTTAATTTCAGAATGTGTGAAGTACTTCTGTAGTAGGTGAAGAAAAAGCCGACAGCTAGTGTTGGTTGTGGAGCCCAGAAACAGAGGAGAGACTGCAAGGTTTTCCCAGTCTCCTTTTATGTCAGAGAATGTTGCAATTTTCATCTAATAGTTATGGAGTACTGATGGCCTGTTCGGAGCATTCTTACTATCTTGCAGCTCACAGCAAAACTCTGAAAGATCAGTTTTGTCCTGTATCTGCTTAACCCAAGCAGGAGACTTTAGTAAAGATTAGGGCTGGAGGCAAAGGAACAAGTATTTTTGCTTTGTTCTCAATTTCAGGTTGGGCAGGTGGACATGGTATGTAACCTTGTTAGAAGCACCACTGAACCCCAGGAGAGAAGTGCCATTGATGTGCTGATGTCCCACCTGATCTGCCATTCGAGACCCAGATCTACACCAAGCAGGATATAGCACTATGAAAATGGTATATAAAAGGCAGGAGCCATACCAAGCAGGATATAGTGGTATATGGTACGTGTCTATAGGCCCCAACCGTTGTCAGTGCACTTCAATACTGCTAAAAAGCAGTGGTGTGGCTCCTGCCTTTTATATATGGCTTTCATGCCACTTTCATGGTGCTATATCCTGCATGGTGTAGATTGGGCCTAGATGAGCATTGGATTTCGACATTACAGGAAGGGAAGGCAGAAGCCACAGGAGAAGCAGCAACCAAAATGCTCTAGGAATGTACAAATCAGTTATGGCAGGGAAGTTGGAGGGGCAGGGAAGATGAGGGAACAACATAAACAAGCACTGGACTTCTACACTGACCACAGAGCACGAATGAGGTCTTACTCCAGTGTCAGCTCCAGGATTTGGGGGGCTTTTGTTTAGGGTGACCATATTTTGGAACTCAAAAAGGAGGACTACATGGTTGGCCCCCAAGGGGGTTTCCCCACCAACATGTCCGCCCCCAGGGGGCATGTCCAGCACCAAAGGGAGGGGGGAGTTGCCCACCTGAACATAGTCTTGGTCACATGTCTGATTTTACAGCACACAATTAAGACAAATCTGTCCTACATACAAGTGAGAAATCCAAGGGCTGAAAATGCTCAAGGTGCAAGGCCCCAAAGAGGAGGTTTGACAACTTGGCTGAATTGGACGACACGATAGTCAATGGTGGGGTAATAATCAACTTTACAGTTGTTCATCTAGGGGTACTCCCCACACAACATGGTAATAAATAATCAACTGTGGTGTGGATTAGGATCAGCGCTGAGTTGACTATGGCAGCATTCGGACGACACGATAGTCAATACAACTGACGATTGTTTCCCCTCCCCAGTTGCTTATCGTGTTGTCCGAATTCAGCCCCTGAGTTTGAAGGTTTTTTTAAAAACCTCCAGTGTTTTTTTAAAAAAATAATTTTAAAACCTCGAACTTTAACAATTCCTAAAACTCAATGGATGAACAGATCTGATTGAAACTTGGTAAGGCTAAAGCCCTACCAAGTTTTGTTTTGTAGCTTTTTTGAAGTGTTGTAGTGGTTTTTAAATGTACAGATTGTGTGTATGTTGTATGTTTTCGCTGTTTTAATTTTTGTATATTGTTTTTAATTGTTTTTAATCCTATGTAAACCGCCCAGAGAGCTTTGGCTATGGGGCAGTATACAAATGTAATATATAAATAAATAAACAAACAAATAAATAAATAAATAAATACTTAAGAGCTATCATGTTGTCAAGTTTCATCTCCTTATCTTTAAAAATGATGATTTAAAAATAATAATTTTAAAACCTCAAATTTTAAAAAAAATCCTAAAAATCAATGGATGAACGGATCTGCTTCAAATTTGGCATGGCTAAAACCCTATCTAAGGGCTATCATGATGCCAAGTTTCATCACTGTAGCTTTAAAAATGATGGAGCTGTAAGCATTTTTGTTAATTCCCATTGACTATAAAGTAGAACTGCCCTTTGGGTGGGGGGAGGATGGGAAAAATCCGGATTTTTCTTCAAATTTCAGAATTTCCCTCCCTTCCTGGATTTGTTGCCACAAATACATGGCCTTTGCTGCCTTCTAGGGCCAGCTATGAATTTCTCCTTTCCTGATGCCATCATGTTTCAATGTAAGGAGGTGAAGCCTGGAGGAGAAGGCTCTCAGTGGCTACTAGTCCTGATAGCTATGTGCTACCTCCAGTAGCAGAGACGGTAAACCTATATTCACCAGTTGCTGGGGAACATGGGCGGGAGGGTGATATCACACTTGTGTCCTGCTTGTGGGTTCCTGGTTGACAATTGGTTGGCCTAGATGGACCCTTGGTATGATCCAGCATGGCTCTTCTTATGTTCTTATGGCATTTCCTCAGGAAATAAGACCAGGGGCACCATTTTATATTCATTAGGGAAGGGAACAAATAGATTTTAATGTGGGGAGGCAAGACCTTCCCCCATATTTAATCATCTGCTTTTGAATCTATTGAACATTACACTTGTAAAAACAAACAGAAAAAAATACCCCCAGTGTATTTTAAGTACATCTCTGGCACTTAATTTTTAATCCCTCATTTTACCAACATGGGTCAGTCCACCATTTTTAAACAAAGGGATCTGTGCCTTTTGGTATGCTTACTTTCTTAGTATAAAACAGTACCGTATTTCATCGATTCTAAGATGCACTTTTTCTCCCATGTTTAGATCTGTAAAAACGGGGTGCGTCTTAAAATCGATGGTGCCTTGCAATCGTGGGATTTCTCCCGCGTTTTGCAGAAGGCACTAGGGCTCTGCATGCCCCCCCACGACTCACCCTAGCGGGTCCTGAGGGATCCCACAAGGCCGGTCAGAAGTCCCCCCTCCCCACTTACCTTGATCACTACTGCCTCGGCCTGGGAAGGCTTCAGCACTGGGAAGGAGGCTGCGATCTCAGGAAATCTCGCGAGGGGGGGACTTGCGAGGGGGGAGGGGGGACTTGCAGGGCCCTAACCCTCCTCCCCTCCATTGCCGTCGCCCATCCTCACTGACACCGCCACCGCTCCACGCCGCTGGCAACGCTCGCCTCGTTACTGGGAACACCGCCTTGCGGCTGCAACAAGTATAGTTGACTGTGATGGAGGTGAGGGGGAAGGGGTGCTGAAATTAAGGTGCATTTTAGAATCGACGCAAAGCTTTTTCCCTGTTGGTGGCCCTGAAATTTAGGTGCATCTTACAATCGATGGCATCTTACATTTGGTGAAATACGGTATATAACAATAGATCCTCACTGTCAAAAAATCTAGAGAGGTGGTCAGAGATAATGGTGCTCCTGAGGTATATTATTCAAGCATGGTCTGAAATTGCGGTGAGGGTTGTACACCATATGACAAGGGAAGATGTGTCTTGGTGTAAATTGTTGTACACCACAGCACATCTTCCCTTACCGTATGATATGTCTTGGTGTACAACAATTTAAAACAATAAAACCCTAACACAATAAAAAGCAAGAACATTAAAAATGGTAAAACATTAAAGCAACTATATAATTTAAAAGGCTAAATTAAAAAGATGTGTTTTTCTAAAAGCCAGGGGAGTGGGGGCCAATCATATTTCTTCAGGGAGCTCTTTTCACAGTTTGGGAGCTACACAGGAGGACGTTCTTTCACATGTACCTGGGTGAAATCACATGGATCAATTGGCTCTCGGTTATTGTGGGACTCTGTAGCCCTGACCATTTATGGGTTGATCTGTAAAGGCCTGGCATATAGCTAATTGTGCTTTGCAGCCATGACTGTGGAAAGAAATGAGAATTGTTGTCTTTGCTAGCTCTGTCATTCTAAAAGATATCACCTGGCCTAACTTGTAACTCTTCATTATCTGGGATCTAGCAGTACAGCTGCAACTTTCGAACCCCATTTGGCGTGCAAATGACAGAAATATGTGGCTTCACTTCCTCTTCCTTGTTTCCATGCACAGGGCCTGCACGTTTTATGGCTGTTTGATGTTATCTTAATCACACAGCACGTCATATCTAACGACATCCCAATAATGAAAATTCTCTGCAGGGAGGTGCTCGTGGGGCGAGGGTAATATAAAGAAGGTGAGCTTGCAACATTCCACGTAGAAATAATTAGCATCAAAGAGATGTCCAGCAGGAACGCAGAGGCCTCACAGGTTGCTGTAGCAAACAAGATGATAACATCTCCCTCTCTCTTCCCTGTTTTTTCATGCGTGCTCACTTTTGACAGGCATCATGAGAATCACCAAGGCAGCAGATGGTCTATGCACAGTTCCCTCAAGCATAAAACAACATTTCTGTACTTGTTGTCAGGACCTTAAATTGCACACTGTTCTATTTGATTATTTTCAAACTCTGGATTGGCCATAGGGGCTCAGATGAGAACAATTTGCATATCATGAAGAAGGAGCAAAAGTTGAATTGAAGTGGCAAGCAACTGGGCTGAATGAAATCCTAGGTAAAGCCACATAAACTTATTTTTCTCACCTCCATTTTGATTGTGGTGTGTTTTCCACAAAAGCAGTGACCCCAGTACAAATCTAATCAGGCTGACTTCTTTTCAAAATAAATAAATTAAATTAAATGGAATAATTATGGGCTTTCTATAAAACAGACATGATTTTTTTAAAATAAAAAATACAGATAAAAAGCATATTCTTTAAAAGTCTGGGTTCAATTGCGGGTTAAATAGTATAAATAGCAAATGCATTCATTATGCATAATGTTACTCCACTGAATATCAAATGAACGTAATGCATTTGTTCCTCTTGGAAAAGCTAATTCTCATTTGTAAAATTCAATTTACTATGCAGGAAAATTTCCAAGAGACAGTAGATAATGTCAAGTTTAAATCTGTGTTCGAGTCTGGAATAAACAGTGTTCTGCTGGCTCCATGCATTGCTTAAATTCAACACACAAATGACAATATCAAAACAAACCACAACAACCACCACCCTATAAACACAGCGGGCTTAAACATAGTTGTTTAATTTTGCATTTTCCTCCAAGCTTCACATTTTGACTGCTTGCATACTTGAAGTTGCTGAGGGTAAAAGGGACCCCCCCCCCCCATGCACCACAAAATGTTAAATGTAAAGGAATTAGAACTGCAGCTGGAACAAAAGGGACCATCATTTTCAGGGGGAAAGAAAACAAAGAAGAAAATGGTCGAGGAGCGATGGCATCCAGTGTGTAATAGTGTTGTGAAAAGCTAACACACGGCTTCCCATTACCACATGAGTTTTAATCTTGCTCAGAATGGTTTTCCTCTGAGTGCTAATCCATACTCAATCAAAGTGCATGACTTTTTCTGAGTCATCAACCCAGTACTGTAGCATGTGGGAATTACAGCAATAAAACATGCCATTTTATGCCCCTGGTTTGGCTTTCCTCTACATCATAGCAACTTGAATGTCAGCACCAAACTTTCTAATTGCATTGCAGGGGTGGGGGGTGCATTGCGGTGGTGGGGGGTTGGTGGGTGGGTAAAGAACTAAAAGGATTTTGACTTCCATTGGTATTCAGAACTTTATAGGACACAATTGTGTTATTGACCACTGTTGGGAGTCTCGGGTGTAAAGTGAAGTCCCTCTATAGTGTTGTGTGGGTAATTATCCTTAATTTAGAAATTAATGAGGATATTTAGGAACTGTTTTGCTGGAGCCTGTTGGGTATCTGCACTTAATCATTTACATATGTTGACTGCTTTTGTTTTCACCACCACCATTATTGCCTTTTCTACATTTCTGTTAGGGATGTGTAGGGTGATCTGATAAAATCCAGGTCAGGGCTCATGTAACTTTAACAGTTGTAGAGAAAAGGGAATATCAGCCAGTGTTATTTGTATGCAATTAGTTCCTGGTGAAATTCCCTCTTCGTCACAACAGTTAAAGTTGCAGGGGCCCTGCCTTCTTTTGTATCTGGTCACTCTAGTATAGTGCCTGCAACTTTAACTGTTGTGATGAAGAGGGAATTTCACCAGGAACTAATTGCATACAAATGACACTGGCTAAAATTCCCTTTTCTCTACAACTGTTAAAGTTACATGAGCCCTGTCCTCCTTTTCATATGGTCAGCCTAAGTAACCTACCAGTCAAGTTATTTTTAGGAATGTTTCCATTCAAAAATTAGGGATGTGCACTGGATCGGACCCGATCCACGATCCGAGTCCGGTCCAGTGGGAAATCGGATAAATTATCCGATTTCCGATCCCGCAGCTGGATCGGCCGATCCAATCCGAACCGGTCCGAAAAGGCTCCGAACCGGTTCGGAGGATCGGCGGATCGGCGGGCGCCCACCGCCGCTTCCATTGGCGGGCGCCAGCGGGCGCCCGCCGATGAAAGTGGACAGCGGGGGGGAGGGAGGAGGGGGGCGCTTACCTTCTCGGCCCGTCCGCTCCCGTCCGGCACTAGCAGCTACTCCCAGCGGGCTCCGCGGCCTGCTCTAGGGTGGCGCGCCGGGTGATGTCATCACCCGGCGCGCTACTCTAGAGCAGGCCGCGGAGCCTGCTGGTGGTAGCCGCCGGCCCCGGACGGGAGCGGACGGGCCGAGAAGGTAAGGAGGGGGTGCGTGGAGGGGAGGAGGGGGCGCGCGGAGGGGGGAGGGGGGCCCTTACCTTCCCGGTGGCTCCCGTCCGGCGCCGGCGCCTACTACTCCCAGCAGGCTCCGCGGCCTGCTCTAGGGTGGCGCGCCGGGTGATGTCATCACCCGGCGCGCTACTCTAGAGCAGGCCGCGGAGCCTGCTGGAAGTAGTAGGCGCCGGCGCCAGATGGGAGCCGCCGGGCCGGGAAGGTAAGGAGGGGGTGCGTGGAGGGGAGGAGGGGGCGCGCGGAGGGGGGAGGGGGGCCCTTACCTTCCCGGCCCGGCGGCTCCCGTCCGGCGCCAGCGCCTACTACTCCCAGCAGGCTCCGCGGCCTGCTCTAGGGTGGCGCGCCGGGTGATGTCATCACCCGGCGCGCTACTCTAGAGCAGGCCGCGGAGCCTGCTGGAAGTAGTAGGCGCCGGCCGGGAGCCGCCGGGCCGGGAAGGTAAGGAGGGGGTGCGTGGAGGGGAGGAGGGGGCGCGCGGAGGGGGGAGGGGGGCCCTTACCTTCCCGGCCCGGCGGCTCCCGTCCGGCGCCGGCGCCTACTACTACCAGCAGGCTCCGCAGCCTGCTCTAGGGTGGCGCGCCGGGTGATGTCATCACCCGGCGCGCTACTCGAGAGTAGGCCGCGGAGCCCGCTGGTAGTAGCCGCCGGCGCCGGACGGGAGCGGACGGGCCGAGAAGGTAAGCAGTGGCGGGGAAGGGGGCTTACCCCCCCCCCGGAGCCGTCCGCTTCTATCCGCTGGCGCCCGCGGGCGCCAGCGGATGGAAGCGGGCAGCCCCAGGGGGGGTAGGGAGCGCGGGGGAGGGGGCTTACCTGCCGGGGCCGTCCACAGCGGACGGCCCTGGGGGGGGGAGGGAGTTAGGCCCCCCCTCACCCACCCGCCGCCATTTTTTTCTCATAGACTTGCATTGCAATGCAAGTCTATGGGGAAAAAAATGGCGGCCGATCCAAAAATTAACGATTTTTGGGTCGGGATCGGACTCGATCCGGTCCGGGGGGCCTCCGATTTTGTCCGAACCGGTCCGGGACAAAATTGGAGGTCCCGATCCGGGTCCCGATCCGATCCGGGGGGTCCGTGCACACCCCTATCAAAAATCACTTGAAAATGCCTTGCTTGCAACCCCAAATGTGACTGCACGTTCTCCGAAAATGTTCACAAATGCCCAAACTTGTATTTGCATTTGGAAAATATCCACTTTTTAAAAAAGCACACATTAAACATTTTTTCATGCTTTAGTCGGGGGGGGGGAGTGTGCACTCTTGCAAAAGGCTCACATTTCTTGTTCTTTGCCTGTTTGAACAAACTGGGGGGAAAACAAAGCAGGTTGCAAATGAGAATGGGAGTCAGCTGAACCAAACTTTGAAGTGACATTTGGAGAATTTTAGTGAGCTCAAACGTCCTTATTTATTTTGGCACCTAGGGTGGGGGGTGGGGTCCCTTTGCCTAATGGTAAGGCCAGCCCTTCCAACCACAGCAAAGTGATTGACTGAAACTGATAGATCTCTTTCCTTAGGTTTTCAAAAGCATTTCTTTAAAAATGAATTAAAATGGATGCAGCATCTGGCAAAGGATATTCATATGGTGTGGCTCAGTGCATCTGGGGATTTTGTAGAGAATCTGTAAGTTTATGTGTGTATTATTTTGTACACAAAAGAACACTGTCTTTGCTTTTGGGTGGGCACATGCATGCACTCAGTTGAGTACTTGCCATTCTGGTGTGTTAAAAACAACTTTTTCATTCTGATGCTAACCAGGTGTATTCAGAAGTTAGTTAGATTGATTGATTTTCAGTTATTGATATACCCTGCCTTCCTCCCAAATAGCTGAAAGTCGTGAACATGGGTTGCTTTCCCTTCCTTTACATTCACATCAATCCTGTGAGGGAGGTTAGGCTGAGAGATTGCCCTCTTATTAGTTGTCAGGAAAAGGCAACCCTGAGAATTAACCTGTGTGCAAATACGAAACTACTCAACAAGGCATTCACAGATTTCATATTTTCATTGTGTGGATGGCTGCTGTGGGGCTGTCTATACATGGGGAAAGCCCTGGTGTGGCTCTGCAATGGTGCTGTGTCATTTATATGACGCAGTAGCTATTGCAGTGCCATCCCAGGGCTTTTCCCCAAAGCTCCAAATAAAAAAAAGTTGGGGACTTACCCCAACTTTTTTCTGTGGAGCAAGGTGACGACGGTGCATCTGTGTCTGTCGCCTTGCTCCAGAGTTGCAGCGGAGGTGTGGCCGGGCCAATAGTGACTCCTGATTGTTCACCATCGGCCCAGACAAGGGGAGGGGGCAGGCCAGTGCTCCAAATGGCTGCAGGAACGCCTCCACACCTCCTCCGGTGTGGGGAGGAGGACCATTTGAAAGCTGCATGAGGTAATGGGGGAACCGGGGAGGGACATGCCAACGCACAGCAGTGCTTGTGTGGTGGTGCGGCAGAGTGGCAGTGTATGGGGCAGCAGTAGCAGCTCCTCCTCCCCAGTCCCATTGATACAAATCCCATGCTCACTCCTTGGTGTGGGGACAATCCCCAGGAATTCAAGCACGGGATTTTGGGGGCTCGCTGCGCCAATCAAGGCACCCCCTGTGTGAGTATCTATAATTGTCACTAGTGATTACAACTTGCATTCTGCAACCATAGATATGTTCCTAGCTGTCACTGCAAATCACCCCCTTTTCAGCCTGAGGCAGCTTCAAGTTTGCAAAATGGAATTCCCGCATCCCTCCAGTCAGGGCTGGTGTCCAGGGTAGGCATGGTGGAGCACCTATCGAGGGACCGCACTCCAGCAGGGCCCCACTGAAAAGGGCCCCCTGGAGATATTCCTCCTCTTCTCCCTTGCAAGCTGCTTGTTCACGTGCCTCTCCGCCTGACTCCGACAATGGCGGTGGGGAGAAGGAGCAGCAGTAGATGCCACTGCCAACTTACTGCCTGGCTCTCCGCCTGTCAAGTAAGGATGAGAAGGTGGATGGGGAGCAAAGCAGCCTGTTGATGATGGAGGTAGACTCACTGAGGGAGGGCTTGTCTTGACCAAGGGCCTTCCAAAACCTGGAGCCAGCACTGCCTCCAGTCCATTGCATGAGTGTCTTCGATTGTTCTCTGCTAGAGTCTATGCTAGCTTTTTGAGGGACATTTTGGTCACGCGTTTGAGGAGCAGGAATGTGCTTTGTATCCATTAGGTCCAGGTTCAATCGCTGACTTCAAAAGAATCAGGCAGTGGTTGATGTGAAGGACCTCTGCTTGAGACCCCACAAAACTACTGCCAGTCAGAGTAGGTAATTGTGTGCTTGATGAACTCGGCAGAAGGCAGCTTCCTATGACTCTATACTGTGCAACTGGAAACCACAATGGGATCTAACCTGGTGTGATCCACAATTGCGGTATAATGCAATTGGAAAATGAGGTTGGGTGTAGAAACTTCTGTTCTGTTTTACTAGCTTGGAGCATATTAGGCTAGTTCACTACTAGTATTATTGATATCAAGTCTGGTGAAGTCCCATAAAGCCTATACTACTTGGGATCAGGCTGTTTGGAAGACTGCATTCTCCCATACAAGCCAGCCTGAGTTTAAGATCATTTAGGGAATCTCTTTTCTCAGTTCCACTGCCATTGGAGGCATGTGCTTCTGCACTGGCCATTTTTCCCCGGGGTCATCCCTGTGCCTCCAAATGACACACAGGGGATCCCGGAAGCAGGCAGGGATGACTGGTTTCCCGTGGTACCAGGACCATCCCGAGGACAGCAGGTGGTGTGGGCACCCATCCTGGCTTCTTCCCTCCTCCCCGTGAGTAGCGGGGGTCAGCAAGAGGGAAGGAGCCAGTCGGGGGGGGGGAGTGCAGGGGCATCGGGGTGGGGAGTGGGATTGGGGCTTTTTTAAAACTCATATTTTAAAATTGGAGCACAATCACGCTCCCGGCTGCGGTTTCTTAAAAAAAAATGGTGGGTGTGATGGGCGTGACATCCCTCTTCCCTTCTGGGAAGTCTATGACCCTCCCCCCTACCTCCCTTTACACTCTTAGATGTAGAAAGGGCCACTTCCAAGCCCTGGAACTCTGTGTCGATGGAGGCTAGACTGGCTTCCTCTCTGTTCTCCTTCTGCCAGCAGGCAAAGATGTCTATTCAGGCAGGCCTTTGGCATGTAAGCTGCTCTGGGTCAGAAAGGTGTTTGTTTTTTTAATGGGTTGGGTGCCATTTATTTCTCTGATGGTTGTGTTTTGAATTGTGCTGTGTTATGTTTTAATTAAGTTCGATCTGGCTTTTATTATTCTTAGCCTCCTTGAGCAGCAGTTTTGGTGGAAAGACAGGATATAAATTTAATAAATAAGATGTAATGGTAGAGGTCTGTTTTGTTTTTGTTGTTCCTTCAGAAACGTGTTGTTTTCCAGATGTCTTATGAGCACTTGTCAGGGCTCCCTGCTCATTTTGCCTGCTTTTATGCCTTTCCTACATACACCAGCCAACTTATTGCAAATAGGTGGCCATTTTATATGATTTGGCCATATTGAACCTATGGATTTTAAAAACTACAATAAGAGAGGGTCATTGTCAATTACTTCAGTACCAAGACCTAGCATGCATTTCAGGCTTACAGCCATAAGGTAGAGAAAGAATGGGGCTAAAAAACGAGGATACTCAAATATACCGGTGTGACATGTTGGCGGAGTATAAATGCAATGAAAAGACGAAGCCATGAGAAGTGGACCAATAACATTTTAATTGAGCACACCAGCGTTCCTTTGCCAGGGCAAATGGGAAAAAGTGGGCACCAAAATATGTCTTCAAAAGAGTTGATATTGTGTCAAGGACTGTGTAGTGGTAAGACTCACTAGCTGCTGCTAGCAGTAAAAGCCAAACTAGATGTGAAGTTAATTATGTGAATGCAATTAACACATAACTTTTTTTGCTACGTAAACAGCGATGGCAAAACCTTAGCAGCCTCGAGACCATCGGAGGCGAAGGGGGAAAGTTTGGACAGTATTCAGTGTGATAAGGGTGCTAACATAAATTACATTGTGCTGGTGTAAGGAGCCCTCTAATGCAAACCCAATGGCGTTAGATGTGACGGGTTTTCTGGGTAAATCCCATTAAGCTTATGCTAGGGCTTATGCTAGAGCTCATGTCAAATTGGATACTGCCCTTTAAGTCCTCGTCTTCTTGCCCTTATCCTGAATAGAAAGAAAGACACCCATCTCTGAAGCTGCTTGTTCCATTTCCCCATCCCAATCAGCCCTGAGGCTACTGTTTCCATAACTAAAAAACATACAAGTTAATTGCAGTCAATTAATGTCATGTCCGGTTTGGTCCAAAGAGAGACAGAATAAAGATTTCATAATGTAATTTCCACTCTTCATGAATGGAAGGAGATGTTGCAAGTTTGAATTAATGTTTAGGCATTTCTTTGAGACACAAGGAACACAAAAGCAGAGCCATAAAGGACCTGAACCCTAATAAGTTTATTCAGATTCCTTCACTACAAATCACAAGGCAGTGAATTAACCTTTGAGATTCGTAGAACTCTTCCTCTGGTTCCATGTTAAAGAGCAACCAAAGAAAGTAGGGGTGGGGGAGAGGGAGAGAAAGAGAGGAGTATATGGCCCTTTCCACCCTGGGCGTTTTGCCTAGGATAGTCCCTGGGTGTAGAGGGAGGGAGGGCGATCCCAGAAGTACCTAATACACACCATCGGAGCACAGGGACCACCCAGGGGCTATCCCAGGCAAACAGCCTGGTGTAGAAATGGCCTAGGTCTGTAGTAGGGCATTTCATCCAAAGATTTTATTTATTCATCCAAAGCATGTCTATCCTGCTCTTCAGTCAAAGGCCTCTTAAAAGCGGCTTACAAGGATCTCTAATCAGACAGCCCCTGCCCTCAAGTTCACAATCTAAAACAGTTACGAGATACAAGAAAGGGGCCTGAGAGAGAAGAGGGGAAAGGCCTGATGGCGACTCTTGATTCAGTTGCCCAGATGGATTGGAATATGCCAATTGAGCTCAGGTTTAGCCTCTCCATTGCCTACTTGTTCCTCTTTATTTATTTATTTTGTTCACTTCTACAGTTTCTCTCCTTTTGAGTTCAAACCTAATCTGTTCCTTCTCCCATCCCCTCAAAGCAAGAAGTTCCTCACAAGCCCTTCTGGTGGCAGTTGGGGGAGAAAGGGGGTCCCATTGGGAGCTAGATGGTAGCAGTTCACCAAAATGCTCCTTCTCCTTCTCTGCTTTGTAGGAGAAGTTCCACCTGCAGGATTTATCGTTCAAACAAGAATGTAGGAAGCTGCCTTACACTGAAACAGACTATTGGTCAACACTGACTGGCAGTGGCTCTCCAGAGTTTTTTCCTAGCCCTACCTAGAGATGCTGGGGATCGGCTCTAGAACGTTCTGCATACAAAGCAGATGCTTTTACCACTGAGGTACAGTCCCTCCCCAAAATAAGATGTTCGCAGAGTTTGGGCTTGTGAAATATGTTGTACTTCAGCTAATGACTGCATGTTCATGGAGGCCTTCCCAGCGTGAATTTGTTTGCCCTGGAAACCTTGCATGTTGCAGAAGATTCTGGGCACTATTTGGGGCTCACACACTTAAGTTCCTATGCAGTGCTGTTCAGGCTTGTTGAACCTCACCCATCACTCTGTGTAGATTGTGAATACCATCTAGGAACACGTTCAGCAGAACTCATTGCAAGACTGGTGATGGTGGGCAAGCTGTCTTGTAAAATCTGCACTTGTCATGGCAGAATCCAGGTTTCCCTAAATACAGTTTGAAAACCATGGCGCTAGATTATGATGTCTGCATTGAGTAGGACATTGGGACTAGGTCAGGTGTGGGCAGAAAGTAGTGCTCCATATGTTCTGGACTTCAGTTCCCAGCATTCCTGACCATTGGCAACAATGGCAGGGTCTTCTGGGAGGTGAAGTCCAAAACATCTGGAGATCTACTGGCTGCCAACCCCTGAACTAGATGACCTCCGCAATCATAGAATTCTAAAATTCTATGATTGCGCCTCAAGTTCAGTTTAGAGAGATGTGCAGAAAAAGCTCAACTGCTATTTTCTATACATTTTTAAACCTACCATTTATATTACAGGTTCTTTAATAAATAAACATAATGAAAATGTACATATTGGCATTTTTAAAATATGAGGACTGTTCAGTATTGTATGTGAATTTGAAGCATCCCTTGAGCATTATAATTCTTTCTTCTGCTAGACTGAAGAAAAGGAATAAGTTTAAGCATAGATGTAGTCTGTGTGACAAGCTGAATATTTGTCTTACTGAGTTCCTACATGAGCTCATTATTCTTTGATTATTTTCTTCCTTGCATGCTGTTACCATGAGCATTCCTGTGAGGTCATTGTGGCCAGTTCTTTAGCCATATTAGGGCAACTTATTTTACTCCTTTGATTTTTTAATATTATTTTTATTTGCCATACAAAGCTTTGTGCTTGCCCCCAAAGGTGCTATTGGTTTGTTTTAAAACAGATGCGAGCTCAAGAGCACAGATTCTGTGAGATTTACCCCCCTCCACCTGCCCGCCCCCAAAGAAATGTTTTAAATGTGAGCAGCTGCCTGCTAAGGCTTTGGGATGCGCTTTTGCAACCACGATAATGAAAGCTTAGCTTGTAGACCACAGTTCAAGGCTTGGAAACTTCTAAAAGACGTAGAAAGCAATCCTCTAAAAAAGATGGAGCCCTATCTGAAAAATCTATATTTAGCTTCCAGTTCCCAGATCAGTGATTCGATGGTCCCCAAATGACAGGCAGATCAATAAAAGCCTCTTAAGACTACCAAGAAACAAACTCTGAAATGAAAAAGTACAAAAATAATCTCCTTCAAGGCCCCACCTGAGCCACATGGGGGTAGACCAAGCCCATGTTCTGTTACAAAATAAAAATAATAATTTGCTAGCACCTGATGCATTTGGTTCCTAGTGTGTTCTGAGACCCAATACATTCTCAGAGTGGAGTCCATTTGCAACATTTTTGCCCATAACCTACAGGGAATATATTTTAACATATTTATGTACAGGTTGACATAGCCAAAGTCTATGACTTATCTCATCTCTTAAGGTTTAGGGATACCAGCACCTGATAATTCCAGGTTGCTGAACTCATAGGATTCCAAGCTTCAAGAAAATGGCTCCAAGAATCTCCCTATTAGTGCAAATGATATATTTCAGAATGACCTTATATATTAGTGCTGTGCCAGAAATTTTGCTTATTCAATTTTTGGCACTTTGTGGGGGGGACGAAGGGAAAATGAAAACTCTGGCGAAAGAGTTGGGGAGGGGGACAGAGTTTTCACATACCTTTTTAAATGTAGGCAGTTGCTGAGGAGTCTTTCTATTTTAAAATATTTTTTAAAAAACGCCCCCCCCCCATTTTCAAGAGCCCAGGAATTCTTCCTGAATTGGAGAGGACGAGGTCACATGGTCTCCAATAGGCAGTCACTAAGAACTGTTGGGCTCCTCCAAGTGTGAGGGGGTGTTTTTAAAAATAATTATAATAATAATATAGGCTGACCATATGAAAAGGAATTTCACCAGGAACTAATTGCATACAAATGACACTGATTGAAATTCCCTTTTCTCTACAACTGTTAAAGTTATATGAGCCCTGTCCTCCTTTTCAGATGGTCAGCGTAAGGTGTGGGCCCCCTGGTCTGAATCAGAACCACAGCAGGGGGAAAGATTAAAAACCTTCCACACTAGGGTCCCAATCCAGATGGGGCACCCTCCACTTATACTAGTGCAAAGCAACAACAAATGTCTGCTTTGGTCCTTACTTTGGTCAATTGGCCTAAACATGCCATGGGAATGCCTGTCCCAAGGGAAAATGTAACTTCCAGGCTGGCTCTTACATAAAACATGATTAAGGCCAGATCTACACCAAGCAGGATATATGACACTTTGAAAACGGTTTGAAAACTGTATCTGGAGTGTGTCCTGGGCCCCACCAGTTTATAAACTGTTATAAAGCAGTAGCGTAGCTCCTGCCTAAATTTCAGAACACGGTGTTTGTGTGCATGTGATACAAGTTCTGTTGTCGTTAAGTGAAGCTACCTTTTTGATAGTTTGACAAAGAAATACACTGGAATACAGAGCTTTCTTAAATTGTTTTTTCTTCTTCTTCCTTGCAGCAAGATAATTTCCTGGAAATTGCTATGCAAGAGTCACATCCAAGAAAGAATCTTCATAATTATGCAGAGAAATGGTGGAGATGGTAGTCTAATTTTGGCAAAGAACTACGATACTTTTTTAAAAATTTAACAATGCTTTTTATGGTAGTCTTAAAGTCCTAATTACTGATTTATCTTCTATGAACTAATGATGAAAGTTTTAAGCTGCTAGTTAAATGTTTTGTCCTGTAATTACTTAACTCTTAGATAATTATATGTTTTGAATTGTATGGCATTGCTGTGCGGATGATGATTCTCTATTGTTGGAGAAAATAACTCCACCATACAAAGAGAGTAGCCATGATTGTGAGATCTGATGCAAGGCAATTATCTATAAATAAATAAATAAAAAATCTATGCAATTCATTTTTTTTTAAAAAAACAATATGATAGAAGTGTATGCTATGATTTAATAACAACATACCCAATATTGTGTCTCTGTTCTAGTCTTAATGAGTTTGCCTACTGGGCTGACAATTCCATTTCGCACTATCAGTGTGCAAGACACATTGCGGTGGTGTGGTTAAGAGCAGCTGACTAAGGCCAGATAGATCTATCTTCTATCTATATGTGGCAAATATTTTCAAAGATTCAGTGCTTTGTTTCATAATTTTTTGGGGGAGGGCCCTCCCCACCACAAATATCCTTGAAAAGGATGCAACTTCCAATTAAAGAAAGTGGGTTTGGCTTTCGGGATCTTGCTTTATATCATTGGGCCTAGTTGTATAATGTGTAATGTCACATCAATTGCATTTTGATCCATTATCGCATGCTTAATTGACTCTATGGGGAAACCCAGATTTTAATAATTGGCAAGAAAGTGTTTTCGTGGCGCACGTGGACAGATAAGTTGATTTTTTTAAAACCTTGGGTTCTGATTGTGTTTTTGTCATTTTTGGCTTTACGTGCCAAATACTTCCAATTGCAACATTTCTTAGAAACTATGCTTGGCCTTATCGCTTTTACAACTTCAGAGTCTCTGTCACTATTGGAAGCACTTACTCGGGCCAATCAGGCATATTGATCCACAGTCCAGATTTATAAATACTTATTATTGGTGAATAAATATCATACACAGGGTCTTAACCGTGAATTGAATATGGAACTGGATTGTTCCATTTTGCCTAATCAATAGATCACCATATTAGCACCTGTATCTGAAGTTCCTATGGATCTCAGGTTATGCTATATTCAGCAAAAACTATTATTCTGTGTCTATTGGACAGAGAGACTTACTTCTGAGTAAACACATATAGAACTGACTTTTAATTGTGTGGTCACTCAGAAGCTTTTTTTTAAAAAGTCTAAAATAGCAAACTGGAAAGAAGTGCTCTGCAACCCTATGCTTACTTCTGAGGTCTTACTTCTGTTTATTCAGAAGTAAGTCTGTCTTTGTTCAATGGGGTTTACTCAAAGAAAAGCATGCATCAGATTTTAGTATGACTTGGATGTAAATGCAGTTGAAATGAATGGGATTTACTCTTCAGTAAGGGAATCAAGCCCCTGCAATAAACGAGCTCCATTGAACACACACACACACACACACCCCTCCAATTCTGCCTTAATCCAACCCTGTGCAGAATCAGAGGTGTGTGTGTGAGTTAGTGGAAAGGAATGATTGGGGGAAATTTTTAATTCCCCCCAAAATTAAGGGATTAACTGATCTGATTCAAACTTGGCATGCCTAAAGCCCTACTTAAGAGCTCTCATGGTCCCAAGTTTCATCTCTTTATCTTTAAAAATGAGGGTGCTGTAAGCATTTTGGTTAATTCCTATAGGAGCTCCAATGAGTGAGGGGGGAAGGCTGCCACGCTGATCACAATGTCCATCAATGACAAGAACCAATGAACTGGAGGGGGAAGGAGAAGGTGCAGGTTGGGCTCAATAGTAGTGGGAAAGCAAACAACTGAAAAGAGAGTTCACCGGCATAGCGATGATCATGAAAGGGAGAAGCTCTTGCTGCACTTATGAAATGGAGGTAAAAAACACGGAGGCAAACCAGGGGGAAAAATAGGTGTGATGGAGCTCTGAGTTGTTGTAAGAATAGCAGGGAGGTGTAAGAACTGTCAATGCTGCTCTAAGCTCCCTGGAGGAAGGGTGTGATACAAATGTAGTAGTAAACAAATGACAGAAGATGCACAGAGCTTTAGGTAAGCCTTCAGTCACCTGTTTATGATTGATATTAGTGACTTCCCTGCCCCTTGGCACAGCCAGACTGCAGCTATTGTGTCTTTCTCCATTTCCCATCCCAACTTTCCTTTGCTGCATAAACTTTTGTAAAAACAAAATGAAAAACAGAATCATGAAGGCTGAATATATGACGTAATATATGCTATATATCAGTCTGCCCAGTCTCCAAAGAAGAGAGTAAAGGATTTAAAGCTTATCATCCAAATGTGGCCAAAGAGTTTCTTTTTCCTCCTTCTTGCTAGTAACTAATGACACGCACTCACATAGCTCATCCCTGATCATAACATGTTTGCCGAGGGGGGGGGGGAAGCATTGTTTTCAAAAGAATCTCTTGTGAAACAAGTTCCAAAGATGGGGAAAGGTCCCTGAGAATGTGGATGTATGTGCCTCATTGTTTGAAGCTAGCACATTGCAGTAGTTCATGTCTCTCTGGGGCTAAACTATACATTGGATGCAAATATGGATAAGAGAGTCCTGATGCCACTTATTTAAAAGAAAAGTAACTAAGGCGGAACTCTGTGTGTGTGTGGATGATGGTATACTTTTAACCCTTTCCCTGCTTTCCACTTCTCTCCCACAAGTCCCTCCCTCCCCAGTAGTATATCGTGACAGAGTTCAAAACGTAGATAAATATGCATTGGATTGAAAAGCCCATGGGGACCATTTGGTGGGGAAGGAAAGAGTTAACCTCCCCTCCCTTCTCAGGTCAAAATCCCTCCATGGAGCTATTTTTTTTTAAGAGAGAGAAATGAATGCAGGCAATAGATCCTGCAATCCCACCAAGGCAATATATTGGAACTCCGTTACATTCATTTGCACGTTATACGTTGCTAGCCCCTAGGTAACAGAAGCATGAGTGATGGGTGAAAGAACGGTCTTTCAGCGTTCATGACAAATGGTGTGTGGAAATACTGTCCAAGGTACCATTGCTGCCTGAAGCCTCATGTCAAAGACAGCAAGCCGAAGTGACTGATCCATCTGTAGACATCCAGTTTGCTCAATGCAAATATGCACATCTCCAAAGACTGCAGTAGTGAGTTTCCGCAGTGCATCAAGGTATCAACTACAAGATATATGGGAGGAAACTGCCTGGGTTCTTCAAATCTCTCCCTAGTTCCTGTAAATGGGAAAGAAATCTCGTCTTTGCGAAGAGGCCTATTAACAGGCTGACGTGAATTCAGTATTATTTTTTTAACACAGGACAACCACATACAAACAAATTAAGTAACCACGTAGGTTAACTTGTAGAACCTTTCTGCACTAAGTACATAAAATACAATGAAGCCAGGTGCTTTAGCTTATGAAGACCCTTTCCCTAAGAGGAGCCATGTTAGTTTGCTGCAACAAAACCAACAAAGAGCCTTGTTGCATCTTATGCCGTAATATATTGGTTAGTCTTTAAAGTGTCACAACTCGTCGTTGTTTGAAAAGACACTTTTGGAAAGGTTCATTTAAAACGATTTAGATTGTCTAACATAATCATGCCACTAAGCAGCATAGAGTAGGACTCAGCAAGAACTTTAATGACTAAGGCTCTGCAATGTCTCCAGTCCCTTTATAACTAGATGAGAAATACCATACATCCTGGTTTGTTAAAGTGGCATAAAGGGCGCAAGGGCACAACGTGATGACTTATGACACATGAAGGATGACTTGCCACAAGCAAGAAGATCTGTGTATCACAGCAATTGGGATGATATTATGGGTGGCAACTTCATTTTAATAGCCTGTTGTGGTGCCAAGTTAGCAAAATGACCAAACGTAGTTTGATGCCCCTCCCCCCGGCTGTTTCAAGAAGTCAATTATATTACAGACATGCATAGACCAATATGTGATAAGCTTTCTTTTGAGGATCTCCTGTTGAGTAATCACAGCACTTGACCACATTCCTTAATGTTGTTCTTGGGCAAGAAGCCATCAAAGTTGCAGCCACCTGTCTGTAAATAAGTGCCAAATGACCAAATCATAGCCCATGAGGCTGGCCACTCCATTCATAGAGCTGACTTGCTGTCTGTAGCTAAAAGGCTTTCTTTTAGACACCTTCCCTCCCCTAAGCTGTACAGATCAACCTATACAATATGGAGCTCAGTGTGCTTGAAACAGAGAATCGGTGCATCATCACGTTAAGGTGCCCAAAGAACAATGGTTATAGTTGACTCAAGCGAACGACCAAGTCACCCGTAGATAATAGTTGTGCTTTATTTGTTCTGGCCTGTGAGATCATGTAGCTTATAAATAGACTTAAATACAAGGTGTCTGAACTCTCAAATGGATAGTTTTTAAAAAGGCAGATGTTGTTCAGGTGAGACTGTAGCATTAACAGAAAGACTTGAAGACAGGCCTTTTCTAGATCATCCTGCTGCTGTTATGCTATTTAACTGAAGCTCAGTCATGATAAGATGGAGGTCGTGTCAGCCCAGGCTTGTGGAGTTCAAACTCTTTTAGCTGTGGTTTGCACGCTCCCTAAAGTAGTAAGTTCTCAGTCTGGAGGGACTTGTCATGTTCCCCAGCCTTTACACATCTTCTGGCTCCAAAGAGAACTCAGAGGCAGAGGAGACTCCCCCCATTAATCTAAATCCTGCAATGCCAGGGCCTTCCAGGCCAGAGGAGGTGCCTCTTCCTGACTCCTCAGATGCAGCGGTCACTTCCTCATTACAGCCTTCACCACTCCCACCCCATTGGAGCCAGCGGCTTCAAATCAGGTAGTAGCCTTTTAAGAAACAAACTGCTTCTCTGAGGGTGTGGAGCTCACTGCAGGACTTGAGCTGCTTGCCTCTATAAAGCTTCAGAAAGCCATTGACTGTTGTTGAGTCCGTGGCTCATGATGATTGAGTCTCAGATCACTTGGAGCTGGCCAAGGTCCTGAAAGATCCTGCCTGGTCTAACCTTGGCTCTTAACTTGACTTGTTGTGACTTGATGCCATGGGAATTGACTCTACTTGACCTGTCCTGATTGAATGTGACTTAACTTGCCCTGATGGTGGTATTGCATTGGCTCTCCTTCCTCACATGTGCCTTGCTGGTTTCAGCACTGTTGGGTGCCATGAACCAAGTCGACAGGACAGTACTCTAGATCCAGTGTTGGCACTGGAGGCCTAAGTGTTCTCCCTGGCCTAAGTGTTCTCCCCCTATTGTCTTTGGCTGTTGTGCCAACTGCAACCATTTCTGGCCAGAGATAGCCTTGCCTTAGTTACCTGTACTCTGGTAGCCTCTGGATTAGGCATGTAATGTGGTGTACATGGGGATGCCTGTGAAGGTGGTTCAGAAACTGAACTGAGTGTTGGGAATATATTTTCCTGGTACAAAAATGACCATAATAATAATAATAATAATAATAATAATAATAATAACAATTTATTTCTTACCCGCCTCTCCATCTGGATCGAGGCGGGGAACAACAACATGATAAAATACATAAAACTGATTAAAACATAAGACATATTATTAAAACTGCATAAAAAATCCTAAAACATCCTAAAAACACCCTTAAAACATTCTAAAATTCCATTGGATATGCCTGCTGGAAGAGAACAGTCTTTATAGCTTTCTTAAATTCTAAAAGACTGTTAAGTTGACGAGTCTCCTCCGGCAGGTCATTCCACAGTCTGGGAGCGGCAGAAGAGAAGGTCCTCTGGGTAACGGTTGTCAGCCTAGTCTTGGCCGACTGCAGTAAGTTCTTCCCGGAGGACCTGAGTGTGCGGGGCGGATTGTACGGGAGAAGACGATCCCGCAGGTAACCTGGACCCAAACCATGTAGGGCTTTAAAGGTAATAACCAACACTTTATACTTCGCCCGGAAACTAATTGGCAGTCCAACGTGTTGCTGATACTAATAGCAGATATAGTTGCAATGAAAGCTAGCTTCTTAGAGACACTTTGCTTCTTTGGACCACTTAACAGAGACCTTTTCAGTAAAAATTCATGGGTTTCAATGTGTTTTGAAATACATTTTTTAAAAAAAATAGATATCCGGCCTTTCGAAACTACACTTTGTCCAGCTGAAGATCTGTGTGCCTCCATCATTACTTCATTTGAACCTATTTCCATTTAAAGAAAGATCAAATAATACTGCATTCATGAAAATCCATTTTATTTAAAACATATATGCACATGTACCAGAAATCCGACCCAAACATTTCTAATGCTCTACCTCAATCGGGTGTACACATGTGTAGTGATGTCACATTATATTTGTCTAAGCAAAGCATCTCGGCTTGCAAATGCTCACATTTAAGTGACCAAGACCACCAGAACCAAGAATCATAAATGACACAGTCATCTGAGGAAGCTGCAATTTATTTTCCCCACAAAGGATGAGAAACAGGAGAATATGTATTTTAGTGCTGCTAAGCAACAGGATCTGGCTGGCAACATCAGAAGAAATTGTTAATTTGAGCCTTCAGTCAGAAAACATGAGAAGAATGAAGTGATCAATGTATCGCTCACTGGAGAAAGATATTTTAAATCTCATCTAATCTGTCTAAGTAACCAGATAGAGTTTATTATTTTGGTTTGACTTAGTTTGCCTCCTAGGAATGGGGGGGAAGACCATCTCATTGTTTATGTATGTACTTTGTGTGTGCGCTTAGACTGCTGTTAAAATGGCTCCTTTCATATACTTTCTGTCACAGCGGATTTAATATTTCATTAAGCACACATTAATGATGGCACATTGCTGAATGTCTTCTTTAAGACAAGCTCCCATGTTTACAGAAACCCAGTCATCATGGATTGCCCTTTGGGAGATGTGCTTAAAAGACAACAGGACTGTGTTTCAGCTGATGATATATCTATTTCACAGCGAGCAGTAAACTTTTTTCTTCCTCTTTGGATGGCGAGTGCAGCAGAATGTGAATTGCTCCTGCAACAGCATCATTCCATTTGCCTTCCTTGGTACACATTTTTAGACATGCTATTTCATGGGTTGTAGTGGTGGTTTATTTAGTGGTAGCTTATTTCACTTTAGACACTGTTCTAACTCAGGTTTGCTTGTAACCCCAATTAACATTATAATAAGCTCTTTTCCCCTTCAGTAACTATATAAAGTAATATAGTAAATAAATATATAGGAATTAGGAATTAAGTAATTCAGGCAATAATATAGGAATGTTCTGGTAGAAATATCTGCCAGTGGCTGTGCTCGCACAAAACAGGGATTCTGGGGAAACTTGGATTACCATAAATGAGCTGTGTGTTGACCCACATAGCCTGTTCACTCCTGCCTAGTTCCTCCTGCTAGCACAACTAAACAAATTAGAAATGGTTTGTGTCAGCTAACCCCCAAATCCTGGTTTGTTGCTTCCAAACAAGCCAGGATTTGTAAGCCAGGGACAAAACCTTGTTTATGATCCTAGCTGGTAAAAGGTACAACAAGCCAGGATCTGAGGCTCAAACAATCCATTAAGCAAACCATTTTTGTTTGTTTAGCTGCTTGCCTATGTGGTAGGAGCCAAGTGGGAGCAAAAGGGCTGTGTGCACCATTCACAATAAGCCAGGATTCACCAGAATCCTAGCTTGCTATTCCGTGATGCCCTTAATAATAGATTCAGAGACCTACCTTTCTTCTAGCCCTTCTCTGCATATATCTTACTAATATCCCTTTTATCACACTTTTAGAATTTTAAACTGATGGATCTGGTGGTGGGAGATTTTCTCTACTGAAAGATCCCCCCTCCCCATCCAAGAATTATCATAGATTGTCACCAGTCAAGTTAAAACACCTGATACACCCTAATCAGGAGAGTTTCCAAGCCCTTCTGCCAATAATCCCTTCCTTCCATGCAGCTCTGGGTAAAATGAAAGGAAGGTTTACTTGCCCAAAGCTCAGAACCTAACCAAACTTTGTGACATATGACAAAGCTAGCTTAACAGCCATGCAGTTTCACACATGGTGAAGATGTGAATGAGAAATTCCCTTTTATGAGGAAGTGGGTATGAGCAGGTGAAAGGAATGCACCCAGAGCATCACCACATGGGGGGAAATCACGTTTGCTTACCATCGCTTCTCCGCCCACACGTTTGTCCCTCATTACTTCCTCTTTTGAAACAGGAAGTAATCAACATGCACGTGGTCAATTCAGTGGGCTGTTTTGATCGCGCTGCTTTTCCTGCACACAGCAGAAGATAGTGGCAACTTCCATCTTTAAGAATAAGTCGGTCTTACTGGGGTGTTTTCTTGTAGTGTAAAGAAGCCTAGAAGGGGCAGGAGGTGTGCAGGAGGTGCGTAGGAGGCAGACGACATCATGAAAGGGACCCGTGAAAATCAGTGAGTGCCCAGTAATGAGTGTGCCGGAAAACACTTATTTGATGGAGTTCTCAATCTCTCTCTCTCTCTCTCTCTCTCTCTCTCACACACACACACACACACACTCACTCTCACACACAAACACTCATAAATAAAATAAAAAAGTAAATCTAACTTTGCTAGTTACATGTTACCTACTTGAGCAGTCTTGGTTTCAGAGCATGTGCAGAGTTCATTGTAAAGAAAAGGGTCTGAAAGAGTGTCTCTTTGGACTCTTGATTCAGACAGTTCCAGGAGGAAGAAATAATGCAGTGAGATTTCACCTATCACCTATCTAGATGCTCCCCTTAGAAGGAAGGGGGCTTCTGAGTATCCAATGCCATGTGGACCTGCTGCCAGCAGGGTGGGTGATGGAAGCTGTCTCCTTTTTCTGCTTTTTCCTCTAGACGGGCCTCTAGAGGAAATGCACCCCAGGGGCTGGAGAGGCCATAGGGCTTTTTGGTATCTTGGCTTATCCCCTCCTCTCCCTGCTTACCAGAACACCCCCTCCATGAACTCCCCGAAGTCCTTTTGCAACCTTGGAAAGTGGATGCTGCCATTCTTTCCGCAATCAGTTTGTATAGTCCCCCTCCCAAATTCATAGCTTTGGGAGGGAGATCCCACACAATTCTATGGTCCCAGGAACATTCTCCATGGACCATAGGATGGGTCTCTCCAGGAATTTGAGACCAGCAAAAGCTGGCCCCTTAGTGCTGATGGATGTTTGTTTTCTCCAGTGGTGAGATAAGTCCCATCTCTGACATCAGTGATCTAGCTGGCTAATCAGAATATATATATTAAGCTGGATTCACCTTCTCAACAACTCTGGACTTACTTCATAAAAGAGCTAATCAGTTCCAGCTAGATGCAGTATTGTCAAGAAAGTATTAATCTCAGAGTGCATATTGGGAGAATAAAATACAAGATTTTGTCTATAGTGAAATTCCACAGGGGGTGATGGTATGTAAATGCTGTGGAAGGCACTGTTGGTCTGTTCAGAACATAACATTCATCAAAACATGAATCAACAGTTTTCTTTTAATTATGAAATAGGTGTCTGTAACTGAGATAGATGGATCAGTCTATTTTTATATGTATCAGTTGTGTTTGTGAATGTGTTCATCAGTTTGTTCTGTCCCATTTCTGCATTAGTGTGCAATTAAAACACACATACATGAAATCTATTTAAATTAGTGCTGTGCCGAAAACTTTGACCATTCAATTTTTGGCATTTTGTGGGGTGTGGGGTGTGGGGGGGAAATGAAAGGTTGGGCGAAAGAGGCTGGGAGAGGTGTGAATTTTGGAGAATGTTCTCCTTGGGGAAGGGGACAGGGTTTCTACATGCCTTTTTAAATGTAGCCAGTTGTAGAGGGGTCTTTCTTTTGAAATACACCCAGCATTTTCAGGAGCCCAGGAGTTCTTCCTGAATTGGAGAGAGAAAGGTCACATGGTATCCAATAGACATCCACTAAGAACTGCTGGGCTCCTCCAATTGCCAGGGGAAGTTTTTTTTAAACACACCCTAAAAATTGGAAGAAGCCCCCTCAGCAACTGGCTACACTTAAAAAAGGTATGTAGAAACCTTGTCCCCCTCCCCAAGCAGAAAATTCTCCAAATTTCCTTCCCTCCCTGTGAAAGAGGTAGAAAAATCAATGCCTCTTTCGTAGGGAAAGAGAAAGTTCCTGAAAATAAGGGGGAGAATTCAACCCAGCACTAATTTAAATATGTATTCAAATACATTTTTGAACGTATTTAATTATGAAACATGCATTTATCAATATATTTTATCCTAAAACACTCATTTTTAAAATATCCCCTGTTGGGGTGGGCTGTGTCTCTGTGGGTATGTTTTGTGGTTTTCTATATGGGTGTGTTTCCTGAGGCAAGAACTGCATTGTATGCATGGTATATATCTATACCTTAGCAACAACTACTGCCCTCCTTTCTGCTCCTTCCCTGGTTCCGCACATGTATTTCAGGATGCATTGCCTCAGCAATCCATATAGCATGGAGTCAGTGTAGTTGCCAAATCACCATTAATCCAAACAGCACAGCAATGTACTCATTGTGAGTAGCAGGCTCCACTGCATGGAAAAATACAGGAAGTGCAGTGAAGCATGGGCCCTTTCTACACCAGAGGGGTCTAGCGGGCGCAGCATGGGCAATCCCGGAAGTAGCCGCTTCCAGGATCGACGCTCTGAAGCCTTATCAGAAGTGTGATGGCCCAGGCTGCTCCCGGGCTGTCGCAAGTTGCGGCTGCCATTTTGTTTTGATCCATGGAGAGCGCATGAGTGCTCTTCTGAAAAAGTAAGCTTAAAAAAAACCACTCACGCGCGGGCCCCCACCCCGTTCCCTGTTCTCCCGGAGGTGGCAAAACTGGTCCCACCCCCTCCCCTGTTGGGCACGGAGCCACACAGTATGGCTCTGTGCCCAGTTTGCTGCCACACTTACCGGAAGTAAGCGCGGCAGCACCCAGGATGGGCGGCCACATCTTCTGCAGTCCTGGCAACTTCCCGGGACCGTATAATTTTTTCCCCAGGTTTCCCTTAAACCTGGAAAATCCTGTGCCCAACGCCCCCCCCCCCCCCGCCGTCACCCCTGGGAGTCCCTGTGCATCATTTGGACTCACAGGGGCCAGCCGGGGGCCAGCCCAGGCAAAATGTCTGGTGTGGAAAGGGCCATGGGCTTCACTCACATGTCACTTTAAGGCACACAGCTTAGCTTATTCAACCACAACATGCATGAGCTTCATGCTTGTTTATCCTAGGGCTATGCATCACTTCAGATCTCAATCTAGATCCCAAACTGAAGCGGGCCAATTTAGTCTGCTATGGTCTGAATCCAAGTTGGGACTTGATCGGGCTGTAGCAGTCTGGATCAGGTCAGATTGGGTCTGAAGTGCTTCAGACTGCTTCAGCCCAATCTGGGACAATGCCAAGCCACTGCCATCGCCGCCCATGGAACTTGCCTGATCTATCTGTTCGTGCCCAGCAGCCATCTGTTCTCCATGAGAGCTACCATTTAGAAGGAAGATGGCAAATCTGTCTTTTTCCTCGATTGAATGTTTCAAACTATGGTGGCCATAAAGGGCCATTTCTTGTAGGCAGGTGGGGGCAGCTATTCAGTGGGTTGGGGGGGACTGGGGGGAGGTTAGGGGGGAGCTGTTCAGCCAGGTGCCCAGGAAACTGCAACATCTGACCCACTCCAGAACTCATTTCGGATCTGGATCCAAAACTGATCAGACCTGGCCCAAATTGGGCTAAGGTGGATTGGGGGCAATTTGGAAGCTCGAATCAGTCTCCGAAGTGGGTTTGGGGTCTCTCCACAGCCCAAGTCATGTATGCAGGTAACCCACCCACCCCCAACATGGAGAGCTTTGCATTACATCCAAATCCAGGGTTATAGTTTATTTTACCCTAAAAGGCCAGGACTTGTAAGCCAACAACAAACCCTGATTTAAAGCTGGGTTATGATTCTCTGATTTGTCTGGGCAAAATAAGAAATAAATCTAGGTTTGGTTGTAATGCTAAGTTATCCAGGCCTAGTTCATTTACTTGCTCATGTGACTGGGAGGTTCAGAGTGGGAGTATGAAGGTTTGAGGCCTACACAGGCTTAGTTTTAGTTTAGGCCTGAAGGCCTGGAAATCCTCTGATGGGAGGGGGGCATTCCTTAGTTTCATTTTCCCCTAAAGGAGTTAAATTTCATGTCCCCAGTTTTAGGTTACCAGATTAGTAGTTTCAGTTTCTGGATTAGGTATATAAAGGGGTGGAGTGAACTGTAGGGTGTGGTTGTTGGGGACTAGAGAGAGCCTGAGAGAGACCCTGGAACAAGGAAAAGGTCCAGAAGGAAAACAGCCATGAGCAGGCTGAAAGAGCCTCTAGACTAGGGTGACCAGATAAAATCCAGGTCAGGTCTCATGTAACTTTAACAGTTGTAGAGAAAAGGGAATTTCAGCCAGTGTCATTTGTATGCAATTAGTTCCTGGTGAAATTCCCTCTTCATCACAACAGTTAAAGGTGCAGGCACTATACTAGAGTGACCATATACAAAAGAAGGCAGGGCCCCTGCAACTTTAACGGTTGTGATGAAGAGGGAATTTCACCAGGAACTAATTGGAGACAAATGACTCTGGCTGAAATTCCCTTTTCTCTACAACTGTTAAAGCTACATGAGCCCTGACCTGGATTTTATCTGGTCACCCTACTCTAGACCCAACTACAGGTAGAAGTGTAGCTAGGCTAAAGGAAACTGCGGTTTTACTTCTTTTTATTTTCATTGTAAATGCCTTTTGGAGTAACAGCTCTATTTGTGTAAATACTTTATGTGATGTTGCCTTACTATATGTAAAATAGGTAATTGTTGCTGTTAAAACCTTGTGGTTCGGAGTGTCATTTTCACCACGCCTAAAGCCCACGTTACTGAGAGAGGAAGGTGAGAGGTAAAAACTTGATTGCTGATGTAAAGAAGGGCTCGTAAAGAGGCAAATATCTTTAAGGAGCTGATCAAGGGGCCCAGGTAAAGGTGGAGCCTTGACAGGGAGCAAGTAGGCCATGTTGTTTAATAAGCCAGGATTCCTGGATTAAAGTGACATGCGAATACAGCCAGTACCTCCTGCTCCTGCACCCCAGTGCTTCAACTCATATTTCCGGTTGTGTGCTAAAACCCTACCTTGGGAAGCTGGGAAGTGGAGTTCTTGTGAACATGGCAATGCAGGTTTGGTTGCATTCCCAATAGCACATGACTTGCGAGTGGAGAAGAAATCACATGAAATAAGACACAGACACCAGAGCTTGGGATAAACTAGGCCTCTTTATTTAACATGGAGATTCTCCCCTCCATGGATCTGAGCATGAACATGCGGGAATCTCGCTTATTAATCTCAGGCAACTAGCCTGCCAATCAGGGCGAGCCACTCCATTGAACCCAGGGGTCGGGTATACCCGGCCCCCTATTCAAACAACACTTGAGTGTTTGGTGAGACCATCTGCGTCATCCACAGCCCGGGCTGCACAGCTCAGGTAGATGAGACAAGCCGGTCCCCAAAGGCAAGCCATATCCTGACACGGGAGCTGCACAGCCCCCGAGGAGCAGGGCCTCTGACTTGCCAATCACCTTAAAGGTGCCTGAGTGCTCACCATTCCTATCCTCATCCCCCCAAAATTCCCGCACCATCCGCCTATCATTTAAATTCACCTATTTATCCTCCATCTAAAGATTAAATCCAGTATGGAGTAGGCGAAACCTTTGTATACTGATGCCAGGGAAAATTCCTACTCAGCCTCCTCCCCAAAGAGGACGACTGGCTAATCCCATACTAGTTGATAGGGAGGGAGGGAGGGGCCAGAAGAAAAAGAGGCCGGATGGCTGCGCAGGGCAAGGCTATATAGGCTTGGCTCCGCCTCCACGCTAGGCTATACGCATGGCAAGCATGCGTATAGTCTTCTTTCGTCTCTTCCTCCCGCCCGCAAAATCCAACCCCTCCCAAGCCATTCTGGCTGGGTGGGGATCGGGCTTCTGTTCTCACCTCTTCTGCAAATGCTACAGGAGGCAAATCAAGGGAAACACAGGGCTCAATTTGTGAAGCAAAGGCATTGGTTTGTGCTGTCCTTTTCAGCTGAGGCAGACACATTTCCCCTCAAGCCATTTGCATTTTTAAAAAAGAAAACTTGTGAAACCCTTCCCCCACCCTCTTTCTCCTCACAGGCATAGAATTATCAGCAAAACATCAGCAAGAGCTGTGGCTTAAACAGAATTGCTGTTATATTTTGATTTTTGTCCTCAACTGTCCTCCTTGCCTTGAAAGCAGATGATTCGTTCCTGTGGCTTGTGAACAGAAGATGCTAATGAACAGATGAAAAGCAATTTACTCAGACAAGCTTGTCCTCTTTCTCTTGATCTCATATCCAGCATCTTGTTTTCTCATTGAATTTCTTTGAGGCTCTGCGCTTATCAGGCAGATGTGAAAAAACAAAACAAAAGCAAACCCACCCAAGGCTTCTAAGGATATTTTTGTTTGCCTTAATTGACCTTATTTTGACCCTAATGTGTAACATGCCGTGGTTTTTCAGGTGAAATTCATAATGTTGTTTTGTTGTATAAAATAACTATGTTCTGGATGAAGATCAAGAACAATGAACTTTTATTAAACTATTTTATGACCTTTTATTAAAACTGAATTTAACCCCCTGCCCCTGCTGGTGTTCTGTGTGTGTGTGTGTTTTATGTCTTTATGCACGCAGAGGGCAGAACCAAAACTAAGTTTGCATCCTTAGTCACCATTACAGTTTATATCCGAAGTGTGCATGACAACTGAATTGGGATTGCTGAAAGCCAGGCTGGTTATCAACACTGGGCACTTGCTGAGGTCCATGACACCCAATAGGAGGCCTGTTACAAATCCCTGAAATCTCCTGGACTTGCTACTTCTCCTCCTTGCTGTTGGTGCTTGTTCAGGGCTGGCCCTATTATTAGGCAAAATGAAGTGGCCTCCTCAGGTTCACACACATACTTTATTGTAGTCTATAGACCATAAAAGAGCATACAAAATTTAAAATTTGCATCAACAGCTGTAAATTCCCAAAGTCAGCCAATGGGTGTATTTGGGCAAATTCCGATGGTCAGTTGGACTTAATAATGGAACAGGATTGACTTAAGTATAAAGAAACAAATTTCCCATTAAAAATTCTTGCCTGGAATATAGCGGGTTGGAGTTCGAAATTTAGATCACAAACCATTCTGAACTACTTAGCAAAATTTGATATCATCTTTCTCCAAGAGACAAGGTGCCGGGATCCTATAGATGTGAATGGGTTCATTTCATACTCTCTCCCTGCGATTCCCAATAGAGGAATTGGAAGAGATAGACAGGGATTAGCTATTTTAATTTCGTCTTCTTTAAATGTTAGAGTAATAGAAGCCAATAACTGTGGTTCCTCCTCAGGTGTCATGAAAGGGCAGGAAATTCTCATTTAATTTATGAAGGCTGCACTCCTATACCCATTTACCTGGGAGTAAATCCCAATGAACTCAGTGGAACTTACTTCTGAGTGCATGCATATAGGGTTGTGCTGTGATTCCCACCCCCTAATTTATTGGTTTTTTTTAAACTGTCAGGTGCGGTGGTGCAGGTTTTCTGCCTCAAGTGTCAAAATAACTTGACCGGCTTTGGGTACTATATACCTTGATTTATGCAGGTGGGGTGATTATTTGCTGCTCTGCCTATGGGAGCAAAATGGCTCAGACTTTCTCTGTGCTTGTTCACCTGCCCTCTCATAGCGATTGAAGAAGTGAGAAGAGTGAGAAGGAGAAACCTCCTTATCCCTGTCCACCTCCTCTGTGAGGTGGTACGGATTGGGTCCAGAGGGAGAAGCAAGCAAATTGGGAACAGGAATAAGGAGGAGATAGGTGCACTCCAGCAGGTGGCCCCAGTGAGAGCACCTTGCCCAAGGCCCCTCAGGAACTGGCACTGGTTGAAAGATGAGAAGAAGGTAGACTACAGTCCTCTCCATGCAGTCTGCAGAGAGCTTGATGGGAGAAGCAGGATCACACCTGCTGCCTCTGGCCCCAGACTATGCCTGCCTTCCCTAACCAGGTGCCCTCCAGATGTTTTGGACTTCAACTCCAGGAGGGAGGGGCTGTTGTTCAGCGGCAGAGCACCAGCTTTGTATGCAGAAGGTCCAGGTTCAATCCCTAGCATCTCCAGGTTGAGCAGAAAAACTCTTGCCTGAAACCTTGGAGATCTGCTGTTACTCAGTGTCACCAATACTAGATGGATCAATGGTTGGACTTAGTTACCCAGTTTGCAATAATGAGAAGCCACAGTGGGTGTATTTCCCCACAGGGTTTCTTATAGTGGTGGCAGCCACCATTTTGAACACTTAGGTAGGGTGACTAGATAAAATCCAGGTCAGGGCTCATGTAACTTTAACAGTTGTAGAGAAAAGGGAATTTCAGCCAGTGTCATTTGTATGCAATTAGTTCCTGGTGAAATTCCCTCTTCATCACAACAGTTAAAGTTGCAGGGGCCCTGCCTTCTTTTGTATATGGTCACTCTAGTATAGTGCCTGCACCTTTCATTGTTGTAAAGAAGAGGGAATATCACCAGGAACTAATTGCATACAAATGACACTGGCTGAAATTCCCCTTTCTCTACAAGTGTTAAAGTTACATGAACCCTGACCTGGATTTTATCTGGTCAGCCTACACTCAGGGCACTGTGGGAGCATGCTGTAGTATCATGTTATGTCCAAACCTGTGAGGGTGAGTTGTTGGGGAGGTTGACAAGCCACCCACAACCCTAAAACAGCCCATGGGTTATGTGTGTGGGGTTATCAATCATCCTAACAGATCACCTCACCAGGTTCACACATAACAACTAACTGCCAGGGCCTGAGTATTCAAAATGGCGGCTGCCACCGTGAAAAGAAGCCCTGTGGGGAAATTCACTAGGTCAGTATAAGGCAGCTTCTTGTATTCCTATGTTCTTTAATCCTGCCAGCCACAGGAGTGAGCATTAACCTGGGCAGTGGTCAGGAATGCTGGGAGTTGTAGTCCAAAACACCTGGAAGGCACCAGCTGGGGAACTCTGCTCCGTGTGTTTGCCAGCATTAAGACACGATGCTATAGAGAAAACTCATCTGGAGGACAGGAAAAGATGCAATCCCCCTCCCCTGCACACGTTCATTCTATGGGGTGTAAAGGGGAGGGGATTTGTTGTAGCTGGGGAGGTAGGAGGTGAGGTGATACCTGTAGGGTTAAAAGAAGTGAGAATAGGGCTGTAGATAAATAGGTGGGTGAGTGGGGCAGGAGCCCAGCACAGGTGGCATAGAAGGTGGGTAGCGAAATGTAATGAAGCTTCTTGGCTGGGAGGGTGTAGAAATCAGGTCAGTCGAGAAGGTGAAATGTGATTCCTTGAAGTTCCCACAAATGCTGATCCATTTACCTGGGCTAATCCCTGTTATTAATGATAAGTTTGCCCTATTATTTCTGATACTTTCCCAAGAGAAAACACAGTTTGCCAAATTTGCCATAGTTCCCAAGTTTGCCCTAGAGTGAGATGCTAGAGATACCATTCTTCAGGTTTCCTCTGATGGGTTCTAGAGTTTAAATCTTGTGAATGGATGCTCCTTGTCTCTAGGGTTTGTCTCTATCAATGCATGCACGTGAGCACTAAAGCAGCATGCAGTATATGCACCTAGCGTGCCATTGTATATACTGCAGCTGCTGAGCCATCATTGGCCTTGGTTTCTTGTTAGCTTTGCAGAACAGGATACAAGAAGCACATACCTCTATCTCCCACTCCCACAACTTCTAGTTATGCTTCCCTTATTTTATTTTGTTTTTGTCTTGTAGAAACACATTCACTTGTATCTCCTATCGCCTACTTTGACATCCATTACTGGAAGGCTATTGGACACCCTATTTCTCTTATCTCTTTACAGCACTCCCTTCCTCTCTTGCTACCTCTGTCAACATTGCCTTGTATATCACCCTGTTTCTCCAATGTCTGCAGCATCTTCCATTTTTTTTGTTTATGTCTCTGGATTTGAAGTGCCAGTTGTCTATTTTTAAGAGGGATGTGGCAAAATAGGACCTGGGGTTTCTAAAATGCTTTTGCACAAGGCAAAGACACTTGCCAATCTCTCTGGTACTCTCAAAGAAATACTTTGAGCTGTTGAAAATTTCTGACCAAACCGTCAAAGCACAACAACGATGAGGTTCCCCCCCCCCATCTTCTCACCTTTACTATGGATGTACTTCCACTTTTCTGAAGTAAATATATGGTTTAGAAAACAGCATCATATTTTCATAAGCTGCAGATGTGGTTAAAAGGTTGGATTATTTCATTAGATAGTGGGGTGCTCTTTAAGTTGTTTCCCTCTAGTTCCCCCACATGCATATCCATGATATACTAAGGATTATAATCAGATCAGTGTGTTTATTTCTTTATTTCTTGAGTGATCTTGTATTTAGCAAATTTTATGTGATGAAGAGGGGATTTCATCAGGTGCTGCATGCATACAAATGACATCTGATGACCTTCCCTTTTCTGTACAACTGTTAAAGATACAGCAGTCCCGTCCTCTTTTCCATATGGCCACCCTAAGGAGAATGCCATTTGGTCTTTGCTTCAGGTAGCAAGATGCCTACGGCTGGCACTGCTGCTCTTCCCATAATATCTACTGTAACTTTAATAAAGTTGCAGCCTTCATTAATCCCAGCTATTGATGTCTGCCTCTTTATTTCCTTCCATCAGCAGGCAACCGATTTTCTGAATTGAAGCTCATTTGAGAGGTGGATTAAACAAGGCTCTTCACTCTGATTTCTGTATTCATCGTCTGCTGCAGAACAAAACTCATCCCTTGCATTAAGTGCGGCATATGGTTCTTTTCGTACACAATTTATACTGTGCTCCCCCATTTAGCCTTTACCATATGGGATTGGTTTCATTTGTTGCCATTTGTTATGCTAGATAAGTTTAAAAAGTTGTTGGATATTGATTCACTGCAGCAAGGGCTCGAAAACCAGGCTGTTTCCAACACCAGCATTGATCAAATATCAATTATTTTTTTACTCTGGGCCTACAGAACATCTTAAATTGATTCTGGATTTATCTGCTACGTGCTAAAGGCTTTGACCCCAATTTTTTTGTTAGGGGCCTTTTATCTTGGGCCTTCAGAGCTATTTTGTTCCTTCTAAAATGTGCTGGCTTTTTGCTACAAACTCCCCCTTCTTTTCCCAGGAACTTGGTTTATTTGCTGGGAAGTCTTATTTCATTGCTTCAGGTCCAAAACGGACCTTAATGAGACAATTAAATAAATGCCTCTTTAAAATAATTTAAGCTCTACCCGTAAATATGAATTAAAAATCGTTGGATTTATTTTGGAGATACACTTTTGTTGTAGTAGGCTATGTTTTTCAAAATGCAATATAAATTTTAATTAGGGGCACTAAGCTGTTGGTGGAAATAGCTGTAAAGTTGAATTAATTTTTATCCTAGACTTTTAGAAGCAGCGATTTAAATATTTCATCATGCCAGGTTTTTTCCCCACCTTAAAATCTTTTAAGTGGTTTACCCACTGGAATCACATTTCTTGCAGATCTGAGCCACATTAGCCAGGGTTTCTTGCTTTGTTTTGTTTTGCAAATATTTTCAGCAGTATCCATACATGACTCCATTTTTGACACTCTTTGTGAAAATGGCCACTTGTTCATTCAAGTTGTCTTCACTGGCTCTCAGTGGTGTTATCATATAGTCCCATGCAAATGGATATCTTGCATGGTGATATTATCCTGCTCACTACGTGATCCTTGATTGGTTGGGACCCTCCCCTCTCCTGCAAATGAGCTACTGTTTTAAATAAATGCAATCTGCATTTGGATGAGTAGGAGAGCTATTTCAGTTTCAGTGGAGGAAGGAGGCAAAGTGGATAGAGAGGTCAAGATATACAGTAAGGGTCAGAAGTAGGGCTGTGCACAGGCCCTCTAACCCAATTCAGAGGCCAATTCAAAATTTCTGAATCATCTCCGAACTGCCTCAGCCTGATTTGGAGATGATTGGGCTTCCAACATCCAAATTAATAGGCTGCTCTTTTCCTGGCTACTGCAGCAGCAGCGGCACTGGTGGAGTGGGATGATGATGAGAGTCTTTTGTCCTCTTCCTGCTCTGCTGCTGCTGTCCCCGTAGCCACTGGGATGAGAGAAGGTAGCTACCGGGATTAGAACAGAAGTGCCTTTTTCCTTCTCTCATACCAGCTACCATGGTGGCGACAGCACCCGTGGGGCAGGAGGAGGAGTCTCATCCTTCTCCTGCCCTGTTGGTGCCACCGTAGTAGCCACTGGCATTAGAGAAGAAAAAGGGAGTGCACCTTCTCTTATCCCAGCTACTGCGGCAGCAATGGTGCCTCTGGGGCAGGAGGAGGATGAATCTCTAATCCTCCTCCTGCCCCACTGCTGTTGCTGCTGCTCTCTTCTCCTTCACCTTGTTTCAGGGCACTTTGAACAGATCTGCCCCACTTCAGATCTGGACTGATTCGGTCCGAATCGGCCCACTTTGGTTCAGCCCTGTTCCCAAGGTCCAAACACATATACCTCTATGGGCATAGAATTCCCCACTGCATATGTGGGCCCAGGGGGTGAAGCCTCTTCATGGGAGCAATGCCTAAAGGGGTGTTGAAAAGACAAAATATGGTATGGTGCAATTTATCCACTTCTCTTTCACAACCTTGTCCAGGTCATTGTTTGCCAAATGCAGCCTTCCCCCAATTTGGTGTCTTCTACAACTCTCCTGAGCCCCATTGAAGTCCGGGGATGATGGGAGCTGTAATCTGAGCTTTCTCTGAGGAGCTTCCTCTGACAATGAAGGCCTGTGTTTCCCCCAAATAATTTTACATTTTACTTATTTTTGTGCAGAAGCACCATCATGCCAGGATACTCAACCAGGTTGTTTTCACTATGTCAGTTTTACAATCAGCAGCTGTTGTACATTTACATTCTGACCCCAAACTGGGGAATGAAGTTAGTGATTTCAGTAAGGCTTACATTCAGACGAGTGTATTAAGGTCATAGGTTTTAGCTTTCTCTGCTCAGAGAATGTGTTACTACGAAGGGTCAAAAAGAACACAAACATTCAATCACCAACATTGCTATAAATGAGGGGAGCACACACCAAATTAACTCGTATAACTAATTCATTACATTGCTTTCTGAAGTAGATAATTTCAAGATGGCTGCCATTTCAAATCAGCTGATGGGATTTAATTGTGTACATTTATAGTGCAATTCTATGTATGTTTACTTGAGCATTAAGTACAACTTACTCACTAATAAGTGTGGTTAGTATTACACACATAGAAATCTTAATATTGGAAGTGGAATAAAAATAATATTTTACAACGTTGAGTCCATGTTTGTAAATTATGCAGACAGACAAGTTGGTGTTTGTTTGTTTTTGTAATAAGAAAGATTAGAGTTAGAGATGATAAAGATTAGAGTTAGAGACAATAAAAGGGAATGGAAGATGGGGGGAAATAGTTTGATTTTAAAACCTGAGCAATAATGTTTATTGAATGATTATAGACTTATTTATTTATTATATTTCTATACTGTCCCATACCCGAAGCTCTCTGAGCTAACAGATTAAAACATTAAAAATCGATATACAAAATTTTAAACCATAAAAATAGACAACATACAAAGACAACATCCGTTTAAAAATAACTTTGATCTCTTAACCAGTCCTAAAGATAGATCTGGGGTTGACTTGTAAGTGTATATTTAATTATAATTTTTATTTTGTTGACATAGCCTGCAGTATATTAATAGCATCAAACAGAGTAGATTGAAAACAACTTGGCTCAGACTGTATGGAGAAGTTTTTACTATTTGTTTTATAACTTTTAGATAGTCTACAGGCACCATGGAAGGCATAGATACTGTTAGTTAATCTTAGGAAATTAAATCCATCTGAGTAAAACCATCTGAAAAATGGTTTTTATCTTTGGCTCTGGACTTTTTGCCCAGCAATAACTGCAACCATTTAAAGTAAATTGTCCATTAAAGCACCATTCTAGCTTTTGACAAATTGCATCAAACCATTTTATTCCTCCGGGGGAACACAAACTTGGATACTATTGTGTTTTTCTGCCTGACATACCGGCTGACTGAACCTCAGGTCTAAAATGCTTTTAGGTACAGTGTTAAGGGAAGCCCATGGAGGTTAGATAAGGTCAATTTGAGTTGAAGTCATGACATCAAAATCCTTACTTTCTCTGATGACAAGAAATTCAGTTTGCTTTTTCACCCACATAATTCTTTGTTTTAAAACAACCCTCATTTTTTAAAAGCAAACACAAATAAACATGCACTCCCCCCGGTAAAAGTCACTAAAAACTAGTCAAATTTTGTAAACTGCCCAGAGAGCTTTGTCTATGGGACGGTATATAAATGTAATAAAGATTATTAATAATAATAATTGGCAGTTGATTGTAAATCTTGTATTTTGGTTTGAAAAGCTGTAAATATCAGCGGTGGACCAAACATAGGCTGCAGGCTGCATGCGGCCTCCTGCTGCCTCCCCCCAAATTGTTTAAAGTTTTTTTTTTAATGGCATTTTACATAGTACTGGGTCAAAAGCTATGGATGCCATATATCAGGGATGGGGAAGCTCTTTTCAAACCAAGAACCTGATTCCATTCCGGAGAAACTCTCAGAGCCTACAGTCCCATGGTGGGTGGGGCTTAAGGCAAAGGGGCAGGACCAAAGGAAAAAGGGGTGTGGTCCAAAATACCTAAAAAGCCAACCTTTTGTAGCTTAAAGCTCATACTGCTAGTAACTAAGCCTTGGGAAAGGCATTTCAATCTTTTAGAATGGGGAGGAACAGCCAGGAAATCACTAGATAAGTGGTGGTTGTGAAAAAGACGGGGGTGTGGCTCCATGGGGAAACCAAGAGAGTTGGATTTGGTCTTCAAGCAGGCTGGATTTGGTCCCTGGGCCTGAGGTTCAGCACCTCTGCTAGGGTGACCATATGTCCAGTTTCCCCCAGACAAGTCCGGAAACGGGGGTGGGAATGGAGTCCAGGGGAAAAATCTCATTTTTTAAAATGTCCGGGAATTGCCTCCCTCCCAGGGCTATCTGGGGCTTGTCCTTGCCCTGCGCGACTGTGCAGGGCAAGAAAATCCCTGGATCAGGCCAGGGGAGGAGCTGGAAGTCACATTTTGGCACTACCAAAACTCGACTTCCAGGCCTTCCCCTGGGCCAATCCAGGGATTTTCTTGCCCTGTGCAACTGTCCAGGCCAAGAAAATCCCCAGATGGCCCTGGGAGAGATTCTGGAAGCAAGTGCAGGAGCAGCTGAAGGAGCAGCAGCCTTGGGTAGGAAGTGTGTGTGTGTGTGTGTGTGTGTGTGAATGGGGTACATGGTTGAATAGATGCATGTGTGTGTGTTTTTGGGGTGGTTGGTCCTGAGGGACTTTGTGTGTTTGTGTGCATGTTGGGAGTGTGTGAGTGTATTTATGTGATAGGTGAATGGGGCTGCATGGTTGTTTTCTATGAATGGATGTGTGTGAGAGTGTTTTGGGTTGGGTGATCCTGAGAGGTTTGTGTGCGTGTTGCCAGTGTGTGAGTGTATTGATGTGATGGGTGAATGGGGCTGCATGGTTGTTTGTCTCTATTGGCCAAGTTATCATTGACAAGAATCAAGGAATTACTTGTACTGTAAATAAAATCAATACCATTGAGAGTGCTTATCGAAACTTTCAAATGGAAGTGTTAGCTGGAGATGAAGCTAATATGATAACCAAGGTGCCAGGTCTTTTAATAGTATTTTCTTGTAGCAAAAAGAGGGTTAAAGAAATCTATTGTTAAGGAAGCAGACAAAGCGAAACGCAGGCATCATGGAAAGATGCAATCCAACGTATTAATGCTTGCCTTCCTCAGTTCTACAGACTTGGCAGCCTCTGCATGTTTCCAGATGTCCCAGTCTAGCCTGAATGAAATCACAGCTCTGGTAGGAAGAATGCAGCTTAGTGGTGATTTAATTTATAGCCCATATTTATTTTTAAACACATAATAATGAAGATATTGACAAACTCTTGCAGAAACATTCATTTTAGAACTAGTTCAGAAGCTACGTACCATTTTCTGCTCCTTCAGAAATATAATGACTTTATTGCTCAGTGTTTGTGCATTTTGGTTTGAAGAAAGTGGGTAAACAAATTGGATTCATCCAGTAAGATCTATGATTGATTGATATGGTATCTCTTGTACCTGAGATCTGATTCCTGCTTGATGTAGTTCTGGCCTATACACATTCCTGGGAGTAAGTCCCACTGAATTCACTGGGTTTTACTTGAAAGTAGACATATATAGTATTGTATTCTAAGTTGCTATAAAGCTCTCTCTCCCTCACTGTATGGCTGCCTCCATATGTACATGGGAGGGGAGATGGCTTCTCCCCCACAATACAATTACATAGAAAACAACAATGCATTATGATCCTACAATTGCTGCCTCTTTCTGGGAACGAGAGAGAATTTTTCATCTTCTGCAGCAGGTTCTACTCTTTCTAATTGCTGTAAGGAGCTTTAAACTGTTAAAGAAAAAAGGGGGGATGAGGAGAGCCCTTGGCTACCTTACCAGTTTTGGAGTAGGGAAGGACCTTGCAGCCAAAGTTCAGGGGCCCACAGAAAGGAGCAGATAATGGGGAAATGTCAAACAGGTTTCAGGTTTCAACACAGTGCTGGCAGGAGAATGCCGGGTTGGGGGGGGGGGCAGATCAGGGCTGAAGATGCTTGCCACAGCATATTTTATTTTTTTCTTATTAAAACAAAACCAAACATTTTATAGCCAGGGGGCAGCCATGTGAATGGTTACAGATGTACACTGTATTATTGTTTACTTTCAAACTGTATTACCCTTTTCTACAACAAAATTGTGCTTAGGCCCATGTAAATGTGTTTAGTCCATTTTATTCCTGTAATCATGATGGTATTATGATTTAAGTTAGTTTAAGCACCTGTTAAGCATAGAATGGCACACCTTACGGCATCTTGAGGGATCTATAGCATTAATTTCTATCCCTCTCATAAAATGACAAGGATAGTTCAGCATATTGAAGCTGTGTTCCAAATCACAGAAGCGCTATGAATTCTCCTAAGGTTTTCTAATGAATCCACTGATCTTTTGGATCTAACTATTAGCTCTTGCACCAATGGACATGGTGGGGGTGGGTGGAGAAGGTTTTTTCACTTCTCCTTTAATTGCTAGTTATTTCATATCGTCCACCTGAAGTTTTTGAAGACTGAAAGCCCAAAGTTAAATTGTTAAAAGTCATAAAGACATTTCCATTAAAGTATTTCCATTGGAGTTCTACTGATGAAAATTCTGACCAGCAAAATATCCCAACCTATACCAATATGAGCGAGATTTCCTTAAACCTTTGCTGGGTCTCTCTTTTCCTCATCCTTTTCTGCAACATTTTTGTCATTAGGTATTGCTATGTCAATGAGGTAGTTGTGTTTTTCTTTTATATTTATGACTGTTATGTCTGGTCACTTGCAAAGTATAGTTTTGTCCCAGAATTGTTCTGTCCCAGCATAGTGTGGCTTGGCTTGACTTGTTTGAGATCTCCTAGGCTCTGAACGCATCTTTCTGGAGAGCACCTGCTGGTTGCATGATCTAGGAGGCCAGGTTCTGTGAGTGCATAGTTGTCCTTGCAGGAGGACCTTGCACTTGCTAGAGTAAGGTGAACAGATGGGAAGAGGCTGCAATCCTACATTCATTTATCTGGGAGTAAGCTTTATTGAAATCAACAAGAGATATTTCTAAAGTTTCTTTGGGCAGTTTTCTTTGGGTCCCTGATTGAGATTTCTGTTCTCTGCACACTGAGACAGTGTAAATTCAGGATATACTTGGATAAAAGGAGGGAAAGATCCTTGTCCAGCATTGTGATAATGGGTATCTGTTCTGGCCTTTCTTTGTATTGCTACTGACCATGGTCTTGTTTACATGGCTAATGAACCAGACATATAAACCAGAAGTTGCAACAAGCTAAGAGGTGAGAAGTGACTGCAACAAGCCTTTAGTCCATTTTGTTCCATGGCTAATGTTTGCAGGTAATTGTATTTTATACTCTTCCTGCATACTAGGTTGCTAGTTTATTGTATTAGGTTTTTCTGCTCTTGTTAACTGCTTCATTTGTTCAGTGGCAGCATTATGCTGAATCTGTGAGTATGGGTATAAGAAAGGTGATGGGGAAAGGGTGTTAAATGTTAGGAAAGGTGAGACTATGGTCATCCAGTGAAGGATTTGCAGTCAGAAAAGATATTTGAGAGAAAGGGAGACTGTATCGCACAGAGTATAGCAAAAGCTTCAAAGTACAGCAAAAGCTACAAAAGTAGGAGTGAGTGAAGTTAATTTCAGGTACATTGAATGTCTCACTTGTTCTTTATTTCAGTGATTTTAACATTAAGATGTTGTGTAGAACAGGTTTGTCTTAATTGTATGGTGTGGAATCAGACTTGTGACCAAGGCCATGTTTGGGTGGGCATGCCCCCTTGGGGCGGCCATGTTGTCCTCCTTTTTGGTTTCCAAAATACGGTCACCGTAGCTATATAGGGTTACCAAAAGTGAGTTGTGAATGAGTACAAAGTGACAAAGGAGATCTATGATTACATCACTGGACATTTTTTCTTTGATTCAAATGTAACTGCAAGAGGCTCTTGGTTTGCTCTTAAAAGCAAGCATGCACTTAAAGTGTTCTTCCTTCCTTCCTTTCTCCATTTTTCTTTTGTGGGGGCTTGAATATAGTCAAGAGCAGGAATTTGGATTTTGCTGAATCTTGCCACCTCCTTACTTGAATTTCTTGCTAACCTTGGGATGATTAGCGTTACTCAGCAGAATATGTGAGCTAGGAGATATAAAGAATACACAAAGTGAGACTGGTGTTTATCTTTAAAGACAAAGATATTTATTGGGAAAATACGCGGGATAGGAAAGCCCCGTTCTGTCTAACTAGAACGGAGGAGAGAGCAAGAGCAACTCATGGCAGCACCTTTGTTGAGAGAGAGGGGATTGGAGGAAGAAGACAGGAAGTGGAAGTGATGATAGTCTAAACACAGACGTGCCTAAAGGATAGCAGAGAGAAGGATCAGGCAGGGACTCTCTGCTAGCTAGAGCTATTGCACCCTGTCCATGGCCAATAGACATAACGAGTCAATGCTTGTTGAAGTCCAACTTCTAACACCCTCCCAGGGCCAGCCCTCCCATGAACAACAATGAGTCACCTGGCTCAGTTGGCACATCAGGAAGGGCAGTGGATGGGAGCCCCTCCCATGGTTCCTGCAGAGCTGCCCCATTGCTTCAGCCGCTACCAATCTGGTCTCAGTAGCCTATCCTTCTCTAAAAGTAATTCTTACTTAAGGATGTTTCATGTGGTTTTATAAAACTTTTTTTAAAAACTAATTGAAATGTTTTGTTTTTTTTACAATTGTAGATTAAACTGAGGAGGATGCATATGTGTTGTGACGTTTCTCCCTATGGAAAGTTCTCTCCAGGGAGTTTCCTCATAGCCGTGAGGTGAGATTATTTTTTGCTCAATCCTAGTATATAAATATAAATCTCTATATGCCTCCCCTATGTAGATAACACAAAATTCATAAAAACACATATTTGTTTAATCAACCCTGAGTTCACTGGAACCAACTGAGACGAATTTGAATAAGAACTGTAAGAACTGCAAAGAAGTGTTTCTCTGAAGAAAACCGGAAAGAAGTGTTTGAAGAAGTGTTTTACGAATGTTTTTCTGGAGAAGTGTTTGAAACAAGTGATAAACCAGTATACTTGTGAAATAAAAACCATATTCCTAGTTCTATTAACATAATTCTAATTCTGTTTAGGTATGTTTTCCTATTGCTGTTTGCATTTGTTTGTTTTCACTACTAGGGCAGATCTACACTACTGCTTTGTAACAGTTTATAACGGGTTTAAACCGTTATAAATGGTTTATAACCATTATAAGCAGTTATAAACCGTTTTAAAGTGTTATATCCTGCTTAGTGTAGATCTGGCCCTAGTGCTGTGCCGAAAATGTCGACCATTCTATTTTCAGCATTTCATGAAGGGTGGGGGGAGAAATGAAAACTCGGGCAAAAGAGGCTGGGAGAGGTGAGAATTTCTGATAATTTTCTCCTTGGGAAAGGGGACAGGGTTTCCACATACTTTTTAAAATGTAGCCAGTTGTTGAGGAGTTTTCTTCCTTTTCTTTTTTCTTAATAACCCTGGCATTTTCAGGACCCCATGAGTTCTTCCTGAATGCTTATTGGAAGGAGGGCCAGCCAGTTGTGGATTCCTTTTGTTGCACCTTTTGCTGCAGTGGTAAAGACTGCTTAAGTTTAAATAGTCTTCACTGATGCAAGAAAGTGGAAAGTGGCATGCCTGTGGGGCCCTCTGGAGCACCCAGTGGGCCCAAGGAGGCGAGTGGTCCCTGAAAATCTTGTGATTGCCTGCGGATTGCCTGCGGTGCTGCTGCTAATATAGCAGCAAAAACAATTTAAAAGAGAAAGCTGGGGTGGAGGAAGAGAAGGAGGCATGACCACCTCAGCCAACCCAGTGTCTTGTAGTGACGCTGACCTTCAGGCTACTGAGAAATGCAATGGTTCCCCTCTAGATAGTACACAGCATATGTATTATTGCACTCTTATAATGATGGCAAAAAATCACTTATGTGTTTTATGGCAGAGTATAATTGTATGCATCTCAAGTAGAAGCCAACTCTACAACATTTACAGTGCTTGAAGGCTAATGGACGCTATGCCCCCACACAAGAGATCCAGCAACATTTCAGGATTAGTAGAGAATATGCCACAATAAGGGAGCCCAACACTGAATTACTCACATACGTTGTTGGAACAGAAGGCTCTGAATTCAAAGGCCTTCCAGTAATGTCATGTTTCAATGAACCACATTAAATAAATAAAGCCCTTCCTCCCAATGTTCCCTGCTGGATGGAAGCAAGGTTAACAGCTCTAGAAAGTGTACAGCCTAGTATATGAGCAGGATCCCATGGCTAGAGGCAGGGCACAGCTCAGCTAGGTTGAGTTTGTTTGTTTGTTTGTTTGTTGGTGGGTTCAAGACTGTGGAGCCCAGTGGTTTTTGGCAAGTTCAGTAGCTGATCCCAGTGTAAAATCTCTCTGTTCTCTAGACCTGAACCAAATGTTTGAAATATCACAATTTTACCCAATATTTTGGCAGATTGGGGATGAAAGGGGAAGACATGGGCTAGGTCTACACCAGCCATTTATCCCAGGATGAGCTCAGGAGCATCTCTGTGCATCCATATGATGCACCACAGGGGATCCTGGGGACAACCAGGGATAGGCAGAGACTTTCTCCGGGGTAACTGAGACCTCGGTCATCCCGATTTTTCCCCGCGGTCTTGGGAAGATCCTGAGCTACACAGGGGCGTGGGCTTCTTACCCTCTCCTTGTGAGTAAATGCAGCTTTCAAAATGGGCACAGAGCTGTTTGGGGAGGGCTTCATGTCTGTGAGGGGTGGGGGCAGCAATTTTTATCATCCCTGGGATGGCGGCTGGTGGGGGGGTTGGGCGCAGAGCTTGGTTGGTTTTTTTTTACTTACTATTTTGCCAGATCGGGGCCACCCGACTGGCTCCTCTCCTAAAATAAAATAAAATGGTGTCCGCAATGTCCCTCTTCCCTTCTGGGATGTCATGTGGGTGTATAGAAGCTGGGGGAGGATCACGGAAGCAGGTAAGTCTGTGATCCTCCCCCTCCCTCCCGCTCAGCCCTTAGGTGTAGAAAGAGCCATGGCTTCTGTTTTGTGCATTTTGGGTGTCAGGTGGGTCAAATCTTGGAGGTAGGAGGGAAAACTCTTCAGCTGTGGCCACCATTTTGTTTTCCCCTGAATGTCACTTGGGATGATGCTAAATCATGTTGTAGTGTCATTCCAAGGGGCATTCTGGGGAAAATAACATGGTGGCTGCCAGCTGAGTAGTGAGAGGAGCACTAGTGGGTTTTGTCCCTATTTCGCGGCCTGCAATTGGAGCCACAGAATGTCTGTGGGAATATTTCGACTCAAAACTCTCATTTGTGTACAACTAACAGAAAAGCTGAGGGAGGAAACAGCTTTGTCTTTGCTTTTTTGACAACTGTCATGAAAGCAAAACAAGCGGGGAAAATCGCTAGATCTCTTTTTATCTGGTTGATTGGCAACTTTAGCTAAGAGACTCTTGTACTGTTGCAAATTTACTGCCTGATTACTGTGAGTAGGGTTTTATCATCACTGCCGTTTTGTCTAAAGTGACTTGGGATGGGAGTCAGGGAGCGGACACAAAAGGACCTTAATGTTCTTTAATTGCTGTGGACGTTTACTGAATGGATGGGCAAGGAGAGGGGGTGGTCTGAGTCCTTGGCAGATTGTGCCTGAGAAACAGCAGTTTTGAAACACTGTCAGAGAAAGAGCAGGGAGATTATAGCTGGTGTGAGGTAAAATAGGGTAGCAGGCTGGGGAAACCGCACAGAATTCTTCTCAGATGCAGGCTGTGTCTGTCTGCTTATAGGAATATATTTGCTTTTTCTATTCTCCACTTATGTTTCTAATAAAGCAGATATTACAAGGACACTGTAGGCATCCAGAGCTCTCTTTCATCCAAAGGCAGCTAAATCCGGTAGTGCTGTTCCTGGAACTAGAGCCCACCGAGAGAAGTAGGAAACATGTAATAGTATTACATTTTGACACCAATTGGAGCCTGGGTTGCTGTTCCCCTGTTACGTGATAATAAGAGAACAGCCAGCAATTCATGAAATATTTACCACTCGATCCAATTATTATACTATTGGGATATTTAAAGGAAATAACCTCTGGCTCTCCAACACATGTGATTCTGAGTTGCTTATTTGCTGCAAAAATTCTGAATTACCAGCTATTCACTGGTGGCTGGGAAAGGTTTGGAAGTGAGCCAAAATGTACAAACTGGCAATGTTTGTAAGATATAGAGAAGCAAGTTTCATTTCAAGGAACCTGTGGCAAAATTCGAGGAAATGTTCTGTATTCAGAGTCCCCAGTTCTGGATGTTTGATGGATCCTTTTGGGATGTAATTCTGTTACCAATGCTTATAGAATGGCTGATGTTAGATTAGAGTGTATTGTGGAGATATATAGCTGGGAACCTACATGGAGTTGCAGAAGGAAGGAATGGGGTGGGGGAATACACACACACACCTTTACTCTCCCTCTATCCATACTGCAATTCTAGTAATCAATGGAAGAATTACATCTTTCATGGGCTCCCAGCCTATACAGTTGAATTTTAAGATGTTTTTAATGATGTTTTTAATGATGTTTTAATGATGTGGGCGCCTGTCTTGTCTTCTTGTCTCTTCCCTGTGAGCTGGTCTGGGCGGGGCATCCAAGGGCATTGGGGGTGGGGCTTTTTAAACTTACTTTTACAGAGGAGTGCAAGTGCTCTACTGGCTCCTGCAGCTTAAAAAAAATGACAGGAGTAAAGGGAGCGACGTTCCTGTTTGTTTCTGGGATGTCATGCTTCCTATTTAGATGTCCAAGGAGGATCACGGAAGCAAGAAAGTCCACGATCCTCCCCCCCTTCCTTCCTCTACACCCTTAGGTGTAGAAAGGGCCCAAGTGGGAAGGAAGGAAGGGGCACACCCTCTCCTCTCCTTATTTGCTGACCAGGTTCAGACGATATGCTGTGGCTCTTGTGAGTTATTTAACCTATGGCGAGCTGTGGCACCTACAAGCACCATAATAATACTAATACTAATAATACTAATAATAATTTTATTTCTTACTCGCCTCTCTGTTTGGATCGAGGCGGGGGACAATAGTAAATATAATATAAAATACATAAAACTGATTAAAAACATGGTGCACATTATTAAAATAGCAATAAAACATCATAAAAACATCCATATATATCCATAACAGCATATACAACCTGCACTTGGGGGTTTGTTGTATTGTGTGAACCTGGCGAGCATGAGTTATGTGAGGGGTAAACTATCCTCACATAATCCTAAAACAGACCAGGGGTTATATGAGGGTTGTTCAACCCGGCATAACTCATGCTCTCCAGCTTCACACGTCATGATTCTTTGTTGTTTTTACTAAGAACACCGTTTTTTAAAAACTTACTCTGGAATATTGAAACTTCTCTACAGCACTTCTACAGCATGACGTCCAACGCAGTTTCTTTGCCCCCTGTAAAGCATCTATCTATTTACCAATTGCTTTCCTGCTATATTAATTATGGATATCTATATTTGTATGTGTGTGTGTGTGTACGTAGCTTTAAGACAATTATGTGTGGTGGGAAGCAACATATAAATCTATTTACTTAATAATATTTTTACTGAATGCCTTTAGATGACATTTGAACTGAGTGAACCCTGCCAATGAAAACAAATCTTTCAGTCACTTTACACACATCTATACTGACTGAAAGGCACACTTCAGATGTACTGAAGCTAGCTCAGGGGCCAAAGGATTCAAGACTAATTATGACAGAGACAATTTGGTAAATAAAAAAATGTGGAAGGTAAGAGTTGCTGTCATGCATCTTCCTATTCATATATATTTACCTTAAGGTCATATTGGTAGTATGAGAGTTGCCCATTTTATTAAGAGTTATATTGCATGCAGTAACCGCCTCCCACCCCCAAAGTCCAACAACAGTGTGGGCTATTACATAGCCAAAAAGATGCCACTAGTGCAGAAGAGACAGGCATAGAATGTGGACTGACTGGTGGTGGTGGCAGTAGATGTCAGAGGAATACGTCTGGGGGAGGAGCTCACTGAGCTTTCATCAGCTCAGCCCCCTGCACTTCAGCTCATTTCCCCAAGAGCTGGTCCAGCTCGATCTGCATCAAACCAGGCCAGCTTGCAGATGTACAATAGAAATGCACACAGGTTGCAGTGCAATGTGTATAATTTATGCAGATTTCAGCCATGATTTGTGTAAGGTGCACAAATTGCAGGCGCAACTTGAATTAATTACGCAATTCATGGGTGCAATTCGTGTACATTTCTATTGACGTCAATAATAATAATAATTTTAAAAACAGGAAAAGTCCTCAGGTTTCAGGAAAAGCCCTGTAGTACGACCTACATATGCGAGCCAAGTCAGGTGCTCACCAGGAGGCTGTTGAGCCCCCAAAGGACCAGATTCCACAGTGATGGACATCCCCAATGGCAGCAATATCTTGCAGCTCCCATTATTACCATTACTGATTGGTTCTTTAGTAGTGCTGGAGCGAATCCTGCCCCATATTTTCGGGAACATTCTCTTCTGCCTCTTTCACATGGGGGGTGGGAATTCAGAGAATTTTCTCCTTGGGGAGGGGGACAGGGTTTCCGCATAACTTTTTTTTAAACGTAGGTGGTTGCTGAGGGGGCTTCTTCCTACTTTTTTTTTTTTTTTTAAAAAAATGCCTCCTTCCCTTGGCATTTGGAGGAGCCCAGTATTTCTAAGTGAATACTTGTTGGAAGCATATGACCTCACCCTCTCCAATAAACACTGGAAGAACTCCTGGGCTCCTGAAAATGCTGGTGGTTTTTTTTTAAAAAAAAGAAAAAGGAAAAAGGCCCCTCAACCACTGGCTACATTTGGGTGATATAATATAAGGATTTTATTAATAGGATGACCCTATGTAAAGGAGGACAGTCCTCCTGTATCTTTAACAATTGTACAGAAAAGGGAATTTCAGGAGGTGTCAAATGTATGCATGCAGCATCTGGTGAAATCCCCTCTTCATCACAACAGTTAAAGCCGCAGGAGCCCTGCCCTCTAGCTAGAGTGAACAAATACAAAAGAGGGCAAGGCTCCTGCAGCTTTAACTGTTGTGATGAAGAGGGAATTTCACCAGGCGCTGCATGCATACAAATGACACCTGTTGAAATCCCCCTTTCAGTACAAATGTTAAAGATACAGAAGCCCTGTTCTCCTTTTCATATGGTCACCCTAGGCTACTTTTAAAAAGGTATATAGAAACGTTGTCGCCTCCCCAAGGATAAAATTCTCTAAAATTCTCACCCCTCCCAGCCTTGTTTGCCTGAGTTTTCATCCCCCCCCTTCATCCCTCACGAAATGCTGAAAATTGAATGGTGGAAATTTCCAGCCCAGCACTGATGTTTAGCTCTCCCACATGAAGTATTTTGAGTGATTTTTTCCATTCACCATACAGAATCCAGTTTATGGAGTGGAACAACATGACCTTGTGTGTGTGCATGTATGTTTGAAAGAGAGAGAGAGAGAGCATGCGAGGGAAAGGGAAAGGGGAACACTGTCTGTTCATGTGTATGAGAGAGAGGGAGAGAGAGAAGGAGAAGGGGGAGTTGGAGTCCAGGCCCCACTAATCACCAGTTCTGGCCACAGCCATGACCGGCATGCACCCTCCCGTCTTCTGTCTACTGCCATGAGTGGCCTTCAGGGGAAAGAGTTTGCTCATTCCTGATCTAAAGGCAAAGGAAATAGACAAAAGAAACCATTTTTACTCATATGAAATTTTATTAATAAATACATCAACAAATTGGCTAAAACTCTTACAACCAATTAAAAAGTATCTGGAGGGAGAGGCTGGGAGGAAATCATTAATCAGGCAAGGGTTCTGCCCCTCTCCTCTACCTTTTGGCCCTTTAAATTATTCCCCATTCCATGTTCTACACATGACTTCTTCACACAGCGCATAGTTAAGTTATGGAATTCTCTACCACAAGATGTGGCGATGGCCACCAATTTGGAGGGCTTTAAAAGGGGGTTGGATAAATTCCTGGAGGAGAAGGCTATCAATGGCTACTAGCCCTGATGGTTATCTGCTACCTCCAGTATCTGAGGCACCAGTTGCTGGGGAACATGGGTGGGAGAGTGCTGTTGCACCATGTCCTGCTTTGTTGATCCCTGCTCGACAGCTGGTTGGCCACTGTGTGAACAGAGTGCTGGACTAGATGGACCCTTGGTCTGATCCGGCATGGCACTTATGTTCTAATAATAATAATAATAATAATAATAATAATAATAATAATATTCTTTCCCATCTCTTCCTCTGGATCGAGGCGGGGCACAACACCAAATACAAAACATCATAAAACACATATAACTGATTAATAAAACTAATACATTATTAAAAGGCATCTTATGACTGGGTACATTCATTTTTATAGATGCCTCAGGGCAGAATCCTATGCATGTTTGAGAGACAATATGCTGGCTGGGGAATGCTGGGAATTGTAGGGCTTTCATCTGTCTAAACAAGCATAGGATTGCACCCTGAAGTAAGCAACAAAACAAAAGGACCTGACAGTGACTTCAGGAAATCAGAAGGTAGTTGCCATCCATCTGTTAAACTAATTGGGAATTGAATGGCTGACAAAATGATTATCACACAGTTTACTTAGCTAGCTCAGTGATAGCAGGATGAAACCTTTGCCAAATGTTTGCATTGTTGGGTGGACTAGAATACTTTTTCAGGGAGGGCTATGTGTAAATAATACTGATGTGTCTGGTTTTTTTAAAAAAAAAAATAGAGAGACACCCCCCCCCCCCCCCCGTCTGACCTCACGGGAGTTTATTTTGCTCTGAATGGAATAATTTATGTAATGGCTTTCCTGCCATTATAATATATTTATTTGGCTATACCATCCTTGACTGATGAAATAAAATTTCCAGCATGCTGTAATCATTTGTCAGAACTATCTCTTCAAAAGCATTGCAGGTTTCCTTTTGAATATACAAGCCTTACAATTAAAACAATAAAAAACGCTGTTAAAACATACATCAGGAAACACCCCACCCCACTCTCATGGTGGGGGAAGTGTGTGTGACAACATTCTAACAATATGGCCCAGTTTGCATGATCATGGTGGGGGAAATAAGCCACGGTGGTTATTGTGCAAATTTCACTGGCACACGCAGTGGGGAAATAAACCATGATCTGACCTATATAGTTTCTTTCACCCTGTTACCCGATTCCAAGCCATTAGGGGTGGCAGGGGTTCTTCAGTCTCCTGGCAAATTTCAAATTCTTTGGTCTATTTTAAATGTTTCATCAAAAGGTCTTTTTTCCCTAATGATTTTCTTTTTGGCTCATGTAGAAAATCCAAACATCTTCTGTTTATTATTCAACTATATGAAAAGCTCCACTCCACCACCAAACCCCATGGTATCAGTGGTGCAGGGTGGCGGTGAGTAGTCTTGACGCAGGGAGGCAGCATGGGCTTTCTGGTGGCTATTAGGCTCACTGACCCCACCCCCTGGCCTCTGTGCGGGCAGATGGTGACTAATCATGGGTTGCCATCTGTCTGGCCATGCCTCCCCTGCGACTCCGGAGGAGGATAGATGGCAGATGCCCCATATTAGCCTTGCTCCAGAGAAAAAAGTTGGGCTAAGTCCCCAACTTTTATAATTGATGCAGCGCCAGCGCACACCCGCCTCAGAGCTTTCCATGCATCTAGACAGCCCCCCCCCACATTCTCCTTTGTGTAGGGATGTATGAGGAATTCGTTTCAGTTCATTTTTGATCAAAATGTACCCAGCTCGCATCTTCCAGACTGAATATGGATTTGGACACAATCTACAGTCGAAATCCGGACATTCCTGAGCTTACACGGTGATTTGTGGAACCACCGCCCAAAGCATTCAACAGCATGCATACATTTGAAAAAATAGCATTTTGAAGAAAATGAGCACACAAATGCACAAATCAACGGGAGAAGAACGTGTGTGTGTATATTATTATTATTATTATTATTATTATTATTAATTACACTTATAAACCGCCCCATAGCCGAAGCTCTCTGGGCAGTTTACAAAAATTAAAAAGATTGAGCATTAAAAAGACGATATACAAAATGTAAAACCATAAACATAAAACAGCTGTCATTAAAACACTTTAAAACATTTTAACGATTAAGCCTGGCCACAACGTCAATCCAAACCTCAACTTCAGTTGTTAAAATGCCTGGGAGAAAAGAAAAGTTTTGACCTGGCGCCAAAAAGATAACAGTGTTGGCGCCAGGCGGCCCTCATCGGGGAGATCATTCCATAATTGAGGGGCCACCACAGAGCAGGCCCTCTCCCTTGTTGCCGTCCTCCGAGCTTCCCTCAGAGTTGGCACCCAGATGTTGAGCGTAGTGAACGGGTAGATTCATGTCGGGAAAGACGTTCCATCAAGTATTGTGGTCCCAAACCGTGTAAGGCTTTATAGGTTAAAACCAGCACCTTGAATCGGGCTCGGAAGCATACAGGCAGCCAATGCAAGCGGGCCAGAATTGGTCTTATATGTTCAAACCTTCTGGTTCCTGTTACCAATCTGGCTGCTGCATTCTGCACAAGCTGCAGCTTCTGAACCGTCTTCAAAGGCAGCCCCACATAGAGCACATTGCAGTAATCTAACTTGGAGGTTATCAGAGCAAAGACAACTGAAACTAGGTTATCCCTGTCCAGATAGGGGCGTAGCTGGGCCACCAGCAGAAGTTGGTAGAAGGCACTCCGTGCCACTGAGGCCACCTGAGCCTCAAGTGACAGAGATGGTTCTAGGAGAACCCCCAAGCTATGAACCTGCTCCTTCAAGGGGAGTGCAACCCCATCCAGAACAGGTTGCATCCGGTCAGAGGAACCCCCCACTAACAGCATCTCAGTCTTGTCTGGATTGAGTTTCAGTTTATTAGGTCTCATCCAGTCCATTGTCGCAGCCAAGCACTGGTTCAACACATCCACAGCCTCACCTGATGAAGGTGAAAAGGAGAAGTAGAGTTGTGTGTCATCAGCGTACTGATGACAACGCACTCCAAAACTCCGGATGACTGCACTCAACGGTTTCATGTAGATGTTGAACAGCATGGGGGACAAGACTGACCCCTGCGGAACCCCATACTGGAGAATCCATGGGGCCGAGCAATGTCTCCCCAGCACCACCTTCTGGAGCCAACCTGTCAAGTAGGAGTGGAACCACTGCAATGCAGTGCCTCCCACTCCCAACTCAGCCAGTCATGCCAGAAGGATACCATGGTCGATGGTATCAAAAGCTACTGAGAGATCAAGGAGAATCAACAGAGTCACACTCCCCCTGTCCCTCTTCCGACATAGGTCATCATACAGGGCGACCAAGGCTGTTTCTGTGCCAAAACCAGGCCTGAAACCCGACTGAAATGGATCCAGATAATCGGTCTCATCCAAGAGTGTCTGGAGCTGGCCAGCAACCACCCGGTCAAGGACTTTGCCCAGGAATGGAACGTTTGCCACTGAGTCCAGGGAAGCTTTCTTCAGGAGTGGTCTCACTACTGCCTCTTTCAGGAGGTCTGGGACCACTCCCTCTCGTAGAGAGGCATTAATCACTTCCCTGGCCCAGCCAGCTGTTCCATCCCTGCTAGCTTTTATAAGCCAAGAAGGGCAAGGATCCAATACAGAGGTGGTTGTACGAACCTGTCCAAGCACCTTGTCCACGTCATTGAGCTGTGCCAACTGAAACTCATCCAAGAAAACAGGACAAACCTGTGCTCTGGATACCTCACTAGATTCACCTGCTATAACACTGGAGTCTAAGTCCTGGCGGATGCCAAAGATTTTATCCTGGAAGTGCCTAGCAAATATATTACAGCGGGCCTCAGATGGTTCTATCATGTCCTTGGGGCCAGCATGTAGAAGCCCCCGGACAACTCTGAAAAGCTCCACTGGGTGGCAGATTGATGATTTAATAGTGGCAGCAAAGTATTGGTTTTTTTGTTGCCCTCACTGCCCCTGAATACAGCTTACCGTAGGCACTTACCAGTGTTTCATTGCATTCACTAGGAGTTCGTCTCCATCTGCCCTCAAGCCGTCTCCTATTTTGTTTCATCACTCTCAGCTCCGGGGTATACCACGGAGCTGTACGAGCTCTACACAGAAGAAGGTGCTCAGGAGCAATCGTGTCAACCGCCTGGGTCATTTCTGCATTCCTCAGATCAACCAGGGTTTCGACATGAGAGCCAGCCCTATCAGCCGGAAAACTCCCCAGAGCCCTCTGGAAACCATCCAGATCCATTAGCCTCCGGGGGCAGACCATCTTAATGGGGTCCCCCACCCTTGCAGAGGGGAAAACCTGCTGTAAGTCTAAACCTCAGCAGGTGGTGATCTGACCATGACAGAGGGGTTGATGTAAAGTCCCCCACTTTCAGATCACCATCTCCATGTCCAGTGGAAAAAATCAGGTCTAGAGTGTGCCCCGCTACATGCGTTGGGCCAGTGGCATGTTGGGACAGTCCCATGGTTGTCATGGAAACCATGAAATCCTGAGCCAACCCAGATAAACTGCCCTCGGCATGAACGTTGACATCCCCCAGAAACAACAGTCTGGGGGACCTCAACAATGCACCCAAGACCACCTCTGTCAACTCACCTAGGGAGTCTGTTGAGCAGCGGGGGGGGGGGTGGAACACCAACAGAATCCCTAATCTGTCCCGTTGGTCCAACACAAGGTGCAAACACTCCAGACCAGTAGTCACATGGACAGGGATCCCGCAGAGGGGGATGGAATTCCTATAGATCACAGCAACCCCCCCTCCCCGGCCCTCAAGTCTACCCTGATGCTGAACCAAGTACCCCGGTGGGCATAACTGGGAGAAACTAACTCCTCCTTGCTCTCCCACCCAGGTTTCGGTAATGCAAGCCAGATCGGCTGCCTCATCCACTATTAGATCATGGATGAGGGAGGTCTTATTTTGCACTGATCTGGCATTTAAAAGCAGCATACAGAGACCCGAGGGCTGACTGATAGGGCAACCAACAGACCTGTGGATGTGAGGGGGACCGTAACAAGGCACAGACATTAACTGTCTGGGCCGTGTTCCCCTTACCTGGCAAGTCCTCCTCACAACGTCATATCTCCCTGTACCCGTCACTACACCAATTGGGGCCTCCTCAGATCCCCCCACTTGGCCCTGTATCCACCCTCCCAGGCACATCTCACAGGCAGCAGGCGGCACCCTTTCCTCCCCTGGCAGTAGGCCTCCCTCTCCTGCAGGTGGTGGTTCTCCCAGGCCCCCTCAGCAAGCCAGCTTATATATCCCTCCCAGGAAGGGAGGGGGACAGATGGAGCAGTCCTCAGCAGCTGGCTCAGTACCTGGGGGCCTGCTCCTGCAGGGAGTGGCAGTCTGCCAGGCTGAAGTCCTCAGGAGGGTGATGGTGGCAACAGCAGCAGCAGCAACGAGGCAAGGAGGTAGGCAGGCAGGCAGGCCAGCAGGCGGCACCCTTTCCTCCCCTGGCAGTAGGCCTCCCTCTCCTGCAGTTTGTGGTTCTATAGCTATAGATCTATAGATATAGGCTGACCATATGAAAAGGAGGACAGGGCTCCTGTAACTTTAACAGTTGTAGAAAAAAGGGAATTTCAGCCAGTGTCATTTGTATGCAATTAGTTTCTGGTGAAATTCCCTCTTCATCACAACAGTTAAAGTTGTAGGGGTCCTGCCTTCTGCCCTGCAGTCACTCTAGTATAGTGCCTGCAACTTTAACTCTTGTGATGAAGAGGGAATTTCACCAGGGACTAATTGCATACAAATGGCACTGGCTGAAATTCCCTTTTCTCTACAACTGTTAAAGTTACAGGAGCCCTGTCCTCCTTTTCATATGGTCAGCCTAATAGATATCTATATCTATATATCAAAGATGTGCAGAGTTGATGCCTACATTTGGAAAAATACACACGTAATTTCATGCGAAAAGAAAAAAAAGCTCACAATCTAATATGGACTCGGGTCAGAATGGGCTTTCATTTGAAATTAAAAGAACTTCACTGAGTTCAAGTTTATTTAGTTATTATTTATTTATTTACATTTATGTCCCGCCTTCTTTCCTCTAACAACCCAAAGCGGCGTACATAGTCCTCCTCCTCCTCTCCGTTTTCTCCTCACAACAACAACCCTGTGAGGTAGGTTGGGCTAAGAGTCTGAGACTGGCCCAACGTCACCCAGTAAGCTTTCATGGCTGAGGGGGGACTAGAACTCGGATCTCCCGACTCCCAGTCCAACACTCTAGCCACTGCACCACACTGGTTCTCAGTGTGATTTTTGCTGATTCACGCACCCCTATCTTTGTGTTAGGTGCGATGCTTTTGAAAAATGTTTGAAGCAGTTTTTGACAACCTAATACCGATACCAGACTTTGAAGTGTGTGTGTGTGGTTGATTGTGTAGCTTTACTCTCACTGTGACATAATTTTCACATCTGTAACAAACCGCTGTTAAAAATGAAACAAAAACCTCTTTCTGTCCCCTAACTAAAAGGCTTATTCCATTAATATTTATAAACTCACTAGAAATCCTCTTATTAAGGACACCAATATATATTATTGTTTTATTACTTTATTTATCTATCTGCAGGGAGCAGTTAGGATTGGTGGATTAACTCATCACTTTCATGCAAACATAGCACCCAGTGTTTTTACTGTTTGAAGATTTTTGGAAATCAAGTAGTGATGTGATTTTTTTTAGAAACACACACACACACACCAAACAAACAAACAAACAAACATGAAACAGCTTCAATTTCTTTGCTAATTATTGACAACTTTGGAAGTAGCCATAAAAGGATTCAATTTTTTTCTGAAATGGGATCTTTTAGCAATTTATCTAATTTGGCTCATAAATGTATAGATCATTTTGCTGTGGAAGGAAAAACAACAACTCCGCTTAACAGCAACAAAGCTGGCTACAAAATGTGCATTACTTAATGAATTACTAAAAAAATGTATAAGTTCATGAATGTGTTGTCATATGGTACTTAATATATATTGCCTTCCTTCTAGAATAGATGATCACATTGATGACCTGTGCTTCTTAATAATGAGCTCTGAACACTAAAAAAAGACATAGTAGATTGCATATAATGTTCGATATGGTAGTCCCTTGTGCCTTGACCTATTTCTATGGAACCTGTGTAAAGGCTTCTTTGCACATTGTGTTTTCCTATAGCAAAGACTTACTCTACGCAAGAAAAAGTATGAAGCCAGAGCTGGCCATGTGTTTCATGCCAGTAGCTGTAAATCAGAGCTGGAACACTTCCCACAGGGATTCCACTGCAAACATTTCACATCTCGAGCATAGTAATATTAGCAGATGAAATTGACTTTTCCAATTTTCTATCTCTCACTGCCAAACTAGACACGATGTAGGATATCCATGATCAGATTTCCCAATTTGTTCCACCCTTTGGGTTAAAAGCAGCTGCGGGGTGTATAACTTAAATCAGAAACATAGGGTAAAATCCAACTAAAGTCTACTTAGAGTAGACACATTGAAAGAAAAATTATGCTGGGAAATCTAAGAATGGCTCTTCCACAATTTATTTACGTTGGCCCTTCATGGATATTCCAAGAACTGGAAAACCTCATAGTGAGCAACAATTCATAGTGTTTGGAAGTTTTTTTATTATTATTATTTTATTTGAGCTGGCTTTTGGTGCCCAGGAATAGGGTGTTAATTGTTAATTGTTTCTCTGCTTGTTTTTTTAAAATATTTATATTTCACCTTTCTGGTTGACAAGAGGCCTCCAAGGTGGCTGACAATAAATGAAAATGCATGCATCATAACACACAAGATATTTGAAATGACTGTGTGGTCAGAGACAGTGCCCTCATCTTCACGGTGTCGGGGTGGCAGTGCAGCAGCGGCAGCAGGCGGCACATCACGCATTTGCGCTCCTTCCGGCCATCTACAGTGAAAGGCGTGCCATGGCGGGCTTTTCTGTGCTGCCTCCGCCGCGCCTGCCCAACAGAGCATGAGCGGCACCTTTAGGGGCACCTTGGAGCATCCGCACCCCTCCTCCAAGGTAAGTTTTAGTTTTTTATTTTATTTTTTACAAGGGGGGTCGGTCAGCAGAGGTGGTGCTTATGGCTCACTGGTCCCTTTCCTGCCCAGCCCATGGCGACCAATCAGTGGTCACCATAGACTGTGGCACGCCTCCCAGAAGCTCCGGAGCAAGAGCGACAGATGGCAGATGCCGTCGTCGCCTCGCTCCAAGCTAAAAAAGTCGGGGTAAATGCCCAACTTTTTTAGAGTGGAGCTTTGGGGCTTTGCCCCTAGATGGCTTTGGAGTGGCGGCAGCGTCATATAAACCACCGGCCGCCACTCCGAAGCCACTGCGGGAAAAAGTGCCCATCTAGAGGCACCCAGTGTGAGAGACAGTTTAAACTCTTAAAATATTTCTATCCCATTTGTGAAGGTACTTGCAAATTTTGGCATGTTCTATAAATTAAATAAATAAATAAATAAATAAATAAATAAATAAATAAATAAATGCAATTCTCACCCAGCCCTTGTTATCAATGTCCTGTGAGTTCTTTAGATGAATGTCCTAGTTCTTACCACCTGCCCCATGTGGTATGAGGTACTGGGTGTCTTTCCTCAGACCAGTTAAAGATTTCACATTGTACAGCTTAGTTTAAATCCCTCTCACTTTTGTACAGCCTCTCCAAGGCAGGAGCTACACCACTGCTTTAAAATGGTTTATAACATTAGTGACAACAGTTGGAGCTCAGGACACACTCCGTATACAGTTTTCAAACCGTTTTCAAAATGTCGCATCCTGCTTGATGTAGTTCTGGCCCAAATGCTGCCTGTTGGTCTCCAAGACCCCAGCATCTGCCATTGCTGGAAAAAAAGGTTCCTGCCTTCTTCAGGGATGCTCTAGGAATGAGGCTTCTATGGCAAGAAACATAGAGCCCATTCCTAGAGCATTCCCCCCCCCCCATTTTTTCCTCAGTTTTGAAAGGAAGGCAAAGGTCAAAGCTATGAGGGAGTAGGTGTGTGTATATGTGAGTGAATGAAGGGAAGGGAACTTGTGTGAGTGAGTGATGAGGCAGAAGTAAATGGATGTGGATGTGAGTGGGGGTAGTTTATGTGTGAGGGGGGCATAGAAGGACTCCTCCCCCTTATAGATTACCCTCAAGGGATTTAGCACATTGCCTACCCATGCCATATATATATATATATATATACGCACACACACACACACACACACACACACTAGAATGTCTACAAGACAAGCACAATGTGAGTGAGTGGTGTGGATAAATGTGAGTGAGTTGTATGTAGGCTGACTGTATGAAAAGGAGGACAGGGCTCATGTCACTTTAACAGTTGTAGAGAAAAGGGAATTTCAGCCGGCGTCATTTGTATGCAATTAGTTTCCGGTGAAATTCCCTCTTCATCACAACAGTTAAAGTTGCAGGGGCCCTGCCTTCTTTTGTATATGGTCGCTCTAGTATAGTGCCTGCAACTTTAACTGTTGTGATGAAGAAGGAATTTCACCAGGAACTAATGGCATACAAATGACACTGGCTGAAATTCCCTTTTCTCTACAACTGTTAAAGTTGCATGAGCCCTGTCCTCCTTTTCATACGGTCAGCCTAGTTGTATGTGAATTTGTGTGTGTGTGTGAGGTATGTACATGCACATATTTATGTGCCACCCCAACAGATAACCAATGTGGCCTTCAGGGTCAAAACGATTGTGCGGCCCTGCCTTAGAGTGATGCCAGTGCCTCTTACTGGCTGTTACAAGTCTAGATGTCATAGCCATGTCAGATATGGATTGAACCAACTTCACCATCCCTTCTCGCTTTCCAATTGCTTCTCTCTCTTCAGGGACAGGAGCCTGGAAATTCAGCTAAGGCCCTTTCTATACCATAGGGGTGTAGAGGGAGGAAGGGTGATCCCCAAAGTACCTAATACACACCAAGGGACCAGCTGGGGGCCATCCCAGGCAAACAGCCTGGTGTAGAAATGGTCTAAGACTTTCCGGTTGGAACTGGCTTACCATGAGGTTAAGCTCTTTTCTTTCTTAGGCTACTTTATTCCAGGATCACATGTTGCTGACTTCATTCTGAGACTACTTGAAACAAAGGGCTATTGGAACCATGTAAGGTTTGGAAGGCCCAGTCTGGCATAACCTGGCAGTGTAAAAGGCTATTTCCTACAGGAATCTTGATTTTTTCCTACTTTTTGCCAGCTTGGTATTCTCTTCCATTTACTTTTAAATGTCATGTCAACTCTAATTTCCATTGTGATACATTTAATGTTACTTGTTAATTACAGCTATATGCCTTGTTTTTTCCTCTGTAGGGCAGGGTTGGGCAGAAAGTAGATCTCCAAATATTTTGGGCTTCAACCAGGTTTGATAAGTAGATAGTACAGGGGTTCTTTATATAAGACAATATTAAGCAATTCTGATGGCTTGGAAGAATGAGATGATGGTTGCATTCTAACGGATTGACACATAATGGCCATTTCTACACCAGGCTGTTTGCCTGGGATGACCCCCGGCTGTTCCCTGTGTGCCGATGGTGTGCATTAGGTACTTCAGGGATCACCCTCCCTCCCTCTACACCCCTATGGTGTAGAAAGGGCCTTGGTTTACAGAAATGGGGAAGGGGCAGCTCACTTTTTTGTGATCTCTTTGTGAAAACTTGAGAAGGTATAGGTTTTGTTTGAGTGCTTGCAAAGAAAGACTCCCAAATGCAAGTTTAACTTTATTTACCCAATAATATTAACCTTTGTCTGCTGTTGGGAGGTGAAGATCCTTATGTTACAATGTGTATAGCAACTTTTGCTCTTACTGCTAGGAAAGTTGGGAATTTTGGGGGAAAACAAAGTTTTTATGGGGGAGGGGAGTTTGTCCTGATAAATGAATTTTTCTTTGCTAAGACCAATGGCTATATAACTATCAATTTTCTGTCTGTCTGTGAAGTTGAAATCAAGACAAGTCAAGGATGGTTTGGAAAATGCCTGGCACCATGAGAGTAATTTTATAATGGACACTAATAGCCCCCCCCCCCCAAGTCAGTAATAGAAACTCCAATGTTTCCACAAGATGGTGGAACAAACTAGGCTGTCTTATTTCTGTGTCTTGATAGATTAACTGTAAGTATATTTTGGGATGTCATCCATTTGTATTTAATCTTGTGCATTGATGAATCTCAATGTAATTATTCCCAGAGTTCATGATTAAACAGATTAACAGATGTATGAGTTCCTTATTAGAATACAAGTCTAAGATCCCAAACTTAAAGTGATATTAATGGTGATCAGAATTCATAAAAACAAACTCCCTAGCCCACCCTCTTATCACAAGTGGTCATTAAATCAAATTCTTATATGTTAATTAATAAGCTATTGTGTTCTAGAATGTGTCATTAATAATGCTGTGCTGAGAATTTTTACCATTCAATTTTTGGCATTTTTTGGGGGTGGGGAAAAATGAAAACTCAGGTGAAAGAGGCTGGGAGAGTTGAGAATTTTGGAGAATTTTCTCCTTGGGGAGGGGACAAGGTTTCAACTTACCTTTTTAAACATAGCCAGTTGTTGAAGGGTGCTTTTGAAGAAATAACTGGTGTGGCTACACTTACAAAGGTATGTGGAAAACCTGTCCCCCTCCCCAAAGAGAAAATTCTCCAAATTCCCCCCCTCCATGTGAAAGAGGCAGAAAAAACAATGCCTCTTTTGCAGGGAGAGAGGAAGTTCCTGAAAATAAGGGGGAGGATTCTGCCCAGCACTAGTTATGAACATTTCTGTTAGAATTGATGGTTTCAGGGTCAGTCTCATAGTTTTGGTTAAACATCAGGATGTAGCAGTAACTTTTTTTAAAAAAGTCTCACCATTTGCCTTCTGGGAAATTTGGTGTTTTGTGATCAGGCACACCCACCATGGCAAGCATTTTATGAATGGCCAAGCTCTCCCATGGCAACCATGTTGTGAGAGTATACATGAATCTTTCTCAAAATTCTAAATATGCTGAATGGCCAAAAGACTGGAAACCCCTTAGATGGATAGAAAGGTTCCGTCCTCCCTTTCTCTAAATTACTGTGCTCCGAATACCCACTTTTCATATGCCAATGAGATTTTTGACATTATTTTTTCTTGGAACCTTTTGCCCACATGCCGTATTACAAACTGCTTTTGAAATCACACTCAAAATTGAATTGTTATGGGGGCATAGAAGGCTTCTATGGGAGAACCAGAGGGCATTCCCTCCTGCCCTGGGTGCTGGGAAGTAGTTGCATGACATTATTAAATCGTAGCCCCTGTTGTAGTTATATTACAGGACTTCTGTCTTTAAAAAGTCCCTTTCAGGTTTTGGTTACAGGTCTTCTTTTTATTTCATTTCCTCTTGTTTCTTCCATTACATCTCAGTAAGCTTGAGGTGGATAGAAAACAAAATTAAGACAGAGCAATTAAGAAGTACCAGATGGTAAAAATGTGTGTCAATTGTAGGGTTAAAATGGCTAAATATACTAAAATGGCTCAACCTACAGCAGACGGCGTGAAAGCTGTTGGAAAGGAAAATACTCCATAAATTTGGGCTGATGTTGTTAGTAGAATCCCAATTGTGTGTGAAGGGAAGGGGAGAGTGAAACCAAACATTGAGATCTGAGCTAATGTTTTTAGTTTTAGTTTGATCCATTCAACTTGAAAGTAAAAGAGGAATACAAGAAAAGTGGAAAGCTCCTGCCAAATAATGTACTGAGGGCAATAATTGGCTTATTGATTTAAGATAATTGAATCAATCAGTGGAGAATGTGTCTATGGATGGATCTTCTGGTTTTCTGAAAATAGTCAGGGACATCAGATATGAAATAAAAATAAAAACATAACTGAGCTTCCCTGCATGAAAAAGAATTTACTTTTTTTAATTTACACAAGTGAAACTATTTCATATTGTTCGGTTTATTTATGTATTTATATTCCGCCATTTTTTTTAAAAAAATGCCCAGGTGACTCAGTTTAGCTTAGAGCGAAATAATGCTTTAACAGCACTTACTCTTTGGGTTGAATCCAGACTTAGTCATACTTCTGTACTTGTCTGCGTCTGAATCCAAGGCTGTATATGTATCTGCTCTATAATCACAATTATTTTCCTGTCCTGAAGATTTCTTATAGATATGCTTCTGAGCAGTTTCTAGTCCTGCGCGGTCACGCTGGCCTAGAAGAAGCCCCGGATCGCCCAGGGGAGGGGCTGGAGGAAGTGTGCCGAGGAGGAGTGACAGTCTGCCTCGCCTGCCCAGGGAGAAGTTTCCTCGGCACCGCCCCAAGCGCACTGGCTCCAGGGCTGGTTTGAGAGGGGATGATGGGACACCTGAGCTGGGCGCCCTCACTTTCTCCTGCGAGGTGATGAGGGGCAGCAGCAGCGGCGGCGACATGAGCAAGCGAGCGAGGGGCATGAGCCCAGGTGAGTGTCGCCCACGAGGGGCTTGGCGCGGCGGTGCTTTGAATGGAGGAGGAGGAGCGCTCCAGATCGAGCCGACCGTTTCCCTGGAGGTTTGCCCCCAGGGCCTGGTTGGCCCGGATCGCCCTAGTTTTCCCGGTTAGGACCGGGAAACCCCTGGCGATCTGGTCACCCTGCACATTATGTCTTCTTTTTTTTAAAGTGCACATACTTTCTGCAAATAGAAATTGAATGCATCAGCAAAAGGGCTGGGCTAAAATATCCTTTCTCCCAGATATCTAGCTTTCTGTCTGAGGAAATTGTTTATATGGAGTAGGGAGCATTCTGAAATGTGGCCCTGTAGTCAAAAGTGATACAGTCTATTCTTTGATCTTATTCCCATCTTTCTATTCCTACAGTATAGACCCAGACTCAGATTCAGTGATTCATAAAATGGGACTTCACAGCTGCAGGGCGTGTGATTGTTGTCAAGATTATCCCTTACATCTCCAACCACCACCACCCATCAAAATTGCCCCCCACCTGCTTTGTAGCTATGTGCATGTGGTAGGAGGATAACTTGCATGGGGTGTGGTTGGGGAGGGAAGGGATAACTGTCCCTTTCCATGTGCTGCAATCCCAGTAACAATGCCTTCTCTGTTCCACGGCTCTAATTAAAAGAAGAGAAGCGATATAGCTGCACACTTTGTATGAAGCATAACATATAGTTTGGCCCTAAGATTAGAACAAAATCAGATTCTATTTCCATAAGATCCTACAAATTCCCATGATACAGATTTCCCAAGACCTTACTCCCATTTCAACATGTAATTCTTGACCTGCTGTCCTTCACAGGGATAATTACATTATACACACACACGGCTCATCTACACCTAAGGGTGTAGAGGGAGGGAGGGAGGAGAATCGCGGACTTACCTGCTTCTGCGATCCTCCCCCAGCATGTAGATAGTCGTGCTACATCCCAGAAGGGAAGAGGGATGTCATGGCCACCATTTTTTTAAAAGAAAAGGAGCAGCATGGCTCTGCATGGAAAAAGGTAAAAAAAAATGTACTCAACTCCCCCACCATCCCTGGGATGGCAAAATAGATCCCCCCATCCCCATGGGCACGGAGCCTCCCTGTACAGCCCCATGCCCACTTTGAAGGCTGCGCTATGTGCGAGGAGGCAGGAGCAGCAGCCATACCTCCCACAGTCCTCGGGATGGTCCCGGGACTGTGGGGAAAATTGGGATAATTGGGGAACCAGTTATCCCCGGAAAATGGAGGGATTGTCCCTGCCTGCCCCCGAGATCTCGTATGCGTAATTTGGATGCACAGGGATGACTCAGGGACGACCCCGGGAAAAAAGCATGGTGTAGACATGGCCATATACTGTTTCTTTACAAAGATGCATTTAATGTCACATCCAGTTTGGCCCTGAATAGCACTCCTGGTTTCTGTGCTTTTTTGGAATGTGGGCAAGCACTCTCAGGCTAGTTTCTCTGAGATGTTGGATTTGAGCATTCACAAAACGATTTGCAGGATTGCAGCCTATATTAGCATATGGATGCTGCATATAATTTGATGGATATAGATCAACTCCATATGGCATCCCATGGGGCTCTTGTAGATCCAATTATGACCACATACCCATAGCCTGGACATTACAGATGTCCAACACTCATTCCGTTGTGTGTCATATTATGCACTCTTTGTAAATAAACAGTGCTTTTAAAAGGATAAACGTGTAATGAGCAAAATCCTCCTGGCCAAATGCACTCAATGTGAATGTTATAATTAGCTTCAATTTAATGTAGATCATTGATATTCCTGCTTCCTTTAAAAATACTTATTTGCAGTTATGAAACCCTTTATTTCTAATTGCTTGCTAATTATGGTGGAAATGAGAGATGGAAGGTAAGAACACCGGAGCTAAAAATAGATGATTTCCCTTGAAATTCCACTTTAACAAAAGCTTCCCAGTTAACATATTCAGTTCTCTCCTTTCCTCCCCTCACTCATGTACAGTAGCCAGCCTTTGAAGAGAAAATGTTCCTTCAGATTCTCCTTTTATCTCAACTTAAACTGGCATTTGTGATCCTCCGTGCAAAACAATTTTCTCTCCAACAGTATTTCAAAAGTCACGTAATGCCAGTAAATCACAGGGACCCCTATGATGTGATGCCCTTCTTTTCTTGTTCTTTTTTGTTCCTCCTCCTCCAAACTATTATAGGATTTAAAGCACCCACAGAGAATTCTTATATAATATTAGCTGTGATCTCTTAAGTGTCACTAGTCCATCTTTTTGATGTTTTACTGTCTAAGTATAATGGGTCCTCACCATGGCGCCTGGCGGCATAATCCGGTCATGTTGTTTGCTCTTATGGATCATAGGTCAAAAAGAGAAATTTCCATAATGATTGTCAATAGTAGGAAGAACAGGAAGAAAACAGCAGGGCACAAATCATTTATCAGAAGAGTTGGACTTTATATTGAAAGGTACATGCATTTTCAAAAAGTGTTTGCAGTTCTTTTGTATTTATAAAACTTTTGGATATGGTATTTAAAATTATTGTAGTAAATACGATGAAAGAATGCCACCATTTTCATATCTATCTCATCTGTATCTATTTCTATATTAATCTTTATCTATATTGCAGAGAGTCTATACGAAACTATATTCCTGGTTTTCCAAACTTTTTATTGTTTCTTATGATGGCTGTATGTCTAATCTGCCCCTGAGGTGAGTCTTTAAAATTTCTATAACACTTTAGTAAACAATTGTAATTCCTTTGTGAGCTGCCCAGACTCACACAACAATCCTGTTTGAAGTAGGTTAGGCATAGGGTGCATTTGGATGACACTTTGGACAATGGTGGGTTGACGAGGCAACTGACAGCTGGGATTTTGGGGGGCATTCCCACACGACAGGTTCCCATGCCCCCATGGAGCAGTTGAGGCATATCTGGCATTTGACTGACAGTCGGCCCCTCTCCCCGCCCTCCCTCCTCCCTCAGTCCTCCTGGTGCTATCCCAGAAGCCATTGTAAGTTGTGCTGGCTGCAGCAGAGCAGCTGGCTTAGTTTTGGCCTCTCTTGCATGAGGACTATGTGGCCAGGTGAAAAAATCTACTCAACTGGCTCAGTTTGAATGACACACAAATCACCTGTTGTGCGGGAAGTCAACTCTGCAGCCAGTTGTGTTTCTTCAGTTGTTTTTCTGCCAGAAACGTCAACCATGGGGTTGAAATTGCCCAACAGATGACACAAACAGCAACCATTGACCAAACCCCTGACTGTTGACTCCTAAAAAATTGGTGGTTTTTCTGTCGTCCAAACACAGCTGTAGATTTGGATTGGGCAGAAAAGGTCAGGTACATACACACCATGGCATTACTCAACATTTGGTGATTGGTGGCTCAATTGATAAATATTTCATCTGAGTTGTCACTGGGTGATATGAAAGTGTTAGTTATAATCCACACATGCATATTATCTCTCCTTTTTGCAGTCAGAAATGGTTGGACACAGTACATAACCCATCCCTTAGTGTGAACCTGTAGGTTATGTGGGAACAGACATGGCCGTTGCTGTGATTCATGTAGCTTGAGAAAGGGCTGCAGCTGTCAGCTGATACTAAAGTTTCTCCACAGAGCCATCTTGTGGGTCCATGAGTGCATAGAGAAAATAAGCCCTGCTTGTTTGTACGAATGAGTCCTGAAATATGTTGAGACTTGGCCATGAAGATCTGCTTTGAACCCCGGTCTCCCACATACAAACCCGAAGACTCTATGTAGTGTGCCACATTAACAAAGATATATAAGCCATGTATTTGAGTTGGCAGTAGTCCCTAATGTATAATATTCCTTTGGTGCCTTAACATAAAATGGAAGAGTGTGTGGATACATTGACTGAAGAGCAGATGTACACCACAGACTTAAATTAGTCTTACAGTCTTATCGCACTCCTCATATTTATTAGGCAACCAGGTGCAGATTATAGCCAAAGAAATCAACAACAAACACCATTCAGTATAATACAGTATATTAACAATAAGAAATTCTATCACAAAGGTATATTCAAATACATATAGTGCCTTACAAGAATATATATGCAGTCACTCCCCAGGGAACTCTGGGAACTGAGGTTCTACTTTTGGGGTGTAGGGAACTCTTAACAGAGAATTCTCAGAATCTCCACCAAACTACAATTTTTAGGATTCCCTGGGTGAAGCCATGCCAGTTGAGAGTGGTATTAAACTGGTATAGATTTGCCTGCATTAATTTAAGATGTCCTTTCTGGCCCTCTGGTTCCAAACTTCTCCAAATGAGTCTGAAAGATGAGGCAGCTTCAAATGTACTGCAGTGCCGTCAGAGAAACCGTAATGGAGTCTTGCTTCCTCTTTTTATGGTTGGGTTGTAATATATGAAGGACAAACGTATTCATCTTGCCCACAAAGAGATGCGTGAGCTGTAAATACATTGGGAGCATATGCATTTCTCTGAGAGGTGCATGAATTCACCCTTTGTATATAACATGGGGAATACCAGGACCAGATGTGCAACTCCACCAAGATTTCCTGTCTTAACACATGGCCAAATTCAAAACTAGATTAGAATAATTATGTCTCTGTGGAACTGGGTATGTTAAAGATAATTCTTATTGAGCAGTATATGCTTAAACAACAACAGCTGACTTTTCTCCAGTTCTTGATTTCTCGCTTAACAAGAATGTACACATCCGGGCTGTGGCAACGTAAGCCAAACAGGCAGCTGAACTCGGAAATGAGATTGGGCAAACTCTCTGAAATCCCATTTCAATGTTATTTTCAGCTGCTTACAAAAAGAAAGAAAGAAACAGGGAGTCTTGTTGTCTCTCTGATTTTTGAAGAAGTGGAATGTCTTTTAAAATGTTTAAAGCTGGGTTGTAGTTTAATTCTGTATGGTTAGTTGACTCTTTGACTCTTTCAACCGCATGTTCTTCTTTTGCAATGGACACAGTGCCTCAATAACAAATTAAGGTCAGTAATACCAAGCGTTTGTTGCCAACAGCTATCTTACTGCTTTGACGGTTTAAGAGCTGAGAATAATATTCTCATCAACTCTCACCTGATAGCAATCATTCCATCAGGCTTCAGCAGAGAGAGAGAGAGAGAGAGAGAGAGAGAGAGAGAGAGAGGAAGTCAGGTCACTCCCTTTCATCAGTCAATGGCAGTTTTACTGTCAGTGCATGGAGGGCAGTGTTTCCCCGGAAAAGATTCCTGCCCCCCCCCCCCCCCCCCATACATGCTCTCTGCTGTGTGTATGTTTAAGTGTGTGGCAGGCACTGCATGGCTGCCACACTTCCTCCTAGGTCTCTCCTAGAAGCCAATCCCTTTTTGTTCTGTGCTGGCTGGGCTAATCGGGCATGAGCAGTGGGAATACATATGCAGAGACATTTTCCCAGTAGAAGGCCAGGGATAGTTAGTCACTCAGGACACGCAGGAGGCCCGCATGGCGGCATGGCCTGAATGCCCAATATGAGCTTATCGGTTCCCTGAGCCAATCAAGATGCACCCAGGGTTGCACTCCCCTTGAAGGAGCAGGTTCGTAGCTTGGGGGTTCTTCTAGAACCATTTCTGTCACTTGAGGCTCAGGTGGCCTCGGTGGCACGGAGTGCCTTCTACCAACTTCGGTTGGTGGCCCAGCTATGGCTCTATCTGGACAGGAATAACCTGGCTTCAGTTGTCTATGCTCTGGTAAACTCCAAGTTGGATTACTGCAATGCGGTTTACATGAGGCTGCCTTTGAAGACAGTTCAGAAGCTGCAGCTTGTGCAAAATGCAGCAGCCAGATTGGTAACAGGTACCAGAAAGTTTGAACTTATAAGACCGATTCTGGCCCACTTGCATTGGCTGCCTGTACGTTTCCAAGCCCAATTCAAGGTGCTGGTTTTAACCTATAAAGCCTTACATGGTTTGGGACCGCAATACCTGATGGAAAGCCTCTCCTGACATAAACCTATCTGAACACAAAGCTCAACATCCAAGATCCTCTTCCGGGTGCCTACTTTGAGGGAAGCTTGGAGGATGGCAACAAGGGATAGGGCTTTTTCTGTAGTGGCCCCACAATTATGGAACGATCTCCCTGATGAGTGTCACCTGACACCAACATTGTTCTCTTTTCGGTGCCAGGTTAAGACTTTTCTTTTCTCCCAGGCATTTAAGAGCTTATGTTGAATTTTTAACTGAGTTTTTGGCCTAGCTGAGAGTTTAAAATTGTTTTAAATGTTAGCTGTTTTTTATGTTTTTATGTTTTTAAATTTTGTATATTGATTTTTAATGTTCAGTCTTTTAACCTTTGTAAACTGCCCAGAGAGCTTTGGCTATGGGGCAGTATATAACTGTAATTAATCATCATCATCATCATCATCATCATCATCATCACCATCATCCTGCGAGTAAAGGCAACCATGGAGGATGTCCATAGCCAATCAGCATTTTTTCTTGTTTTTAAAAGATCCATCATGCAGTTGTGCAGAGCAGCCTTTCAGACAGCTTCCTAGAATGTGAGAGACACATGGAAAACAGCTCCCAAGCTTAAACCATTGTCCTCTACTCTTAGGCCCTGTCTACACCATGGGGTGTAGAGGGCCCAGTGTGAGTGAACCCGGAAGTAGCCTCTTCCAGGTTTGGCGTTGTCAAACCTCATCACATGGATGCGATGGCCCAGGCTGCTCCCAGGCTGTCGGAAGCCTTTTTTTAAAAAAATGGAGAAGAGCGCTCCTGCGCTCCAACGGCAAAGTAAGTATATATTAAAAAAAACACCATCCACGATCATGCCCCCCTCCCCCTCACCATCCTGGGGATGGTGATTTTGATTCCCCCCTCTCCTGATGGCCTCGGAGCCACGTGATGCAGCTCCATGGCCATCGGTCCTGCTGCGTTTACTCGCACGTAAGTGCAGCAGCACCAGCGTGGGTGGGCACATTCTTCTGTGGTCCCAAGAAGTTCCTGGGACCACGAAAGAATCGGGATTTTTCTGGTTCCAGGGAACCAGGAAAAATCCTGTGCCCATCCCCCATGCCCCCAGTACTCCCTGTGCGTCATGCGGACTCACAGGGAGCAGCCGGGGTCCATCCCAGGCATTTTGATATTTGAGCAGAGAGAGAGAGAGAGAGAGAGAGAGAGAGAGGGAGAGAGGGAGGGAGGAAAGGGGGAGTGTTTGTTTATTTGTTAGTTTGTGCTTATGTCTCAGACCACTGCAGAGGAATCCAGAGAGTGGTGGAACAGCAGCTGTATCAACTGGCACAAACATTGCTTTGCTTCATGGGGTGCCCTTTGCACAATGCATAATTCACTTACAGAATTATTACTTACAGAATTGGGTGCCCCCCAATGTGGCGGCGGCAACTATATTGTACTCTATCTTGTGTGCAACAACTGAATAAAGCGTTTTTCAGCAGTTCTGTAATCAGTTGGTTAAGATGGATGCTGGATGAAATCAATCTTTTTAGCTTAACCTCCTGACTGCTGCATTGCACAGAATGATTTACTTTTTACCCTGATTTAGGGTCCCTAATTGGAAGGAAGTCAGGATGCCACTATTGCTGTAGTCTGACCTTACAAATAAAAGTGTCTCTTACCAGCTAATATCCTTGACTGTTTGGTCTGGTAATTATATTAGGATGCGGGGTTGCATGCATTTATATTTAATTGTCCCTCTTGTGCAATAGCTGTGCTGAGGAAGAAATGCAGGTTAGTTAATCTTGATTAAATGATAAAGCACATTATGAGTGTCGGAAGCAATAACAGTTCTCTTCTTCTGATTCATTGGATCACGCCTGTTATTTAGCAGACTGTCAAAATAGATTAGTACATGTAAACTTTAAACGGGATGCACTGCTCAGGTCGTTCAAAGTGGCAAGCGGTTTCATATCTGGGCAAATAGCTATGCTTTGCAATGCGAGATAAACCTATGTGGATTTATGACAAGAGGTCAGCAGGGATGGACAAATCTGTCAATTTCACTCCATTTCTTATTTTGCCATTCTTTAGTTTGGTTCCTCCCAAACCTGGAGGATTTTTTTAAAAAAAGTTTGCACTGAAATTTGTAAGGATTTTTATGCTAATGTCTCATAATACCTCCATTTTGTATGTATTTTAGCCTAATATACATTTTTTTCTAATATAATGCATTTTGAATATTATTTCCCCTAATATATGCATTTTTATAGGCATTGTTTGAATGCAGAACGCCAGTGCAAAATTTGGAGAAGTGCAAATTTGGAAGGATGACTGAGTTTCGGCTCTCATAGCAATTCAAAGTGCAAAATGACGTAAGTTCACATTAAAATGCAAACTGGACAGATATCTCCCCTATCTTTAGAGGTCAATAGAATCTGGATCTTCTGGCTATTTGCTCTGTTGAATGTTCACAGCTGTGATATTCAGGTTAATGCCTGATGCTTCAGGCTTTGGTTACCTCAAGATTGGCTTACTGCAATGTACTGTATTTGGGGGCTACCCTTGGGCTTGCTCAGGAAGCTGCAGCTGATGCAGAATGGAGCTGTGAGGGGCCGCTTTCACCTCTTCTAAAACAAAACTAATATTAAGGTTTTATTGCTAACATTCAAAGCCCTAAATCACTTAAGTTACCTTAGGGCTCAACTTACCATTTTTGTACCAGCCTGGCACTTGCAGCCCTCAGAGGGAGCACTTCTGAGGATTACAGGGGCTGCATGCTCCTGAGGTTTTCCTCAGAAGTGGCTGTAATGGAACGTTTAGTGTTGTGGCACCCATCCTTTGGAACCCAATCCCTGACATGAGGCAGCCATCTTCTGTTTTGATACTTATCTTGCTTGGAAGCCTCTGAACTTAGAGGCTTCTGACATTCCTCTGCCCTTCCAGACTGAAGTCAACAGGGCAGGAGGAGTGGTTGAGGTGATCTTTGCCTCCCTGTCCTCCGATCTTTACATTTTTCGCTAGATGAGCTTTGCAATCCATCTAGTGAGGGCATTTGGAGAAGGAGGGAAGGAGGCTTAGGTTAAATCCTTTCCTGGCTTGTCCAATCTCCTACCCTTCCCTCCCTCTGGAATACCCCCTTTTCCCTTTCTCTGAGGTCCAACCTCAGAGAGGCAGTCAGTTTGCTTCTCTCCATGTTGGCTTCTAGAGGGTTGGATCTCTGACTCCCCCTTCCAAGGTTAGAGAACTGGCTTCAACCTTGGAGGGGGAATCCAAACCATCCTGTGGTCCTTGGGATGCTCACCCAGGGACCATAGGCTTGCTCTCCTTGACGTCAGTTTAAAACACACCTCTTCATGCAGACTTTCCCTGAGGTGTGACCCAACCAGTGTATTTATAGATTTATTGTAGACCAGTGATTATTTTATTGTGTGTATTATTATATTTTGGGGTGGTATTATTATTGTTATTATTATGTTAACCATATTGGAAAGCAGTATATACATTTATATAATAAGTAAATAAACTCAGATTATTTATGTGGTTACCTGCATGTTGTGCATGGTTGGTGCAGTTTCATACAAAGGCAACATCACTCATTTCTGAACACAATGCATACTAAACAGATAAAATCACTCAGAGAATTCTTCCACATAAAAAACAACCCCATTCATAAACCATAGTAACAGCAGATAAAAATTACACCCCATTCAGCCTAGCACTACAAAACGAAGATCAAACACGACCATCACACTTGCAGAGAAAAAAGAAAAAAGGGCACAAAAAGCACTCCATGGAAAGCACTACAACATAATACTGAACCCACAAATAAACAAAGAACAATCGTACAAATGGCTCAGGAAGGGTGAGCTATTTCCAGAAACAGAAGGATTCTTAATAGCTATACAGGATCAAGTTATAGGCAATAAGAACTTCCAAAAATACATCATAAAAGATAACAGTGTAACAATGGGCCTGTGCAGGAAATGCCATCAGTTCCAAGAAACAATAGACCACATAACAGGAGGATGTAAAATTCCGGCAGGAATGGACTATACAGACAGACACAATACAGCTGCAAAAATAATTCACCAACAACTGGTCATCAAATTCAACCTTATCAAACAATCTACACCATACTATACATACTCACCCAAAACAATCTTGGTAAATGCAGATCATAAAATATACTGGGACAGAACAATTCCCTGCAACTAACCAGATATAATGGTCATAGACAAAAAAGAAAAACACACATACCTCAGTGACATAGCAATACCGAATAACAAAAATGTTGCTGAAAAGGAAGAAGAGAAGAGAGACAAATATACACCAAAGGCCATGGAAGTCAAAGAACTATGGCATCAGGAGAAGGTCACAATTATTCCGTTAGTCACCACTGTCACCGGCATCACATCAAAAAATTACACAGAAAACCTTCAGAAACTGGGCCTACCAAAATACATCCACACCAACATCCAGAAAGCAGTCATACTTAAAACATGCTCAATTGTCAGGAAATTCCTGAATCTGTAAAAGACAGCATGACTTGGCAAAGCCCGTTATGTCCGTCTAGAAAAACCGCCATGAGTGAGAAAGAGGTAAATAATAATAATAAAGTTTTGTTGTTCAAAGTCCTGCTTGATTACTTGGAAAGTATTTTAAAAGCAGAGTTTGCACCTGTCAAAATATTCTGTAAAAAATCTTGATGGAAAAGATTAAAACATTCTTGACATGTTTAACCTGGAGACACTGGCTAGAGGAAAACATACAGCACCTCCAAGGATCATTAACCTTTCTGTTATATCTATGGAATTAATGGGAGGGGGAGATGGTTTTTGCTTATAATACTTGGAGTTGGGGAGGGGCGGTTAGGGAGAAATATTATGCATATATATCCTTACAGTTTGGAACCTGTAGCATAATGCATTGTCCCAGTTTGCATTTTGTACATATAAAGAAAGTCTGTGATTTGATTCGGATGTACAAAATAAACATACAGCTCAAGATACAGCATGAGAGGAGCAAAAGCAAACTCATCAGCGATGCAGTGTTCCCCAGTGACAGATGCCCGAGAAAAAGTTCAGAGTGATGAAAGAAATTAACAAAATGGCTCTGTGAGAGGAAGGCTATAATGGAAGGTCAATGCGAAAGTTTTACAATGTTCAGAACAGAGCAAATTGGTTTGAGAGAGAGGTTAGCTTCTTAAATGTTAAGATCATGAGGCTGAAGAGTTCCCTTGATTTATTAACAATTGAACACTGCTAATGTAAATTCGAGGTAACTGCAGTGGGTCGTTCTACACTGAATTAAATGCTATCCACCCTCAATAAAACATTATAAAGTTCCATTGGTTCAGGACAATTCAAATGGTACCATATGTAAATTGAGTTGGACTGGCATCCAATAAGAAGGCAGGTATGTTTTTAAATGATTTTTGATATCTTACTGTGTGTGAAGTAAAATATGACAGCTTTGGATTCTATCAGGATCCATGTATGTTCATAACCTCAAGATTAGATTACTGTAACATGATTTCTTTGAGAGACTGAAGGCTGGAGATGTCACGGAATATGGAAGGTCACTTCCTAACAGAGTTAAGATGTCAGGAGCACATTTTTGAAGTGCTTTTTTCTACAAATTCATAGATATTGGGTTTCAGTCACAACCAGCCAGAACTCTAAAGGAGCTATCCAAGCTGCTAAACCTAATGCCAAAATAGGCTCAGTACCTTAGATAGTTCCTTTAGAGTTCTGGCTGGTTCTGACTGAAACCTAGAATAGATTTACAGCCCCACCAAAATTGGAGCAACCTGCCTCCACTGGCCATTACCAAGAAGGCCCACTTATGTACCACTACATAGCAGCACACTGTTGGTCATGGGACAACCAACAAGGCCTGCTGGGAAGATCTCAGGAATGGAGTTGGATGTATATACGGCAGTTTCCAAAGAACAATGTTCTTCCTGACATGCTAGCTTGGCATATGCAAGTTCTTTCTTCTTCTTTTATTCATGTGTAGGTGAGCACATTCAAACATCTGATTTGAATGTGCTCACCTTCCAGGCATTCTGAGTAGGAATATATGAGAATTTCATTTGTGGGGGGGGATGAGGGGGGAAATAAAGAAACAAGACTATATATATACACCATATATATATATGGTGTAAATTATGGGCCACATTTATTAATGATCTGCAAAGGGAGACTGGGCGGGCCCTATTCTACCCCAGCAACTATGCCAGGGGTGGTATAGGGCGAAAACATTCTATGTCTGTTGAGTGGCGTCTTGCGATCGCCATCCCAGGCCATACCCCTTTTGGGGAGGGTAGGCCTTCTCATGTCGCTCCCAACACCGGGCCTCCCAACACCGGGTGAAGCGAGTTGAGTTGGCCTCACAGGTCAGCCCTATCCCCCCACTGGGGCCACACAACCCTTAGTGGAAGGCCTCAGACATGACCTGTCACCTGAACGGTGCCACAGAATGCTCACCATCCCTTTCCTAATTGTGCCCGCCCCTACCTGCCTGAAATTAGTGACCGAATTAATCTTTAACTGAAATATAAATCACTCCAAAGACACTCTCTACAGACTTACGGTGTGAAGTAGGCAAAAAAAACCATAGGCCGGGCCAATCAGCCTATGGGACAAAATTCCTACTTGGCTCCCGAACAGGCAACTAGATGAACCCACACTGCATACTGGGAGGGAGGGAGGGAGGGAGCCATGAAAAGAAGAGGCAGGAAAATGGGCATGGTGGCCTAATATAGGCTCATCCACCCCACCCTGGCATCTGGTGCCACCAAGCTCCTACCAATGGGGAGAAGGCACATCTCTCTCTTCCACCCCACCCGCAATTGCCTCCCCGTGCCCACGTGCTGGGACATGGGGGAAGGGCGTTTCAGTTTGAAAATCACCCAGGCTTGACCTGTTCGTAACCACAAATGGGAGTGTATTTTTTGAAAAATGTTCGCTCATTCCCATACTTGCACTCCTTTTTGAAAAAATTTGTTGTTTTCAATGCACACTTTGAAATGCACATTTAGGAAAAATACATGCCTTTTCATGCTTTAATCAATGGAGGGGAAAGTGTTCACTTGTGGAAAATGTGCACAGAAATGCTCACTTTTCCCATTCTAAATGTGCACTTTCCCCCACTTGGATGAACAGAAAAACAGGTCACACACTAAAATGTGAGCAAGCCAAACTGAGCTTCGAAGGGAAATTTGGAGAATTTCGGTGAGCTCCAACATCCCTGGTTCTCCCATCCCTAATCCTGTGATAACTGACAGTGGCCTGTTTTGGACGACCCACTAATCAATGGCGGGGGGGGGAAACAATCATCAGTTGTGTTGATTATCGTGTCATCTGAATGCCACCTCCGTTGCCTAAAATGTCATCCGAATGCTGCCGATGAGCAACAAAACAGGCGATTGTGTCCCCCCTACCCCCATTGATTAGTGTGTCGTCCGAAACAGGCCACTGTGTCCTTTGTGAAGATTTGCACCAGCTCTAACTCCTGTGTGAACCAGTAGGAAGCCGCACCGTTGCTTATTTCTCTTTTGAATAATCTTTTCTCCTTTAAAAAAAGAAAACGAAACAAAACATACCAACTTAGATCCAAATTTAAATACATAAAAGTTAATTTTGGGGCAAGGCAAGTTCTTGAATCAAGGCTGTTATATTAATAATTCACCACACTCCATTGACCCTGGGATTCTGCCAAAAATAAAATAATTTTTTTTAAAAAAAACATGCCCAAGACAGAGCTACTGCACATAAGTGGGGAAAATATGGTTTCTTGTCTTTCATATATGCACTCAGCAGAGGTCCAAAACTAGAAAATAGGGTTCAAGCTTTGTGCTGAACTCTTGTAAATCCCAGCTATCCAAGCATCACTTCTCTTGATCACATTATACTTGTTTGCGAATATTTATCTATCACTCCCTTTGGCAGCACATACTGTCAGACCTATTCAATACTTTTGTCATTCTGTCATTTTCACACCCCTCTGTAGTTGACCTGAAAAAAGGGTACAAGCCACCAATACTTACAGATTTAATGGACTGAAAATGTTCAAATAGAAATCTTGCAAGACGGTTCCCTCAATCTGCTTTACCCTTAGCTTTTTTGATGTGTTGTAGGGATTTATATCTACACAGCAGCTCTAGCCTCTTTTATTAAAGGGGCCCAATGGAATTTTCCCTTTCTCCATGAACCTTGTGTGTATGACTTCAGACTACTAAATTTATTATTATTATTATTATTATTATTGTTGTTATTATTAATCTCTTTCTCGCTTATGGCGGTTTTTCTAGACGGACATGATGGGCTTTGCCAAGTTATGCTGACTTTTACAGATTCAGGAATTTCCTGACAATTGAGCATGTTTTAAGTAGGGATATGCAGGGACCCCCCAGATTGGATTGGGACCCAGATCGGGACCTCCAATTTTGTCCTGGATCGGATAAGACAAAATCAGAGGCCCCCCGGACCGGATTGGGCCCAATCCCAATCTGAAAATCGGACGTCAGATTTTTAGATCGGCCGCCATTTTTGTTTTCCCCATAGACTTGCATTGGGGGAAAGAAAGCTTTCCCCCAATGCAAGTCTATGGGGAAAACATGGAGGCAAGTGGGTGAGTGGGGGCCTAACTCCCCCCTCCCCCCTCGCACTTCTTACCTGGTGAGGCCATCCCAGCAGGTAAGCCCCCCCAGGTAAGCCCCCACCACGATCCTCACCTGGCCGGGCTGTCCGCTTCCATGGAATAGCACCCGCTGGCGCCCACCGATGGAAGCGGACAGCCCTGCCAGGTAAGACCCCCCACTCCTTACCTGGGGCGGTGCCCTCCATCTGTTGCCAGTAAACTACTGCGGACTAGGCCTCACGGCCTAGTTTACAGGAGTTACTGGCAACAGAAGGAGGAGGATGCCCCACCAGGTAAGCCCCCCCCCCCATGATCCTTACCTGGCAGGGCTGTCCGCTTACATCAGCGGGCGCCCACTGGTGCCCACCGATGGAAGCGGACAGCCCCGCCAGGTAAGCCCCCCCCTGCTGTCCACTTCCATCAGCGGGCGCCCGCTGGCACCCGCCAATGGAAGCAGCGGCAGGCACCAGTGAGCGCTCGCCGATCCTCCGATGTTTTCCGAACTGGATTGGGTCCTTCCGGACCAGTTCAGGAAAGATCGGACGATCCAGAGAGGTGATTGGAAATCGGATAATTGCATCCGATTTCCCCTGGATCGGCTCCGGATCGTGGATCAGACCCAATCCAGTGCACACAACTAGTTTTAAGTATGACTGCTTTCTGGATGTTGATGTGGATGTATTTTGGTAGGCCCAGTTTCTGAAGGTTTTCTGTATAGTTTTTTGATGTGATGTTGGTGACTGAGGTGATTAACGGAATAATTGTGACCTTCTCCTGATGCCGTAGTTCTTTGACTTCCATGGCCTGTGGTGTATATTTGTCTCTCTTCTTCCTTTTCAACACCATTTTTGTCATTCAGTATTGCTATGTCGCTGAGGTATGTGTGTTTTTCTTTTTTGTCTATGACCGTTATATCTGGTTGGTTGCAGGGAATTGTTCTGTCCCAGTATATTTTATGATCTGCATTTACTAAGTTTGTTTTGGGTGAGTATGTTTAGTATGGTGTAGATTTTTTTATTAGGTTGAATTTGATGACCAATTGTCGGTGAATTATTTTTTCAGCTGTATTGTGTCTGTCTGTATAGTCCATTCCTGCCAGAATTTTACATCCTTCTGTTATGTGGCCTATTGTTTCTTGGAACTGATGGCATTTCCTGCATAGGTCTGTTGTTACACTGTTATCTTTTATTATGTATTTCTGGAAGTTCTTGGTGGCTATAACTTGATCCTGTATAGCTATTAAGAATCCTTCTGTTTCTGGAAATAGCTCACCCTTCCTGAGCCATTCGTACAATTGTTCTTTGTTTATTCGTGGGTTCTGTATTATGTTGTAGTGCTTCCCATGGAGTGCTTTTTGTGCCCATTTCTCGTTTTTCTCTGCGAGTGTGATGGTCGTGTTTGGTCTTCGTTTTGTGGGGTGTAATTTTTATCTGCTTTTACTATGGCTTCATGAATGGGAGTGTTTTTGTGTGGAAGAATTCTCTGAGTGATTTTATCTGTTTAGCATGAATTGTGTTAATATCTAGCAGACTTTTTCCTCCTTCTTTCCTGCTGATTGTTGTTCTTTCAGTGCATGAGTTGGGATGGAGCATGCGGTGTTTTGTGAGTTCGGTGCAATTGAGTCTGTTTATTTCTTCGAGTTCAGTGTATGACCAGTGTATGATTCTGAATGAGTATGTGAGATTATTATTATTATTATTAACATTTTTATACTGCCCCATAGCCGAAGCTTTCTGATTGGTTTAAAAAGATTAAAAGACTGAACATTAAAAATCAATATGCAAAATTTAAAACTGTAAAAACATGAAAAGCAGCTAACATTTAAAATAAATTTAAACTCTCAGAATGTGACATGTCTGAAGCTCCAAGTAATAGCAAGCAACTTTTGGCCTAGTAGGTCCAAAAATTATGAACTTGAACGATGGAACCTCCTGTGATTATTATAACATGAGGTCCTCCAGATGTTGTTGGACTGTAGCTCCCATTATTTCATTTATTTTATTGGTACCCTGCCTTTATACCAGAAATGGCCCTCAAGGTAGCTTACAATCGCTAATAAAATGTAATAAAAACAATAATGAAAGGAATGAATGAAATACAATTAAACTCAATTGTTCCTTCACCATTGGCTATGTTAGCTAGGGCTGATGGGAATTGCAATCCAACAACAAATGTCATCCCTCTCTGCTGTCAATGGAATTCACTTAGACGTCTACTGTGCCAAAGCAAGAGACAGGTGAACCAGAAGGTTGCAATAGTGAACAGGAGGATTAAGTCCAGGGAGATCTTGTCAGTGGATCTCTGCTGGGCTTTGGGTTTTGGGGAGTGCCCAAGCATGCCTACCTTTGATGCCCTTCAAAAGAGTACCCACATCTTTTGGCTTTTGGAACATTTGGAACATATTTTAGTTGGTTTGCAATGTTGCACCCAAAGCCAATGATTGTCTGTGATGGTGAGTGGTGATAACCAGCTTGCCATAAACTGGAAGCACTTTATGTCCACACAGACAGGCTTGCTTACAGCCACTACATGCTGGGATTATTTATTTTATTTCCAATATTTAAATACTACAGAATAACAAATACTGTCTGGGAGATTTTCAGTAAAAGTTTTAAACCATAAAAAAGATGTAAAACACAAACATAAAATCTAAATATAGACTAAAACAACCACCAGCATAAAAAAACCCTAATGTAAAACTTGCAACAGGGCCTTAGTGGAGGCCCCCCAATTATGGAATGATCTCCCTGATAAGGCCCGTCTGGCACCAGAGTTGTTATCTTTTCAATGCCAGGTCAAGACTTTTCTCTTTTCCTAGGCATTTGGCAGCACTTGATGAATTCCAATTGATTCTGGATTTGTCTGGCTGATCGCTCAAGTTGTTTTTAGATATACATTGTGCATATTGTCTGTTGGTGTGTTTTTATGTTTTTAAAATTTTGCGTATTGTATTTTTAATGTTTTTAATCTTTGTAAACTGCTCAGAGAGCTCTGGCTATGGGATGGTATAGAAGAAATAATAATAATAATAATAATAATAATAATAATACCAGCTGAAAAGTTCTAAAGCCTGGGAAAAAACATCATTTCCTGGCAGTAAAAAGAGAACAACATAGATGAATGATGAGCCTCTCTAGAGAGATTATTTCACAACTGTGGTGCCACCACTGAGAAGACCCTGTATCTATTCGTCACATATCTCACCTCATTTGACAGAGGCATCCAGAGAAGGCTCTCAGAAGGTGAAGTTATGGTCTAGGCAGATATATGTGAGAGAAGAAGGTTGTGTGAATAATAAGCCTTAATGTAAACAAAGGTATTCTTTTCTATGATTCCTGAAATAAATGCTAAGAGATGGAGTATTAAACAGAAAACGTTATTAGGCAGAAGATATCCAGTCTAAATTACTAGGATTTTAATGTCTGTATAAACTGTGCTAAAAATTAATCTCCCAAAGAAAGAGTGGAATGTAAACTAAACTGAATATACAGTATAGATCATTACCATGGAGCCACTCCATAATTGTTCTTTCACAATAGAAAGCTGACTTGTAAAAGCAACTTAATTTTTCTCTCCAGCAAAGACGTCAGACAAATGGCAGAGAGATTATCAGTTCAGATTTCGTTTAAGAGCCTCTTCCTTTTAATGTGATGTCTTTTTTCCAACTGATTTACCTGTATTAGTTTCTGCAAGATGTTCAGAGTAAATATCACATCAGGAAAAAAAATGTATTCTGTAGTTCCTACACCATCACTTAACCTGCTGAAGAATTCTCTCAATTATGGCTATTTGCTAGGAGGACTGGTGATTGATTTTATGGTATACAGGGATGCATGAGACTTTCATTTCAGTTAATTTTTTTTGTACATCAGGATTTACCCAATTCTCAGCTTCTGGACTAAACATAGAATCTGCAGTCAAAGTCTGTACATTTCTGAGCTTACAATGTAACTTGCAGACCAAAAAAAAAGAAGAAAAAAGTGTTTGACAGCTTGCATAAAAATGGGCATGAAAAATGCGTACTTTTGAAATATGCATTATCAATGGGAGAGGAATGTGTACATTTCAAAGATGTGCATAACTGATGCATACAACTGAAAAAAATATGCATGGATTTTTATGCAAAATCCCCCACAACAACAACCCTCAAAGCACTCAATCTGATATGGAGGCCAGATCTACACCTTGCGTCAAATCATTATGAATGTGGAATAAAAAGTAGGAAATAACACTATGAAAGTGGTATATGGAATGTGGATTGTGTCCCAACTGTTATCAGTGCACTTCAATACCGCTATAAAGCAGTAGTGTAGATCTAGCCGCAATTTACGGAACTTGGGTGAACTTTGAGTGTTGCTGATCTGCTCATCCCGAATGGTATAGCGTTTCGTTCCTATAAGCGACTTAGAGCACAATTCTATTGGCTCCACCCCTTTAGTGTCTATATAAACTCTGAACTCTGAGGCTTATGGGTATCCAGTGCAGAGGGGGAGGTGCAGTAGAGGCAATCCCCTCCTCTGCTGTGTTTCCTGCTCTGCATTTTAGCTGGACAGGCCTTTCCCCCCTTCTAGCTGAGGTGTCAGGGAGGGGGAGGGAAGGAGACTTGGGAAGCTGGAGGGTTCCTTGTACAGCAGCCTCCCGAGTCCCCCCCCAATGCTCACAGGAACACCCTTTCCCTTCCCTCTGAGGTTGCAAAAGTGACCTTGGATAGACTGCCAGCACTGTTCTCTCTGGCTGTGAGTAGGAGGTGGAGGGTGCAGGAAGCCCAGACCCCTGGGTATGTGAACTATCCTAAGTCCCCATCCCCACCCCGAACTCTGTCTAGGGAGTCATAGGATTGCTCTCCCCGGTTCTTTTTGAATACATCCATATGAGAGAGAGAGAGAGAGAGAGAGAGAGAGTAGGATTGGAGTCATCACTCGGCAAAGAGCTCAGTTTGGGCTGTGGTATTTTAAAAGTTATTATTATTATTATTATTATTATTATTATTATTATTATATCTCTTTCTCACTCATGGCGGTTTTCCTAGACGGATATGATGGGCTTTGCCAAGTCATGCTGCCTTTTACAGATACAGGAATTTCCTGATAATTGAACATGTTTTAAGTATGACTGCTTTCTGGATGTTGGTGTGGATGTATTTTGGTAGGCCCAGTTTCTGAAGGTTTTCTGTGTAATTTTTTGATGTGATGCCGGTGACAGTGGTGACTAACGGAATAATTGTGACCTTCTCCTGATGCCATAGTTCTTTGACTTCCATGGCCTTTGGTGTATATTTGTCTCTCTTCTCTTCTTCCTTTTCAGCAACATTTTTGTTATTTGGTATTGCTATGTCGCTGAGGTATGTGTGTTTTTCTTTTTTTGTCTATGACCGTTATATCTGGTTGGTTGCAGGGAATTGTTCTGTCCCAGTATATTTTATGATCTGCATTTACCAAGATTGTTTTGGGTGAGTATGTATAGTATGGTGTAGATTGTTTGATAAGGTTGAATTTGATGGCCAGTTGTTGGTGAATTATTTTTGCAGCTGAAGTGACTAAGGGGTAATTGTGACCTTTTCCTGTTGCCATAGTTCTTTGTCTTCCATGGCCAGTGGTGTATATTTTTCTCTATTATTATTATTGTTATTATTGTTATTATTATCATCGTCAGTGTATTGTGAACTTATAGAGCAGATAAAAATAAGATAGACATTTATCTAGGTATCCGTTAGCCTGGAGACAGAAGAAATAACATTTATTTTGTCTTTGAATAGCTATGTTTGTGCCAGATTGGACACTAGTTGGATCAATAAAATATGCTCTTTCACAGAGCTTTATTTTCACTTTTATTTCACAATGTTGCCTATCTTTCAATTTCCCCCCCAAGCATAACGTTTTAGTTTGCAGTTTGCAAGTAGATGCTTTTGCTGCTATGCTGGTAAATATCACCAAGATGGCAGCAATGTATAAACATCTTCTTGTGGCAATATTTCCTCACGCTTTGAAATTGTACTCAGCATAATCTCAGCTGCATGCGGTTAGTTGTGAGCAGTATCTACAGGCTAACAAATGGTAACTGATAAAATTACTTATATGACTTGGAACTGTCAAGCTATCGGTACCAGTTTGTTTATTTTTTCTTGATTCCTGTTCTTTTATACAAAGCATTTCATTTCAGGAATACATCTATACAAGTGAGATTTCAAAGGGGATTGAATGTGTGTGGGGAAAGACTGTTTTTATTCTTTTGACCCCTTATTTTTTAATTGACCCTTATTGTCATTCCTCTGTCATTTTCTAACTACCTTCCATGTGTACATTTAAAACATCAACAACAGAAGCAGACCTAGGAAAGACTTGCACCAATATACACAGACCAACAGCATTTACGCCAGCATTCCCAAAGCTGGTTCCCTCTACAATCCACCTCCATGTATGGTGCAGATTCATGGAGCTGTAACAGGGAAAATGACAACCAGAAATACTGTTAAGTTTCATAAGCATCTTACTAGTGGATGAGAAAAAAAACAGATCTAGAGGTGGCAACTGGCGTGCATGTGTGAAGATGATGGCAAATGTTGGAAGCAGTGAAAAGTGTGACCTTACAAGCCACATTTGATTGTTCGCCATTTTGGTTGTGGATTGAGCCAACAGCTCAAAAAAAAAAAGAGGGATGCTTTTGTCTGCTTTTGTCTGCCTGAACGCAGTTGCAATCGCTGTAATATCATATAAAAGGATTTAATACATTAGATAATTGATGCCTGTGCTTTCCTATGCTTTCTTTCTGAGAAAAATCTAGTCTGAAATATTCGGGGGGGATTGATAGCCACAAATGGTTACTCTATGTCTCTATTAAAAGCCTTTGCTCCATTTGTATGGCTGAATTGGAGTCAGGAGGTCACTAAGCATTTTGCAGAAATGAAAGCATAAAAATCTCAGCCCTCTCCACTGCGTGTTGTTTGAATTCCTGCTCCTTGCTGAGCATTGAGATGTCCCTTCCTTGATTAGCACATCACAAAGACTGCATTGATATGGAGATCAAGTTTTTTTCCTCTCTCTCTAGGTAAAATGTTTTTTTTAAAATCAATCAGAATGATTGTGTATAAATTATAAACTGAGTGTGACATTAGGACAAATAAAAGGGAGCTTCTTTCTTAAATAGACATTGTTGACACTGTCTTAGCAACTTTCAAACTGGAATACACCAGAAAAATATTGATCACAAAATGGCGGCTCATTGGTGGCAATCTCAATTAAAGTTCATAACAGCTTTTCCTTATAAACACTTCTTACATTCTTTTGTGCTTGGCAACCTGTGGATCTTTAGAGCATGCATAAAGCATCGTTGCTATGTTCTTTGCAAAGAAATGGGATTAGTTAAAGCATTCCATTTCTAGTTGGGCTTGCTCCAATTTGTATAATTCCAATGAGGGCCGGGCTCACCACCAGGCAGCTACCTCTAGAGGCAAGCATTGGGGGTATGGGGAGTAGCAGTGAAAGGCTGAAGGACAGGGCTGTGTGTCACACAGCCTGTTCTCTGTCCCCTTAGCAGTGGGTATGGGGAGTAGCAGTGAGATGCTGAAGGACAGGGCTGTGTGTCACACAGCCTGTTCTCTGTCCCCCCAGTGTAGATCCTGCATTTTAAAAGCAGGATCTACACTACTGCTTTTAAAATGGTTTATAACAGTTTTGACAACTGTTGGGGCCCATGACACACTCCATATACAGTTTTCAAAACGTTTTCAAAGTGTTTTATTCTGCTTGGTGTAGATCTGGCCTTGCTGCCTCAGGTGCGTTGGAAGATACTGTCTTATTTTCAGGGTTGAAGTAAGATTTAACTGCATTCTGGGTAGTTTTGATATGTGGAATAGGGACACTGTTGCATCATGCAGCAAAGCACCTTGGGCCAGGCCTGCTTCCAAAGCACAGGACCAGTTCATTTACTTATCCAGCAAACAGTATCATTTTTCTCCTTGTTCCTGTGGCAGTGAAGTGGACACACTTAACCCTTTCCACAACATGTTACATTACATGAGACTTGGGTGCTCCGTGTGGAAGCCTGAAGCCTTAGGGCTCCAATTCGTGTGACCTTTCTCCCTTTTCTGACCACCCACATCACACATTCCTCCCAGAAATGTGGGCAAAGCTGGTGTGGGAAGGAGCCATCTCATGGATATTACCACTGTGACCTCTGGCTTGTAACATTACCATGCTGCAACATGCTGCAACAACCATGCAGCAACAGTTCCCATGATGCATAGATAATGTCAACAGAGCTCATGGTAGGAAAGATCAGTTTTTGCACATCTTCCATAGTTTAGTTTGATATTGTTTTTATGGTTACTTCCTTCGTTGAATTGATACTTAAGTCCAAATACTTAAGACAGAGCGTATTAAAAATGAAATTACATTATTTGAGCATAATATAAAACCGTAATTGTATATCTTTGTTTATTTTAGTTTGGAAGATTTCTATATCACTTTTCATTCAAAAAAATCTAAAACCAGATAAATAACATGATAAAATATTGTGAAACCAATCAATAAAAACATAAGACCATGAGAAAAGAATAACATATGAAATCTATGATTTATAAACCTACAAAATCCAAGGGTTATATACAGTGGTGTCCATATGCCAGCATGCCCCCACCTTCTCTGGAGTGGAGGTACTGGGGTGGAGGAGGAAGGAGAAGGGGTTGACCCATTGCATAAGTGGAGTTCCGCTCATGTGTCATTGGACATAAGCCTGTATTTCTAGTATCACTATGTGTGTAGAGCAATCCAGTTCCATTGTGCTCTGTGGGGCTTACTCCTAGGTAAGAGGCACATTCTCAACTTGGACCAGATCTACACCTTGTGTCAAATCATTATGAACATGGAATAAAAAGCAGGAAATAACACTATGAAAGCGGTATATGGAATGTGGATTGTATCCCAAAAGTTCTCAGTACACTTCAATACCGCTATAAAGCAGTAGTGTAAATTTCACCTTGGTGTAAATCAGAACAGACCCAGTGGTACTGTGTTTTCCTCCACAACCCAAAAAAGTATTTTCAGTTTCATCACACATTTAGAGGTTAGTTATGTCACCTAAGATTATCCTTCCGTGCCTACTTTTAAGCAGCAGATGTTCCCACTGTGAGAACATGTGGTTCCATTTATTCCCTTCCCTTCCAAAAGCCTGTAAGAAAGGGGGAAATTGTCCATATACAGAGTAGCCTCAAGAATGTAACCTTTCTTTTTGACAGTGCTTTCAATCTTTCTTCCATGCTGAGAAGGCAGCAATAGGTCTCTTTAGTGTTCACATGTTTGCTTCAAACTCCTGCAGTTCATAAAATTAATTTCTGCTGGAATCAAGTGTCGTGATGGGACTGGTTATTTGACAGAAGCTTCTACCTTCTCCTTCGTGAAAAGCCCAGGCTTTCTCTTCTATTAATTATGTATCCGCTGTACAGAGATATTGTAGTATGTTGTCTGTGAAGGATTTTGCCATTAAAGGCTCATTTTTGGCTTTTTACTATATTGAAACCGACTTCATGTTCCTGTGAAATGCGCAGTAGTAGGGAATGTACTAAATTTTGGCTAAGTACAGTGGAGTATCTTCTATCAGTGATGTTTTGTTTTTCACACAAATACAGACAGGTTCAATCAACTCATGAGCCTTCTCCTTATCCAATTATCAGAATTTCTAAATGAAGACCAATCTTCTGTCTTTTCCTGGTGAGGCCACAATCAGGAAACTGACCTAGAGGACTTGTTTATTGAACCAAGAAAGATTGTTTAAAATTGCTTTCCTATATGGGTTTGAATTTTAAGTAGGCATTTCACTGACATTTATCTCAGCACTTCCTGATTCTTCTTCTTAGGGTTTTATGGGATAATTTCCCAACTTTGGGGATTTTATCAGACCGTTGTGCATTGACTTAAAATATATATATCATGTACAGGTGATTCAACCTGGTCTCATTTCTCTTTAAAGCCATGTCTGCCCCTCTCTTCCTGTTGGCTGGAGAAAAAGCTTCCCAGATGTTATGTGAGTACGGAGTGCTCTCTCTTGTATAACTGTTAACCCAAAGGGCTCTTTTGTAACTGACTGCCGTGATACTAATGGGAGGTATGGTGCTATTTTTTTAAAGCTCATGCTGGTAGCTAAGCTAGGTGAGTCTGATTAGCCTCAGTCAGAAATGTAATACATTGAACATCGCAGCAGTAAAGGGCTAACAGAAAGGGAGGTTCTTGTTACAAGGAGAAATTGCTAATCATTGTTCTTGAGGACTAATATTTTTTTAAAAAACAGTTCTCTTGTTATGACCTTTAGAAATTAGAAAGGAAAGACCAAGGTAGGCACTCTCAAGGTATGCTTTGACAAGCAGAGCTTTGGGAGAGAAATGCCTGGACTGGGTTATGATGAAGCCCTAAAACCTTTGCAGAGAAGCACCTACTTGAGTGCCAGAATAAAAACCCCACCCGGGAGCAGAGTAATTATTGTTGTCATTATATTGTGTAATTTATTGAATCATCTGTTTTCACCACTGCCAGGTTTTGACAGGCATCAGCATGGTTTCAGGCCACACTTTTGCAGGTCAGCAGATGGAAAATGAATGAAGCACAGTCCAGGTAATGATGGCTAGCAGTAAATAAATAAATAAATAAATAACATGTAAGGGTTGATTCACCAAAGATCCAAATACATGATGACAGCAGAACGAAAGCAGATAGGGTAAAATCCAACGTCACACAGGCAGACTCCCGTACATTATCATTTTTTAAATGGTACTTCTTGTCAGAAGGGAAAGACCAAGGTATGCAGCTGCTCTGCGCCTGCTCAGAAGTACTCTGCCCTTCATTCTTTTAAAAAATATTTTTCTGCTCTGAGAAGAGGCACTTTGCACATGATCGTACTTGTCCTGATTTCCCAGGATTTTTGAAAATGAAAAGTGGCAGCCCTGAATTCTGAGTGGAGCTTGCTGTGGCACAGTACATTGGAGAGCACACTGCCTTTCCAAAGTACGATGTTCTTAGCAGCTGAATCCTTTGAAAAATATAATGACCAATTTAAACACACTCCCAGGAACAATCTGCAGGGTGTATAAGAGCAGCAAGTCAAGTAAGTCCTCATTGGGCCCCCTCTGGCTTTTGTCCCTGCTGCCCACTGACCTGCCCACTCCATTTGAGACCAATTTGTACAATTCCCCAGAGGGAGAATGCAAGGCAAGCAAAGGAAGCTGTTCTGCTTCATTTAGGGAGGTCCATTGCTGGGAAATCCAGCCCTTTTGGGGCTCATCAGATTTCTGCAGCACCCCTGACTTGGCTTGCATTTGTGAGATGAGCCAAGGCTTTCTTCCTACAATCCAGCAACCTTTTCAGGCTTTTGTTTAAAAGGTTGAAATGCCTCCCCTACTGGCAGGAAGAGTTTTGAGCTTAAATATGCGGATCATTTTGGCCCCACCCTTTGGCTTTTGGCCCTACCCACCACTGGAATGCGGCCTCCAAGAGTTCCTCTAAAATGGAATTTGGCCCTCAGACTGAAAGAGGTTCTGCACCCCTGATGTAGATATTAGGTTCATTGTGGTATCTCAGCATTGAGCCTATCTACGTTGAAAACGTTTTGAAAACTGTATATGGAGTGTGTCCTGGGCCCCAACAGTTCTCAAAACTGTTATAAACCATTTTAAACCATTTTAAAGCAGTAGTGTAGATAGGCTCATTCACAAGAGATGGCACATTACAATTGCGCAATAGTGTCTTGGGTGGACTTCTGCTCAACAAACTGGGAAGTTCTGGTCTAAGACATTTTGTTGCCTGAAGTGGAATCCAAGAGACCACTAAGGGAAACACTTGCAAAGTCTTGGTGCACCACTCGGACATCCATTCCTGCCTCTATAGGTCCCCTTGCCCCCTTCATGGCACCACTTGAAGCAGACTGCCTTGCCCTTGTGTATGATAACACTGGCCCTGGTATTTCATGCCTCTTCCTTTCCATATCAGCCCCTGGAGCCTCCCCATCTGTTCCTAAGGGTTGAACAACCCTCTGAAATTATATGAGATGCAGAGGAAGGAAGGACTAGGTGAAAATTGTGAGGCAGCCCCCTCTACCCCGTGGGAGTGGGATTGCTTTCTGCTCATGCCATGCACCTTTGGATACAAAGCAATTTGTTCCTTTGAAAATGGGCGTGGAGTTCGGCTGGTTGTCGAACTTGAATCATGTCCTGAATTTCAGTCCAATAGTTTGGTGTTCGATGGAGTCACCATATTACAAACCAGCTTCCAAACAAACTTACAAACAACCGGGAATGCCAAATGGACAAGTTAAACCAATTATATTGTTACGTTTCTGAGGTGTTTGTTTTTTTACCGAGGTTGAAATGAGCAGTTAGGAAATGTAGAGTAAACTTTGCTTCAACCACAGGCCTCAACAAATGCTTCTTTTACTTCAAACATTATATATCTTTCACTAATCCCGGGGAAATCAAGGCTTCAGCATCCCAGTAGTCTTCAATTATTATACATTTCAAAGGGCTATGGAACCTGAATAAAATACTTTTAGCGCAAGTGTGTGATCAGCTTATAAACTCTGGGTAAATTGGAACAACATCTATGCATATTCTAGTAATCAGCATTGCTTTTGATCTACCACTTTGTTTATAGTTATCATTAAAATAATAATAATCTTGAAACCCAGTTGTGTTACAATAAATAGGAAAGTCACTTCAGTTTGTGACTACCAGGATAGCGAAGTTATGTTGATTTATCAATATCAGCAAACGGTCTGCACTTATTAAGGTAGCCAGCAGTATCATTTATCATTACTGATAATATGAAACAGGAACACTGACTTTATTTAATGTGGGATAGAGGTGCTTTGTAAACGAATGCATGTTTTGTAAATTGAAATATTAAATTAGCATGATAGAGCTAGACAGATCATTCTGTCTGCTGCAATGTGGTTTTATGTTTAGATATTTGCTGACCATTGTCAGTGGAAGATGTATATAATCTACCTGTACTGATGGGTCTGCAGTTGTAAGTTAATAATAGTCTTGTCTTAACATAATAAAAGTTTCTTGGGTTTCCTCCGCGTATCCTCCAATTATATTACTATAGATGGCTCGGCAGTAGCTATAACACAATGCCATCTAAAATAGTATTAAACATTTTGTGCTAAACACAAATGGATATGTCTGTATGCATATCTGTTTTTGGTTCCTTTTGTGGCCACTCTGGAAGCGAGCTCTTTCCTGCTTGATATATTTCAGACCAGGTGTGGAAAACCCTTTTTTGGCTTTAGGACTAGATTCCATTTGGGAGATGTTCTTGGAGGCCTTCCTTCAGCAGCCTGTTGGGCAGGGAGAAAGGAGAGGGGAGAATAAGGGGGTAGCTCTGCCCACTTTTGGCTCCAGCCCATCCACTTTTGCATGGCATGCTTACTCAGAACATGTTTTCCCATTCATTGACTTAACTTTAAAAAGCAAGATCTTAAGACCTAATGGGATCTGGTATGGTGAACATGAGGACTTAGGTTGGTTAGCAAACTGGATGAAGAAATAGCTCTCAGTTGTCTAGAGGTTAATCCATTCATCTGCCACATCAAACACCGACCATAATTTCTTCCCCTCTCCTAAGTGCTCTAAAAGGTAATTCCCAAACCCATTCTCATCCACATCCCAATTCATATCTATTCTCCAAGTCAGCAGCTTAACAACAATGCACCAGTCAAACACCCATACCATTACAGCATCATGGGGAAAAAAATCACTCCTTTTTAGGCAAAAGGTAAAAATAAATTGTCTTCACCACCTTTGCAAACCTGAAAGCACAACACAAAAAGACAACCCCCTTTGGTTTCACCATTTGGGGTGTGAGTCTATATAGCCACTCCCAGAGAGGTCAGAGTTCACAGAGGGAGGAGCCTATTGGACCAGGGAATTCAACACAAGCAGTGCTGCCACAGAAAAAGGCCACTTTCACATCATCACCAACCGCAGTGGTACACTAGCCACAGAACTTAGGGTGGAAGTCTGGAGGTCCTCGTGGGGAAGCTATCCATTTTTAAAATAATAATTCCTACTTGCTGCTGCCCACAGAAATGTATGAGGTGGTCTGATGGCTTTTAATCCCTGCCTCTTAGTCTTTGATTTTAAAACCATACTCAGAAGATTTACACACTTTGAAAATAGGGTCACATGTGCCTGGGAGGAATGGTAAAAAGGAAGGTGTTTTGAATTTACTTTCCCAAGGCCTGAAAGACAGAGAACTTAACCAAAACTTGTGAAAAATTCTAAGAACACAAGAGGTAGCTTAGCAACAGTAGAGTCTTGAACATGGGGAAGTTTCTCGTGAAAAATCCCCCTTTAAAACAATTCAGCCTAATGTCGAAATATATAAAGAAAGTTTATTTGTGGAAATGGGGGAAAAGGAAAGAATAAGTGATAGCAACAATCACATACACAGAATTTCAGGTAAGAATCATAAAGTCAATATAACTCAAGCATTTTAACTGCTTAAGTAGAATCTTGGGTTCCAGAGGATGTGCAGAGTCCCTTGCAGAGAAAATTGAGAGTGAGAGAGTGAGAGTGAGCAACTTTAGAGTCCTCATTAGGTGTTACCAGGAATAAGAACTGAGGATGAAGTGTCACATATTTATGAGTCTAGTAAAAACTGCCCCTTTAGCAGAGATGGACTGTTGTTTTGTTGAATGGTGAAATAAACTCCATTCCTGATGTCAGTGGCCTCGTCGGCCAAACAAACAAACAAAAACTAGAGGCTAGGTCCACCTCTTTAGCGGCCTTGTAAGTTTATTTGTGTACACATAAAATATTTTAAATCACTTATTTCCAAGTTTAGACAAACCATCCAAAGTGCCGTAGGCCACAATGATCAGCTTGAACACATCACAATGATGATTTCACTTATGGTTTAACTATTCGGTCCCCAGAGTGCTGATTAAAAAGACCTTTTAAAGGTTCCATCAGGCTTATTTCTGTTGCCGTTCTTTGGAGCCTTATCAGAATAATTAGTCTTTCAGTCCTCAAGAGATTCCGGAGCTATAAATGGTTACATTTCTGCTTTTTCTCTGATCTTGTCAGAAAACAGCAGCTTCCCTGCACTACAAGAATTCCTAACTACTTAACATGTTCATGCTATTGAAGATGGGAATGTGTTTCAAATTTTAAATGAATTCCATTCCTATAAATGCTATACATTTTGCAGCAAATTGCTTTCTTGGAGAAATGTCATTTCAAACCTGTTGTACAGCTGGCTGAATCATTGATACATTACTTAATTGTATTATAAATTTATTACACTTTGTTTCATGGTACATGAAGCTGTGTTTTTAAATGACTCAACCACCCAGTGTAAAATTAATTTGGGGGATATTCATTTCTTAAATTATATGAATTCAATTATTAGAAATGTCTAACATTATTCCTGATTATTTGTAAACTGTTTCTAATTGTATTAGGATACCATTTGTCATGCTACATTTCTAGCAATAATAATGTTGAGAATTTATTTACAACATCTGTTTAATACATCATTGGGGGGCCTTGAAAGCCAAGCATGGTTTCATAGTTGGTCATAATACCAATAACCATTGCAATCATTTGAAAAGGGGCGGGGCCATTGGAGGGCAGTAGTATGTGGTTTTTGTATGCCCATACCAATGTATATTTCCCTCCATGCCCCTGGTACAAGGTAATGTGACTTTTCCTAGCTTTCTGACAACCCCAAGGCTAGAACTGCATGTTACAGCAAATGCATAACAGCCACAGAAAACAGGTGCCCCATGTCTCCTCCTCCTCCTCCTCCCTTGTGACATCTAGTAATATACTCAGAAGGCACTAGATGATTTTGACTTCAACTTCCAGAAGCCCCTACCAGCATGGCCAATGCTCAGGAATGCTGGGAGTTTAAGTCCAAAACATCTGGAGATCTACTTTCTGCCCATCCTTGCCTTCAATAATATGTCTGCTGTTTATATCATATGATCCCAATGGAGGGCCCCCTTACTTTTTGGGATGATCCATTTTGGCTGCAATCCTATATCTACTTAACTGGGAATAAGCCCCATTGAACTCTGCAGGACATATTTCCAAGCAGACATGTTTAGGATTGCATGGTTAGTGTTTCAGAAGGCTTTGGTGGGTGGGGGGCACAATTTGCTAAATCTGTGGGTAGTCAGAGAGTGAGGTTTGTGATTTTCATTAAGGGTCCTCAGACCTTCCTCCTCCATAATTCAAGCACTGGCACAAATGAATGGTAACATGGCAATCATTTGATGTGCATAGAAACTCTTCCAGTTGTTGAGCCTTTCTTGGGCAGTGAGTCACAATGCAGCTCTTTCAGTACTACTGCAAACATAACCCTGTTGGATTATTGGTGGTGTGCTGAAAACCCTGGATTTGCATTATTGGCCTACTGCATGTGAACACTGTGCTACATGGAGTTAATCCCCCACAGTTCTTATATTGAGCATCTGCCACCCAAAGTGGGTCTTAGTTTCTGGTGTTACCATCAATATCTTCAATATTTAAATAATCCCTAGCAAACCGCAAAGAAAGGAAGCCCTCTTCTCATCAATTTCCCCCAGCACTGAAAAATTGGATACATTCACATCTTGCATTCTTTGTTTGCAGCCTGGAAAGTATCATAAAAAGCTTTAATCCCAGAGCTGGCAAAAGTGGAGTAGCCACAGTTGTGATATAATCAGATTTTGGTTGTTAGTAAATGAACTTCCAGAAGCTCTTTTGGCAACTTCAATAGCCTAACAAATTGAAATTCAGCAAAAGCCAAATTGGCAGGACAAAGTCTAACAGGGATGCCAGGATGTAAGAAAAAGACAGAGACTGGGAGAACCCTTTAGGATGTTGATTTGGGTAGGGATTCAGATGACTGGATCAAATGCTCTCCAAAGAGCAATCAAATATCTCACTTCAGTATGAGCCTGACTGAGAACAACCCATGCATAAAACCATGACTGTACTGTTTATTCTAGGGTGACTGTATTTTGGAATCCAAACACGGCTGGCCCCAAGGGGGCATCCCCACCTCAAGATGTCTGGCCCCCAAGGGGGCATGCCCACACCAACATGGCCTTGGTCACATGTATGATTGTACAGTTCACAATTAAGACAAACCTGCTTATCTTAATGTTAAAATTACTGAAATGAAGTGAGACATGTATCTGAAATTAACTTCACTCTCTCCTACTTTTGTAGCTATTGCTGTACTTTGAAGCTTTTGCTATACTCCGTGTGATACAGTCTCCCCTTCCCTCAAATATCTTTTCTGATTGCAATCCCTGAACTGGATGACCATAGTCTCACCTTTCCTAACATTTAACACTCTTTACCCATCACTTTTCTCATAGCCATTTTTAGTCAGGATCCAAACTCACAGATTTAGATGTGAGATTTCCAGTGCTCCTGGACATCGGAAACCCTGGGCATTATTTAAAAAAATGTTAAATAAAAAGCTGGACATCCCAGGAGGGGGCAAAAACCCAGACAAATCCAGGGAAAACTGGGCATATGGTCACCCTAGCTTATTCCCCCCCCCCCCCCCAAAAAAAGAAAAGACAATTAATGACAGACTCATGGGGTGGATTCTAAATCACATTTCTGTTGTGTCTACGTCCAACTCCCTGCTTCAAAGGGATGAAATCTCAGATAGTGACTCGGATCTTGGAATGCAAGAACCGGAGGAGTTACTGCAAGAAGAAGAGGAAGAGCCCTTTCCCACGGCTGGGCAGGAAGTTAATCCCCAAGGCAACCTTAACGAGAGAGATAGTACTTTCTCTTCTGGGACAAAGGGGTTGAGGAATGCTGTGGCGAGGCGGAGAGCAAAGAGGAGGGACTTCAAACTCAGGACCGCCCGCCGCTCAGAGAGACTAGCAAACAAAGCACTACAGGCTAATTTGTCTTAATGATATGACTCTGCTCTCTCTCTATCTAAGTTAGCTCAACTGAATGCCTAGGGGCTAAAGAACCATTGTCTTGCTGGAGGAGGGAGAACGATCGTTTTTGTGTATAATAAAGGATTTGTATTTTCCCTTCAAGAGGTCTGTTTGTTGTCCTCACACTTTTTCGTTAGAACTTACAGAGTCATGACAATTTCCTTGCAGAACAGAGGCACCATGCATAACTCAACTGTGCTTCAAGAATGAAACTGAGGTAATATCCAGGGGGAACCTGTGGTGTGATCAGGACAGGATTTTGGAGCAGTAGTCCAGGTCCCCAAGCAGCAGAATAAGCCGGATGAGCCCCCAAACATAGCATTGATGGCTTCCCTACCACATTTTGAAGTAAGTGAAGTAATACTATTACCAACAAAACAGAGGACTATAAGACCATTAAGTCCAGAGTCTAAAATTATCAAACTGAACCACTTGGGGAGCAGGAGATGGGAGAGTTTCTTCTGAGGGCTGTCAAGGCCTCAATACAGCATAAATATTGAGAGGGCCATGGACGCATCTTATTTGACTGATTTGTCTTAAATTTGGATAGCTCTAAAAGTTCTTTGATTTGGTATGGCCTATTTCCTCTGCTTCAGTGTCGCTTGTGAGTTCTCTGGTTAGCTTCTCTCATTCTTAGCGAGGATGAGAGAGTAAACGAATTGAGTAAGTGAATGAGCATATTCAAATATCTCTGCTCCACTAAAATCAAGAACTGCAGGAGGGAGTATGGAGAGAGCAAACCTATGGCCCCTAGAGAGTGTCGTGGGGGGGCATAGGATTTTTCAGATTCCTGGTTCTGAGGTTGGAGATAGGTCTCCAATCTTGGTGCCAGGAAACTGAGCTCCTTGCCCCTCCCCCACCCCCTTACAGCTGGCGCAGAGAGAACCCAGCCCAACTCCTGTATCTAGTTGGACAGGGCCTTATTAGTGGTGACACCAACATTGTGGAATTCTGGAATTCCAGCAAGCCCCTCTTTTAGTGTCTTTATATGTTCTGTGAGGGCCTTTTTGTCCCACAAGACATTTTGTGAGCAATTCCTATTGTCTCTTCGCTGACTCTGTTTTAGAACTTTTTAGAACTTTTATACTGATGAATTTTGTGATGCTACTTGAAATTGTTTTTTTTCCCTCTATTCTTTTTATTTCTTGAATATTATTGTACTGTATCTTAAAAGGCAGGGTATAAATCGGCCTTTCCTAACGCCTTGGATTTTTCAACTACGATTCCCAGCATTCCTGGCCATTGGCCATGCTGGTTGGGCATGATGGGAGATGAAGTCCAAAATATCTGGAGGAAACCAGGCTGGGGATGGCAGGCATAAATGAGCAAAACAACAATACAAAATAAACATCTTCCACCTGAATGCTCTCTTTGGCTATGTCTACACCAGATATTTATCCTGGGGTCATCCCTGTGCATCTAAATGATGCACAGGGGATCCCAGGGGCAACCGGGGACGACCTAGGGATGACCCCGGGATAGCAGAAACTGGGGATATCCTGTTTTCCCTCCATCCCTGGACCTGAAACAGGCATGGAGCCATGCAGGGTGGCTCCGTGTCCATGGGGGGGAGAGGAACCAATTTCACCATCCCCAGGATGGCGAGGGTGCGGGGGGTTTCCTACCTTTTCTGCCACGTGATGAAGGCTCCTGGCTTTTTAAAAAAAAAATGGTGGGGGCAGCAGGCGTGATGTCCCTCTTCCTTTCTGGGATGTCACGCTTCTGTTTAGAAGCTCGGGGACAATCCCGGAAGTAGTTAAGTCTGGGATCGCCCCCTCCCTCTAAACCCTTAGGTGTAGAAAGGGCCAGTGTGTAATCCCTTTCATGAGAAGAAATTCTTGAGCCAGGCTTTGGCATGATACGGTAGTTCTGCTGGATGCTACCTCTGTGGTGGAGTGAGGAAAAGGGAGAAATCCTCTTCTACCACATGAGTGTGGTCCCACCCCATTAGATATATGAACCAGGGAAAACTCTACAGCTCTCTTCTCCAACCTGGTACCATCTAGACCTCTTTGACTATAACTCCCATCACACCTGCATATTGATCATGCTGGCTGGGGCTCATGGGAGTTGTAATCCAGAAATCTGGAGGTCACCTGGAGATCACCAGGTGGGGGAAGGCTGATGAGTGGCTGTAAAAATGCAGAGGCTTTGTGGACAGAGCTAGTGGGAAAGGCTTATGCACTGCCTCAGGGGAACATTGTGAGAGAAAAAAAAATGTTATGATTTCTTTTGACTTCTAGTCACAGCTATATTTATTCTTTTGACATAACAATGAATGTTGAAAAATTACTGGACAAAAGTTAAGAGCTGTGGCAACCAAAACCTCAACACTTCTGTTTCTCTTCACTGTTAGTCTTTCTGAATTTGTTGGAATCACCAAAATGTACATTATTATGAAGGTCATGCCTTATTTATGAAGGTCATATCTTCAGTTGATGTAATTCTATTGCTTTCCAAGGTAGCCAAAAGAGTTGGGCCTGTTTACAATGGCTGTGAAACTGTCACACAAAGATATATGAATGCACACAATCCTGAACCCAACAAATTCAAAGTTCAGGCTCTTTTTGCTGAGGGAAGAATAATGAAGAAATAGCTCACTATTGCTCTATAGGTGGTGCTGTTGTTACTAGAGAGAGATTTAGAGCTCTTTAAGGCTGCAAAGTTTATTCTGTATTTCAACTTTTATTGTTGCTGAACTGATCAATTTTGTTGGTTATGTTAGATTATTTTAGTCTTCAGTTATGAGTTTTGATATGTGGCTGGCTGACTCAATCCACGGCTAATTCTGAAGCATGTTTCTAGTTGACAATGTGTTTCCCAGTTCTCTCTGTAATTTTGTATGTCTCTATAATGGCAGCTCCTTGACATTAAAAATTTCCTCAATAACACAAATAACACAATTCCTCAATAACACAATAACACAAACAGAAACCCAAAATGTAACTTTAGATGTATATGGCTTTGTGATGGCTTCCAGAAATGAAGAGTCACACAGCACTTGGTTGATTAATGAAGAATAAAGGTCTTTGTTTTGCTTTAAATCTACAGGGTTGTTATGAGGATAAAAATGGAGAGGAGGGGGATCATGTAAGCCACCTTGATTTCCTTGGAGGCAAAAAGGGCAGGATATAAACGTCATCAATCAATCAATCAATCAATCATCTGCCTTTCCCCAGCTTGTGTCCCCCCCAGATGCAAAATATTACAATTCCAATTACCTTTTATACTATCACTAAATTTTTTAATTAAGATTGAATACTGCCAAGCCTAAATCATATACAGCTTAATTTTGCAGTTGAATTATGCTAAGTGATAGCTTTGAAATATCAATTGTGAAATTATACTTATACAATTCCTGTCAGTTTTAAAAGCTTTTATTATAAAAAAATTAACACAACAATAAACAATAGATAAAACAACATATGGAACACTTTACAAGTTATCAAGCATTAATCTTTCCAGTATTTATCCATCTCTCCCAACATATTCTGCCTGATTTTTCCTGCCTCAGCCCTTCATTATTCTCTCAATACAATAATTTCATAAACATAAATTGTTCATAAGTGACTTGCTTAAATCAATTAACTGTTTCGACCATAGGTATTGAATACATTTGGGTTCTTCTATGTAGTTGAAGGTTCAATATTTGCCAAAAAATATAATTTGAATTTTATAGCACAATTCTGTTTATTCAGAATCCTGCTCTGAAAAGTCTGCCATCCAAGTTAAAACTGCCATGCTTTTAATGTATCTACACATCATGTAGTTGTTATTAACTTCTCATTACCAATTGCACCCTCCATGATTGGAAACCCCCAAACATCCAATGCAGGGTAGGAGGAGTGGTCGAGGCAATCTTTGCCTCCTCATCCTCCTACCCTGCATTTTTCTCTAGATAGGCTTTTTTGCCCGTCTATTAATGGTGCTTCAGAGATGGAGGTTAGGAGGCTGGAAAGGCCTCAGGATAGCACGTATCCTGGCCTCTTCAATCCCCTCCTTTCTTCTGCCTACTGGAATCCCCTTTCCCCCCACTCTATGGTTGCTTTCTTGACCTCGGAGGCCAGCCAGCATGGTTCTTTCCACACCAGCTGTGAGGAGGTGGGAAATCTCTGACTCCCCCTTTCAAGCTTGGAGTGCTGATGGGGGAGGAATTGGCAGTATCCTACAGGCCCCAGACCATGTCTAGAGGCTAAAAGATTGCTCCATAAATCAGTGAACATTATGCACTGTGACATAGTCCCTGGTGTCATGCCACTCCTGGAGCCATCTTCAGAGGAGGAACCAGAATCGTCACAGCTAGTTGTCCCTTCAGGAGACCCTTGCAGAAGCCAAAATGATCTGAGACTCTTAGGAGTGATGCCAATCTGCCTCCTAGAGAGGCAGAGAGCTGAGCTTCTGAGGAAGAGGAGATACTGGGTCACTACCTAGCTTCCAAGAATGCAGATGCCTTAAGATTCATGATAGGATGGTGGCCAAGCAAAGGAGTGCTCACTTACTGAAGAGGACTACACATGAGGAGGACAACTGACAAATCTCTAATCTGATGCAGCTGAGCACTGGGTGAGGCTCTAGTAGCTCTAGCTATATCACTCTCACTAGTAACTGGAGAGCTCCTGGAAATAGTGCCTTTCTCAGCTCCAATGTCTGCTATCTTTTCTTGTGATTGATGCTCTGTGCTCCTGATCCTTGGGCTGTTTCTTGATGCTGCTTCTGAATGGTGTAATGTATTTGACTGCCTAACTATGTTTTGATCTCTGCCTTCTATCTCAACCACTCCTGCGTTAGCCTGAACCCCATTGGACTGAAACCTGTGTGCTTAACCATCTGCTTGTTAAATTGAGTACTCTATTGCATACCTCCCTGTCTTTGCTTTGCAAAGAGCCAGGACACAGTCCAGAGCAGGGCACACTGTAGCAATATATAATCAAACAATTTTCTTCTGTGGTTGTCCTACCAAGTCATCTCCTTTCTGGCATCACCTTGAATAAAATCTAAATACAGAACAACTTGTGTTTGTATCACCCTTATTACAAACTTACAAGAATGAGTATATGAATATGCAACTTCAATACTACAAAATCTGTGATGTATTGTGCCCATGAGTGAAAATGCATGTATAAAAATATAACATTAAAGTGAACAATTGATAAAATGCTGAACAGATGAAAAATGTGATGGGTAGAAATTTGAGGCAGCAGATGGAGTGTGTGTGTGAAAATGAAACTGGAAATAGAAAATTAATTCCATTGGAAATGGAATTAGACCAATAAGATATAATTGGAAATTCAATTCTTCCTGTGGATTTTGCACATAGGAATATGGGGAGCCGTCTTATACCAAATCAGACCATTGGTCCATTTAGCTTAGTATTGCCTGCAGAAATTGGCAGCAGCTCTACAGCATTTCAGGCAGGAGTCTTTCCTAGTCCTACCTAGAGATGAGGAGGATTGAATCTGGGACCTTCTGCATGCAAACATATGCTCTACCACTGAGCTGTGAAGCTTCCACATGACTACTTCTAAATAGAAAACACAAAAGCTTTATTCATCTGAGTTTTCCCTCAACTTCTTATTTTGACATTGACCATTTTGCTACTCTCTAAGTCAGGGAACCGTCAGCCCATGGGCCTAATAAGGCCCATGGGGATTCCCATCTAGCCCAGCAGCTTCCTCCCCTGGCCCTGCTTCCTCTACAATGGAGGGAAAAGCTCTTATCTCAGATCAGCAGCTCTTCAAAAATAAGTGCTTTCTCCTGCTTAACACTGAAAATGGGCTCCTTTTCTCAGTGTTAAGCAAGGGAAGGCACTTATTTCTGATCAGCTCCTGATCAGAGATAAGAACCTTTCCCTTATGGAGCATAAGAGATGGGGCCAGTTGAGGAAACTGCTGAGTGATTCAGTCCTACTTCCTTCTGAGCCTCTTCCTGCTTACTTCTGAGTAAGGCTTGTCCTGCTCATTTATGTGTAGGCATGCTGCTCATGCATATTTCTGTAGCTATACTTCCTATCATAAATTGGGAGGGGTTTGTATTCTTTACTCCACCCATTTTTGATTGTGGGTGCCCCACCCACCACTGGAATACAGCAGCTGAGAGCTTATCCAAAATGAAATTTGGCCCTTGGGATGAAAAGTTTGTCAGCCCTACTCTAACTGATGAAGAAGGCCATCATAAAATGAATATTGCTGGCAACAGAGGAATGAGATTAAATCACCTGTAAATTTTCTTGACAATTTCTAATGTTGATATTGATTCAGGAGTTCCATAGTTGCAGTGTACTGTGCCGTAGCACTTTGTTTATTTATTAAATGTATACGTATAACACTTTATAAGCAAACTTCACAATGTGGTTTACATTTTAAAAATCAAAACAATGAGAAACATAATCTACTTTTTGTGGGTCAGGTGGGGAAACTAGATCTCCCTTTAGGGCTGCCCCAATTAACCCTGTTTTGGCAACTGGAGATGGATGGATGAACCAGTCTATATCAGGTGCATGTCAATTTTGCATGTATTCAATGAAAAGTCTGTTCCACCCATTTCTGCACCAGTCTGCTATTATTATTTTTAATGCACAAAAATATCACATTTCCTAACTTAGGCATTTTGTATGCAGTGGTCCCTAATATACACATTTTTGTACTCAACTTTCCCTAATATATGCATTGCTATGTTCAGTTTTTGAGTTTAGAACTGCATTGCAAAATTCAGAATACTGTGTAATCTGTCCTGATCTACCTATTAAGTCTGGGCAATGCAAATTAGGTTGGTTTGCCGAAAAAGATGAACCCAACAGAATTCTCTACCTTCTCTAGCTGGGAGAACAGGAACTAGATGGCGAGGAGCTTATCAGGTTATTCAGTTGTCTGTCTCCTTCATGCAGGGCAAAATGGTAGCTGATAGGGATGTGCACGGCCGAAATTATCGTATTGTGTAGTGATCGGAAATTCTGATATATATATTTTTGGATCCGATCATATCAAGGGGTACCCGGATTTGATCAGATCTGATATCCGATAAATCCGATATCCCCAATGCAAGTCTACGGGGAAAAACACTGGGCCGGCATTCCCTCCCTCCCTCCCTCCCCCCACTCCCGCTCCCTCCCCCCACTCGCACTTCTTACCCGCCACCATCACCACTGCTGCTGCCGCTGCCGCTGCCACTGCCCTGTACTACTGCTAAACAGGCTTTCCGGCCTGTTCGTCAGTACAGACAAGTGCAACTGATGTCATCATCACTCGGCACAGCTCTGTACAGGCCGGAAATCCTGTTTAGCCATAGTACGGGGTTGCTGTGGCAGCAGGGAAGGCCGCAGGTAAGGAGCGTGAGTGGGGGAGGGAAGGGAGAGAGGGAGGGGTCCCCCTTATGTGCGGCCTTCCCCGCTGCCATCCGCTGCTTCTGGACTACTGAGAACTAGGCTTTGTGGCCTAGTTCTCAGTAGAGCGACGATGCTCCAGGTGAGGTAATCACCCGGCGCGTCATCGCTCTACTGCAAACTGGGCTGCAAAGCTTAGTTCTCAGTAGTCTGGAAGCAGCGGAGGGCAGCGGGGAAGGCTACAGGTAAGGAGCTCGAGTGGGGGGGGAAGGGAGGGTCGGCCCTAAACTGGCGGTCCGGAAATCCAATATATCCGATAGTTATAGGACATATGGATTTTGGGTCCAATCAGATAGGGCCTCCTTAGGAAAGTATCATTAGCATTAATCGGATGTCCGATAATGACCTTATCTGAACATTATTGGACATCAGAACGATATGATACACATCCCTAGTAGCTGAGTTGCATGTTTGTAGTTTAAAATTGCATCAAATGCCTAGTGTATTTTGTGATTGTGCTACTCTGTGAAATGTTATGAGAACTGCTGTTTTCTGTGACATGAAAATATAGGGAAGCAATATATTAAACAGGATGCAGGTGAGTATGTAAATAAAGACCAATCTGGCTTTATCCACATGAGATATTAAATTTCATTCAAAGAATTCTTAATAGTATCCTCCACAGACTGTGCATAACATGCAAGCCATTATCGTTTTGTTAAATGCTCAGAAGGCTTTTGATAGTCTTGAATGGCTATTCATGAAACACTTGCTGTTCAAGATGGGCATGAGTCATAAATTCATGCATGTTATAAGCCATACCATAACAGGCATAATACCAACATAATACCAGTTGCCTGAAAGAGTGGAGAAGTGCCCCATGTCTCCTCTGTGCTTTAAACCACTTCATAAAGCCTTTAGCACTGTTGGTATGTAATAATGAAAATATTCAAGGTATAATGGTAAATGGCAATGTTCGCAATATGGAATTGTTTATTTCTAACTCAGAGATGTCTCTTGATCCAAAACGTTTGTATGGTACAATTTCTGGCTTTGAAGTTAATTACGAAGTCAAAAATTTGGGGATTAAACCTAAATACAGAACTAAGCAGATATCAAAGGGTCCATCATCCTATGCACAATCACATGCAGTTAATGAAGGCTATTATTCAGAAAATATCAAGTTGGCAACATCTAAAGCTTGGCCTAGTTTGGACACATTTCTGCAATTAAAACTGTAATACTCTCCCAAATCAATAATGTTCCAGACAATGGTAATTGTGATTCCACAAGACATTATTTCTAACTGGTTTTCTTTTTATAAAAAAAATAACTTTAGGCAAATAAGAAACTGAGGTGCAGCAATGGTAGCATTTATTATTTAATATAGACTGAAATATAAAGTTGGGTTGGGGGAGACTAATCTAAAAATACATTATGAGACATCACAGTCACCAAAATAGCTCATCTGTGCAGTCAGTCATCATACCATTGGTTGATATGGAAAATATAAAATGCCAATCCACCTATTAGCTTTGCAACCCATTTACCACAGAATATACTGGGTCAAATATCTAGCTCAATCTACCTTTTCTCTAATGCCATTCACAACTCACCCAGAATTTATACATAAATGTAATAATAATAATATTTACAAGACATGTAGGGATAAAGGCATATATTGTTTCTACAAAGTTCTGAATGAAGCTAAGGGTGGGTGAAAGGAAAAATTAGACTAATGCCACCTCTTCACGGAGCCTGTATTGCGTCGTGGCAGTGGCAGGCAGCGCGATGTGCATGTACACTCCTTCCGGCCATCTACAGCGGAAGGTGCATCGCACTGGTTTTTCTTGCCCCCCTGCCGCTGCCGTGCCCACGCCTCTTCAAAAGGTTAGTTTTTTATTATTATTTCTTTTGTAAAATGGGGCGGATTGGGGGGGTGACTGCAAGGTGCAGAGGTTAGTTTTTTTAATTTTAGTTTTTAAAATGGGGGAGGACTGTGGAGGTGCGGAGGTGGTGCAGCGAGCTTATGGCTCGCCGGTCCATCCCCTTCCCTGCCCAGCCTATGGCAACCAATCAGTGGTCGCCATAGACTGGGCAGGCCTCCCAGAAGCTCCAGAGCAACAACAACAGATGGCAAAAGTCATTGTTGCATTGCTCAAACCTAAAAAAGTCAAGCTAAATGCCTGGTTTTTTAGTGCGAAGCAAAGCCCCTTTGCCCCTAGATGGCTTCGTACTGGCAGCAGCGTCATGTAACCCAACTGCCACCACTGCGAAGCCATCTCGACAGAAAGTGTCCATCTAGAGGTACCCCCAATTATAATTACATGCTATCAGATCTTATAAAATGGCACTTAGCTCTTGGGTATCATCCTTAAAGACGAAGTTCATTGATTACATGAGGACCACATCTTAAAATTTTTAGTTGCATCAAGATGGGTAATTGTCCTCCAGTTTACCCCAAAAATGCCTGAGGCTTTTCGAGGGTAATGGTATTTCAGTGGAAAACTACAAACTTGTTAGCATTGCCATCTTGGAACAATAACATCTGGGAATTTAAAAATAAACAAGTAGAATTGGATTCTTTCTGGGCTGTATGGCGCCAAGTTGTTGAGATGACAACTCTCCAATTACACCCTTGCCTCTACATTACTCACACTTTACTATTCCTTTCATTATCCATAATGTTCACCTTTCTGTTGTTAATGCAACTTATCTCTGCACAATGTTCCCTACATCTTGTGTTCTTTGTTTATTTTTACTCTTCTCTTTTATTTTTCCTATCTTTTCCCTTGTTATATTGTTGATTCCAGCTATGTATAAAAACTAGGGGTGGGAGAAAAATGTGTTTGGTTCACATTTTAGTGTAAACTTAATTAATTTTGTACTTAACCAATACTGAAGCTTAATTATCTTTGAAAAAGAGTTCTCCAAAAAAGAATGCATTTATTGGTGAACTATGCATGCAGAAATTGATATATTAGTGAAAATATTGATACCAAATGCATTATGTTAGGGGAAATTGCTTTCAAAAATATGTATTTTAGCCAAAATTGCTTACAATAATCCATGCATTGGGAGAAATTTGCAAAGAAATTCATATGGCTTTTCATGCAAACTTTTTTTTAAAAAAAATCTTAAATTTCAGGATGAATTGAATTTAAGTTTGGAAAAATGAGAAACCAAAATTGACAGATTTTCCATCCCGAATTTAAAAAACTCCAATTTTTAAAAATATATATATTTCTAATTACATTTAATTTACAATATAACAGGAGAAACAAAACATGCAGAGAATTCTTTAACATTCTTTTTTACATTCTGATTCTTACTACCAATGTCAGTACACATAATATGTACGGCCTCTTTAACTAGCCTTCTGGGTGTTTTTCAATTCTTCAATAAAGATCAGCTAAAGAAGAAAAATTAGGTCTGCATTTCTGTAACTTTAGATAGACCTTTTTTAGGTTCAAAAGGTTCTTTGCTTGTTGTTAGATGATCGAAGCTATCAGAAAATCCACATAGGTCAATGGTACAATTTGCAGCAGACTTTCATACATACGTCTCTTCATCTTGATTATAATGGGCTAAACTCTAAACATCAAGAGCTGTTTAAAATAAAGCTGGAGAGGCTTAAAAGTGTTTTTGAACATCACATCTAGCCCATTTCACCATATTAAGTATGGTATTCTTTACCAGTGCTGTGTTTAATTCACTTCTTTTTAAGAATACACTGACGCAGGCTGTATATTGTGTTTTTTGGGGGGAATTTGCCCAATTCTATACCATAAAGCTGCAGTGTTATATTTTAGTAAAAATTGTGTGTGATATATACATACATATACGCATACATAGCCGCACACACACATACATGCATACATACACATAATATATCTTTTTAATTCAGTGACTTTTGAGTATAGCTGATTTTGGCCTTGATACTTAAGTTACAACTTGACAACAATGTAAGTAATTGCAACAGTACAGATCTACTAAATAATCTTGACTACACAATTGACATAAGCATCAGTTTTTACAATCTCTAAGCATATTTAAGAGAATGACACAGGGTTGATTTAAAGACTCATTTTAGTTTTATGCACGGAACTAATCACTGAACTTGATTGAATACTTTTTTAGAGAAACCTTTGCTGCTCTGAAGCATAGACATGGTAATTATATGGCCAGTATGTTATTCCAAAATGTGATACTGGAACTATTTTGAACTTTTCAATTCGGTGACGGAGAGCTCATAAGACAGTGATGCTGTTTGGTACAGCTATAACCAACAGAAGAACAAATGACATCTCTTTAGCATATAATAAATTTCTAAGAATAAGTTATATATAGTTTTATTGGTATATATTTATATATATATATATTGTTCTACTGTACTTTTTGAACTGTTTATTTTGATTATTTTGATATTAAGTTGGCTTTTGTTGAAAGCTGCCTGTTATTGTGTTTGAAGGGTTAGTACCTTGGCTTAAGAAATAGTTGTCCCTGGTGGAAAGCATCAGTTATGTATATACTGAATTGTTTGAATATAAACCTGATCAGAAAAAAAGTTTCCCTAAACCCACTGTGAGCTTGTGACTGAGGGCAGAAGCAGAGATTGCTGCATTCACCTTCTCTTCTCAGCCCAAGCCAAACCCTTGGGATGGTTTCAGGAGCAGAGACTGACTGACCATCTGCATATGAACTTACCTAACTTTGCACTTTCAAACCAACCCATGAATTGAAATTCAGGCATCCTTCAAAATGCAAACTTCTCCGAATTTCGCAATGGAGATCTCTGATTTAAAAATGCATATGAAAATGTGTGTAGTGGGGAAACATACACACTCAAAAAATGTATATTAGTGAAAATAAGATTAAAAATATATTTCATTGGGAAAATTGCTTGGAAAATGTGCATATTAGGCCACATTGCATACGAATTAGGTGAAATGAGTATGAAAAGAAGTACTCATTCCACGATAATAATAATAATAAAAATATCCCAGAGTTCAGGGACAGATCTGGACCAAGCAGGATATAACACTTTGAAAGCAGTTTGAAAATGGTGTATGGAATTTGTCCTGGGCCCCAACAGTTGTCAAACCATTATAAACCATTATAAAGCAATAATGTAGATTGTGCCCTAGACAAATCAAACTTAAGTTTGGAAAAATGACAAACTAAGGTAAGTTGAAATTGACAGATTTGTACATTCCTACAATGGATAGATGAGGGAGGGGCAGTTTTTTCTTCCCTATATCAGCACCATCTTTTTGGGATATAGGGATCTAATGAAGGATGCATAAAAAGGAAGAAGCAAAGACCTTCCTTCCCTTGGGAAGAATGTGCAGTGAGGCATCATGGTGGTAAGGGAAAGGAGTGTAGAGGAGGATGTCCTTTTCCCTTTTGTTCTGTCCTCCACATCCCCTAGCATGATGCTCAAAGCCACCACTTGCGCCAATGAAAAGAAGTCACAAGCAGTGGAAATTCCAAAGAAGCCATGCATTCAATTTATAACTATATATTTGTAGGATCTAAAACTGCCAAAACATACTCTGGGCAGTTTCCAGCGGTGAAATTCTGCAACCTCAAATAGTGCTAGTGCAGCTCAGCTGAAACTTTTTGCACAAAGCACATTTGCTTGCGTAACCATGCTTGCTCAAACATAACTTTAGTTGGATTCTTCTCTGGTACATAGTTCAGAACCTAGTTTCTCCTAGCACAACATTGTTTGTGATAATAGAATGTCACAGTTGGACACTGCCCTGTGTCTTTCAGGCTACAATCCTATATACCCATGCTTGGGGATAAGCAGTGGTGAACTCAATAGGGGCTTATTTCTGAATAGACATGCGTAGGATTGTGCTGTAAGTCTTGTGCAGGAGAGGGGATATGGTTAGCCAAGTGTGAAAGATGCAGACATTCTCTGTTATCAGGACACAGAATTTACAGCTCTGCTATCATCTATTAGTATGCTAAATGGTATGCTCAGTAGGGGTGTGCAAAGTGGGTCTTCTTTGCCTCGACATTTGAGCCAGATCTCTGTAGAGGTGTTTCTCTGCCCCGATTTTTGGAGCAGGTCCCTCTCTCTGCTCGGCCGGATAGTTCGATGAAAGAACTGCTCCGTTTTTGGGTAACTGGTGCATTCTGGTCAATGGGAATTAACAGAAATGCTCACAGCTCCCTCAGTTTTTAAAAGATAAACACATGAAAATAGGCACCGTGACAGCTTTTAAACAGGGCTTTATATATGCCAACTGTGGAGCAGATCCCTGCATGCAATGATTTATAGGGAATGTTTGAAGTCTGAACTCAAATGTTCTCTCAGGCACCTCTCATGCCTTGATCTGTATGGAGAGGGAGAGTGAAACTAAGCAGCGGGATAAAAGCACTTAGCACAATAATAATTAAGTAAATATCTATTAATAAAATGCCACCACAGCAGCACACAGCTTGGCTATCCTCAGAGAGGACAGGAGGCTTGCAGGAGGAGGAGGAGGCAGACACCCCTCCTCTACTGTCGGTCGGGCATTGGAATGAGTTGAATCAAGGCTACATATGACTTGGAGGAGGAGGAGGAGACCCCCCTCCTGCCCTGGAAGCCCAGCCAGCCAATAGGAGTAATAGTTTAACTGAAAACAAACAGCCTGCCTGACTCAGGTGTAGAAGCTTACTCACTCAGACTTCTATGAATCCGAGCAGAAACGTGCAACCAAATCTCGTAGATCTCTTTCACTTTGCAAACAAACACCCCCTAATCTCACTAATTGGCATTCCCTCCCCCAAACATTGCGATTGGAGAACAGAACAGAGGGAGAGCACAGTGGCAATTCCTAATTGGTTAGCCACAAATGTCAATATAATTTTATCTACCTCAGCCCATCACCCCATGTTCCTCATTGGGAGGTTTTCAATTAGACACCACACACATACAAAATGGTAGGATAATTTCGGAGATGTTAGGAGCTCCAGTTGGGCACATCTGTGCTCTGATTTATTTGATGGGTTTAGAAGTGGCCAATCTCTGCTCTGGAAGATTGAATTAGGGATGTGTATCATATCGTTAAAATGTACGATAACGATATGATAAGGTCGTTATCGTGCATGTGTTTAACGATGACGATACGATAGAAAAACCTACAATAATTATCGGAGACGATCATTTTCGGGCGATTTTATTGTTTTATTAGACTGCCATATAAATATACCTATAACTTCTGTATTTTAAAAGGTAGAGGCTTGAAACTTGGTCACAGTGCTTATGGGATATGCCTAAGTATGTGTATGAAATTTGAGATTGATCCCTCCAACCCTGAATGAACGCATGAGCTGTCATTCTGATCTGTCAGAACTGAAACAATCTTTAATAAATTCATATAAAATTGAGGGTTGGAGGGATTGATCTCAAATTTGGCACATATGTATTTTTAAAAAGCACCATTTCATTACCACCCTGATGTCTTCATGTATTGCAAACAGAGCACATAGTGGGTTGAATTTCTCCTCTGATTTCAGCTCCTCTGTTCATGCTGGCAGTGAAAGCATCTTCCACTTTCCCTTTATTATTTATTTATATATTTACATTACATTACATTTCTATACCACCCATTAACAAAATGTCCTCTGCGCAGTTTGCAGAACTGTAAAACTATAAAATCTAAAAACATAACCAGAACATAACTGCAAAATACATATTAAAATTGCATCAACAAGTCAGCATAAGACCAGCTCAAAACTTTATTCTAGGTACCTATAATATTTATCCTTGGTGCCTATAATAGTTTTTAGGTACCTATAATATTTTGCCCTCTGTTTATAAAGATTTTTCTTGTCTTGTTTTAATTTGTTAGTCATGTTGTTTGTTTATTATAATTTATATGTTTTAATTTACCTTTTAAAACAAGGAGCAGAATATTATAGGTACTTAGAACCTTAGGGGTCTGCTGGGGGGGGGTGAAGGGGACAAATAAGGAATTTCATAAATAAAAATTAATGAATCAACATTTCCAGCCTTGGTTAAGTTGAACCAGGATTTCTTTGAAGCCAAGGTTGTTAGTCTTCTTTCAGTCCAAGGGCCAAAATCATTTTAGAGAAGCTTTCAAGGGCTGCATCCCAGGAGTGGGCTATGTCAAAGGGAAAAGAGGCAGGGTCAAAATACCAAAAAATACCTACCTATTTTAGCTTAAAGCTCTTACTGGCAGTAATTGGGAGAGGCATTTCAACCTTTCAGAATGGGAAAAGAACTGCACACAAGCTGGGAAACCACCAGAGGAAAGCAAGTGAGTCTAGGGTAAAGGGGCTGTTTGGGAAACCCCAGAGGGCCAGATTTGACCAATGGGCCTAAAGTTTTGCATCCCTGTTTTAACAATTCCACCGCACCACCATCTTGCGTCTTCTTTCAGTTTGCAATCTAACCCCCCCCCCCCCCACATAATACTGAAACATTGGCAATTTGGTTATCCCTTTCATTACAAAATTGAATCTTAATAGAATTCCCTGGTACCAGCCATTTGGAAGCACACTCAGAAAATTCTGGTTTGCTTTCCCAAAATCTCCCCTGCTTTTCATGAATGTGAAACAGAATGAATAAATATTCATCCTGGACCTGTGACTTTCCATTGTTGCCCTGCTTATTTTGAGACACTGGGTACTCTTTTAACATTTTTGTGTGTGTTGGAAGTAGCTGCATTCTCATTTAGTCCTTTGAAAACAAACCATTTCATTTAGTCCTTTGAAAACAAACCATTTCAGATAATCTTAACAAATCCTCAAAGGGCCGATATGTCTTAGAGGGAAACATTGGAGCTGAAGGATGTCAAAGCGCTTACGTAGCTTTAAGTATACAATGAGCATCATGAAATGGGGGTCTGGAATGACATACAAATGCACAAGGATTGTGTCTAGCCAGTCATCACAATTCACTTGCTCATGTGAAGAGCCATGCATGGCAACCAAATCCAAGATGATAAAAAAGCAAACAGCAAACAAAAGTGGTCGAAATTCAGAGGCAAACCTTTTCCACTGAAATTCATTACTTGAGACTTGGAAAGTGCCAGGAAATGGTCTTTCTTTTCTTTCTTTCTTTCAGCCTATATACAACAGTTGATGGGGAACAGTACGCCTATATATACCAATTGCTGGGGGACATGGATGGGAGGATGCTGTTGCTGCACCATGTCCTGTTTGTGGGTCCCTGGTCGGCAGCTGGTTGGCCACTGTGTGAAAAGAGTGCTGGACGAGATGGACCCTCGGTCTGATTCAGCAGCGCTGTTCTTATATTCTTAATATTTTTATTCAGTCTTTAACTTCAAAGCACACAATCTACAACAAACACAGCAATTAGGGGTGCAATCCTATGCACATTTAGACACAAACAAGTTCTACAACTCCAAGTAGGCTGGTTGGGGCATGCTGGGAGGTATAGGGATTTTTTTGGGGGGGTCTAAATATGGATAGGATTGTGCCCTAGGTGATGCGCAGCCTTTTTCCCTATTGTTTTTTTTTGGGGGGGAGGTAAGTAAAGGTGTGTGAGTGGCTCTACATGAGTATTTCATAGGAACAGGTTTGATTTGCATGCTTCTGGGCTGAGGCCGTGCCACTTCTGTGTTCTTTGCTTTGGTTAGAACACAATTGATGCTAAATTGAATGCTTTTGTGATTTATTACACTCCTTGATAGCTCCTCCTCTCTACTTCCCATGGGCTATTTCCCTAGTTTAATAACCCTCTAAAGTAGACCATGATGCCTTCAGGATATATGGAAGATGGACATGCTTAATTAGGGTGTTATTACTCTGAGAGAAGAGGAGGGCATGTGGCATTTAAAACTGTTGGTTGCTGTTCACAGTGGCTTCTTAAAGCCAAGAGCTATCACTCAAACAGAAAGTGGGAAGGTGAGCATGAGGAATGAATGCTGAAAATAATCCAAACCATTCTCCCCACCCTTATTTTTTTAGTCCATTAACTGCCTTCATCTTTTCCATCTGATCTCATTGAATGACAGCTGCCAGTAGTCTCCTTTTATTTTTAGCAGTGATATCAGTACTATTGCATTTGCCTCACGCCCGATAACCAGTGGCATCGTTAAATAAGCAAACATATTTTAATCCCTTATAAGTGGAAAACGAATAAGCTCTTCACTTTTAACAAAGGCAGAACTATTTCCCAAAGCAAATGCTACAATAAAAATGCCAAGATCTGCTATTTGTCATATTGATTGACAGACATGCCAATTTTATTCTGCATTGAATTCTGCAAAAAATATTTATAGCACAATCCTATACATGTCTACTCAAAACGAAACCCCATTGAGTTCAACAGGACTTATTTGTAAATTGGATATATAGTATTGTTGCCTTCAGATAAGTAACATGCATATCCCCTTAAATACTTGCAAAAAAAAATGGCTAGGCTCTAGGCAAATGTAAGTGAAGTCCCATTGATCTCAATAGGAGAGGGAGAACTGCTCACTGAAATAAACTGGACTTCAAGGCACTTAAGGTTCCCCTAATTTCAAAGAGAGGGTTATGCATGTTCTTAAAATGGTCTCGTTCAAGTCAACAAGATTTCAAAGTGCTCATCTTTAGCTGGATCATGCCCAGTTCTTCCAATTAACATGGGCATATGTTAATGTTAGCTAGATGTTGCATCTCCTAGCTTGATTGACCGAAACCTATAAAGAGGATTCTTAATTAATAGCCTATGGGGATTTGTAATGGGAAGCAGTTCAAAGGGGATGGAGGACAGTTCCTACTGGAAATTTAAAGCCCAGCTCCAAATCACACTAATTGGCATGCTTGCTTGCATCCTTGGCAGGGATGCAAAAGATTTATCTGCATGAAGGAAGTGCTATCCTTCCATCCTTGGTAGAAGTTCCACCTAAAATAAAAGGGGTTGTGAAACGATGTGCAAAAACACACTTCCAGTTTTGCTTTCCATTCTCTTTCTTGAGTCCATTCCCAGAACTGTCATTCCTGCAACCCATCAGCTCTTTTAATTTTGGTCCTTGGAGGGGGAAAAATGTTCACAGATCTATAATATTCTTCCATATTAACTTTAAACGGGTTTTGGGGAAAAATGAGGATTTAATGGGCAGGGACTCAAACAGACCTATATATCAAGCCTGTATGAAAGGTTTTGGCTCTTGTACATATGAAAGTGAAGCCCTCCTGCAGTTCGCAATACAAAGGTTAGCTTAAAAAAGCTTGCTTGAAATGCATCAGTTCTGCAAAAAGATTAAACTGGAAAGCTTTGCCAAATGGGAATTCAAACTTAGGACAGATTGATATCATTTTTCCTCTGCCTTTTCTCCATACTTTTTCTAAGTTTGGCACTGCAAAATATGTCATCTCGGAAAGTTGGACATAATTTAGGGCACAATACTATGCATTAGATAGCCATGATGGCTGGGGAATGCTGGGAGTTGTAGGATGTTTTCATGGCTAAAAATGCATTGCATTGCACCTTTAGGAGTTTAACTGTTTATTATTTTGTGATTCTATTCAAGAGATTTTGAGCAACATCAGACAGAGGGAAATCACGTTTCCCTACTGTCATTTTTCTGTTCCACAATAGGGACAAAAAACTCCCTCTTTCTTCACATGGGGAAGAAAGAGGAAGCAAACAATGACCACATGGCCCCTTCAGTGAGCATTTTTATTGCGCTGCTTCTCCTGCATACAGCAAGAAATGGGGGCACATTTTGCTACAGCAAAAAAGTTGGATTTTCCAGTCTTTTTCACGACGGGAAAACAAGCAGAAGGAGTGGGAGATGTGCGGGAGGTGGACAGTGTCATGAAAAGGACCCGCAAAAATCCATGAGTGCCTAGTAATGAGTGTGCTATAAAACACTTGTCCGATGATGCTCATAGTGTTGCAACATGAGAGGAATTTTCATACCCCCACCTTCAATTTGGAATCTGACCATCAAATGCCTCTTCCTCTTTATTTTCTCCCTTTGTCTTTCAAAATAGATAGCGGATACCTTTTACATAGAATATTCCAGATAGTATTTATTTCTAATAGTTCAAGATACACCTTTTGGCATTTCTTCCAAGTTGTTGTATAATCCAGGAAACATACTGGCGTCATGTCCTGCTTATGGGTTTCTCATCAGCAGCTGGCTGACCACTGTGTGAATAGAATGCTGGACTAGATGGACCCTTGGTTTAATTCAGCATGGCTTTTCTTATGTTCTTATTTGAAGTATTTTTATCTGGCTCCTCAGCCAAAATGGCTTCCAGAACAGCTTGCATGCAGTTGGTAAAACAAGACGGTCCCTGCCCCCAGGTTTTCAATCTAAAAAGACATGACATGCAAGGAGAAAGGGAAGGGAAAGGAAGAGGGAAAAGTTAAAGCATTTTTTAAAAAACCAGGGATGGAAGTGCAAATTCCCAGCCTAATTTGGGCGGGAGAGGGCATTTGTGGGTGGGGGTGGCAAGAGTCGATGTGGAGGCTTGCGATTGGCGGCTTCCGAGTGGTGCCACCAGACGGGGCGGGGTCCGCGTGGCTTAAATAGCCAGCTAACAGACTAACCCGGTGTCTTCGTTCCAGCGTGGCTCGGCTCCACCTCACAGGCGGTTGGGTGAAGCACGAGGTGAGGTGGCGGGTGCCTTTTGGCCTTACCGGCGAAGAGGAGGAGCGAGGAACGGCGATTAACTGGCTTCCCAGGGCAGTCGGAGTCCAGTGCTTGGTGGGCAATGGAGCTCTTCTGGGCCTTTTGGCCCCAAGTTTGAGGGGAGGGCTGGCTGGCCCCTCCCCCCTGGGATAGACGCGGTCGCGCTTCTCCCAGGTTTTTTTTTTTATCATTTCGACTATGGGCTGTAGTTTTTCCCTCTGCAGGTGGACCAGCGGGTTTCTCTGGGTTTTGCATCATTTAGACTACGGGCTGCAGCTTTTTCCCTCTGCAGGTGGACTAGCCGGTTTCTCTGGGGGGTAGGCGCCGGGGCGCCTCTGGCATGGCGTTACTTTTGTGTTGGCAGCGCAAGGGCTTTGCAGCTGTAGCCTTGAGGTTTCTTGGGGGGTAGGCGCTGCGCACTTCTCACGCGGGGCTCTTTTCACTTCTGCCACCAGCTGCAGCCTCCATTTTTTACTTTAGTGCGGGAGCTGGATGGCCCCTCTGGGTGATTGGCGCCAACACGCTTCTTGCGAGGTGCGCTTTCAGTGTCTCCTGACACTGAGGCTTTGTGGACGAGGAGCCTAGAGAGCGGCCGGTGTTGCTCACCTAGCTTTTGGGTCTCGTGGTGGGCAGCGGAGGCCCAAAGGGTTTTCTGCAGGCATCTTCACGCCGGCTGCTGGGCCTTTGGAGCGGACCCTGCAGGGGGACATGGCTGCATACCCACCAAAGGGGATAGTTTCTTCAGGGCCACTTGTCCGAGGGTGCAGCTTTTTGCAGCATCCTTGCCTTCTGGGCCTGAGGATTTCTTTAGGTAGGTAGCTGGTGGTGGCATTGCCTGCTACGCTAGGCGTTCATTGGCCTGGTTGTTGGTGGACTTTAGGCACTTGATTTTATTATCGCTAAGTGCAATTGGGTGCACTTGGGTCCCTTCTCCCTAGTGGTTAGAGTGTAGGACTGGGATAGGAGTCCTGCTTTATTGTATTGTATTAACTCAGGATGCCACCAAAAAAGGGCTTAGGGGGTAAGAAGGGGAAAGGTAAAGCCACATGACCACCTGCAAAACGGGTTGGCGCTCGGATTGATTCCTCCTCTGATGAAGAGGTTAACCCCGACATGGCTGTAATTTTAGCAAGATTGCAATCATTAGAGGATGAGAGGGGCATTCCCTCCAGCGGGCCTCACTTGCCTCAGAGGGTTTTAACGGGTTCTGGGAAGCGCCAGACCAGGAAGCAAAAATTAGACAGTTTACTGTCATCCGTTTCTACTAGATTGGATGCTATAGAAGCTTCTTCCAGCCAGTCTGCTGAGCAGCAGGATCAACCATCTGGTGAACTATGGGCTCCACAAGTCTTGTCAGGTCAGCAAGCACGACCTTCAGTGCTTCCTTCATTGGCAGTTCCGAGTCATCCATCCCAAGGGCAAGGTGAGCAGTTGGCTAGCACCACACTTCCTCTAGGGCAACCTATGAGTGCTTTCCTGCCTTGGGGATGGTACCCATGGATCCCCGGGATGACATTGTCAACTTCACACATGGGCAGTTTGTTACCGGCTACAGCACAAGCGACTGCTACATTGCCTAATTTATCAGGGGAAGGTGGAGCAATACTGGGTGGCAATGCCATGGGTCGTACAGATTCAGTCTGCCAGGGAGTGTTAGATTTACCTAGCAACATTTCTGTTAGTGCCACCGCTGGGGCATCGGTTGTCCCATCGGGACCATCTATGCATATACAACCTAGGCCATCACCTGAGGTAGCTGGTACGCCAGTGGTGGAACCATCAGCTTCGCAAGTGTCAGCTGCTATAGCGGCGTGCGCTGAGGTTTGGCAGGGTCCTGCTGGTTCCTCTGCAACATCCAATCTCACGCCTAGGGACCCATTGGCAGGAGTAGAAAGAGGTGCAATTCCCACAGGGAGCACGGCTGCCCCTTTGGGCTATCATCTTCTGCCTGCTAACAGGGAAAAGATACTGAAAGGCGATTTTATAGATGTATTCTCGTTATTGTTCAGGGAACCAGAGAATGTAGATAAGGATAGAGCCGCTGAGAGGGAAGCGGAGAAGCTCAGGAAAAAAATGGGTTGCCAGAACCTGGGCGAATTGGCTGCCGGGTTTCTTAATTTATATGGGCGTGGTTCAACAATGTTTTCCCTCCAAAGGTTATATCCTAACAAAATACCTTGATATGTTTTATCAGGCGTATAGGGAGTATGAGGGTGGGGCCTGGTTGGCCTACGATGAGTCATTCCGTAGAAGGGCTGCGTTTGATCACACCTTACAGTGGGATGCCAAAGACCATGACCTCTGGCTGCAGTTTATGACTCCAGCCAAACCAGGTCTTGGTGATCGGGTGGACAGCGGTCACCTATTAGAAAAGCCACAACCCACCACCACTTTCAGTGGGTCGGCGGGGTGGGGGGTTCAACCCTGCCTGCCCTGTTGGGAATTTAGCTCATGTGGCTTCTGTACTCGATCACCCTGTAGATACAGGCACGAGTGCCTTGTCTGCGGAGGTCTTCACCCCACTCCTAGCTGTCCATCAAACAGAAGGGGAAGAGGCAATTTCAGAGGTGGATCCAATTTTAAGAAACCAGGGGGATCAGGCGGACAACAGCCAGCTCCCAAAGGGTCCCAGCCCAGTCAAAATTGAGCCCCTTAGGCAACTCTTGGCGCGATACCCCGTTCAGGAAGACGCAGTGTATTTGGATGCTGGTTTCACTAGTGGTTTCCCTATTCCTTATCAGGGTCTGAGGTTTGCGTCAATTGTAAAAAAAATCACAAATCCATATCTTCAATGGAATCTATGGTGCGGGAAAAAATTGATAAAGAGGTTAGCTCCGGGAGGGTATTGGGCCCCTTCGTGAAACCTCCTATTCCCAATTTGCGGGTGTCTCCTTTAGGCATAGTACCTAAAAAGGCTCCAGGGGATTACAGGTTAATTCATAACCTGTCCTTCCCTAAGGGAGCATCAGTGAATGATTCTATCCCTGAGCATCTGTGCTAAGTTAGATATGCCTCATTCGATTCTGCAGTAGCCTTGGTGTGTAAGAATGGAGTAGGTGCTTTGATGGGCAAATACGACATAAAATCTGCATTTCGCATTTTGCCCATTAAGCCCAGTGACTTCAATTTGTTAGGTTTTTGTTTTCAGGGGCAATTTTACATTGATAGAGCAATGCCCATGGGATGCTCTATTTCATGTGCAATGTTCGAGAAGTTCAGTTCCTTTTTGGAATGGGCTTTACGGAACAGGACCGGAATTGATGATGTAACTCACTATTTGGATAATTTTTTACTCATTGGTCCTTCGGGCTCTGATCAATGCCACTTCCTGATGCAACAGTTTCAGGCGTTGGCCAATGATTTAGGGGTCCCGCTTGCACACAAAAAGACAGAAGGCCCCATTACTACCCTTAGATATCTGGGAATCGAGTTGGAATCCGTTGCGCATTGCTGCAGATTGCCACTGGATAAGTTACAGACACTTCTCAATAAGCTCCGGGTTTTGATTGATTCACATAAAGCAACACTGCATCAGTTACAAGAGATCGTAGGGCATTTAAATTTTGCTTGTTATGTCATTGCACTGGGGTGAGCTTTTCTCCGGCGTTTGTGCATCGCCGAGCAGGGCCTTCGTTTGCCTCATCATCGGGTTCGTGTTTTGAGCCAGATGCAACAGGACCTGAACATGTGGGTGACCTTTTTGCATGACTATAATGGTGTGTCTTTTTGGCGACACAATCTGCTTCTCGAGGCAGAAATGCAGGTCCATTCTGACGCTTCCGGTGCACTTGGTTTTGGGGTTATATGGTGTGATCGCTGGTGTTCTGAGAGGTGGCCGCTGGAATGGTTGCATAATAGTACCTGCAGAGATTTGACCTTTCTGGATTTTTTCCCAATCTTTGTAGTGACTCACATTTGGGTGGCCGAAATGGCAAATTCAGTAGTCCATTTTTGGTGTGACAACCAAGCCACCGTTCACGTGATTAATACGCTGTCCTCTCGCAGCCCCAGGGTAATGGCGCTTGTTAGGGCATTTACTTTACACTGTTTAACCCACAACATTTGGTTTAGGGCATGGCATGTGCCTGGAATCAAGAACGATATTGCTGACGCTTTATCGCATCATCAGGTTCGGAGGTTCTGAGAACTGGCTGCTTGGGCTCGGCCTCTGCCGGAAGCGATGCCAGCTACGCTCTGGGAAATTGGAGGGTCGAAATAGAGCAGGCCATGTGGCAGTCCATGGCGCCTAGCACCAGGACAGCCTATAACAAAACAGGTAGGCAGTTTCAGGATTTTCGGACCACTTTTAATTTGCAGGAACAGTGGCCAATTCCAGTTGAACATATATTGCAATTCTGCGTGGTGCTGCACAAAAAAGGGTTAGCTGCTCGTACGATAGGAGGTAAACTAGCCACTTTGTCATTTTTGGCAAAAATCCGTGGTGTTGCGGATTCCACCATAGGTGAGAGAGTTAAGCGTACCGTCAAAGGCTGAGCTAGAATGTTACCGAGAGCACCGGATGCTAGGCTTCCCCTATCTCCCGACATTCTAATAGGTTTAAGCACGTCTTGGTCTGGGTTATGTTTTTCCTTTTATGAGGCTCTTCTTTTTCATGCTGCTGCCTTGACGGCATTCTTTGGAGCCTTTAGGATTTCGGAACTACTGTCAGCATCTAAAAATGATAGGACTGGCAGAGCTCTACAGTTTAAGGATTTAAGTTTCTCAGACGTAGGGGCTACCATTAGGTTATGGCAGTCTAAAACGGATCAAAGAGGTAAAGGGGTTGATATTGCCATTTTTCCCGCACCATTGGAGGAACTATGTCCAGTCCACGCTTTGCAGACATTTATCGCGTTAAGGGGCAATGAAACAGGAATTTTATTTCGCCATTTGGACGGGTCACCATTAACCAAATATCAGTTCTGGTCGGTGACGAAACAAGCATTGAGGCAGTTGGGTGTCCCGGCAGATCAGTTCGGGACGCATTCATTTCGAAATGGTGCCGCATCCACTGCTGCCAGCGCTGGTTTTTCTCCCATGCAGATTCAAGCTTAGGGAGATGGTGGACGTCCACGTTTAAGACGTACATTAGGAAATTGCCATCGAAGTAGCCAGTTTGTTCTTGTTCTGACATTCCCATGTTTGATTGTAGATTCCTGGAGAAGGCAGACCCCAGTGAGCGTGATCATCTGTGGACACAGTATGGTCTTTTGGGCCAGCTGGCGGGCGTCTTGCTCTAGCTTCGGATCTCAGCTGGGTCTGAGTCACTGCGCTTCCATTCTTTGGCTGGGCAGATGCGGCATGCGGTGGGAGCGTCTTCTTCCCACTTTATTCCATCAGCGTGCGAGTCATTCCCCCCCACAAATCTTGATTGTCCATCTGGGGGGAAATGACTTGGGCTTGCTTAAGGGTAAGGCCCTGATTTTGCAAGCTATTGCCAATTTCAGAATCATTCGGCAGCGGTGGCCCGGCGTGCTCATTATGTGGTCTTGCTTGCTGCCCAGGCTTGCCTGGAGAGAGGGTAGTGACCCTCTGGCATTGGAGCATGCTCAAAGAAAAGTTAACTCAGAAATATTCAAGGAGCTATCCAAATATGGGGATGTCAGTATACAACATCCTGACATTGTGCGTTCTAGGAGGGAGCTGTACCGACCAGATGGTGTTCATTTGTCGGATTGTGGTAATGATTTATTCCTGACAGATCTGCAGAAGGGTTTGAGGGAAGTGATAGAGGCCAGATGGGGGGGGGCATGACTAATCAAGTAGCTTGTCAGTCCCCGTGGCTGTAGGTGCGGGCATCCTTAGGGGCGTTTTCAATTGGTGAACATTCTCAGGCACCGTTGAGGTGATGGGTAATACCTGAGACCTACATCTGGGAGTCTTGTGGCACCAGATCATTGGGATAAGGTTTACCTTTGAGGCCAACTCTACTCACCCACTCGGAGCCTTGCGGCACGGGAGTGGTGACAACGGAAGGCCTCCCAATCCCATATGGGGGAAGACCTCGGGGTGGCGAAGGATTGCTGCCACCTTGAGGATGGAGAATGATTCGCCCGATCCTAAGATTTGGCCTGAGGAGGCCAATAATGGGGATGCCCACTTAGGTTTACCCTTCGCAGATCTTGAAATAAAAGTGGCCCATTTTTAAACCCAATTTTATTGTCTCAACTCTTTATTTACACCCTACACTTTGCAATTGTCCCACTTCCGCTTTCACCTTCCTCTGTACAGGCACAAAACCTAGATCAGTAAAAGAGGGAAATGGTAAGTTGGAGTGAAGCTTTTGGAGCATGGTTTCATGAATAATAATAAAACATTTAAAAATCTAACAAGAGCTATATAACATTCAAAGTTTATACACATCCTATCAGTATGATTCCGGAACGTATGCTTCATATTTAATGTGTGGCTGAATAGATTAGCACATCCCTGATTATAAGCATTTGTAATTTACATTGGGTGCATTATAATGAGTTTGTATAGCATCCCAAGTAAGACTACGCTGAACGCAATAGCCTAATGCAATCAGCTGCTTCTTATTGTGGAGTAGTGTGATGTTGCAGTGATTAAGTGTGCACTCTAACATGAGTAATTTGAAGATGGCAACTCGGTCCTCAGTCTTTAAGGTCTGTGCATATTACAGTAAAAGCAATCAATTTCCCAATTGTCTACAATTTGTTTACGAATAAGTGCATCTGAAAGCAGTAAGTACATGGTGACCAGAAATAGAGACTAGTTTTTCAAAGTGTTGAGAATGGTGTCATTGCCTAAAGTGTACATCTCCAAACCACTATTATCTCTTTTCATGGCTTTTGTTGTTTTTTGTCACTTTCAAAAACCTGCAAAGTCTGTTTAACAAGAGACAAAATTTGAACACAATAAATGAGCATTTCCACTCTGGGCAACAACGCCCCTATCATACCACTTCTAACTCTCTTAAAAACTATTGTCTGCATCCAGTCTCTGCTCATGTGATAAACCATTTATTTATTTATTTATTTATTTATTTATTTATATGCTGCCCAATAGCCAAGGCTCTCTGGGTAGTTCACACCCCAATGTATACAATTACTAGTTGTGCTGAATTGGGTTCTGGTTCTGTCAGGTCCAAGTCATCAATCAGGTTCCAAAGCCGTGGATTCTTTCATGGCCAGGAACGTATCTGTTGAAGTTTTACTGGCAGCTCTCCTCTGGTTATTATCCCACAAATGCTAGTTGTGTACATTGGGGTGGACTGAGTTTAGCCTTGTATGATCTAGTTTTTTGTTTTTCATTCTAGAATCCCTACGGTCCACAGATGTGTGTCTAATTTATAACGTATGAATAATACCTTCCTGGGATCTCAGCAGTTAAGACATAAGTAGGGATTTTTCTGCAACTGAAAATTAGGCAGTTTGTCAGTAGAATCTTTAATATTTACAATATCTATATGTAGACTATCTAATGAACTTTTGTATTTATGTTATTCAAACTGAGATTGGTTACAAGCACTTTAGTCTGCATGACTAAAGCATCTAAACACCACCATTTCTGCCCATATTCTGATGTTGGTGGGTTTAACCCTCTAGGTTCTGAAGGAAATGTAAACATCAATTTTGCAATGCTCATGCTCACTAAATGAAGGTACAACCTTTTAGTTACTCTGCTCTAAATCAATCAGTGTCAACGGTGGGTTTTAAAATCCAACATTTTGAGTTAACACATAAAGAGATCCCACCTTTGAATATACAAGAAAAGGTTAATGTTCCATGTGTTTCAACACAACTTGGGAGGTATTTGCATTTGGGGCACTAATTAAGGATGAAATCGGTACATAGCATATTAAGTTAAATTAAACCAAACTAAACAAAAAGCCACCACTTTCCATCCATTTGGTATAGCCTATTGAAACAGAAACACTATTCTGTTTATCCTGTTTGCTTGATCCTTCACATGCACTCCCTATTAGGGCTGTGCACGGATCTGGATCCCGAATCTGAAGCAGATTGGGGTGATCTGGACCTCCTGGATCTGGATCTGAACTGGATCGGGGGACGTCCAGATCGTTCCGGACCAGATTGGATAATTCTGGATCAATCTGGAGATCCAGGGCCCATTGCTATTTCAGGTCCCCGGTTCTCAGTAGAGCGGAAGCAGCGGTGGTCAGCAGATGGCAGCGGCGGATGGCGGCGGTGACGAGGAGGCAGCAAGTAAGCAGGGAGAGTGGGGGGAGTGGGAAAAGGAGGGTCTCCAGATCTTGATCCGGAGACTCGGATCTGGATCTGGACCGGACCAGATCAGGGGGCTGTGCACAGCCCTACTCCTTATGCACAAACACAATGGATTGCTATTTTGCATGCTGTCTGAGCAAGCAAATGTGAAATATTTATGGACATTCATTAAAGTGTTCACTCCATCTCCACTGCCTCTGCCCTCACCTCTTTCCCCTGACCATCCTCAGGTCCACAAACCTTACCTGGACATGAGAAGGGGAAGCAACAGTGTGGATGCTTGGAATGGGAAGTGACTGGGGCTATTCATCCAAGCATTCATCATGGGAAAATGGTGCTCTTTGTATCCATTTCTGCCAGGAAGCAGCAGTGGATACTTGAGAGTTGGGCCAAGCAAGCCCCAACTCAAAGCCTCTTTGTGCAGGCTTCAAACAGGTTCTTGCTTGGCCCATCCCTACACCTGAGAAACTGAATAGCGGTGTTCACTTTTTGAGAGTGCCCCTATTCAGTTCCTTGCAACACCCATAGTACAGCCTAACTAAATCTAAGCAAATCTGAGTGCATCATCTTTGCCATGAGAAAACAAGAGCTGTACTGGTGACTCTGCATCACAGACTGGTTTGACTGGAATTCTGATCCTAAGGTTCAGTAGATCAAAACAGGTAGAATGAGCTTAATTCTTCGAAGTCTGTATTTCAATTCTTTTTTTCAATTCAAAGAAGTAAACCAGGAACTTCTCATGCAACTGGTAGTTTCGCTTGATGGCTTTTGCAGTCGTTGGATTAGAAAAAGCCAGTGTAAACCAGGGGTGTGCAGAAGGTAGACTGAGATGTACTGGCAGATCTCTAGGTGATCTGTAGTAAATTGGCAAGGGTTTCTGACTTCTAATTGTTTAACAATAGCAACAACTAAGAAGCTCATGATTGCTTTCTAAAATAGGCTTTTAATTGATTTTTATTTGCATCCAAAATAATAACAAATGAACAAACAAACAGAAAGGGAGAACCACAAAAGAAGAAAGAAACAAAATAATAATAATATCAGGAAGTCTTTTCTAACTAAGGAAGCTTAGGACAGAGAGCCAAGAGTGTACTTTTGTGTACGCTCACTTTCCATACTGCAAACTAATCTTGCATTGGGCATGTGCTCAGATGCACCCTGTTCCTTCAGTGAAAGTCTATGTCTGTGCCCTTTACGTAGGAATGTGAACCTCCAGCCTGTGGGATGAATATGGCCCACCAAGCTACCCAATCTGGCTTTCAAGACTTCACACAGGGGCAGCATCTTCACTACTACTTTAGAACAGTTTAAAACGGTTTATAACAATAGTGACCACTGTTGGGGCCCAGGACATGCTCCATATACAGTTTTCAAAACTCTTTCAAAGTGTCATATCCTACTTGGTGTAGATTGGTCCAGGGCTCCTTCCTAAAGCCCTATCCCCTCTGGGAGGGACTGTGCCTTTGAGGAACATCCAGTTGGGGAAGGCTAGGGAATAACGTCTCAAGGAGCTGGCCAAGTCCTAAGGCAGTTTCTCTCCCCATTCCCGTTCTCTGGTCAACAAAGAGGAGGAAGGAGTAAAGCTCTCTCTGTGCAGAGAGAAGTATGAAACCACCCTTTCATGCCTCTCTTTGCACAGAGAAAGGGAGCAGATGACCTCAAGGGGAGGAACTTCATCAGTGAAGCCTTGAGGCAAAGACCCATCTCTGACTTCATCTAGTCCCTGGTTCCAGGAGGCAATCTGGGCAGCAGGACCAATCCAGTTTCCCAACAAATCAGTCTGTATCCAATTCATGTCAGTTTCAGATACAGTCATAAGTCCAATTTGTCCAATGTCTGATTCATTTTTGCATGCATTTGTACACCACTTTGTCTAATGTACCCATATTTGTATGCAACTTTCCCTAATATATGCATTTTTGGACTACAATTTTGAGTCAAAAAATGATGGGCAGTATTCAGGTGCTGTTCCCCTGCTCATTAGGTTCTGCAAATGAGAGCCACTGGTTGAACAATGAAGATTTAATGCTTCCGTGAGCAACCGGAAACAAGTGGAAGTGTTCATTTATGGAATGGGGCAAGTCAGTGGAGCTTGCACAAGGGAGCTTGGCCAAACTTGCCCCAATACAGAAATGAGCATTTCCATTCATTTCAGGGCTTCTTTTAAGAAGTAAGAAATCTCCACTGTGCAAACAGAGAGTCCCACTTGTGCAAAGGAAGTAGTGGGAGGGGCCGCTTGTGCAACAGAATTTCCATCAGGGGCTGCTTGTACAATGCCCCTGTTGGATACTGCCACATATTGCAAAATTCAGAGCAGTGAGGGATTCAAAGAATACCTGTGTAGCAATCTGCCTGTTAGTCCAGGAAGTATTAATTGGATTGATTTGCTTAAAAATGTGGACCAAACAAAATTCTCCAACATCCCTAGTGCCCTTTAAACCACTACTTGACACATGGCTCTAGTTGGTGAATTTGAGGTTGCAGTAAAAATATAGTCAAACCTGGAAGCTTGACACTTGAAGCCTGCCCTTCTCTGGTGCAAACTGCTGCAACATGATGGGGCTCTAGGGGGTTTATGATTTTGCTCTTCTCATGTTGCCAATATTGCAGTAAGAAAATATTTACTGTATAAATCAGTATGGAAAATCAGATGTACTTGGCATTTCAGTAAGTACTTCAGACATTTCCCAGGTTGATTGACAAGCTTTCACAGTGAGTACTTTCTTACTTCCACTCCTTGCAGCATCTGACTGCACATTTCCTATAGAAAATTAACTCATACAGCAGATAATTTCATCCACCTTTTACTGAATTTGGCCTTGTCTAATTTTCAGCTCCAGCAGCACAGCTTCTGAGAGCGATACTGTTAATTGCTCAGAATGAATTAATGAGCATTAGAACTTTCAACCACCGGTAAACGTTTCTGGCAATTAAAATGTGGTAGGTTCTGTGATTTGATTTCACTTCAGCATATGCTTGAAAACTTGTCTTTTTTTTTTTTAAAGAGAGTTTGCATACTTGCCTACTGCAATTCTGCAGCCTCACTTGATTTCCATTGGGTCAGATGCCATAATTTCACACTTTTGAGGCGCTAATCATGCGATTGACAGGCAGTTTGTGGATGAAGATAAATACAGAAATCTGCCCTAAATTACAGAGGTCTCAAGATGATGTACCCATATGAAATATTATGAGCAAACAGACAATTAAGGGAAGCCAAACATATTTGGGGGAGAGAAAAGAGAAACTACTGAAACTAATGTGTCAGGACGCAGAAGTTCTGCTTTGATGCAATGTGCTGATATTGAATGGTGAAAGAATATCACTCATTGTAAATTAGCCTCATTGGTGATTATTTACAGTGCAATTCTATCCGCGTCTACTCAGAAGTAAGTCCTAATCAGTGGTGTAGTGAAGCAGGAACATGTATGTTTTTCATAGCAAGAGTAATGCAAACATCCAGTGGAGCTGTATTGTCAGGTTGGGGAGTTGGAGAACATGTTGTGTATCATAGAGATGGGCAAGCAAGCAGTGTTTGAGTTGACCAAGATTCTGTAAACATCATTTCGCCACTCATCTCATGCCCGATTCCCGTTTGCATTTCCTGCTCACTCTGCCCAAATGGAAAATGTGCGCAAATAGAGCAGAGATCAAACGGGAGGTCTGTGCAAGTTTCCCCAAATTGGCACACCCCTCTCCTCATTTGCACAATTTCCCAACATAGGATAAAATGGGGCTGATTCAGGCTACTGAGTAAATTTGCACAAATTAAGAAATTTGTGCAAATTGGACTGGGGCATCGGGAACAAGGTGAACTCTAATGCATGTTTGACAATTTAAGAATATTTTCAGTGGACACATGCTATCCAAGGAGCTGAAGCTATTTGGGGGATTGCGTTCAGCACCTTGAACAGCTCCTTTAGAATTCTAGCTAGTTCTGACTAGCTCAAATAGTGCTAGGGGAACTCTGCTGAAACTTCCCATTCTGCAAGAGCTTGGACATTAGTCTTGCACAACTGGTGGTATAGAAATGCAGTAAATAAATAAAGCATTTGCACAGCTGCTTGCACAACTATGCTTGCTCAAACATAACTTGGGTTCTCCTCTTGGGTATAGTTCAGGACCAAGTTTCCACTAGCACAATTTGCGCTAGAGGAATGACACAGCTGGATACTGTCCAAAGCATGGGAAAATATTTCTGGGATGAATTTTGCAAACCACAAAACATGATGATGATGATAATTCCCAGAGAAAGTGAGCTCCGATCTTCAGAGTTGAATTGAAGCAGATGCACGTGTTAATATGTCAATGGGAGCTCTTTAATTTGTTTAATAATTCTTATTTATTTATTTATTTATTTATTGCATTTTTATACTGCCCCATAGCCGAAGCTCTCTGGGCGGTTCACAAAAATTAATTCTTATCTCGTTCATCTGGGGAAATGACACCTATGTTGTTGAAGTACTTACATGGTAGAGGCATGGATAAAATTCGGAATGCATATATTAAGAGGAGATGACAACTGAAAATAGAAGTTAAGCCACAAGATTTTGATGAAGTGGTTATTCACAGGCCATAGAAATTATTCAGAGTTAGCTGTGTTGCTAAGGGTTACAGCAGGGAGACCAGATCTGTTTTGAGATTCAAAACAAGGTTTTGATAGTCATTGTCGGTGCTGTCCTTCTGAGGATAGAACTACATATTATTATATATTATCAGTGTCCTGATATCATGGATGGCTTGCTCTTGCCATCTGATGCCCAAATAAACTCTTATTATGGAGGGTGAGGAGGAGAGCATTACATATGCAGTCACCATCTATCTATCTATCTATCTATCTATCTATCTATCTATCTATCTATCTATCTATCTATCTATCTATCTATCTATCTATCTATCTATCTATCTATCTATCTATCTATCAATGCTGCACCTTCAGATCCACCCTCAAATGAACAATGGCAGCTTTGGCTTAGTGGAAACTGTGTCTGCACGCACAAGCCAGGGCATCTGATGTTCAACAATCCAGTCTACCCACATAAGTTTCCATCTTTCCCCCAAAGTTGTTCCTGGAGGTTGAGGGGGCCCCTGGAACACAATGGATATGGTGCAGAGGGCTGTAATGACTAGGGAGGTCAACAAAAATCAAAGCACCTGACTTGTGGAAGCGGTAGCACGTTTCCACTAAGGCTGCCAATCTGGTGTCCTGCATATGTTTTGGACTTCAATGCCCATCAGCCCCAACCAGCATGGCCAATGTCAGGAATCCTGGGAGTTGTAGTTCAAAACATCTGGAGGGCACCAGTTTGGGGAAAGGTTGCACTACGGGAAAGCCACCATTGGGTGCACTCCAATACGTTTCGTACTGCGGGTGGCAATACAAAAGACATTATAAAACTCTTGAATGTGTATTGCTTAATTTCTGTCACAGTACTCTTGAGGCAGGTAAGAATTTTGAATATACCTGTAATTAAAATATAAACAATAGCAAAATTATTATCACTTATCACTAACATAGCGTGGCATGCTGGGCAAAATTACACCCATGAACAATACTCACTTTCCAAACTTGTTGAAGAGTTGATTGAGTAAAACGCTCCTGGACGTCACTGCCTGAAGAGTTTATTAAGCCATCATAATACTTTATTTGAAAGGGGAAGCTGAACCATATTTTGGAATCATCTTGGAAAACAAATGAACAGTAAATTTAGTGCTGGATTGAACAGGACGTTGGGCCAGTGTTGAGCTCAAAGTTTCCCTCAGCCATGAATCTCAGAGGTGACAATGGGCCAGTTCCATTTTTCAACTTAACCTACTTTGCTGCACTGCTGTGAGGGGGGAAAATGGATGGATCAATACATGTGTAGTAGCCTGAGCACCTTGGAGCCAACTTCGCAGAACTTCTGTGCACACAACAACACTTTGTCATTCTCTATCCCCCTCCCCTGCAGCCTCCTATGCACTCCCAATCTACTCATAGGAAGTGAAATCCGGGATAACTCATATGTTGTCTTCTTCTTCTTCTTCTTCTTCTTCTTCTTCTTCTTCTTCTTCTTCTTCTTCTTCTAGTGTATGAGCCTCCCTATAGCTGAAGCTCTTGGAGCAGCATCTATAGTAAAAGCATATACAATAAAAGCAGTGGAACCAGGATTTAAGACAACATTTTCTTATTGGTTTCGCTGGAATTACTATTGTACCCAAAGGATAACACAACTGATTCATGTATTATTTAAAATGAAAGACAAGGCACAAAAAGGCAGGCTGGCATTATGGATAATATGAGGGAGGCACTCACCTTTCATACCAATGCTACGACTGGTGGTTACGTTTCATCCCTTCCATTTATTAAACTCATAGTAGCTATGAAAGAAATTAGAAAACGATTGTTGGGGCCTGTTAGAGTGGTTAATTTCTCTGTTCACACAGAGTTGTACTTCTAACACATTTTTTTAGCTCTTTGAAGCTGTCTTCAACTACATGGCTTTAATAAGGACAATTATGATTTAGGCTTTTGTGGATATGAAGTGTATTAAAGAAGATGGGGGAGGGAAAGGTTTTGGGGCTGAAGGGAAAAGTTTGGCTAAATTAAGTTCTGAATCACCCTTTTACTGCATCGAACTGCTGTAACTGATTATGAGTATAAAGTTTACAACTAGTGGACGTATAAGAAGAATGTAGAAAAATGTGTCAATTTATCTTCCATTTTAAAAGCACTGAAATGTTAATAGCTTGTTGAGAAAGTCAGATGGTGTTATTCCAAGTGCCTGCCCATTCCTTAATAACATTGGGCCTGTTCAGACGACACATTGAACTCTGTGGTTAGTGAAACTGAGGCTCTCTGGGGTTAGCATTAACCACAAGCCATGCAGTCGCACACAACACGGTTGGAGCAGCTCACCCTGCTGCAGACAGTCCAACTGTGGTTAGTGAGTGAGCAGGGTTTAGCAAAACACATCATACAGGACACCTGAAACCCTGCTGCTTAACCAGCAAGGTTTAAAGTGTCTTCTGAACAGGCCCATTATTAATAATGCACAAAATAAACCAATTATAATACAAAAATATACTTTAAAAAACCAAAACAAAATATTTCTTTAAAAAATACCCCCAAAGAGTTCACCCCCTCTTTTTGGGGTTGGTAATTCTAATTCTAAAATATTTCTGTGTGATGAGCCCCCCCCCCCCCGCCCCGCCCATACATCTCTCCATGCATGCAGGGCACCAGGGAGAGGACAGAGAAGAGTGTGCTCTTGAAAATTAAAACACAATATCAAGAAACTCATTTTCTCATTCAGTGGCTGGTTTCGCATGACACATTAGGCAATGGGGGGGGGGGAAGCAACCATCAGTTGTGTTGCTTATCGTGTCGTGTGGAGGGTTACACACCACGCACACACAACTGACGGTATGCTATTCTGCCCAATTAAGCAATGGAGAGAAACAACAAGCTTGCAAGTTGTTTAGCCCAAAGCCCGTTGTTTAAGATCCCATCTACAAGGATTCGCTTTTGCGCCTGGTTAGCCAATTATGCGCATAATCGCAGAAGCGCATTTATGCCTAATCCCTCTGCACGAGAGGCGGCGAGAGGCGGCGAAGCGCATTAATGGATGTCCAAAATGCGGTTTAGAAGTAGTTAATGCGCATAAGCGCATATTCACACAGTCAAAATGCGCTTTAACGGACGGAGCAAAATAAAACTCACTATTTAACGCACGTTCAACAATGCGCATAATCGGAGAGATAACGCGCCTCTACGCCCCATTTGCGCTCCGCTGGTGTGGAGGTAAATTTTTTAATGAGACTTCAAAGAGCATTAAACCTCTCGTGAAGAGGCACCCTAAGTGTCATCCGAAACCAACCCCCCTCTCTCCATGCACTATTCCGTTTGGGCATAGAGTTCTGCCAGCCAGAGCAGTTGAAAAACTCTGGCTGCTCTGATACAGCAGGCAGAACAGACTGAGGGAGGGGGGAGATGCAGCAACCAAGACGGACGCCAGAACTTTCAGCCGCTCAACGGATGGGGTAACAGTGTGTTGTGTGTGGAGCACAGCCTTCCTAACGCACAATCAGTACACTATTTCCCCCTCTGTTGCCTAATGTGTCAGGCGAAACCAGCCAGTAAGTTTCTATTTTGCCAGACTAAAGCAGCATGTAGTGAGGCACCACCTGCACCTGAGTTACCTAGAGAGCTCTCAAACCTCAAGGTGAGACCAAAACTCAGTTAATTGGAGTGAGTGATCTCAGCTGCATTCCTAAGGAAACTTTCACCCCACCCCCTTAGGGAATATGGTTCCAAACAGCCTGTGATTGGCTAATCAGGATCTTCTTGGAGTTGTCAGAGACTTGAGTTTAAAAGGAAGTGGGCTACAGCTGCCCTTATTTTTTTGCCTTTGTTTTGCCTTCCTGTTGGACTCCACATATGTCTATTTGGTCCTGACCTATTTGAGGACCTGTTCTTAGTGTGTGTAGGCAGGTTTAGGTAAGCTTGTTGTTTTTACCTGGAAACATTTTTTTCCAAATGTACTTTGGCTTTTGTATGCCTAGTTATTACCCTTTCCCCTGTTCCTTTTGTAAATAAACTTAACACCTGTTTCAAGAGTTGTTTGTGCTTCCTTCCAAGTCTCTGGATTGATGCTAAATCCAGAACCTTCTGCTTTGCTAATCGCTACTGTTTAAAGTTTCAGGCTTGAGGCTTAGAAGTAGGGTGTGTCCATTTGAACCCCTCTTTCTTAAGCCCCAAGCGTGTCCTGTCAGGTTTAAGAGTCCTCTGGCTCAAGATGATGTGGATGTAAGGGGTGGTGGCAGCCCACTTACTGCTGGGAGACAGAGAAACCCCTTTCCTCACTTCACAGTTCTATTAGATGTGTAACATTCAGGACAATTCTCCTAACAATAACTGAGAAGTACAGTAGGGGTGAGCAGAAACTAGATATTCTATTCATCCTTTTGGCCCGCTTTTGGCTATTTGGATTGCAGAATGGCCTAACCAAAACCCTCTTCCCATACTACACAGGCCACTTGGTGGCTCCTCAAAGTGTTAAGTCATGTGTACAGCTTTTTACATGTGTTATGTTTGGGTGAGTATGAGGTGTCCTTGTAGACTATAGACAGTATCCAATGCATCTGTACTGCTAACATAAATTAAGTTGCACACGCATAAAAGACCTCTCATGCAATGCTGGGAAACTGCAGCCTTATGGGAGCCACTTGTTCAAGATATGATCCTACATGGCTGTGGATCACAACCATCCCGCACAATGTAGTCCATGTACACAGGATGCTGCCCGATGCCATGATTCCTGCATTCAGAGAGTGAACGGCAAGTAAACATCATGGACTCAATGCAGTGCACGTTTTTGTAATTACTTATTTCTTTCCGCTGAGTTGATCTCTATATTGGTAAATTGAGAGCTGATTTCAGTTATGTTCCCTGCAGGAAATTTTGTGAACATGAGGGAATTGCTCACCTGAGCAGTGCAGTATTGAACCATCAAACTCACTCAACACCAGAACTCCTCTTCCATGTACTAGAGAATTGCAAATTTAAAATCTCAGTATATCCGACTTAGATATGAGACCAGCTGTCCCCAGCCTGGTCCTCTCCAGACGTGTTGGACTACAACTCACCTGCTGGCTGGGGGATGGTGGGAGTTGTATGCTAACACACTTGGAGGGCACTAGTTTGGGAAAGGCGTCATAAGACTCAGAGTGCAGATGTCTTTAGGAATACTACTGTAGAGTACCCAGAGCTTGGCTAGGCACCTACGGAAGTTGAAGCATGGTAAATATATACAGTCTAAAGGCTAAACTAGATGTTGTTATGCAGTTTGGGATTCTATAGCTCATTTTTCTTTTATAAGTAGCTAGTGTGGGAAGCTGGATTTAGACCATGGCATGTAGTAGGGGGGCTTTAATGCTATGACACCACTGTGGTTTCAATCAGAACTGCCTCTCCCCTTGTGCCTGTTATTTCCAATGGGAGGAAAGCTTTTGGCACCAGTAGATGTGTGAGCAGTTTGCCTGAAGAGGGCTTTCATGATCTTTGATTTGACCATTATGCCAGATTTCCCTTTGACTCATACACCACACTCCTCTTGAGCCTGCCTCTGTGCACTTCCCATGTTTCTTCTGAATAGTAATTCTCAACTCCAAAGTGACAAGAAACCCAATGCTCATGACACAGCAGATATGAGGGCAAGGAAGGGATGAGAGACAATGTCGCATTTGCCTCACCCCAATTACTTTTTTTAAAAACTAATGCACACTTAGGAAAGAGGTAGAGTGGGGTAATAGGGCATCTTCTGGGTGGATGCCTTTTCAAGATGCGGAAATCTCATAAGCTTAACCAAAACTAGTGCTGTGTCGAAAATTTCTCCTATGAAAATGTCAACCATTTTCATTCAGTTTGATAAAAAGAAATTGCTTTAGAAAAGAAATTCAAAAGAGAAGAAATTTTGGAGAAATCCCCATGGGTTTGGTTAAGAGTTCTTGTGCTTCCCTTACTTATGAGACGGGCAGGGAGTGTTTGTGAATGTCCCATTTTTCATTGCACAGTCACCTCTCTGAGATCCTGTAGCCTCCTTGGCTTCCTGCACTTCCCATCAGGGGAAGATGTCATGAATTTTATTCCTCCCATAGGGCCTTTTCATATTAGGAAGTACAAGCAGCCTGGAAGACTGCAGATAAATGGTGAGATGTGTAATAGAGAGAAAAATAGAGACAAAGCCCTTACAGTGATCACTTAAGGTCAAAAACACTGTCAACACACATTCAAAATACAATATAAAATGTTCTGAGAATGAGGCAGAAAAATGGAAGCCCCTTTCATAGGGCAAGAAACCCAAAACCCCTTAGGGGGAAAAAAAGAAAGGGTTCTACCACCCTTGCCAGTGGTGATGCCTGCCTGTGAGAAATTGTTGGGGGAATTTCTCCTGCCCCTGGAGAAATTCAGTGGAATTGTCCTCCCAATTTCTCTACCCACAAAGAGTGGAGAATTTTGAGAGGCCACTTGAGCCCAACTCTAATCAAAACCATTCACTAACCTGGCCTTTGTCTCTTTCTTTGGCCTTGGATTTTATGTGACTATTTGGTGCCTCAGCCTCTGCTTGTTACTAAATTCACTCCCTCTTTCTCTTTATGTATGTATTTATTTCATGTATTTCATTTAACAACCATTGGTCAAAGCTCTAAGACAATAAAATGCAGCATTAAAAACACAGCATACAATACAGCATAAAAGGTTAAATATCCAACATTTAAAACAATTTAGACAGCTAAAAACAGTTTCAATAAAATACTTGACCTGTTTAGTACACCATGTTTCAAGCCCTTTACTTTCCCAGTCCAGTTTTCTTCTTGAACTTTTGTGGCCTTGAACTGTCCCATAGCTTCACCTCACTTTGTTGTTAATTTGGAGCCCTGTTGAGGAGTTACATAGCCTCCTCTCACAGCATTATAGAGACATGACACATGACATTTCTCTCCCTAGGTCAGATGCTTGAGAATGACAGGCTGCACTACCACCATGTCCCAAAACAATTGGTTTGTCACCTATGACCTTGAGAGAAGCAAGCTTTCCCCCTCTTGCATTTCTTTCTCCACTATTCTACCCCATTTGACACCCAGAGGTTCTCAAAACATTAACCATTAGCTACATAAACACCATTTTTCTAATGAGATTTAAGAAGCTATCACCTAGATAGCAATGCTGCTGAAACACTCCAGGAAATAAGCCAACAGCAGTGCAAATATCTCTCAGCTCTTCAAGTAATCCTTGGGGTGGAACTGACTAGTGTGCAAAAAGAGGACATGGGAGAATAAACTTTTAAAAACACACACAACAACATTCATATAAATGTCTAGTGCCTCCCCTCTTTTTAAAGGCATAATTGCTGTTCCTAGTGCTCTAACTACCAATCCCACAGAAGGGGATTTTTTTTCCTGCTGACTTCAGTGTAATTTTGTTCATGCTGAATTTCTTAAAGGATCACTTGAGCCAGCAAATGCTTAAAATGCTTACTTTTATCCAAAGGAAAATGACTTAATTCTTCTTGAATCAGGTCAGCAAACAAGTTGTAACAACATGTTTTCTTACTCCAACTGAGTTTGCTGCAACTTTTTCTGGGAGGATCAATTTCTGACATTTGCAGAGGATAAAGTGCTGAACCCCCCAATAAAAGATAAAGAAGCACTAAGCTCCATCAAAAATTGCATGAGAAGGAACAGCAGAAATAGCTCTGTTTACCCAATATCCATCCTGTACTTACAATACTGAACAGGACTCTGTGCATCACGTGGTCATTCAGGAAGGAATTGTGTGATGTTCTGCCCCAGGAGACTGATGAAATCCAATGGATTCCTGAATGCTCTTGGGGATTTTCCGGTGGAGAGAGCTGGTGATCCAGCTGAGGCCCTAGCCTCACTGTGGAACAGTGAGATATGGAGGGTCATTGATTTGATTGCAACTGAGTGCCCTCTCCAGCCCTGTAGAGCCCACTCTGCTCCTTGGTATACTGTGGTCAATGAAACAGGCTGGATGTCAGCTATAGCGCAAATGGCATAAGACTCAAGGCAAAGATGACCAAGCACACTCTAGGGCACATAATTGTGCCTATTGCAAAGCAGCGCAGGCAGCAAAAAAGGCTTATTTTGCTGCCTCCATTGAGTCCTTGAGTAGCCGTCCATCGGAGCTCTTTCAGGTGGTCTGGTGGCTGTTAATACCTTCCACAGCAAATGGGGCACTGGCCCTGTCGAGGACCTACTGTGACTTTTTTGCATTGCACTTTGAGGACAAAATCGCTTGTCTCCAACAGAGAGCTTGACGCTGTTGTTGGTGCACTCCAGTTGAGGTGTCTGATGCCACCATCTGCCTGATTTTGTGGGATCAGTTCCAGTTATTGTGGCCTGATGATGTGGACAAGGTACTTGCACCAATGCAACCAACCACTTGCCCTCTTGATCCCTGTCCCACCTGGCTTATAAAAGCAACCCGAGGAGGTTTAACTGGGTAGGTCCAGAGAGTGACAAATGCTTCCCTTTGGGAAGGGGTGGTCCCTGCTGTCCTTAAGGAGGCAGTAATGCGACTACTTCTGAAGAAACCCACCCTGGACCCGATGGTTTTAGACAACTACTACCCAGTTGCAAACAACCCCTTTTTAGGGTAGATACTTGAGAGGGTTGTGGTGGAACAACTGTAGGCACTCTTGGAGGATGCTGATTAGCTACACTCATTCCAGTCTGGGTTTTGATCTGGTTACAGCTTTGGTTGCCCTAATGGATGACCTTTACCAAGAGAGGGACGGGGGAGTGCAACCCTATTAATTCTTCTCTCATCGGCTTTTGATACCATTGACTATGGTATCCTCCTGGAGGATGGGCATTGGGATGGGCATCGGAGGCACTGCGCTACAATGGTTCCGGTCCTACCTACGGGGTCATTTTCAGAGAATAACGTTGGGTGACCATTCCTCAGCCCCTTGGCAATGGAGCTATAGGGTGCCACAGGGCACCATCTTGTCCCCAATATTATTTAACATACATGAAGCCGCTGAGAGCGGTCATTAGGGGATTTGGATCTAAATGCCATCAATATGCTGATGACACACAGCTCTATCTCCCTGTGACAACTGAATCAGGTGAGACTGTGCAGATCCTGGACCGGTGCCTAGACTCAGTAATGGGTTGGATGAGGGCCAATAAACTGAAACTGAATCCTGGCAAGGCAGGAGCCCTGTGGGTGAGCGGTTCCCAAATCCGGGAGATAGGCTCATTGCCTGTTCTGGATGGGTTGCACTCCCTCTGAAAGATCAGGTTCAGGGTTTTGGGGCACTCTTAGATCCATCTCTGTTGCTGGAGGCTCAAGTGGCCATGGCGGCTCGGAGTGACTTTTACCAGCTTTGGCTGGTTTGCAGCTACGGCCTCTCCTGGACAGGGATAGCTTGGCCATGGTGGTACAGGCATTAGGAACCTCAAGATTGGATTACTGCAATGTGCTCTGTGTGAGGCTGCCCTTAAAGCTGCTCTGGAAGCTGGAGCTAGTGCAGAATGCTGCAGCTCGGCTGTTGTCCAGAGCTGCCCCTTTCCATCATGTAACTGCTTTGCTGAGGTAATTGCACTGGCTGCCGATTCGCCAGGTTTAAGGTTATTGTACTAGTGTACAAAGCCCTAAACAACTTGGGACCAGGATACCTGAGAGGGCACCTTCTCCCCTATCAACCTGCCCATGCTCCTGGTGGTTCCACGTAGACCCATCCTCTGATTGGAGTCTATGCGGAAGAGCCTTCAGTGTGGTAGCCCCGTCCTATGGAATTCCCTGCCTCTGGAGGTCAGGCAGGTGCCAACTTTGTATTTCTTTTGGTTCCTCCTGAAAACATCATTGTTCCAGGAAGCCGTCTCTTACTGACCAGACATGGTTCATTGAGCATGTTCCTTCTTTTAAAAATCTATTTTAATGTGTTTTTATTCTGTCTTCATTCTATTTTATCTTGTACACCACTCTGAAATTTTGAATGGAGAGTGGTATATAAATATTATAAATAAATAAATAAATAAATAAATAAATGTTCTATGGGTTATTGCCAAAATAATGTTGACCTATGGTTACCAGTAGATGATGGTACCCCACTACAGCAAGGTCAAATCTGTCAGTTTCACTTTCTCCCATATTTGAATTTTTAAAATCTCAAGTTCTTTCTCTTTTGACTATGAAGAACTTCACAAAATGTGGATAAATTCTGATCAGAAATGAACTGAAACAAAAATCCTCACCCACCTGCACCAGCTAAATCCAGTAGGTACAGCTGTTCCAGCAGGGAGAGGATCAGGCTTGCGATATACTTGTTAAAGATGATGAGTCTGCCAGAAAAAAAGAGAGGTGTGTGTGTGGCAGGGGGAGAAGAAGAAGAAGAAGAAGAAGAAGAAGAAGAAGAAGAAGAAGAAGAAGAAGAAGAAGGTCTTCATTGACTTCAAGCACGTCATCAGAACAGCATTTTATAGCATGCTCATTACTGGGCACTCACGGATTTTCACAGGTCCTTTTCACGACGCTGTCCACCTCCTGCATGCCTCCTGTTCCTTCTGCTCATTTTCCTGTCACAACAACAACAAAAAGACCTGGAAAATACTTTTATTTTTATTTTTTTGCTCTAACGAAACACCATTTCTTGCTTTGTGCAGGGGAAGCAGGGAGATAAAAACACCCACTGAATGGGCCACGTGGTGGTTGTTTACTTCCTCTTTTTTCCTCATGCAAAGAACGAGCAAATTGGGACCACACTGAGATAAAACAAAACACAGCTAGCATAATGGGTAGTTTGGCTCTACATTCTAGTATTGTTAGGGAAAGAGATGTTGGCTCAATTCAGATGACATATTAGGCAACGGAAGGGGAAATAGCATACTGACCATGCGTTAGGTAGGCACGCCATGCTGCAACACCTGTGCTTGTACTGCTCGAAGTTCTGGCAGCCATCTTGGTTGCTATAGCTGCTCCCTCCCCCTCCTTCAGTCCCCCAGCCGTATCCCAGCATGCACCATGAGTTCTGCTAGCTGTATAGAGCGGCCGAGGGTTTTCGGCTGCTCCGGCCGGCGAACTCTGTTCCCAAACGGAATAGTCCGCCGGGGTGGGTGGGGGGGGGCTCAATTCGGACAACACTTTAAACAAAGGGCCTTCAGGCCAAACAACGTGCAAGCTCGTTGTTTCTCTCCATTGCTTATTTGGGCTGCTTAGTGTACTGTCAGTTGTGTGCGCGTTGTGTGTTACTCCCTCATGACACAATAAGTAACACAACTGACAATTGTTCCCCCCCCCATTGCTTAATATGTCGTCCAAATTCAGCCACTGTCTCTCTAGTCACTCTCTTGTAACTTTCAATATATGCCCATTTCAGGGATTGGATACAGGTGATGGCAGCATGGTGTACCTGACCTCTGGAGCCATTGCCATGCACTGAGACTTCTGCTTGCCATATGCCTTGGCAATGGGCTAGATTGATGGTACCCATTCTTCTTACGTGATGTTACTTCAGCACAAATCACTTTAGGGGAAGTTGTGGCTGTTAAACTAAAATTAATGGCTGTGTGTTGCAGTCAGAAGACAATTTCTCTGTGTTTCAAAGCACTGAAAATACACAGAAATAACAAGCCCTCCCTCCTGCCCATGATAACTTTTAGGAATGCTGTTAGCTGTTCTGCTTTGCTTGTTACATGATTATATATATGGGGGGGGGGAAGTGTTAGATTTGCTTTAAGACTCAGTTCTGACATGAGTGAGAAAACCTGTAACAGAGTGCTCATCATTTTCTCCCCTCTGACCACCTAAATGGTTTTATTAAAGCATCTGCCAGCTCATTCTGCCCCTGCTGCTGCCTGTCATTAGTGGATAAAGCATCCATTTTGCAGCAGAGGCTCTGACAAAGGAAAGCTTTGCTTCAGCAGGTGCAGATTTAGTGCGGCTGATGAGCTACTCTGCCACTCAATGGGTGCCCCAGAAGCGAAGTAACGTGCTCTGAAAGCAGCTGGGGGAAGCAGCACACACAATTTGAAAATGGGAGGTTAATTGAGAGGAAGGAAATTGAGTGTTCTCTTACACTCTCTTACATACTGCCATGTTCAAGTTGTAAAAAAAACAAAAAAACACCCCACCCCAAACTCCTCTGACCTGTAGACTGAAGAGCTGAATCATAGCAGAAAAGGGCTGAACTTGTTAGAGAGGTTGCCCTCATATTTATGTAGTTCACGTATCATCTAGTTATATGAGGCTGCTAGAAACCTCATGCCAGCAACTTGAATCTGTTGAGTCACTCACCCGTTAACATTCATGAGAGCTGTATAGCTAGAACATCACAGGTAGCTTGGAAAATACTGTTTTGATCAGCAGATCCACCAACTGCAATTGTTTCACAGGTCCACTGTTCTCCTCAGTTTGAATGGTTTGCCAATGTGTACTGAATCAGCATCTAGAACGGGAATTAAGCTGCCACTTGTAACTAGGAATGGATAGGAATGTGTGTATAATCAAATTTCTGACATCATTGTGCTCCAAATTCCACCTCAAAGCTCATTCCATCTCAGGTTCACGTCAGATTGTGCGCTTCGTTCCCCTCCCGCATGAAAATCTGTGCATATTTTCATGCTTATTTTCTCATGTGTACACATCAGTTGTGCACATCTTTGAAACATATGTGTTCTTCTCCCATTGATTGAAGGATGTTTGTATGCATTTTTCAAAAGCACGCCTTGTTCCTGCACATTTTTCACATGCGCACATGCTGACGAACTCATTTTTTGCTGTCTGCAAATCACATTGCAAGTTCAGAAATGTACAGAATTTGACTGCAGATAGGATCCAAGTCCATACCCCATCTGGAAGGTGCGAACTGGGTAAATCCAGATCAGAAATGAACTGACATGAATTTCTGAGTTGGTGCCGCTCCACTGCAAACCCACAGGATTGCTGGTGCAGAGTGGCGACAATTATACAGATGCAGTGCAGGCTTTCCGGCGGCCATTAAGCCTGCCAGGCCCACCTTCTCCCCTCCCATGGCTTCTGGCGACCAATGGCAGGTAGCCTATAGCTCTGGAATGCCCACGGAGCAGCGCCTGAGTGAGGATAGATGGAGAAGAGCCGACTTTTCTCCTCTGCATCTTCAGCTCTTTGCCCCGGGTTGGCTCCGAATCAATGGCTGCATCATATAAGCGACACAGCGCAGATTCAGAGCCACCCTAGGGCAAAGACAACATATAGACAGCTCCCTGGATGTATAAGCGATGAATGAATCTGTTCGTATCACTTTCTTTAAGGTTCGTATTTCAGGTTTGTTCCATCCTGTTTCCGCTTCAGTTTATGAACTGGGCTGCCAATCTCTGATTCTGCTACAATATTGTTAGACTTGTTGCCTGGGGACGTTTATATGTTCTCTTGTATATGTGTTCAGTAAGAAAGGGAAGATTATTAGCTTCAGAATAACTTACTGTTTAATTGCTTGAAACCTTGTCAAAGATAACATCTGCCTTGCTAAAACTTTCAGTTCCAGAACCTTCAACTTGACCTTATTTCTGCAATTTATTTATTTCAGTAAAGTGCAGAGGAAAGAGATCAGCAAAACATTCTGCCAAGTGAATCAATATTTTAATTATTTTGTTTATCATGTTTTGAAAAAATGACTGCTTATTGCTGATTCTCAACATGTTTACAGGATGGGGTTTGATTATGTTTGTTACTACAGCGGATGTGAGACTGGTTCTAGTATAAAACCAGAAGCCTTAAATACTATTACTACAGAATATGCCTTCTGATCATCTTCCATGAGATGAACATCTTGCAGAAAATAATATATATTTTCTAAAACAGAACATCTCATTTCACATCACGTTGTTACTGATTTGGCCGAATTCCTTTTGAGTCCTTAACACCTGTTAAATTTAAGGACTGAAAACACAGGGAAAACACAACATTGCTGGTAGCTTGCAGATGCCTTCAGCTGAGGCAAACCCCTTTTCCTCCACAACCTAACCACAGGTTTACTGAATAACCTGATAGCCATGAGGATGACTACAAAAGGGCAGTACACAAGGGACCCATGTACCTGAAGGACTGCTTGGTCCACAGTAATAAAACCCACTGGCTCCAAGATAATGCAAGGCATTGGGAGGAATGATTCATATTTAAGCCGGGTTTGTTTGTTTTTTGGAGGGGGAAGATTTTAATCTTTTTCCTTTGTATTTAGTTATACATAAATTTTGTGATCTGCAGAAAGAAATAAGGTCAAGCTGAAGGTTCTGGAACTGAAAGTTTTAGCAAGGCAGATGTTATCTTTGTAAAGGTTTCAAATAATTAAACAGTAAATTATGCTGCAGCTTATAATCTTCCCTTTCTTACTGAACACAAGAAAAAATATAAATGTCCCAGGCAACAAGTTCTAACAATATTGTAGCAGAATCAGAGACTGCCAGCCCAGTTCACAATGTCCATCAAATTCAGCTGATTCAAATGGTCTGAAAGTATCCTTAAGTGTTCTGATTTCCAAAAAGGCAAATATGAATTTAATTTTCCCCCCCTAGAAATGAATGATTCAGAAAAGCAAAGGAAAATAGACAGATAAAAGATGCTGAAATACAATTTTTGGTACATTAGTGCTCCTCATATGAGTAGGTTGCCAGGCGACTTTCGGGACGTTATCAGGAAATTAAAGTGAGATGAGTGAGTAAAACAAAACCAAAGGAAAGAGAACCATGAAGTAGGCTCATGTGTGAACATGGTGTGGGTCAGCACAGGGTCCTCTTGACAACTGCAGACAAAAGTGCTATGTGTGCACAAGCAACACCTGATCGCACAGGGGCTGGATCACCTGAAGGATGTCCAGGGAGGTAGCACTTTTCAGACATGTTAAATGTGTGTTTTAGCATCACAGGTTAGTCAAGTAATAATTGAGGATTGCAGCCAACCTGCTCCCAATCTCCATGTGCTTAGGGGTGGATGTTGGGAGCAGATTGGCTGCAGTGCGAAATCCTTACTTGACTAACCTGTGATGCTAAACACACATTTAACTTGCAATGCCATACTTCTAAGGAATATGCTTTGGATATATCACACTACACAAGACTACCATACTTCATTGTTCACTGCTCTGGAATCTGCCTAGATATGGAGCAGTATACAGATACTGTAAACCAATCAATCAATCAATCAATCAATAAAATAGTTTTTGGCTGCATTGTACACACATAAGTAAAAGTGGGAAATAAATGATGGTACTTTTTGAAACCAACCATTTAGGTCATGTAACACACAAAGCACAACAATTGCTCATGGAAGATCAGGCTATCAAAGGCTGGCTATGATGCATCTGGATACCGGTTTGCTAGGGAAGGCAAGCAAGAGGATGCTTTTTGCACTCACATCCTGCTTGGGGCTTGCCAAAGGACATCCAATTGGCCGCTGTAGGAAAAGAATGCTGGACTAGATGCTTCTTTGGTCTGGTCCAGCTGGGTGAGAAATTCATTTTCTCTGTCCTAGCTTTATCTTTGGCTGTTATTTTTATCCATTCATATCAGCCTAGCACACTGTGTATTTTTTCTTTATTTGCTTGTTTGTTTGTTCTGGGCACATTATTTTAAACCTGAAAATACTGCTCTAGCAATCTAGTGATTTTTTCCCCCCCAAGACAACATGTGTCTTCAAAATCCCAACACCCAACTCACGGAATAGATCTCAGTCCAGGCATTTGCTTAAATGTGGGTTTCTCTGTGTCTTGTTTTGCAACAGAAAAGTGATAAAATTCTGTCTGCGTACTTCTTCAGCATTCGAACTGGCCTCCTTTTGTGTAACAAATAAATCAGTACTGGGCCCTTTTTCTGGAGCTTCAGCTCTTCAACCTAGTTATAACCCTCATCCCTGGGACCAAGGATTCCAGCAGAAATCCTAGATGTGTTGAATTGCATACCAATTCATCTCTTCCTGGGACATAAATAAAATAAATAAAAATGAACAGCTAATGCCTATTTTTCTCTCTCGTGTTTCGGGAGGATTTTTTTTAAAACATCAGAATCCATTTCAAAGTTCCTGTGCCCTAATTCCAAATTCTCTAAAATCTCAGGAGCAACCAGTGCTAATTGGCCCAGGTGAGACCCCATTTTATTCTTTCTGCTACACTGGATACCTGAAGCTAGTTGGAATTAACTGCAATGCTTTTCCATAATGTAGAGTCCCAATTAAATTGAAGGCACTAGTATGGATTAAATATTTGAAAGTCCCCAGTGATAGAGACTGTATTACTGCCCTGCTACCTGGATTGGATTCCTTAATCTCCCCCATAATTCCTATATGGAGGCTGCTCAGTAATCACTAAAGATGGATGAATCTGTTTTGATTTCTCTTGCATTCAGATTTTTTAAATCTCAAGTTCTTTCCATTATGGATATGAAGAGGTTTGTAGATTTTGCTAACTTATTATCAAGACAACTGAAATAACATTCTCACCCATCAGAACAAGCAAAATTCAATGGGTTACAGCTATTCATCAATTGAGATTACCATGCTTTACCTGCCTTCCATATAGCTGTTAAGAATAAGGAGCCGGTCAGAACAAAAGAGGTGACAGCTTTAATTCAGCACCATAAACATGGTAGATTCAAAAACCAGACTTCCTCTGAGGTGATTTTTAAAAAAATCTCATTCTTAACCTGCTTTTACTGATCATAGGAATGTGGCACCATATTTTGGTCTATCTCTTTGAAGGAACACTGGAAAAGAGGGGGATTTATCACTGTGAGGTGTGAAGCCCCAAAATATGACCTGGTATAATGAGTTCAACTTGTTTAACTACTTTAAAAGTGAAAGGAGGAAGACTATGGCCTTATCCACACCAGCCGTTTATTCCAGAATAGTATCAAGGTCGTCCCTACCGGACCACTTGATGCACAGCTGATTCCACTGTGATCTAGGGATGACCTCTCAGTTTTCCCAGGATATCGATGGCAGCTTTTGTTCTGTTTTTTTCTCCACTCTCGCAAAAATCCTGAGGTGCGCAGCTGGTGTGCCCTCCCCTCATGAAGCTGTTCCTGTTCCTCATGAATAGCAGAGTGGACAAGCTTTTCTGGCCTGAAGGCTGCATTGGCTCCAGACGAGCATGTTGAGGCAGTATTCCAACAACATAGGGTGACCAGATTTTAAAAATCAAAATCCCGGTCCCCCCCGCCCCCCCAAAACAACCCCCCCCAAGCCCCCCCCAAAAAACCCAGCCTGGACCTACCGCCGGGTTCCTCCGCCGCCCGCGCGGGGTCCTCCGTCGCCACCCGCGCAGCCGCGCGGGGTCCTCCACCGCCCGTGTGGCCGTGCCGGGTCCTCTGCCGCCCGCGCGGCCGCGCCGGGTCCTCTGCCGCCCGCGCGGCCGCGCCGGGTCCTCCGCCGCCCGCGCGGAAGAGTCGGGAGAGGGCCGGATCCGGAAGTGACGTAACCGGCCCTCTCCCATCTCTTCCGCGCGGCCTCTGGCCTTTTTGGGGCTTGTCGCGATGGCGACGAGCCCCGAGGAGCCCGGACGCCCGCGCGGAAGAGGCGGGCGCGGGCGTCCGGGCTCCTCAGGGCTCATCGCCATCGCGATGAGCCCCAACGAGGCCAGAGGCCGCGCGAAAGAGGCAGGAGAGGGCCGGTTACGTCACTTCCGGATCCGGCCCTCTCCTGCCTCTTCCGTGCGGCCTCTGTCCTTACGAGCCTGGCAGCGGCGGCGAAGGCGGCGGAGGAGCCCGGGAAGCGGCCGCCCCAGCAGGTAAGTGCCCCCCTTCGTGCTTACCTGCTGGGGCGGCCGCTTCCGGGCTCCTCCGCCACTGGGTCTACCACCGCTCATTGCTTGCTGCCACCGCCACGTGACCCCCCGCCACCCCAGTTTGCCCCCCCGCCCCCCGGTTGGGCCGGTTTGCCCCTGGATTCCCGGTTAGGACCGGGAAATCCCAAGCCACCTGGTCAGCCTACAACAACCCATAGTTGACAAGATCACCCCCATTGTTGGCCTGTAGCCTCCAAGTGCTTGCCTAGTTCCCATTCACACATACACATACATACCCTATTCACTCACCCCATTCATACACACACACACACACTGGAAAGTAGGCTGACCAGATAAAATCCAGGTCAGGGCTCATGTAACTTTAACAGTTGTAGAGAAAAGGGAATTTCAGCCAGTGTCATTTGTATGCAATTAGTTCCTGGTGAAATCCCCTCTTCATCACAACTGTTAAAGGTGCAGGCACTATACTAGAGTGACCATATACAAAAGAAGGCAGGGGCCCTGCAACTTCAACTGTTGTGATGAAGAGGGAATTTCACCAGGAACAAATTGCATACAAATGACACTGGCTGAAATTCCCTTTTCTCTACAACTGTTAAAGTTACATGGATTTTATCTGGTCACCCTACTTGAAAGACAAGAGGCAAGTGAAGCCAACTGAGATGCCTTCTCCAGGAGTGGCAGTGACTCAGTCAGGTGCTGTTCTACCACACCATCTCCCTTCTCCAGGAGGAAGAGGGCTTCAGGGTGGGGGTGGGGCCTCATTCAAGGCCAGATGGGCAGGACTGGTGGGCTGAATTCAGCCCACAGGCCAGATAGTCCCCATCCCTGATTTACATTATGGCTTTTCTTCATAGAGTATTTGTTAACAGTGAGCGGATCACCAATGTTTGCAGCAGATAATTCATTTTTGGGCCCGTTACAGTTATGTGTAAAGGCTATCAGTTGAGTTGGAACATACAAATGGTTCATAAGACTTGTTGAAATTCTTTTTTTCCCCATGATCACTTTAATGGTGCTAGTCCTCCAAGGCCCCCCACAAAGCCTTTACAGGGAATTGCAGTTTAAGCTCTCTTTAACATTTTTTTTATCCAAAGCTGTCACTCATTTTTTCCCCTTAGGCTAATTCTTTATAATAACTTTGTGTCACTCATATGTCTTTTGGCATCTATCCTGTCCTTCAGAAACTTTCCCCCCCTGTATGAAGGATGAATTGCTCTAAACATGGGCCATGCACCTGTGAGTTCAACAACATCAGTCAGTTGCTGCCAAATTAATTTTCTGTTTGTAGTTGGCCCATTAACTGCGATATAAAGCCTCTGTCCCTTAGGCTAGGAGGCAGGCAGCATAACTTTCTTGTATTTTATTTTATTTTGTTGCAGTGTTTGAGCAGGCAAAAGAGAAAATAAATACTTCTCCTGTCATCTTCAGACTAGGTTGCTTGGAACTGGGCAATTTCCCAACCTTATTGTTTCAGTGACAGGAAGGCTGAAAACACTTCACTTTCACAAGTTAAGTTCATAAATTATTAGTTTCAGGCTTGTCTCTCTAAAAGAGTTTGTATCAAATCTCTCATCTAGAAAAGAATAACATTATCATCCAAATAGGAGATCTTTGATTTTTATGAACATAGGAACAAAGTGGTTGGGGGGGGGGGATATTCTGGGTAATTAGTTTCTTGAACCAGTTGGGGGCGTGATGTCAGCTGAACAAAGGTGCAAATGCTTTTGAAGATATATAATACATAGGGCTTGGCTACAGGACCATGCAATGCTGGTAATATGCCCAGGCCAGATGGGAAGTGTGTGGCCCCCCCATTTCAAAAAAGGAGGACAACATGGCCGCCCCAAGGGGCGTGTCCACCAACATGTCTGTTCTACATAACACCTTCATATTAAACCTGTTCAACAACACCTCAAGGCACATATATCCCTGCCCCGCATGTGGCATGGCCCTCTGGAGCTTGTAGTCTGACCATGGTATTCACGATGGACTGCTTCTGTGCTGTTTCCACAAGGCGGGCTCCTCACTTCTCGATGGGCTGCTTACACTATGGAAGCAGTAGCATAAGATGGAGGAACCTCCTCGTCAGAGTGTCCCCTCAAAATTGTGGGCCCCAGGCCAATTGGCCCCCCTGACCCCCCCCCCCCCCCCGGCACGGCCCTGCTTGGCTAATGTCCTTAATATCATATCCTCGATGTTTCACACAACACAGGTGTTCTCATTTACTGGTAACCCCCCATTCTTAGACCAAAAATGACTGTTGGCAGATTGTGTGCTATATCACTATGTGCACTATGTGTGTGCATTTACATGCATGTGCAAGGATCAAAGGACAGCTCTCCCTTCTGCTGAGGCTGAATTTCTACTTTTACTTATATATGTGTAATTTTATATGATGTCTACGCAGAAGTGAGTTGTATCAATTTCAAAGGGTCTTACTCCCATGTAAATCTGTATAGAATCACAGCTTTAATATACAGAAAGGAGGTAAAGCCTGAAGAGTGGCAACTATAATGTGTGGGTAGGTTTGTGTGATCACAGAGTCCGACACTCAGTTCCACTGCGAAGAGAGCTCTTTTTTTTTAGAACCAAAGGACTCACACTAACCTGTACCTGTCTGAGAAGCGTCAGGCATGTTCAATGCAATATCACCTTGGTTATTGTACTCGATTTCCTGCTTCTTTACACCAGTGGGCTTCTCTCCACCTTCCTTGCTGCACTTTCATAAAACAAACAACAAGTAAGTAAGTGGTGAACCTTCACTTAACCTTGTACTTCATTGGCTGCCCATTGAGGCATCTGTTGAGGAACTTTGATCTGCTGCTCCACCAATGCTGTCCCTAGAGAGAGTCAGGAAACATGCCACTAGAAATATGAGCAAGCTCATGTAGTTTTTTGTTCCTGGAACACATGTTCCAAGTTCATCAGCCGGTCCTTCATTAGCCATGTAAGCCACTGCAGGATATAAGGAGCACCAGTCAGTAGCCACGGACTTCATGGGGTAGCCATTTCCGACACACTCTCAGTCACCACAATCAGTTCAAAAAGTGATGTTCAAAATATGCCCTTGGGATTCTGCATGCCATTTTGTTCCTGCATTACTTGTTACGCTGCTCCTTGTATAAAGATATTAGGAATCGTTTCCTGGGAGAGCTTTTGAGAACAAGAGTGGGTTGGCCCACTGCTGATATTATCTGTGATCTGTTAGCAGTTCATAGTAAAGCAATTACCATCAAGGTCGCAATGTTTGCCGCAGCAGCTCAAAAAATCCGCCAAAATTTCCTAAAGAAATCAGGTGTAGATTGCAGAGGGGACCACCTGCGATAACTTTCTGTGATTTGATATTAGGGTTTGCATTATTTTTTAACAATATAAACCTCAGCCTTTTCTCGCAGTCTGGCTCCCTTATATGTATTCTCTCCCTATGAATTTGAAAGTATTTTGGTTGTCACAGAAATCTTTTGTTTGAATGCTGCAGTTGTAACGGCCTTTGTGCCAGAGACAAATAAAATGTTCATATCATATCATATCCTGCACCTTCAGCCTAACAGAAACACCGAGCAGCAAAACGTGTGATGTCTCCCCTCAGAAGACTGGAGTTGCTATGCAGTTATAGAGTCAGGCAGAGCAGTACAGTTAGCTGGAACAGGCCAGTATAGAATAGATGAGATGGGACAAGCCAAGAATGGACCTGTAAGATGGCCCATGGCAACACAGGGCTTTCATATGAAAAAGCATCCAACGCATTCTCAAGGTTCATAACTTCTTAGGTCCTGCCTAAGGTTCTTGCATGGGGACACCTCTATGATGTGTGCCTTTTCCATACAAATCCCCCCTCCCAAAAGCACCGGAGGAGGGAAGAGGAGGTGGATCACCCCCCCCACTAATTTGAGGACACTCCTTTCACATAAACCACTGTACCCATGCATGTGACTAGTTTTCTCATTACTTGATTTCATTTGTGGCTGTAGTTTGAATGTATGAACTGACTCTATTGAAAATATAAGGTGTGATTGGTGTTAACATGAACGTTCTTGCTGTGGTTTTTGATCCATATCCATGATGGCTCAGTCACACATGCAAGTTACCACTTGAACCAGCCAATAGTCTGATTTGCGGGAAGGAAGTTTGTGGATAGTTCTGACCTGGTGGATAGTGAATGAAAAGCCATTAAAATAGGGTGACCAGATAAAATCCAGGTCAGGGCTCATGTAACTTTAACAGTTGTAGAGAAAAGGGAATTTCAGCCAGTGTCATTTGTATGCAATTAGTTCCTGATGAAATTCCCTCTTCATCACAACAGTTAAAGTTGCAGGGGCCCTGCCTTCTTTTGTATATGGTCACTCTAGTATAGTGCCTGCAACTTTAACTATTGTGATGAAGAGGGAATTTCACCAGGAACTAATTGCATACAAATGACTCTGGCTGAAATTCCCTTTTTTCTACAACTGTTAAAGTTACATGAGCCCTGACCTGGATTTTATCTGGTCACCCTACATTAAAAAAAATCCAAGCACATACGTTTCAGTAAGAGAAATTGAGCATGTGACTCTTAAATTCTTCCTCAGAGGATAGGTTCACTGTTTTACCATCATAAATTAATGGCAGAGAGTCACAAGGAAAAGGCAGAACAAAATCTAGCCTTTATTGAACATGGGACAACCAGGTGTCTTGGATGTGAAGTTTGAATATGCAAATGTGAATTTGGCAACCAATGTATACAGATCCAGTTAGTATATAGTGAGCCCTCTGTAGTTCTGGCTCTTGTCATTTCTTGTAAAAACCTTTCACAGATTCCATTCCTTCTTCGTAGAAGTCAGGATTATATTTAATTCATAGCATGAGCTACCAGTATAATAACAAGGTTCGGTTCTTCAAATATTCTAGTGGCAAGGGAAGATCACTGGCACAATATTGTAGTACTGTCACAAATGAATGAGGCATTGCCATGTTATATCACAACGAACCATCCCATAGCATAACTAGAATTTTCATTCTTTTTCTCTTTTTGTTTTTCAAGAAACAAGATTCTCTCTCTCTCTCTCTCTCTCTCTCTCTCTCTCTCTTTCATCTCTGTCTTTTATACTCGGTGGACTACATGTATCTACTCTTCTGCTTCTGAATTTCCTTTCTCTTTCAAAGAGAACAGGGTTCACTTTATGTTAAATAAAACATTTATTTTACATATATGACGGGTTTACCCCCAAACAAATAGGTAACATGTAAATATAGTTTTAGCCTTGCCAATGGGGTACTGTTACTGCTGCCAAAATAACTTGATTTGCTATTGACTTGACATAGAGCTTTCTCAAAACTAATCTACAACCCAGCTAGTGTGGGACTATTGTATAAGGTGCATATCACTGTTGCCAGAAAAAGAAAAAGAAATAAATGAGATTATATATATATATATATATATATATATATATATATATATATATTTCAGGATAAAAAGAAAACACATAGGATGCATTTTGGTCTCATGCCTGATTCCTGGAATGTCTTTTGTAGAAAATAAAGCACTAACTTTAGATTTAATTTAAACACTCGTTTCTAAACAAATGACATAATTTGTGCTGATAACTGAAGGTTACCAATAACCTTTCCTTGATTACGGCAAGAGAAATGAATGGATCAAAATAACCTTGCAAGTGCAATCCTATACATTTCTACTCAGAAGTCCCACTGAGTTCAATTGGACTTACTTCCAGAAAAGTATATTGTCAGGGTTCATTCTGTGACTTGGACTCCCTGAGCAAATCCTTAAGGATCTATGCACCCTTAAGAGTTTCACCTGCCCTCTTTGTATGTGGTCACTCTAGCTATACTCCTGCAGCTTTAACTGTTGTGATGAAGAGGGAATTTCACCAGGTGCTGCATGCATACAAAGGATACCTGCTGAAATTCCCCTTTCAGTACAACTGTTAAAGATACAGGAGCCCTGTCCTCCTTTCCATATGGCCATCCTTTGTATATGAAGTTGTCCTTGAAGACTGTTCAGAAGCTACACCTAGCATAGCAGAATGCAGTGGCCCAGATATAGACAAGGGCCAAATGTTCAGCTTGTATTAAACCAATTCTGCTTCAGCTACAGTGGCTGCCTTCCTGGTTCAATGAAAAGTTCTGGTACAGACCTTTAAAGCCTTTAACAGATTGGAGACAAGTTACCTAAAAGACTGCCTACATCCATACAAACCTGCCAAAGCATCAATTACAGAGACCCTCCTTGTGTGCCTGCCAGGAAGGGAAATTAGGCTGGTGGCCTTTTCAGTGGTTGCCCCACATTTATGAAACACCTTCCCTTGAGAGATAATACAATTATCTTTATGTAAATTGTCTTTTAGATAAGTCCTACCACATTTTTATTACAAACTGCTTTTAATTAGGAAGGTAGATTACATTTGTATTTGTACTTAGTAGACAGTTCTTAGATCCATGTTGTCTGGTTGAAACAAAATGAAATTGACTAAAAAGGCCTAATTTTATTGATTGATTGATTGATTGAACATAACTGTTATATTGTTATTTTCAATATTGTTATACGTTTTAAATTTATTATATTGTTTGGCAGCTTAGGAAAATATCACATTTTGACAGTCGGCTAAGAAATTTTATAAATTAATAAAACCTGTAACCATAATTAAGATGCCTGAGCTCAGAATAGCATTAAGTTGTTGCCATGGTCTGTTATATTTCCTCTCAGTGCCATGATTGCCTGACAGTTTCTCTATCATACCAGACTGAATACACTTCCTAGCACGTTCATTCTAATCAATTATTCTAATACAGATCTGTACAAATTGTGACCACACTTAAAATAACAGTAGAAAAGAAATCAAAACACCCAGTAAGGAATCAAAGTAGTTGTACTGCATTTTATTCTTGTAGTTCCTGAATTGTCTTTCATTCTTTTGGCTTTTGTAATCTGCCCAGATAATGTTTGTTATTGGGCAGATTACAAAGAATAAATAAATAAATAATACAAATGCATAATAAAAGCAAGAATTATAGAACACACATGAGACTCAATTGTGAAACATCATTTGTATGATAAAGTTAGAAATTCTCCTTCCACACACACACTCTCTCACACACAGTGAAAGTAATATTTAATTATGAAACAAGACAAAACAACCGTATGTTTTAGAGAAGTAGGCATGGGAAGGGAGTTGGATCCTAACATCTCATGAGTAGGGTTCCGCTCATAGAAAGGTTACTCCCAGGCCATCAGTACTGAAGTGCACTGATAAATATGGGGGCACATTCCACACTTCATATACTGCTTTCATAGGGCATCTTCAGACAGAGCTTTTCTCCCACGATTTACCACTTCTTCCTGTTCTGGATTCTTGTTGGGATTTAAATGAGGTCTTTATATGGCTGGTTTTTTAAATGCTCCTTTATACGGCTGGTTTTTCATGGGTGGGTGGAGCCTGGCAGGATGTTCTCAGACATCCATCCTTCTGGAGCAGCCCCTCCCCTCTCCCCTCTCTCAGAGTGAGATGGAACATATCTTCTGTCCTATGGAGAGTCAATAGAAAGGGCTAAAGGTTTTCCAGGCAGCATGTGCAGAGCAGAGCAACCCCCTTCCCATTGTGAAGCTTCACAAGTTCAGAAGTCTGTGTCTTCAGAAGCCCCCCCCCCCCCCCACGTTCAAGTAAAAGCATTCGGTAACTTTTCTCATGTCAGTGTGCACTGGGACAGGGGACTAAATGGAAAGGGGTTGCATGTGGTCCTCCCCGTTCTCCATCTGTGCAGGCATTCCTGAAATATGGAGCTGAGCAGGAGCGGAGGGGCAGAAGGAGATACTCCCAACTGATCCTCATCAGTACTGACGTCAGTACTGCACTGCCCGACACCTGCCCCCTCAAGCAAGACATAGCACGATGGGAGGATTACACTGGGAGATAATGGCAGTTTCATCGCATGACCACCCAAAAGTACTGCATTTTCCTCATAGCAAAATAATGCATGGAAAAAAGTGTGTGTGTGTGTGTGGGGGGAAGAGTTGGGACAACAGCTGCATGGCAATGGCATTGTGTGAAGCACGTGGGGAAAACGGTGGCCAAACCATGATGTTCGCAGGAAAAAATGCCTGTCTGAAGGACCCCATAGTGTTATTTCCTGCATTTTATTCCACATTATCCCAAATATCGCAACAAATGTTGTATGTCCTACGAGATATAAACGCACAAGAAGGATATAGCGTCACCATGATGGGATCATAAACAGTAGGGGCCCATGGACAAGACCCCCCCCCCCAGACCTTTTCCTCCTTCTCACCTGCCTCTTGCTCTGGTCCAAAGGTAGATGAGAAGGAAAAGCTGCTTATGCTGCTGCCAACTTGCTCATTGGCTGTCTGCCTGTCAAGCAAACAAGAGGTAACTAATAATGATGAGAAAGAGGATCAGAAGCAACAGCAGCTACCAGTGACAGTGATGGTGAGAACACAGACTCACTGAGGGAGGGGGCCCAAGGCTCCTCAAAACCTGGAGCTGGCCGTTTCACATCCTGTAATATTTTTTTATTAATGATATTAATTTTTACTTAACAACAGAAAACTTTGTTCAGTGTATTTAGAACAACAAAACAAAGTTCACTTTGTGCAAGTTATAATTGACCATTTCTCTGGAAGTCTAAAATGATGCAGGCTCAAGTTTAGCCACCTCTCGCTTCTCTATTATGAGCTTCTGATTTGTTTTGCTTTCGTGTTAAAGGTCACCGCCGGGTTATTTAGTGGCGATCAGAGTAACATTGTGGAAAAAGCAATCCAGCTCGGGCGTACTGTGGAATTGCAATCCTGCTGTATATATTTGAGTTGTCACCTGGGGAAATCTAGGCTACAGCCTTCAATAAAGATCAACTTATCCTCGTGGACTAAGTCTCAGGTATGGATTGCATGCATCATTTTTATTAACTACCAAACATGTCAACAAAGGCACTGCAACAAATTATCCATAATTCTCTTTCTAATTACATTTCAATTTAAGAGGCAAATAAGGCAGAGCGTGAAATGTGAATTTATGGTGATTTTTGCACAAGAACCTGGTTTTATTCAACTCATGGAGAATAGCCTGTCGAGAATGTCGATCATTTCAATGAGCTAGATAGGCAGTAATTAACATTTAATGTATGCTTAACACCTTAGCTTTTTACAGAATAATTCTTAGAACTGCATGCAGTGCCAAACTGATCCAAACTGCTGCCAGACGTATGGCACTGTGGAGCCATTTAACGAGGTCTTTCCCCGTCCATCAGAGCTTTTTAAAATGGTTGTGGTTTGACCTCGTTGAGAAGTGTAAATATATGTGTTGACAATTCACATGATTAAAAGTCAGTCCAGGGAAAGATGACAACTCTACTATTCTATAATATGAAATACATAGGGATTTTGTATACCTTAGTTCTTCAATGGATAGAGTATGGAGAGGTCTAAAAGCCAACAACAACAGATTTGATGGTGATTTATTTGCAGAGAGCTTTTGACAAGGGGATTAGACAAATTCATGGAGAATAAGGCTAGAGTGAGGTGATCACCTCAGGTGACAGATGTTGGGACGAGGCAGCAAGGTATTGGAGGAAAGATCGGAGTGCCAAGTGGCCTGCACTGAGTCCCCAAAGCTAACTGGCCAACTTCAGGTGCCGTGGAAGTTGTTGTTCCATTGCTAGTATTGAGGAAACAATCCAGACGGCTTTTGTACATGGAACTGGAGAGGGCGCCATCTTGCTCTTCACCTCAGGCAGGAAAATATCTTGGGCCGGCCCTATCACTGGACACTAGCCCGGATGGCTATATGCTACCTCTAATATCAGAGACAACATGCCTATCTATACCAGTTGCTGGAGAACATGACTCGGAGGGTGTTATTGCCCTCATGCCCTACTTGTGGGTTTTTCACAGGCAGCTGATTGGCCACTGTGTGAACAGAATGCTAGACTAAATGAACCCTTGGCCTGATTCAGCATGGCTTCTCTTATGTGTTGTTGTTGTTGTTGTTGTTGTTGTTGCTGCTGCTGCTGCTGCTGCTGCATACTTTAGTCCTGGTTCTCTAGGAATCACAGGAACAAACTAGACACAATGCAGGAAAACCATGAAAAGAATCTCATGTGTTTTAAAAAATAAATAAATGGAAAAACAGGTTTCCTAATTTATTTATGTATGCATAATGCTTCTATACTGCTTGATATATATATATTTAAAAATCCATAAGCTATTATTATTATTTACATTTATATACCACCCCATAGCTGAAGCTTTCTGGGTGGTTTACAACGATTAAAACATTGAACATTAAAAACTGATATACAAAATTTAAAACCTTAAAAAGCATAAAAAAGATATCATACCAACTATTCTAGGAGCCTGGGAGAAGAGAAAGTCTTGACCTAGTGTTGAAAAGATATCAATATTGGCACCAGGTGGGCCTCATCGGGGAGATCGTTCTATAATTGGGAGGCCACCACTGAAAAGGCCTTCTCCCTTTTTGCCATCCTCTGAGCTTTCCTTGGAATAAGCACTTGGAGGAGGATCTTAGACGTTGAGCATAATGTATGGGTAGGTTCATGTCAGGAGAGGCATAAGCAGTTCACATTAAAATGTATATTTGTTACAATATATGAAACAATATGTAGTTTTAAAAAACTTTACACAAAGAGTGACACTAAAACAGGGCAGTGACATAATTCCCCCAAGTTTCTGTTTGCCTTGTATGGAAAAGCATAAGGATACCTATATGTTTTCTAGGAGTGTGCTCTCAGCCCCAGTATTATCTGATAACTGTGAACATCTGTGGTGCATTCGATCTTCCAGAGCGGGGATTGGCAGCTTCTAAGCCAATAGAATCATATAAGAGCGGAGACGCAGCCAATATTTTTCAGGTGTCAATGCTGTGTGCGTGTACATGTCTCTGAATTGAATATCTCCATATTTGGAAGACACTGAACGGGGTGAGGGTATATTGACATCTGTGGCTAACCAATAGCCATTAGCCACACTTGTCTTCCTGCCCCCCCTCCAAACACAGTGTTTTGTTCTCCTTACCTGTTGTCATTCTAGTGAGAGAAATGCGTGTGTACGTGCGAGGGAGATTATTTTGCAGGCAGCCACTGACGCTGTCGCTTGGTCCGCTAATATTTCTAAGCTCTTTCTCCTTCTTAAAATCGTTACAACTCCTAGTCTGCTGTGTTTCTGTAGTTTACTCTCTCCCCACTGAAAAATCTTTTTAAAAATCCAAGCCTGCTAGTGTGTGAGTGTTTGGCTGGCTGCTGGCGCTGGACTTCCAGTCCCGGGGGGGGGGTGTTCTCCTCATCTTCCTCCTCCTCCTCCCCCAAGCCTTGTGGCCTCGCATATAGGGGAAAGCTGTTGTTGCCTTGACTTGTGTCTCACCTTCTCCTCTTTGTCCTGCTGCAAGTCTCTGCTCCTGTCCAATGTCCTCTCTGAAGATGGACAAGCTGTGTGCTGCTGTTGTGGCATTTATTAATTTATGTTTATTATAGTGCTAAGCACTTTTAGTTTTATCTCCTGCTTCGTTCCCCTCTCTCCCTTGCCATACAGATCAAGGCACGAGAGGTGCCTGAGAGGACATTTGAGCTCAGACTTTAAAAATTCCCTATGACTCACTGCATGCAGGGATCTGCTCCAAACTTGGCTTGCCCTAAAGCCTTCTTTAAAAGCTGTCACAGTGCCAATTTTCATGTGTTCATCTTTAAAACTGAGAGAGCTGTGAGCATTTAATTCCCATTGTCAAGAATGCAGCTGTTACCCGAAAAAGGAGTGGTTTTCTGATAGGTAAACCAATGGTGTGGGGAGACAGACCCTCTCCGAAAATTGGAGAGGAGAATTGCCTCATCGGAGCTGTGCCCCAAATTTTGGAGCAGAGAAGGCCCACTCTGCACACCCTACTGCATATTCACTTCCGGGCCAAGTTTAAGGTTCTAGTACTAGTGTACAAAGCCCTAAATAACTTGGGACCAGGCTACCTGAAGGAGCATCTTCTGCCTTACCAACCTGCCCAGTCACTGAGGACATCAGAGGGCTTGTTCCTGGTGGAACAAAAATCGGAGAGGAGAATTGCCCCGAATTTAGGGATGGAGAAGACCTCCTCTGCACACTCCTAATGTTTTCTCATGTGGTCAAATAGCAGCTTTGGGGGAAGGTAAAATCCCTTCCCTTAGGATCATGGCTGTAATTAAAATTCTCTTCTTCCCCAGCTATGTTTAAGCAAAGAAAGAAGTCCATTTCAGACAACACATTAGGTCCAGCATGCATAGAATATATGCACATAAAGTGTGTGGTTGGTGAGATGTGCTCCATTATCTGACGTATCTTAAGTTATAAGATACATATACATCATTAACTGGTATTCATATTCATATCTTCAAGATGCCTACACATACACAGCACTCTATGTGATCAGGTCTTATTGAATGACTATTTGGCAATATAAATTTCAGGTGCAGCCACCTCCCCAGGCCAGATTGGGACTGTAGGAGAGGGAAAAGTTTTAAAAGCCCCCTCCCCACACCATGCTTACTCAAGACTAAAAGAAGAAAAAAGGTTGTAGCTGCTTGCTGTATCTTTAAAGTAATGCATGTTTGGGGTCTGTGCCAGACATGTTGCAGACATGCATTTGAAGGTGTGTACATTGAGGTAGAGCCTGCCGACCCATCTTATATATACATTATCTGTGTGAAGGACATAACCTAATGACTGAAAAGGACTAGAGATGGAGACTCTATCATGGATCTCTCGCATGATGTCTGTTTTTGCCCACAGGAGCTGCACAGCACACACAGAATTAACACCTTAGCTCAAGGAGAGAATTCATTTCAATTGGACATTTGCAAACTAAAACAACAAAATGTCTTCTAGTGTAGGAAGCCAAGGTTTCTGTCACCTAAAAATTCAAGTGGGATTGACAAGATCATATTAAATGCTATATTTCAGTGGTATGCAACCTGTCACCCTCCACATGTTTTTGACTACAATTCCCATAAACCCCAGTCAGAATGCCAATGGTAAAGAATTGTCAGAGTTATGGTCCCAAACATCTGCAGGGTACCAGATTGCATACCCCTGCTCTATTTCCATGGCACTGAATCCAGTTTGGAAATGGGGTGGCCTTGTGTCCTTCTTTACATGGGGGAATCTTATATTTGAAAGTTCTCTGCTTGAAGGGCTGCCCAGTTGACAGCCAGTATAAAGATCAAGAACCATCAGAAGGAAGAGCTGCGCCTTAAAGTTGCCCATCAACAGCACCACCAGACTGAGCAAGCAACACAGGTAAGCTCTTCACAGTCTTCCCCATTACAGTGAGATCTACTGTCTTTCTGTGTTAATTCTACTCCTTATTTCTAAATTTGCATGTATACATATGAATAAGCACATGGCAGATTTTATAAAAAATGGGTGTCCTCTCTTTTTTTGGTGATTCATTTCCTCTTTTTGTAGACATCCAAGTAGGAAACATCTTCAGGGCTTTGGATATATGGTCCAAAGAGGGCCAGTTTTGCGACACTATAGTGTAGTCCTAAGCACAGGCCTCTATGAGGTGATGTTTTGTAAGGAAAGCTGTGTCTCTTTAATTCTTGTGCGGCTCCTGAATACAGTTTGAGAAATAAATGTCTGGTTGCGTTAAAAAAGATTTCTTCATGGTTACCATTTTTCTTTACTTACTAGATGTGAGCTCCTCCTCTCCCCCTCCGCCCCCTGTACACTTTGATTTACAATGAGCTTGTTCATAACATGAATATGAACACACCGAGAGAAAACTTTAATCATTACAGAGACCTGCAGTGCCTCTGAACGTTGTAATGCTGTCATGGTAACAAGCAGCTCTGCGCGAGGGACATGGGCAAGCTGAAGTTTTGGATTGTGCTGATAGAGAGAGAGAGAGAGAGAGAGAGAGAAGACAACAATGTTTTTGTCTTGAAGCCCCAAACGTGGAGGTTTAGAACAGAAAAACACGCTAATCCCAGTGCATGTGTTTTGTTTAGCAGCCTTCTTTGAAATTATTTAGTGGTCGTCTCAGACCAGTGTGACTGTTTGAAGGCTCAAAGTAAGCAAGAGTGGAATAAAAGCCTCAGCCAGGCTCATTGAAGTCCTTCCTCTGAACCACAAAGCTGTTTACATCTCTAATGGTTTGGGTGAGTTTGAAACAACCTGCACTGGAAGGAGGTCAAAGTGCAGATAGGGAGAAAGCAAGCAAGAAAGTAGGAAGAAAGGCAGGCAGGCAGACAGGCAGGGAGGGAGGGGGAGATATCTGGGAGATGGGGAGAGTGGGAGATGGGAAAAAGGGCTAGTTCTACACATCTGCTTCATAGCAGCATTGAAGTGCACTGACAACTGTTGGGGCCCATAGACACATTCCATATACTGCGTTCATAGTGTTATTTCCTGCTTTTTAGTTCACATTCATAAGGATTTGACACAAGGGGTAAATCTGGCCAAACAATAATTTCAAAGGCACCTTTTGGATTTTAGTAACAAAAAAAAATCCCTGACATAGGCCAGATCCCCTACACCAAGCAGGATATAGCACCATGAAAGTGGTACAAAAGTGGTATATGGAGGCAGGAGCCACACTACTGCTTTATAGAGGTATTGAAGTGCACTGACAACTGTCGGGGCCCAGAACACATGCCATATACCACTTTCATACCACTTTCATAGTGTTATATCCTGCTTGGTGTAGATGTGTCTGGCCCCAACAGTTGTCAGTGCATTTCAATACCTCTATAATAGAATGACCATATTTTGGAAACCAAAAAGGAGGACAACATGGCCACCTCCAAGGGTGTGTGTCTACCAACATGGCCGCCCCAGGGGGCATGTCCAGTTTCAAGGGTGCGTTCCCTAACTGAACATAGCCTTGGTCGCATGTCTGATTTTACAGCACACAATTAAGACAAACCTGTTCTATACAACATCACTGAAATGAAGAACAAATGAGGCATTCAATGTATCTGAAATTAACTTCACGCACTCCTACTTTTATAGCTTTTGCTGTACTTTGAAGATTTTGGTATACTATGTGTGATGTGGCAGAAAGTTTTGGCACAGCACTAGTTATAAGCCATAAGGGCTAAATGGAGCCTCCATGTATCATGCTAGTGTCTGTCCGAACACTAGATACTGGGGGCAGCCAGCTGACAAAAGCCATCACCTTCATATCTATCTGGCCTTGATCAGAAACACCAGATGGAGCTCAGTCTGATTCACCAAGGCAATTCTTGTGTTCTTGTAAACAAGGCATTGGATCCAGAATCTGCCTTTCTCAAGAGGAACGGCTGCACTCATAAGAACATAAGAGCCCTGCTGGATCAGATCAAGGGTCCAGCACTCTGTTCACAAAGTGGCCAACCAACTGTCAACCAGGGGCCCACAAGCAGGACACGGGAGCATCAGCACCCTCCCGCCCATGTTCCTCAGCAACTGGTGTATATAGGCTTACTGCTTGTGGAAGGTCCTTCTGTCCAATTTTGGGGATTCCCCATTGTCCCCAAAATGACATATCCCCACCCATTCAACAGGCTCTCCTGACTCTCTGTGCAGCATTTTCAGGGGTCTGGAAGGGCTGCCATGGGAAGGAGGAGGCAGGGATGGCCCATTCCACCAGTGCAGTGGATCCAGTGTAAATCTGGATACAGCCCAAGGACAGGTGTTTCTGACTTCAGAACAAAGGATCCCATTTCTATTAAATAGCAAACCTAAAAGCCCAATGCAATGTGTTCGCTGGCAATATCTTTCCTAAAGCTCAAAAAGCTGGAGGTGGCATTTATTTCTCACAGTGTATTTACCACTGTAGCTGAATCTCCAGTGAGCCATTCTGGTCAGCGGCGGTATAAACTGATTTCCCAGCTCACCCATTGCTGTGGAGCAAATGCTTCTGGAACCCAGGTATACCCCCAGCTTCTGTTCCACAGCCACTGTCCAGCAGCAGGACTAATTAATTGTCATGGCTGCGGCAAGCCATGCACGCTGCACATAAAGCTAAGCTTGCTGATGGGGGTGGGGTGGGGGGGGATGGAAATGCTCTCCAATTGGTACTCTTACGCCATACCGACGTTCAGTTTGCATAAACACTGAGACAAATAAATTTATAAATAAAAGAAAAATCACCAGGGGCATTTTTATGTAAAGCTTCCATTATTAATTCTGATGCTAAATATTACAGCCGAATGAGGTGCATTCCAAACCGCAACCCTGTTTTATCCTTAGCTTAAAATAAATCTTCAGCTCTGCACCGCACCATAGTTATTTATCATATAAGTCTATTCCAGGCATAAAAAGCTTAAAACAAATGCTAACTTTTTAAATAAAAGCCCCACATTAACATACTGTCATGTTATACCAGTGTGTTTTGATACACGGAGCTACTCAATACTTGTATGTCAAAAAACAAAGAAATAAAAAATGAATACAGGTGACTAGTTGATTTCAAATAAGCATTTATATTCTTCCCAATGTATCTGAGATAAATTGGCCATACATTATTTCTGAACAGCAGAAAGTATAATTTTCCTAAACATGAGCCAGCCTACTCTTTCTGTATAAATCTGAAATAAGTTTTTTTCTTTTTACTTTTGGTAACCAAGGCAGTCTCGCCCACACACATTAGTGTGGGAGTGAGTGATTGCTTAGGGTTCTATTTGCTGTGCCTCAAGAAACAAGTTAATGATACTTAAAATGGAATCTTTCAGTTCTGATCCAGGAATTGACCAAAATATATAGACACGTGAGGCTTGATCCATATGTTACCATTCTAATCCGCAGCCTCCCCCACCCGCTCAGAAAGAGAGAGACGTAGAAAGGGTATATTTTTGAGTAGTTTGTTCCCACCACACACCTTAAATACTAATGTGGGGAGTAATCACACAATTTGGTCAATCCACACCATTGTTGTTTATAGATGTTAACGGTGTAGCAAGACTAGGGTGACCATACGGAAAGGAGGACACAGCTCCTGCATCTTTAAGAGCTGTATTGAAAAGGGAATTTCAGCAGATGTCATTTGTATGCATGCAGCACCTGGTGAAATTCCCTCTTCATCACAACAGTTAAAGCTGCAGGACTACACTAGAGTGACCAGATACAAAACAGGACAGGGCTCCTGCAGCCTTAACTGTTGTGATGAAGAGGGAATTTCACCAGGTGCTGCATGCATACAAATGATACCTGCTGAAATTCCCTTTTCTATGCAACTGTTAATGATACAGGAGCCCTGTCCTCCTTTCCATATGGTCACCCTAAGCAAGACTGCAAGGAAGCGCTTCCCATGCTAGCATGCTTTTTGCTAGCTTGGGAAAGCTGGGAGTTGTAGGACTTTCATTCCATTAACTTCCTTAATTGATCTTAGGATGAAAGCCAGCAAACTAAAAATAACAATACAAACAACAATACCATTCACATAATAAAAACAGCACAGCTAAAGGCCTTTATAAATTCTGCCTGTGAACTAATGTATGAATAGGGACTAATGAAATAGTGTATTTTAAACCCTTATTCAAGACTCTGCTTTCAATTTTTAAAATATTGTACAGTGTCTTGCTCTCTCCCCTCCCTTTTTTCTTTTTTACTACTACTACTTTCAAAAATAGTCCCCTATACAGGGTATGCTACCTATTTCATGAGAGTTCTAGGGCAAAGCATCTGGAGATCACAAGTCTCCCCCCTCCCCAATTGTAGGCAAAGGTACACATTATTTCTGCATACCTGTGCCAGAAAAGGAGACCTATGTACATGTGTGGTGTAGCTTATAATATTGCTGAAACCACCATAGTCACTAGAACCCACCACATTGCAGTAAGCATAATGTTAAATTCTAATGATTCCAACATAACATATAAGAAGAGCCTTGCTGGATTAGACCAACAAGCATTCTCTTCCTAACAGTGAGTAACCAGAGGCTTCTAGAAAGCTCACAAGCTATTCATAACTTCACCCCCACATACACACCACATCCCAGTTTGCCCTGGAATCTGGTGTTCATTCATTCCATGGAGAGTTGAATTGTCTCTGAACATAGAAATTCCATTCAGCTAGCATGAGAAACAGTCATGGATAGACTTATTCTCCATGAGATGGATGGTTGGAGATAAGATGCAATGATTTCATGAGAAGCTTTCCTAGGATGAAAAAGGCATGAAGAGTTTGGCTGCATCAGAGATAGCACAGTATTTTAAATGCCCACTTACGAAGAGATTATTATTGAAATATGCTGGGAACGGGCACACAAAGAATATGTCTACACGAGGGATTTATCCCGGGGTTGTCTCTAGGTCACCCCTGTGCATCCACATGATGCACAAGGGATCCCGGAGGCAAGGGGGGGATGACCCCTCCATTTTCCTGGGATAACTGGTTGCCCAATTATCTCAAATTTTCCCATGGTCCCAGGCCCATCCCGAGGACAACAAGCAGTATGGGTGTCCATCCTGGCTTCTTCCCTCCTCCCTGCAAGTAGCGGAGGTCAGCAAAGAGGGAAAGAACTGGTCCAGGACATGGCCAGGGATATTGGGACTGGAGAGAGAGGGGTAGGGGCTTTTTAAAAAAAACTTATTGTTTTGGTGGAGCACAATTGCGCTCCTGGCTCCTGTTGTTTTCTTTATATATAAAAAAGGCACCCGTGACATCCCTGTTTGTTTTTGGGACATCATGCTGGTGTTTGTACGTTGGGGGATGATCCCAGAAGCAGGTAAGTCTGGGATTGTCCCCTCTTCCTCCCCAAAGGCCCTTAGGTGTAGAAAGGGCCAAATAATGGCTACAGGGAAGGTTTCCTTTCATTAAACTAGGGGTGGGTGACTTGTGGTCCTCCAGATGTTTTGTTCTACAACTCCCATGAGCCCTAGCTGTTTTTCCACAGCAAAGCCATTGAGGCATCCTCACTTGATAAGCACCAAAGGAGTTTTAATGAACATGTTTTTGACATATAAACATAGTAGTCAGGAATGTGATAGAAAGATAGATGATAGATAGATAGATAGATTATTGTGGAACTGGTACTGCTTTCTCTTTCCATAGGCCACAGGATTGTGATCTTCTCCTTGAGCATCTTGTGGGATACCTCTCCATTAATCTCTGCATTCTTAATGCTGGATAAACAGGATTCAACTAGAAATAGAGTGTTTCATTTCCATGAATAACTCTGGTGAATCTCCCTGAGTCTGATTTGATGATAAAACCAATAACACCACTTGACAAAAGCCAAGGTTGCCTATTTACAAATTACGGTTTTGCAGCTGCATTGCAGCTTTGTTTTGTCGTGGTTATGTTAGCGATCTATTCCTTCATAACAATCACCATGGGTAATTGCTCTTCAGTTGATAGCACATTCTCACATTTCTAGTGAAATGGGTACACATCACCGCCAGTTAAGGGTTAAATCTTCAGTCCATTGGAGAAGGACGAGGGGCAAAACAGCTCCATATGTGAGCTATGAAGAAGAGGTGAAATGATATGCTCCTTTTCCTACAGTTCCTCTGTTATATTATTCTCCACAGCCCTTCCCCAAATTTATTGAGCTATTTCACTCGGCACATAAAAATCCCTCTTTTAGGTCTGTGCTGAGGTCTGCAAATAAAACAGAGCCTGAATGAGGAAGGGGGTGGGGGGAGCACAAGGTTCCCCCCTCCTTATCACACAACCATGAGTAAAGTAATGCCACACACCGAGTACGTTCATGAATATTTTCTGAAGGTATCATGCTTGAGGCTATACCAACTCACCTGCCAACCATTTGCTCATGGGAATGCTGAAGTATTCATGATGCACCAATACCCACCATCATAACGGTGCAATGACTACAGTAATCTATCAACCCGACTACCCCATAGTCAGTTGTTTTGCTGCCATGCAATGGGTTAATTTAGCTCTGCAAAGGGAAGAGCTTCTGTTCCATTATGGGCACTGAAAGGATTGATGAAAAATTCAGGCATTCCTTCCTGGCCCTGAGGCAAAACAAAGAAGCAGCAGGAGGTGAGAAAGGGCCTGTGCTGTCTCTGAAGAGAGAAATTTAGTTAGGAGCAGATTTGTTACCTCAGGTGTAAGAAAATACTCTCTTTGGGCTGATCCTGCCTGAGACCAGACCATTACCGAAATGAATGGGAGGTTTGTTTTAGTAAGGGCTGAGGTTTGTGACCCCAGTGACAGTAGGCTTGAGATATTTGTGACACTGTTGATCCTTGGAGAAAACATTTCTAGCTGGGCTGCCACGCAGGTGTGAGCGATTGACCCTGGACAGCAATTCCTTATTGGTTTTTATTTTGTCAGATGCTCTTTCACTTTAGTCATCACAACAAGTAATTACTTCGGACAAGCAGGGCCGAGTTCATTGGCTGCCGTCTCTTTCCTTCTGTACTTCTTCCCTTTACCGTCACAACCAAACCCCAGTTGAAGGATTTGCTTTGTGCCTCAAGGGCTGGAAATACTTCCTGTACCCAGAATATTAGGTGGGTAGGTGGGTGGAGGAAAACAAGACCCATTTCTTTAAAGTAGGGATGGGTAAGAAATTTGTGTCAGTTGATATTTGACCAGGGTTCCCCCCCCCCCCCGCATATGCGCCACTCCAGACTGAATGGAGATCCAAATGCAATATGTAGTCTGAGGTCTGTACATTTGTGAGATTGCGATATGATTCATGTAAAAACAAAAACAACAACAAAAGGAGTTTGGAAAAAACATGCATTTGAAAAAAAATGTGCTTGAAAAAATGTGTACATTTTAAAAATGCTCAGGAACATGCTTTAGTCAATGGCTTAAAAACTGTTGCATTTTGAAATGCACACAACTGATGCACATGTTTGGACAAATGTGCATGAAAATACACATGATGTTTTGTGTGAAATGTTCCCCCCGCCCCCCGAAACACACACAAAGCTGTCAATTCAATACATGTTTTGGCATATAACTGCCACCATAGTCCCTCCGTTGTCTGTGATGACTGCCACTGATGGGCACAAATTGCCCACCCTGGTAATACAGCCAGAAGTTGGGACAAGTTTTGAGGAGAATGTTGGAGAGGTCATGGGGTTATGTACTACACTGAACATCAACCCACAATGGAGTCACCAGGGTGGCATGTTCAGCTCAGCAGTAAGTAGGTATGAGAATTTTGTTTCTGTTTGCAAATCATCAACATTCATCATCATCATCATCATCATCATCATCATCATCATCATCATCTTTTGCTCTTTGTGATCAGTTGTGTACTTCAGACATATGTAGTAACTAAACATTAGTATGGCATTAACCATAGCTTAGCAGTAGAGTACATGGCCTGATCAATACCTTGTGTCAAATCATCATGATCCCATCATAGTGACGCTATATCCCTCTTGTGCATTTATACCTTGTAAGACACACAATGACATTTGTTGTGGTATTTTATTTTTATTTATTTATTTATTTAATTATTTTATTTATTTCATTTCTAACCCGCCTCTCCATCCAGATCGAGGCAGGGAACAACTATATATATATATATATATATATATATATATAATAAAATAGATAAACCATTAAAACAGATAAAACAAATACATTCTTAAAAACATCTTAAAATTCAACTGGGTAGGCCTGCCAGAAGAGATCAGTCTTCACGGCTCTCTTAAATTCCAGAAGACTGCTAATTTGTCGAATCTGCTCCGGCAGGCCATTCCACAGTCTGGGAGCGGCAGAATGGACAATGTGGGATAAAAAGCAGGAAATAACACCATGAAAGCGGTATATGGAACGGGTGATGTGCCCCAACAGTTATCAGTGCACTTTAATACCGCTAAAAGCAGAAGGGTGGATCTAGCCCATGCTAGGTTAGAAATATTTTCTGACTGTCTGAGTAGGCCAGCCCTCCCAATGTGTTGTACTACAACTCCCATAATATCAAAGCAATCTATGTTGGCTGTGGGCTCATGGGAGCTATAGTACAACACATTGGGAGGTCATCCAATCGGGAAAGGCTGGAGTACACTATTGGGGTTAGTGGGCCAGTGGCATGAGTTGGCAAAAGGCAGCTTCATACATTTAAACTTTTTGGACACCACTGATTTATTAAAGTATAAAGCATCAAGGAAGTGTCCCTCAACCCTGAACTTGCATATGTGTGCCAAATAAAACAGGCATTTGGAGGATGAGTGGAGCATCTTAAAGTATGTGGATCAAATTTCACCTTGGCCATGAACTCTCTCGGTGACCTGAGGCAAGCTGCACTCATTCAGTGAAAAACCAAAAGGAGAGAGCATCCACTCAGGGTAAAAAAAGGAAGAGAAGCAGATTCTCAGAATGCTAAGACACTTTATTGTTCACGCCTAACACGTTTCGGCCTATGTTGTTTTTTTTAAGGCCTTCTTGAGGGGGCTGTAACATCAAGAATACATTACATTATGCTTATGGGGATAACACATAACATATCAGCTTAGGGAGTTAGTTAGGCATATTGCCTCAAAAGGCCTGTGCCCATGTATGTTTCTTATTTTTTAAAAAAATACTACAATATGAAAGCTCTTGGGCCTGTCCACATTATACATTTAAATTTCTATGAATCAAATAAAAACATTTTATGATGTAAAAACACTTTTAACAAAAGTTCAACATATTGGTTCTTACTTGGCAAGAGATGTCTGCAGAAAACTCTTAGCAGGATGATAGTCTCTTATGATATGTACTGGCGACTGAGGAAATGCAATCATTCCAGGGTCCTCTTTTTATTATTCTAATTCATCTTTTCTCATTGTTGCATCATTTTTTTGGTCATTTTCTTTGCTTTGCCAGGTGTTTCCATGTGCAAATGATAAGTACAATGTCTCACAATGTGTCATTATTGACACATTGTGAGACTGCAGGTATTTACTGAGTCACAGGAGTTGCAAAAATTCGAGATCTGAGTTTAAGCCACTGGGGTTTAGAGTTTTTAACTTTAGGATCCATTCTATTTCCTTTCTTAATAACAATTTGTTATCCTGTCTTTCCAATTTTTCTTTTGTCGTTTAAAGAATTTATTGTTTCCACACACACATCAGCAAACAAACATTACATGACATAGAATTAAAAAAAACATAAAAACAAAACATAAAATGGACTTCCAGTTTTCTCCACCATAAAGATATGTAACAAACTTTAATTAACAGACTATAATTAACAAAAAAATTGCAAGTTTCCCCCTCTTTCTTTATCTTAACAATTTCTTCTTATTCATTGAATTCACAGATGAGTGCCCAAAACTTTAAATCTGCAAAAGAATGATTTTATGCCGAAAAATGATCTACTAAAGGACACCTGATCTGTTCTTTAAGTTACTGAGGTGCTCTCCTATACGTTTTTTCAAAGGTCTAATTGTTTTGCCTTTATAGGTCTTTGGGCATTTGCACTGGATGGCATAGATGACAAAAGGGCTGTTACAGGTGGTAAAATGTTTGAGGAAATATCTTTGTTGATCAGATGGATTTTTTAATTCTGTGACATTGAAGGTGTATTTGGAGTAGCAGCAGTGTCCACAGGGATGGTGTCCTTTAGGCATGGAAGCACCTGGTAAAGAATTGGGTAAATTTCTACTGTGTTCTTTGTATTCACTCGTGATTAAAAGCTCTTTAATGTTCCTGGTTCTTTTAAAGGAGACCATGGGCTTTTTCCGGCACCCTGGGATGTGTTGGACAATGTGCCAGTGTCTCCTTATGCTTCCTTGCAGGTGATTTGTTATATGGTCATATGTTAGACTACAATTGATTCGTTCTGGGGCTGTTATATTCTTTTTTGAGAAAAGCTCTGAATGTGGTTTAGCCTCAGCCTTTTTCAGGCCTTGTGAAATTACAACATCAGGATACTCTCTTTCTTTTCACTGCATGGACAGTGTCTGTGATTCCTGTCTGAAATCTGATGTTTTGGAACAGTTACGTTTGAGTCCTAGAAATTGTCCATATGGGGGATTATTTCTTGAAGTGTGGGGGTGGGAACTATCATATCTAAGATATCTAGAGACACCAGTGGGTTTTCTATAGATGGAGGTGATAAGATGTTCTCCCTCCTTCTTCACTTTTAGATCTAGGAAATGAATTTATCTAGTGTTAAACTGGATGTCAAATTTAATATTATCATTCTTGGAATTTCCCCACATTATAAACTGTTGTAGATCTTCCCTATCACGCCACCAAATGGAAAATACATCATCAATATATCTTAACCATATCAAAAGATGTTTTGCATATTGCACCTCTGATGTGAAAAGTTCTTTTTCATATTCTGCCATATACAGATTGGCTAACTCTGGAGCCATGGGACATCTCATGGCTACCTCCTTGATTTGCCAATAAAATTTGTTGTCAAATTGGAAATAATTTTTGCATAAGGCTATTTCTGCAAGGGAGAGAAGAAAGTGGGTAGGAGGATGTTTCTCTGTTTTCTGGTCCAGTGTGTGTTGTATGACAGTTAGGGCATCCTGCTGGGCTATATTGGTGTATAGGAATCTTACATCCATAGTCATCAGGATGTCTCCCTCTTGTATGTTGATGGCCTTAATTTTGTTTACAAAATCTGAAGAATCACTTATATAAGAAGGTATGAGAGGTATGAAGTGTTTTAGAAAATGATATATAAACTATGAGAGTGGGTCTAACACAGAATTGCATGCTGATACTATGGGCCTTCGTGGTAGGGGGGAAATACCATTATGAAATTTTGGCAGAGTATAGGAAACTAGAATTCTAGGGTTAGTTTTGTATAAGAAGCCATATTCACCCTCCATTATATATCCCAAGCTGAACCCCTCATATAAGGTGTTTTTTAATCTCCCTGGCTATAACAGCAGTCGGATCATTCTTACATACCCGATAAGAATCAACGTCTTGTAGTTGGCGTAAAACCTCTAATTTATAATCTGTGCTGTTTTGAATCACAATAGCTCCTCCTTTGTCAGCTTCTTTTATCGCTATGGAGGAGTCATTACTTAGGTCTAGAAGAATCTTTTTTTCTTCATGATTGATGTTATGCCAGGGGCGATTTGTTTGTTTGTTTTGTTTTTCTCAAGGTCTTGTAAGACTAGTCTTTTGAAGACTTGTATTGCCAGCTTGGCTGGGGCAGGAGGCATAAATTTAGAGGTAGGTCTAAAACGTGTTTTTGTGTCTATGAATCTGGAAACGTTGGACCCAAAATATTGTAGTAGTTTGATGTTGCGAAAGAACTGGAAAATATCTAATCTTGTTTGTACTGGATCATGTTGGGGGATGGGTACAAACTTTGCTCATAATTTTGTCCAAAATTTCATAATTTAGCTGCAATTTGCCCAAATCAATATTTATGCACATTTTCTTTTAAAAAAGGAAAAAAGTTCCTAGATTTTGGGAAGTAGCAAATACAAGCTGAGCTGACCGGGCAGTACAGAAATCCAGCAAGCCCAAAAAGGACTGGGTTTCCCTCTGATGGGAAGCTTTACCTGAAACTTGGAGAGCTGCTGCCAGTCAGTGTTGACAATATTGAGCTAGATAGATTGATGATCGAACTTATTAGAAGGTAGGGGTGTGCGCTCCGCCCCGGAATCATCTGATAACTGCGAACATCTGCAGTGCATTTGGTCTTCCAGTGCAGGGATTGGCCACTTCAGCAGAAGTAGAATCATTTCAGGGCAGAGACATGCCCAATAGGAGCTTCTAATGTCTCTGAAATTATCTGCCTGTTTTTCAGGCATCAATGCACTCTCTCTCTCTCTCTCTCTCTCTCTCTCTCTCTTTCTCTTCCAAATATCTCCATATTTGGAAGATGTTGAGTGGGGGGAGGGTATATTGATAGTTGTGGCTGTCAATGTACCCTCACCCCACTCAACTAATACACTAGTAAAACTAATACATTATTAAAAGGCATGTTAAAATCCAACTGGGTAGGTCTATCAGAAGAGATAAGTCTTTATGACTTTCTTGAACATGTGCTGGATTGCACTACATGCCTCCAGTCCGATGGACATGAGCCCATTGCATAGGGTGGATCTTGCTCCTGAGTAGATATTCATAGAACTGAGCTGCCCAACTTTCCCACCTTCCTCCTAGAGTACAGCAGGTTGACAAATTATGCTGTGTCTGCTCACCGTTAGCAGGCAGATGGTAGGTGATCAAGATTTCATTATCAAACACCGATGTTCTTCTTAAGGTGAAAAGATGACCAGCTGTTCTCTACTGCAGTGCCTAAGGGAGCTAAGAGCTCCGGTTTAGTCAGTTACAAAACATAATAAAAAACGCCCCTTAATTAATTTACATACCGCATTCAACTTGGATTATTGCCATTCTGATAGCATTTCAAAAGAACTGAGGTGAAACTAATTACAGGCTGCGTAATGCAAATAATGACATTTCCTATGTACTATGAGCAATTGACTGAAGAACATTCCACTTGCTTGCGTTTCCTCTTGAAGGAAGCAATGCCCATTATATTAAAAGGTGACAAATATAAAGACTGGATTACATCAGCCTGACTTTTAAAATGTCATTTAATATCATTGTGATAATTTCCTAAGGAAATTTTCAGCTGACACGTCTTAGTTGTTATGATTCTGTGGGAATACACTTCAAAGGCAAATTTAGATTAAACAGGCTCTATCCGGGTTCAAGGTGTTGGCCGCACCAGTATTTGTTGAACTACGTTTTAGAGGAAATGGTAATCAAATAGACTGAATCCAGAAAGTGAAGGGCTTGGTTAACTTGATTGAGTCATAAGCATATCAATATCCAGAAGTATAAAATAGCAGAGTAAATCAGACCAGGCTTTTAACAGAATGAAAAAAAACCCACTACTACAGAACTTGTAAACAAGCGCTGCACCCTGAGTGATCCTTACTATTGCACTAGTGACTACTTTAAAAACTCCAAAAACAAATCAACTCTTAGCTCGCCCCTTTATTACCCTCGCTATTCTAACACTTCTGTGGTCAAAGACCCTTTCTACACCATAGGGATGTAGAGGGAAGGAGGGAGGGTGATCCCGTAAGTGCCTAATACACACCATTGGTGGACAGGGATCAGCCGGGGGCCATCCCAAGCAAAATGCCTGGTGTGGAAAGGGCCAAATGAATATGCCAAAGCTGCTGAAAATGGCAAAGCATGTTTGTTTATTTGTTTATTATTTATTTATTTAAATGATGTAGTGGCTGGGGAATGCTGGGAGTAGTAGGACTTTTTTTTGTATAAAGATGCATAGGATTTGGGCCCCACCTATGCTGCTAGGGCCGGCCCTACCATTAGGCAGAGTGAGGCAGTTGCCTCAGGAAGCGGATGGTGGGAGGCAGCAGCAAGGTGTTGAAGAAAAGAGAGCTATCCTGTGCTCCTAAGCTAGCCTTCTGTCTTCATTTGTGGTAGATGTTGGTGTCCTATTGCCAGTGTCAATGGAAGAGTCAACTGCCAATCCAGTTAGCTTTTTTTACATGGAACAGGAAGGGGTGCTATCTTGTCCTTTGCCTCAGGCAGCAAAATGTCTTAGGCCAGCCCTGTATGGTGTTACAAGTGGATCTACTCCAGAAGCAATCGCTGTAGTCAGGTTTTCAAATAGCCAGTTATCTGATGACTTTGAATGGCATATTCGCTTGTAGGATAGTAACTACATCTCTCAAATGAGATAAGGCTTAGAAAAGAAACTGTGATCATTAATTTCTCTTTTGTGATTTTCCAGGTTTTGATGTTTCAGCAAAGCTTTGTCCCAGATTAGTGCCTGAGGCACTACCCAGGGAAAGGGTTGCTCATCAAGCTACAGAGGCCTGGCTTTGCTGCTGTGTATGAAGCCTTACACAGTTGTTTTTGCCTTGATTATGGTGGCTTATGAAGGGAGGCTTTAGGCTGTTTAAAATATTTAGAGGGAGAAGTTGGGGGAGAAGTTGGCCGGGAGATTTTAGAGGCAGTTGGACAGCGGATGGCAGAGAGAGACAGTTGGAGGTTTTGGTGGTTAGCTGAAGGGAGCAGAGCTCAGAGTTGGGAAAGAGAAAGCCAGAGAACTCTTCTGGTGGGAGCCCTGAAATCCAGAGCTGGTGGTGTGGCGATCAGGAAGCTGGGCTGTGAGGTGGTAGTAGTTCAGAAGCAGCAGAGCCCAGCACCAGGGGCATTCAGTCAGAGGTCTGACCAGAGGTGACTTCAGCAAGTGATCCCTGATACAGTATCCTCATCCCAGAAGGAACTGGAGGCGTTGAAGGCAGAGGAAGACCACTGTTCCCGGTTAAAAGGGATTGGCTGGAGTTTAGGTGAACTGAATCTAGGGGGAATGCCACTAAGAACCTGTTGTAAAGGAATACTCTCTTATTAGTAGGGTAATGAAGGATATTTGATTTTAAAAATGTTTGAGAATTCCCATCCTATAGTATGAACAACACCTTATCCCCTTACGTACAAATTTACCTTAATAAGGGCACAATCCTAGCCAGATAGTCACCAACCTCCGAAACCAGAAGCTGCCGACTATCCTATGCAGGGTGGCTGGATCATGTACTCCAGCTGCCCTGCAGTTTGGCTGAATGAGCTCTGGTGAGTGGGAAGGAAAAGCACCTGGAGACCCAATAGGAAGCTGCATGAAGCAGCTTTTGTGGTCTCCTCCTCTCCCCTCCCCTGGGACTGCCCCCTCTGCCCCATCTCCACGCTCTGTTTCTGAGTGCAGAGACATCGCCGGCGTGGAGAGAACCATGCTGGCTATGAGGGCATGGGGGAGGGTAAGGGGAGCATGTTTTCTAAGCTCCTTTGTCCCCCCAGATAGTGTCCAGGGGACATAGGATTGCTCTGTACACCTTTTAGTTTAATAGTTCATGCTGTCTCTAATGGTGGTGTCTATCGCACTCCTAAGTTTCTTATACCAAGCAACTTGGAGGGTTTTTTTAAAGCATTCTGAGGGAATTGGTGGCAGTGCGAGTAAAAGTCGGCTTGTGGAACTCTGGCTGGATCTACACTGATGCTTTATAGTAGCATTGAAGTGCACTGACCACAGTTGGGGCCTAGGACACATCTACACCAAGCAGGATATGACACTATGAAAGTGGTATATACTGTATATGGAATGTGTCCTGAGCCCCAACAGTGGTCAGTGCACTTCAATACTGCCATAAAGCAGTAGTGTGGATCCTGCCTTATATCCTGCTTTCATACCACTTTCATAATGCCATATCCTGCTTGGTGTAGATCTTGCCTCAGAGTTATGGCAGGGAGTTCCTTAGGCCCTGAAATATAAACGTTGCTAAAAAAAATAAATAATTTAGAAACCTCATAGGCAGAATCATTTTCCCAGAGGTGGTGGATGATAGTCCAAGCGCCCTGAGAGCAAATTCCTCATGCCCATCAGACAAAGAAAGGTACCTGTTAAAATGACCCACTAGAAATACACATGAACACAAAGAACAAATTAAAATAATTGACAAGAAACCACGTCTCAATTTAAATGTTGCATATCAAAATAAGTTATTCAATAAACCTTAATTCTACTTCAATTATAAAGCTGCTTGGCTATTAAACATTTCCAAAGTAATATAAATAACAATAATGAATACAAACATACCTGGTTATTATAATATGCAGGAGAGGCCTCTTGGCACCATTGCTTGCAGACATGAAAGGGGCTTTCCCCTGTCTCCCCTTATAATAATAGTAATAATAATAATAATAATAATAATAATAACAGCAACAACTAATACAGCCATAAAACATCTTTGAGCAGTCCTACCACCATAAAACAGCAACACATCAACCAGGAATTTTATCATCAACAATTTGGAAAAGTTTGAGAGCACAAGAATGTCTTTACTGGTGTGTAGACAGGTTTCTGGCATTCATGATGTGTTTCCTTCCAGTGTTGCCCTTTCCTAAGAGCCGGTGATGCTGATGTAGGAAGGAGAAACTATGGCCACATCTACACCAAGCAGGATCTAATGTATGAATTGGGCTCATCCCATATTTCCTTTCTTATATTTTCTTTCCCTCCCCTTTTCTATGATGACACTTAGGGGCCATCTATACCAGCTGTTTATTCCTGAATAATATCGAGGTCATCCCCATTGGGCCACATGATGTTCACCTACTCCCATGGTGATCTCGGGTCGATTCCTCAGTTATTCAGGAATGTCGCTGACTGGATTTATCACGGCTTTTCCAACATCCACAGCTGGTATGCTCCCCTTCCCGAAGTTGTTGCTGTTTGGCGTGAGCTCCCAGCTTGACGAACAGCCAACCCGCTGTCAGGGGCATGTCCAGTGGTTTTGGACATGTGGGGCAGTGGGCAGCCGCCATTTTTTGAACATGTTTTGTTTGGTCATCAGCGTGTTTTGGCGCTGACCATGTGTATTTTTTTTAACACAAAAATATTGATGTCCAAGAGCACATCTTTGATACAGTACTTATCCCCTCCCCCATTGCTGTGTGTTTGTGCTGCTGTGCATCTCGGAGGAGTTATTAAAAAAAAATTCCATGCCCCATCCCCATGCATCTAGTCCCGCCCACTTCTGCGATACATATTAGGAACCGCAATCATGGGGCACACATCGTCCCGCATCAGCACTCTTTTACTTGTGGGAAACTTGCCTCGTGTGTGCCCTGTGAGCAACTATCGCAGAAGCGGGAAACCTCACAATTAGCCCTCCCCTGTTGTGAAAAGGCTGTAGGTGTAGATGAGCCCTTAACATCAAAGCTCCTCTGCATTAGGAATTTTAATTGTGCATTATGTACAATATGCTGTTTTATTCATAGCAAACAGGCCTAGCATCAATAATATGGCACCATTGGGAAAATGTTGGGGCCTACTCATCCCAGTAGAGCCTACTGCTGCTTTGGCCTGGGTGTAGGGTGACCAGATAAAATCTAGGTCAGGGCTCATGTAACTTTAACAGTTGTAGAGAAAAGGGAATTTCAACCAGTGTCATTTGTATGCAATTAGTTCCTGGTGAAATTCCCTCTTCATCACAACTGCTAAAGTTGCAGGGGCCCTGCCTTCTTTTGTATATGGTCACTCTAGTATAGTGCCCGGAACTTTAACAGTTGTGATGAAGAGGGAATTTCACTAGGAACTAATTGCATACAAATGACACTGGCTGAAATTCCCTTTTCTCTACAACTGTTAAAGTTACATGAGCCCTACTTGGATTTTATCTGGTCAGCCTACTGTTCAGACGACACGCTAAGCCATGGGGTGGTTATGTAGTTTGAGCTAAACTTCATGGTTTAGCGTGTTGTGTGAACCATGACTTAGCATGTCATGTGAGCCATTCCTAACTATGGTGGCTACATAACCATGGTACAAACATACTCATTATTTGCAGCAAAAGGGTTGGTAGCCTAACCATGGCTTAGCATGTTGTCTGAACAGGCCCAATAGAGATCTTTAATCCCTTTTCTGGTTTTGGGTCATGAGAGCTTACTTTTCCCAAACAGTGATGCCTCTGCTCAAAGTGCTTTGCTCAATTTAACAGCTCTAGTCTAACAGTTGCAACTTTTGGCAGTGTTCTGTCCCTGTTTGAGAGGGGAAAGGGGAAGCTTCCCCATTCCCTCCTGCCCCCCAACAGGGGATTGAAACTGTCAGCTTTGGCAGCGTCAACCATCTGCTTGGCACAGTGCATAGTACCACATGCAAGGTTATCTGGACTGGAGCCCAACAATATGATAGCTATGACATATGTTGCCAAGGTTTGGTTCATTTCTGCAATAGAGAGGCAGAAGATGGGGGAAGTCAAGAAAAAGCACACACAACTCAGCCCTTTTTCATTTCATTTAAATACCTCTACTAATATCTGATTCAGTTTCGGGTGTAAGAATTATTTTTAAATGAAAAAGCCATCTCCCGCCAGATCTACATAAAAGATACACCTTAAAAAAGAAGAAGAAAAGGTTTCATGAAACAGATATTATTGAGCTTTTTATCCTCCCTTCTTCACCTGTAACCTTAATGCCTGTTACTATAACTTCCTTATTTCAAACTACATGGCCTCCATGCTGTGCAAGAAAAATTGCTATGTGTAGGGGTGCCTTTTTACTGTAATTGTCTACTGAGACCTTGAAAGCACCAGAATAGAAGACATTGCAGTGGTAATGGATCAAAGACAGAAAGAGAGAGAGAGAGAGAGAGAGAGAGAGAGAGAGAGAGAGAGAGAGAAATATTGGATTCCAGCTTGAAAATGCTTGCTCTGAGGAAGTGATGTAGAATAATCCTCTTTACTTATGAGTAGGGAGGAAAGTAACATTATTTATTTATTTGAAAACTGTTACAAGTATTAAATAAATGGTCTTCCTAGGGAAATATTATGCCTCTATATTCTTTAATGCTGCCAATGCTAAGTGTTCTTAGGGCAGATTTTTTTTTGGGGGGGGGAGGGGGGAAACAAGTCTTCTAGAATTTAAGACAACTGTGAAGACTGATCTCTTCCGGCAGGCCTACCCAGTCAAATTTTAAGACTTTGTTGTTTGTAATAATGTATTAATTTTATATGATTTTAACCAGTTTATGTATTTTATATTGTTGGTATTGATATTGTTTCCCACCTCGATCCAGACGGAGAGGAGAGTAAGAAATCATCATCATCATCATCATCATCATCATCAATTTGATGCTCTGTAATAGCAATGGAACACTAAAAGGTTTTATTAAAAAATGTACAAAATGGGTAACAATATATATATATATATATATATATATATATACACACAATTTTGCGGGGTAGAAGGGGCCACATGTTGCTGATCCCTGGTTTAATCCCTCCTCTGTGCCCCTGATGTGGTGACACTACACCAGGGACATTGCTCAGGGACCAGACAGACAGTTTTCTTGCTTGCTGCAGGGATACTTGATACTGAGTGAAAAGCAGGAAACATTAAAAGTGACAATTTAATTGAGTGTAGGCAGTTGCCCTGTGCCGGATGGGTCATTTTAATAATTTCTGTCCATGGCCGGATCTACACGTCATCCTTGATGTGCCCTCCCTGTGCCACAAGCCGCTTTGGAGCGCTGCACTTTGTCTAGTGTGGCTCAAGCCTTGGAGGCTCTGCTTGTGCTCTCGCCGCCGCAGCTGCCCTTTCATCCCGGCCGGTCCCAGGGAGGGAGGAGGGAGGATTGTAAACAAAAGCTAGCAATTGGAAATCCCTCTCCCAATCGCTGGCTTTTATTTACAACCCTCCCCCCTCCATCCTCCCTCCCCGGGACCGGCCTGGATGAAAGGGCGGCGGCGGCGGCGGCAGCGCAGGCACGGGCAGAGCCTCCGAGGCTTGAGCCCACACTGGTGGGGTGAAGCGCTCTGAAGCGGCTTGTGGCGCAGGGAGGGCGCATCGAGGATGATGTGTAGATCCTGCCCAAGTTGCTCTGCACCAAGTAGCTGCTGAGTAAAGGAGCTGTTGGTTTAAACCTCCCACAATGTCTCCAACCACCAGCGACATTGATGGGCTTAAACGAGAATCTCCCTGAGCATCTCCTCTCTGTGCCACCTGTACCATCGCTGCTTGCTCTAATAACCTCTCCTGGTAATCCACTAAGGGCAAGGGCATTTAAAAGGGCTCACCAACAGTGCTTTGCCTGGGCCCACCCTCAAAACAGTATCAGTAGTCTGACTTCCTGGGATTATTCCTTAGAGCAAACTTCCTCCACCTGGGTTCCTCCAGGTGTTTTGGACTTCAATTCCCATCATCCCTGCCCGTTGATCATCAGCCCCTAATTGGGGCTGATGGGAGTTTTAAGTCCAAAGAATTTAGAGGGCACCAGATTTCAGGAAGCTCTCTTAGAGATTCGTGGAATTCTTATTATGTGTGAGCATTATAGAGTAAACCGACATATAATGCCTTAGTTCCCATCAATGGTTTTTCCATTCTTGCAAAGGGACAAAGAGTAAATAGTTGAACTTTTAGCTTTCCTTTATCTCTCAAGTTACATTGAACACATTTTCTGTGTGACCTACCAAGAGCAAATGTTCCAAGCGGCGTATCTCTTCCAAAAGTCAATGAAAGCGATGTAAAGTAGCACACTGTGACCTTTGTAACTATAGCCAGCATTCTGCATCAAACATAATGATAATACACATTTCACTTTGAATTAGGGTTTACCATGTGGTTCATTTTTTTAATTAAAATGATCAAATCGGAAATTGTTGAGACAGTCATCAAAAGCTGCCTTTTAGGTCCAGGCTGCCTTTGAGCCAAATGCCTTCAATGGATGCATGTACTGGTTGTGTGTAAGTGAGTGCAAAGATTGTCATGAGAACTGCCCCTATAGGCTCCTATAGTTTTCCTTATGCTTGGGTTGACAGCTACACCCAGTTATTTTACTGCTGTCTTAAGCATCCCGCGTTAGAGAGGCCATGAGAGTGAACAGTGATCTTTGGGAAATTGCTTGCTGCTGGTAAACCACTTTTGGCCTTTTCTCCTTATCAGCTTGTCATGAGCTCAGCAACTGTTTCAGTTTTGATTAGAGTTGAGTTGCTGAGCTGAAATAGGACAGATAATTTGGTGAACATTTTTGACCCTGTGAAACTCAGGCCCTCCCACTTCCAAAATTTTGGTGATTTTCCCCAGGAAACATTTACCTGATTGTTTGGCCAACAGGGATGCATACCCTTTTCCTGCTCTTCATTCAGACTGAGTCCCGCACACTCAGGTCCTCTGGGAAGAACTTACTCCATTCAGCCAGAACTAGGCTGACGAGCGTTACCCAGAGGACCTTCTCTTCTACCGCTCCCAGACTGTGGAATGGTCTGCCAGAGGAGATTCGACAAATTAGCAGTCTTCATGAATTTAAGAGAGCCATGAAGACTGCTCTCTTCTGGCAGGCCTATCCAGTTGAATTTTAAGATGTTTTTAATGATGTATTGATTTTTATTTGTTTTTAATATCTCATCTATTTTGTGGTCTTTGTGTTTTATATTTAATGTTGTTCCCCACCTCGATCCGGAGGGAGAGGCAGGTTATAAATAAATAAATATATTATTATTATTATTATTATTATTATTATTATTAGTGCAGTAGGAGGGCTTCATCTGCCCTCAGTGATGTCCTCAAGTGGCCAGATCTGACTAGGTATGTGGTGACATAATGTCATCTTGGTCACTATGTGTTCCCTGATTGGCTGAGAGCATGCAGTGAAGAAGTCCTTTGCAGTCAATGCAAAGTAGCTACTCATTGATAAAACAATGATGGCAAAAAGGTGTGAAGAAAGGTGCAAAATGATGGCAGGCAGCGTTCCCCCCCCCCCACAGGAAATCTTTGCCCACCTCTCATGACAACTTTTTGCATCAAAAGCAAATTTCACCACCACCACAAAAAGAAAAAAAAAGAAGAAAAAAAGAGCAGCACTTATATGGGTGCAATAGATTTTGAACTCAGAACTTAAAGACTAAAGTTCAGCCATCTTATTCACTGGGTTGTACTTAGGGCTCCACATTGGCTTTTCGAATAAGCTACAGTGGTACTGTTGCTCACTTGATATAGGCACTGGGTTAATCCCAGAAGTCATACTTTGGCTTGCATACATCCACTGCATCTTGTACGAATGAATAAGACATAGTATTGATGCTTCATCTATGAATTGTTACATTTAACATTCCAGTCCATGGGGATGTTAAAGCACCAGTTCCATGTAGGGATGCCGGGGAGGGGGGGGGGGATCAGTTCAGTTTTGACCATTATTTGCCCATTTCGCACCGCCTGGACCTGAATGTAATCTGCAATCAAAGTTCATACCTTTTCAAGTTTGCAGTGTGATTTGCGGAACAAAAACATGTGTTCTAAATATGAATAAATCTGAAAAAGAGCATAAAAATGCATACTTTTGAAAAACAAATGCACACAAACATCTTTTAATCAATGGGAGAAATGCATTTGTTTAGAAAAATGTGCCCAGTTGATGCATACATTTGGGAAAAGATGCACAAAATATGCACGGATTTTTGTGCAACCTCCCACGAAGCTTACAATCTGACATGGAGACAAGTTGGAATGACCTTCGACATGGAATTCGGAACACCTCATTGAGCTTGGGTTTTGCTGGTTTGCATATTCCTAGTTGGATATGTTCATACTCGGTGTGTGCGAAGATTGTGGGCCTGGGCACAATAATCATTTTGTTTCTGCAGAAGGTGTCATGAGAAATAGCTCTAATTAAATGGGACTTCGAGCGACCCTCCGAAGAGAACCGTTCGTACCACTAATATTTCCACCCTGCGGGGGACGCCAGTGAAAATGACAGAATTAGCTGTACTCCGGGTGTAGCATTTCCTTCGCTGGGATGCAATCTCACAAAATAAACTGGCTGTGGTCGACATCACAAGCGGATGTGCTCCCAGAGGTACTGTGCTCAGCAAAGGCAATCAGGATTTAAACAGCTGCATGGGAAAGATACTGCTTTACAAAACCTGTAAACACATTACTGAGGCTGTCCCTCATGGTATTCTTTGCACTCACCCTCAATTCCAAGCTCATCTGTTTTGTGCATTCAGATAAAGCCAGGCTGCAGGCTACAGTGGCATGTAGCCACTGTAACCTGAAATTAAGGTGATGCCTAGCACACACTATTATTTGCATATCCCACATTGTGCCGATAAGTCATCCCCACGGTGAATTTTCCTTTGGCCCCTTTCCCTCCTTTGTCATTTAAGAGCAACTGTTTAAAATGAGTTATTTTCCCCCCTACCCAACCTTCCTGATTTTGTATCACGGACTTATTAGAGACAAAATTCACAAATCGGTTGTTGGCTTTCTTAGAGACCTGGAGGCACGGTCCTGAATCTTCAACCAAGACAAGTTTTTTTCTTTGTTTCTTGTTATACCATTTTTAATCCATTTTTTTTTCAAACACTTGAGCTAAATAGTTGTTGCCAGGGCTCCAGGCAGCTTGAATAAAATTCACTGCACTATTCAATTACCCAGGTTTCTCTTGCAACACATACACCCAGTATTAGAATCTGGTTAGATCTTCAGCTTGCAAAATCGTGACAAAGGAAGAACAATGCATACTTAAGGCACAGAGTCCAAGATCAATAGATGTTGGGCCTGTTCAGAAGACATACTAAGCCATGGTTAGTCTGTTAACCCTTTTGCAGCAAATGGTTAGTGGGTGTGTTTAAAACGTGGTTATGTAGCCATCATGGTTAGGAATGGTTCACATGACATGGAAACACATGGAGGATAGGTCTGTTGATGGGCAATAGCTAGGGGAACCTCCAGAGGCAGTACAGATGGACAGAACTGCCCAGTTCTGATCCTCAGAGATTTGGCTTAGAGTAGAATGAAATCATTCCATATTGCCCAAACTCCAGTGAGCCTTTCTGGTATGCTTAAAGTCCTCCAAAAACAAGGGGGAGCAAAAACACGCCCCCCTGCTGGGCTTTGCTTTAGGAATGAGCTACTGAGTGTAATACAGTGAGAGGGGTTTGGTAAATACACTACATCCTGATGGATTGGAAGCTTACGCTTCTAGGGTGAAATGTGGAGTCTTCTCTGCATTTCGTTCCTGAAGAGAAGCTGCCAAATCCAGAAAGAGACAGGGCAGTAAAGAATTCCCCCTCTCGCAATGTATCAGAGGCCCAAGGGGCATTTGAGATAGGGATCTACTGTAGCCTGGATGTACGTACCCTGGGCTCCAGTAGACCTCCACCTTGTATACCCTAGTCCAGAGATGGGCAACCTTCCCCCCCCCCCCCCCGTTGAGAGCCACACTCCATTGTGGGTAATCTGTCAGAGGGTGCATGTTGGTGGTAAGTGGGGCCAAAGCCGGAGGTGGGCAGGGCGACATTCAAGTCACTCCTTTTGTCTATCTGTCATTCCCTCTTTTTCTGCCACCCCTTTTCCTCTCTTTCCTTCTTCCTTCCTACTCAGCAGCTACCAGGGAAAGAACAGCTTGCTCTTGCCAGAGGTCTGAACTGATCCCATGAAGAGGGCCTTATAAAATCAGGCAGAGGGCCCACCCCTTCTTTAGTCCATGCTGGCTGGGGATGATGGGAGTTACAGTCCAACATATCTGGAGGGTACCAGGTTGAGGGAGGCTGCTCTAGTCTACAGCCTCCATGGGAGGTAAGAACACACAGGCTTAGCTGCACAGAAGACCTCTGGTTTTTTTTTCTGATGCTGACCCAGGATCTGCTGGAAAGAAGCAGGTAGTGGTCCACTCTGGAAATATGGCTGCTCCGCCTTGCATACTGTAGTCCAGAGGTGGGGAATGTGTGGCTCTCCAGATGTTGTTGGACTGCAACTCCCTTCAGCCCTAACCAGCTTATTCAGTGGAGAGGAATGATGGGAAACCTCGTTCAACAACATCTGGAGGCCATACGTTCCCCATCCCTGATCTAGTCCAGCGACAGGGAACCTTCTTCTCTGGATTCTAGTAAGGCTGGAACTCATCCACAACCTTTGTTTGATGAAGCAATCCAGAGAGGATGATGGCTGTTGCCTCCATGTCCTGATTTGTGAACCTCTAAGAAGCATCTGGTTGGGCAAAGTTGGAAACTGAATGCTATGCCAGATGCATCTTTAGTCTGATCCAGAAAGCTTGTTCTTACGTGCTTTCAAAATGAAGCTCTGTACTTTAAAAATGAGAAAGCAGACATATTTGTGGGGAAAATAACCTTCAGGCATCATCCAAAATGAAATCTCATTCGTTAGGACCTTCCATCCCCGTGAATAAATGCTACTGCAACCAACTTTCTCCATCAACAATATACATTACAATGAGCAGAAGATATCGTGTTCAGTGCTGAACATGTGGCCATATACTTCTAAAAAGTTTCCTTGTGCAGATGTGGAGCGCAGCTGTTTTCAAAGCTGTTGTTCTATTCCAGTGTTCCCATCTTGTCAGTTTCCAACCCACCACATCAAAAATGAGAAGGCTTTATTTTCATTTGTCACCAAGAAAGAGTTTATAAAGTGTTGACTAAAATAGATTAGAGATTGACAAAGTCCTCTGTTTCTTATATGAACAGTTCTACTTTGCTGAAAAAAAGATGGCTATACTTTTTGTTTTGTTTTTTCTTAAGTTGCAATGAAAATTTAATGAGCTCTGGGCAACTGTGCTAACCATATTGATTAATAGATCAAGTGAAAATGTTTCAATTTTGCCATGATATAATCAACATGATTATAGCTGCATGTTTGTCATCTCTCTTTGTATATGATGAATAATTAAATTCTGCAAAACATGGCTATGCAGTTGACAATTTGGAAGCAAAATGATTAGTGGCTATAAATCAATTCTAACTGTTAAATTATACAAACCACTTAATAAAAGGCATCCAAAGTAATATTGCAAATTGTAATTGAGTTCTCCTGGTACCTTTTTCACACTATACTTTTGTTTAAATGTCATAACTATGACATGTTTAATATTGAGAACCTAAAAGGAACTTGGTCCAGGACTTTTAACTTACTTTTAGATGAAACATCTGGGGACACTCAAGGGCTCAGGGCCCTTCGGCATCCCATAGCCAAAGTGCAAGGGGGCTGAGATGCACTCCCCTAACTCCATTCTCTGAGACTGACTCCATAGGTAGGCATGTAACCACTGAAATACAGCACCTCCGATACCCATCTCATGAAGCTTATCTAAGAGGATACCGTGGTCAACGGTATCAAAAACCACAGAGAGAGATTGAAAAAGAACAACAATGTTGTACACCCTCTGTCCTTCTGTCAACAAAGCTCACCCAATAGGGAAACCAAGACCAAACCCAGGTCTGGACCCAGAAGAGTTACAATCGTTGCTCTAGAGTGAATTTGGCTGAATTCGGACAACACGATAGTCAATGGTGGGGTAATAATCAACTTTACAGTTATTCAACTGGGGGTACTCCCCACACAAAATGGTAATAAATAATCAACCATGGTGTGGATTAGGATCAGCACTGAGTTGACTATGGCAGCATTCGGACGACACGATAGTCAATACAACTGACGATTGTTTCCCACCCCCAGTTGCTTATTGTGTTGTTCGAATTCAGCCTTTGTGTTGCTGAGTGTTGAAACTATTTATTATTTTATTTTATTTATTGCATTTTTATACCACCCCATAGCCGAAGCTCTCTGCGGGGTACACATAAATGAAAACCATGAAATCATTTTAAGAAATATAAAACAAACAACAATCTAAAAACACAAAATAACATACAATACAGAAAACACAACCAAGCAGCAGAGTTTAATACAGATTAAAATACAAATTTTAAAAAGCAAGGGTTAAAATTGGGTTAATTTAGCTGTTAAAATGCTGAGAGAATAAAAAGGTCTTCACCTAGTGACGAATGGAGTGCAAAGTATGAAAAACAAAAGCAGAAAACCAACTGTAAACTATGTTTTACCTTTTTGGGGAGGGGTGGTTTGGTAATCTGAAATCATAGTTTGGATTAGCTAAACTGTAGTTAGTGGAAAACGTAGTTTGATGACACAGGCCCAAATTATAGGAGAGGGAAATGTCCTCCTTATTTTGAATATGGAACAATGTTTATCAAGTGGTAATTTACCATGATGCCATCCCATTATCTGGGCGAATATATAAAACAATTGAACAACACATTCTTTCTACTATCATTCTTATCATAATCTACTCCTGATATATGGTAAAACGAACAAACACGTTACTATGTGGCATAATTATACATATGACCAATTTGCCCTAGGGTGAGAGAGAGCTCATCCTCATGCTGAGACAGTTTGGTCCTCTGTTTGGGTTCTCAATAAAGTGCAGTCAAGTGATAGGAATTGTACCACTCTGTATGCAAATAGCTTTCAGAATGTAAATGTGCGATTGGATTCTTTTAACCTCCTGGATGAACATCGCAACCAACTTAACAAGTCAGTGTATGCATGCTGTGGTAAGCTACTACTGGTAAGATTTGTCACACGTGTAAGCAAGTACTATAGGTCCAGCTTCAGGTTTTGGGGGGATCCCTGGGTGTGACATCCTCATGGGCTCCCTGATTCAGTGAGTCTACTTTTTTATCACCATTGTCATCTAGGGTTGTCACGAGTGCCCAACTGGATCTGGGAGTCCAGCAGATCCCCTGTGTCTGCCCCCCAGATCCAGTGGGGCGCTCCTCTTGTGACCGCGGATGCCCCCAAGTGGTCGTGATGCCTCAGCAAGTGCTGAACAGCTGCCCACCCATGCCCCAAATTTGTGCATTTCCACATTCCTGCATCACCGGCAGCCATTGAGTCAATGGCTCATGCATTCCAGCAAGCACTTGCAGATGGCAGTGACAATGGGGCAGGAGCCCCCAAGCCTGGCACAGATGGATTCACCCCCCCCCATTGGCACCAGCTGCTCATCCTCTTTCTCATCATTGTTAATGTCTATTTGCTTGACAGGCAAAGAGCCAATGAGCAAGGAGGCAGTGGCATTTGCAGCTTCTCCTTCTCACCACTACCATTATCTGGACCAAAGCAAGAGATAGGTAGACAAGCAGGTGAAGAGTAGGAACTTCTCCAGAAGGCTCTTGTCTATGGGCCCCTGCTGTCATGTAGGCCCTTGGCAGGTAGGCCATGCCTACCCATGACACTGGCCCTGAAGCATTGCAAACAATTGCTAGTGCTCTTTTCCTTGCTGGTTCCTCAGTACACTTCAGTCTAGCTTGACAGCTATTTTGCCAATTTAGAAAATAAGAAAACTTGATTTTTGTTGCTAGTTCAGAAGGTCCTTGTGGGGTTGACCCTAGTAGTTATTGCGAACATCACCAGGACACTAAGGCTGTAATCCTGTACGCCAGCCTCCCCCAACTTAATGCCCTTCAGATATTTTAGATTTCAAGCTTCACAGCATGGCCTCTGGTCAGCATTGCTCAGAGTTGTAGTCCAAAACATCTGGAGGGCACCAGGTTGGAGAAGGCTGCATGACAACTTACTGAGAGAAAGCACTGTTGGAATCAATGGGAATTACTTTTGAATAAAAGTGCATAGGATTATTGCTGCAAGTCTTTTTGTGAGTCTCCTAGGATTCAATCAGTTAAAGGATTGTCTTCTTCATAAAATCATTGTCTGCTGCTGCCACCCTGCTTGTTATTGTTTTGAATCTGTTAAATCCAAATAATGAATGCGATGTAGGAAATTGTAATTAGTTTGTGGATATTCCTCAAGCAGAAAAACCAGATTAAATATAATTAGTTGGTGCAAATTATGCATTCTGCTGCAGTGACAACACAGTGGAATTTTGTAAAGCATAAAGTTATTATTATTATTATTATTATTATTATTATTATTATTATTTGTACATGTAGAAAACAATGCCTGTGCACATAAGGGGCTGTTTGTTTGTTTTAAATGATGGCAGATTTTTGAAACAAAACCAAACAGGATATGGCCAACCCTTTAACCCCATTATCCTGCACTTGAATATTTCTGTTGGAAAAGCCAATGTTGCTATTGATTCACTCTCAGTCTCTGCCACATGTAAGGCCTAGACAGGGCCAACATCTGTAAATCAGACATAAATTTAGATGGATGTCTAAATTGAGTATATGCACATCAACCTTGGCTGAACCTCTGGTGAAAAGAATGCATAACTCTGGAGCAGGTTGTGCATTTTCAATATGTTCTTGATGTTTAAATTTGGAGATCAGGTATCAATATGAAGAGGGTGGTCTTAGTCAGTCTTAAGATTGTGATGGGATATGGTGAAGGTGGTAATCTCTAGGGCAGTCTACTCCAACTTGAATCCTTTCAGAAGCTTTGAACTACAATTCTTAATTTCCTTGACCATTGGCCATGTTCTGGCTGGTAGGAGTGGTAGAGGCATGCTGAAGAAGGCTGTTCAAAGGTATGAGAGGCCTGGAGTGTGTCAAGCTTTATAGGTCATGGTCAGCATCTTGAATTGTGTGTTGAAACTACGAGAACTAGGAACCCAGTATAGTCTCTGGAGTTGGGTGACCAGATAAAATCCAGGTCAGGGATCATGTAACTTTAACATTTGTAGAGAAAAGGGAATTTCAGCCAGTGTCATTTGTATGCAATTAGTTCCTGGTGAAATTCCCTCTTCATCACAACAGTTAAAGTTGCAGGGGCCGTGCCTTCTTTTGTATATGGTCACTCTAGTATAGTGCCTGCACCTTTAACTGTTGTGATGAAGAGGGAATTTCACTAGGAACTAATTGCATACAAATAACTCTGGCTGAAATTCCCTTTTCTCTACAACTGTTAAAGTGACATGAGCCCTGACCTGGATTTTATCTGGTCAGCCTACTCTGGAGTGTTGACATAATCTTCATCCATACTATCCACTTTGCTCTGCATAGCCATCAAACAGTTTTCAAAGGCAGAGTATCATGCTGTAATTGACATATGACAGAACATTATCATCTGGTGTGACATGGTGGAGTCTTGGACAAGGACCAGGCAGAGCTGGGTTCAAAACCTTACCTAATCATAAGGCTCCTTGAGTCAGTCACTATCAACCTACTCTGCTTCACGGGACTGTTGTGAGGATAAAATAGAGTTAAGGGAACCATGAATGCTACCCTGACCATAAATGTGATATACAGTATGATCCTTCATACCAGCTTTTACCAACTTGATGCCCTCCCAATATTTTGGACTTCAACTCCCAGCAGCCCCACCCAGCATTGCAAATGACTAGAATTCTGGGAGTTGTAGTCCAAAATATATTGAGGACACCAACTTGGGAAAGGCTGCTGTACTCATTTCTTCAGCCACGTATTATTGAACTTCCATGGGGCGTGGCTATGAACGCGACCGGGTGAAGTCGTAGATCTTCGGAGCTCCTTAAAAAAGCTTTGAATTAAGCACTAATTCCTTATTGAACTTCCATGTAAATGCATATAGGATCAGACTACAAATGTAAGAAATTGCAGTTTTTCACATTATATCATGGTGCTTATTATGAAAAAAACACTCCATGGTTGTTGGCTTTATTAGCCAAAATGTCTGAAGCCCCAACAGAAACATAGGAAGCTGTCATACTGAGTAATACTATTGGACATCAAGCCCAGTATTGCTGACGCTGATTGGCAGTGGCTTACCAGAGTTTCAGGCAGGATTCTTTCCTACTCCTACCTGGAGAAGCCAGGGATTGAATCTGGGACCTTCTACATGAAAATCATATGCTCTACCATGGATTGCAATTTGTTCTTTAAATAGAAACTGCCATACTGAAGTGGTCACAATTTTATTTATTCTTTATTAAGGACTGATACACTGTTTTGTCATAGTTCCTAAAAGGAGGTCAGTAAATTTAATAAGTTGCTGGAAAAGGCTGTATTGTATTCCATAATAGCAGTGGCTAATTTTGACGCTGTAAAAATTAAGAAATGCACTTACTTTATAAACATTTGCATAGACATAATTCTGTCTGATTTCTCTGGAGTTGGTAAAATGTCATCTAATTAATACATGACATGAAGAAATCAAATGTAATCCCATTAAACTGAGGATTCTTCTTGGAATTCTAATTTACCATTTATGGCGTGTGAACAAATGAAGTTTCTTCCAATTAGAAAAGATGCATAAAGAAATTTCAAAGTTTCCAGTACAGGCAAAAATGAAGCAAAACTTGGGACTCATTTACAAGAAACTGCCATTTAAGTTATCGGCTGAACTATTTCTTTAGCACACTTGTACCTTTTTATTATTATTATTGTGGGGGGTAATATTTGCTTTCACACTATTTTGTTTTGTGCACAGAACAGAATACTAGGGGTGTGTACACCAAAAAATATCGTTGTTTATCGTTATCATTTCAGACAAAAAAAATTATTGTCTTCATTCATATCATAGGTGAACCGTATCGTCTTCACAATAATTATTGTGAAAAAGCGAGATTTTTGCAGTCCTATTTTTAAAGAAAAAATGCCTATAACTTCTGTATTTTAAAAGTTAGAGGCTTGAAACTTGGTCACAGTGCTTATGGGGTATACCTAAGTATGTGTATGACATTTGAGGTCGATCCCTCCAACCTTCGATTTTATATGAATTTATTAAAGATTGTTTCAGTTCTGACAGATCAGAATGACAGCTCGCCACGTGTGTTCATTCAGACCTGTCAGAATGGAAACAATCTTTAAAAAATTCATATAAAATTGAAGGTTGGAGGGATCAATCTCAAATTTCATACACATACTTAGGCATATCCCATAAGCACTGTGACCAAGTTTCAAGCCTCTAACTTTTTAAATACATAAGGTATAGGTTTATTTATATGGCAGTCCGATGAAACGATAAAATTGCCCGAAATTTTTAACAAATTTTAACAAATCATGCATTTAAACAAATGCATGATAACGACCTTATCGTATCGTTATCATACATTTTAATGATATGATACACATCCCTACAGAATACATCACATCATAATGGAAGGGAATGGGGTTCAGTTTAGATTTTCTGGGAGAGCCTTCTTTAAGGAAGGTGTTCACTTTAGTGCTATAGAGTGTGAGTACCTAGGAAGGACTGAAATTCCAAAGCTCAAGATGACATATAAAAAGTGGAGGGATTCATATTACCCCTTGATTAGACAAATACAGGCACTAGCCAGTAGGAACGGATGGCACCAATAAAACCAGATCCCACCTCACAAAAAACAATAATTTAGCACTTGCAGTGGCACACAATATTGAATTTTGTGCAATGGAAGAAATTGACTTTCTTGCACTTGCAGGAGCATTGGGTAAAATCCAACAAGTGTCCCTCTACCAATGGAAAGATTCTGTCAGTGGTGGAACAAAGAAAAAAGCAATTCCCCCTCCCACTTCAGACTCCCCCCCCCAAAAAAAAACCCAAATCTGCCCCAAAATGTGCATATTCACACTTTAGCCTACGGTGGATGCACATTTTTATGTGTTTTTTTTTTAATTGCACATTTTTCTACAAAAAAATTGTGTAGAATTCCCAAAGGTTAAGAAAATGGTCCACAAGTATGTGGACTCCGCCTGGCAAGGGAAAAGCTGTTCCACAACGGAATCTGCTGGTCAGAATTATAAAGATTGAAACTCATTTGACCATGTTGTGGATTTCTCCAACATGTCTAATCCCTAGCCCTCCTTTACTGAACTATAGTTCTTTGGATTCTCTGTGCAGAGGAGAATACCATTAAGCATGGATACCCCATGGTCTCATATTCCGCATTTACATCATGCTACTTTTGTTGACAGAAAATATATTTACCTGACATAGATCCTGCCATTCTCAGCTATTTGTTTGAGATTTACTAGCCTTGGTCAGTCATTCAATACTGAAGACATGAAGGAGCCTTCGGGAATATGTACAGATTGCTCTGCTCCCTCAGTGACAATTTGTACTCCAGCAACCCTTTGAAGAGCATCATCAGACGAGCATTTTATCGCACACCTGTTACTGCCCACTTACAGATGTTCGCGGCTCTTCTTGATGATGATGATGACGTCTGCTTCCCATGCGTCTACCACTTCTTCTGGCCTTCTTTCCATCACAAAATAGACCCCGGTGAATCTGACTTTTTAAAAAATAATAATAATGAAAGGTGCTCCCATTTCCTGCTGTTTGCATGAAAAGCAGAGCAATAAAAATACCCATTGAATGGGCCACATGGTCATTGTTTCCTTCCTCTTTCTTCCCCTGTGTGAAGAAAGAGGAATTATTGTGGGACAGAAGCGGGGGGGGGGAAGCGATAGTAAGGAAATGTGATTTCCCCCATTTGATGCTGCTGTAAGCCAACACACAATTGGCTGCATCTGAATAGGGGCACCTTCATAGGATTTTGAACATGAGGATGGGGTGGCCCTCTTCAGACTCAGCTGATCATGCATTGGTTAGGGGAGATTCCAGCACATGCTTCATCATCAAAGGGGTGGAGCTAGTCCCATTCATTCCTGCAGACCCTTTTATTGTTGAGAATTAAATGCTAAAAGCGGACTACTCTGTGAAATTTATTTCATGCACATAACATTACAACCCCAGTCTCATGAACGGAACAATAGTTACAGCAACACAATATGCTTAGTATATTAAAAAAAAAGTTTGTATGAATTATTTAAATCTGATCTGAAGGATTTATTATTTTAATAATTATCTGAACAATTATCCAGTTATTAAGGTACTTCACAGTCATCTGTTCAACAGGCTTTCAATTTTTAAAAAGTTTATTGTCAGAAAAAGGGAGTCTGGTGAGACTATAATGATGAAGAGAGAGTTTTGTTTTGATTTTTTTTTACACTGCAGGGGAAAAAAAACACATTGCCAAATACCCAGTCAGGAAGTTGCTATAGCTGCGAGATGATTGGTACAACTGAAAAAATTCTAAAAGGCAAGTTGTTCTCTAAATTAGCAAATTCATTGACTTAAAGTGTAATGGGTCATATTGTTGAAGTTCAATTATAGTACTATAGAATTACAGAATAACAGTGGGTTTTGAGTTGAAACCTAGCTCGTTTTACCATCTCCCTCACAAGTCATCTTTTTAAAGATGCTGTGTAAGTAGCTGTTATTACCACTTGCACATATTGCCAGTGATGAAAGAAAGAATGACTATTGTGAGAACAAATATGGTGAACCATTGCTTCATTCTCTTCTGATTATCTTCCAGGTTCCAGAAAGATTCATGTCTGGTGAAATGCTTTTACTTTCTTCCCTCATTAAGTTTCTGCAATTTCTTGGGTTTGGGGGAATGTAAGGAGCTGTCAACTTAAGAGCAACTCATACAGCTGCTTAGAGCCAATTTTTCTAGGTTACAGACCTGAACCTGAATAATTCATTCAAGATGGGCACCCACATCTTCCATGGTCTTGGGAAGTTCCTGGGACCGTGGAAAAATCAGGATTTTCCAGGGATCCCTTATCCGTGGGAAATCCCATGCCCATCTCCCCATCCCCCGGGAGTCCCTATATGTCATGTGAACGTACAGGGACCAGCCGGGGAAGATTCCAGGCAAAAAAACCTGGTATAGAAATGGCCTAAGATTAAGTTTAAGCAGCAGTACATTACTCTGAAGTACTGACTGACTTAGAGAGAGAGAGAGAGAGAGAGAGAGCTCTTGCTCTGTGCCTCCTGTTCCTTTTAAAACAACAAAAATATGTTTTCCATCCCGATGTGTTCTCCTGAGATTATGTAATAGCTGTGTTAGAAAGCATCACCTTCAACAGTACACTTCCCATGTAGTTTAGAGGTAATAAAATTCTCATTATCAATAAACAAAGCAACAAAGTTTTCTGTATGCTCACTGTAGTAGAGTACATAGGAAATTGTATTGTTTTGTTCCACCAGTTCCTCTATGAAGAGTTTTTGAATTTTGTGCACCTTAAACCCTCTTTCTCCTCTTGAACCTGCCCTGAACTTAACTTCAATTCTAGGTGACAATGTTGCTCTGTTTGGTGGGGTGGGGGTGAGAGGCTGGATCTGTTCAGGAACCGAGAATCTTTCTTGCATGCCAGTTTCCCAGCAGAATTGGGGATCCCTCCCCACCAGCCAACCTACCCTAGAAGATTCATCCCCCCAGCCGACTAAACAGCATAATCTTCTCTTTCTCCTTCTCAGCCACTAATAATATGAGATAAACAACAGTTCCCCCCTTCTCAGTTTTCTAAATCTGCTGTGATGCGGGAGGAAGAGAGAGAGAGAGAGAGAGAGAGAGAGAGAGAGAGAGAGCTTCTGAGTATGCTTGTGTTTATTGTTCATTCCATTGACAATAATTATATGTAAAAAAGCTTATTTTGAAAAATGAAATGGAACTCTAATGAAAAATAGTTTCCTACCAATACAAGAAGAATAGAAAGCTATCAAAGTTTGAGGTGAAAACCCTTTGGTCTCATGAGAAATCATGACTAAAAAAAGATTGCCAACACATTTGCAAAAGTCACTTTTGAGAGAGGGAAGCTTTTTACTTTTTGTGTGTGCGTGTGTCCTTAAACTGCTCTTTTCTCCCTCACGAATTCACCAGCCTTCTTGAAATTTTGAGGGTAAGTAAAATGAACACTTCTTTTTGGCACCTGAACATTTCAGAAAGTTTGATCAAATCTTTTCAATTTTATAAATCCCCCCAATCATCACGTAATATGGTGGAATTTATAGATGGGCTTAAACATAGGCAGCACTGCTTTGGTGCCTATCATTATTGCATCTGTTTCTTGCTCATGGGCATTTTTCTAGATGGACATGATGGACTTTGCCAAGTCATGCTGTCTTTTACAGATTCAGGAATTTCCTGACTATTGAGCATGTTTTAAGTATGACTACTTTCTGGATGTTGGTGTGGTTGTATTTTGGTAGGCCCAGTTACTGAAGGTTTTCTGTATAATTTTTTGATATGATGTCGGTGACTGAGGTGACTAATGGAATAATTGTGACCTTTTCCTGTTGCCATAGTTCTTTGACTTCCATGGCCAGTGGTGTAGATTTGTCTCTCTTTTCTTCTTCCTTTTCAACATTAGGTATTGCTATGTCGATTAGGTATGTGTGTTTTTCTTTTTTGTCTATGACCGTTATGTCTGGTTGGTTACAGGGTATTGTCTTGTTGGTATGAATTGTTCTGTCCCAGTATATGTTATGATCTGCATTTTCCAAGATTGTTTCAGGTGAGTATGTATAGTATGGTGTAGATTGTTTGATAAGGTTGAATTTGATGGCCAGTTACTATTATTATTATTATTATTATTATTATTATTATTATTATTCCGCCTTTTCCCCAATACTGGGACTGAAGGCAGCTTACAAATTAAAACATGTACAGTTAAAATATAACATATACAATTAAAATATAATAAACCTACCTACCTACTTACCTATCTCTTCTCTTGTTTCTACATGAAACTTCATGTAATGCTAAATGTGTAATGTGAAACTGAGGCTTGTCGTTTGTCTTTACTCTTGTGGAAATCTGGGTGGCACCAATTCAGAGCAGGACCACTGTGCTCCAGAAGGAGGAGGATTATATCTCTCCTACCACTTTTTCTTCCCCAAATCTGATGCCAATGGAGATCTTTTTAACACCATCAATGGGTGTAGACCACCGTTTTAGAGACTGGTGATCCCAATCTGAATCAGGGCCATCCAGCTTTAAACTAGAGTAGAGCAAAAGACACATCAGACAACTAGCATAACATGTAGTTTGGCTCTTACATACAACTGGAATAAGTCTGGAATTTACTGTATGGTTCCCAAGACTGTGAGAGTGTCAGTTCAGGCATATATTGCGTTTATAAAATTGCATATTCTTATCTGTATGTGAGCATGAGAGTGATTTGCAGGTGTGTCTGGAAAAATGCAAGAGGAAAATAGTTTACAGTGGTAGAGGTATGAGGGACTGAAATGAGTCACCTTTATCAATGGCAATGTGGCACTTTATCACTCACTAAGTGGCAACAGTGGTTGAAAAACAACAAGAAGGCAGATGAAAAGGTAGGAATCTACCTGAGACTCTTTTAAGGCTTTGCCTTCATTTTGTGATACTTCTTCAAAAGAGAAACAGTAAGCTGGGCATATATTTTGTCACTGACATTAAAGAAATTAAGATGCCTATTCCAGAAACCAAAACCAATATATCCCCTCCTCCCTATATGTCCTGATCTGTCTTTCAGTTTTATTAGATCCATCACTGCTCCTGGATGACCTGCAGTACTTTTCTATGAAATCTAACTGGTAAGAAGACTATGCTTTCCCCTCCTCAGGTCTGTAACTATCAATCATCATATATTAGGCTGGGCTCCTGCAATGCACCCTACAAGGAACTGTCTTTGGTGAAGATTTGGAAATTTTACCTGATGCAGAGTATTAGGGTCCACCTTTTTTGGATGGGGGTGGGGAGTATATTACATTGAATATGTTATCACTTACAAGACTTGCAGGCTAGATTCAAGGTGCAGACTATTACCTACAAATGGCTTGAAACATATCCATTTGGAGGACTATCACTATCGCAATGTCATAAGAGTGGATGGATCTGTCTTTTTACAATCCATGATGTTTTTGCATATGGCCTATCACAAGTCTGCAATGTTTTTTTTTTACTTTGAAAATTTATGTTTAAATTACCTATAAAATGCACATTTTTGACATGCATTCCCCCCTAATCTACATTATTTTTGTATGCATTTGTAAGATGAGAACTGAATTACAAAATTCTCAAAACTGCCCATTGTGGAATACGATTTCTGTGGAGAATTCCAAGGTGCAAGTCAAGACCAAAAAGCTTCCTGAAAGGCTGTAAGACTTTCGAAATAAACATGTCTGGCTGTTGATCACCAGGAGAAGCACTTTATGGAGTGCAGTTTTAGTATCTCTAAGATTTTGTATATTTTACTTTTGCTTGTGCATCTATATATTTAAATCATATGTATGTGTGTTAAATCACATATTTAAATTTATTTTATTTTATTTATTACATATTTATACTGCCCAACAGCCAAGGCTCTCTGGCAGTTTACATTTAATTTAATCATAGATGTGTGTTTGGTAGGTATGGGGGAGAATTTCATTCTGTCCACATTTTTAAGGGAGGCAACTTAATTTGCATTCCCTGGATGAATCGATAGATTGGACTCAGTAATCCTTTGGATTGCACACTTCTCCAAATATTACAGTATAGTTCTTAGCTCAAAATATGCATACAAAAAAGTACAAATTGTGGAAAACGCATAGAAAATTCATTTTCAAGGGGACATTTTGTACAAAATTCGAACAATAAGCGAAAAACCACTCTCGTCCTTAACAGAAAACACTGAATGACTGCAACAGAGTTAAGGAAAACAACACAAATGGCACCAGCAGTTACAACTTGATTGCTATGTCAACAAATATGTGTACAAAAATATTTATTACATGAAAAGAATTAAAAACAAATCACTAGGAGGCCAAACACATTTCAACAATTTTGTCTTCCTCAGTGGCCTACACAGACACAATGAAAAGATAAATAAAAAAATAAATACAAATAGCGACACAATATCTGTATGTCTGTTTTGACCAAATTAAAACTTACCCTTTTTGTTTAAGCCTTGATTTAAATGGAGGATGGGTATTGTCATTTTTTGTTTAGTTTTTCTCTGTGAACTAGCAAAGAAAATGTCTTTTTAATAATAATAATAATAATAACAATCTATATAATATAATTAAATTTGCAATTTTGAGGCTGACCTTTTTTTAAAAAAATATTATTCATAACTTACTGAAATAAATTTAAGAAGGGACTGGGATAAATACACATCTTTGAAAGAAAAATGTGTGAAGTTAGACACACATGCAGGAGCCTTTGATTCATTGTAGGAATCAAAGGATTCCACGTGACCTTACGGTATTAAAAGACCTAGGTATGTTTCCCCAAAATGAAAAGTTTAGAGACAGATGGTTTGCAATCCTCAATAAATGTTCTTTGGACCTCATGGTTCTGTTAAATTTAAATGCAACTTTTATTTTATTTTTTCTTCTTAAAATAAATAACAGAAAACAGGATGGAATGGAGTGATGATTGAATGCATGTAAAACTGATATAGACTGGAAATAGACCAATCTATCTGTCCCTATTTGTACTGGCTTGGGTCCTAACTAAAGCTCCATCAGCAGCCGCATCTGGAGTTCTGTTCATGGAATACTCCAACTGGCAGAAGAGGAGGGAAGGCATTTTATCCCATTTCCCTTCCCCCTACAGCCACGTGGACCCCCTACTGTTGAGGGACAGTCTGGAACAATGTGGGGATGGTGCAGAGGGTTTCAGAGGAAAGGTAAAATTCCTGAAGATCATGTCTGTTTCCCACTCTCTCCCTCCAATGGAAGTTTCAACTGAATCAGAGTTCCCTCCACAGACATTTGGAGCTTTTCCATTCATACAAGACAACTGGGCGTTCTGTCCAGGTCTCCACCAAGCAGGATACAACACTTTGAAAGCAGTTTGAAAACGGTATATGGAATGTATCATGGGCCCTAACAGTTGTTAGTGCACTTCCATACCATTATAAAGCAGTAGTGTAGATCCTGCCCTTGAGTGGGAGGAAGCAATGGTGGGCACTAGAAAAAGCTGAGGTGCAGGATGATACTTCCGAAATGGCTGGATTTGCCCCCTGGCAACCATTTCCTGAACATCTATGCAGTGAGCTATACATGTTAACATCTTGGAAGCTGTGTTTACCACCAATGAATGGGATTGCCACATCAACTGTGCTTTTAAAAGCTGCATTTGAGATGCATTGCAAAGCCAATAGATTTTCCAGCATGGGGATGTACTGATGTGAGAGCTTCACCACTTGAATTTCATCTTGTCAGTTAAAGACACAGAAGCCCTGCCAGAAAAAAAGCTGGCGAAAAACATTTGGCTATATGCAGGGGGAAGAAATAATGAACTCCCTGTAAGGTTTCCTCTTAGTCTCTTTTGATGCTGTTTATTTAATCCTTTATAATGGACAGCTTGTCACATTTTTTATTTGATACCATTATTTTTCTTCTGAAGCTATAGTAGTAATATCCCAATGATGCCTCAGATGTTTTAGCAGTCCCTTGTCGAAATTCCATTGTCTGGATTTTGTACCTTGTCATTCATATAAAAACATTACTCATAGTTTGCCCCCTTTCTAATATCCACTGTTGCTGTTTTCCATTATTTTCATCATTCGCCTTTCATTCTCACTGTCTCTGGTTTATTAAGTTGTCATATTATTATTTGATCTAGTATGCACCCTTCTTTTGCACTCCAATTACTGTAGCACTTAAATTCTCTTTGTGACTCAAAGGATATTAGAAAGCAAATTGATGGCCTGGCCCACCATCGTTGGCTTGCTACTGTGCGAGTCAAGTTCTATTCTGGCTGATCCTGGCATGACCTATGCAATTCTTCTTCTTCTTCTTCTTCTTCTTCTTCTTCTTCTTCTTCTTCTTCTTCTTCCTCCTCCTCCTCCTCCTCCTCCTCTTCTTTTTCTTTTTCTTCTTCTGTTGCAGATTTGTTTTTTTAAGTGCCTATGAGCTCTGAGCTTGATGGTGGACTTGATGGTCTTCCATTTTAGAAATTTGGCAGACGACAGCCCTCTGTTTTTAGATGTCTTCTATCTGAAGATGCACCCAATCCAAGACTGGTTTAAAGTCAAAGAATCATAAGAAGGAAGAATTGCCCATCAAGAGTTAGATTCTGGACTGAAGAATGAGCAGGCACACAGATCACCTAGTCAGTCTTCTTCACTATGGTGAGATGTATTGTATTTTCATTTAAATTATTGTTATTATTTCTAAATTTTTACCTGTGCATGTACATTTGCATGTGCAACTTGTTCTCATATTGGTGTACTCTTTGTTTTGGTGATGCATTTTCTCTGTTTTGGTTATGCATAAGTGGCCATGCTATAAACAAAGCTGAGATATGTGTTGATATAATCTTGTTTTGTTGAATGGTCCAAGCACCATAAGCAAGGAATTGCGTTTGTGTATGTATTGTAATAATTTCTTAAGTTTACCTAATTTTTTTTTGTTTAGCATCAGTGTTGCTGTCGTGACTCCCTAACTACTAGTGCCCCTTGAAGTCAATAAAGAGGCCTCTTAGGAAAAACACAATCTTTTATTTTGCAAATGATCCCTTGTCTCCCTTTGCAGGGATTTAAAACTTAGAACGCGTTTTGCCCCAAGGCGTAATTAGCTAAGCAAACAACTAGTTGATCTATCTAAAAGGCAATGAGAGTCACTTCAAGACGAATTCACATCCTGCCTCTTCTGAGCTTGCAGTCTTTCCGAGTGGCATTTGGTAAGGCCTTTGAACTGAGCTCGTTTCATCTTTCTACGAAAAATGGGATCTTTTAATTGGCTCCCGTCTCTGCTTTCTGAAGACGAAAGCTGTTTCTTATCAGCAAGGTTATGTACATCAGGCGGAACTATGGGAACCTGGTCTCCTCCTGGCACAAACTGGTCTGTCTGTTCGAGTTCAAAATCTGATTCTGAATTAGTGTCTGACATTCCTTCGCCCTGTGCAAGGGGGAAGGAATTAGACACAACAGTTGCCTATAACATCTCTGTTGTCTTGTATTTTACTTTAATATAACACCTGTCTTTCAATTGTTGGTCATATTATATTTGACTGTCTAATCTCCAATGGGTTGAATCCAAGATCTGCCTTCCATTAGAAAAAGGGTTCCACCGGTGGAATGGGCCTCCACCTGATTTTGGGGATCCTCCATCCTTATCCACCAGAGCTCACCCCATTCAGCAGGGTTTCCTGACTCTCTGTGTAGTATTTTCAGGGGCATGGAGGGCTGCCATGGGAAACATATAGCTGGTTCTTTGGTTTTTTTGTTTGTTTAATTTCTAGGCCAGTTGCCAGATTATTATTATTATTATTATTATTATTATTCAAGTCAAAACAGAATTTTAGGCTGGCTATTTTTTTTTTAAAAAAGAAAACATTGATATTTATTATTATTATTATTATTAATAATAATAATAATAATAGGCAGTGTGCATGCTTGAACTGTGCAATAAACACATGCACGCACTAGGGTGCTAGGCCGTTATGCTGAGAGCCCTAAAGCACAACTTCATACTGCCATGCATTGCAGCATGAAAGGTTATAAGGTGGTTATAGGTGCTTCATCTGTAACAACTCCCAAAAGATTCTGCTGAGCCTAAGTACATATGCTGAATAAAAGCAGAGGAACATGGCAATTTTCAGTGGCCACTGTGATGATTGTGCCTACTGTAACTTCCCTGCACAGTCCCTTCACTTTGCACTAGAATGGGTGGGGGAACCTGCGCCTCTTCAGTTATTAGACTACAACTCCCATCATCCCTGATCATTGATAATGCTGCCGGGGGCTGATAGGGATCAGAGCCCAGCAACAAGACAGCCCTTCAAATACAGGACACCTTCAAACAGAGGACAGTTCTCTGCAAAAGAGGACACATGTCCAGCCTAATAAAACAGCAAGTCATAAGCTACAGAATATACTTTTTGTCGTAGTACTTCACTGAAAACAAGAATCTTCACAAACATTCTTGGTTTTCTTTTCAATAATTTCATCCCCTACAGTCTTTCGTTTCTTCCCTGTTGGAAATGTGCATAGCTCTCTGGCAGTGTAAATCCATATTATTCCTTGATTTTAACAGTTTGTTCTGCAGTGCTAACCACCACCCCCTTCACACATTCTTTTCCTGTGGCTGTATTAGGTTTTGGTTCTGTCACTGTTTTTCTCAACTTCTAAATCAGTGCTTTTTAAACTATGTTCCATGGAAACCTGGGTTTCCTCAGAGCTTGTGAAGGATTCCCCAGTGAGTCAATCAGTCACAGTAGACAAGCTTCCCTGAAATACAGTTTCCCCATCATTACCTGTCTTCTCCTGCAATCCACTGTAACTAAGGTGGGTTGGGATACATTTTATTCAGGGCTGGCCCATGGCATTTTGCTACCCAAGAAAGAGCAGCAAATGGCATCCCATCTCCCACAAGTTAAGGTGCATAGTACCCAAGGCCAACCCACTTAGGCCAGATCTACACCAAGCTGCCAATCAGTTTCTGGGCGAAGTATAAAGTGTTGGTTATTACCTTTAAAGCCCTACATGGTTTGGGTCCAGGTTACCTGCAGGATCGCCTTCTCCCGTATAATCTGCTCCACACACTCAGGTCCTCTGGGAAGAACTTACTCAAATCAGCTGATGAGTGTTACCCAGAGGACCTTCTCTTCTACCGCTCCCAGACTGTGGAATGGTCTGCCGGAGGAGATTCAACAAATTAGCAGTCTTCATGAATTTAAGAGAGCCATGAAGACTGCTTTCTTCCAGCAGGACTATCCAGTTGAATTTTAAGATGTTTTTAATGATGTATTGGTTTTTATTTGTTTTTAATATCTCATTCATTGTGGTCTTTGTATTTTATATTTATTGTTATTCCTCGCCTCGAGAGGCAGGTTATAAATAATAATAATAATTATTAAGCAGGGTATAACACTATGAAAGCTGTTTGAAAATAGCAATATCGTTATAAAGCAGTAGTGTAGATCCTGCTTTAGTTAGGAATCACCCAAGACAAAACAACAACAGCAAGAAAAACCCACAAACACCTTTCACTGGCCCTGAAAGTAAAAGTAAAACAATAAAGTAACTAACAGTTTGCTGTCCATTCATAACAAGCAGAACTAGCTGCCTGAGGCTGCGGCCTAATAGGAGGCCCACCCTTGATGGTGTGGATGGTGAGGTCCAAGAGGCCTGGTCAGTGCCATGTAAGGGGTATGTGTGTTCTACCACATTTATTTATTTATTTATTTATTTATTATATTTATATCCCCCTTTTCCTCCTTAAGGAACCTAAGGCGGTGTTAATAATCCTCCTCCTCTCCATTTTATCTTTACAATGACTCTCAGCCTATCCTATCTGAAGTAGGATAGGCTGAGAGTCTGTGACTGGCCCAATGTCACCCAGTGAACTTCCATGGCCAAGTGGGGACTAGAACCTGGACCTCTCGATTCCCAGTCCAACAGTCCAACCACTTCAACCACTACACCACACTGGCTCTCTAGAACATACCCCCAGAATCGTCTGGCATGTGTTGGAGTTCTGTGGCAGACAGTTGGGTTCCTCAGTTGAAAGCGGGGAATATGTTTCCTGGAGATGGAGAGTTTGAAAACCACTACCTTAAATCTACCATTCAGAACTGAACTTTATTTATAATATTATGAAAACCTATTCTAACACATGATGTATCCAGGGGACTTTTACAAACAATAAGTGGGCAGAGATGTAAAATAAATGAGCTTGCTACAATAATATAATAAACAGTAATGCAATGAATTTGTCATCTTGCAAACTTTGAAACTCAAGGACTTAATTATTTTATCCTTGTCTTCCCAAGAAGCAGCAGGCACGGATAAATTCTCTTCAGAGTATGCTCTTCATCAGAGTATCTATAATTGCTGTTTTACAGTAGAAAATGCAGGAAGCTTGAACTGTATATTTTTCTGTGAAAAGACAGTATCCTGATTTTTGCTTACTAAATAAATAGAGGAATGAAGATAAAGCACTCATCCATCCACCAAAATTCAGTGTAGCTCATGACTCCTTTGAGTGCCTTAAATTGCTTTGTTCAGTCTCCCCCTAGCATAAAATTTTGTAATAAAATTACTGGGTATAAGACGACATGAGAAACACATTCATTTTCAGGCAAACAGAGTGCTTCAAGCATCACTTGCAACGAATGTGAAAGGGAGAGATGCTTTGATCAGGAACAAAGTACTGAATTCCACCTTTTACCTCCGTGCTCCACTTTTCACACAAAGTGATATGACAAAATGGCTGTCTGGTCAAACCCTGCATAAACCCAAGAACCAAACCACATTCTTTACCTACACATCCCCTTTACCATTGTATACGGCTCCTAGCCTTCAACATCTTTTGCAGAAAGGCAGGGCCAGGGGCTTCCCCCCATGTTAGGGTCCAAAGTTAACTAATAGTTCATGTGAGCTAGGTAGGGATGTCAGACAAATCCATTTTGGAGGTGGAGTTCAATGAGTTTTCCTAGGCTTCCCCGCCCCCCCCCCCCGACTTCCTTTTGGTTCCTGCTGCAGTGCTCAACTTAGTTTGCAGCAGATCAGGCCATTTCATGGATTTTAGGGAATTTTGTGCATTTATTTGGAAGGTTCTATGATTTGCACAAATTTGAGCAATTTGTGCAAATCCCAGCCACATTTCCATAAATTACTGCTGATTTTGCGCACATTATGGCCAATTTTGTGCAAATTGTGGCCAAATTTGGAGAAATTATACCAATTATGGCTGAATTTGCACAATTTGTTCAGGCTTTCACACAAATTACAGAAGTTTCCAAATATGTGCAAAAAAAGTTGGTGGTGTTTGGGAACAGCCCACAGCTCAGGTGGCAAATGCAAAGGGAGTCATCCATGCTACAGATTTCCCAGTGATGGACATCCCTAGAGCCAGGTATCCCTGTGCTTAGACATTTTTTGTGCATACTCCGAAAGCTTGCAATCTCCCAAAGGTTGCAATCTGATACACACTTGAGTCAGAATGAGCTTTGAGGAGGAATTTGATGAAACTCGACAACCTTGAGTTCTGCTGATGTGCACACATCTACAAACAGATGATAAACTGGTCCGTGTGTGTGTGTGTGTGTGTGTGTGTAACACTCATACAGCTAGAAAACTAGCCTATCAGGAAGATGGCCTTTACCTTTGCAACCTAGTTTTCTATGCTCATAGATGGAACTATAGATAGGTGATAGATAGAAATAGGGACAACCAAGCTGAAGCTGAAGCCAGACAAGATGGAGATGCTGTGGGGAGGGAAATCAATGAATCTGGATGGAGGTGTGCACCAGTCCTGGATGGGATTACACTGCCAATGAAGGACCAAATCTGCAGGTTGGGGGTCCTCATGGATTTGATATTATCTTTGGAAGCACTGGGAGTGATGGTTGCTAGGCGTGCCTTACATCAACTTAGAACAGAGCTACCTTCTATTACTCATGCACTAGCGACATCCAAATGAGACAGCTGTAATGTGATCTGTCTTACTTATGGCCCAGAAATTAGTTGCGGGTAATGGAGGGTGGAGAAATAACGAGGTGACACACAGAAGTGGATTTTAAATAGGGCCACTTTATTAAAGATCTGCAGAGTGGGTTAACCTATGCAGGAATCCTAAATATTTCAGGGCGAGACATTCACTGTCTGTGAAGTGGCGCTTCCTAGTTCGCCATAACCCAGACTGCCCCTTATGGGGTAGGAAGGCATTCCGATGTCAACCTCCCCTCGTGCTGTACAGCTCCGAGTAGGTGAGGAAGGTTGGCCTTAAAGGTAACCCTTTTCCTGCCAGCTGAGGCCGTAAAACTCAGAGCTGGGGGCCGTCAGGCATTACTAATCACCGAAACAGTGCCTGTGAATGCTCACCAACCCTATGACGCTCCCGATGCCTGCACCTACCTGCCAAACATAAAAGTGACCGAAACGTTAATGAACATCACCTATTTAATACTCCCTGTCTGTCTTGCAGTGTGACGTAGGTGAAAAAACCCATAACCGAAAGTTATTATGAGCCAAAAATTCCTACTTGGCCCTCAACAGAACGACCGCCGAACCCACACTACCTACAGGGAGGGAGGGAGGGAGCTTCAAAAAGGAAGAAGAGGAAGCAGGGAGGGGTGAGCTTGCCTTTAAATTCACTAAGTCCCCTCCCTGCCATGAAGCACCACAGGAGCAACCAATGGCTGCCATCCATGCCTCATTCCCCCACCTGCAATGGCCTCTACGTGCCCAGGCAAGCCGGGCCCGTTGTGAATGCATTTTCTGCAAAAATGCTATTTGTCTGTTCAGTGTTCTGGATATAGATTCAGTATTTGTTTAAAGATTTTAAAAAATGTATTGATCAACTATGTAGAAAACAAAAATGCAAGTCTAATGCAGTGGACAGATTGACAGATTCTAGCTGTATTGTAAAGTGAGAAAAGCTAAAAACTGATCACATTTTTTTAAAAATAAAATGATTCGAATCTCAAAGGCAACATGGCACATTGTTTTTACTACTTTCAGACCTATCAGATTCTCAGTGATTGATGTTATTGGTTACCTAAGAAATAGCCTGTAAGACCAGCCATTTGAGGGCCTTATATGGTACTGGGCAATTCAGAAATTAGTAATGAAGCGAAATGGCCAATACAAATGAAAGCAAGAACAAAAGTGCCCCAAAGTAACAAGGTTTACAAGGTGATATCATGGAAAGCAACCAAACATGCTTGGAATGTTATTCCTGTCTATATCTGACTATGTTTATTCACCAGAAAAGAACAGGAGGGAATTAGAAAATTATGCTGAAAAGCTGTAAGTTTTGTTACTTTTTAATTTTTTTTTAAACAAAAAGTGAAATATCAAAATGCACACACAGAATTCATCCCCCCTTGTTGAAGGACACCCTTGTTTTAAAGTTACCTTAAAATGTTGGGTTCCTAGCATTTTTCAAATGTACACGTGCTTCCATTCAATAAAACATCCTTGAGCACATTTTCTCCAAATATGTGCAATTTTTGTACATACTCCCCCCAAATGTATACATTTTTGTGCAGTTCTTCAAATGCACACATATTTTTTTCATTTCAATGTGGTGGCGGTGGTGTGAAATGCATTGCAAACTTTGGAAAAGTATGGATTTCAACATCTAAAATGTATATGGAAAAGTCCATAAGCTACCTCACTGCTTGATTTCGCAGACCCATCTTTTAGGATGCAATCCTATCCCTGTTTAGACAGAAGAGGTCCTACAACTCCCAGCATTATCCAGCTAGTCATGTTGGCTGGGGAACACTAGGAGTTGTAGGACTATTTTGGTCTGAACAGGCATAGCATTACAGCCTTAGTTTCTAAAGGAAGCTTGCAGTTAGACTGACATACTTGAATGCCTGCCCAGATCCTAAGATCACCTTCAGGGACGCCCCCACCAAATGAGGTGAGGTGGATTGCTAAGTAGTAGGGATGTGTATCGTATCATATCCGATGTCCGATAACGAATCGATAAGGATGTTATCGGACATCCGATGACTGATAATGATTATTTCCTAAGGAGGCCCTATCTGTGTGGAACCGATATCCATATGTCCGATAACTATTGGATGTATCGGATTTTCGGACTGCCAGTTTAGGTGTTTTCGCCATAGACTTGCATTGGGGGAAAGAAAGCTTTTTCCCAATGCAAGTCTATGGTGAAAACACTGGGCCGGCACTCCCTCCCCCCCACCACTCGTGCTCCTTACCTGCTGCTGTTGCCACCACCATCCAGTGCTGCCATCCACTGGCTCCGTAGTACTGAAAAACAGGCTTCCCGGCCTGTTCCTCAGTACACAGACGTGCCGAGTGATGATGTCATCACTCAGTGTATCGCTGTACTGAGGAACAGGCCAGAAAGCCTGTTTCTCAGTACTACGGAGCAAATGGGCGGCATTGGATGGCAGCGGGGGAGGCCATAGGTAAGGGGGTACCCCTCCCTCCCTTCCCCCCATTTGCACTCCTTACCTGCGGCCTTCCCCACTGCCACCGTCTTGCTCCATAGTACTGAGAAACAGGCTTTCCAGCCTGTTCCTCAGTACAGTGACATGCTGAGTGTTGACGTCATCACTTGGCGCGTCTCTGTACTGAGGAACAGGCCAGAAAGCCTGTTTCTCAGTAGTACAGAGCAAGTGGGCATTGTCAGATGGCAGCAGGGAAGGCTGTAGGTAAGGGGGGACCCCTCCATCCCTTCCTTCCCCCCCCACTTGTGCTCCTTCCCTGCGGCCTTCCCTGTTGCCGCCCGCTTGCTCCATAGTACTGAGAAACAGGCTTTCCGGCCTGTTCCTCAGTACAGAGATGTGCCTAGTGATGACATCATCACTCGGCATGTCACTGTACTGAGGAACAGGCCGGAAAGCCATTTTCTCAGTGCTACAGAGCCAGCCCTGCTAAGCCCTGGTTAGGCCACTAACCCTTTTGCAGCAAATGGCTAGGGAGTGTGTTTGAACCGTGGTTATGTGGCCACCATGGTTTGGGATGGTTCACATGACACACTAAGTCATGGTTCACACGACATGCTAAGCCATAATGTTTAGCTCACCATAGCTTAGCATGTTGTCTGAACAGGGTCATTGTTAGCTTTTCAATGTCAGGTTAAGGCCTTCCTCTGCTCTCAGGCATTGAGCAGCATATGATAAGGTTTTTAATCAGGTTATGGGATTTCTTAGTATTGATTTTTAATTTTTGGGGAAATATATGTGCGTGTGTCCACATGCTGTCTGTTTACCTGTTTTTATGTAAACAGATTTTATATTATGTACAATATTATATTTTTAAGGTTTTACATTTTTGTAAACTGCCCAGAGACCTTTGGCTATTGGGCAGTAGGGAAATGTAATAAGTGAAATGAATGAATGAAATAAAATATATTGCCAAATAGCAACCTCTTTGCTTTAATAGAACACTATTTGGCAATATAAAAGGTTAAAGGCCTCTTATCACCAAGCCAGCATCCTGATACACATCAGGACTCCTGTGTTTACTCTAGAGCGGAGAAGGCGAATCTCCAGCCTGCAGACCTAATCTGTTCCATGGAGGTTTCCCATCCAGTTCATGGGGTCTCCTGGAATTCCTCCAGGTACAATAGGTTACTACACCAGGACTGTAATATACAGCAATATATATTCATCCTGTATATATTGTCTTTCTATTTCCAAGTTGGGGGAGAAGGCAGAGGTGAGCAGGAAGTGACTGATATGACCAATGGGTGGGTGGGAGACGGACAAGGCTGAGAGTATGAGAGATGGCAAGTCCAGGGGGAATCATTGCTGTGTCATCCACCTGTCTCAGAATTCTCTGGGCATTTTGCCCTGGTGGATTCTGGGACCCAGTCTTTCTTTGCCAGGAAATGTGACCCTAGCCACCATTAGACAGCTCAGCAGCCTAATGCAGGAATGAACAACTTGTGGCTCTCCATACATTTTGGCCTAGCTGATGGGATTTATAGGTCAGAACATCTGGAAGGACATAAGTTACTTACCCCTGATCTAAAGTATCTAGAATCAAAACCCCGAAGGGAGAAGAGACCTTGGCACTTCCTTTGGTTCTGTTTACTCCCAACAGGGTAAAAAGGGAATGTAGGTCAGTGTTCTCTCTCTGTTGTTGTATAAATCAACTCTGCCATGACTCTCAGTGGCTCCATGACACCTAGAAAGGTGGTAGCTCATGAGGAGAGATCCCTGTAGCAATTCCAGGTGACCTACTGACTACCCTCTTATAAGGGAAGTGTTTGAGTCTCCTGACACATAAGGTGCAACACTTTTAGTTAAAGCACCTCCATAGTGAAACTCAACATGCCTTGTCAATGCACTTCATGTAATGAACATGGTCCCCAAACATATCCCAGAGTCCTTTGCAACATGTTTGCGATTCCAAAGCACACATGCAAGGTTTTCATCTTAGGCACATTGATGAAGAAAGGGCTCCTCAAGATAGTAATGGAAACTGCTGCTATGCCGTAATGAATGAAATGTCACAGGAACCATATCATATATCCTATAAACATGGAACAAATTCATTGGCAACTGAAAGTTCGCTTCAAATTTCCCCACAGTGAACATAAACACCTGGTTGAAAAATTCACATAACTGCTAATTTGGTGCATCACAAAATGGCTCCAGGCATTATGTATTGAAGTGATCCGTGGTTAATTCTATGATATGTAGTATTCCAGCATGCATAGAATAATATGGGAAATGGATGTAAGAAATATGCTTGTTCGTATTTGGGGATTCATAGCCTTAATTTGCTAATATTTGGACAGCTGGTAGGCTATTCAGAGAGATATTTGCAAACTGTGAAGATACAATGTTATTTAGCACAATTAATGATTTATATGAAACTTCACAGATTTGACTACTTGTTACTTATTACCTAATAAGATAATAAAAACAATGGCTCCTTAATTTGGTTTAACATTGCAAGCTACGGACCGCTGATGAAACAGTCTGTGAAAAATAGCTAGTATGGAATCCAGTCATTTGAACACCTGCCCCACAAAGAGCAAGAACCAATAACCTCAAGCCAGAAATATAAATAGGCATGATTTTAGGAATAAAGAGTGCTTGATTCATTAGGTAACTATTTGAAATCAAATAAATTTATGACCTTTACAGCTGCCTTATTCAAAATTCAAAATAACCATATTGAATCACTATAAAACATACCCATGCACAAGGTTTGCCCATGTGTACATCATCATCATCATCATCATCATCATCATCATCACCATCATCATCATCTCATTTCTGTAATGCCCAATAGCTGAAGTTCTCTGAGCAGTTCACAAATATTTACACACACAGACACACAGAAACTACATTTGGGTGGGAGCTGACTTTTTTGTTTCTGGAATCATGATGTGTTGGCTTGGAGGACCCATGATTTTCTGGGGGACTACAACTATTGGTCGTATTGGCTGGGACTGATGTGAATGGAAATAACAAGTTGCTAACTCCTGCATGAAGTTTCCATAGGAAGTGTGGCTGGAGCAGAGAGCATATCTGCTCTTCTGTAACTCTTCATTGATCAGAATTAAGTAGGGATGTCAGAGGAATCTGGTTTGGGGATGGAGATCAGTGAATTTTTGCCAGCTTGGCTCCCCCAGACACCAGCTTGCAGATCCCTGGGTGGATTCAGTACATGCCAAGTTGGGGAAGCTTGCGGTTTCCTGCTTTTTTTTTTTTAATTGTGGAAATCCCGATTTGCACAAATTGAGGTTTCTTCAAAATCACAGCTAAGAATATTTACTGAAATTCAGATTTGTACAAAATTGCACACATAAATGGTTCTTTACGCTTGCAATTTTACAGAAATTGCATTATTTATGGCTGCAATTTTGTGCAAATCCTGATTTCCATAAACGTTCCAGGCCACAATTTTGCACAAATCATGGCTCGTAGACAAAAAGGAAAAAAAAAGAAAAAAGAAAAAAATCGTGAGCTGAGGACCATCTGGCGGCTCTTCCTTCCCGCCCACTGGGGTCAGGCAACCAGTGGGAGTCCAGCGAGCAGAGTGTGAACAGGATGCAGGGGAGTTCGTCCATCCCTAGAGTTAAGGCAGCCAGCCATTACATAAATGTAGAATTGGGGGAGTGACAAGTTTATTGGAGTGGAAGCTGTGGCTATCAAGTAAGCTTGAGTCCAAGCATCACATTCCTTCTGAATTGTGCACTGTTTACATCATTCTTCCCTTCGAAGTGTCTTGGCTTTTCCTGAGTAAATAAAAAGCTTTGAATGATGGTCTTTGGTAAAAATAGAAAAGAAAAAAGTGCCAGAATGGGAAAGCCATTGAGCACACAAATACAATGGGATGATTGAAGTAGAACACACCTTCTCACATGCCTTTGTTTAGTTTTTAGTTTTGTTTTTTAAATAGCTTTTACAGCTATTAAGTTATATTCATTAAACAAAAACCCTACGGTTTACAAAAACAATGGTAAGGCTCTACAGATTCCAACCAAGCACCAAAAAACAGGGAAAGGTGTTCAAGACAGCCAAACTAAACCTCTTCTGCTCCACTGTTGCTTTGATGAGATGATGTATTGTGCAGGGATTGTGGGGAGTGAACAGTATATTTTTCATAAATACATTTAAAGAAAAAAAACATGTATTTATAAATACATTTAAAGAAAAAAAAGGCAGGATATTGACCAAAAGTTGGAAGTGCCTGGCACATGCTCTGGTTCTAGATCTGTAATGAATAGTGCCCCTTTTGTTATCAAGAGTGCTGCTATATGCGAGATGTGTGTGAGAGAAAAGTATTGGGCAGACCCTGTATTTGGTAAGGGTATGGAACAGCATTCCCCATCCTGCTGCCCTCCAGGTGTTTGAGATGACAAGTCCCAGCATTCCTGACCATGGGACATACTGACTTGCAATGATGGGAGTTGTAGTCCAACACCTTTGGAGGGCACCAGGTTGGGGAAGGGCTGCTCTAAACAAAAAAAGAGAAGTAGGTGGCCCTAAGTTGTTCGTGATCAGTTTTCCACAACCCCACAGTCACCTCTGCATATCATATTCTCCACCCTGTCCTCATGGTTTATCTGCTTTGGGAGAATGAGAATTTCACTTGCACTTTCTGCCTCCTTAGAGAGGATGTGGCGTTAAGGCTTGTGAGCCTTAACTCCCAATTTCCCTGCTTTTTGGTGCTTGGTTGGAATCTGTAGAGCCTTAACATTGTTTTTGTAAACTGTAGGTTTTTTGTTTAATGAATTTCATGGCTTTGTGTAACGGATGACTGGATATTATACAGTTGACAACCAAGCCGGCATCAGCCAGAATGTTATACCATCTTGACATCCAATATAAAATCAAAGCTAGTGTTATGTGTTGAACTCACTTTTAACATTAATAAATCAACCAAAATGCTTGCATCTCCCTCATTTTTAAAGATAAAGAGATGAAACCTGGCATCACGGTAGCTCTTAAGTAGGGATATAGCTATGCCAAGTATGAAGCAGATCCGTTCATGCCTTGATTTTTAGGAATTTTTAAAAGTTCAAACAGAAACCTCTTTGGGGTCCAGGACCTTGAGCAGTACAAATTTAAAAAATGAAATTAAAGATAAAGAGATGAAACTTGGCACCATGGTAGCTTTGAAGTAGGGATTTAGCCATGCCAAGTTGGAAGCAGATCTGTTCATCCCTTGATTTTTAGAAATGTTTAAAACTTCAATTTAATTTTTTAAATTAACTAAAATGCTTACAATTCCATCATTTTTAAAGATAAAGAGATGAAACTTGACAGCATGGTAGCTCTTAAGTAGGGATTGAGCCATGCCAAGTTGGAAGCAGATCTGTTTATGCCTTGAGTTTTAGGAATTTTTAAAACTTCAAACCCAATTCTCCTCTTTGGGGTCTAGGGCCTTGAGCAGTACATTAAAAAAAAAGAAAGAAAGTAAAGATGAAGAGATGAAACTTGGCACCATGGTACCTCCTAAGTAAGGCTTTAGCCATGCCAAGTTGAAAGCAGATTGGTTCATGCCTTGAATTTTAGGGAAAAAAATGAAGTCAAACTTTTTAAAAAAATATCCTAAAAATCAAGGCACGAACCGATCTGCTTCCAACTTGGCATGGCTCAATTCTAGGGTGACCACTAGGGTGTGGCCTAGTGGCTAAAGTGTTGGACTGGGAGCTGGGAGATCTGGGTTCTACTCCCCACTTAGCCATGAAAACTCATTGGGTGACTTTGGGCTAGTTGCAGACTCTCAGCCCAAATCATCTCACAGGGTTGCTATTGTGAGGATAAAATGGAGAGGAGGAGGATTATGTATGCCGCCTTGGGTTTCTTGGCAGAAAAAAGGTGGGATATAAATGCAATAATAAATAATAAAAAACTGTCAGGATTTCCCCAGATTTCTCCTGGTTTTTGTTCTATCCTCAGTGTCAGGGGGGATTTTATGCAATAGTCTATAATTACCTGGAGTAACACACTTTCCCTTTTAAGGCCACCATTAGCGTGGCAGGGGGGAATGACATGCTTTCTGGAGGTGTGTCATTCTCTCCCACTGCTCCAATCAAGGTCTTAAAAGGGAAAAACGTGTCATTCCCAGGCATTATAGAAAAGGGCCTGATTGGAGTGGTGGGGTGGGGTGAGAATGACATGCTTTCCCCTCCTCCGCTCCAATTGGGGACTTTAAGGTGGCCCCAGAAAGCCATTTTCCTGCCCCCCCACTAGGTGTCCTCTTTTTTGGTTTCCCAAATATGGTCACCCTACTCAGTTCTTGCACAGGCTGCATTTCCATCCCTAGATATTTACTCAAAAGTAAGACCCATTGAATTTCCTTGGTTCTTGAAAAGCAACACACTTGCTTTTAGATTTGCCAGTCTCAGCATTCTATGTGTGCTATGAATGCCTGCTCTGTCTGTCCCTATAGTTTCCTGCAAGGTCCAGCCAGGGGAAGCCAGTAAATTAAACCCAGGGATGGAGGGTGGGATTCCCTCAAGTTCATCTGACAGCAGGTGCTATAGAACATGGACCTTCCAGGAGTGTTGAGGCTGGATTTCTGGCAGACCCAGCCAGGCAACTTTATGGCCTGTTAGTCCCTCCATTTGGTAGCCTGCAGAGCACCTGCCTCATAAGGCAAATGGCCACATGAGAATGGTTATTATGGCCTGCTACTTTGTTTGTCTTTAGTAGTCTGTAGTCGAGATCTCTTCAGAAGGGGGAATAGTATTTTGTGGTTGGGGTCAGTCTAAATTATCTCCAGGGGTACCTTACTCAGTGCCTCTGATAGCAAAGAGATTGAGGATTTTCCCCAACTCTGTTACTCTTGAAGTTACTAGGCCTGTTGAAAATAGATTTTATAACATAAGCATGAAAACAGTGAATACCCCTTTTAACTTGTTAAACCAATGAAAACATGCCACACATGAAGTCTTAAGATATGAATGGTTTATAAAGAAAAGTAAATGCAAAAGAACATCAGATGCAGAAGTGAAATCTGAAACATTACCAGTAGTAGTAGTAGTAGTAGTAGTAGTATCCTGCCTTTTGCCCAATGCTGGGCCTCAGGGCAGCCTTACGAAACTAAAACATATACAGCTAAAACCTATAAATAGGAATCTACTAGGCTGACCATATGAAAAGGAGGACAGGGCTCATGTAACTTTAACAGTTGTAGAGAAAAGGAGTTTTCAGCCAGTGTCATTTGTATGCAATTAGTTCCTGGTGAAATTCCCTCTTCATCACACCAGTTAAAGTTGCAGGGGCCCTACCTTCTTTTGTATATGGTCACTCTAGTATAGTTCCTGCAACTTTAACTGTTGTGATGAAGAGGGAATTTCACCAGGAACTAATTGCATACAAATGACACTAGCTGAAATTCCCTTTTCTCTACAACTGTTAAAGTTACATGAGCCCTGTCCTCCTTTTCATATGGTCAGCCTAAATATGCAAAAGATAAAAATATAATTAAATACTTTTCAATATTAAAGCATTTTAAACATTTTAAATACATAACAATTTAAAAGTCAAAGGTATAGACAGAGGTCCAGATTATTTGCCAAAGGCCTGCTGGAACAAAAAAGGGTTTGTCTGCATCCAAAAACACATCAAGGAGGGAGCCAGTGTAGACTGCAAGGATTAGAAAGAAAATCCATGTGTGTACACTATGCAAAATAAACGACAGCTCAACTGTTTCTAAACCTTATTAGAAAAACAGGGTGACTAGGCTGAAACCAGCGTTGTAGGCCCAGAAGCACTTTGAAAGGTTTCAACATTGTACTTAAAACTTAACACCGGCCCAAACTAATTAAATGAAGTGTTTGAAGCTTTCAATTTATAGCAATATGGACCAAACTCTTAGGAGAGAGGGAAGGAGCACTGTGTGTGAGTGGGGTGGGGGAAATTAAAAGAAAGGTATAGCTACCTATTCCCAGGAGAGATCTGAAGATCAAGTTACCATGGATCCAGAGGAACCACAGCCTGCTTCACCAGGGAGCAAAAGAGCAAACTGGCCTTATGAAGATATCCCAAAATACTCTCAGAGCCAAAGGAATGCATGTTCCAGAAGAGAAAAGAGAAACTCTTCTTCTTCTTCTTCACTCAAAAGGTCTGTGCTAGAGGCAGCGGCCATTTCACTCACCCACCCCACATTCTAAGGCAGGAGGGAGGGGGGAGAGTGTGTCACGTTATGAGGGAAGATGGCCGCCTCATTGACTTGAATGAGAGGTTAAAATAGTCCTTAAAAGTCAACCGAAGGGAATTTTAAAAAAATGAAAAGCTTTCCATCAACTACAGTCAAGGAGGAAGAAGACCCCACCACTGGATTACTTAATAAGGCTCTAGAAATTATGCAAATTGTGAGCACAAAAAGTAGCAACGCAGAAGTAAATTTTACAAAAGCAGGGAGACAGGTTTGTATTCCTTTTCTAACTTAAACTGGTCTCCTTCCCTCAATCTTTCACCAATCTTCTTGAAATTTTCAGGTAATGTAAAACAAACATTTCTTTCTGGCACCTGTAAATTTCAGAAAGGTTGATGAAACATTTTCGATTTTATGGCTGTTAGAATGACCCCCCCAATTATCACTTTAACATGGCGGAATGTGTTTTTTACTGACGACCCTTAACAATGGAGGCACGGCTGTGCCTCCATTAATTCTTGAGGGAGGGCAGAAAACCGCAGTGGCAAAGTGTGTGTTTCATGGGAGTTGTCGCCTTTTCATTCTCTGTCTGTTGCAGCCTTGAGAGAGCTGGCTGAGGTACAATCCATTCATGCTACAGGGCTGCTCTAGTCTCTTTCGGCTTGTGGGCACTTTTATTTTTTATCAAGTGAGCACATACGATGGCTGCAACATCAAGGTTCTTTGAGACCAGGGCGGGGTGGGGGAAAAAGAGGTTCACCTGATACCTATGTTATGCTCTTTCTGGCACCAGGTGAAGACCATTTCATTTCCCCAGTATTTTAGCAATTTACTATCCTAGTCGTTTGACTCTGCTATTTTAAATCTGTATTTTCGATCTTCATTGCTGCATGGTTTCATTCTGGTTGTACTTTTGTATTGTGGTTTTAAGCTTTCATATTATATTTTATGCTCCACTGATGGTTTTAACTTTTGTGAACCACCCAGAGAGCTTCGGCTATTGGGTGGTATAGAAATGAAATGAAATAAATAAATTAACGGTTAAATTCATTTTCCTAATTCATCTCACACTGGGTTTCCTTTTCAGTCCATAAGCTTCACTCAAAACATTTTCCCTTCAAGACCAGCTTATGAAAATGTTCTCAGGTATACATCTTCCACCTGGAATAGGGAGCCTGGGAGCCAGAAGTGAAATATTGTTGCTCCTGCTTGATACGAGGGATGCTTGAGGAATTTCACCATGGTGGATTCTGATACAAACTGCTTTGAACTGAATGTCCCAGACTAATGTGCAGATTTGGAACTTAGTTATCTACTGGCTTTTACACCTCCAGAATGTTCTGATGAGGTTATTGGCTTCTTTTTTAAAAAAATATCAAAATGTGTATTTTGAGAAAAGATATTCTAGGGAATGTCTATTTTGAAAGGGTAAATGTATTTAAAATACATTTTTTAAATTACATTCAAGTGCAAACTGTTCGGCTATTTTTAACTGTGTTTTCAGATTATTTTCAGAGATGGGATGGAATGCACTGATGGGTGCACAATACATACAGAAGTGACATGGATGGGAAATAGATTGATTTATTTGTCCCTACCTGGAACTCAGTTCCTGCACTACATTATCTTCATTGATTTACCTTACCTAGTACCTCTCTGCTGCCACTTCTCTCTGGCCAGAATGATCCACTTTCCCAATAAGATCATCTATGGGGAAGTGGGAGCCAAGGCCAGAAAATGGGCTAGATATCGAGTGCACATTTCAAGAAGTAACCACAATGTCCTGGTTGGTCATAAAATGTGTGATTCACAAGATGTCTCCCTCCAGGGAACAGAAAAACCCAGAGTGACATAGGATGAGGCAGGGTTTGGGGAGGTGACTGCCATCTGGACCTTTATTGCAGACTGCCCTAGCATTTTGTCTGAACAGGCCCATTATGGCTTAGTGTGTCATGTGAATCATTCCTAACCATGGTGGCTACATAACCACAGTTTAAACACGCTCAGTAACCATTGGCTGTGAAAGGGTTCGCGGGCAAACTATGGCTTAGCATATTGTCTGAACAGGCCCACTATTTACTCTGGCTAACAGTGGCTCTCTGGAGTCTCGGATGCCTTTTCCATCATCTGCTACCTGATCCTTGTTTTAAAAAGCAAAGAACAAGACACTGGAAATGCCAGAGGTTGAACCTTGGTCCTTCTGCATGCAAAACAAGTGCTCAACCACTAAGCCATTGCCCCACCCATATGGCCTCCTCCACCGCTTCTGATACCTGGTCTCTCCAAGCTAGTATCTTCAGCAGTTAGATGGGCAGTCAACTACCCAGCTCCTTCATCAGAGCAATGGACAACCTTTATTGTACAAGCAGGGCATATGTGCCACCTTTATTTGCAGGGCATGGCCCAGAGCTCTTCTTCTCCTCCTTCTCAGTTTCTCAGGCACTCCACTCAAGTTCGGCATATGTTTCTTCCATACTGCACTTCTCTTTTCTTGTATATTTTTAGCCTCCATGCAACAGTCTCTCAAGTACTGCAAGCGTTTGTTTGGCTGGGTCCATCTTTCATGTAATGTTGCCAGCATTAAACACTTACTAATTTTCTATACTGCCAAGACAGGAAGGCTTGGCACAGGCGAAAACGTACAGCTGGCATCCCTGTTTCTTTGTTTCCCCACGTTATCTTTCACTTTAGGTTTTTTTCAATTCTGCCTTGTGATTTCTCATCTCTATTTTTAATTTTGCCAGTGTGGAGTAGGGAGCGTTTGGCATTTAATAAGACACTGGATAGTTAGAATTAAATGAGATTTCTTGAATTCTCTGGGAGAGTTAAGAAGAAAAGAAAAGACGTTGGCAGTTTTAACACGGGTGGAAGAGAAAACAACAAAATAAGTATATAAAAATTGGCATGCTAATACTTGTAATGTACTGAAGTTGATATTTTCATTTGAATTCCCCCCCCCTTCTTTGAATCTTTTTTTGTCATGCTGGGTCACATCCAAAGTGATGTACCAACCTCTAGCCAAGCACTCTGTTTCTGATAGTGCCCTGCCAAATATTCAGGCATTTGCCCAGACAGCTTCAGCTGCTGGGTGATATAGAAATGTAATTAATAAATAAGATACCTGTGGAATGCATCAAGCAGCTAAACAAAACTTGTGGGTTAGCCTAGACACCAGCATGTGCATCAGCCACCCCCACAACTGATGCATGATTGTCATTTTATGTTGGCTGTTAAAGTTTCAGCTGACATGAGAACCATAATGGACTTCAGCACTGAAAGAGAATAAAAGCAAAATACATTTGATTGTAGTGCACACAAGAGAAATATCAATAAGTAAATAAACTCCAAATCAAAAGAAGCATGCATAATAGGAAAGCGAATATGTAGCTAAAATATCCTTTTCCACCAGGCAAGTAGCAATTCTTAAAGGCCTATTTTGGAAAAGTTATGCAGGATATGAAAACTGCTACTAAATATTCACAGAGTGTCATATTTCTAATACGTTTGCATATATTACTGGTATCATTCCAGTTACTTCTGTTTAGAAAAATGTTCTTCTGTTGTATGATTTCAGCTCTTCCAAATACTGTCTACCAAGTAGAGAAAATCTAATTTCTCAGTCTGGAATTAGATGTTCCAAGTGGCAATGGAGTTGCTGTACCTCTGTCCCTTTTCCTGACTTCCTCTTGATAATGTCGAGTGTAATATAACACAGATAATGTGATGTCCTTGCTCCGTACATTTCCCCACTTCCATTCTCTAGAGGGGGAAAATGCACAGGACAGTGGTGGCACATTATGCACTGTGTGATGCTAACCCTTCTGTCCTCTGGCTGGCAATTATAATAATGATTATTTACTTTGCAAAATTAATTCCATGCAACATTCCTATTCTCTCTTTTGTTTCAATCTGGGGAGACTTCACATCTGCCACACTGCTCAAATAAGCTGGAGACAATCACCTTGAACGACCTTGCTCTGCAATCCGCAACATTTCCTGTGGCTAGAATAGTATTTTGCTGTAATGTTTGTTGCAGAGAAGGCAAAATAATGTCTTTATTTTTTCTTGTAACTCATTTATACTCCTGCCAAACTGCCTCACTATCTTTCTGCATATCTCTATTTTAATCTAGTGCATACATGATAAAGAATCCTGTGCTGGGTAAGTTTTCACGTAGAAGCTTTGGCAGATTTACGATGAGCCTTTAATGGACAACGTGGCTGATTTTTTTTTTTTTAAAAAAAAGGTTCCTTCGAAGTTCTTCATGTAGTTATTCTAAGTTATTCAAACTGGAATTTGAACATGCTCCCTTTAATGTAGTGTTATAGAACCGAGATATTCAATATGAACTAGTTGCAATTTTGGAAGGGGGAAAAAAAGATCAAAAGGTGGCATTATAAATGGTTGAAATTCACTATTCGACAAATATTGTTTCAGCTTATTATGCTTACCACTTATGAGAGTTGAGTCTTGCACAGTATATCTTGCATATTAGTTGAGGAAAGGTCAACCAATTTTCATTTTGCAAGAAATTCTCTATATGCAGGTTTCTGATGGTTTCCAAGAAGGTCATGTAATAATTGGGTTGTCTTGGAGGCTTATCTTGAAAAGCTCAAGGAGGGAAGAAGGCAGTGCTTAATTTCTGAAGAGACACGCCAGGGCTCAAAGCAATCTGGAAGCCGCATCCTCTGACTTGCCGGACCTGCCCCTGATCTCAAGTGCGTGTGTGGTGCTCTGTGGTATTACTTGCTGAAGACCAAAAGACATCATTCACATTCAGAGGCATTTTCATTCAGATTCTTGTGTTGCAGAATCATGCAGCAGTATGTAGTGGGGCTGCTGCACTCTCTCACCAATTGTGCTGCATGCAGGATCCACAGCTTGTCCAATGGGGAGTCAGCACTTCATAAAAGAACCCTGGAAACAAGTAGTAATGCTGGTATCTGGATTGGAACAGGTTGGCTGGATTCCCTTTCTCTGACCTGCTGTGTTCTGGAAAGGAGCATTTCCACTCGTTTCACTTTGCTTTAGCAGCTTCTAGCTCCCTGGTGTACTAGCGGTGGGTCGTGCCGGTGCATGAACAGCATGGGATGCTGCCCATAGAATTTTAGAGTTAGAAGTCCGTCCCTGTGCAGGATCTACAATGCAGGAGACAACTTACAGCCACCCACATTGGAGGCTGGTGGCTTGTATGTCTGTGGGGCAGTGAATCCGTTCTAGATTTCAGTCAGAACCACTCAGATCTCTAAAGTCGTATGCAAGGTGCTTCCACATCTTGGATAGGTCTTTTAGAGTTCTGACTGGTTCTGACTGAAACCCGGAGCAAATTCACTTTCCCTCTGACATCAGGGCCACCGTCTTCCACTGGCATCCGAGACATGTGTGCTGTTGGTAAGCCCAGCAAGTAGGGGTGTGCACACCAAAAAATATTGTCGTTTATCGTTATCGTCATTTCGGACCAAAAAAATTATCATCTTCATTCATAGCGAAGGTGAAACGTATCATTTTCATGATAATTATCCTGAAAAAATGATATTTTTTGCAACCCTGTTTTTAAAGAAAAATGCCTATAACTTTTGTATTTTAAAAGTTAGAGGCTTGAAACTTGGTCACAGTGCTTATGGGATATGCCTAAATATGTGCATGAAATTTGAGATCAATCTCTCCAACCTTCAATTTTATATGATTTTTTTAATAGATCGTTTCTGTTCTGACAGGTTTGAACAAACGCACGTGGCGAGCTGTCATTCTGATTTGTCAGAACTGAAACGATCTTTAATAAATTCATATAAAATTTAAGGTTGGAGAGATCGATCTCAAATTTCATACACATACTTAGGCATACCCCATAAGCACTGTGACCAAGTTTCAAGCCTCTAACTTTTTAAATACGTAAGTTATAGGTATATTTATATGGCAGTCCGATAAAACGATAAAATCACCCGAAAATTATTGTCTCCGATGATTATTGTAGGTTTTTGTATCATATCGTTATTGTTAAACACATGCATGATAATGACCTTATCGTATTGTTATCGTACATTTTAACGACATGATACACATCCCTAACAGCAAGGACATCAGGTTTCAGGGCTGAGACCTGGCAGAAATAAGGCCACAGCTTGAGAGATATTAACACTGAAGAGGGGGGAAGAGGAAGGTCTTCAGTCCAACAAACTGAGTTGACTCTCCAAAGGTGCTAGAAGAAAAATGGTTTCATTTATTCACAGAAGCCCACAAAATTGACTCATTTGTTTTGAGTACAACACACGCTTTGTGGAGGTGATGGTTTCTTCTTGCCAAGTGTTCTCTCAAAAGGAAAAGAAGAGCAACTCCTTATGCAGCAGATATTACATAGCCGTTGCCTCTGATCTGGAGTATATTTGACTCAAACTGACATTTGTCAGGCAATTTGAAGTGCTTGTGTAAAAATAAATAAATAAAACATTTTTTTTCTAGCTCCTTTTCAACTTTGCCTGTTACCTGAGTGCTGAGCTGTTCTCTCCATGTTTCCCCTTCTACCCCAACTCTTTTGTACCTTCTGCAATGCCTCGCCTTATGTGTAGAATAGCCTATTCCTCTTTTTCTGAACTAGTCTTCTCCTTTTAAAATCCCTGCACTCATCCACATGATATCTGCATCACCTCAGTGTCCCATGTTATGTGTTCTTCCTTGAAGCACACAGCCAGTCATGTGGCACCAACCAACTGTGCTGGTGCCCCTCAACCATGATGGAGGTAGGGGCCATTTCAGGCTGAAGCACCTTGGCCCTCTGTACTGTGGAGACTGGACATGCTGAAACAGCATATCTAGTAGGGCTGGTAACAGATCCTGATCCCGAATCTGGACTGGATTGGGGTGATCCGAACCTCCCAGATCAGAATCCGAACTGGATTGGGGGAGGTCCAGATCATTCCGGACTGGTTTGGATCATTCTGGATCAATCTGGATCGATCCAGAGATCCGGGGCCCATTGGCCTTCCAGGTCCCTGGGGCTGGCTGCGCAGCCAGCATCCAGGTACGCCATGCCAGCAGTGAGTCCATTGGCAGTGAGTCACCACCCTCCCTCCACTCTCCCTACTTACCTGCTGCCTCATCGTCGCCATCTCTGTCTGCCTCTGCCATCTGCTGGCCACCGCTGCTTCTGCTCTACTGAGAACCAGGCCTCGTGGCCTGGTTCTCAGTAGAGCAACATCGTGCCAGGTGATTTCATCACCCAATGTGATGTCACTCTACTGAGAACCAGGCAGCAAGGCCTGGTTCTCAATAGAGTGGAAGCAGCGACGGCCAGCAAATAATAATAATAATAATAATAATAATAATAATAATAATATATTTATTTATTTATTACCCGCCTCTCCCTCTGGATCGAGGCGGGGAACAACATCATCATAAAACACACAAAACTGATTAAAAATACATAAAACCAATATATCATTAAAATACCAATAAAACACCAATAAAACACTTATTGGCAGATGGCAGCAGCGGACAGTGATGGCAGCGAGGAGGCAGCAGGTAAGCAGGGACAGTGGGGGGAGGGCGGTGAGTCCTTTTCCCCATAGACTTGCAAGTATATTGGGAATCTGGATCGGGGGAGGTCTGATTTGGTCTGGATTGGGCCAATCAGGATTGTCCAGATCTGGATCCGGACCAGATCGGGGGGAGCTGTTCACAGCCCTAATATCTAGCCCCCTAACTCAGAGCTGATTGACATGTCTTAATAGTGATTGGATGTAATCTAGAGAAAGCTAGAAATCCTCTCCGTTGGGGCTGACTCTAGACATTTTGCAGTTTGAGGTGAAGGAGAAGATGGTGTCTTTCCTTGTTCCAAGTGTAAAAGCCAGACAGGACTGGAAGTTGAATCTTCTTTCAACACTGACAATGGACATCATTCCCTCATCACATATGGTAGAGGTAGGCTAACTCAGGGGCCACAGGACAGAGCACACACACCTCTACCCTCCAGCACTTCACAGCTGCTCCCCAGCACCTGCCACCTAAATTGGATGCCTCATTTTGCCTCGTTGCCAACTCTGTCCGACCATCACCATACAGACCTGAGTTTCATTGATATCAAGTGAGATCAGACCACATACGTAAGCTCTTGTGGGCCAGTTTGCCTGCCTCACCTTTTCTAGCCAACATAGGAACATAGGAAGCTGCCTTATACTGAGTCAGACCGTTGGTCTAACTAGCTTGTATGATCAATATTGACTGGCAGCAGCAGTCCAAGGTTTCATACAGGACATTTTCCAGCACTACCTGGAGGTGCTGGGGATTGAACCGTGGACCTTCTGCATGCAAAGCAGATGCTCTGCCACTGAGCTACAGAGATATCATAGGAACAGTGGAAGCCATACAATTTGTATGAGTGACTGGCTTTTACCCATTTCCTTGTGGAATGCCTCCCTTTTTCCCAATTGCTTGCTTCTCCTGCTGTCCGCAGGTCAACGGAAATAGGTTTGGTAATTTCGAGAATATCTATGCGCTCAGTACAATCTCTTGAACAGAAGTTCTAGCAATGGCTGCTTCTCATTTTGATATTTCATCTTCTATTATGGATACCGGAGCAAGAACAAAACAAAACTACGTTGGTTCGGAATAAGATGTACAGATTTACACCACTGCCTTTCTTAGCCAGATACAGAGGAGCAGGACCTCCAATCCTCTTTCAAACCATTTAAGGGAGGAGCTATGTCAAAGTGTGCTACAAGCTAAAAAAGAAAGTAGATACAATAAAAATCCATAAAAGCGAAGATTATCTGTACAAATCAGGTCCTTTTTTACTCACAGAAACAGCATCCTAGGGAAAGGATGCATGGAATGCTATATCTATGGATGAATACAGATGACCATCTGACAGCCGGTAACTTATGCTGGTCACTAGCATTGTCCTGCCAAGTAGAGAGTGGAATTGTATCAGGTAAGAAAAACCACACAGCAAGAATAGTACAGTTTACCAGGTGGGTATCCCGTATTCATCCAAATTGGCCCAGTATTGTGGGATTCAAGATAGTAATGACTTATTACACTGTAACTTTTTTTTGAGAACTGCCCAGAGAGCTTTGATTATTGGGTTATATGGATATGCACTGAATGAATGGCTGATGGGTGGATATCAGGGTTAAGATGACCTCTTCAACCCTAAATGACCTCTATGAAAACTCCAAGAAAAGAAGCCTAGATGGGGTAGGGAAGTTAGGAAATTCTATGTACAATTGGAATCCATTGACTTATGAACCAGAGTTTGCTTATAAAAAGTACTGTCTTACATTTTTTTATTAGCATAGTTTTTATATTCCCACACATTAACAATATCTGTAGCATCCTCTACGTAAGACACCTGCTGTAAAGGGAACAAAATAATAATGACAGCACATCCCCTAATTATAAAATAACTCTTTTTTGTAGGAAGTAATTAATGCCAGTTAATTATCTGATGAGGTTTACTCAGTTTTTAGATGTTCTAAAAAGAAAGAAAACAACAAATCACTTCTAAAGCTAACAAGATCACTGCCTTATTAAAAATTCATTTATTACTGAATTTTAATGGTAATATTTGTCATCTGAAAATTTCCTGTTCTGATTTGCACTCAAGAATAGAGCTATTAATATGAATAATACCTATTCAAATTACTTTTAAATATTTAAAACTCTCTACTGTTTAAGTCCTTACCATATTTTATTTTCTTGCAGCACACTGCTATTGTAGCTATAAAAGGTGAAACATCAATGGATGAAGTCAAGTATTCAAAGTGTTTTTGAATTAACACAGGTAATTCAAAGTTCACAATTCCATTATGAATCTAATGGATGTTTGATTAAAAAAAAAAGATCTTCTTGTTTTCTGACTTTGGATAGAAAGTGATAAAGCTTTTTTGTGAGAAAGGGAGATTAAATGTACTGTGGAAAGGTAGCAGAGAGATAGAACACATCTTTTAGATAGTCCTATTTTGGCTTGGATTTGAATGCTGATGTTGTAAGGCCTGCCTCCATATTAGGGTGACCAGATAAAATCCAGGTCAGGTCTCATGTAACTTTAACAGTTGTAGAGAAAAGGGAATTTCAGCCAGTGTCATTTGTATGCAATTAGTTCCTGGTGAAATTCCCTCTTCATCACAACAGTTAAAGGTGCAGGCACTATACTAGAGTGACCATATACAAAAGAAGGCAGGGCCCCTGCAACTTTAACGGTTGTGATGAAGAGGGAATTTCACCAGGAACTAATTGGAGACAAATGACTCTGGCTGAAATTCCCTTTTCTCTACAACTGTTAAAGCTACATGAGCCCTGACCTGGATTTTATCTGGTCACCCTACTCCATATCCTTATGGTGCACAACTTGTGGTCTTCCAGGTAAACAACTCCCATAGGTAGGGTTGCCATACGTCCTGGAAAATTGGGAATGTCCCAATTTCCAGGTGATTCTGAAATGTCCCTACCAGCTGGGCAAGAATCCCAGATTCCCAGTCTGGCCGGCTGATTTACAAAATGGCGTCTTGAGCAGCGTAGCTGCAGCAGCAGAAGAAAACGTGTGCACTGCCGCTCCTGCACAGGCTAGGCTGAGTCACTCCCTGTGACTCGTGGTGTTGCACCTGTGCAGAGGGGGGGAGGAGGAGCAGCAGGAAAAGGTGTGCTCGCTTTCCTCAGGCTGCCGCGCTGCCTGCTGCACTAGGGCTATTGCTGTTGGGAGAGCCGAGTGATTTAGTCAATCACTAAAAGAAAAAGGTCTCCTGACCAGCCGCTGCTATTGTGCAGCTTGAGTTTTCCCTGCCAGGTAATACTTTCAGTTGCAGATTAGACCACATAGTTTCTTTTTAAGGAAAACCTCAGAGGAGGGGGGTTTACCCATGGGAAACATGTTGTTTAAAATGGGCTCTGCGTTCCTATGGCTGCCCCTCTTGTGATCGCTTTCTCCTCCCCCACCCCACTCTCTCCTGCAGCCCTTTTCTCTTCTAACTCCCTTTCTCCCTTTTTATTTTGCTTAGAGTAGGGCTACTTACTGCCTGTTCAGAAACCTGAGTGACTCAGGGAAAGAAAAACAGCCGGTGCTTTCCCCCTTCCAGCCAGGTCAGTAATCCTTTCAACTCTAGACCAGACCCTATATAGCCAAGGCTTCACAGCTCCTTTTACAGAAAAACTTTGCGGGGGGGGGGGTGTTTTTGTTTCATCAATGGGAACTCTTGCTTAGCAAAAATGGCTTTGCATTGCTGCTGTTCCTCCTACTGATTACATTAGGCAATTTCCCCCCACCACTCCCCATTGAGCCCTCTCCTCTCCCAGCCTTTCCTTTTCTAACTCCCGCCCACACCATTACTTTTTATTTTGCTTCCAGCAAGAATAAATAAATAAATAAATACATTTTAAAAATTGTCCCGGTTTTGAGGATTCAGAATATGGCAACCCTACCCATAAGCCCTACAGCCAGTGTAGCCAATAGAGAGGGCTGTTGAGAGTGGCAGATCAACAATATCAGGGAGGGGGGCACATTGCCAGCCTGCCCTAATCTGAGTCAAAATGGGACAATCTAGGGTGACCATATGAAAAGGAGGACAAGGCTCCTGTATCTTTAACAGTTGTGATGGAGAAGGCATTTCACCAGGTGTCATTTGTATGCATGCTGTACCTGATGAAATGCCCTCCTCATCACAACAGTTAAAGCTGCAGGAGCCCTGTCCTTAGTATGTGGTCACTGAGGGCGGGGCTCCTGCAGCTTTAACTGTTGTGATGAAGAGGGAATTTCTTCAGTGCTGCATGTATACAAATAACACCTGCTGAAATTCCCTTTTCTCTACAACTGTTAAAGATACAGGAGCCCTGTCCTCTTTTTCATATGGTCACCCTATCTATACTGGGAAGGAAGAAAGCTTGAAGAATTTCCTCACTGGGGAATAAAGCTATGATTGCCCTCACTATATTAGGGCTAGTATGCTTGGGTTCTGTATTTTGAAATCTTGGTTGGATGCAGATCTAAGCATGCTTAGATTTACTCCAAGCCATAGGCATGCGCAGAACATTTCATTAGGGTGTGCATCAAGGGAATCGGGGCATTTCCCACCCCATGCCCCCAATTGGAGCAGTGGGGGAGGGGTGGAAAAACGCAGGAGTATCACCTGCACCTGGGACAACCTGTGTGGGGACTGCCGCTGCCACCCCCGCCTCTGCCTCCTCCCACTCCAGCTCCACACTGGGCTGGGTGGGGAAGGAGTAGGGGAGCCGCTGTCGCCTTGCCCTGAGCTCCGGACTTCTCCTCCCTCACCCCCCTGGCTCCAGGGCCCAAGGTGCCATGGCAGCCTCTGCTCCTTCCTCTGTCCACACCGAGCTGGGCCTCCGAGAGCCTGTGCAGCACGTGGGCTGCCCAGAGTGGCAGCGGCGAGGAGCAGGAGGAGGTGGCTGGGCCAGGCCTCCCCTCCCTCCCTCCACCAGGCAGAGCCAGAATCCACGTCTGCTCCCTGGGCGTGGGAGGGGACTGAGGGCTGCAGATTGTCGAAAGTCCCACCAGCAACAGGAAATTAGGGTGTGCCTGAGCACACTTGTCACACCCCGTGCGCATGCCAATGCTCCAAGTATGACTAAATCTAGATCCAATGTATTGATTTTTGGTAGTGCTCTGCACCACCTCAGGCCAAATCCCCAAATCAAGGTGAGGCGGGCTGATTCAGCCTGCCTTGCCTTGGTTCTGAGTCGGTTCTGGGTCAGCCCGTGGCGCCTCAAAGCCGAAGCACACCGGTACCAAAGCTTCGGGGCGCCTCGGGCCAAGTTGGAGCAATGCTGGGCCCTCATCTCCCTCTCCCTGCTTACCTGCTACCTCCTTGCCACCAGTCGCCACATCACTTTACCGTGACCAGAATACATGATGCTCCAATGAGAAACAGGCCATGATTTCAAGATATTGTGGGAGCGTGGCCTGGTTCTCATTGGAGTATCACGTTTCCTGGTTGCGGTAAGTGATGTGCCAGGTGCCAGGAATAAGGGCGGCTGGCAGTACCGGTCATGTGGCAGCCCCGGCTGGCAGTGGTGGCAATGAAGTTTGCTGACAGCGCCGGGATTGAGGGCAGCCGGCAGTGCTAGACGTGCAGTGGCCGCAGCCATCAGCACTGTCAATAAGGGCAGCCAGCAATGGTGGCAATGCGGAGGCTGTGGCCAGCGATAAGGGCAGCTGGTGTCGCCGACGAGGAGAGCAACCAGTGAGGAGGGCGGCTGGCAGCACCGGTCATGCGCCAGCCGGTGAGGAGGGTGGCTGGTGAGGAGGGCAGTCGGCGATGCAGTGGGCACCAGTGAGGAGGCAGCAGTTAAGCAGGGAGAGTGGGGCAAGGGCGGTGAGTCCAATGGACTCACTGCCAGCCTTGCTATCAGCTGTCATGGGTGCTGGCTGCACAGCAGACACCCAGGGACCTGCTAGGCCGAGTCATCTCAGGGCCCCCGAATCTCGCCTCAGCACCGAGGCGAGGTGGGCAACCCCCAAAACACCTTGAGTCAAATTGGGGCTGTTTCAGGGGCTCTGAAATGATCCCTGAGGTGAATTGGGGGGGGGCGTGCACAGCCCTCATTTTTGGTCAATGCTTTTAATTACAGTTATGATCAGCCACTACATTGTCCACCTCTCTTTTCTGAACAGTAGAGGATGTTTATGCTAAACTGCCGTTCTATAGGGTGACCACATGGAAAGGAGGACAGGGTTCCTGTATCTTTATCAGTTGCATAGAAAAGGAAATTAATATTAATGGGTTGGATCCAGGACCTGCCTTTTGCCAGAGGAAGGACTCTGCTCTCAGAAGGTCTCTCCACCTGTGTTTTGGTGATCCACACCACCTGGCACCACAGCCCATCCCTTTCAGCAAGTTCTCCTGACTCTCTGTGTCAACAGGGTGACCCTATGGAAAGGAGGACAAGGCTCCTGTATCTTTAACAGTTATATTGAAAAGGGAATTTCAGCAGGTGTCATTTGTATGCATGTAGCACTTGGTGAAATTCCCTCTTCATCACAACAGTTAAAGCTGCAGGAGCCCAGCCCTCTTTTGTACCTGGTCAAGAGGGCAGGATTCCTGCAGTGATAACTGTTGTGATGAAGAGGGAATTTCACCAGGTGCTGCATGCATACAAATGACACCTGCTGAAATTCCTATTTCTATACAACTGCTTAAGATACGGGAGCCCTGTCCTCCTTTCCATTTGGTCACCTGATCTTATACCTTAACTCTATAAAAGAAAGTAAATAATATTTAATTTTTTAGTGGCCATGTGATATCAAGATGTCTCAAATTCCATTTATGCCTAGCTGATCTATCTTACCAATGCTGCAAGATTCACTTTTCAGTTTAGGATTTCACCTCACTTAGCCATTATGTGCTTTTATATAATTATTAAGGTTGCTTTCTATTCAGTGGTTCAGGGATTCACACCCATGCTGAATTTTACTCTCCAGTAATGTATTAATGGGATACCACTGAAGGACATATTTGTCTGTATGCAAAAGTGCTGATTGGAACACTGCTCTATGGAGTTAAGACCACGTATCAATAAATGTTCTTAGATCTCCCATGGATATATGAAATGGGAAAGTTCATGTTTATTTGTTAAACCTCTGATTCTCCAAGGAGAAATCAGAAAATGCCATTTCAGATGAGATTGTGGCCCCCTCCACAAGGATGCGCTTTTGCGCCCAGTTCGGCGATTATGCGCATTATCGCAGAGGCGCATTTACTCCTAATCCCTCTGCATGGGAGGCGGCGAGAGGCGGCGAAGCGCATTAATTGATGTCCAAAAAGCGCTTTACAAGAAGTTAATGCGCATAATCGCTTGTTCACACGGCGAAAATGCGCTTTAACGGCCGGAGCAAAATAAAACTCGCTATTTAACGCGCATTCGATAATGCGCATAATCCGGGAGATAACGCGCCTCTACGCCCGTTTTGCGCTCCGCTGGTGTGGAGGTAAAATTTATAATGAGCCTTCAAAGAGCATTAAACCTCTCTTGTGGAGGTAGCCCAGGGATTCAGATATCATTGCACTCTAGGTAGTAACAGATGCTTCAGTAACTCGGTGTTAAAAGTAGTGTAAGGGGACCAATCTACACACATGCTTGTTACGTTTTAAATAGTTGATTGTTATGTTGTTAATTGCTGCATTTTAAAACGTGGTATGCCACATTATCATATTCTTACGTTTGAGTTGAGCATTTCTACAGTCTTCACTGCATTTAATTAGGTCACACCGACTGTTCTGTGCGTCTCTGCCTGTTACTTTCCTTCCTGTCACTGAAATTTCCCCGCCCACTTCCTCCAAAGAGAGGAGGGCTACTCTCCATCGTCGCCTCCTCCTCTGCCACCTTCTTCGTCCATGTTGGGGCTGCTGGCAGGGCACTGGGCAATATTAGGAGGAAGGGCTTCCCGCTCCGAGGCAAACCCTGACTGCCATTCCTCCGCTCAGCTCTCGTCTTTCTCCTCAGGGAGCGCCGCCACTGACTCCACCTCAGCCCACCCACCTGCGCCTTCTCATGTTACCCACGCAGAGCAAAGGGAGGGGGGGAGAAAACACACACAATAAGCACAGGGAAGGAGATGCTGCCGCCTGAGCCCAGGCTCCCTCATCGTCGCCTGGCTTTGCCACAAGGCAGCACCCGGCCGAGAGATGAGAGGGAGGACGGGGACTTCGGGTCCCGTGGGTGGGAAAGCGGCGCCATGGTGGGGGTGCTGGGGCTTCCCCTTAGGATACCCAGGCACAGCCCTTGGGGAAGGAATGCCGCAGAGGCTGCCCCCTTAGCTGTTCTCGCTCGCTCAAAATCTCCATTTAAAAACATTATATTTCTTATTATATATCACAGACAATCGTAGAAAACAAACATGGCTATAAAACGTTTTAGTAAGAACGTCATGTGCCCCAATGAGTAATCGTTAGGGATGTGCACTGACCCCCCGGATCGGATAGCGGATCAGAATCGGACCTGGGGGGTCGGATCAGATCGGATCGGAGGATGGTCGGATCGGATCTGATACCGATCCACGGATCGGATGTCCAATCCGGATCGGACGCCATTTTGAATGCTTTTTCCCATAGTAAAGTATTGTTTTACAAAAACGCCTATAACTTTTTCATTTTTAATGATAGAAGGATGAAACTTGGGCACATTGTAGACTGGTTAGGGATAGTTATCTATGAGAAATTTCAGAAAGATTGGTGCATGCGTTTTGTGGCAATTAATTTTTTAATAAATAACCAGGAATGCCTATAACTTTGTCATTTTTAAAGTTACACACCCCTAGTAATCGTAACCCTTCCTTAACGTAGTAAAGCTACAGTGTAGATTGGCAGAGGGACAGTTTTTGGAAATATTTTCCCCAGTTCTATTTATTCCTCCCTCATCCCATATTCGATTATTCTTTTCTCCTTTGAATTTCTCTAAGTATTTCATGTCAATTGCAGTAAATCCAGGAATATCACAGGTTTGGGGAGGAGGAAGATTTACCTAAGGAGGATGGAAGTGGTCTGGTGTGAGGCAAGGTGATGGGATACCATTCAGGAAAAGCAACAAAGCATATCCTTAGGGTCAAGGGCAGGGCTTACCTGCATGAGTACAGTGAGTCATATGATGTTTGGGTTGTTTCATGCCCCTTCTGGGGGATGATCTGGAGCCCCTGCAGCAGAACAACATGGAAGTGCTGCCTGTGTCAGGGAACTTTGAGGGACATCAGAGGGATCCTGGGCTCTTTGGAGAGATAGCCATTCACCCTTCCATCTCAAGATGTGGTTAGATCCCTCTTGGACTTGGTGGCAGACACTGGGACTATTCAAAAGACATGCTAACCCATCATGGATTGCTCAAAAACACAATCCATTATGGATTAGCATGACGTGTGTGTGGAAAATTCCCTCCCCATGGTGGGCAGAGTACCCACGCCTGCTACCCATTTTCTGCAAGATGGTTAATGGGCTTCCACAGTGGTTCCCATGTTGTTTGCCTTTTTGTGGGCAGAGAAATTAGGGAGATAATTTCATCAAATTTCTCCAGGGGAAAGAAAAAGTCTCCAACAATTTCTCACAGGTAGGCGTCACCATTGGCAAGGGCTGTAGAACAGCTCCTTCCTTCCTTCCTTCTTTTTTCTTTTTCTTTTTTTTTTCTTTTGGTGTTTTTACATTGACACTACAAGTAACAACAGCATAACCCCCATTTTGCATCCTCCGCAATACCCCATATCCCTAGAGCATGGCATGGGGTGGGGAAGGGAATTCAGGCACCACCATCACCAAAAAAAAAAAAAAAAAAAGGTGAAGAAAATTTGGAGAAAAATCTTGACTTTTCTAGGAAAAATGCATTCTGAGAAATTTTGGTTTATCGTATTATTATTATTATTATTATTATTATTATTATTATTAACATTTCTATACTGCCCCATAGCCAAAGCTCTCTCGGTGGTTTATAGGGTCCAGCAACTTTTTTAGGGTCATCTAAATGTTACATTCCTGGGGAGTGATTGTGGATACATTTTGAGCTCCATCACACCAGCGAGTTAGTGCACTCTTGCCATGCCTGGTGTGCAGATTTGCAGCATGGTACTCACATGATGCCATGCCTGTCCTGCTGACACCGCTTGCCTCTTCCCCAACCTTTCCTAGAATGCTAAAAGTCCGGATTATTTTCCCTAAGTGTATTTAATGTGCCCTAAGCCTGTGTATAGTTTTAAAGGAACTGGGGGCTTGAATGGATTGCATCAGGTCGTGGCAGGGAAAAGTGATCTCTCCCAGCAGCCGGCTCCAAGCCTCAATATAAAACCCAAACTTTTCATCCCAGGCTTGAAAGCGTTTTTTAAAACCATACAATACCTGAATCTCTGCAGAGACAGGATTGTACTCCCTCGATGCCCCCAAAGAGCCAGACTAAAGGGTCATTCCATTTTTGCCCATCAGAAAGGCGTTTTGGTTGAAGTGCTCATCTGACAGGACCTGACTGGAGGGAGAAAGAGAAGGGGAGGGGTGGAGTGAAGTGAAGTGAAGTGGAGCGAGCGGAAGAGCTAATGAGAGAAGGAGTGAAAGAGCAGCTTTCAGGTGAAAGGGATCATAAGCTTGACATGCTTCTGCCTCAGAGGTAAAAAATATGCAGAGGCAAACCAGAGGGGGAAATTAGGTGTGATGGAGGTCAATGTCTGTAATGCAGGTGTTGGCAACACCACTCCTTCCCTGAAAGCCGTTTAGGAGGTGTGAGGAGGAGGTAGTGTTGCGTCCAACTCCAGGGAAAGGATGGAACTTAGGGTGACCATATGAAAAGGAGGACAGGGCTCCTGTATCTTTAACAGTTGAATAGGAAAGGGAATTTCAGCAGATGTTATTTGTATGCATGCAGCACCTGGTGAAATTCCCTCTTCATCACAACAGTTAAAGCTGCAGGAGTGTAGCTAACATGATCAGATACAAAAGAGGGCAGGGCTCCTGCAGCTTTAACTGTTGTGATGAAGAGGGAATTTCACCAGGTGCTGTATGCATACAAATGGCACCTAATGAAATTTCCTTTTCTATGTAACTGTTAAAGATACAAGAGCCCTGTCCTCCTTTTCATATGGTCACCCTAATGGAACTAACACTGTGCCAAAATCTGTCATCCAATGAGAGGAATAATTTCATGATGTCTTCCCCAGGGCAGGAAGTGCGGGCAACCAAAGAGGCTACAGACTAGGCTGTCCAGATGGCTCAGGATTTCCCGGTCCTAACCGGGAATCCAGGGGCGAACCGGCCCAACCGGGGGGCGGGGGGGGCAAACCGGGGTGGCGGGGGGTCACGCGGCAGTGGCAGCAAGCAAGGAGCGGCGGTAGACCTGGCGGCGGTGGCGGCAGAGGAGCCCGGGAAGGGCTGCCTCAGCAGGTAAGTGCCTTCCCTCGTGCCTCACGCTCCTTACCCGCAGGGGCGTCCGCTTCCCTCCGGTGCTCGAATCTACTGAGAAACAGGCTTCACGGCCTGTCTCTCAGTATCGCGCCAGGTCTGTTTCTCAATAGAGAAAGCCTGTTTCTCAGTAGATTCGAGCACTGGAGGGAAGCAGGCAAGGAGCGCGAGGCGCGGGGCACTTACCTGCTGGGGCAGCCAGGTCCGCCGCCACCGCCGCGCCGCCGGGTCTGCCGCCGGGTCCGCTGCTGCGCCGCCGCTGGCGGGTCTGCCGCCGCTGCCACCGCGCCGCCACCGCGCCGCCGCCGGGGCGGCTGGGCCACCGCCGCTGCCGCCGGCGGGTCTGCCGCCGCGCCGCCACCGCCGGGGCCACCGTCGTGCTGCCGCCGCCACGCTACCGCCGCCGGGTCCACCGCTGTGCCGCCGCCGCCGCCGGCAGCTCTCCCGCCGGCTCGTAAGGCCAGCGGCTGCGCAGAAGAGGCGGGGGAGGGCCGATTACATCACTTTCGGATCCGGCCCTCCCCTGCCTCTTCCGCGCGGCCGCTGGCCTTACGAGCCAGCAGGGGACCCGGCGGCGGTGGCGGCGGCGGTGCGGCGGCGGCCGCAGAAGAGAACCTGCCCCGGTAGGTCCGGGCTGATGTTTTGTGGGGTTGGGTGGCTTGCTGGGGGGGTTGTTTTGGGTGGGGGGGTGACTTGGGGGGTTTGTTTTGGGGGGTGGCTTGGTGGGGGGGTTGTTGGCGGGGGGGGACTGGGATTTTGGGTTCCAAAATCTGGTCACCCTACTACAGACTGTCAGAGAGATGGCTGTACGATGAAGGACAGGACACTCACACTCCTCAGCCATTTCATAAGTAAGGTAAGCATGAGAACCCTAAACCAAACCCAAATTCTCCTTTGAATTTATTTTTGAAAGCAATTTCTTTTCTATCAAATTGAATAAGAATGGTTGAAATTTTTATGGGAGAAACTTTCAGCACAGCACTAATCTGAACAGGCCCACTGAGTGGCCCCTTAGGGCCGAAAGCTTCAGGCTCAGCCAGCTGCCAAATGCAGAAGTGCCTACCAGAGGAATAAGGACTCCTCATGAGCAAATGTATGCTCTGCTGATGAGTAGACCGTTCCTTAGGTGTCACTGACAGACTGCAGCTGTGTCCTGGCTGGGGCTTTAAAGGCTCATGTGTAAAGGCCTTTAGTTGTAGGTTCATAGTCTATGCATTTGAGAATTTAAGCATTGCTTCCTTGAATTTCTTTTGCATCAAAGGAGAACTAATTGTCTCCATATTCCATCTGGAGTAATTTCTATGTATGGGAGTTCTCTTATGAAAGCAAGCTGTGATTAATTTAGAGATTAGAAGGGGCGCACAATAAGAGAAAGCAATAGGTGGTATGAAGACTTGAAAGCACTTAGAATTTCATAGATCAAAGCCAGTGTCTGAAATTATGGCCAGAAGCTATTGGAAACGGGTGAAGTGCAAACCCCAAAGCCAAGGTGAGATGGGTCCCTGCAGTTATTCCCATTAAGAGATAGGCTGCCAATTCCACCCCCACCCCCCGCACTAGCTGCCGCTTCCAACAAGTGATCAAGGGCAGCCTCAGGCACAGCTTATTACACTAGTCCAGCCTCAAGGTTTCAGAGGAGATTGCCTGAAATCTGCCACATCTAAATCTGAAAAAAAAGAGCCTGAGCCATCTCATTATACTGCTGGTGGCAAAAAATGCTTCTGGCCACTGCTGAAGCCTAAATCCAACTCAGTGGGATTTTCTTCTGAGTAAACATGTATAGACTTGAGCTGCCCATCTGCAAACCCTTGTAGCCGGGAAAACAACCTCCCATAAACTGTATGATCCTTTATCCTCTACTCGGTTAGAGGGTTTGTGCATCATTATCTTATTTGGACTGATGTACATATATCCAGGATTTTAGTAGTAAAAATAGTTGTTCATGCTCCTCCTTTGAAATTGTATTTGAACTTTAGTTGCTTGACAATGGGCAAACAAATTGTTATTGATCAAGGCACTCTCCAGGAAAATAGCTTGAAATTGCCTCTGTGAACAAGGGCCACAAGGCTTCCTTGTCAGTTGAATGTATTCAGACAATTATGTCTTCCAAAGTATGATGTTTATTTTAAAATTGTGACACCAGTATTTGCTTGAAATTGTAGCTGGTAGCATCACTTGTGGGAGAGTCTGCCCTCATCTGGAGAGCACAATGGAAGCTCCCGAAATTGTGTATTGCCTACCTTGCATAAGTGGTGGTCATAAAGACCCAATTTATGCAAAAGTAGGTAGATATGCAATTTCTGGAGCCTCCATTTTGCACAATAATGGAGATGTTGGACCAGGGTAGACAGCTGCTGGGTGCTTGTCAGGTTGCAGGGCATTCGAAGGGTGGTCTCCTGAATGTGCCAGAAGCCTGCAAGCTGGGTCCAGGGGGGAGGGCAGACTTGGGGGAGTCTACGGCATCCCTACACATTTCCCCTCAGCTACTGTGAGGTTTGCAGCTTAGCTTGGAGGGAATAGGGAATTTTGAGGGGGTGGGGAGAAATATCATCAGCATCCCTGCTAATTAAAGTGTCAACACTGTCTCCCCGCAAGCCTAGGGTCCACTACACCACAGCTAGGAACGAGGAAGGTTAGACCTGCAAAGGTGACAATCCATTCACCTCCCATACACACACACACACACACACACACACACATTTTGAATCTTTGAATGTCTACACAGGTGGAACTGTTCTCAGTCTATGCATGTAACAATAAGAATTATCACTGGGAAATCAATACCAAAGACTACTACATGTTCTTGTATTTTATAACAAAAATAAAGTAAAAATGGAATTGTCCATGCCCCATCTTTGCATAGCCAGTTAAGGAACTTGGAATGTTGTTGGCATGTTGTTAATTTCCAGTCCAATGTCTAGTTTTTCCATTTTTTTTAAAAAAATTCACACTATGTCAAAATAACTAATAATTAGCACACTAAAACCATTACAAACCTCTTAGCACTAGGCAGAGAATACTTATGAATTCTCTGCAACACAAAATACAAAACCTACTCATTAGCAATTATATTGAACAGTTTGCTGCTAAGATGCCACAATGCAGGCATAATTAGCCAATTAAGGAACAAAATAAATAATTATGTAATAAAAAAAAGTGGGAGGATGACTGTGGGCAATTTTCCTCTGGGAACATAAATACGTTTCCAAGAGTCCAGGTTGCATTGGCTATGCCTTTTTTTCTGTGAACCATCATGCTGATTTATTTATTTATCCCCCCAAAGCACAGACAATTCTGCACAGGCATGAGAATTTTCTGCCCAGCTTCAGGGCAGAAATATTTGTGCATGTAAATAACCAAGCATGAGAAAATGGGGCCTGCGCAGCTTGTTGCTGCTGTTAATTCCTTAACCACCCTAGCAATTATATGAGAATGAAGGCAATGTACAATTATTCTAAAAGCCATTGTGTAAAGCAATGTTTGTATTTTACAGTCCATCCTGGAGGCTAGTTAAGCTGACTACTGAAATCACGTACTGGGAGCCAGGCTATCTGAAGGAACAGCTGTGCCCAAATGAGCCTGCTCATGCATTAAGATCATCATCAGAGGCTCTGCTTTCTGGACATCCAGAAAGAGCTGTTACATTAGCAAGTACCAGAGTCAGGGTTTTTTCTGTGGTGGCCCCACAACTTTGGAAGGTCCTTTCCCAGAAGGGCATATATTTTCAGCACTGTTGGTTCTTAAGAAAACATGGGAGACGTTTCTGTTCCAGTCGGCATTTGGTTCATGTGCTTTGCACATATTTTAGCTGCTGCTGGTTTAATTAAGGTGGTCACTTATGCATTGGCAAAAATAGAGGAGATGCCTCATGCTCCCCACATAAAAAAGAGGACAAAAGAGGGAAGCAATTTGCCTAACGTTTCCATATGCTAATTTATATATAAATGCAAATTAGGAAATAATAACTATAATGAAATAGAAATCCAAAGCAACTCACCCTAGTGAGCAGACTGTCAACAGGTGACCTTTGTGCCTGTTCAGTCTGGTGCCCAGATACTAACTCATGGCCTCTTTTTTCCCTCCTTGTGGTTCTTTGACTATAAACCCGACATGGCCCTCTGACAGGTCTTTACAAAGAGGACTGTCCTCTGTAAAATAAGTTTCCTGGTCACCCTAGGCTTAATATTTTGAAATTGTATTTTGTGTTTATTGTTGTGCTTAATTTTTGTTAACAATGTGCTTTAATTATTTTACAAACCACCTTAGGAGGGCAATATTCCCTGATGGGTGGGTAAGAAATACTTTAGGCCAAAACATCTGGAGGACTACAAACTGCCCACCCCAGACCAACTAGATGATGCTTTGATTCAGCTGTGAGGAAAATACAATTTCCCCAGGCAGTGTATTTTAGAGATGGTTAGAGCTGCACTTTCTGCTGGAAAGCCTGCCGATTAAAATGCACGAGAGGATTATTTCTATCACACATTCTATACAATCGACAGCCTCAGAATATGTTAATGCTGCTAACTTCCAATGTTTTTACAAAAACCTCACTGTTGTCAAGCGAAAAAACGACAGTTTTTAAAGAACAAGAAAGCGGATTATGTATAGACTGCCAGGATTCATCTGTGATTTGTGCAAAGGATTTAGAGCGGCAATCCTCAGCTCCCTCACTCTGGAGAATTGGGGCTGCGCTCGGGACATGGGGTTGGAGGATTGCAGCCTCTCTCTAATCTAAGTTAGACCAGGACATATAAACTGTGTTACTGGCCAGTGAATCTTGATCAGTGCTGTGGGCTAGGATTATTTTTTTTAAGCATTCAAGGTTCAGGAAGGAACTGAAATTAATAGGCACCCAACTGGATAATAGAAATTCATGGACTCTCTGGCCTTGAAGTCATTTACTATGATGCTCAGCGTCTCCTCAAGATCCTCCTCAGACTCTTCCTGCAGAGTTCCATCTCCCCACTGCTGACATCATGCTACTAGTATACAAAGGTGATGGTGTTGAGGCGCCACCAGTATATAAAATATACGTCCTGCTCCAGTCCTCCTTCCCACTTGTGGCCTTTGTTGAGCAAAATTGCACCTTTGTAAACCAGGAGGTCAGAGGGTAAAGCATGACCAGTGTCAACAACCACAGACTTGGGATTTTAACTGTGCCTGCAATTAATATAATCTTCATATAGGAAAATAATATTATGAACTTGAAGACAAACACAGTAACACTAGTATTTAGAAAAGCTTAGAAATGGACGGAGAATAGCATAACAAAGCAATCAACAATCCAACAAAACAATGTCAGTGGTTTAAGAATGGTGTAAGAATGGTATTAAAATGCCCCTGACAAAGCAATTTAAATAGTAATCTTAGGTCTGTGTCTCCCTCCAGTCCATGTCATTAGTTTATTTATTTATTTATTTATTACATTTGTATACCGCCCCATTGCACAAGTTCTCTGGGCGGTTTACATAGGATTAAAAACAATTAAAAACAATATACAAAAATTAAAACAGCAAAAACATACAACATACACACAATCTGTACATTTAAAAACCACTTCAACACTTCAAAAAGCTACAAAAACAAAACAAAACAAAACAAACCCAGGCTCCTCAGATATTGCCAAATGCCTGAGAGAAGAGGAAAGTCTTCACCTGGCACCGAAAAGATAACAATGTTGGCGCCAGGCGGGCCTCGTCGGGGAGATCGTTCCACAATTGGGGAGCCACCACAGAGAAGGCCCTCTCTCTTGTTGCTGACCCTCGGAGGAGGTACTCAGAGGAGGGCCTTAGATGTTGAACGTAGTGTTCGGGTAGGTTCATGTCGGGAAAGGCGTTCCATCAGGTATTGTGGTCCCAAGCCGTGTAAGGCTTTATAGGTTAAAACCAGCACCTTGAACCAGGCTCGGAAACATACAGGCAGCCAATGCAAGCGGGCCAGAGTAGGTCTTATATGTTCGAAACTACTGGTTCCAGTTATCAATCTGGCCGCTGCATTTTGCACAAGCTGCAGCTTCCCAACCATCTTCAAAGGCAGCCCCACGTAGAGTGCATTGCAGTAATCTAACTTGGAGGTTACCAGAGCATGGACAACTGAAGCCAGGTTATCCCTGTCCAGATAGGGACGTAGCTGGGCCACCAACCGAAGTTGGTAGAAGGCACTCCGTGCCACTGAGGCCACCTGTGCCTCAAGTGACAGAGATGGTTCTAGGAGAACCCCCAAGCTACGAACCCACTCCTTCAAGGGGAGTGCAACCCCATCCAGAACAGGTTGAACACCCTCCATCCGGTTTCCTGGCTGTTTTAGAGCATTCCGCTATAAATGGTAACATATATATTTATTAGGGATGTGCATTGGATTCAGATGAAGCTTGAGCAGAATTGGGCCACTTTGGACTGGTTCTGTTGCTTCCCAAGGTTCCTTGAGAACCCAACAGAACTGAAGTTCTCTAGAATAAGGCTTCACTATTGACTGTTTCAGACACATGTGTCTCCTGCAAATAGCGTCTTTTCATTTTATTTCTCTAATCTATGGATAGGCAACATTTAATTTCATTTATTACATTTATATACTGCCCCATAGCCAAAGCTCTCTGGGCCATTCACAAACATTAAAAACCACTAAAGCACATTATACAAACATGTGGTCTCCATGCCATATATGCTCCCATCCTTCCCCCATTCATAAGAATATGCTCCCATCCTTCCCCCATTCATACAATTGCCTCCATTCTACCAAATTGTCAGCGAGGGGGAAAAAAAAATCTGCATTTCCCCTTTAAAAAGAGGCATGCAGAGTCTGCACACCTTATTTCAATACAACATCACACTCTGTTTTGCCAATTGTTTGTCAATAGACAAGGGTTCTTTTTGGATATTAAATAGGGATGTGCACTGGATCGGGTCCGATCCACGATCCGAATCCGATCCAGGGGAAATCGGATACAATTATCCAATTTCCGATCTCACCGTTGGATCGGCCGATCCAAACCGATCCAATCTGGAAAGGTCCTGATCCAGATCGGATGGATCGGTGGATCGGCTGGTGCCTGCTGGTGCCCGCCGCCGCTTCCATTGGTGGGCGCCAACGGGCGCCCGCCAATGGAAGCGGACAGCGGGGGGGGGGGCTTCGCTAGCGGGGCTGTCTGCTTCCATCGGCGGGCGCCAGCGGGCGCCTGCCAATGAAAGCAGACAACGGCGGCAGGGGGCGGCGGACAGGAGCGGATGGCCACGAAAGGTAAGCAGGGGGCAGGGGGGAGGGGGGAGGGGGGCGAGGGGCCCGCGGCATGCTTACCTTCCGTGGCCGTCCGCTCCCGTTCGCTGCTGGCCGCTACAGTGAGCAGGCTTCACGGCCTGCTCCTAGGTAGCATGCCAGGTGATGACATCACCTGGCGCGTTACTCAGGAGCAGGCTGCGAAGCCTGCTTGCAGTAGTGGCCAGCGGCGGACTGGAGTGGACGGCCACAAAAGGTATGCAGGGGGGAGGGGGTGGGAGAGGTGGGGCGGTGGGGGCCCCGCGGCATGCTTACCTTCCATGGCCATCCGCTCGCATCCGCCACTGGCCGCTACTGCGAGCAGGCTTCGCGGCCTGCTCCTAGGTAGCGCGGCAGGTGATGACATCACCTAGCGCGCTAGTCAGGAGCAGGCCGCGAAGCCTGCTTGCAGTAGTGGCCAGCGGTGGACGGGAGTGGACGGCCACGGAAGGTAAGCAGGGGGAGGGGGCTTACCCCCCCGGGGCCATCCGCTTCCATCCGCTGCCACCAGTGGATGGAAGCAGACGGCCCCGGGGGGGGGGGTAAGGAGCGCGGGGAGAGGGCTTACCTGCCGGGGCCATCCACAGTAGATGGCCCTGGGGGGGAGGAGAGAGTTAGGCCCCCCTCACCCACCCGCCGCCATTTTTTCCTCATAGACTTGCATTGGGGGAAAGCTTTCCTCATAGACTTGCATTGGGGGGGGGGGGAAATGGCAGCCAATCCAAAAATCGGATGTCCGATTTTTGGATTGGGATCGGACCCGATCCGGTCTGGGGGGGCCTCCAATTTTGTCTGATCCGATCCGGGACAAAATTGGAGGTCCTGATCCGATCCGGGGGGGTCCGTACACACCCCTAATATTAAATGCAATGAGTAAACAGCAGTGGGTGAAGGAAAGAGATCATATTAACAGAAAGCAGGTTAACAGAAATCACTGAGGCAAAAGCAAGCAGAATGTATTAACTGCAGCAAGTCCAATGCAAGGCAAAATAAGCATAGAGCATACGTTCCTTCAATTGCCAAGAATTCCATACTCTTATCTTAAGATCACCAAATCAGATAAGAGCAGTGGCAAACAGACACCACTATCTATCTTGGCCTATGGTGAGGTTCTGCCTTGGAAGATTCCTAGGGAATTATATACTATCCCCTTGATCCATCTCATTCAAGATTGAATCCTTCAGACTGTTTCATACATTCTTGTAGACTGGAAAACAACCAGCCTCAACAATTGGCAGGCAGCCAGCCCAGCACAGATAGCTCCCATCTCTGCTCTTGGCTGGCTTTGACATCTTGCCGAAGGCTGTATCTACAAGCCTTTCGATGTAAACAGTCTGGGAACTGAGACCGTAAGGCACACCTAACCAGGACCAAACAGCATTCTAGACATGGGCAAGAGAACTGCTGCATGCCAAACTCTTTGATATGCAGTGGTCTTCCAATGGTCTTCCATGTTTCCACTACATATCCCCCAAGGCTTTCTGGAGTGCAGTTTTGCTTTAAAATACAGCACACACTATCCGTACATCTTTTTTTAAAAGGAAAAGTGGGGTGGGGGATTCTTCACGTAATTTGGCAGCAATTCAGCTGTGATTATTTTGGCAGTGGCACTGGATGGTGGGTTCCATGGGGAGGGAATTGGTCTCCAAGCAATCTGATGTTATCAACCCCGTGTTTTAAACACTGATTATAAGCAAGGAGAGGAGGGAGAGAGGGAGTTAATCTGGATTTCAATAGGAATGGATGGACTCACCCGCAGCTGGCTCCATCAGGCATCTGCCAAACTGCCGTTACCACAGCCTAACCTCACTCGCAGCACTCCGCAAGCTTCTTCATGTCTCAACAAGCACCTGATGAAGCCACAAAACTGCCTGCTCTGGTCCCGAGCTGCCACTGTACTCAGCAATGGCTGAAATTGAATTTTTCCAATGTTGTGGAAATGGCTGCTGTAAAGGTCCCATTTACACAATATTAAAGACATGAATGGAGCATTCACACCTTTAATGTTGCATAAATGGGGACTTTACAGTCACCATTTCCACAACTTTGGAAATATGCAATTTCCAGAGCCACTGTTGTTGCACACAATGGTAGCTCCAGAGATGGGCAGGCAGCTGCTGGGCAGTCATCAAGCCAGAGGGTCCTCAAAGAGCTGTCTGGCAAATGAGTTCATGGCTCAGAGAGCTGGGTCTGGAGGAAGGGGGCACAGGGGAGCCGACCGGACTCCCAGACCCAGTCAGGCACTTGAGACATCCCTAGATTTCAATAACCATAACTCCCTGGAGCCTGCACTCAGCTTTCTGAAACTTTGCAAGTGTCTTTCCTGGGGGGCAGCTCTGTGATGTGTGTTGATTTCATTCACATTGCCCCAAAATCTAGGGGGCAGGGAAGGAGAAGTAAATCCCCTCCACTTATTCACCTGAAATATGGCAGACTTGACTCTACTATCCCTGCAAATTTAATCCAATGATGTCAAGAAATAAACTTATTAGCAGTCCCTTTTTCAAAAATCGAAATACAAAGGTGGTTAGCACAAACAAATAAGCCATGCACCTTTCATTTATTTATTTATTTTTACATTGGGCTGGCATAATCCCTCACCTCTCCTCCCCAGCATCTCATATTATCCAGTTTGTACAAAATGAAAAACAAAACAAAACACAGCCAGTTTTTGATTTCCCATGATAGTCCACTGGAAGTTCAAAGCCTTGGATTTCTGACCTGCAACTTGGGTCCAGTACTGAGTTGAAGTGGATTGCTTCTGAATCAAATCAAAACCAAATCAGGCCATTTTCATATTTGGTCAGTGACACTTCTGCATTAGTTGAATGGCAGTGATTGCTTGTTATTCCTGTCATATTGTCATGCATTTGCCACAAAAGGTTGGTGGCACAGTTTTCTGTGTGCTCAAAATGATTACCGAAGAAAGTGATCATTTCCTCCCCACAAAAAAAGCAAAAGTTGTCTTGTCTTGGTGCTGCGACCCCCAGGCAATTAAACAACACTGCATGGAAGGTAAATACTAATCCAGATAATAATAAAAAAAATAAGGATACGAATTGAGTTTATAATGAACTTTAGGTAATTGTTATCAAAATGTAATTGACAAAGCAGTTTGGATAATATCCAAAGAGAGAATGCTGAATTATAACTCATCACCAGAGATGAAAAGGAGTATGTGAAAAATGGAGAGAAATCAAACTGTATTATTCAGGGTCAGAGTGAATTTAAGGGTGAACTTAACATTTTTAAAGATAGAGATGAAACTTGGCACCATGGTAGCTCTTAAGTAGGGATTTAGCTATGCAAAGTTGGAAGCAGATCTGTTCATTTTTCAAAAAAGTTGTATGAAACTGCTCAAGGTGCTAGACCCCAAAGAGGTTTGAGTTTGATTTTTTTTTTTAAAAAACCCTAAACATCAAAGGATGAACATATCTGCTTCCAACTTGGCTTGGCTAAAGCCCTACTTAAGCACTACCATGGTGCTAAGTTTCAAGTCTTTATCTTTAAAAATGACGAAGCTGTAAGCATTTTTAATTTCCATAGACTAGAATGGAGCAGTTATCCAAAAATGGGATGGTTCTTTGATGGGGCACCTCTGTGCTCTGCAGGTATTCGACGGGTTTTTAACCATCTGCTCTCTGCTCCAAAAACTCAAAGCTTTGTCAAAGCTTCATCGAAGCTTCAGATTTTGATAGCGAGCGCACACCCCTAGTAGCTAAATGTTCCCAAAGTGCTGAACTGTAGATAGACAGCTCAAATGAAGCCCCTAATCTTTAGCAATATTTTTAGGACCAATACTAGAAAAGTATATGTCCTTTTAAAGCCTTGGTTATAAGCACCCTCACCAGTAAGGGAATCTATGAATGTTAGTGGAATGGATTCCCAAACAGATGTGCCCTGAGTTTTATTGTAAGAAAGTAATATCCCTTTAATCAGTTCAACATTCTCTTCCACTGGCCATCTAACTGCCAAGTCAGATGTTGCTTGGTGCCCTTGAGAATGTGACTACTGCTGCTGAACAAAATCCAGACACGTACAAGAGGATTTAAAAGCATAGTAGCAAAACCAACACATTAGTTTATCCCTTGGAAATTTTATGATTTTGCAACAGCCTTTGACCTCTGTTTGAAGGAAATAATTGATAATGGAAATGGACTCCTTAGCACAATAAAGTGCTTAGTTTTATATGGAAGTGGGGGAAGGGAAGCTTACATTTCATCACCCCCCCCCCCCCCGTATCTTATGGTGACATTCAGGGACTGAGCGAATATGACCAATTAAACTAAAACCAAAGGAAACCGGAAGTATAACAACCAAAAATCAATGTTGTGCAAGACTGCAGAAATGTGGCGTACCCCTATCTAAGGTAGCCCATTTCACATGTCACTACAATCCAGGTAGTTAAAAAATCAATCAATCAATAAATTGCCCACCCCCAATATAGAAAATACTAGTGCTGTGCCAAAAAATTTGATTTTTCCATTTTGGGCATTTCATGGGAGGCTGGGAGAATTTCAGAGAATTTTCTCCTAAGGGAGGGGGACAGTGTTTCCACATGCCTTTTCAAGTGTAGGCAGTAGTTGGAGGTTTTCTTTCTATTTTTTTACTTTTTTAACACCTCCAGCATTTGCAGGAGCCCAGGAGTTCTTGAATGCCTATTGGAGAGGGCAAGGTCACATGGTCTCCAAAAGGCATACAGGGAGAACTGCCAGGTTCCTCCAAGTGTCTATTTTTAAAAAAAAATAGAAAGAAGCTCCCTCAATAACTGGCTACACTTTTAAAATATGTGGAAATGCTGTTTCCCTCCCCAGGGCCTTGCAGAGGGGGGCAGTGGGGCCAGTTGGCCCAGGGCCCATGATTTTGAGGGGGCACTCTGATGAGGAGGTACCCCCCTAGCTTACGCTACTGCTTCAGTAGCGTAAGCAGCTCATCGTGAAGCGAGGAGCCTGCCTTGCGGAAACAGTGCAGAAGCCATCCGTTGTGAATACCATGGTCAGACTACAAGCTCCAGAGGGCCATGCTGCATGTGGGGCAGGGATATATGTACCTAAATTGCAATGGTTGCCCTCAATCTTCTCCATGGCATATAATCTCTGGAGCGGAGGGTGAGGTAATGATGATGATAGTTATTAATGATAATAATGATGATACAGGGAGGGTGATGACGATGATGATAATGTTTGATAATGATTGATAATGATGAAGGACTGTTCTATTGTTGTTGCTTCTATTTGCACAGCAACTAAAAATAAATGTTAATTTCTAATTCAACATTGAGGTGTTGTAGAACAGGTTTAATATGAAGGTGTTATGTAGAACGGACATGTTGGTGGGCATTAAAATGCATTTAAAATACTTAATGAGCAGTTTGAAATGGGGGGCACACACTTCTCATCTGTCCTGGGCATATTACCAGCTCTGCATGGCCCTGCCCCTTCCCCAGGAGAAAATTCTCTGAAATTCTCCCCCTCCAAGCGAAAGAGGCAGAAAAAACATTGTCTTTTTTGAGGGAGGAAAAAAGTTCCCAAAAATAGGATGGGAAATTCAGCCCAGCACTAAATACTGTACTGAAAAACAGTAGCAGGGTTCCCAACTACATGGCTAGACTGATCTGTGTGAACATATGAAGGGGGGGTCTGTATAAGCATCAATTAATGCACATAGGTTGTGGGCAGAATGTGCCACTGTTGGGCTACCCCCTCAAGGACAGATACCCTTACTGAATGTACTGAGATCTAATATCACAGTCTGACTAAGTTCATACTCAAGCCTTTCTGAACCTGGTTCCCTCTAGATTCTTTGGACTTAAACTCCCATCAGCCCCAGCCAATATGGCTAATAGACAGGGATGCTGGGTGTTGGAATCCAAAATATCTGGAGGGTTGGGAAAGGTTGCTGTACTCACATCCTTAGTAAGGCTGCCATTGATGTGATTAGGATTCCTAGCCTAACTTTTCACGATTCACCTAAGTAATACAGCTATATGGGGTTTTTTTGGTCTTGTAACTTGTCTTTGTCCAGCTGGGTATTATCTAAGAAGATGGTTTCTATGAAAAAATATGTTTATCTGAACCTTATCAGTTCCTCTTGTTCTTTCTTCTTTATCTGTTTGTAATGAACATATATTAAGAAATTGCACTGGGTGTTGTTCAGTGTTGTCACAGATATTATCAAAGGGAGAAGAACCATCTGGTCTCCAAACATGTTCGAAAGTTCACAGGCATCCATGGATGTCAAAAGCCATGAAAAATAGGAGGAAGCTCAGCTGCATCCATCAGCATCACCAAATGCTAGAACAAGGAAGAAACTAGAGATAGACAAATCTTATTTTTGTTTCTCATTTTTTCAATCTTAGGTTCAATTCATCTCAAACTTTCTCCTGTCTTTAATTTGGCTCATCCGGAACTTTGAGATTTCTCTTTTTTAAAGTTGGCATGAAAGTTCATAAGCATTTTTGGGTGCATTATTTTTGCTATACCTTTTCCTCATATAATGTATTTTGGAACATTATTTCCCCGAATATATGCATTTTGTATGTATGTTTTGACTGGAGAACACCATTGCAAAATTAAGAGAAGTGCAAAATTTTGAAGGATAACTGAGTTTTGGTTTCCATAGTAGTTTGAAAGTGTGAAATTGGATAAGCTCATTAAAATGCAAATTCAGTCTCTCTGTTGGAAGACTCCTCCTTGAAGGAGAGCTGGAGGACCAGGAACCACCATCCACTATCAATGCCCAAGCTCTGCCTGTAGACTAGGAAGAGCCCAGGCCCTGAGGGGTGACTACTATGAGGGCATCACCTGTGGAGAACAAGGATTCTGTTTCACAGATGGAGGCAGAGAAACCCTCCAAGTCCTCAGGAAAGATGCTGATTGAAAAGACAGCAATTCAGAAAGAGTGCTAAACTGAGCTAGGAGCCTCTTTGTGGTAAGAGGTCTACTTGCATGAATGAGACTTGATCACAAAGTGGAAGCTTTTTAGCTGCAGTCACTAACTGCCCTGTGGCTCTGACAGCCTCTGTATAAAAACAGCAGTGTAAGGCTGGAAGAGTCGCTGGAAACAATGTTGACCAGACCGTCCTGAAACCAGTTTTCCTTGCCTTCGCTCTGCTTCCTTGATTCGTGGCATACTTCTAGGCTGAACGTTGACTCTCCTTCTGCCTGGTCCTTGTCTGCTATGTGGCCTTGGGACTAGAGGTGTTGGAGAAATCTGCAACAGAGGCAGGATCTATACTACTTTCATAGTGTTATATCCTGCTTGGTGTAGATCTGGCCAGAATCAAACAGGTTTAGATTTCTATGAATCCATCCTGCGGATTCCACAGAAGAATAGCTTTGTGTGTGTGTTTAACTTTGGAGGGGGGATGGTCTGCGGAAATTTCCAATTGTGCTAATGTGTATTAGCGTTAATGAAAGCATGAACTTGCACTAATGCACACTTGTGCAGTGGAACCAAATTCTGATACAACTGTAATAAATAAATAAATCTGATTCTGTTCATGAGCTGGTAATTGAACGAAAGACACCTGCAAAACAGTGACAGAATCAATCGAACAAAATCTGCACTTCCGTACTTGGGACCGTGTTGCCTGTGACTTGGACTCTCACCCTTCCCCTGCCAGCCCCTTGTTTGCTGTATTGATTTGGAACCTTGTTGCCTGTGACCTGAATTGTTGAGCCTAGTGCAGGGCTGAAAATTCCGACCATTTAATGTTTGACATTTTGTGTGTGTGTGTGTGTGGGGGGGGAGAAAACTCGGGTGAAAGGGCTGGGGAGGTGAGAATTTCTGAGAATGTTCTCCTTAGTGAGGGGGCAAAGTTTCCACATACTAATTCAAATGTAGCCAGTTGCTGAGGGGTCTTTCTTTCTTTCTGTCTTTTTATTTTTTTTCAAAACACCCCCAGCATTTTCAGGAGCCCAGGAGTTTTTCCTGAGTGCTTATTGGAGAGAGTGAGGTCACATGGTCTCCAATAGGCATTCACTATGAATTGCTGGGCTCCTCCAAATGCTGAGGGAAGGAGGTGTTTTTTTAAAAAATAAACAACCTAAAAAATAGGAAGAAGGCCCCTCAGCAACTGTCTACGGTCAAAAATGGTATGTGGAAACCCTGGCCCTTTCCCCAAGGAAAAAAAATCTCTGAATTCCCCCCTCCCTGCAAAAGAGGCAGAAAAAACAATGCCTCTTTCACTGGGAGAGAGAATATTCCTGAAAATAGGGGGCCGGGTTCAGCCTAGCGCTAGTTGATTCCTTGGCCTTTTCCTTGATCCTTGTGCTGACCACCTTGGAATGTTTGGCCCCTTGAACCTTCAACTGCTAGGCTCAGAGTTGGGAAACATGACACTCTCCCCATCCCTAGATTTAGTAGGTACATTGGGCTTGGACTGGGACCAGCCTGATCTCTATATCAACTGCCCATATCTCCTTGACTGCCTGCGTATCACCTTAGGAAGGCTGAGTTCACACACACAAAATCTCTGCTGTAAAACAATCCCGTTTGCCCGCCATGAAAGTTAGAACAGCTTTATAGTAAGCAGAAGCTGTTGAATCTGTGCTGCAAGCAAATACAGAAGGTCACGATTCCAGTTGGCAGATATTTCTAAATTGGTATTCAGAATCTCTTCACATCCGCCACCACATTTAACCCTGTGCAAACAAGGTCTGCTCTTAGACAGAGAATTGGATAGAAGGTGACTGGAAAAGTCTGTCTACAGGTGCTATGTATTTTTTTTCCCCTGTATGAAACAGAATGTGAAAGAATTCTCCCTGAGATTTCTTCACAAGATGTCAGTGGAAAAAATATTGTATTTGTTTATTCATTACATTTGTAATCTGCCCAGTAACTAATGTGCGCTGGGTGGATTACAAGCCGTTAAAACCTAAAACACCATAGAACAGTTAAAACCATAAAATGCAATGAAATATTTAAAAGAATAAAATACAATATAATGAAAAACAGTAAATAGCAAGGGAATCGATAAAACAGTCATCATAACCTAGAATTAGATCTCTAAAATGCCTGGGAGAAAAGAAAGGTCTTTGCTTGGTGCCAGTCACTCCCTCAGCCGTGGCATTGCGTACAACTCAGACAGACGTGGAATCTGGGATGACATCCTCCAGTGCTGATCCCTATGCTTTGGCTGAGGGCCCGGCAGTACTGTGTGAGTGGTATCTACCCCTCGGGTTATCACTTACTGCCTGCCACCAAAGAGAAGTTTGGAAGGGGAGTAAGTGGATGTATTTCCCATATTTTTAGAATGGATGAACATAAGGATAAGGACAATGACAAGGATTGGGAACAGGAGAAGCCTTAAGAGGAAGAAGATAAAGGTGACTTGGGTGAATTGGCTTGCTGGCTAAGTAAGTTATAGGTACAGCCCAGCAAAAGCACCTGGACAAAGAGATAGTGCTAGCCAAGTACCAGGCACTGTTTTGAATACCTTGGGCCTGCCTTTACGAGATACGATGGGGCCTTTAGACTCAAGGTGGCGTTCAACTCTGAATTAAAGTGGGACATGAAGGGTCTTGAGTCTGGCTTCAATTCATGATGGCCACCTGGTCAGTCCTGGGAGAGTGCGCTGGCAGTGCTCATTCTGTCCTGCCTAGCTGGCTGGCCCTCTGCCAGTATGGCTCTTACCAGGGAGGCGGTTCCTTTTGCCCGCTTTGCTGGGAGTTTTGCTCTTGGGTGCTTGCACCAGAAATTGGTGCAATCTCCGGCTTGAATGTTCCATTTGCTACAACCCCCATCCATCCTCAGGAGTATGCCCCCAAGTTAAAGGGATTAGGGGACCCAGGGAGCCACATTCAGAGCATAAGCTTGATAGTCTGGCCCTCATTGTGAAAAGGGCTCCAGCCAATTAAGCTGGTGCTTGGCCCTTACTTCTGCCGATTACCCATATAGGGAAGATGCATTCTTTGTTATGGTCACCCCACAGTTTAGAACCCTTCTCAAAAGACCCTGTGCCACCTGTTTGGCCTAGAACCAGGCCTGCATCCCCTGCATCCCAGGACCAGAACTAAGTTAAGGATGTAAAGGCCAGCCATGTTTTAGGTCCGTTCCAAATTGCACATCTTTGCACATATTAAAGTGTTCCCATGGGTTTAGTGCCTAAGAATGTCCCCTGGTGAGCATGCTCAATCCTTGTTGGGTATTAGCACCTGTTGGACCTTTACCAGATGTTTATATGATGCCATGATGTGGCCAGTCTCCTCATCACTGCATTCAGATTTAGGACTCGGCCTGGGATAGAAGCTGGGATATCAAGATTTGTCATTCCTGGAGCCCTTTCCTTTTGCAGTAGTGATTGGGCTTCAGGCCAAATTATTATTAGCCTCTGTTCATCTTGGCCTGACAGCCAGCTACTGTTCACGTAGTTACCTGTGTGCCATCTAAGGAATCTCTGGAATGGGGCTGGTCAGGGCCATGAGTCCTGGGCCATTTCTACACCAGGCTGTCTGCCTTGGATGGCCCCCAGTTGGTAATTGTGATGCACAGGGACTCCCAGGGTCAGGGTGGGTGGGCATGGGATTTGCCAGGGATAAGGGATCCCTGGAAAATCCCGATTCTTCCGCTGTTCCTGGAACTTCCCAAAACCATGAAAGATGTGGCTGCCCATGCCAGGTGCTAACACACTTACTCATGAGTAAGCAAGGCAGCAAAAATGGGCACGGAGCTGCACTGTACAGCTCTGTGCCTATCAGGGGATGGGGGAGTAAGTCCACCATCCCAAGGATAGCGGGGGGAGGGCCCCCCGATCGTGCATGTTTTCACCCCAAAAAACTAACTGGAACCTACGAGCACTCTCCTCAGGGCCTTGGCAATTCCAAAATCCTGGGTGCGATGAGCGTGTCATGCCTGGGAACTTCCGCTTCCTCTGTGAAGAAAGAAGAGGACAATCCCAGGAGCAGGTAAGTCAGGATCATCCTCTTGCCCTCCCTCTACACCCTGTGGTGTAGAAAAGGCTCTGGTTGCCCTCAATGAATCTCAAATTTTGCCCACCATATTCCTGTGTTGGATAATGAAGTTGGCAACACCTTGTCATACAGCCAGATGTCCAGGTTCTGGAAGTTGGCCCTTGCAGCTGGACAGTACTAAGATCCTATGCCTGGTATGCTCTAGAATCTGGGAGAGGTTAGTGACAAAAGCCATGTGACTCCTGGCACACAGGCATTCTACCAGTGAGCAGGTAGGGAATTCAACTTTTTTTCTGAGCTGAGAGTGAAGCTTCGGGCCTTATGGCCTATCCTAGTCAACTAATTGCTGGAATTCTGAATGATACTACACTATGGGGAGCTATCCACATGAACCTTATGAGATAAGTTGGCTGGCCCATCCTCTGCTGCCATAGTGAAAGAGGTTTGCAGGCAGCATGGCAAATTTCCATGTTTGAAGGATGCTGGAAGGGTAGGCAGGATTGTCTGAGGGAGCTGTAGGGCCTTTCAATTTTCTGATGCTCAATTAATCACAGAGCACTCCTGCATCTGGCCAGAGGGGCTGAGGTGCCATAGTAATGCCGGTGGTGGCCTAAAGTGGGGAAATACGCCCTTGAGCAATCTGACCTTCTACTTTGCCCCCCAGGACAAAGAACTTGGGTTTCTGTTTCATCACAGCTAAGGTCTGCTCCTTAACCAGTCCCATTTATTCAGTAGCCAAGAAACCCCTTCAGACATCAGGCTTATGGAACCTGGCTAGAAGTGCCATGGTAATGCTCCCTGCAGTCTTAATTGAGGGTATATGCCCATTTGCAGTTCTGACCCTACTTCGCCCTACGGGGGAAAGAACATGGGTTGCTATTTCATCTCAGGAAGAGGCTTCCTCTTATCCAGTACCATTTTGATGATAGCCAAGAAGCCCCTTCAGACATTGGGCCTGTGGAATTACTCAATTTGGACACCCATTTGGAATTGGGCTGCCATGGGGCTGGCAGCCCCATGGCAGATCTGGGCCATAGAGAGATGACAGTCTTGGGCATGCATAAGTGTACATTCTGAAAGGAAGATGGCTGTGGTTATTGTAGATTCAATGTTGATAATTGTGTTCCTTTGATAGATTGGTGGAGAAGACCGCAGTCCCTATGTGTGGGGATCCTAATCTGCAGACACAACGTGGCATCTGGGCCAACCATAGAGTGATGTGAGCAACTGTAGGCATGCAGTTTGGGCTCGATCAGTTGGCCTCCATCCGGTGGGGTAGCAGGCGAGGCATGCTGTGGTGATGCCTCCTCCAAAACTGGTTGGTTTTGCCCCACCGCAGGTGTGGTGCTCACCTGGGAGGGTATGATGGGGTTCCTGGAATGAAAGCCCCCAACTTTACAGGCTAGAGCAGACCTGGAGGATATCTGGATGGCCAGATATTTGTACTGTGTGATCAAACTTGCTCCCTCACCGCTATTTAGGCCCATAGCTTAAATAGGGCAATGACAAAAAGTCAATTGGTAAAGTCATTAGTCTCAAAGGATTGGCAGGGATGTGTGATCCACCACACCAAAAAAATTCACCAGAGGGGAATCTTATAGGGCAGATGGGTTTACCTGTCCAATGCAGGCAAATATATTTTCCTGCAGGACCTGCATGTGGGCCTGTGGGATTTCCCCTGAGCTGGTGGGGGTAGGACACCAAAGCAGAGGCTTGGCACCCTACGGTGGTGGGGTGTGTGGGAATTTGCATGATATTACAATAGGGATGGTGAGCACTCTGGCACCTTTTGGTGATTGGTGTATCCGGAGGACCTGCTTATGTCAGGATATGGTTTGCCTTTGAGGACCTTCCTGCCTCACCTATTCGGAGTTGTATGGCACTGGGAAGGGGTGACACAGGGCAGTCTCCCCACACTTTCAAAATGCCTCATAAGAGATGGGCTGGGTTTACCCAATTCCTGGCTTTGGAGAGTGGCTCGCTCATAATGGCAGGCTAGTTGCCTGAAGAAAGGATTTAATAGATTCTTGCGATTTCACATTCAGATCCAGGGAGTGGTAAAGTTCCCTTATTTTAATAAAGAGACCCTAGTTTATCCCAATCTCTGGTGTCTGTGTCTTTATTCCATGCTTCCTTCTCCACTCACAAACAGTAAATAGCAAGGGAATCGCTAAAACAGCCATAATAACCTAGATCTTTAAAATGGCCTTGTGCCAAAAAGATATCAATGTTGGCTCCAAGTGAACCTCTTTGGGGAGTTCATTCCATAATTGGGGTGCCAAGAGAGAGAAGGCCCTCTCTCTTGTAGCTCCCCATCCAGCTTTCCTTGTTGGAGGCACCCTGAGAAGGGCCTCTGAAGATGACCTAAGGGTCTGAGCAGGTACACGTGGGAACAGATGTTCCTTTAGATACTCTGGTCCCATGTCCAGAGTATTGAATTGTTGAAACTGAAAACTGAGCCTTAAATATGTATCAAAGAAATGTGTGCTGCCTACATGCTGGATACATACAGGTAATCCATACATTCAAAAAAAGTGTATACACCTCCTGGAAATGTACCAATTCGAAGTGAATGGCCTACTTAGTTAAAGGCTGACCACCAAAGTAACTGACCATTGATTTATTGCAGTCTTCAGTGATCAAAAAACCCTTGCCAGCTGAAGACCAGAATTAAAGGCATCTTATGTTGGCTCAAACCCCAAAAAGCCAGGAAATGGGAGGTTAAGGCTGATGCCCTGTGATCAGTGATGGTGTTGTGCATTGCCAGACTTACAACTTACCTTCCATGCATCCAAATTTTTCTTGGTCTTTCAGTCTGAGATCCAGATATGGAGGATGGGTTGTCTGGAACCAGCAAAGATGTCTCACATTCTCTTGCTCTTTTTTTGCCATATGAAGCATCGAAACCTTAATCTATTGCTACAGGAATCTTTTTGTGAGTTGTGCATACTCGTACTCTCCGAGTTGACAGTGGGAGATGGGGGTCTCCTCTGATGCAGTGGGGCTGACAGTGGTACTGCTGTTAATGGCTTCGGATGTGGAGTTTGTAGCTCCATTTCCTAGCCGCATTGTGATTGATGATGTTGCCAGTAATGAGAAATGTCAAAGCAACCAACCATTTTATAGATTTTTAAGAGGCACCAAGAAAAGGTGCATCTTGATAATGTGGGTAGGTGTGGAACATACTGATTTTTTATTCCCTCAACACCAACAGCTGTTAGGTGTGAGGGCGACTTCTGTGTCTGCTTGTGGTTAGCCCCATTGACTCTCATTACTTGTTAAAAAGCTTTCTTCTTCAAATAGATTTTTTTTTAAAAAAATGTACTCCATATGCCCCAATGCAAGACCAATAGGAAGTGATCAGTGCTTTAAATAACAATTAAAAAACCCTTGGTTTCTTCAGAAAATGTGGGCAAAAATGTTGCCAATATAAATTCTCAAAGTCAGTTTTGGCAGAGGGAGATTTTTTTTTTGTTCAATTGTTTCCTGAAATTTTCAGGGTATAGAAAATCAAGACACCTTTCTGGCATCTCTAAGTTTCAGAATGAGTAGACAAACTGGTTCAAATTTATGGAGAATAAAACAACTCACCCCCATCACTATTTAATATGGTGCAACACCTTTTTTTTTAAAAAAAATAACAATAAAAATGGTGAACTTTAACATAGGCATCACTGTTGTGATGGCTATAATTAGTTTGGTGGGGAAAAGCTAAAGCTATGTGAAGAATTGGATCCACCTGCTGTCAAGCAGGAGAATGCAACTTGTGGCCTTCCAGATGTTTTGGCCTACAACTCCCACAGCCCTGGTTAGCATAGCCAATAGTGAGGGATCACAACAGTTGTAGGCCAACTTATTTAGAAGGTGGTAAGTTCTAGGGATGTGCACTAGATCGGACCCGATCCACGATCCGAGTCCGGTCCAGTGGGAAATCGGATAAATTATCCGATTTCCGATCCAACAGCTGGATCGGCCGATCCAGTCCGAACTGATCCGAAAAGGCTCCGAACCGGTTCGGCGGATCGGCGGATGCCCACTGGCGCCCACCGCCGCTTCCATTGGCGGGCGCCAGCGGGCGCCCGCCAATGAAAGTGGACAGCGGGGAGGGAGGAGGGGGGCGCTTACCTTTGAGGGACGTTCGCTCCCGTCCGGCGCTGGCAGCTACTACCAGCGGGCTCCACGGCCTGCTCCAGGGTGGCACGCCGGGTGATGTTATCACCCGGCGCGCTACTCTAGAGCAGGCCGCGGAGCCCGCTGGTAGTAGCCGCCAGCGCCAGACGGGAGCGGACGGCCCGGAAAGGTAAGCAGGGGGCGCGCGGAGGGGAGGAGGGGGGCCCTTACCTTTCCGGGCCATCTGCTCCCATCCGGCGCCGGCGGCTACTACCAGCGGGCTCCGCGGCCTGCTCCAGGGTGGCGCACCGGGTGATCACCCGGCGCGCTACTCTAGAGCAAGCCGCAAAGCCTGCTGGCGGTAGCCGCCGGCGCCGGACGGGAGCGAACGGCCTGGAAAGGTGAGGAGGGGGCGCGCGGAAGGGAGGAGGGGGGCGCTTACCTTTTAGGGACGCCTGTCCGGCGCCGGCGGCTACTACCAGCGGGCTCCGTGGCCTGCTCCACTGGCTGCCAGTTAGTTTCTGGGCGAAGTACAAAGTGTTGGTCATTACCTTTAAAGCCCTACATGGTTTGGGTCCAGGTTACCTGTGGGATCGCCTTCTCCCATACAATCCGCCCCGCACGCTTAGGTCCTCTGGGAAGAATTTATTACAGTCAACAAAAACTAGACTGACAACAGTTATCCAGAGGACCTTCTCTTCTGCCGCTCCCAGATTATGGAATGACCTGCCGGGAGAGATCCGTGAACTTACCAGTCTTCAGGAATTTAAACGATCTATAAAGACTGAGCTCTTCCGGCAGGCCTACTCAGATGAATTTTAAGTGTTTTATTGGTGTTTTATTGGTATTTTAATGATATATTGGTTTTATGTATTTTTAATCAGTTTTGTGTGTTTTATGATGATGTGGTTCCCTGCCTCGATCCAGAGGGAGAGGCAGGTAATAAATAAATATATTATTATTATTATTATTATTATTATTATTATTATTATTATTATTATTATCTAAAGGAATGCCTCCTCCCATATGTACCTGCCTGGACCCTAAGATCATCTACAGGGGTCCTTCTCTGTGAGCCCCTGCCAAAGGAAGAGAGGCAGGTGGCCACTAGAGCTTCTTCCGCTGTGGCACCTCGGCTGTAGAATGAGCTCCCCAGAGAGGTTCGCCTGGCGCCTACTTTGCACTCTTTTTTTCTCCCAGTAGTTTAACAGTTAAATTAACTCAATTTTAATCCTTGCTGTTTTAAATTTGTATTTTAATCTGTATTAATTCCTGCTGCTTGGTTTTATTCTGGTTGTGTTTTTATATTGTATGTTATTTTGTGTTTTTAGATTGTGGCTTGTTTTATATTTTTAAAATGATTTCATGGTTTTAATTTTTGTGAATCGCCCAGAGAGTTTCGGCTATGGGGCGGTATAAAAATGCAATAAATAAATAAATAAATAAATAAAATTAAGTTGATTCTGAATACAACTTAAATTGATCAGATTGCACTTCATTCAAATTCTTTGTTCTAACAGGGGAATTCTGTATGCCAGATTAATGACACTACCAGACCAGCCCTTTGATTTTTATTTAAGATATGTATGCCAATTTCTCCAACAGTAAAGTTGAGCTCCAAGTAGCTAACAATAGCAAAGCATAAAAAATGCAACATATAGGCTCAATTCGGACGACACGATAGTCAATGGTGGGGTAATAATCAACTTTACAGTTGTTCAACTAGGGGGTACTCCCCACACAACATAGTAATAAATAGTCAACTGTGGTGTGGATAAGGATCAGCGCTGAGTTGACTATGGCAGCATTCGGAGGACACAATAGTCAAAACAACTGACGATTGTTTCCCTCACACCAGTTGTTTATTGTGTCGTCCGAATTGAGCCACTGTAACATTAGGCTAACAATTGAACACTGATCATTTTGTAGCTGTAACTGAGAATAAAACTTATACAGCAAGTATATGTTTAGAGACGATGATTCTAAAATATGTCTACAGTCTGTGATAAAAATATGTCCAGAGGCTGGCACTGGGTAAAGACCACCCTCTAATCCCAGGCATTTGATGGTATATGTTGAGGCATCTATGCCTGCTGTTTTAGAACAGGACTATTAGGGAAAGCATTATTTATTTAAATATTTTCACTGTTTACATTGTTTTAATTTTTCTGTGTTATAAAACTTAGTATATTTTATTTATTTATTTATTTATTTATTTTTATTAATTGTTGTAAACTGACCAGACAGCTTCAGCTATGGGGTGGTATAGAAATGAAAATATGATGATGATGATGATGATGATGATGATAATAATAATAATAATAATAATAAATATACTGCAGGTGTTGTACATGGTTGATAATTCTATTTTTATATCATTAACTTGTATTTCTCCAATAAAATAAAATATTAATGTCCACACACCACATCCCAAAATCTCTTACTTCTTTGCTCTCTACTAACCTTTTTTCCTATGTAAAAATATTTTACTTTGTTAAAGAAGTATGTGTTTTTGCAAAATTGGACTGGGTAAAAGTCTTGTATTATCTGTTTTTCTGACCATTATTCCACCTCTCTTCAATATTGTAGCATTTTTCACTTCAACAAAAGTCTTAATGATGTTTTCCACTATTGCAACCATTTACCTAGATTACTTTTTAGTTTTGTCTATTAATTTCTTTTAGAAGAAGCTAGCCTATCTCTAATCAATCTCAATCCTCCTTCTTTTAATTAAATTGGATCGCGTTGATCAAAATTGAACTGTAAATGCTGATGGTCTGTTAGCTTCTCTCAACTGATACACAGAGGAAAAAAATATTAGTTTACTTTGCTCTAAAAACTAAAAAAAAATGACAAATCTATAGACAAAGCCAATTATTCTCTCAGCTTCACCTTTGTCTTCATAGATTAATGATGAGTTAGTTTAGTAGCTGGCATTTAACTAAGCAGACTGCTCATCTGATCATTTTTTTAGCCTTTCTCTGACTTAGGCCTTTGTGTGAGACCTTGAGAAAGCTTCATAGACAGGGATCAATCCTTTTTTATATAATTACTGTTCCTCACTCTGAGTCCTTGGGATGTTTAGATTTAAATTTATAGGTATAGTTACAGACTTCCAATTTAGAATCATGGACCTAAACTTATAAATAACATGGGAGTCAAGGCTTAGTTGCTAGCAGCAAGATCTTTAAGTTACAATATCCTGGTATTTTGCCTTTGGGCCCAACCACCACTGGAATGTGGCCCCCAAAGAGGTTCTGTGGAATGGAGTTTGGCCCTTAGGGTGTAAGAGGTTCAACCCCACTGTTTTATGGTAATGGTGTGTGCTAGGGGAAGGGAGAAAGGGTCTTAGGTATGGCTGTGGATGGAACCCTCAACCCACTATGGAGGCAGATTGAGAGCCTACAAATAGGCTCCAACCCACCTAGGCCAGATTCGGACCCAGTCTGACTCTGGATCTGAAGTGAGATTCAGACATCCAAATCAAACTCCCACCACCTGACCATGTGAGCACCCTGCTCCTTACCTGATCTCATCGGGATCACCTGCAGCCACAGCCATCACAATTTTTTTTCCTGGAAATGAAATATTGTGTTAATGGTGGCTGTAAGGCCATCATGTATGCAATATTGCAGGTGAAATGGCCCAGCATACCTAGCAGACCGCCTTCCCTTATATACACCCAGACGACAACTACAATCATCAGAGGAGGTCCTGCTGGCCATTCCGAAATGAACGGAATGTCACCATGAAGAACCTTGGTGGTGGGTCTTCTCTGTAGTGACACCTACCCTTTGGAAACCCCCTCCCTCATATGGTTCAGGAGGTGGAAAATGCAACATCCTTTAAACACCTCCTGAAAACACACCTTTTCACACAGGTTTAACCTGGATTTTAATAGCTGGTTTTATATTGTCTTTTTAACTTTTAAAATTTTAAATTTATCTGACACTGCTGTTATTTTATGGTTTTAACTGAGTGCTGCCCAGAGAACTTCAGCTGATGGGCAGTATAACAATGTAATAAATAAATAAATGTAACATTGCATACATGATGGCCTTATGTTAATGCATGTCTAATTTCTGGGGGGAAATAGTGATGACTGCAGCTGTAGGCGCTCCCCACAAGTCCAGGTAAGGAGCTGGGGGCTCGCATGGCTAGGTGGGCAGCTTTCTGGATCAGGATGAAACACTCCAGGGCACTTCAGCCCAATCTGCTTTGGCCAGCTTTGGTCCAATCCTGACCTGCTTCATCAGTGGACCGATCTGGTCTGAATTGGCCTGCTTCAGTTCAGAATTTGGATGTGGAGCAAAGCATTGCACAGCCCTACTCTTAGGTACCATTTAAATATTTTTTTTCTGAGGATACCCAAAGGCTAAAAACAGACTTTGCTCCTAAGGGTCATTGGTCCATCCTAGAGATGGACAGATCTGATAATCTCATTCTTGCAGAGATGGTCAAATTTTCAGGATTAAGCTTATTCTGTTTATGTGAGGATTTTAAAAGAAGAAGTGTGTACTTTTGCATATGTATTTTCCCAAATGCATGAATTTTTGTGTGTGTTTCCTGAATGTGTGCATTTTTCTAAGGAATTTTCATTGATGTACTCTAGTGTTGGGTGCACTCTTCTCAAATATATGCATGGTGTGTGTACTTTTCACTAATATGCACTCCCCTGCCCCGGATGAGCTGTATCACCAAGCTTGCAAATGTGCATGTTTTGGGACGCAACTCTGTCTCTGCTCACATATTGGTTTAGGAGGCATAAATTTCATACATTTGCACAAGAAAACTCAACACAACTAATTTCTCACCCTTCTCTACTCCATCCATCTCTAACCTCTGTTGTTGTTAAGGCTCATGTTTACTGGTGTTGAGCAGTGCTTAAGGACAGCAGTAATAAATAAATATGGCTATGAGTTATAACTGCCAGGTCAGAATGGAATGAAAGCTCATCCAAATGAAAAAGGGATCCGTAGTCAAATAGCCCAGTGATTTATGGGCAGCAGAAAGGGGTGTAGTGTATATCAACATTTGATTCTCAAGGTTTATTTTAGTCAAATGCTGCTTGATGTGACAGCTTTGAAATGAAAAAGGTGTTCAGGCTGGCCAATGAGTGATAAATGGCAACAAAACAAACGTTTTCAAGGGGATTTGTCAAATTAAGCATCTCATGTATATGTTTCCTGTGCTCCTTTCTAAATTCCAAATTCTCTCTTTGTAGAGAATTTAAATGAAGGCGAGATTTTAAAAGAGAGTTTACACATCAGTCTCATTTCAACACTGCTGGGGGAGAATACCATCTTATGGCTAAATTGCCAGTGCCAGTGAGAACAATGGACACTGGATCAAACCATAGGAGTTTAAAAAGATTTAAAACTCCAGTGAGCTGTATGATCATAGATTTTAGTGATAGGAAGACTCAAAATATGAAAAAAAAAGCCCTTTATCCTATGCTTTAAATTTTTAGTGCATGAACACAGGGGCTGCATTCGGACAACACATTAGACAATGGTGGGTTCAGTAGCCAACTCACAGTTGGTTATTTTGTGGGTACTCCCCACACAACATATTCCTACACAACTGTGGGTGGTTGGGGCTGGCGTTGAGTGGACTAATAGTCAACCCAGCATTTGATTTAATATAAATAAATATATTATTATTGCAGGCCTACCCAATTGAATTTTAAGATGTTTTTAATGATGCATTAGTTTGTATTTGTTTTAATATTTAATCTATTTTGAGGTTCATGTGTTTTATATTTGTTGTTGTTCCCTGCCTCAATCTGGAGGGAGAGGCGGGTTATAAATAAATATATTATTATTATTATTATTATTATTATTATTATTATTGACTGACACAGACCCCGCACCTCTCCCCACCCTCTCTCCTCCCTCAGTCCTCCCAGTTCTATCCCAGCAGCCTCTGCAAGTTGCACCAGTTGTAACAGAGTGTCAGCCGCAAATTTGGTCGCTCTTGCCACCTGCCTCTATGGGCTTGTGTTTTAACCCACTCACCACACACCATTAACACACTCACCCCTCCATACAACACTTTAAACAACTGGCTTCGAGCTAAACAACTTGCAAGCAAGTTGTTTCTCTCAGTTGCTTATTTGGGCAGAATAGCATACCGTCAGTAGTTTGTGAGCGGCGTGTTACCCTCCACACAATACAATAAACAACACAACTGATGATTGTTCCCCCCCCCTCAGTTGCTTAATGTGTTGTCCGAATTCAGCCTGTCAGTACTTTGTGAGCGGCGTGTTACCCTCCACATAACACAATAAGCAACATAACTGACGATTGTTCCCCCCCCCCCCCCCAGTTGCTTAATGTGTTGTCCGAATGCAGCCAGGGAGAAAAATGTTTTCTGTCTGAAAAGTGCGGCTTAATTTCTTCTCTTTTCATGCCAATTCTCCATCCTCTATAGCAGGCTTGGATAGGGAAGGACAGATTCACCTCTGTCCAGTTTCTCCTGGTGCTCAGCAAGCCGCTGGCCCCATTCGCTCCCCCCCCCCCCGGATTTGCTCATGAGCCCCCAGCCCTTCTTGGACCTGTCTGTGAGTGCCCAGCAGCCATCCACTCCTTCAGCAAGTTGCTATTTTGCATAAAAATGGTGACTTGTGTTTTTCCGTAAATCAAATTTTACACAAATAACGTCTGTAAAGCCACCATTTACGCAACATTACAAGCTTAATGCTGCACTTCAGTGAGTCACAAAATGGTGACTCGCTGAAATGGTAGATGGCTATTGGGTGCTCATGGATGGGTCCAGTAAGGACTGGGGACTTGCATGGCTCAGCAAGCAGAGGTGACAGCTCGCTGAGTGGGATCCAGGAGGCCAGGTGTGGGAGAGTCCACTGGATTCCTGTGCCCAGTTGGGTACTCTCACCACCCTTAGGGATGTGGGATCTCCAGCCTGCAGGCCTAAACTGGCCTGCAGATGCCCACACACTCATGGAGCCAATGGGGCCAGCGAGAGATGTATGAAGAAGACACCCAACTTGACTGGCATTGGAAAAACTACTCATTCTAGAACACCCAATTCACTTTCTCCAAGGACAAAGGAAAATAGGTGGCATGTCCATGGTCATGGATGTCATCCTGCATATGGAAGGCCATTTGCCCCCCCCTCCACCTTAATGTAGTTCCCCACCTCTGCTCTACAGTTTCAGTGGAATCTCATACTGATCATTCCTTCTATTTCTGATGTTCTGACTGTGAGTGCCATTGGTAATGTTGCCAAAACAGCACCATCCATACACAGAGAGGGAGGCATCAGCACGTTTGGTGAACCCTGAGTTTTGTATAAGGATATTTTAAAAATAGGGATGTTGGAGAAATATGCCTAGTAGGAATCAAATGAGTTTGCATTTCTATGAATCTGACCTGGAGATTCTGCAGTGGACTGCCATTTGACAAATGATACAGATTCCAGGGACTTGTGGAGCATTTTAAAAAAAACTTTCTGGAATTTTATGCAAATTTAGTCATAGAAAAAAAAACATAAATCAATAATAATAAAAAAACACTGGCTGAAAATGTCCATTTTCCCCATAGGCTGAAGCATGGAAGTGCACATGAGAGAGGGAATTTGCACATTTTTGCAAGTGTGAATTTGTACCATTGCGAATTTGTGTGAATTTCAGGAACTGGAAAAATCTGATTCCGTCAATGAGTGGAGGATGAAAGAAAAGGCACTTGACACTCTGTGAGAAGCAGACGGAATGAATTTTACACAATCTGTACATCCTTAAAAAAATCTTTAAACTATGGGGAAACTGACTCTATGTAGGAGGCCACTGAATGCTATGTGGGAGGCCACTCTATGTGGGAGGCCATTGAATGCTGGCTGACTTCTGGGAGAAAACCCAGAAAACTAGGTGCTTGGGGAGAGAATGGATTGAATTGTGATGGACAGAAACACTGAAAGGAAGCAATCCACGCTGCAACTTTTTGTTGCAATCCCCGCTTTTACTTTTAAGATTTTTTCTTCTTTTGCTCAGCTTGACATATGCTAGAGATCTACCGGTGATCTACTAGAGATCTACCGGTGCAGAATTACTTTCATGGTATTAGTGCCCATTTCCCAGTGTATCAGATATGCGGCAGTGGGGAGATGATGAGGACAAAGAAAGGAAGTAACCCTTTTCATAACTACGGAAAAGCAGGCTGGGATAAAGCCATGGCCAAACATTGTTGTCCTCCCTGGCTTTCCTCCCTGGTCACGTGTTCTAACTGTAAAGGATTACTTCAGAGGCTGTAGCAGAGCTGAAGGATGAAAAAGCTCTGTATAGAAGGTTGTGCTGACGAGAGAAGTAAAACTGGCTCCTACGACCATCTTGACTCAACAACACCCTGAACATGATTAGCATGTTGCATCATTTACTAACCAAGGACACAGGGCGGAATTCCAAACAAAAATACATCTCAGAACTGTACTTGCCCCAGTGGTAGTAGTGGAGAATTTCCCAAGGGTATTAAAAGTGGAGATAGAAGCGAGATTGAAAGATCAGGAAATAATTAAGTTAAGGAAGTGGATGGAAAATATGAAGGATAATGATCAAATTAAAGAGGTATTAATAGGTCAAAAGTTAGTATGGTTTAAATGTATACAATTGGGGAAATGGACTCAGGAATGGAAATTGAAAAATAAAGAATGTAGAAATAATACAAGATTTGAAGATTTAATTGAGTTAAAAGGAAGGAAAGAAGAAAATAAAACTAAGAAAGGGTTGACTAGTGAGATATATAAATTATTGATAGAGGAGGAATTTCAAGATTCACTTAAAGCAATAAAAAAGATTTGGGAAGATGATGTAAAGGGAGAAATTAATGAATATAACTGGGAGAGGTTGTGGAATGCAAGAATGTTAAAGCTGTTATCGATTAGAATTAAGGAGAATTTTTATAAGATACTGTGGAGATGGTATCTAACACCTGTTAGATTTCACCAGATTGACAAAAAAGTATCTAAAAACTGTTGGAGGGGATGCCAGGAGGTTGGAACCTATTTTCATATGTGGTGGAGCTGTGAATACGTACAAAAATTTTGGGAAAGGGTATTTAAAGAAATAAGTGAAATAATTGGAAGTAAAGTGGAATTAAACCCAAAGCTCGCTCTACTAGCAATATGGGATAGAGGGAAAGAGAATAAAAATAAGAGAGAATTGATAAACAACCTCCTGACACCCGTTAGATTAATGATTGCAAAAAATTGGAAAGGACAAGGAAGCTATACAATAGAAGAATGGTATAAAGAAATATGGGATATGGCTTTGAATGATATGCTGACTTGTAAAATGAAGTTAAAGAGGGGAATGTCCAGTAAGAATGACTTTGGGGAAATATGGAGTCCCCTTTTGGAATATGTATTAAGATCGGGGAAGGGACAAAAACCTTCAAAAGAGTCGATAAATTTCTGGATAGATGAAGAATGATTAAGAGGAGGTCTCATGGGGTGGGGGTGCACGGGGGGGATTGTAGAGGATTATGTATGTATTTTATGTTGTTATTATGTTGAAATCAATAAAAATTATTTCAAAAAAAAAAAAAAACTGTATGACTCTACGAGCCGATCTACACAGTCCTTTGAAATGTTAAAAAAAGTATTTTAAACGTTCCAAATAGGTGCGTTCTAAAACATCTTAGGCCACATTACTGAGTACTCACATAACAGGAGAAGTGTCTTCAGTCTTTAAAGCGGTGTGTGCAGTTACACATTGTTCTGCCCTGTCTCTTTCTCTTTTGTTTTTACAATGAGTTTAGGGCAAGGCATTGTGGAGGTTGTAGTTCAGTCACCCACTTCCTTCTTAGTTCCTCTGTCATTCCCTAGCGAGTATAGGGCTAAGAATTGTGGGTGTTGTAGTTCACTTGCCCACTTCCTCTTTCTTCCCCACCAATCAACTGCTAAGCATTTGGGCACCAGGAAATGAAGCACTGCCCCCATGAATCACAAAGGGTAAGGAAGGACACCTTGTTTTACTTAAAATGATTTATTAAAAGTGAAACCGTTGTATATAACTGAAGTGAGTTTTAAAAAACCTCAGATATACAACGTTATAGGGAGTGCGTCATGTGGCCCAAAGAGTTTTCATAACCCTTATAAAACGTCAAAAACCTCGTATGTAGATCGGCTCTACAAGGCTCGGCATTTAATACTGTTTTAAAGTTCTGCACTAAGCATATTATGTGTCCCAAAATGGCATAGCCATAAATTAGAGCAAATGCTGACTTTTCCAATTAGTTTTTGAAAAAGCAACACACATTTTTTTAAAAAAGTGAACTAAGCATTACAAGAAATGCAAGGCTGTTCCTGAAAACAGTAAACCCCACTAAGTTTCTCCTGCTGCCTCTATACGTAGTGCAATGTACCTGCATCCTGATGTCATTGCATTTAGTGAAATCCAGTTGTATTGGCTTGCTGATGGAACACTGCTGTCCCTCTTCTTGCTACAGTTGCCTGTTTCTCCCTATATCTGTCCCTGACAGATGGGGGATGCCCTGGAACAGATGATCAGAGTGTGTGGGGAGTTGCAGGGGGCGGACAGGATGGGAAAGTTTTGTTGCACAAGTGGAAATCTGCTCATGCCACGGTGGATGTAACCTTCTCTGTGCTTTCCTCTGCAAGTGGCAGCCAATTATTAGGAGCAGGAAGAGGACTGGCATATTATGACATACGGACTCAGCATAAAGTTCAGAATAATAGCTTATGTGAACTTGACGTGAGCTGCTATTTGTGTCAGCATTTCCATTTCTTGTAACACATTTAGGTATAACAAATACTCACCTGTGGATAGGGATGTATGAAAATTTTGCAAGTTTGCCCTTTCGAAGCCCCAGATGCAAGCTCAGGTCCACCAAAAATGTTCATAAATTGCAAGACATGTTCTCAGGTTTGATTTGTGTGACTTTCCCATTTCAATTTCTGCAAATTTCCTACTTGGTCCAAATTTCCCCTGTAGATTCAAACAGCACCACTTTAGTCTATGGAGGGAAGTTGCACAAATTAGGAAAATTTGTGCAAATTTGTGGGAAATTTCATGGCTGATCATTGCTTGATTTGCACAATTTTCCTATTTGCACCAAGGCCATGTCTACATCAGCAATTTTCCCCGGGGTCATCCCTGGGTCTAAATGATACACAGGGGATCCCAGGGGCAACTGGGGATGACCCAGGAATGACCCTGGTGAAACCCCAGGAGAGCAGAAACCACGGATATCCCAGTTTTCCCACCATCCTGGGACCTGAAATGGGCATGGAGTGGGATCCCTTGCTGGGTGACTCCATGCCCATGGGAGTGGGGGAGCAATTCTGCCATCCCCAGGATGGTGGGGTGGGATGGTGCATGGGGAGGGGTTCCCTACCATCTCTGCCACGCGATGAGTGCTCCTGTTGCTTTAAATGAAACAAAATGGTGGGTGCACCATCCCTTTTGTCCTGGGATGTCATGCTTCCGGTTTAGACGATTTGGGACAATCCTGGAAGTAGGTAAGTCTGGGATCGCCCCCTCCCTCCCTCCCTCCCTCCCTCCCTCCCTCCCTCCCTCCCTCTACACCCTTAGGTGTAGAAAGGGCCCAAGTGGACATCAATTGAGAACAGGAATTGGTTACAAGACAAATGGTGAGATGGAACTTTGGAGAATCCCACTGTTCTCAGACATTGTTTGTTCACCCATCCTGCCTGTGGACCAAACATGGTAGGCTCTAGCACAGCCTTCTCCAAACTGCAGCTCTCCAGATGTTTTGGAATATAGCTTCCATCATGGCCATTGGCTTTGGATTATGGGAGTTGTACTACAACACATCTGGAGGCCCCCAGGTTGGGGAAGGCTTCTTTAGCATCTTTGAAAAGGACCAGGAGGGAGGTCTGCTGTGCTACGATCTAGACATATGGTTATGGTGACAATTGTAAAATAAATGGTTAAATTAAATTCCACATTGGTTTGAAAGTTTTATACAGTCTTCCTGGGGGGAGGGGGAACAGAGATGAGAGCTAAGGGAGAAAAGACAAGGGGGATTTTCTGGCAGCTATGGGCCAAAACAGATAAGGCTTGAAATCTGCTGTGCATTTTTTTTTCATTTTTACTGTACAGTAGGCACAGGGCCTCCTGCATATGGATTGGGACCCTTTAAGATCTGGATCAGAACCCCTGTACGTACTTTAGAGTAAAAACGGGGGGAAGATGTTGCTGCTAGACACAGATTTAAAGTCCTCAGTTTACCTTCTTAGATTGCTTTGGTTGGTGGTTAAACCTATTTAGAGCCTGGTGTGGTAGAAGGTACTTCACCTCACCTTTGCTTTCTGGGTTTCTCCATATCCAAAAGGATTAAATAGGAGGTTCACTATTTTTCAAGACCACTGAAATAAGGACAAGCAATAACAGAAGAGTAGAAATGTATGGTTTTCCCCAAAAGCCTTTCCATCTGCAGGAGTGTCTGAACAATGAAAGATGTAGAATCTTCTCTGTTGGCCATTCAAATCAGGATGAGTATATGACAGAAATGGATTATACCAGGGGTGGGCAGACCTAAAGCTTGTTGAAGGTACTTTATTATTTATTTTTACTAGAGTCCCAACATGCTGGAGCCTGATGCAAAATCATAGGATTTTGAGTCCAGGAATTTATTCCACACCAAAATCCCTTCTTTCTCCACATTTCTTCAGTTCATCCGTATAATTTAAGTAGGAATGGTCAACTCTGTGAGTTCCGCCTTTTCTCAAATTGATATTCATTTTATTTTTGGATGGATGAATCTGGCAATTTTGCTTTCTCCCACATTTTTTTTAAAAAAATCTTAAATTCTTTGCATCCCATTTTTGAAGAAATCTGAGAGTTTTGGAACTGGCCAATCTCACTACAGAATAATGCTAGGACTGTTAACTCTAGTCAATAGAGCATTGTGGTTTATCTGTTGTATTCCAACTCCTGCTACTGACCTTGGCATGCCAGAGAGTACCTTTTTTTTTTTTTTAACTATGTCATGTGAACATGTAATAGAATGTATTCCTAGCGGGATGGAAATTACTGTGTGTGCTAATTCTCTGTTGCAGGCTACCTCCAAAGTGGTGTTGAAATATTGCGGCTGCTGTTTTCTGAAAGCTCTATGAAATATAAATCATTATGATTGATTGTAAAACACACTTGACTCTCACGTATGGCTGCCTTTAAAAAGGTTGTCGGCTGCATTAATTAACTAGTTTGAGACTGAATTGCTGATTCAGGGAAATTAACCAGCACCTGAAATTAGAGCTGCTTCCAGATTTGCAAGTGGATCCAAATATGGTGATCATTCAAGGTTCGGAGCTTTTGAACTTGGGACATGTAAAGTTCAGAAATGAGAATTTTATTTTGGAGGGAAGTGAAGTTATTTACTTACTGTTCAAACTGCCCTAAAGCCTCCCTGATCAATCCTACCTGGTAGCTTTATATCACTGGTGGATATAAAGTCCGAAGGCTGGTTTCTATTGCAGAGAAATAATAATAATAATAATAATAATAATAATAATAATAATAACGATTTATTTCTTACCCGCCTCTCCATCTAGATCGAGGCGGGGAACAACAGCATGATAAAATACATAAAACTAACCAAAACATGACAAATATTATTAAAACTGCATTAAAACATCCTAAAACATCATTAAAACATCCTAAAACATCCTAAAAACATTCTAAAAATTACACTGGATATGCCTGCCGGAAGAGAACAGTCTTTATAGCTTTCTTAAATTCTAAAAGACTGTTAAGTTGACGAGTCTCCTCCGGCAGGTCATTCCACAGTCTGGAAGCGGCAGAAGAGAAGGTCCTCTGGGTAACAGTTGTCAGCCTAGTCTTGGCCGACCGCAGTAAGTTCTTCCCAGAGGACCTGAGCGTGCGGGGCGGATTGTATGGGAGAAGGCGATCCCGCAGGTAACCTGGACCCAAACCATGTAGGGCTTTAAAGGTAATGACCAACACTTTATACTTCGCCCGGAAACTAATTGGCAGCCAGTGGAGCGATTTTAAAGCTGGCGTAATATGGTCACTCCTAGATGTACCGGTGACCAACCTGGCTGCCATATTTTGAACTAGTTGAAGTTTCCGGACCAGCGCATTGCAGAAGTCAAGCCTCGAAGTTACCAGCGCGTGCACCACCATCTTTAGGTCTTCCAACTCTAGGAAGGGGCGCAGCTGGCGTATCAGCCGAAGCTGATAGTAGGCACTCCTGGCCGTCGCATCTATCTGGGCTGTCATTTGGAGCGACGGATCCAGGAGCACCCCCAAGCTGCGAACACAGTCTTTCAGGGGGAGTGTAACCCCATCCAGAACCGGTTGACACACCTCCAAACCCAGGTTGCGGCCTTTGACAGCAAGCACCTCCGTCTTGTCTGGATTCAGCTTCAGTTTGTTTTTCCTCATCCAGCCCATTACCGCCTCCAAGCATTCATTCAGAGGAGACACACTATCCTTAGCTGACGATGTTGTCGAAGGCATAGAGAAATATATTTGGGTGTCATCAGCATACTGATAACACCCCGCCCCATGCCTCCGGATGATCTCTCCCAACGGTTTCATATAAATGTTAAACAGCATTGGGGAAAGGATGGCACCTTGCGGTACGCCACACAGCAGCTCCTTCTTTGCAGAGCAGCTATCCCCAAGCATCACCATCTGGAACCTGCCCGAGAGGTAGGACCGGAACCACTGAAGCACAGTGCCCCCGATTCCCAATCCCCTCAGGCGTTCCAGAAGGATACCATGGTCGATGGTATCGAATGCCGCTGAGAGGTCCAAAAGTACCAACAGGGACACACTCCCCCTGTCAATACCCAGGCGTAGATCATCCGCTAAGGCGACCATAGCAGTCTCAACTCCGTATCCCGCCCTGAAGCCAGTTTGAAATGGGTCTAGAAAATCAGTGTCATCCAAGACTACCTGGAGTTGAAAGGCAACCGCCCTCTCGATCACCTTGCCCAAGAATGGAAGGTTTGATACCGGTCTGTAGTTATTAAAGTCCAGGGGATCCAGGGAGGGCTTCTTTAGAAGCGGCCATACCACCGCTTCTTTTAAACATGATGGAAAACTCCCCTCCCTGAAAGATGCATTAATAATATATTGTAATTGCGATCTAACCGCATCTCCTCCCTGGACGACCAGCCATGAAGGACAGGGATCGAGAGGGCAAGTCGTCCCCCTCACTCGTCCAAGCAGCTTGTCCACGTCCTCGGTACTCACCAACTGAAACCGATCCAGTATAATTCTACTCGCGGAGTCACTGGACACTCCATCGTCAGCCTCTGCTATAACGACGGCATCTAAGTCGGCTCTTATCCGAGAGATTTTACCTGCGAAATGATCATTAAAGGCATCGCAGCGAACCGCCGAAGGCTCTAAAGTCGGATTCAGGGGGGAAGGTGCCCGGGTTAGACCCCTCACCACTCTGAACAGTTCCGCTGGACGCGAATTCGCAGACGCAATGCGCGCAGAGAAGAAAGCTTTCTTCGCTGCACGTATTGCCACCCCATAGGAACGAAGATGTTCTCTATGCCGTGTCTTGTCGGATAGAAGTCGAGTTTTCCGCCATCAGCGCTCCAGTCGTCGTCCTTTCCGCTTCAACTCCCTGAGGTCTTCCGTATACCAGGGCGCCCTGTTAGAAGCGGGTCGGAGAGGACGTTTGGGGGCGATCGTGTCGATAGCCCTAGTTAGGTCTCGATTCCATCTATCAACCAGGGCTTCTACAGGATCGTCGACGATACCAGCCATAGAACCCTCCAAGGCTTTCTGGAATCCAGCAGGATCCATCAGCCTTCGAGGGCGGACCATCTTAATAGGTCCACCACCCCCGCAGGGGGCTGCTTACCAGTGGTGGGCAAAGGGGTGGGGCCAAAAATTCCCAGAATGCCAGCATATTTTAGCTTAAAGCTCTTATTGCCTTTATTACATTTAGTCTTTTAGAATGTGTGTGTGTGTGTGGGGGGGGAAGAGTGCAGAAAGCTGGGAAAACACTAAAACAAACAATGATTGAGAAAAGGGGGTGGAACCAGGGGAAGGGTGGGGACTTTTCAGGATCCCCAGAAGGCTGGATTGGAAGAGATGGATTTGGCCCCAGGGCCTGAGGTTCTACATTTCTGAAAATGGCCCTTTACATCTGCTTTAGCTTGCGACCTTGGGTCTACAAAACAATAGAGCCCATGTGCCTGGCTTTCCTGGGCACTAACGAAGCATCTGATTGGTGGGCACCCAGGTACCCACAAATGCCGACCACTTTGGATGTCTTGATCTTGCTTCAGATTTGGAGTGGCCCAAGTCAAATTGGGGCTGATTTGGAAGCTCCAAATTGTCTTCTGAAGTGAATAGGTGTGTGTGCCCAGCCCAACTTTTTAATGCTGTGGATATTTAGTCAGAAAACCAAAATCAAAGAAAACTGGTTTCCACATGGACCTTCCTTGAATCAGGATTCAGCAGTGTAACTTATGGAGCCTGTGGTATTCCCACTTCTTCCAACTGAGAATTCCCTTTCAGGAACCACCTTCTCTCTCACATACACTGGGGTTTGCTGCCACCAGGACCTATAAGGCTCAATCCCAACCCTTTATTCAGTCTTCTCTCTGAGAGGACAAACATAATTTACTTTATAACCTTGTATTGTTCCATTTATGACCTCCCTCTTATATCACCATGAGCAGAAGGTGTAGGATTTTATAAACAAAGAAAGCTTTATTAATTACAGTAAATTAGTTATTGAATAATAAACAAGTAGCTCTTAATGGCTCCATCAATATATGTTCTTCTACATACAATACTAAAAAAATTGCTCTCTCAGTCACTACCCAATCACCACAGACATTCTCTGTCTCAGTTCTCAATCCTAAAATCCTAACTCTGATCTAAACTCTCTTACATTAATTCCTTGTACCCTCTCACAACAAATCTCTGCCTCATCAAATCCCTCTCTCCCTCCCACAGACACAGCACCCAGTTTATATAGTGCACACACACTTCACCCCCTTCTCACTCTCTCAGCCAATCTCCTCACAAATTCAAATTCACCATTCTCACCCTAGAGATACTTAACAAACCACAGCTCTATAACAAGAGCACACAATTATAAACATAAACTCAATATGGACAGATGTGTAACATCACAGTGCCACTCTCCCATTCCACAAGTCTATTCTTATTTGGGTGTCCTCCTGAATCTCTCTCTCTCTCTCTCTCTCTCTCTCTCTCTCTCTCTCTCTCTCTCTCTGTGTGTAGAATGGGGCCCTGCTGGCTGGTTCCACCCTACCATCCTTGCATGGGGGGGACATATGTAGAGAGAACTATCTCTATGCTTTTGGGTTCCCTCTTTGAGCATGCACAGTCAGGATTCTAAGTCATGGGGGGAACCTATACATGTACAGCAGGTTCCCATCTACAGACATCTGCTTCCAACACATGGTCAGCAGGGGAAGGGTTGGTGGGCAAGGCACTGGTTTGTCTCTCATGCAATTTTTAATGATGTGATCTTGAATGCCTCAATAGGACTTTGGTTAGAGAAGCTTCTGTTCCTAGGAGGTGCCATATTATTAAGTTCCTCTGGTGTCTTAGGATCCACTCATATTTCACCTAGGGATGTTGGAGAAATCCACAATGAATTCAAACGAGTTCAGATTTCTATGATGAGAAGAGTTTGGAGTGGACTAGCTTTTTCCATGTCGTGTGGATTCTGTGGACTTGCTGGCTGGATTTTGTCCTTTTTGGAGAATTAGTTTCTGGGCAAAGTACAAAGTGTTGGGTATCACCATTAAAGCCCTACATGGTTTGGGTCCAGGTTACCTGCGGGATCGCCTTCTCCCATACAATCCACCCTGCACGCTTAGGTCTTCTGGGAAGAATTTGCTACAATCGGCCAAAACCAGGCTGGCAACTGTTACCCAGAGGACCTTCTCTTCAGCCACTCTCAGACTGTGGGATGGCCTGCCGGAGAAGATTCGTCAACTTAATAGTCTTTTTGGCTTTAAGAAAGCCATAAAAAATTATCTCTTCCAGCCTGCTCTTCCAGCAGGCCTACCTAGCAGCCTACCTAGTCGAATTTTAAGAGTTTTATCTGTATTTTAATAATATATTAATTTATATGTTTTTAATCAGTTTTATGTATTTCTGTCACTTGTGTCAATGTTATTATTATTATTTGTGGTAATGCGTGTTTGCAGGAACAGAACAATATTCTCACACCTCCCCAACCCCCCTGATTCCTTCAATGAGTGGATGATGGAATGAAGGATGACTGGCAATCCGCAAAACTCATATGGAATAAATGAGACAAAATCCATGCAGCCTTAATTCCACCCCTCCCTCCCCCTCCCAAAGTTTTACATTATGTGGCTGGAAGTACAGGGTGCAGCCAGTCTAGTTGTTTGCTACGAAATTACCTTGCTTTTCCCACTCCCTTTTCACATGATGTCATTGTTGAGTTGTCCTCCTATGTTTCCTCTGTGCTGTTTCTGTCTTTTTCCATACAACAGAAAAATCCAACTTTGGGGAAATAACAGATCTCTAGTTCAGGTCTAGATAACCTTAGTGCTATTCTTCCATCATTTTATAGTTTTGATGTGTGCACTGGAATATTGGGCTAGTGAGCTTTGCAGATACACTTGGGACCGCTTTCACTGTTACCTTTTTCATTGGTCCCATTTTATCAGCACATTGTTATTTATTTTTTAAAAAAATGATTTTTAATTCACACCAAAATGACTTAGTACCTGTGTGTTGTTTCTAAATAAATTATTGAGATATTCATGGAATCTCATTAAATGACAATGCTTTTTGTGTGCATTAAACACCAATGCTCCCTTTCCGAATGGTGCCATTTTGGCATTGGTCACATTTTCTCTTTTGTTTTTCTGGATCAGTTAATTCACACTAAAACACCTTTTGCCTTTTTTTTATGGTAATCTTGCAGTAGCAGCTAAATAAAAAGCACTTTTGAAAAAAGGAAAGAAAAAAGTTTGAAACTGATTTGAAAAGGGGGTATGGTTCTTTGCTTGCCCACTTGGCTATGACATGTGTGGTAGAATGGATGGAATTAGGGATGGTATGAATCTGTTAAGCTCAATTTTACCCAGTTTTTATTTACTTACTTTATTTATTTAAAACATTTTTGGTCGCCTTTCTTGGCGGCATGCAGCAAAATAATACATAAAACCCAGTAAAAATATTAAAAGCAGTAAAAACGTAAACACAATAAAATAGCAATAGAAACAACAATAAAAGCCAACAATAAAACCACCACCACCACCAATGGCAATAACAGGAACAACAGCAGTCATATCAAGACAAGGTCATGGTAAAATAATACGTTTTCAAGGCCTTCTTAAAAATCTGCAATGACGGACCATGGGAGCCTGTTCCAAAGATGTGGGGCCACTGCAGAGGATGCTGTGGCTGCTGTCAGAAATGTAGGATGGATGTTATAGATGATGCTTCATTTTGGGATGGCTTTTGGTACCCAGTTATGCTGTTAACCGAATGTGAGATTCTAGCATCCCATTTATTGAATCTAATTTCAATTAGCCATTTTGATTTGATTTTAAATGAAAATGTAGACCTATAGAAAGGGAAGGAGATAGTGGGGCTGGAGAAATTAAGGGGATGGTTAGGACTCACAAATGGTGCACTTTCAAATATTTGTTTTCAAAGTTAAGTAAATGGTGTGCTGATTAAGAAATAGCAAAGCACTGTCACACAGTTGTCAGGCGAGACAATAGGAGCTGTTGGAAAGGTCAGGCTGGTAAATTAATGTAATTTAAGTAAATAAATTGGATGAACCTTAGTGTCAGAAAATTAGTCCTTGTACAAATTAATTTGCATGCTAGGTTGAAAGGTTCTGAGTAGACTTATGTTCTTTGTGTTAAGTCTCTTCTCTGACAGAATTTAGTAGGGAGTACATGAAAATGAAGAGATAAAAAATAATTTCTCTGGTATCCTTACTACAGTTATTTCTGTAAACTTACACTGCAATCCTAAGCATGTCTACTCTAAAGTAAGTCCCACTGAATTCAATGGGGCTTACTTCAATGAAGGTATACATAGGATTGCAGCCCTAATGTTCTATCCAATAGCACCATTTCTGATATATTTTAAATGTTATTTCATATCCTATGAGATATTGGGATACACATTTTAACAGGAAATAAATATATAATGCACCAGAGCTATTTCTTTTACACTGTGTAGGGGTTTTCAGACGTGAAATGATATGTACAAAGACTTTGTAGATTGATCTAACAATGCTACTCTCAGAAGTCGTGATGACTTGGGAAGTAGATCCTTCATAATCTGGCATCATCCCTATAGATATGGCAGTTCGTAGCTCCAGAGTAACCCACCAATCTGGGCAAACACAGAGTGATACACTTTTACAAAGCAGTATCTTATGTTACCATTGCCGAGGTTGATTAGAAGCACAGTTTCATATGGTATTTGTCATGTAAGGGGAGGTAGAATTTGCAGAAGGATTCCACCACATAGTCTCTACCTGACCTTAACTTTAGTTATGTAGCTTCATGACCAAAGATGGACACAGTAAATCTGTTGCCAATATAAGTGAGAAGGATTGGGCTATATGGCACATCCTATCCTAAAGGCTCCATCTCTGACGTCAACCAGATGGTGCTAATGGGCATGTCCTATTGTATACATTGAAGGTCCTCATCATGGATAGTGCTTGATGTGAACTCACTTCATTTTTCTCATCTCACTATTGTTGCCATGTAATCTAATATTTGCAATAAAGCTATTTGTTTGGGCCTGTGTTATGTCGACTTTAATTTCTTCTTCTCAGTGAACTGTACAATGTTCTAGCTCTCGAGCCAATTATTTATACATCTTTTTGAATGACAAGTTTGCATATTTTTAGCCTGGGATGTATTCTCTGTGAATATCACATTTTCACACATCTTGAAGAGATGGATGGGACTCCAGAGCAAGTCTCCATGCATTGTGAAGAAACATGGGAAGTCACCACAATGTTTATGTATTTTGATTTGTGAAAGAGTGGAGGGTATGGAAGTTAGTGGATTATGATAGGAGTCACTATGATTGGGGTATGAATTGGTATATGTATGCATACATTTGTGTGTGTGTGAGACACACACACACACACACACACACACACACACAGAGTCTTGTGTGAGTTTGGAATGTTCAGATCTGAGTAACTTAGTGTTCATACATAATCCTCTAAGCAATACAAATAGACTAAGAAGATCATGCATAAATCAGGGAAGCTTCCATATGTCTGCTTGTACCTATTCCCTGAGGGGCTAAGTTACAAATAATAGCCAGAGAAAAGCAAAGTAATGTTAATTTGAGAAAATAAGAGAAATGTTACGTTGTGTCTGAGTAGTATTTTATATTAACATAGAACTATCCAAACACATTAATCACAACAAACTTCAATGATGGTAAATATAATCCATTCAACGAATAGGGAAATTTAAAATAGAGGAACGCTAAGCAATTTGCCTAAGGCTTTGTAGTTGCACAGAGTATAACTATACAAATTGAGGTCATTATCACACGGGCGGTTTTAAGCACACCCACATCGGCTTTGCTCCACTTCTTCAGCGCTGGGTTCGCATGACGTCGTTCCCTCCTGCTGTTCTCTTGTCCTGAGGTCGCAGGTTTTAGTTTCTGTTTCAATTTAACCCTCAACGGGCAAAGTCCGAAACAGGCAAAGTGCAATAGGCCAAGCTGAGGTATCGCAGCTATACCGACCATGTGTGATCCAAAACGCTAGGCTTGAATACGAAATGGAGGTGGAAGCTGCAGAAGCAACCCAGGGGGAGGGATAGTAGGTGTGATAAAGCCCTAAGAGTGGTGTCGTATGTTTGTGTGTGTCTCATTCACAATGCCAGTGTCTCATTCTTCCCAGTATTGTACCTCTTTATAATTTTTTAAATGGGAGGTTATACATCTTCCCATAGCGGAGATCTATGAGCCCCCATTTCAGACATGGCAAAGGAATACAAAAGCAGGGCATGCGAATCAGTTGTGGTTCCTGCCCAGGTGTTCCAGCAGAACTGTTCAGGGTGGTGAGGGGTCTAACTCAGGCTCCTTCTCCCCTGAATCTGATTTTAGAGCCTTCAGCAGTTCGCTGCGATGCCTTTAACGATCATTTCTCAGATAAAATCTCTCGGATAAGAGCCGACTTAGACGCCATTGTTATAGCAGAGCTTGACAGTGGAGTGTCCAGTGACTCCGTGAGTAGGATTACACTCGATCAGTTTCAGTTGGTGAGTACTGAGGATGTGGACAAGGTACTTGGATGTGTGAGGAAGACGACTTGCCCTCTCGATCCCTGTCCTTCCTGGCTGGTTGTCCAGGGAGGAGATGCAGTTAGATCACATCTACAGCATATCATTAATGCATCTCTCAGGGAGGGAAGTTTTCCATCATGTTTAAAAGAGGCAGTGGTAAGGTCGCTTCTAAAAAAGCCCTCCCTGGATCCCCTGGACCTTAATAACTACAGGCCTGTATCAAATCTTCCGTTTTTGGGCAAGGTGATCGAGAGGGCAGTTGCTTTTCAACTCCAGGTAGTCTTGGATGACACCGATTTTCTAGACCCATTTCAAACCGGCTTCAGGGTGGGATACGGAGTTGAGACTACTTTGGTCGCCTTAGTGGATGATCTATGCCTTAGTATCGACAGGGGGAGTGTGTCCCTGCTGGTACTCCTGGACCTCTCAGCGGCTTTCGATACCATCGACCATGGTATCCTTCTGGAGCGCCTGGGGGAATTGGGGATCGGGGGCACTGTGCTTCAGTGGTTCCGATCCTATCTCTCAGGCAGGTTCCAGATGGTGATGTTTGGGGATAGTTGCTCTTCAAAAAAGGAGCTGCTATGTCGTGTACCACAAGGTGCCATCCTTTCTCCAATGCTGTTTAACATTTACATGAAACCGTTGGGAGAGATCATCCAGAGGCATGGGGCAGGGTGCTATCAATACGCTGATGACACCCAAATATATTTCTCTATGCCTTCAACAACATCATCAGCTAAGGATAGTGTGTCTCCACTGAACGAATGCTTGGAGGCGGTAATGGGCTGGATGAGGAAAAACAAACTGAAACTGAATCCAGACAAGATGGAGGTGCTTGCTGTCAAAGGCCCCAACCTGGGTCTGGAGGTGTGTCAACCAGTTCTGGATGGGGTTACACCCCCCCTGAAAGATTGTGTTCGCAGCTTGGGGGTACTCCTGGATCCGTTGCTCCAGATGACAGCTCAGATTGATGCGACGGCCAGGAGTGCCTACTATCAGCTTCGGCTGATATGCCAGCTGCGCCCCTTCCTAGAGTTGGAAGACCTAAAGACGGTAATGCACGCGCTGGTAACTTCGAGGCTCGACTTCTGCAATGCGCTGTACATAGGGCTACCTTTGTGCCTAGTCCAGAAACTTCAACTTGCTCAAAATATGGCAGCCAGGATGATCACCGGTACACCTAGGGGTGATCACATTACACCAGTTTTAAAATCGCTTCATTGGCTGCCAATCAGTTTCCGGGCGAAGTATAAAGTGTTGGTTATGACCTTTAAAGCCCTACATGGTTTGGGTCCAGGGTACCTGCAGGATCGCCTTCTCCCGTACAATCCGCCCTGCACACTTAGGTCCTCTGGGAAGAACTTACTCAAGCCAGCCAGAACTAGGCTGGCGAGTGTTACCCAGAGGACCTTTTCTTCCATCGCTCCCAGACTATGGAATGGTCTGTCAGAGGAGGTTAGACAAATTGACAGTCTTCATGAATTTAAGAGAGTCATGAAGACTGTCCTCTTCCGACAGGCCTATCCAGATGAATTTTAGGATGTTTTTAACATTGTATTGTTCTCTTGTTTTTAAAATTTTTAACTGCTGTGATTTTTATGTTTATATTGTTGTTGTTCCCCACCTCGATCCGGAGGGAGAGGCGGGTTACAAATAAATATTATTATTATTATTATTATTATTATTATTATTATTTTTATAGGTATCTTCTTTCAATAATATCATCTTTCCAAACTGCAAAATCATTAGGGATGTGTATCGTATCATTGAAATGTCCGATAACGATACGATATGGTTTTTATTGGACATCCGATTAACGATAACGATATGATAGACAAACCTACAATAATTATTGGAGACGATAAAAATCCTACTATAATTATTGGATTACTATTGTTTTTATCGGAAGGTTCTTTCTCTTTTGCCGCCATATGTAGAGAGCTAGAAGGTGGGGTGTATTTGCTGAGACTGACAGATTCAGTGACCAGTTGTGCAGCAAGGATTCCAGCAGGCTCCAATCACAATGTTGGAGGAGGGCTAAGGATACTCCCACATAAAACTCCCACACTTGGTGTTCTAGCTCTGTTGGGAGTTAGGCGTTGAGGCAGAAGGGTGGATTTTGTATGGACTGGTGGTGGTGGTGGGGGTGGGGGGAAGGAGCGCGAATGGGGGGAGGGAGCGCAAGTGGGAGGAGGGAGGGAGTGCCAGCCCAGTGTTTTTCCCATAGGCTTGCATTGGGGGAAAGCTTTCTTTCCCCCAATGCAAGCCTATGGGGAAAACACCTGAAATGGCGGTCCATAATCGGATCAGAACTTCCGATATTTATCGGATATCAGATCCGATCAAATCCGGGTACCCCTCGATATGATCGGATCCAATATTTTTAATATTAGAAATTCCTATCTGATTTCAATTCCAATATTTTTAGCTGTGCACATCCCTAGAAACTACCAAATGATTAATGGCTGGAGGTGGGCCTCAGGAAGGGTGTGTGGCCATATGGGGAATTCCAGAGGGCCACATTGGGACCACAGGTGGGAAGATATGGTCTGTGGGTCTGAGTTCCAGCAGAGGAGTTACCTTCATTGGGCAGGATCTGGAGTGTCTCATGAATGGGAGAAAGCCACCTTTGCTCTCACACTAGGTGTCTCCAACTGCTGCTGACTCCCATCATGAGATGCAGCTACCTGTGCCTTGTATAATTCCATTTTGAGGAGTCCCCTAGGCCTCAGGAACAGGTTTCATAAGCATGAGCATCTGCAGGTGAAAGAAGGAACTGGGAAAGCCAAAGTGCCCAAGGTCTTCGTTTTCTGTCTCCAAGCTACTTCCTCTGAGGGAAAAAAAGAGCTGACTCAGTAACAAGGCTTCCTAAATGAAGACAAATGCATTTTCCCCGAAGATAGACAGTTGCTATTCCAATACTTTTGCTTCTCAGGAACAGTAGCTTTTGTTCTCTGCACTTAATTCTTTGTGAAAATAATTGTATGTAAATGGATGCCCTAATATGTTGATTAAAAAAGCATTAATTTTACATCGCCAAATAATCATCATTAGCTGAAGCCCAATACACTACCAACTGGCTAATTTTTCTTCAGCCGTTTGAATTTATGTTGGTAACGGAGATTAAATATGGTGCTGCAAAGCTTATTAAACACTCCTGGAGATTTGTTCTTAGCTAATTTGCCCCCCCCCCCAAAGACTACATGGTTAATCAATTTTGCACCACCACCAGCAACAACAAAAAGTTACAGTGATGTTAAACTATCACTAATCAATCCAGAAGTATCAAGAAAGGCAAAAGTTTAGTTTCCATAACTAGAGAATTCTACTGCAGAAGCATTAGCCCCATGCAGGTATTTGCTGACTCAAATGAAAAGTTAAAGTGGGATGTGGATGTGGGAATGCATGTAAGCCATACCCCCCAATGTCTGATACACTGAGATGCCCTCTAGATCTATGTGCATTCTGTACACAGATTTGCATAGAGTTCTGTAAGTACATTTGGCTGAATGTGCGCATAGAAATCCCACAAATAGGAACCTCTGGAGCAGATTTGGAGGAGAGGGGAGAGGATGCAGAACTCCTTTTCTACCATGGGTATCCTTCCATTGGCAGAACAAAGTTGATGGATCAAGGCTCTAGCACTTTTATCTCGCCCTACTCATTTTATGTTTTTCATTACAACAACAACAAAAAAAAACTCACAAAAAAAACCCCATTCAGATTCTTAAAGCCAGCTTTTCTCCAAAGAAGCTGCTTACTGGAAATAGCAGCTGGGGATCAATTGGAGCCAGTGTGGAAGCAAAGGTTTAAGACGCAGAGTTTTCTGCTGAAAATCCTGACTCGTCCAGCTATTTGCCTTTGTGTGTTGTAAAAAAAAGGGGATTAATTGTCTTAGGAATCAAAACAATAAATGAGATTTGGGGGTGTTGGCAGAGGAGATTAGGGGGAATAACTCTAAAATTGAGACCTCCAACAGCTCCTACATATTTTAAGGTTTATAGTTTGCTCCATTTTTAAAGCTTAGGGCTTGATTATTTCATTCAATCAGCCACCCTATAAAAGAGGAGTTGCCACTAGCATCACCCATGTTCCCCAATAACTAGTGTATATATGCTTACTGCCTCTGATACAGGAAGTAGCACCTAGCCATCAGGAGTGGTAACCATTGATAGCCTTTTCCTCCAGGAAGTTATCCAGCCCCCTTTTAAAGCCATCCACATGGTGGCCATCACTACATCTTGTGGTAGTGAATTAACTATGTGCTGTGTGAAGAAGTACTTCCTTGTATCTGTCCCAAAACTCCTACCAATCAGCTTCATGGGATGATTCCGGGTTCTAGTATTATGAGAGATGGAGAAAAATGTCTTCCTATCCACATTCTCTACACCATGCATAACTTTCCCTCCCTATTCCTCATTGTGTCTGTTGCATTCGATGTCATTTGCTGCCACTTTAATTTAGCACACTTTCTCTTAAAAGGAAAATGGGCACCTCATCAAGCGATGACTTCGTTGAAGTGCCCTCCTATTAAATCCATTTTTGTTTTATTGTGAGGCAGACAATTGCTCAAATTTGTACACAAACATGGACTATGAATCTATTGTGCATTCTTCCAGTAGATAGGTGAGAATGATCTTGCCTCTATTTAGAGTTATACCATCTTAACAAAGAGACTTCAGCTTCCTTCGGTTTAATTTGGATGCTAAGCCAGGCTTGAGACTTAATGCGTGATACTGTACTTTGGTTGACTTTCCAGATGGCTTGTACAAGACGTGCCTTCAAAATGGCTTTTATCTCTACTTTGGAAGAGTACGGATTTAGTGTACAATTTTGGGGTGGGTGTGGGGGAAAGGCTGCTGCCATACGAGGTTGAGGAAGATGCTTTTGGAGCTTGGAGATAACAGTGTCATAGTAGGTAAGCATGTGCCAAAAAATGCTAATAGCCATGAACAGATTTCCCTCATTGTTTCGTTATGGTAAGTGAAATGCATTATGGAACACAACTCTGGAAAGCCCTCCCACAGGAGATTTGCTTGATGCCAATGATATATTATTTTGGGCACCAAGTTGCAATGTTTTCATTCACCCGGGCATTTTAGGTGATTCTTAATGATCTGTTACAGTTTTAGATAGTTGATGAAATGTTCTTTTTTCCCTTTCATTTTTATGGCATGATGTTCTATTGTGTTTTAGTGTTGCTATATAATTGAGTGGGAGCCATCTGTCCATCACCCTGGTTGATGGGCAGCACAGCATTTTTAAAAACAGGACAGGGGTGGGTATCACGTGGCCCATGACAGATTCATCCATCCAGGCCCAGGGCTGCGAGTGCTTTGTTTGGAAAGGCCTGTTTATTTGATCGTGTTAGTTAAGAGTTGCCACCTTTTTGTTCTTTAACAGCTATATGGCAGCCAGGTACATCCTGGTCCTCTTCATGGTGTGAATAGCTGCATCTATTGAACTTGGCACGTGCTGATGGGTGAGAATTTCATTTCATTTAAGTTAAGAACTGACCCAAATTCTTCATATTCGAGAGAGAAGGAACTTGAGATTTTTAAAATTCAAATGTGGGAGAAAGTAAAACTGACAGATTCACCCATCTCTAGCTGCACAGTACAGTGTCTCTCTCTCTCTCTCTCTCCCTCTCTCTCTCTCTCACACACACACTGCTACAATTGTTTTACCTCCTTGAAAATGCTAATATTAAACTTTATTGCTTGCTTAAAGTTTAAACTGACTTGACAGTAGTTATGCCATCTGGTGGCCCTTCAGGGCTTTTGTTTTGTTGTTGTTTTTAAAATGTTACTTTACCAAATATCGGAGAAGCAAATCGGATGGAAATGCAATTGAAGGCAATTCAAAACAATGTGATCTCTTTATTTATCAAATATGGCAAAAATTAGAAGACAAATATCTCCAGGGCATTATGATAAATGAACTGTAACTGAGATTGGAAAAGATCAAACTGAAACTCACAACTGAATATTACTGAATTGAAATGGAATATAAAATACATTGCTAAAGCTGAACACACTGTCCTGTGCTATTGCAACTGCAAATATGTGTTGAGATGTGTAGTTAGCAGTAAAACAAACAAACCCCTTTGAACAACCTCCCATAAACTCATTATTCTCTGTTAACTTCAAATTGACAGGAACATCATCAGTTGCTACCCTCTTCGTCACATTTAAATCCCTGCAGTACATTTTATGCAGTTCTCTGTTTAGCCCATTTTCCAGCTGTTTTATATGTAAAGTGAATTTAGAAGCACTTTTCTTACTGTTTAATCATGTAGCCTTTCATCAGTATGGAATTTATGGAGAAATAAATTCTGGAATAATTAGGTGCCGAAGTAAAAATGAAAACCACACCCTGAGAGTTACAGATTGCAAAACCTGGATGGCTTTTTAATGCACTGTTGGAAAATAACACCATTAAGAGTGATCAAGAGGATGATATAAACTTGTAAATCTTTATCAGATGACTCTGGAAGCCTTCCCTCCCCCTCCCCCTCCCCCTTGAGCTTTATACTCTTCAGGTATAACACCTGGAATGAAAACACGGTTGAATGGGAAATGGCATCATCTTCTTTCCTGGCTTTTAGTCACGAACAAGATATAATCATTCTGTTTAGTGATGTGCTTATTCTAAGGAAGATCATGGCCTTCAAAAGCTACTCATTTTAAATCTAGAGCTTTGGCACAGTACTTTGCACCTGTCTCGGAGGTAGATTCTACAGGTGCAGTAGTCTGATCATCAGTTCTTTAGAGTCACTGAGGTGCATTGCATGGCTTTCAATAGGCTTTAGATCAGGCCATGTGATACTAAGCAGCATGGCGGCAAATGCAATTCATTTGTCACATCTTAAGCAGGCACTGGATTTTTTTGCCATGAAAGTAAGACGGCTGTGGAGCCGGAAGGGGCTTGGAGTTTAGTATGCAAACCATGGGTGATCAAAGCCATAGTTGCTGGCACTTGGCCCTTGCCACCCAGGAAGCTGCCTGAGCGACCCAGCTATAGTGGTACCTTCACCAATCCCCTGTTCAGCATGCATCAGATGTACAGGAGCATCTGCAGCTCCATGGTAAGATCGCAGATGTGGTATTAATAAGTACTGGCATGATTCCAGGAATCTCCATTTTAAAGTGGGGGTGTTGAACCTCTTTCAGCCTGAGGGGGGCACATTCCTGTAGTGGGCAGGGCTTAAAGTAAAATGGGGGAGGTCAAAGGCAAAGGGGACGAGGCCAACATGCCAGCATGTTTCAGCTTAAGACACCAACTGCCGGTAAATAAGCCTTAGGAGCGGCATGTCCACCTTTTTAGATGGGGAAAAACACAGAAAAGTCAGGAAACCACAAAACAAATGATTGGCAGTTGTGCAAGAGGGGGAGGGGCTAGGGGAAGAGGGAAATCCCAGTGGGCCAAATTGGGACCCCAGGCAGGCTGGATTTGGCCCGTGAGATTTGGATTTGTTCTTTACCCCTGACCTAAAGGGTCCTAGATTAGGGTGACCAGATAAAATCCAGGTCAGGGCTCATGTAACTTTAACAGTTGTAGAGAAAAGGGAATTTCAGCCAGTGTCATTTGTATGCAATTAGTCCCTGGTGAAATTCCTTCTTTGTCACAACTGTTAAAGTTGCAGGGGCCCTGCCTTCTTTTGTATAGGGTCACTCTAGTATAGTGCCTGCACCTTCAACTGTTGTGATGAAGAGGGAATTTCACCAGGAACTAATTGCATACAAATGACACTGGCTGAAATTCCCTTTTCTCTACAACTGTTAAAGTTACATGAGGCCTGACCTGGATTTTATCTGGTCAGCCTATCCTAGATAGCGGAGCTGTGAATTACTTTTTCAGCTGACTTAGAAGAACCTCTTTCAGACTGGATAGACAGACAAAACAGGCCACTGCAAACATCCATCTCTTTGGAAACTGTTGTACTATGAAGTCTGAAGGAGAGGGAGATGAAACAGGGACTGGGTCGCCTTGATGGAGGAAGAGCTCCACAACGAATGAGCAAGTGTTATAGCCAAAGCCATAGTGCAGTTGGTTAAGAAATGCTGTGCCAAGGAGGGCATTATAATAGCTGTTGAGGGACCCTTGATACCCCTTCACTCTCCTGCCCCCTTGCATGTTTCAGAGGAAGGTTATCCAGAGAAAAGGAAACTCTGATGAGACATGATAAGCAGGGACCCTTTGCAAGTAGTTTACCAAACATATCCATCTCTTGGTTAGGAGGATATGTTTTCCAAATGAGGATTCCTATACCAGTAGCTTAAGCTAGAATATGAATCATATCAAGCAGAAGGTACTTGTTGATGTGACAGGCTAAGGCTCCTAGTATTTAAGCCAAGCTTTGCCAATCCAGAGGCTTCATGCTTCTGGCCAATTGTAGGACCTGGTGCTGCATGAGTCGTTCATTCTGTTCCTGTGCCTGACCATACAGTGCCAATGGTTGCTGACTAGGCAAGTTTCCAGCATCAAATCCGAAGATTTCCAAAGTATTTGGCAATGTTAGACCTGCTGTGCAAGGTTTGGAAGGCATGAGGTTTATTAATTACAGGGCATACATGTGTAAATACATATAATTAGTATTGCATGCCATCTTTTTTTCTATTTTTACCTACATTTTTCCTTTGTATTATTTTCTTTCCACGTCCAGATATCTATATATCTCTATATCTCTATCTATCTATCTATCTATCTATCTATCTATCTATCTATTCATTATCTATGATCTGTTTATTAGTGTTTTGATCCTTTGGTCTTTAATTTTTTTCAGGCTGATATATTATTAATTTTTTAAAAAAAGAGTCTCCAGGTGGAATTTTGGCTACCATAGCTACCTTAATTTGCACTTTATAAGCTGTTCTCCCCTCACAAAAAATGTTTGTACTTTCTGTTGTTAACCATTTGCAACTGGAATCCTGTACTAATGGCTCCAGACTTCAAAATCTTTTTTCGTTTTGCTTAAAGTACTTGCAACCTTTAGAGGATCAGAGAAATATGCGTGGGAAGCTTTTGATTGCATTAGAGAGCCAATAAGATGTTCCCCCTGCAAAGGGAAAATGGCCTGATCACATCTCACATCTGTTTCTGTTAAACTTTAAAACATAAAAGAAAACGAGATATTACAGTAAGAACAAAACTTGGTCATTTGATATTTCAGTGTATTGCTTTTGATTTTGTTGCTTCCTCCACCTGTGAAATCATGCTGAATTAATTTTTTTTGTAAAACAACAACAAGAACAACAGCATGCTGACTGAAACACAATAGGATTGACATTTATTTTCCAATGGGCAGGATCCTGCACTATTGGCAGCTGAAATGACAGACAGATATGCAACAATTGAAGCATCTGACATTGCTTCATCTGCATACAGGGGAAATGTCCATAATATATTTATGCTGATTGGGTTTTTATATCATCACCATTAACATTTATACAGACAAGGACACACACACATATTTTTATAATCAGATGCTCAATGCCATCTGAATCATTAGCTAAAAGCAGGGGCCTCCTATAGTTAGGATAGTAACCATCACATTTGGATAAGCAAACCCTACACACCTGCTCCATGCATGTTCACTGGACCTCCACTACTAATCCACCCATTTCATGTGCTGGGTGAGCCTCTGGTCAATCTGCGGGTACTAGCTCCTCTTCGTTCATGTTGTATAGAAATTGCAGGTAAGCTACTTATGTGAAGTGCAATTTCTGCAAAATCATGGCCATAAATAGTCCCACTTACAGAAAATTACAGCTGTAAATGGTCTAATCTGATCATTTTCACCTGCAAATTAGCATAAGTGGGACTATTCATGGCCACCATTTTGTGGACATTGCAAATTACATAAGTAGTTTACCTGCAGTTTCTAGGCAAAACGAGCTCACAGGAAAATGGGGATTCACACCTTTGCCTCTCTCAGCATGCACAGAAATCTGCATACTGGCATCTGGGGTGAGTTGGTGAAAAATGACCAAGCCTCAAACCCCAACCAGAACATCATGACATCCCTAGGTGTGAATCAGGCCTTAGGCTCACTAGAAATTATAAACCATGGATGAGTAACCTCCAACCCATAGGCCAAATTTGGCCCAATATTCCCCATCAAGCCCACAAAGCCTTGGATGATGCCACTCCCCAAAGCCCCTTCCCCTCACTAAAGTCCTGCCCCTCAGAAGGGAGAGGAGACAGGAGAGCAACTGAGTCATGGCTTCAAGGCTGTGGCTTGGTTGATACATTCCTCCACTACCTTCTCCACATGGGTGAGTACCACATCTTAAGGCACCTCCACAGCTGGCTGAACATCCCTTGAGGCACTATCTGAGTCCACTTCACTTCTTCCCCACATTCCCATGGACTTGGCTTGAGTGCATACATTGGCTGTAAATGTAACGTGCAACTGAAGCATATGCATATACAATGTACAAAGGTCCAGTAAAATCAAATACACTGTGGCGCGGGGGGGGGGGGCAGACCAGGTACCCACATTGTACCTAAGGATGTATGGATTTTGTAGAATCCATTCTACCTGCATTTTGGCTTTTGTTCCATCATCCTTTCAGTAGCTGAATCAGATTTTTTTTCCAATTTACCAAATCCGCACAAGTTCTAATTTGTGCAAATTTGAGTTTCCAAAGAATTGCAAATCCTCCAAATGTAACCCCTCCCAAAATGTGCAAATCCCTTCCAATTACATTTTCATGCTTTAACCAATGGGGAAATGTGCATATTCAGCTGGTGGGTTGTTTAAATTTATTTAATTTACAATGACTATATTAGCATAAAATTCCAGAAAGTTAAATAAAAAAACTGGTCTGCAAGTCTGTGGAATCCATGAGTCAGATTCATAGAAATCTGAACTTGTTTGATTCTGTTGCAGAATTTCTCCAACATCCCTATTTGTAACTGTCTTTTTATCCCTCTGTGGTATAAATTGCAGCTTTGGGTGCAGGAGGGTTAAAACTGGTGTCATGGAAATGCAGGAATGATTAAAACACATTTTCCAGTGCCATGGGATCCAGTTCTGACACACTGCAGCTACTTCAGTCTCAAAAAGAAAGTCATGGGGAGCTTGGATCACAGATATCCGATGTCATACCTAGTTTGCCTCTAATGCACAAAGAAAAGTTGCATCTGAGGAGTAATGGAGAAAAGTAGAACATATCAGTTCTATAGTAATAATCCTTTTGTGGAAAGCAAGCTGTTGTATGTGTATAGCAGTGCATGGCAAACTTCTATAGTTTACTTTATTCATCACTTGCCAATTGTATTAGTTGTCTTACAATTGCAAGAGACAGATGTATCATATCTATCTATCTATCTATCTATCATCTATCTATTTATCTATCTATTTCAGCAGCAATAATGTGAGGGCTGATTCATCTGGATTTGAGCTGCCATGTTGCATTTGTGGAAACCACACCATGCATTCAATACATGCTTTCACCTTGAGCTGAAGCCTCTTTACTTATGAGAAAGTGCTACTGATTTCAGCAGGGTTTACTTCCACATAAATATGTAAAGGGTTGTATTCTCAGTTCATTTCCCTTAACACAATTCACTCTGGATCTGTGCCATTGATCTGAATAGGACTGGATGATATCATCAGCCTGTGTGGTCTTCTGGGTGTTGTTGGCCAGTCAGCAGCCAAGTACCTTCATGGTAATGGGTTGTATCCAATGTAAGTAAAGTCCCATTCATTTCAATGGGTCTGCTCTAAGTAGGACTAACATTGGATAGAACCTATTGCTCTAACTAACTCTTCTTACTAACTACTAACTTTCCCTGTATCAGTTCCAATTCAGAAGTGGCAGCCACTTAAATCCTGCCAAAGCACCATATTGGCCACTTATTCCTAGGGATGTTGGAGGAATCCAGTTTGAGGGTGGAGTTGGTGAGTTTTTGCAGCTTGCCCCCTCCCAAAACACCAGCTGATGGATCCCTGAACTGGCTCAACTCTGTGTATGTTGAGCTGGGCACGCTCACACATTCCTGCCATCTTTTGTGCAAATCGCAATTTGCACAAATTCACATTTGTGCAAAATCATGAATGAGAACATTTATGAAAATCACAATTTCTGCAAATAGTGGCCACAAATAGCACAGTTTGCTCACAAATGCAGGTGTAAATGGTCTATTGTACCTGCAACTGTGCAAATTGCACTGTTTCCAGCTACAAATTTGGGCAAATGTTCCCATCCATGATTTTGCACAAAATCACAGCTCATGTATTTTTTTAAAAAGCAATGAGATTTCGCCGGACACCCAGGGACCATCTGGTGGCTTGACCTGTGTGTCTACTAGGGTCGGGCAACCAGTGGGAGTTTGGCAAGCAAAGCATGAAGAGGATACAGGGGAGTTTATCCACGGAAAGTGTTTTTATGGGCTTTTCTACATGAAACTTTTAACCCACACCTTTAGCAAGGATTTTTTATGGGATTAACATTGACTACTTTATACTTTTTTCCTGAGATTTTTCTTTCTCTGACTTTCTCTGCCTTTCTATATGTTTCATTATTTTAGGCCTGGCTTTGGTACGGAAACAGACTTGGTCACCCTATGTCGGGAGAAAGACAGGGGGAGTGTGACTCTATTGATTCTCCTTGATCTCTCAGTGGCTTTCGATACCATCAACAATAGTATCCTTCTGGGACGACTGGCTGAGTTGGGAGTGGGAGGCACTGCATTGCAGTGGTTCTGCTCCTACCTGGTGGGTCTGCTCCAGAAGGTGATCCTTGGGGAACATTGCTCAGCCCTGTGGATTCTCCAGTATGGGGTTCTGCAGGGGTCAGTCTTGTCCCCCATTCTGTTCAACATATTCATGAAACCATTGAGTGCAGTCATCCAGAGTTTTGGAGTGCGTTGTCATCAGTATGCTGATGACATGCAGTTCTATTTCTCCTTTTCATAAAATAAATAAATAAATAAATAATACAACCACTAGATGGTGCTGTGGTATAGCGGAATTGCACAATTGCACAAGCTTTCTATGCCTTATAGAGACCATTCAGAAAAATACACACTTTCCCCATAAAAAACAAGACAAAAAGAGAGAAACTATTGCAATTATGGTTGCAAAGTATGGGACAGGCCCTGGAGAATAACAATGTCATGTAAAGAATCTGCAAGCTATTGTGAGTGAGCCTCGTGTAGAAGGTTTCTGTATGATGCCTTCTACATGAGCATTTATTGGTTTCATTAATACTTTATACAGCTGTATGTAAAATCATGTTTACTGTATACTCTAAAATGTAATGAGTGAAGAGGCCCTAAGCTCTCCCAAGTTTATTTACCACTGGTATAGCCAAGCCTTTCCTAGAAGAACATTTCTATTGGTTAAAGAAAGAAATCTCAGTGGGGACCTACTTAACCTACACGAGCTAAATCCATAATCTTAAAATAAGCTTAAAACATAATGAAAAGAAAGAGACGTTACCTTAAGAGTTGTCTCCTGGCCAAGCTGATAAATCAAAAGCTAAGTGCCCAATGAAAATTACAATTTGATCATTACTATGGTGAGAAATAGAAAACTTTGCCATTTCATTTTGCCAATCCTCTTCCAGTTGTTTGTTACAGAGAAAGCTGCCACATCTAATTTTGTTTGTGTAGTCCCTTCATTTGCACAAAAAGAGGTAATGTAAATGACGAAAAAAATCAGGAGAAAGATGAGTTTAGACTATGAGCAGAAGCAAGCCAATGTGTTATTCATTAAATGCTAATGAACCCAGCACCCGTGTTTTTATTTGTCATACTCTACTTCAGACTACAAAGGTCTTGTAACACAGTTAAAGTCCATGATAAAGTGATGTGTGCCTGCAGTAGGGTGTAGGAGCAAGAACTCCACATAGACGGGGTAAGAATCCAGGCATTGGACAGCCCGACTGCTGACTGGGTACTTACTGTGGAATTCCATTCTGATTCATTGCACAGGAAACATTCATTCTTTCTTTTCTTTTATTTATTATTATTTGTTGTATTTACATCCCACCTTTTTTCCTCCAAGGGACCCAAGGTGTCATACATAATCCTCCTTCTCTCCATTTTATCCTCACAAAAACAGCCCTGTGAGGTAGGTTGGGCTGAGAGTCTGTGACTGGCACAAAGTCACCCAATGAGCTTCCATGGCTGAGTGGGGACTAGAATCCGGATCTCCCAACTCCCAGACCAACACTCTAACCACTACACCACACTGGCTCTCCATTATGGGTGGATAAGCAATTTCACCAACCCCAGGATGGTGGGTGGGTGGCTAGTTGGGGCACTGGTTTTTTTCCCTACTTTCTCCACCACACTTCCAGCTCCTCTGTGTCTTTTTTTTTTAAAAAAAAGGCAGCTGTGATGTTCGTTTCCTCCTGGGATGTTGTGTTTCCTATTTAGAAGCTGGGTTATAATCCCAGAAGCAGGTAAGTCTGGAATCGCTCCCTCCCTCTACACCCTTAATTGTAGAAAGGGAGTCTCTGTAGAAAGCTGGTCTCTGTATTGTGGGTCTCCTGAATGTGCTATGCAAGAATGGACAGGATGTTGTGTTCTGCTCCGAGGAGGAAGGAGATATGCCTCCGTAGGCGGCCTGATTATGAACCAACTGAGTATGCCACAGACTGATCAGTGAATAAGGTCCCATTTCTCCCTTTCTTCCCCCATGCAACAGGCACAGTAATACCCGCACTCAGTAAGCAGAAGCCTGGTAACCATACATCTTATTTTACAGAGGACAGTCCTCTGTTTGAAGGGCTGGGCATTCCATAGCTAGATCTACACCACTGCTTTATAGCAGTATTGAAGTGCACTGATAACTGTTGGGGCACAATCCACATTCCATATACCACTTTCATGTTGTTATATCCTGCTTTTTATTCCACATTCATAATGATTTGACACAAGGTGTAGATCTGCCCAAGCAATAGTTTTGGGGCACCTTTTGAATTTTAGTAACAAAAAATAATCCCTGGAACAGTTTGAAGTCCCTCTCATGACTATACTTAAGGTACAATTGCTCCCACAAACAATTGCATCCCAAATACCACAACGAATATAATTATGTGCCCTATGAGGTTGTGTGCCCTATGAGGTATAAATTCTCAAGAGGGATATAGCCTCACTATGATGGGATCATAATGATTTGACACACGGGCCAGCTCTACACCAAACAGGATACAACACTTTGAAAATGGTTTGGAAAACTGACTATGTAGTGTGTCCTGGACCCCAACAGATGTCACTACTGTTATAAGCCATTTTAAAGCAGTAGTGTAGATCCTGCCAAGGTGTAGATCTGGCCCATGTCCAGTGAAAAGATCAAGCACCATAATAGGGAGAGCAGGGGCATGCAAGTTGCCCATCAACAGTTAGCATCTGGACAGCAGACAGAGCTGGCCATAGGGCTGGCAGACATCAGGGGTTGATTGGTCATTTGTAGAAGCTATAAGCAAATGTAAAAACATAGAGCTGTGTTGATTACATATTTTGATAAATCTGGGCATGCAAATCAAAAATGTGTGAGCTCTTCTACTTCAAAAGTATGGGTGCATGAGGCTAAGTTGAAAGCAAGAACAATTTGTGACTTTGTTCAACATCATCTCTGATAGGGCACATCTCTTAAGGCACTTCAGTTAAGGCCTTAGCTTCCAATTTCCTGGCTTTGTGGAGCTTTGTGGAGCCTACATGCGATAGCCATAACTCTGGTCTTAAACTGGCAGGTTTTTTTTAAAAAAAATCAATGAATTTCCCTGATTGTTGAAAAGGAAATTTATAATTACAGGGTTGGCAATACCCCAATACTGTTGAATCTGCTTTCTTGCAAGTTTCCCTATATGATAAATGGGATTATGAATACTTAGGCCTAATCCACACCAAGCAGGATATTGCACTATGAAAGCAGTATGAAAGTGGTATATAAAAGGCAGGAGCCACACTACCGCTTTATAGTGGTATTGAAGTGCACTGACAACTGTTGGGGCCCATTGACACATACCACATACCGCTTTCATGCCACTTTCATAGTGCTATATCCTGCTGGTGCAGCTCCTGCCTTTTATGTACCTTTCATACTGCTTTCAGAGTACTATATCCTGCTTGGTGTGGATTAAGCCTTAACCTATTTGAACCTATCCCTGGTTCAACTCCCTCCTCCAGAGCCTCACAACCCGCTGTATTGGGAAGACCTCCATATGCCTCCCTCTGTTGTTCCATTTCTGGTCCATTGGCTCTTGTAGAGTAATTTGCTTTCATGTCATATGGCCCATCCCTACTTAGGGTAATAAGCATAATCATATCTCTAGTAAGCAATCTAACATTAAATAATTTAGTATCTTTTAGATTACATCAATGAAATGAAGACTAATATGGAAAATTAATAATACAGCAAAGCCTTCATGTTATGCTAATATAGGTATGTCATTCATGGCAGCTGGCTCTCATTTAGTCTTGTTGTGAAAATGAACAGGGCAAAATGTTCCAGAAATGAGAAGGCTTTGAAATATCCTTCTCAGTCAATTAACAAATGTGATATATTAGAACTCCATAGCCTGCCTTATTTGCTCCTAGTTATGATTGCTGTTGTTGTTGTCTTACTAATTCTCCTATAGAGTTATCTTGAATCAAGTACAATTAATTTTAAAAAAACACCCTTCAACTTAACATGTTTTGTTACAGGATTTCCAGGTTCACTCAAGTTCCAAAATGCTGGGAAACATAATCTTTCCACATGACAAGCACTCTTAACAGATGTATTATTTAGTCAGTACAATATAGATATGGTATATAGGGATGGTGCGAGTGTCTGCTTTGGTCCTCGAGGGCACTGGATGCCCTTGCTTCCACCCTCATAGACCCCAGCAGACATGCCCTGAGCAAGGACAGACCCACACCTGAGCGCTCATGAGCCCCGAGAGTGCATGGGTGTGGGTCCTCCCTGGTTTCCAGGATTGTGCCCTTCCCCCCACTGCATTAATGGCAGGCCACCATTAATGCCATGGTGGGAAGTACACAATTTCCCCAGCCTTGATGAAATCACGTGATTTCCCCCTCTTGCACCAATGGGGGCCTTAATGGCCCCATTAATGCAAGTGTTAATAAGGCCTTTAAGGCCCCCATTGGTGTGAAGGGAAGAGGGTAGAAACATGAGATTTCCCCAAGGACAGGCTGGGGAACTGCATATTTTCCTGAGGAAATTGCAGCCACCTTTAGCATGGAGGGGTGATGTACGCGATTTCCCCAGCCTGCCCTTAGGGAAATCACATGTTCCCCCTACCAATGGGGGCCTTCAAGGTCCTATTAAGGGCCCCATTGTCAGGGATGGGGAGAAAGGTGCAATTTCCTCAAGGCAGCTGGGAGTGGGAAAATACACAATTTCCAGAGGCTCCGAAAAGTGGGCTCCCCTCCTACACTGATGGGTGCCTTAAAGGCCCCATTAATGCAAGGGTACACTTGTGTTAATGGGGGCTTTAGGGCCCCCATCAGCATGGGGAGGGGAAGCATGCTTTCCAGATTGTCCAGAAAGTGCACATTTCCTGCTCTGCATTAATGGCATCCACCATTAAGCAAAGGCTCACATGGCCCGGTTTGCAGGGCGGGCTGCAGCGGTGGTGGGGCAAGAGCTCCCTAAGTTCACCCACCACTGATGGCATGACAGCCTTCTCCAACCTGGTGTCCTCCATATGTTTTGATCTTCATCTCCCATTAGCCCCAGTTAGCATGATCAACAGTCAGGAATGTATGAAGTTGTAGTATAAAACATCTGAAGGGAACCAGGAGGGGAAAGGCTGTGGTATGGTATTCAATGCTGTGGCTCCTCCCAGCTTCATCCCTACCTTGGAACTGGAACAGTGGCAAACTGGTGGACCTAAGTCCCTGATTTGGGTTCACATGACACCTGTGTAGTTTAAAAGCCATAGTGGCTTAACCACTATTGTGCATGGTGGTCACATGCTGGCTCATTTTCCTAATTACCCTTGCTGGGCATGGGTTGTTGTGACATGTGAACCCAAAGAGAGTGTGTAGCAGAAGTGGTTAACAAATCACCCAGAACCCATGCTCTGTGGGCTTTTAGCCACCCTTGTGGCTTGCAAACTGGGCGGTGAGTCTGTGCAACTGAAGGTATTGTCAACTGAAGCTACCATTCCACATTACAAATACCCAGCTGGCAACCAATACTGTCCACATCGAATGATAGAGTTCATCTTCTAAGAAGAGAGTCAAAGGAAAACTAGGAGGAGGTATATTAAAGACCCAACACAGAAATCACTTAAAGGTTGAATGTTTAGTCTAGAGAAAAAAAGAGAGGAGTATCTCCAGGTTTTCAAATACTTAACAGAGGTGTCAAAAAAGTGGGGATCAATAGGTCACCTTGTCTATCAAGGCCAGGAAGGAATGGATACTATCCTTGCTTCTGATTAGAAAGGGTATGTAGATCACAACGCTGCAAGACTAATTTATGCATGAAATAATGGTTCTCGAATTTGGATTTGTAAAAACTGAATACATTCCATCCCTAATAGTTATTTATATGTTTGAATGTTAATCATGCAATGATGTGATAATTTCAGATTTCCTATATTTATGGAATGCTTGTAGTTCATAAATATAAATGGTGATATTATCTGCATATCAACTGCAAAAGTTCAGTGGATGTCTGCATTAAAATTCAGATGCAGATACATAAGAAACAGTATTTGTTCATTCGCTTCCTATATTTTCCTATCGCCTTTCACAGTAAAAGCAGTGACCTACAATATGTTTATGAGTGGCCTCCTTAATGGCTTGAACATTAATAGCCATTCTTCCGCATGCTAAATATTATTATTAAAAATTTACAACTAAACAACCAAGTTCTTGGGGAAACGTTTTAATAAAAGTACGACAAAGGTATTAGATACTATACACATTTTAGCTTCTAAAATAGTTTTTTTTTTGTCTCTTCACTTCCCTAGGGTCTCCTTATGCTACTTTACTTACAGAGGTGCACACGGAGAAAGATATGTTACTCATGTGTGCAAAAACCATGCAACTATTTTGGCATGTGTACAGAGGTTAAAATGTTGCAGCAGTGAAGACAAATGTCCTATTTCCTCTCCTATATCCATGAAAGTAAAATGTCCTTGTAAGGGATCAGCCCTTGCTCTCTCTCTCTCTCTCTCTCTCTCTCTGTGGATCCCATTGTTCAAGGTATGAAAGCCCAATTTCACATGTGCGTGCCTCTTAACAATGGCCCTGTGACCCCCTGCTGCTGTTATACACCCCCCTCCATTAGACAATTGATCACTTCAGCTGCTTCTGCTGCAAAGAGACCAGGCCTTGTTTCCTTTGCCTTAACAACTTTCATTGGAAAAGACACTCTAGGAGATAGCTCTATGACTGCTGCCATTTGAGAGCAGCTGCCAAAGTATGAGATGTGTTTCCCTCTATTTTATCCTCGCAACAATCCTGTAGGGTAGGATATACTGGGAGACAGTGGCTCAGTTCAGACGACACAATAAACAACTGGTGTGGGGAAAACAATCGTCAGTTGTTTTGACTATTGTGTCATCCGAATGCTGCCATAGTCAACTCAGCGCTGATCCTAATCCACACCACAGTTGATTATTTATTACCATGTTGTGTGGGGAGTACCCCCAGTTGAATAACTGTAAAGTTGATTATTACCCCACCATTGACTATCGTGTTGTCCGAATTGAGCCAGTGACTTACTATAGGCTACTCAGTAAGGCTGATAAGTGATTCCCTACCCCACCCCAGTCTTTCCTCCTATGGCTGAAACCCTGAGGCTAATAAATATGCAAAAGGGGAAAAGCAGAAAACAGTTGGAAATTGTGGAAAGGTGGAAGAAAGAGGGGCATGAGGCAACTTAGGACCGAGCACAGAAATGTTGGTGCAATATTTTGGTTAACAATTGCAGCCATTATCTGGATCCATTTCAGTTGGAGTTCAGGCTGTTTTTTTGCCAGAAACAGCCTTGGTTACCCTGCATGATGACCTATGTTGGGAGAGAGACAGGGGGAGTGTGACCCTGTTGATTCTCCTTGATCTCTCTGAGGATTTTGATACCATCAATTATGGTGCCCTTCTGGGAAAATTATCTGAGTTGGGAGTGGGAGGTATGGCATTGCAGTGTTTTTGCTCCTACTTGGTCAGCTTCAGAAGGTGGTGCTTGGGGAATATTACTTGGCCCCATGGATTCTCCAGTGTGGTTCCTCAGAGGTTGGTTTTGTCCTCCATGCTATTCAACATCTACATGAAACGGTTGAGTGGGGTCATCTGGAGTTTCAGAGTGCATTGCCATCAAAATGCTGATGACACTTAGCTCTATTTCTCATTTTCATCTTCATCAGGTGAGGCTGTGGATGTCCTAGATCAGTGGCTGGCTTCAACTAATGGACTGGATAAAGGGTAATAAACTGAAACTCAATCCAGACAAGACCAAGATGCTGTTAGTGGGTGATTCTTTTGACCAGATGAAGAGTACTCAACCTCAACTGGATGAAGTCTAGAAATTCAATAAATGAAATGGAAATGAAATTAAATGTAGTTTGGACTAAACATTTAATTGAACGATAAGCCAGTTTCTCCCATCAGGTTAATAGAGACAAATTGTCCTATATTTCATTATCCATAGGGGATTCTTCACTACTGACAAAAATCAGGAAGAGAGATCATACAAACCAAAAGTCATTTTGTTTATCAAACCTTTAATAAATCAAAGCCTCTGCCATATATTTAAAGAGAACTTTAAAATAGTGAACACAATACAACATGTAATTTATAGTTGCACACATCTTCACAAAGCTCTTCCTGGAACATGTGCTGTTGTTATCAATGTTACAGTTATAACTACTGTGATGCTTACCACAATCAACCTTTTCTTAATGGCTTTTGACTACTCCAGCATAAGCCATTAAAATGACGCTAACCTGTCACATTCCCAGACAAATGTTAATGTTTTCCAAATTAAACCTCTTGGCCAGTCCTTTTGTACATAGAGCATTGCTTCTGTCAATAAGATGTCAGTAGAGTCATATCCTTAAATCAAAGCTCGAATGATCATCGGTGAATAAGAAGTTACTATAACACATAGTAAACTGCCTTATGCCATCTAGACAATGGCATAAGGCATCTCACTCAGTACTGTCTACATTACAGTGGCTCCCCTTGGGTTTCAGGCAGGGTCCTTTCCTAGCCCTACTGAAGGTACTGGGGATCAAACCAGGTGGCGTTTGTACATAAAGTATGTGTTCTAGCTACGGTGCAAAGTCTCTGGAGCAGCAACTAAAGAAAACTCATGGTCAATAGAACAAAAACATGTTTCATGTTTGGTGATGCAGTCATAGTCTTAGAGGTGTCTACATATCAGGATGATGATGATGATGATGATGATGATGATGAAAGGGAAGGAGCAGTGAGCTGTGTTTGTATGAGGCTATTGATTCAATGAGCCTGTGAACTAGGTTTCTCTACTTCTGTTTCCATAGAAGATTTCCTGAAGGGGGAAAAAGAATCACCAACCACAATCAATATTGCCTCCATCTCAAAGACACCAAATTGCACATAAATAGCTTGTTTATAACTTGAACATGAGCTTAGCTGAAGTATCAGCCTCTGATTTCCATTCAGTAGCCTCTACCAGCTTTTTGCCATGACCTGAGTGTTATTTAAACACAGTTGCTATGTTTCGGGTATTTTCCTAGCAGTGTTTAGGTCTGTGTTAGCCATTTCTTTTCTGACCTTGTTTGCTCTCTCTGCTGCCTACATTGTCGACTGCTGTGTTGCTGGTTGGAAAGTCTGCTGTTCTAGTGACAGATTTCCCAGACAGGTTTCTGATAGACTAGTTTGCCCTTCTGGATGCCTTTCTGCAATGCTCTCTCTGGATTTGAGAAGTTCAGCACTGAACCAATGAAATAATTGTTCAACTTTGTTGTTTGCCCAATGTATATCCCATCGTGGAAAGATCACAGATATGAAATCATTCATTTATTCCTTCTCATTCATTAAAAGTGAAAGCAAGAAAGTTTATCCAACATCTTCCATACAGATAATTTGCTCAGACTGAGGCCTCAGTTGGCAACAAGTAGCTTTGGGATCAAATCTGACTTGCTTAGAATATTGACTGGGAGTTTACTGTGTAGGTAGAATGTTGGACTGTGACTGAGGAGACCTCAGTTCAAATCCCCTCTCAACAACTGAAAGCTGGGTCACCTTCAGCCAGTCACCTTTTCTCAGCCTAACTTATAACATCATGGTGAGGGGAGAGCCCCATACACCTAGGGATGGCTGGACTCACTGACGTCCAACTCCGTTGGATGCCTGCCATGCCGTTCCTGCCACTTGCCACCTATACCAGCCTTTAATGTTGCATAAATGGGGCCTTTCCAACCACTATTTTCACAACTTTGGGAATATGTGATTTCTGGAGCTGCTATTGTTGTGCCCAATGGCAGGTGCAGATGAGGGCGGGCAGCTGCAGGGTGGTCACCAAGCCGCAGGGTGCTCAAAGAGTGGGCCAGCAAATGCACCATGGCCTAGCAAGCTTAGGACAGGGTGGCAGGGGCAGGGGAGTCCACCAGACTTCCAGACTCAGTCAGGCATCCACCACCTTTATCTCCTCAGAGGAAAGGTAGGAAATGAATGCAAGAAATTGCTCTCTTCCATGTTTCCCAAATCCCATACAGATCTGTCTGCCTCCTGATCATTTTTGGAGCTCCTGATTCTAATATATTATTGAATGGGCTTTCTGCTTTGCTGTGTGTGTTCTCCATTGGATGAGTGCATCATCATTTGATAATTTGAATGTGTGAATGGATCATCAGAGATCAAATACCATAGGCAGAACTCCCCTAACACCTGTACATCAATTCTTTCCCATAGAGTCAGTTCCCCTATTAAATTCTGTGTCATCAAGCATTTAGTAGTCAAGTTATGAGAAATCAAGAGATGTTAATGCATCTGAACTGACCCTATGCAAAACCCTAAAGGTGTCTCAAATTGCCAGGAAGGAGAAAAATGATGGGAAATTACCTTTACGTGTTTGCAAAAGAACATCACCAATCTCCATCATAATATGTTGTTCTTGCTGCATAAAGAAATCTGTCTAATGAGGGCAGTGTTGTGGAGAGGAGTTGGAGGACTTATAGAATTGAAGAGTTGGAAGAGACTTTGGAGGTCATCTAGTCCAACCCACTGCTTAATACAGGACTGACAGTGCAGGCTGCAATTACAGCATCTCTGATAGATGGTTGCCCAGCCTCTATTAAATACCTCCAGTGAAGGAGAACCCACCACCTCCTATGCCAGTCTGTTGCACCGTTGACCAGTGCAACAAGGCTCTGATCTGTGTGTGGAAGGGAGAAGAGGCAAAACGGTGTAACCCACTCCATTTTGCATATCTCTTCCTGTCACCATTCTGCTGTCACCAGTTGTAAATCTTTATTTTACTTGGATGCCTCTACCAAACAGTCTAAAATCCCTGTAGATCTCCTATAACCACCTTTAGGTTGTGTTGAGGATGCCTACTAGACATGGGATGGATAACCCAAAAAGAAAGGGGACCACTTGTTTTTAAACAATGAAATTTAAAATTGAACTGGAAAGGTTTTGCTAATAGGGAGGGGAAAGGGTTTAACTTTTGAATGGATACAGCTCAGGGCCAAACTAAATGTTCTGCTAATCATACATAGCAGAGCCATAGAATCCAATTGAGATTTTTCTTTTTCTTAATCCCCTGGGTCATTTTAGCATAAATTTGGGAGCTGAAAGCCCAAATTCCTCCTCCTGAATCACCATGGTGCCAATCCAAATTGTGCCTATGTACATTTACGTTCAATTAAGTAATAGCAGAATGTTTAGTCTGGACAGTTGTCTCCCATCCTATACTTGCATCATCATCATCATCATCATCATTATCATCATCATCATCATCCACACACACACACACACAGAGCTGAATGTACATTCTTGCACATATCTCTGTCAACTTTCATCTTGTTCATCTTGGCCCAGTATTACATCCTTTTTTATATCACCTGCAAATTGGATAACCACCCCCAATAGAACCTCATCAAAGTCATCTCTAAAAATGTTGAACAGCAAGTCTCCTAGGACAAAGTCCCACCATGTCACTACTCCACTCAAGACTTCCTTCCAGGTGGATGCAGAGCCATCAGCAGCACACTCATTGAGTATTGTTACTCAGCCATATCCTTATAGTCCAACTCCATGATGACAACATCCAGAACTAGGTTTGTATCCAGAAAAAAAAAGTCTCAGTATAGATTAGAGCAAAAGTACCTTATGATTTTGCCATGAGAGGGCAGTATTATGTTGTTGCTTCCTTAATTATGTGACTTGTGGTTTGATTGTTCAGTGTGTGAGTTAGCTAGCAAACACCTAGCTTTGGATGATAATTGACCTTATGTTTAGAGTTCAGTCTGTCCACAGATAGGAGCTATTCAGGTCTCTGATCAAGCAAAATCCTGCCTGCAGGAGGAGTCACCATTTCTCCGGCGAAGCATTTTTCATCATAACACAGATTGGAAAGGTGCAGCAGGCAGCTCAGACTAGGGACAGATGAATCTGTCTGTTTCACTTCCTCCTGCTTTTGAATCTTTTAAATCTCAAGCGTTCTCTAAATATGGAGAAATGTGTGAATTTTAATGTTTTTTTTAAAAGAAGAAGCTATACATGCCCCTACAAGGCATGCAATAAAAATAAAAAACCCACTGATTGTTTGTCATTAACCCTGTACTTATCTTTTACTTAGTTCTTTACCTTTAAGTGGACTCTAAAGTCAAGTGGAGCCATCTTAGGCTTTATAATAGTGTAGAGTTTTATCCACATGTCACTCACTTGCTATTTGCTGTGTTCATAATGTGAACGATAAAACCCACATTCTTATGCTATAGCACCTTTGAACAATAATAACTTTTTTCCGTAAAGGTGGGCGAGAGCGGAATCTATATTTGCTCTCTACTAAAGCTTTATTTGAAGGTAAGCATTAAACAGCATGGCAGTAACAATGGAATGCTGTTAAAAATACTTTTGCAGACTTAGAAATGGAAAAATGCCTTATTATAAATGCTGAGGGCCTGCTGGCTATATAATTTTTTTTTCCTATGTACCTTTGGCATGCTCTTTTGCATTTTATTAAAAATGCTAAAACTTCCATCAGGCAATTGAAGTGCCTTTGATTACATTCTGCAGTGAAAGGTGTGTGTGGGGGAAACACGGCAAAACAGGTATGTTTGCTTCCAGGTGAATGTGAAGCTGAAGACTAGCAAGCAGATGGGTTGCAGAACAGCAGTTCCAATGTAACTAGAACTGCTCAGTTGGGAGGGAACTAATAATTATGTTGCAATCACCGGCATTCAGACAGGATTCTGCATATTAAGAGACGAAAGAGTGGGTGGCTTTGGAGAGTTTGGGAAGCAGGATAATAATAATAATTATTATTATTATTATTATTATTATTATTATTTATAACCCGCCTCTCCCTTCGGATCGAGGCGGGGAACACAATGTAAAATACAAAAATCACAAACAGTTAAAAAAATTAAAAAACAAGAGAAAATGCATCATTAAAACATCTTAAAATTCATCCGGATAGGCCTGTCGGAGGAGAGCAGTCTTCATGACTCTCTTAAATTCATGAAGACTGCTAATTTGTCTAATCTCCTCCGGCAGACCATTCCATAGTCTGGGAGCGACGGAAGAGAAGGTCCTCTGGGTAACACTCGCCAGCCTAGTTCTGGCTGGCTTGAGTAAGTTCTTCCCAGAGGACCTAAGTGTGGGGGGCGGATTGTACGGGAGAAGGCGATCCCACAGGTAGCCTGGGCCCAAACCATGTAGGGCTTTAAAGGTAACAACCAACACTTTATACTTCGCCCGGAAACTGACTGGATGAAAGGGAAGGGCAGCTTGCGGTCCTGGACTGCAAGTCCCATCAATCCTCACCATTGGCTATGCCAGCTTATGGGAGTTGCATCTGTTTGAGATCCACAATTTGCCCATCCCTGTTCCTCCACTCTCCTACTGCCCCAATTAAGGGGTGAAAAGTGAAGGCTGCTCCTATACCAAAACTTCATGCCTTCTCTAGAGGTGTCGTGCCTCACCCTGAGTCTGGGAGTCCAACGGAACTCCCCACGTCCACACCATGAACTCAGTTGGGCGCTGTGTTGTGTTCACGGACCAGTGCTACAAGCGCCTGCGAAGCCCGGTGAGTGCGTGGCAGCCGTCCACCCTCGCCAGTGTGCCCTGGATGCTTGCTCTTTTCTTGAGGGAAGACCAAGTGCCTGGGGCACACCAGTCTGCTCTGAAGCCTCATGGGCTCTTCTTCCTTGCCAGGCAGGAGTCTCATGCCATCCTCACCAGCTGCCAAGTATTTCCCTCCTCGTATAAATGTTGGCTGTAAAGGTCCCATTCACGCAAGAGTTAGGGCACAAATGGAGCATTCATACCTTTATTCTTGCATAAATGGGGCCTTTATGGCAGCCATTTACAGAAGGGGGAAATATATATATTTTCCATATCCTCCATTACCGTGCACAATGGAGGCTCTGGGCGAGGGTGGATAGCTGCCAGGCTCTCATTGGATGCTTGCCGAGCTGCCAAAGGAGCTTGTCCAGTGCGTGGGGGGGAGGGAATGACGGTGGCGGTGGGGCAAGCATCCAACGAGTTGGACCCGGGTAAGTTCACCCTCCCCTAATTCTGACACTGGGGAAGATACAAAGGTTTTGTGTGAGAAAATATACTCGGCTGCCCCATGCTTTAGGATCATTGGGGAGGCTCTTGTCCAAATCCCATTGGTGCATTATGAGATGACAAAGGAAAGAGGCTTCTTGGTTGTGCCCCTCCCCCACTGTAGAAGATCCTTCCAACGGAGGCGTGATTGGTGCTGACATTATACTCTTTTCATCACCAAATCAAATCCGATTTGTTTACCCATGCTTTTTATCTTGTGTTGTATTGTGCATGTGCGTGCGTGTTTTAATGTATTTTCAATTTCAACTGCTTAGATGGCATTTTAGTCTTTTAACTGTTTGCAACCTGCCAGAGAATGTGGGTAATTGGGTAGAATAAAAATACAATAAATAAGTAAATAAATAAATAATCTTAACTGGTTGATGGATGCTGACTATGTTACGTGTTTCCTACCTTTTATTGTACTGTTTCAAAATTGCATATTATGTTCAGATTTTCTTTATATTTTGTATTTCTCCCTAGTATCATAAGGTGAATGGTGGTATAAAATATGTCTATTAATCATAAACAATAATATAATGTAGAGAAACACAGGGAACAGGAGAGAAGGCACTTGCATTTCACTGGAACACAGCAATGGAGGAAGCTGCCTTATACTGAGTCAGACCATTGGCCCACCTAGCCCAGTCTTGTCAACACTGACTGGCAGCAGCTCTCCAGAGTTTCAGGCAGGACTTTCTCCTAGCTCAACCTGGGAAATGCCATGGATCGAACTTGTGACCTTCCGCATGCCACACATGTGCTCTTACTAGGGATGCTGTAGAACTCTGCAAGGGACTCAAATGAATCCGGATTTCTTGTAGTCCAGTCTAGGAATCACACACTGGACCAGCATTCAGTCAAGCAGATTCCACAGACATGCAACGCCCCCCCACTCAATTACCCATTTCCAAAATTGAGTTGGGGGTGACAAGTGTTCTGCTCATCAGCAGTAACCTGGTAAGCAGTGTGTGTGTAAGGGTGTGTGTTTAGAGCAAAGTCTCCCATGTTGATGCATTTCCTATATCCATGAAAGGACTTGGGGTCCTTTCACAGGCAGTCTCCTAGGTGTGTTGACTTGGTGACTGCCTGCATCTTTCCAGGAAAGAGTCCATTCCCTCCATCTTTGAAAGATGTTCAGGCAATCTCCCAGCCAGCAAACTTAGGGGGATGCCCGTGAAAGGATCTAAATCCTTTTATGGATATAGGAAGTGCACAAACATGAGAAACTTCATTCGAAACACAGACACAAACACACACACACCACCCACTATGTTACTGCCTGTGAACAGATTATTGTCCCCTTAATTAAATTGATTAAAATGTCGCTCTTCTGTTTCGTGTTTCAAATTTATGTCCTTGTTTTTCTAGGTGGGGAAAAATAATCTGCGGACCTCATGCGGACCAGACTTAATACAGCCCTAACATCCCTAGCTCTACCACTGAGCTACAGATACTAAGTGCAATGTTGTTGTTGTTGTTGTTGTTGTTGTTGTTTTTACCTGCGAATGCAACTGTGCACTTCCAGGTTCCTTCGGCCAGTCTGCCCCATCTGGCTGGCCTGTCCAACTTCCTGTTGCCACACAGACCTCTTCTCCTTATCCACAACTGCCACCTGTGGGGCAACTGAGTTTGCTGCAGTGAGGCGGAGCTGTGCAGCTTGTTGAAGGCTACATGGGTGGCAGGGCATGCAACCTCATTAGCCACTGACTGCAGGATGATCTTGGCTGGCCCTTCCCCTGGGACACACAGTGGTAGGCTGACCATATGAAAAGGAGGACAGGGCTCATGTAACTTTAACAGTTGTAGAGAAAAGGGAATTTCAGCCAGTGTCATTTGTATGCAATTAGTTCCTGGTGAAATTCCCTCTTCCTAGAGTTGGAAGACCTACAGACGGTAGCGCACGCGCTGGTAACTTCAAGGCTCGACTTCTGCAATGCGCTGTACATAGGGCTACCTCTGTGCCTAGTCCGGAAACTTCAACTAGTTCAAAATATGGCAGCCAGGTTAGGGGTGACCACATTACACCAGTTTTAAAATCACTGGCTGCCAATCAGTTTCCGGGCGAAGTACAAAGTGTTGGTTATTACCTTTAAAGCCCTACATGGTGTGGGTCCAGGTTACCTACGGGATCGCCTTCTCCCATACAATCCGCCCCGCACGCTCAGGTCCTCTGGGAAGAATTTATTACAGTCAACAAGAACTAGACTGACAACCGTTACCCAGAGGACCTTCTCTTCTGCCGCTCCCAGATTGTGGAATGACCTGCCGGGAGAGATTCGCCAACTTACTAGTCTTCAGGAATATAAAAGATCTATAAAGATTGATCTCTTCCGGCAGGCCTACCTAGATGAATTTTAAAGTGTTTTATTGGTGTTTTATTGGTGTTTTAATGATGTACTGGTTTTATCTGCTTTTAATCAGTTTTTGTATTTTGTGTTTGGTGTTGTTCCCCGCCTCGATCCGTTGGGAGAGGCGGGTGATAAATAAATAATATATTATTATTATTATTATTATTATTATTATTATTCATCACAACAGTTAAAGGTTCAAGCGCTATACTAGAGTGACCATATACAAAAGAAGGCAGGGCCCCTGCAACTTTAACTGTTGTGATGAAGAGGGAATTTCACCAGGTACTAATTGCATACAAATGACACTGGCTGTAATTCCCTTTTCTCTACAACTGTTAAAGTTACATGAGCCCTGTCCTCCTTTTCATATGGTCAGCCTACACAGTGGGGATCGAACTTGTGCTTGCCAGCCTCACAGGCATGTCTCTTACCCAGAGTTTTACATCTGTGCTACACATTTCCTGTTCTCCCCAAAACAAGAGAGAGAGAGAGAGAGAGAGAGAGAGAGAGAGAGAGAGAGAGAGACTTGTGGCATCCTAAAGATGAACATGTGTATTCTGGCATAAGCCTTCGTGGACACTGTAAACTTCATCAGATGCAAGTCCTCCCTGTTTCTTAGGATGTCTGAGAATCTCCTATATCATTAAGATTATAAATCGAATAACAAGTGAAGTCAAGTTGTTCTGAGACTAAGCAGAAGTGCTGTACTTCATATTCTTCCAACTTTCCTCAGCACATTATAATGGGAATGGGGAGCAAGAGGCTAGGGTAAGATCCTTCTTCCTCCTGTACACCTCTTTCCCAAACAAACTCAATAGAAGCCAGATCCACACCAAGCAGGATATAGCAGTATGAAAGCGTAATATAAAAGGCAGGAGCCACACTACTGCTTTATATAGGCTGACTGTATGAAAAGGAGGACAGGGCTCATGTAACTTTAACAGTTGTAGAGAAAAGGGAATTTCAGCCAGTGTCATTTGTATGCAATTAGTTCCTGGTGAAATTCCCTCTTCATCACAACAGTTAAAGGTGCAGGCACTATACTAGAGTGACCAGATACAAAAGAAGGCAGGGCCCCTGCAACTTTAACTGTTGTGATGAAGAGGGAATTTCACCTGGAACTAATTGCATACAAATGACACTGGCTGAAATTCCCTTTCCTTTACAACTGTTAAAGTTACAGGAGCCCTGTCCTCCTTTTCATATGGTCAGCCTAGTTTTATAGCAGTATTGAAGTGCATTAACAACTATCGGGGCCCATTGACATATACCATATGCCATTTTTATACCGCTATATCCTGCTTGGTGTAGCTCCTGCCTTTTATATACCACTTTGATACTGCAATATCCTGCTTGGTGTAGATCTGGCCAGAGTTAGCAAAACTCTGCTGTGAATTGTGTGCGGATGTATTTGTGTTTTCATTCCAGTTCTGGGATGAGCCAGCTTGGCTACTGATCCTCAGTTGTCTGAGAGAGTCGTCTGTGTTTTGATCTCTGATTTCCCTACCAATGTGTGATTGTATTGTGCTAGGTGTTATATATAAGTGATGAAAAGTTTATATCGCAATGTCTTAACATTATGCTATGCTAAAATAAATAATGCATTACATAAGATATAAGTTATAATTAACAAATAAATGTTTAATCATACAAAGTGGTGTGATATCCAGAACAAAAAACCATTCATGCAGGAAGCTGGAACTCAATGAGGTAGACATATCTGTCATAGCCTACCGTGATTTGGGGGGACCGAAACATTCATTCTTGTAACATCCAAGAAAATTGATCTGGTACCTATAAAATGCATCCATGCCTCAACATGATGTGTAAAATAAACTTCTGATTTAAACTTGAAGCATTAAGAGGCTAAATAACCTTAAACAAATGACACCAAATAGACTCTTTCTTGCATGATATCCAAATCCACTGTTTAAATGTGTATTTCTGATCATTGCTCATAATTAAGTTCATTAGCACCTCAGAGCCCTATAAGACATGTGAACCATACTTGTTTTAATTAATATTTCTTCTTGAATACTGTTTAGAGTCTCCCAAACTTTCCAAAATGGACTGGTAATTGCTATTTTAAATTTGCCAGCTGTGCAAACTTATAGCTACAAGGACACAGGAGGCCTTTCACAGATGTAGTGCAACACTGGATTAGTTAATTAACTATTTGTACTCTGTTGTAATAGGTAACTTGCAGGTGCTCTCAGATAATTATTCCCTTTCATTCTGTGTATGCTCCATCGACGGTGCCATTTTAGGTTTCAGTAGGAAGCGGGGAGAAGAGAAAGTACCCTAAAACTGCATTATTTTAATTAAAATTTTATTGAAGATTGCCCTTTTGATAACTTCTTCCTGTTTCAATGCCCATTTAGCATTGTGCTTCAACTTATGAGGTACGCATCACTAATATTCCAAAGATGCATAATTCTAGAGTTCTGGGGGCATCCGCCCCAAAAACAACAACAACAACAAAATAGTCATCCTGTAGTTAGCATTTTTCTCCTCAGAATGCCTTGGAATGAAGCAAAGTCTGGTGCATTCTGGGTAAAAATAAAATGGTGGCAGCCAGGAAGAGCCTCTGAAATCAGCTCTGGAAAGAAAAACATCCGTGAATCATAGTAAGTGGTGTGCCACCCAGAGCAAAGATGTTCATGCTGAAATTCAATGAAGATAACAAACAACTGTAAGCAACAAAATAAATGAACCTAACAAATTAATAACACAATTAATGTTGCTGTTTTTATAGCAGCTATTAGGGCTGGCGTCAAGAGTACACATGGTTGGCCAAGGACCTACACCCCAGCAGGAATCCCCTGACAAGAGCATTGCAATGTACTTATTCACCTGCTTCTCGCTCTGGCCCAGACAATAGTGGTGTCAGGAAGGAGGAGCCGTGGATGCCTCCACCTGTGTGCTCACTGTCTCTGCCTGTCAAGCAAGCAACTGGTAGCATGAAGAAAAATCACAGCGGTGATAACAATGGCGATGAGAAAAGAGACTCAGTGAGGGAGAGGGCCCATTGAGGGTGTCTTGCCCAGGGACCCTCAGAAACCTAGAGCTGGCATAATAACATGAAAGAGCTGTTGTTGTGTCCCCCTAATTTGTGCATCTCTCAAGGCATTTTAATTTTACTGCATTCTCACCAGCATCTAGATGGTATATATAAAACCTCATTATCATGGTTGTTCCGGAGCTAACACCAGTGTTGTTTTCCTCACCCTCCAGTCCAACCTTGTTGACCTTCTAGCATGTTTAATCCAGCAGTAATCAACCTGGGGATCAGGGACAATTAAAGTTATTTATTTTTGTATTGCATTTCTATACCACCCAATAGCTGAAAGCTCTCTGGGCAGTTCACAAAAATTAATGTTAATATAATAATAATAATAATAATAATAATAATAATAATAACAATTTATTTTTTACCCGCCTCTCCGTCTGGATCGAGGCGGGGAACAACAACATGATAAAATACATAAAACTGATTAAAACATAACACATATTATTAAAACTGCATAAAATGCCCTGCAATGTTTCGTTGAGGTGGCTACATGTTTTTTCCTCCTCCAAATTAGCAAAGATATCCAGCCGAAAACGGATTCCTTGCAGTATGGACGGGTATCCGGCAAATCCTTTATATGCAGCAAGATGTTCCATGAGGAACCCAAGCTCTCTCCTTCCTCCATCTTATTTTTCAGGCCACGGCAGATTGTCATTCGATGTCATATTAAGAAAGCAAGACTTGAGATGTTTGAGTGTCATGTTTTAATATGGAAAGCTGCATGTTCTTGACATAGATCTGATCTGTGCAGTCAGTTTAAGGATTTCCTTTATGGTTCAAGCATACACCTAAAGTATCCATCACATCACTGTACATGAAACTGACAGTGCTTTATAAAAACAAAAAACAAACTCCACCTTTCCAACACTTGATTGATGGGCCTTCTGCTGTTCAGTGATATGACATCACATCCGTGAATGACAAGGTGTTGAATGACAATGAAGGATTTCTGCTTTCTATACTATCCATTACAGTTTTTCCATGTTGTGGCCTAGAATACAATGAGTATGAATTCCCGAGCCGGAATCAACAGATAGCTGTAAAACATGTTGAACATGCTAGCAATAAGGTTTTAACTGTAGTTGCTGTAGACTTTTGTTGAGTAGGAGGACTTTTTGCCATGGAGTGGTCCTACACACATAATGCTAAATTCAAGTGCTGCATGGAAACTGTTTTAATGTGGATTGGATTCCAGGTAATTGTGGAAACGCAATGCCTCTGTAGTGCTAACGGGTCCTATATAGAAACAGTCCTACACAACCAGTAACCCATTTTCTTGTTCAGCACACATGGTTCACATTTAGGAGGGAAATAATGTAAATTGTAGCAGTAATAAGAATAAGAATATTTGGATTTATAAAATATAATGTGCTAAATAGGAAAGTTAAAGTCATGTGTAATTAAAGTGACATGGGTTTTATGATCAATGCTTTTGCTGTGAAGTTGAGAAACACATGGGGCATTGCCTGTAATGTCATGTTCGATAGACGCAATTATGCTTTTTACAAAGAGAAATGTTGCATGTTCACTGTCTCAAAGCAATGTACACAGTAAAACTCTTAACAAAAGAAGCAAAGACATCAAAGGCCCATCCCTGTGGAATATTCTGCACATCAGTCAAGAACGAATGATTTCTACTGATGGGCATGCACTGATTGTAATGGGAAGCCTTAAAATAACAGTTTCATCTCCTCCTCCTTTGTCCACGTATTGATGGTGATTTCATTTATTCATAGGTGCCCATGATTTTTCCCCAGAGAAAATGCAGTGGGTATGATCTTTGCTATTTTCACTTCCACCCACTAGCTATCTGAGGTTTTAAAGAGAAATATGGGACTTCTATATCCCACCATCCTAAAATAGGGTAGAAATATTGATTTCAGTTATCAATTAAGACTTCTGTTAGCTCTTGATCAAAGGATCCATAGACCTTTTGCATAAAAAAAAGAAATATTAGTTAGAGTGTGATTGTTCAATGTATTGCATTACAAAATCCTCCTTAGGTCAAATGGATGCTGACCCTGGGTCCTTTGGTCCCATCCCTATCCCCTTCCCAAACATAGTGGCTTTGTTTACTTTGGCTCAGTACAAACATTGCTGTTGAAGCATTGGTCCAATGACAGATTAGGGAGGTATAAAAATTTCATTTTTGCTCACATTCCCTATTCAAAGCCTTGAAAACGATCACCAGCCCACGTTTGCCGATAATGTTCGCAAATTGCCAGACATGCGCTCATGCTCTATTTGCACAACTTTCCTGATGTGATTTTGCAGGAATTTCCTAATTTGCACAAATTTCCCCAGAGACTATCAGCCCCGCAGCAGTTGCAATTATAATTATATCCTATTGTATTTTAATGTTGCAGCCCCTTGAAGAAGGCCTTTGAAATACGTTGGGCTTTGTAATAAAAACGTTTGCATCCTGAGAACTTTTTTCTCCTTTTTTTTCCTGAACTGATAGCACTTCAACAACTAGGGGAAATAGCATAGATTGTTCTTGATCTACCCAGGCAACTTTTTGCTATGGGTTGGGTTTTGCATTGTGCTTTGTTTTGCAACATCCTATCCATTTTAAGAACATGGATGATTGAGTAGCATGGTATCAATTAGGATTCTGAAGAGGTTGAGCTATACTATTTTCTTGTAACAGAATTACAATGTATCTGTGACTTGTTAGCTGAAGGATAACCATTTGCTACTACCTCAGCACTCACGTCGGACTCATCAGATGCTTGCCCCCCCCACCATCTGCCCCAGGTGCCGCACAAACTTCTTTAAGGCTCAGTGAGTATCCGATAACGTTGTGAGCCCATCTGCCCTCATCTGGAGCTTCCATTGTGTGCAGCAATGGAAGCTCTGGATCAGGGCGGATGGCTGCCGGATGTTCACAGGGCCTCACGGGCGCTCGAAGCACAGGCCTGCGAATGTGCTGCATCCAGTGAGCTGGGTCTGGGGGACAGACTCATGGACCCAGTCAGGCACCTGTGATATCCCTAGCTAGATAACTCTGGGGAGGGTCCATGGTTCAGTGGTGGAGCACATGCATTGCAATGTATAAGATTTCAGGTTCAATCCCCGATATCTCCATGTAGGGCCAGGAAAGAATCCTGCCTGAAGACCTGGAGAGCTGCTGCCAGTCAGTGTTGACAATAATGGGCTAGATGGACCAATGGTCTGACTCAGTATAGGGTGTCCTAAAAACACATACCAAAGCACCATTGATCCAGTTTTCTGACTGAACTGTGCTACCAGGCTAGGAGAGAGAGAAATCTATAATCATAAGGCTCAAGGCATGAACCCATTTATTGTGTATGCTGTCTGTCTCTTGTTCCTTAGAAGATTCTTTGTAGTCCTTTTTTTTAAAGTCAGCATCAGTCAAAGGGATGAGAGCATATATCTATGGCCCTTTCAAGGAGCTGCTATGTTTCAGATCTGACATAGAATTGTTATGACAATTTAATTTAAATTTCAAAACCATAAGGTGGCTAGCTAGTACTTTTTATATGGATATTTCTTGTGGTGCTTACAGTATGTTCCATCAACACCCTGGAGGCAGGCTGATTCAAAAAAGAAGGGAAAAAAGTACTGCTAATAACAAAACACTGGAGGCCAGAATTTATTGAAAGGTGGAGGAACCATCATGGAATCTGTTTGAACATGGCGAGTACTAGAGTCATCCCTTTTTTAATTCACAGTCCTTCATCTTATTTTGCCAGTGCAAGTCCAAGACATTTTGCTGCCTGAAATGGACCCCAAATGGCACCACCCCTGCTAGCCTCTGTTAGCATGTGCTGGCAACTTCCTGAATAGACTACTGCAATGCACTGTACGTGGGACGGCCCTTGAAGATGACTCGGAAGTTGCAGCTGGTACAAAATGCAGCAGAAAGACTGCTGTCTGGAATATCATGTAAACATCATGTTATACCAGTCTTAAAGGAATTGAGCTACCTGCCTATATGCTTTTGGTCAGAATTCAAGGTGTTGGCAATGACATTTAAAGCCCTAAATGGCTTGGGACCTCAATATTTGAGGGATCGCCTCTCCCTATATATTGGGATGTGCATGGACACCAAAAATCATATTGGTATCAAAATCAGAACTTGAGATTTTGTAAAGTATCAGATCGGAAAAATCGGAGGTCTGTGTTATCGGATCGGATCGGATCCTGATACAAAATCGGAAGTTCCAATTTTGATATTGGGCTGCCATTTTAGGTGTTTTCCCCATAGGCTTGCATTGGGGGAAAGAAAGCTTTTCCCCAATGCAAGTTATGGGGAAAACACCTAAAATAGTGGCCCTCCCCCCTCCGTCGTGCTCCTTACCTGCTGCTGTCCTGCGCTACTGCCTGCTGCCGCCCGCTGCTGCGTACTACTGATAAACAGGCTTTGTGGCCTTTTTATCACTATAACGATGCACCAGGTGATGATGTCATCCAGTGTGTTGCTCTAGTGATAAACAGGCTTCAAAGCCTGTTTATCAGTAGTACAGAGCAGTGGACAGCAGCGCAGGATACCGGCAAGTAAGGGGGGACCTCTCTCTCCTCCTCCCCCCACTCACGCTCCTTACTTGTCACCACCACCCATCGCCATCCCCTGCTGCTCACGGCCACTCGCTGCTGCTCGCGGCCGCTCGCTGCTCCATACTACTGAGAACCAGGCCGCAAAGCCTGTTTCTCAGTAGTATGGAGCAGCGGGCGGCAGCAAATGGTGGCAGCAGGTAAGGAGTGCTAGGGGGGAGGGAGGGAGGTACCAGTCACCTGCCGCCATGTTTTCCCCATAGACTTGCATAGGGGGAAAGCTTTCTTTCCCCAATGTAAGCCTATGGCGAAAACACATAAAATGGTGGCCCGATTTTCCATTTTTTTTATATTAATTGGATCGGGAAAAAAATTGGCTTGGGAGAAATCAGATCTCCTGTGGCCAGCATTGGAATTGGACATCGGATGCCCGATGTCCACTGATTTTTATTGGTATCAAGTATCAGGTCTGATACGAGGCTCATCCCTACTATATATGCCTGCTCGAAATTTGAGATTTTTGGAGGAGCCCTTCTCTGTGTCCCACATGAGATATACATTGCTGTGGGACATGGGAGAGGGCTTTCTCTGTTGTGGCACCCTGTTGTGGAATGCCCTCCCTTTGGAGGCCCAACTGACACCAACATTGGTCTCATTTCAGTGCCAAGTTAAAATGAGGCTTCGAGGGTTAAATTTACCTAAAAGGTGCATGTACTTTTAATTGTTTTTATTACTTTTAAATTTTCTACTAGTTTTAGCTTGTTAATAGTTTAATACATTATTTATTGTTTTATACTGTTTGAATTGATTTTATCTGTATGCCACCCTGAGATCCCAATGATATAGGGTGGGATACAAATATTATAATAAATAACTAAATAGGACCAACACATTTAAAATTCTCTCTGTACCATTCAGACACCAACTAATCAATCTCTCCCTCCACTCTCATGGTGCAACCTGAAATAGGTTGCTTCACCTGGCTGCATCAAAGGGCCGGCCCTGCACTTTCTCACCCCATAATCTGTACTTCAGCTTCCTGTAAGAACTGGATTTTTAAACTTGTCTTTTGATGAATCTAGCAGGATCTACTGAAGTTAGGACAAGTCATCAAATTACTGCTTACTTAGGGTTGTATCCAGGGTTAGTCCTATATAGAGTAGGCCTATTGACATGAATGGGATTTAAGTTAGACTAACCTTCAACACAACCCGTAATACAGAGGTGCTTAGTCTCAGGTCCAGGGACTAAATCTGACCCTCATGGATTCCAATTTGGCCCCCCAGAGTTCCCCAGATGTCCATACACCCTTCCCCAGGCTCCACCTCTTTTCCCCAACCACCAATCATCTGGTGGCTTCCCAGCATTTGAAACATTTCCACCCCGCTCTTGAAAATGGTTGAAATCAGTCTCCTATGGTTTAGTTACTGGCAGTAAAGCTTTAAGCTAAAATATACCTATAGTTTTGGCCCCATCCCTTTGGCCTTTGGTCAGTTCCTGTTAGCCTTTGGCCCCACCCACCACTGGAATGCAATCTCCAAGAGCTTCTCTAAAATGGAATTTGGCTTCTGGGGCAAAAAGCAGTTCAACACTTCTGCTGTAATATGTACTGTGGCCCTTGTAAGGGAATGTCTCTAAATCATGGATTCTCTCTCTCTCTCTCTCTCTCTCTCTCTCTCTCTCTCTCTCTCTCTCCACAAACTCTGGCTCTTTTATGGAGCTGAAGCAAGAATCTCTGTGACTCCAAGTTCTTCTTAGCATTCATGTTCCTCCCTTAGTTCCATGTTCCAGAAGAAAGGAGTCTGCAAATGTTGCAAGGCAGGTATAGGCCTTTCTGTCTGTTATCACAGGCTTCCACTGTCCTAAATGTACACAGATAAGAAATATGTCCGCAAATGTTCCTTCTTATGCAGAGGCAACTCAGTGTGCCCAAAGAGCATGGGTTATGATAACTGTTATCACAGACTTTCAGAGTATATACCAGTCCTATGCATCATGATATGTAGGGGCGAAAATGTAATTGCCTATCTTGAATTTTCATTCTCACATGTAAAGAACAAAATTAACAATAAATATGCAGTTACTACAGTGAACTGTAGTAGTTTGCCCCGAAAGATGAGCAATACACTTTTAAAAAAGAAGTAAATGCATAATAATAATAACCAAGTTTCCCTTATTCAAGCAAGAATCTTTTAATCTCAAGGCAACACATTGCGCGTAATAATGACATTAATGCAGCAGCATTTTTTTCTCTGACTGGAATATTTTTCCCACTGCAGATTGGTCAGTTACAAACAAATGCCAGGCAGATATTTCATGGAAGAGGAACACCACTGAATTACCATCAGGCTCAAAGCCCCAAACCTAATTTTGGCAGTCTAATAACAGGTGCATTATAAATCCTCTTGCATATGCAATCCTAAAATATATGTTTGAAATACCTTGTGCCTTATTCCCATTGGTAGAAACTGGCAGGCAGCTCTGATTGACTCTCTCGATTAATGGTGAACTATCCTCATGCATATAATACTCACGCATTACATACAGAAGTATATATTGAAAGATCTATGGTTTTGGCATTACAGGGAGGGAAGAAATTAATTCAGATTGCACTTTAATGTGAATGTGCTTAATTATGCACTTTCAAATCAATTCACAAACTGAAAATCAGTTACCCTTTGAAACTGGCGAATTTCTGAATTTTACAATTACAATTACAATTACAATGACCTGCCAGGAGAGATCCGCCAACTTACCAGGATTCTAGTACTGATCTTTTCCAGCAGGCCTACCCAGTCGAATTTTAAGAGTTTTATTGATTTCAATAGTGTATTAAATTTATATGATTTTAATTAGTTTTATGTATTTTATATTGTTTGTACTGATGTTGTTCCCCACCTCAATCCGGAGGGAGAGGCAGGTAAGAAATAAATAAATAAATAATAATAATTACAATGAAGTTCTCCAATTTAAAAATGTGTACAAAAATGTGTCTATTAGGGGGAAATGCACATAACATATGCACATAACATATAAATGCATCATTTCAGGGAAATTGCTTGCAAAATGTGTATATTAGGCAAAATTGCATGGGAAAATGTGACAAATTTTCAGTGATCTTTTTTTTTAAAAAAATCTCAAAGTTCAGAGCAAATTGAATTTAACATAGAAGTTTTCTAGAGTTCAGGGTTAAAAGAACTTCAGACTAAAAAAATATATGGGAAAGCGAGAGAAACTGAAAAGGACACAGTCACCCATAGCCAGCTTAGAAGAGTGCATTAATGTTCATTTATCTGTTTTGAATATTTGAAAATAACCTTCAAAAGGGATGCTTGTTTTGCTTTCAGGATGAACACAAATCTCCTTGCCCACAGCTACACATGAGTATAACCAATTTTTCAACAATTGTACTGGCTATCAGTAGGCTTCTGGGACTGTGTCAAGAGGCCTGTTTTGAATTTTGACATACTGGATAGCCTGAGCTCATTGTATCTTATTGGAAATATCTACCACATGAGGTTTCTCTTTTTCATTAACAGTACTATTAACAATGGCCTTGATGGTGTATGAAAACTAGCCACGATTCATGCCAGCTGTTTTCAGCATGTGCATTTTATGACATTGCCCCCTGTGGAAAGAGCTTTTGTCTCTGAAATAAGTTGGGTTCAAATAAAGATGTTTCCCTTTGGCACCTTTGAGAATATGTTGTCTTTTTGCATTTTGTTCATCAATAATACTTATTTTGTAGTGTGTTTGAAAATTCTAAGCACTTCACATAAGTTGTCTGAAGAATTCTTACAACAGTCTTGACAGAAGGCCAGTCTTTTCAACAGGAGGCATTTATCATGTGCTCATCATTCCTTACTCATGGTTGTTCGTGGGTTCTTTAAACAATGTTGTGACCCTCCAGTTCATTTCTGTGTCTAAAGAATACTTTTGTTGAGGGTTTTGTGTGTGTGTGTGTGTGTTTTGAGTAGGGAAAATGAGGAATTTATTTGTAAAAGTGAATGAAAACACTTGTTTCACTTGTGTAGTTGCACTATTCTGCTATACCACAGTGCCATCTGGAGATTATGTAGTGTAAAAGCAGCAAAGGAAATGTTCTTCATGTAGTACTTGGATTTCAGTTCTGTGACCAAACGGAAGTAGATACAGCAAATTAACAGCCCCATGTAGAAAAGCTCCATAACTCACCTAAAGAAGAAAAATAGAAATGGGACTTTTGTGTTAGTCCCACTGACATGCTATATCACTTCCTCCATTCTGCAGACCCATCTGAGTCTAAAACTGTTGCTGGTGCAAAGGAACTAATTTATGTGGCGGCACTGAACTGGGAAAACCCCCCACTAATAAAGCAGAGGGTTATCCAGATCCAGAACTGAATTTTGGAAAGAGAATTCTTCATATTTTAAAGCATCTGTTGATGAGGAAGCCAAAGCCAAGACTGTAAAGGTGGAGAGGAGATAGTGGTGGTCAGAGGGAAACAAATATTGCTCCTTCTTCACTGTCTCCAGAATTCAGAAAATCTAGCCAGAGCTATTGTGTATGTTGGTGGAATTGGATTAGACTATTGAGATCTCATGTGCGCTTCCCCATCCTGCTACCATGGAAGCTTGCTTTCTCCACATATGGCTCCTACAGTAGCTGGATCCCAGTTCAGGACAAGAAATATCTGGTATGTTCACCGTAACACTTGGTTCCTTGCTCTCAAATTTATTTCTGCAGCATTTTGCTAAAGCTGGCCAAATTTATAGTTAGCATTCACTGCTTGGAGAAACAGGCCAAGAAGTTTGAAGCACCAAAGCTTGAAATCTCTAGTGGAATATCACAACAGTTGAAAGATTAAGTTTCAGTCCTTCTTTCTTGGCCACTTTTCAAAAGTATTTGCTCCTGTCAGGAGAAAATCCATCACTGAATGTTAAAATGCATTCCTTTTCATGTTAGAGAATCAGCTTTTTAAACGTCTCTCAAATACCTTATCTGTACTTTCCCCCTTCTCTGGCTGCAAGTCACTGAAAAATGAATATAACCTGAGTTGGCCACACTTTTGTTCCCTAGGTCTCCCCCATCCCTCCTGTCACTCATCATTCGTTGGGCAAGAAACATATGAATATTATTAAAGTGCTGCTTCAGTCATTATGCATCTGAAGGAATGACTGCTAGAAATACTCGGGCAAAGGTTTCCTGTTATTCAGAAGAACTAAGGAGGCCTTAAGACATCATCCCAAGAAATATCTAGTGTTCAGATCAAGTGTTCAGATATGATAATACTTCCTTTTGCAGTATCATTGCACTCAACTTTGGGCTACTTTTGACAATTTTTAAAATACTCTCTCTCTCTCTCTCTCTCTGAAGGAGATATCAAAGAGACCACAAGCAAAACAATATTTGCATGTAATGAGCACTCTGAAGTGGTGTACAGAAATCAACTCTTGATACATCTTTGGTAAGATTGCTATAGGGCACTGCAAATCACGAGCACCTGAGATATTTGAAGCAATGGTCATATTAGTTTCGTCCACGACTGACCTAGAAGATGAATCCATCTTTTTCCGGTCCATGTGGCTTTCATATGTATTCACTCCTAAGTCTGTACCACCCTATGTCTGCATTAATATGTATTTAAAAACATCAACAACAAAACATGAAAATGTGTGTTTGAATAAAGATTTCTAAACACCTTCTTTTTCTCTCACTTTGGCCTCTGAAGACCCACCTTGGCCGCTGAGAGGACTATTGAGTTTAACACTTCTCCAAAGCACTCCTGAGAAACCAAGCAAGTGTAATTTGAAGTGCCCCCATCTGCAGGTAAGAAAATTTGTTAATTAGAAAAATGGGTGAGGATAGAGCACCTTGTTGAGCACTAAGAAAGATGTCCAGGGACACAGTGGTTACCAACCATAGCCACAATGTTGCCTAGCCCTGACCTGGAGACAGAAAGAAGTTGTCTGCACATCATGTTTACCTCGAAAGTGTTACAGCCATTTCCAGCTTGTTGCCAACAACTGTAATGGTGTGCTTTTCTATTAGTATGTGCACATGCACATCCAAGAGTGCTGTATGCAGAGCTGTTTTTGAATACTTTTAATTTATATTGAATTTTATGTTGTATATGAAAGAATCTGTGAATATCCACAGGTAGTTATACTAGGGTCGGGAGAACCAGAGATGCTGGAGTTTGCTGAAAGTCTTTAAACTTCATTTCAAAGCCCAGTTTGGCTTGCTCCTGTTCTTGTTTTCGACCTTTTGGTTGTCATTGTCTGAACTGGAAAAGTGCAATTTTTGAATGAGAAAAGGATGCAGACAAGCTGGAGTGTGTTCAGAGGATGATGATCAGGGATCTGGAAACAAAGCCATATGAGGAGAGACTGAAATAACTGGGTGTGTTTAGCCTGGAGAAGAGGAGACTGAAGGGAGACATGATAGCACCCTTCAAATACTCGAAAGGTTGTCACACAGAAGAGGGCTAGGATCATCCCAGACTGCAGGATGCAGAATAATGGGCTCAAGTTACAGGAAGCCAGATTTCAGCTGGACATCAGGAAAAACTTCCTGACTGTTAGAGCAGTATGACAATGGAACCAGTTACCTAGGGAGGCCATGGGCTCTCCCACACTAGAGGCATTCAAGAGGAAGATTGTCATGGCCCCATCTGAGGAATCTTCCTCTGAGGAGGAAAATGAAGTTCCAGAGGCTGCTGCTTTGCCAGTTCCCCAGGACCTACCAGAGTCAGTGTTGGAGGAGGAGGAGGGACGTGCCGGTTCCTCAGAAAAGCCCCAGGAAAGCCACCCTCTTCCACCTTGTCTCCAATGAGGAAGATTCTGGGCCCGAAGAAATTCATCCTTTAACTCCTCAACAAAGGTGGCGTTTGAAGCGTGCGGAGCAGATTCGACCAACAAGACGGGGTTTGCGATTACAGAAATGCAGCGAAGCAGACACAGACCTTAAGTAGATAGGCTCAGTAATGTGAGACAGCTGGGGAAGGGCGAGTACAGGCTCAGGCGAGGCATAAAAGACTCAAAGGGGGAGGCAGTTCTTTGCTGTAAACAACTGACTTATACAGCCTTTAGCATCCCTGCCTGTTTCCTGTTCCTAGATTGTGGACGGACTACCTGGCTTGACCACTGACTTTGGACCTTAGACTTTCTGACTACCTGGCTTGACCCTTGACTCTGGACTTTGGAAATTGGACTTTCTGACTACCTGGCTTGACTCTGGACTTGTTGTCTCTCTGGCTGGCCCCTGACTGTGGACTGTGACGTTAGACCCTGAACTAAGGATTCTGGACCTTGCACTCTTGCTCTGTGAGTTGGAAGGTTTTGGCACTCCACTCTCTACCAGGGTTAATCTTTCGTTAATAAACAAAAAACTCTCCAGTGTGTCCGTTGGCCTTATTCCCAGACATTCCTGAGATAAGGAGTTTATTGGCTGGTTTCCCAGAAAAGAACCGGCATAACACGACACAGATGGACAGCCATCTGTCAGGTATTCTTTGAGGTGGATTCCTGCATTGAGCAAGGGTTGGACTCGATGGCCTTATAGGCCCCTTCCAACTCTACTATTCCATGATTCTATGTGCATTTTTAAAATGTGCGTATTTGCCATCCATTGACTAAAACTTGAAAATGTGATTTTTAAAATTATTTTAAAATTTATTTATTTAGACTTTATTCATACAGAAAATAACAAAACAAAATAAACTTAAACACAATATCCCTCCCCACCCCTATCTACAGGAAATCAATAATCATATTATAACTATTACAACACAAAGCTATTGCAAAGTATATCATTCTTCAGAACTTGACCATTTCCTTATTTTCTTTACAGGTCAGAGAAAGTAAGTTAGCCAACCTCAAGAGAGGTGCCTTCTATCAGGCCAACCAAAAGGATTTAAACACCTTTGGAATTTTACTCTCCCATTCAGTTGAAGTTATATATACCATAAAGCAAAATGTGAATTTTTAAAATTGTGTGTTTTAATAAAATGTGCACTTAAAAAAGATACTATAAAAATGCATATTTTTCAGTCATGAATGCTTGTTTAGGAATTCAAAAACATTTCTGTAGAATGTGCTCCCATTTGGAGTTGTAAATGGGGCATTTTTGAGTGATTTGTGAACTGAACTGAAATTCTCAGACATTCCTACAGTTGTTGTCTTTCAAAGAAGTTTAAGGACACTGTATTCTTCCTGTAGCTTCCATAGTTGTACCCCCAACCTTAATTTCCTCCTGCCCAAATAGAGTTGTGACAATTGTAAATGTTTCTTTTAGTGCAAATCAGTTAATTTCTGGTCTGGGTTACTTTCACATGTGTTAATCGACAGGTAGAATCCTACTAAAGTCCTACATGGAGTACACTCATTTCAGTGGGTTTACTCTAAGTAAGATTTTAATTTGATTCTATCCAGTAAGTCCATTCTGATCCATTTTCTCATTTTAAAAATCCATACAAAGGTGTGCATTTCAACAACTTTTAAAATTGCATTTCCCCCCAAAATATGAATTCCTGAAGTGGCAGTCCTATTACACACTGAGAGGAAGTCCAACTCATTGGGATTTACTTCTGAGTAGATATGCCTAGGATTACACTGTAAATATATTTTATCTCAAAATATGCATTTTTAAATGTGTTTTGATACTCTCTCTCTCTTTTATTTTTTGGAGCTAACTCAAGGATGATTTGGGAAGCACAGAAACAGATGAATAACTAAGTTCAAATCTACACATTTGTCCAGAAGTTGCAGATCAGGTCAATTCACCTTGAAATTTGCAAAGATCAGAGTCTTCAAGTGTTCTAGCTTCCTTAACTACGCAAAAGGTTGTGTGCCTAATCCACAGAAATGCTCTTCTAGCCCTTTAAAAAAAGAAAAGAGAAACATTGCAAGATTACCTCTCACCTCCCCGCCATGTCCTGCCCTTCTAGAACATTTTTCTTTTTTTAAAAGGTTCTCTCAGGATTAAAGTTGACTAGAGCAGAGCCTACTTGTCAGCCTTGTCTACACAATTTCATAATTTGTATTAGAATAGGGAAGGCAACACAATTCTAAAAATACTAGAATGGAGCAAACATAACCCCCCTACCCCCCCCCCCCCAATGTCGGTTCTTCCACTTCCATTAGCTTTGTGATATTATTGGCACATCAATACTGGATCACAACTAGTGCTGCGAGAGTGATCTTGGTCTTCGTTCAATTAAATAATTGGTGGACAAGCTGCGGCTCTCCAGATATTTTGTGCTTCTACGCCCATCAGCTCTAGAGAGCATAGCCAAAGGGAGCATAGCATAATGGGAGTTCTAGGCCAAAATATCTGGAAGGCCACAAGTTGACAACTCATGGCCTAAATAATTATCTGAAGGTAGTGGCTAAAGTGTTGGACTGGGAGTCGGGAGAGATGGGTTCTAGTCCCCACTCGGCCATGGAAACCCACTGGGTGCCTTTGGGCCAGTCACAGATTCTCAGCCCAGCCTACCTCACAGGGTTGTTGTTGTGAGGATAAAATGGAGAGCAGCAGGATTATGTACTGGGGCATTCTTACCTAGTGGGATTGTCCCTGCAGTTCTTCTGCTCTTACTGAGCAAAAATAATGTTAAAATAAATAAATCAGAGGTGATTAAATATGTAATACAGAAGCCACATTATGATTTGGATTGCATCTAGAATCCCAACATGAAATGAAATAAATTATCTACATTTTTTAAAACAATCTGCCTTATTTTCATATAATGCATCCCTTTTGATAAAATTAGAATATCCCAGACCTTTATTAATTATGGAGTGAAATCCAATTGTGTCTGTCCTGTGACAGAATGCCATCCACTAGTGGAGCAAATCCCCTCTTCTCCCATAGCCTCTCACACATCTCAGTCTGCTCTGGAGATTGGGGGACCCTCCAGTGCAGATATGTGTGGTGCTCAGGGTGCTGCAGGCAGAGTAGGGAATGGCAAAAGTTTGTTGTGCAAAGTTGGATGCAGCCTTATCCATTTGTCTTCCTCTACGTATATTTCTCTGTCAGTATTTAGTTATTGCAAGTGTACCAACTCCTACAAAATATTTAGCATAGTCCTAAGCATGTCTATGCAGAAGTAAACCCCACTGGGATCAATTTGACTTACTTCCAGGCACGTGTGTATTTAGGAGTGTAGGCTTAATATAAAATCTGGGGATGATGATGATGATGATGATGATGTTGGGAGCAAATGCATTGTTATTACCAATATTAATAATTTTCAGAACAGATCGATTGCATTATGTGTGAATTAACTCCAGCTTCCTTGGGGTTATACAACAGGGATGCAGAACTTTAGTCCCAGGGGCAAAATCCAAACCCCTGGGGGTCCCACTATGACCCTCTGGAGTCTGCATAAGGCCATGCCCCATTCCCCTGGCCCCATGCCCTTTCCCTCAACCACAGATCGTTTGGTGATTTCCTTGTTTTTGTGCAGCACCCCCCCAGTTCTAAATGGTTGAAATGACTTTCCTAAAACTTCATTACTGGCAGTAAGAGCTTTAAGCTAAATTATGCTGTTATTTTTGGCCCCGCCTCTTTTGCCTTCAGCTCCGCCCACCCTTAGAATGCAGCCCCCAAGAGCCTTCAAAATGGAATTTGGCCCTCAGGTTGAAAAAGGTTTTGCAATACTGTTACAGAGCATTTTTAAAAATAATAATAATAAAATCAATGCAGACCATAAATTTTCAGATTTGGTTCACTTGTTATGTGAAAATGAACAACACTGTATTTCCCACCCACTATTTCTTTGTGATCTCTAGCTAAGAATTTACTGCAGGAAGTTCAGGCAAAATTTTAAGCAAGTCATTTCTTTGATTGGAAGCTATCAGACAAAAAACAAGTTTAATACTATATGTTAAAATATATTTAATAAGTTGAAAGGGAAGATGTGTTTCTATGAGAAGCAGGCTTGGGTTTTATAGAGTTCTTTCTATTTGCATTCTTTAAACAACTTTATTTCATAAGGCAGAGTGATCCTTAAACCCAGAATGGATTAAGTTATTTGCTGTTGCACGTTAAAATGTTCCGGCTGCACGCTTGCTGCATGAGCATCTGCTGAGAGCTAGGATAGGCCATTGCTAGCAATCTTTGCATTTTAGTAAGCAGGTTGATGTATCTCGATTGGATCGCATGGCTAACAAAATGGTGGGCGAGGTGATGAGAGGATTGGCAAGGAGGCTTGCGTTTTTGAATGGGGAAGATCTTTGAATGGGTACATAGCACTACAATCTGTACTGTATCCATAATGTCTCTCCTTCCATTATGTTGGGAGAGATGTTGCCCCAGCCCAGTGTCAGACAAGAATTGACATGAGAGCCCATTCCTGTTTGTATAGCTCCACCCCTTCTTCTATACGGTTCCACACTGGTTTCCATTTCTTAAGCTGCGATCCTATACCCAATCTAAATGTTTAGACATGTATAGGATTCTGCCATTAGTGCATTCTGAGAGATGGAAGGGTGGGAAATGCTTTTTATCTTGTCTACATATTACATCAAGCTTAATTTTTTTTTCACATGTTCCTTAATATCTTTTTGATGATTTTTTTAAAATTTCAACTTTCTTTTCTAGACAGATTTGTCATTTTTATAGATAACAGTATGCTAAAAATTCAAAAAACAATGAAAGCATACTCAAATCTTTTGATGATTTCTTGAAAAATGACTAGCCTTATGATTTGGAAGATTTAGGATTAGCATAACATTATGCCTAAATGGATCACTGAGTGAAGCTTTTAGAAACATTTGTAAGAGAGAGAGAGAGAGAGAGATTTCTTTAAATACCAACCATTCACTAATTGGTATTGATTGGGAAGGATGAAATCTCCCATCTCAATATTGCTATTAATATAGCAGAGGATTCTTTCTGTGTCTCTCCTGAAGGACAAAACTAGCTAATTTCAGCAGACGATATGGCAGATCCTTATGGGCATTGCTCTTATATAAATTTATTATTCACAAAATCACCTTGATGATGATCTCAGGTTCTTCCCTGAGACAGAGATGCGAACATTAGGGTGACCATATGAAAAGGAGGGCAGGGCTTCTGTATCTTTAACAGTTGTAATGAAAAGGAAATTTCAGCAGGTGTCAGTTGTATGCCTGCAGCACCTGATGGAATTCCCTCTTCATCACAACAGTTAATGCTGCAGGAGCCCTGCCTAGCATGACCAGATACAAGTGGGCAGGGCTCCTGCAGTGCTAACTGTTGTGATGAAGAGGGAATTTCACCAGGTGCTGCATGCATACAAATGATACCTGCTGAAATACCCTTTTCTATACAGAAAAGATACAGAAGATACATTTGCAATTCACCAGCACATTTTTAAAAGGTGGAATGGAAGTACAGGAGGTGCAATTATGCTAAGATAGTTACTATCACCCCAAATTGAGGAATAAGGAAAGTCAATGTGTGCTTCCTTTTCTGAATACCTTATGAGTTGCTGAATCAATATGGATGAGTCTTGATTTAGTACATGCCGGTGATTTTCCTGACAAAATCAAGACAGCCATAAAAGAAGGAAATTGCTCTAAGCTTCCTTGCCCTCTGTAAGGAGGGATTATTTACTTTCATTTTGATGGTGCACATTTACCAAGGAGTAATACCCATTGGGTAGTGGAACTTACTTCTGAGTCAACGTGCATAGGATTGGGCTCTGCATGTATGTAGAAGTGCAGTGCAGTCTGCCACATACAAAGCCCAGCAGTATACAGTATAAGAGACATAGTGATATTGCGTCTTTACATTAAGGGGATATTGCATTGCTTACCTGGAGCATTTGTGCTTTCTGTTTTTTTGCACGATTCTTATGGACTTAATTACATGGATGGAGAGGGGTGACCACGTGATTTGAATTGAATATTTCCCCTCTGTTCAGTTCCATTCAGTTCCATTGAGACATCGCCACCTAGTGTTGAAAGTTCTCATTTTTTTTTCCAGATGTTACCACTTTAAAAGTGGTTGTTTTCATGATGGAATTTCCAACAGATGCTGTGGGAGACATCCTGGTCATTCAGAACATCGTTTAAAAGACCCACAAATTTCCGTGGCCAATCACAAGCGTACAACAAATCATTTGCTGTTAGGGAGACAGTTAAAGCTACAGGAGCTATATTAGAGTGAACAAAAAGAGGGCAGGGCTCCTGCAGCTTTAACTGTTGTGATGAAGGGGGAATTTCACCAGGTGCTGCATGCATCCAAATGACCTGCTGAAATTCCCTTTTCTATAAAACTGTTAAAGATACAGGAGCCCTGTCCTCCTTTCCATATGGTCACCCTAACAAATCACTTGTTTAGAGGAGCCAATTATGTTGGGTCTCCCTTTCATGAACACACACTCTTCTGGCAGTAGATCACCCGTAGGTTGCGTCAAGTGCTTCTGCTTTCATAGGGCATATTATATTTTGGACAATATATGCAGAGAAATTGAGGCAATTTGGCAGGGCTGTCAGGGATCTCAGAGTGGCGTTCTAATGCTCTACATAGCTCTCTTCTGCCTTTTCAAGAGCAACATGTATAACACGTATAATCTTCTTTTAATTAAAAGTACATTTTAATTGGCACCAAATTCTCATTTACATTTGTGTGAGCACCCAAAAGGAACCCATTTTCTACTTTAGTACCCTTTTTTTAAAGGACTTTGCTACATACTGATGTATCATTCAAAGTTAAAAAAAAAATTAGAGGGAATTTCAAGAAAAGGTTAATAAGATTTAATGCTGTTCTTTCCTTGCACTTTGGGAACTATACATTTTTCTTCTTGCTCTTTTCACCTCCACATTCGAATCCTGAAGTCTAACTGATGATACACAAGCTCAGGATTATCCCACAATGTACATTCATGTATAAAATGAAATTCCTCTTAAAGTTCATTGCTTCAAATGAAATATGCATTGTAGCATTTCCTGTAGAGATCCCTGCTGAGTTCTGTCATGATATGCTCAAATTTGGACTTTTTTCTCTCTCGTCCTTCTACTTAACACTGTGAGATTTTGACATTGTTTCGTGCATGATTCTTTGCAAAAGTGTTGACAGTAGAGGCCAGCGACTGATGCATTATTCAACAAGTGCATTGGAGAGCAATAGGCAATGAGTGACATTTATTGAAAGGGAAGCATTCCTTGAAAACATACTGTGGGTTCTTAGAGAATTAACGTGCCTGTGCCTTTGGTTAAATAAATACAGTGATCCCAACCTTGATACCGTTTATGGCCTATCTTAGGACCACTTTGTTGATTACAACAGCCAGGGAGACCACTGAGTATGAACAGTTTGCCATATAGCAACAGCCCAACATGTGGGCTAATTGCAAACTGATTCCATAAGGTGGCTGGTAAGCATAAACCAGATTGAAGAAAGAACCACTGAAAATATATAATGGAATCTGTAACATGTTGTGTGTGGCAGGCACCTTGAAACCCTGAGATAAGGAAGGGACTAGATTAAGCATCAGGCAGGGATTTTGCTGCTGGCATGGGCTCACAGGCAGCTGAACAAGAGATTTGTAAACCAGAAGGGACAACAATCCTCTTTCAAGGTATGACATCATATTATTATTATTATTATTATTATTATTATTATTATCCTGCCTTTTCCCCAATAATGGGACTCAAGGCAGCTTACAAGTTAAAACATGTACAGTTAAACAAATAGCGATATACAAAAATTAAAAATATAATACCCCACATATTCCAGATGTCCTTATATGAACCATACAAAGTAGAATGACATAAGGAAATGAGGTCAGCCATATACCGCACTCATTTTACATACTTGTTCACATACTAGGTGATGTTTTGGAAGGGGTTGCCATCCCCCTAAAGGATGGGGTTCATAGTTTGGGGGAGCTCCTAGATCCTGCACTGTCACTTGAGGCACAGCTGGCATGGAGCATCTTTTAGCAGCTTATGCTGATATACCAGCTACTCCCTTATCTGGACAGACATAGCCTAGCTACAGTTATCCATGCTCTGATAACCTCTTGTCTGGATTGCTACAATGTGTTATACGTGAGGCTGCCTTTGAAAACTGTCCAGAAACCTCATCCGGTCCAAAACAGGGCAGCAAGACTGTTAACGGGGACTGGTCACCAGTTCAGGTCTGAGCCTTATTCAAAGTGCTAGTATTAACAAAGCCCTAAATAGATTGACCAGGTTATCTAAAATAATGCCTCCTCCCATATGGACTGGCCCATACACTAAGATAATCTTTTGGGGTCCTTCATGTACCCCTGCCAAAGGAAGTGAGGTGGGTGGCTACCAGGAGGAGGGCCTTTTCTGCTGTGGCATCCCAGCTGTGGAATGAGCTTCCCAGAGAGATTTGCCTGGTACCCACCTTATACTCTTTCTGATGTCACGTGAAACCCTTTTTATTTCCACAGTATTTTAATATTTTATCATCCTAGTCCTTGAACTTGCTGTTTAAATCTATATTTTAAATTTCAGAATTGCTGCTCGGTTTTCTTCTGGTTGTACTTTTATACTGTAGATTTAGATGATGCCTTAAATTTTATACTTAAGTTGTATTTTATGGTTTTAATTTTTGTGAACTGCCCAGAGAGCTTTGGCTATTAGGTGGTATAGAAATGAAATAAATAAATAAATTTGTTCCGGGCTATGATTCCAGAAGATTCTATTTGTGACTCGTAAATAAAGTCAGTGCTTAGCCATATGGGATCCCTATGCTCAGGTCCATTGCAAAAAACTTCCCCATAGTTACACATAGGTGAGTTGTCATTATGCTACTTATGTTGTGTAACTATGTCTGACTGAAACTAGGTCAGAACATTTCAGAAAAAAAGTTGGATCAGGTACAGGTTAGTTGCAGTCATATTTCATTGGAATCAATATTAAAAGTTAGTCATCATTACTAACCTCAGTCCCACTTATTTCAATGGAACCTAAGTGTGGTTCCTAACTTTGGATCCATAACTACACCTTTAAAAATGACCCCCAAGTGTAATCAAAATTTCAGAAGAACTTGGCATTCAGGGCAACAAAAAACTGAACACATGCATTAGCCTGCCTCCTGAAGACTGACATACCCATAATTTTGTTTTAATTCTCTGTAACACAAAAAAGTAAGTCTCCTCAGAACATCAGAACCATGTCCAGATCTGCATCCTAAAGATACTTTAATTAAAACATATCTGCATAGCTACAAATGTATCTACAAATGTGATTAAATTGTGAAGGGGCACTAAAGGATATATATTAGTGAGTGTTTCACCTAGTGCTGTTCTGAAAATTTTGACCATTCCATTTTTGGCATTTCGTGGGCATTGGGGGGAAAAAATGAAAACTTGGGCAAAAGAGGCGGGGAGAGGTGAGAATTAAGGACAATTTTCTCCTTTGGGAAGGGGACAGGGTTTCCACATACCTTTTGAAATGTAGCCAATTGTTGAGGGGTCTTTTTTTTAAAAACACTCCTGGCAGGTGCAGAAGCCCAAGAGTTCTTCCTAAATGCATACTGGAGAGGGTGAGGTCACATAGTTTCCAATAGGCATTCACAAAGAACTGCTGAGCTGTCTGAACTCAGCCAGAAAAATCTCAGGTTAAAGCTGTAGTTGGCCATCATAGAGGAGCACAAAGTCTATTTCAGGATTGTCTTTTGACTTTCCCCTTAAACCTAGTAGGTTTCTACGACAGGCACAATGAGCTTATGTATCTTCCATTTGTTTTTGTTTTGTTTTGTTTTAGCAGGGTTAAGGGAGTGAAGATGGAGATTAGTCTTCACTAATCTTTTGAATTATACCGTTCTTGGTGTGCAATTCTTTGAAATGCATCAAGTTACATTTCATGTCATCATATGAGTAGATATATTATCATAATAATACATCTTTGAAGGTGACAGTGTGTGAATGAATAGTGTGAAACATTTCCAGAAAGCCCTCAACATGACATTTTTTTGGAATGAAATATGCGTGATGATGGGCCTGTTCAGATAGGCTGACCATATGAAAAGGAGGACAGGGCTCATGTAACTTTAACAGTTGTAGAGAAAAGGCAATTTCAGCCGGTATCATTTGTGTGCAATTTGTACCTGGTGAAATTCCCTCTTCATTACAGCAGTTAAAGTTGCAGGGGCCCTGCCTTCTTTTGTATCTGGTCACTCTAGTATAGTGCCTGCAACTTTAATTGTTGTGATGAAGAGGGGATTTCACCAGGTACTAATTGCATACAAATGACGCTGGCTGAAATTCCCTTTTCTCTGCAACTGTTAAAGTTACATGAGCCCTGTCCTCCTTTTCATATGGTCAGCCTAGTTCAGATGACACATTAAGCCATGGTTAGGCCGCTAGCCCTTTTGCAGCAAATGGTTAGTGAGCATGGTTAAACCGTGGTTACATAGTTCACATGACATGCTAAGCCATAATGTTTAGCTCAAAATGTTTAACCACCGTGGCTTAACATGTCATCTGAACAGGGTCATTCTTCTGGCATAGGATAGCCCATGGCTTTATCAGTTTAGGATTAACTTCTAACTCTGCCCCTAGGTAAAGAAGAAGACTGTGGGCCAAATTGGATGCAACAGTGGCAAACCCAACTCATATACATTGATCCAAAATGGATTCAGAGAGGATTGGTAGGGACAGATCTGCTCCAATGATATATATATATATATATATATATATGTATGTGTGTGTGTGTGATTTGTGCAGCAAAAGACGTGCACAAATAGAGGGTGATAAACTTTCCCCTTACCCGTGGCTGACTTTCTTGCACTTTGTTCCCTTTTCCCAGGTCACATTTCTCCTCAAACATTGATACTAGAAATGAACACAACTGGGAGAAAACCACCGCTTAGAGTTGGGCAGGCAAGGTGGCAAGTGTTGAGTTGCGAAGCGAGAGATGAGAAATGAAGAGACGACACCAAGTTGGGATTTAAACATGGGCCACTTTATTTATTTATTTAACCATTAAGCAAAAGGGGGAGGAGAACCTAAGCGGGCATTCGCTATGGCCAACCAGGCCATTATGGGGATCGGGCGAGACATTCACAGCCCAGGGAGCGGCGCCAGCATTTCGCCGCCCCCAGAGCTTCCTCGATATGAGGTGGGGGGTCAACCTGTGTCATCTCCCCTCATGCCGCAGGGCTCCGAGTAGATGAGAAGGGCCGACCCCAGAAGTGAGCCCTATCCCCCCAACTGATGCCGCAGGGCTCTCAGTGGTTGGCCTCGGGCTTCACCAATCACCCTAACAGTGCCGGTGAATGCTCACCATTATCAAAGTGTTAAGCAATGCCTGCGCCTACCGCCAAAGTGACCAAGTAGCCAAACAACCTAATTATCACCCAGCCTGCTTTTGCAGTGTGAAGTAGGTGAAAAAACTCACAGCCAGATTGGATTGTGAGCAAAAAATTCCTACTTGGCCTCCAACGGGATGACCAGCGAACCCACACTGACAACAGGGGAGGGCGGGAGGGAGCCGCGCAGCAAACTGCGGAGATTTGGAGGGGTCAGCGCTGCTTAAATAGCCTGAGACCCCTCCTCTCCCCGGTGGCACCACCTGGAGCCCCCCAACCATGGGGCTCCACGTCATCTCACCCCATCTCCGCTTGCAACATCCTCCCCCCGCCCAGCAAGCGGGGCGGGAAAAGGTCTTTTCCATCTCCCTTTTGCTCTAAAACCTGGACATCTCCCTTCACGTCAGCTTTGGCTTTGTCAGAAAGAAAAGAGGGAAAATAGAACCCTTTTGCGTCTCAGCTACATCAGCCAATTGCATGCCTCAGTTAAACTAGCTGCACTGCAAACAGAAGGTAATGAACATGATCCTCTAGCAACACTAATTGGAACGACTTGTGAAGCCAAACTTTATGAAATTCAGTGCTGAGCACAATTGCTATATACTATGATCGCCCCTAGGATAGGCTGATCAGATAAAATCCAGGTCAGGGCTTATGTAACTTTAACAGTTGTAAAGAAAAGGGAATTTCAGCCAGTGTCATTTGTATGCAATTAGTTCCTGGTGACATTCCCTCTTCATCACAACAGTTAAAGTTGAAGGCACTATCCTAGAGTGACCATATACAAAAGAAGGCAGGGCCCCTGCAACTTTAACTGTTGTGATGAAGAGGGAATTTCACCAGGAACTAATTGCATACAAATGACACTGGCTGAAATTCCCTTTTCTCTACAACCGTTAAAGTTACATGAGCCTTGACCTGGATTTTATCTGGTCACCCTACCCTAGGAACATACATGCAAAAATAATGGCAGTTCTGAAAACACAGACATCTGGCAGGTGAGAGGAGCTTGAGGTAGGTTTTACATGATTGGGGAGTGGGGAGAGTAAACGAGGAAGAGAAATGTTCACATAGAAACTGCTAAAAAAATCCTGCAGAGTGGGAAGCTTCCTCACATATTATTGCCTTAAAACAACAACAACAACGTCTTTTAAAAAGAAATTAAAAGCGGTACAGACATTTACTGGAATCAATCAGTTAACAAAAGCCTTTCCTAGTTTTGCTGAGCTGGGCTTCTTCCTGAAATTCTTGTGCAGATAAATATGGAACACTTTCCAGGCCACACACTAATTGATCAGCCCTCCAGATGTGACCTAAGAGTCATGAGGGGAGTTGAGTGGTAGGCCTGCTAGTGACTCACCTGGAAGAAGTTCTTGTTTTCCCTTGAGCAAGTGGGTGAATGGCTAACTGCAGGGTAATTGCCAAGTGTAACATGTAAGAAGCCATATGCTTAGGTGGTGGAGTGGTTAGAGCAGTAGTATACAAGGTGCTAGCCTTAACCACAAACCACAAACAAGGAATAACCAAACAGTTAAGGTTTACTATTTTTTTAAAAAAATACTTTATATAAATATGTTAACAATCAAATAGAGCAATTGAAATACACAATCAAATTTCTCTTCAGAGATGATCAAGCAAATTGCTCTATAAATCAATGAAGGAGGCAGGCCAAACAGGTTTTGACATTTTTAGTAGGGGTGTGCATCGGATCGGATCCGATCCACGATCCGAATCCGATCCGCCCCAAAATCAGGAAAATCTGATCCGATCCGATCCGTTCAACCTCCGATCCGATCCGATCCGCAGAGGTCCGATCCGGATCGGACGCCATTTTGAATGCTTTTTCCCATAGCCAAGTATTGTTTTACAAAAACGTCTATAACTTTTTCATTTTTAAAGATAGAAGGATGAAACTTGGGCACATTGTAGATTGGTTAGGGATAGTTATCTGTGAGAAACTTCAGAAATATTGGTGCATGCGTTTTGTGGCAATTAATTTCTTAATAAATACCCAGGAATGCCTATAACTTTGGCATTTTTAAAGATACACACATGAAACTTTGCCACATTGTAGGTGGTACCTTGGGACCTATGTGTGTGAAATTTCAGAAACATAGGTGCTTGTCTTGTGTGGCAATTAATTTTTAGAAAAATGGGTAGTAGTGGGGTAAATACAGTTACGCCTTCCATTTTTGTATTTTTAAAGATACAAACAGGAAACATGGGCACATTACAGGTACCACTTGGATTGATATGTGTGTGAAATTTCAGAAACATTGGAGCTTGCCTTCTGTGGCAATTAATTTTTGAAACAATGAGGAAAGAAACGCCTATAACTTTGTTATTTTTAAAGTTACACACATGAAACTTTGCCACATTGTAGGTGGTACCTTGAGACCTATGTGTGTGAAATTTCAGAAACATAGGTGCTTGCCTTGTGTGGCAATTAATTTTAGAAAAATGGGTAGTAGTGGGGTAAATACAGTTACGCCTCCCACTTTTTTATTTTTGAAGATACAAACAGGAAACTTGGGCACATTACAGGTACCACTTGGCTTGATATGTGTGTGAAATTTCAGAAACATTGGAGCTTGCCTGGTATGGCAATTAACTTTTGAAACAATGAGGGATTCATTGGACAGCACTTGCCCATAGGGATTCATTGGACAGTACTTGCCCATAGGGAATCATTGGACAGTATTTGCCCATAGGGAATCATTGGAAAGCACTTGCCCATAGGGAATCATTGCATTGCACTTTCCCACTGAGAAATACAGTTATGCCTCCCACTTTTTTATTTTTGAAGATACAAACAGGAAACTTGGGCACATTGTAGACTGGTTAGGGATAGGTATCTGTGAGAAATTTCAGAAAGATTGGTGTATGCGTTTTGTGGCAATTAATTGTTTAATAAATACCCACACACCACTTTGAAGACTGTAGAAAATTTCTCCTGTAATCCTAGGCTCAGCCTTCTGCTTGAGTAAAAAGTGAAAGTATCAAAGCAGACACCAGCCAAGTGCTTTAATGTAGTTACTTTGTTTCTCCTTTTGTAATGGATACTAGCTCAGTTGCAGCCATGCATGCAAGGATCAAAGATATCGAGAGAATGTGTTTCCTTTTTCTTCGCGGGAGGCGGGAGTGGGAGACGGGGGAAACCAAGCCTCTATGGAAAAACTTTTGAAACTTTTAATCTAAAAATTCCATAGCCATCAAATGCCTGGACCTATAATTCTGAAATTTCTGACACATATCTACCCCTAACCCATCTACAAAGTGAGCAACTTTCAGACTTCTAACTTTTAAAATAAAAAAGTTATAGGCGTTTCTTTCCTCATTGTTTCAAAAATACCTTGCCACCACATGCCTGGACCCAGCTTTCTGAAATTTTACACACATATCAAGCGAAGTGTTCCCTGGATTGTGCCCATATTTCCTGTTTGTATCTTTAAAAATAAAAAAATGAGAGGCGTAACTGTATTTACCCCACTACTACCCATTTTTCTAAAATTAATTGCCATACAAGGCAAGCACCTATGTTTTTGAAATTTCACACACATAGGTCCCAAGGTACCACCTACAATGTGGCAAAGTTTCATGTACGTAACTTTAAAAATGACAAAGTGATAGGCATTCCTGGGTATTTATTAAACAATTAATTGCCACAAAACGCATGCACCAATCTTTCTGAAATTTCTCACAGATAACTATCCCTAACCAGTCTACAATATGCCCAAGTTTCCTGTTTGTATCTTCAAAAATAAAAAAGTGGGAGGCATAACTGTATTTCTCAGTGGGAAAGTGCAATGCAATGATTCCCTATGGGCAAGTGCTTTCCAATGATTCCCTATGGGCAAGTATTGTCCAATGATTCCCTATGGGCAAGTACTGTCCAATGAATCCCTATGGGCAAGTGCTGTCCAATGAATCCCTCATTGTTTCAAAAATTAATTGTCACAACAGGCAAGCACCAATGTTTCTGAAATTTCACACACATATCAAGCCAAGTGGTACCTGTAATGTGCCCAAGTTTCCTGTTTGTATCTTCAAAAATAAAAAAGTGGGAGGCGTAACTGTATTTACCCCACTACTACCCATTTTTCTAAAATTAATTGCCACACAAGGCAAGCACCTATGTTTCTGAAATTTCACACACATAGGTCCTAAGGTACCACCTACAATGTGGCAAAGTTTCATGTGTATAACTTTAAAAATGACAGTTATAGGTGTTTCTTTCCTCATTGTTTCAAAAATTAATTGCCACAGAAGGCAAGCTCCAATGTTTCTGAAATTTCACACACATATCAATCCAAGTGGTACCTGTAATGTGCCCAAGTTTTCTGTTTGTATCTTTAAAAATAAAAAAATGGGAGGCATAACTGTATTTACCCCACTACTACCCATTTTTCTAAAAATTAATTGCCACACAAGACAAGCACCTACGTTTCTGAAATTTCACACACTTAGGTCCCAAGGTACCACCTACAATGTGGCAAAGTTCCATGTGTGTATCTTTAAAAATGACAAAGTTATAGGTATTCCTGGGTATTTATTAAGAAATTAATTGCCACAAAATGCATGCACCAATCTTTCTGAAGTTTCTCACAGATAACTATCCCTAACCAGTCTACAATGTGCCCAAGTTTCATCCTTCTATCTTTAAAAATGAAAAAGTTATAGGCATTTTTGTAAAACAATACTTGGCTATGGGAAAAAGCATTCAAAATGGCGTCCGATCCGGATCGGACATCCGTTCCGATCCGATCTGACCATCCTCCAATCCGATCCGATCCGATATGACCCCCCAGGTCCGATTCCGATCCGCTATCCGATCCGATCCGGGGGGTCAGTGCACATCCCTAATTTTTAGTCTTCTTCAGTGGCCTGTAAATACTAAAACAAACATACACACACTAATGAAAAAATACACCAGCAGATTACAGGATACTGGTCATACTATTCTTTATGAACTCGGTATATATTTATACAATGGTGAATATATCTCCCAACCATACCTGCGTATACAGAAATATAAATGTATATACAAATGAAGATAAGTAAAATTACCCAGCACATGCTGATGCTGTAATTCAAATATTTAGAGATGCAAGTATTTAGACACGGGGCTGCCTGACAATATCCTGAAAGCAGGACGAATTGTATCACTCCCCCAAATCAGCAAAGCCTGCAAATAGTAAATGAAAATGTTTCTATCTGTGCTGAATGCTTTCCCAGTCAACCTATTTTTGACCCTTTTGGTCCTCCATAGCAGCTCCGGATGCATTTAATCTTATTTTTGTAAAAAAAAAAATTCCCTCCCCGTTTTTGGCATGTGTGTGCGTATTTGCATTTGTGGAGGATATCTTACAGGGGGGTGGTTTGGGAGGCAAAAATAATGTCCAGATCTCCCAAAGTTGTTCATCCCTGGGTTAGAGTGCTAGGCTGGGACTCAGGAAATCTTAGTTCAAGTCCCCACATGGCCGTGAGGCTTATTGGGTGACTTTAGGCAATCACTGGCTCTCAGTCCAACCTACCTCACAGGATTGTTGTAAAATAGAGAGAAGGTGGATTGTGCATACTGCTTTGGGTTCCTTGGCGGAAAGGCAGGATAGAAAAGTAAAAACAAAGAAATAAATGCATGAAAATTGTCACTTTCTAAGTGCTGAAATTTAGGAAGGCTAGGAGAAAACTTGGAGTGTGCACACCAGAAATTATCATATCTTATTGCTATCAGAAATCACTTTTTCAAAAATTTCAGATCCGATTATATCGGAGGTTTACTGCACCGAATCGTCTTGGATATCCCTATTTTGCTCTATAGAGTTGATTTTTGAGACAGAAAGGCCTAAAAGTTCAGTATTTTAAAAGTTACAGACTTGAAACTTGGTCACGTTGCTTATGGGGTATGCCTAAGTATGTGTATTAAATTTCAGAACAATCCCTCCAACCGTGAATTTTATATGAATTTATTAAACATCATGCAACGTCTGACAGCTCGCCACGTGCATTCAGAGATCTATCAATAAAGTTGCATGATGTTTAAAAAATTCATATAAAATACAGGGGTGGAAGGATTGTTCTGAAATTTGGCACATATGTATAGCAACATGTGCTAGAAATGTGCTAGACATCGTGGTACTTTGAAAGCAGAACTGTCAGAACTAGCACGATCTTTAAAAAAATTCATATAAAATCGAGGGTTTGAGCAAGTGTTCTGATTTTTTTCACACATGACTAGCCAGAACCCATCTTCAATGTTCCACAAGTTTTAAGTTTTTAGCTTTAAAAATGAAGAAGTTACAGTGGGGGGGGGGCTTTTGGAGGGACCCCCTATAACTTTTTAATTTGAAAAGCTAGAGACAAAACTTTTTGGACATTGCAGATTGGATCTTGCTAGTCCTGGCTCCCCAAGTTTCAAGTCATTATCATTTAAAATAAAAACGTTATGCATGCGTTTCCCCCAATGCAAGCCTATGGGGGGGGGGAGGAACAGACAACAAGATGACAACCAGGTGGCCCGGTCAACCAGCTGTCAATAAAGTTGCACCATGTTTAAAAAAGTCATATAAAATACAGGGTTGGAGGGATTGATCTGAAATTTGGTACATATGTCTAGCACTTGTTGCTACACATACTTGTCAAATTTCAGAACAATCCCTCCACCTCTGTATTTTATATGAATTTTTAAAACATCGTGCACCTTTTTTGACAGATCTCTGAATACACGTGGCAAGCTGTCATTCTGAGCTGTCAGAAGTTAAACGATGTTTAAAAATTTCATATAAAATACATGGTTGGAGGGATTGGTCTGAAATTTAATACACATACTTAAGCATACCCCATAAGCACTGTGACCAAGTTTCAAGCCTGTAACTTTAATGGCGGTTCAATAATCTGATAAAATCCAATATTATTGGGCCGAAAAGTTTTCGGATCCGATAATTTTGGAGAGATGTCTAGCGTATCATTATCGTTAATTGGATGTACAATAATGTCAATATCAAATCGTTATCGGACATCAGAACAATATGATACACATCCCTAAAGATGGTAGTGCACATGCTGGTAACTTCGAGGCTCGACTTCTGCAATGCGCTGTACATAGGGCTACCTTTGTGCCTAGTCCGGAAACTTCAACTTGTTCAAAATATGGCAGCCAGGTTGGTCACTGGTACACCTAGGGGTGATCACATCACACCAGTTTTAAAATCGCTTCATTGGCTGCCAATCAGTTTCCGGACGAAGTATAAAGTGTTGGTTATTACCTTTAAAGCCCTACATGGTTTGGGTCCAGGTTACCTGCGGGATTGCCTTCTCCCGTACAATCCGCCCCACACACTTAGGTCCTCTGGGAAGAATTTACTGAAGTCAGCCAGAACTAGGCTGGCGAGTGTTACCCAGAGGACCTTCTCTTCCATCGCTCCCAGACTATGGAATGGTCTGCCAGAGGAGGTTAGACAAATTAGCAGACTTCATGAATTTAAGAGAGTGATGAAGACTGCTCTCTTCTGACAGGTCTATCCAGATGAATTTTAAGATGTTTTTAATGATGTATTTTTTCTTGTTTTTTTTTTAAAAATTAACTGTTGTGATTTTTGTGTTTTATATTGTTGTTGTTCCCCGCCTCGATCCGGAGGGAGAGGCGGGTTAAAAATAAATATTATTATTATAGGGTGACCAGATAAAATCCAGGTCAGGGCTCATGTAACTTTAACAGTTGTAGAGCAAAGGGAATTTCAGCCAGTGTCATTTGTATGCAATTAGTTCCTGGTGAAATTCCCTCTTCATCACAACAGTTAAAGTTGCAGGCACTATACTAGAGTGACCATATACAAAAGAAGGCAGGGCCCCTGCACCTTTAACAGTTGTGATGAAGAGGGAATTTCACCAGGAACTAATTGCATACAAATGACACTGGCTGAAATTCCCTTTTCTCTACAACTGTTAAAGTTACATGAGCACTGTCCTCCTTTTCATATGGTCAGCCTATATTATTATTATTATTATTATTATTATTATTATTATTATTATTATTATTATTACAAATACCTTGGATCATATAGGCTATTGGTCTTCTGTTTAAGCAGAGTGGAGGAGCAAAAGGCAACATGCTATGTATTTCAGCTTCTTTTTTGGCCCTGCTCCTTCATCTTCAACAGTAACCAGGCTTGCAAAAATTAAGCAAGTGCAGCCAGTCACATAATTTTATCTCCATGCCAGGAACATTGTGTGTCACAGGCCAAACTGACCTGTGTGGCTGCTCAGTTCATTTTCCAGATGCTAACTGTTGGTGGTTAACTTCAAGGTTCTTGCTTATCCCCTTCTTATGGTTCTTTATCTTTAACTGGAGTTGGAATAGATAGACCCTCCAATAGAGGACAGCTTCAAATAGAGGACTATTCTCTGATAATCCTTCATATAGAGGACTGTTCCCTGTAAAGTAGGACACAGAGCCACAGTCAATATAAAACCCTGCTGACATTTATTTTCTCACTTTCCACACAAAATCAAAACATCAGATGTTGAGGAAGGTTGCTTCAAATTCAAACACAGAACAGAGGGTATTTCAGGAAATGTAGGCTTTTCCTAGTCATGACTGGAATATTTTTTGTGTCTTTAATATTTTACTTCCTTGCTATAATGAGTACAGGCCCTTGAGGAAAAAGATTTTGCTGACTGTGACTGGCTTTTGTTGCTCAGACATTTTGCCAGCTTACAAACTTATATGAAGGATTTCTCATTCAATAGGGCTGAATAATTTATTTCCTCTTCTACATGTGAGTAGAGGACTTTTCAGTTGCATGAGGTGAGCGGATGGGGTTGCTAGCATCACTGACTATAAGCAGTTGTTTTGGAATACGTGACAGACTTAGATAACACTCTTAGCTGAGTTTCTACCTACAGATGGTAGTAAAAACTAACTCTAACTTGAAATGTCGAGGTCAAAATTCACAGCTCACAATGAAGCAACTACTGCCAATTGAATAAATCATTAGGGCCCAGCCAGTAGTTCTCCGCAGAGAACATTTGGGAAGGGGATGCAGAACTTTCAGTTAGGGATGGTGAAATCTGTCAATTTTTGTTTCTCGAAGTTTCTTATTTTTTCCAAGCTTAAGTTCATCCTGAACTTTGGGATTTTTTTTTTTAAAAAAAGAGTTCTCATGAAACTTCATTGTGGATTTGTGCATGCAGTTCTCCTAGTACATGTGTTTTGTACCCAATTTTGCCTAACATGGGGTGCCTCTACAAGAGCGATTTAAAGCTCTTTCAAGGCGCATTACCAAATTTACCTCTATAAGAGTGGAGCGCAAATCAAGGGGCCAGGCGCATTTATTTATTTATTTTATTTATTTATTTATTACATTTGTATACCGCCCCATAGCCGAAGCTCTCTGGGCGGTTTTATTTCCGATTAGTCACATTTTCGAATGCTCGTTAAATAGCGACTATTAATTTACCGCAGGAGTTAAAGGGCCTTATGGTCATGTAAACATGCGATTCTCCACATGTAAACAACTTTAAAGCACATTTCATACAGCCCGTAATGCGCTTCACCACCTCTCGTGAATAGGTATTAGGGGTAAATGCGCTTATCTGTATATGCGCATAATCGGGCAACCGGGCATCAATGCGAAATCTTGTAGAGGGGCCCATACACATTTTTGACAAGCATTTTCCCCTGATATAGTGTACTTTAATATTATTTTATGAATATACACAAGTTTGTGTGCACTTTCCCCCAACATATACATTTCTGTACGCATTTTGAGATTTGAGAACTCCTTTGTGAGATTCGGAGAAGTGTGAATTTTGAAGGCTAACTGAATTTCAGTTTGTTTATTGGTTCAAATGTGCAAATTTTTGTAAATTCGCAGTAAAATGTGACCCAAACAGAAATCTCTTTCATCTCTACTTTCAGCTTGAAGTTTAATTGTGCAAGGAGGGGGTGAGGAAGGGAGCTGAAATCCCTGACGCCTTTCATTAAAATAAAAAATAATGTGATTTTTCTCTTCTGCTCTCCCTTTTCACTACACTCCAATGTGAGTCATTCGTTTCAACTTATAACTATAATGCTGTTTGCACATCTGACGGCATCTAGGCAATATAAAACATTAGTCCATACAAGAAACAATGAAATAGCCTTTGAAATCGACTATTTTGTCCAATTGTCATCAGAGCTAGTACATTATTATAGTAACTGTGATCTGGCAAAATTCACCTCAAACACACACGGAGGTGGCTTTAGGCGACACTATTTCTCAGCTTCTGATCGTCTCCACCTCCATTCATATTTTAATACAAACTGATGGGATTCACACTTTCTGTGAATCAGAATGCAAATATTCTTTGGTTTTCACACTTCTCTGATTGTTGTGATGAATTCCTCCGGAAAAGAAATGCATACAGTAGGGGAAGCTGCATACAAAAAGGCATGCTTTAGGGGGAAATCTGTACGAAAATGCATGCACAGTTTGCATGTGGACGTCAAAAGAAAACACGTGGACATGTGGAAATAGGACAGAATGAACTTGTGCTTGAAAAAAATGGAAGGTTATAGAAAGTGAAACAGATCCATTCACCCCTACCCCCCCATACATATTTGCATTATGGGGATAAGAATAATAAGCGTTGCACAGATGGAAATCTCTTTGGACATCCAACAAACACTATTAATGGTGCTGCTGCTACTTGGGATGGGAAAAAATATCTCAATTTCACTTTCTTATATGTTCAGTTTTCTTTAAAGTTCTCAAATTCTTTCCATGCATTTATGAATTCTTTTGCGGAGTTTGTACATTATGAACAAAATTCTCAGCCATCTGCACCAGCCAAATTTGGTAGATACAAATATTTTCCACATTGAGAAAATTATATTATATCTGCCTGCCATGTAGCCTATCAGAAAAAAAAGGGGCAGCGCAACTACAGCACCACAGACTTAGGGCTCATCTACACCTATGAGCCTTTCGGGAGGGAGGGGAGAGGATCCCAGGCTTTCCCACTTTTGGGATCGTCCCCCAGCTTGCACATGCCTGTGCATCATTCTGGAAGTGAGGAGGGACATTCCTGTGTGGCGTTCCCCCCCCCCCCGCGATGTTTGCACAGCAACGCAGGCATGATCATATGCCAAAGTAAGTTTAAAAAGAAAAAAATAAGAACTAAAAACTCGGCGCCCAAAGATGCCAAGAGCCATTCAAGGGATGGCGGAAATGCTCCCCCCTACCCTGATGGGCACAGAGGCCCCCTTGCACAGCTTCATGCCCTTTTGCTGAGGCTCTCTATTCGCAGGGAAGAGAGAGACCCAGGAGCCCGTGCCTCACTGTCCACAGTCCTCGGGGTTGTCCCGGGACAGCAGGAAAAAATGGGATAAGTGCCGTCCACTTTATCCTGGGGAAAGTGAGTGGTTTTCCCCGGTTGACCCCAGGATCAGCTGTGCATCATTTGGATGCACAGGGACAACCACACCGGGATAAATGGCTGTTGTAGGCATGCTCGTAGTTGAATACACAGAGATTCAAGTCCAGACTTTGACGAACTAGCCACTCAAAGCCCTCTGCCTGGATTGACAAATCTGCCAGTTTCCCTGTCTCCCACATTGACATTTGTTGCAGTACTTTGGATAACATGGAATAAAAGGCAGGAAATAACACTATGAAAGTGGTATATGAAATGTTTAATGTGCCCCAATGGTTACCAGTGCACTTCAATAGTATAGATCTAGCCTATATGAATTTTCTAAAGCCTTAACAGGAGATGTCTCCCCACCACCACCTTTTAAAACAGTCTCATAGGCAGACCACTCCATACTAAAATAACTGCACAGGGCTGTCTTGATGTTGTCTTTACCCTGGGGTGGATCCCAATCTGTGCTGTGTCAGTTAGATGACCCCAGGACAAAGAGGTGAAGATGCGTGGCTTAAAAGTCGGGGACTTACTCTGACATTTCCAGCCAGAGCAAGGTCAGCCCGGCTCTTCCACCAGTGTGTCCTCACTCGAAGCCACTCTGGGGATGTTCCAAGACATGTTCCCTATTGGTTCCCAATTGGTTGCCACTGGAAAGCCCACGCTTCCTCCCCTTGTTAGAACAAATTGCCGTACCACACACCAGGGATAGCATGGCGCCATGAAGACAGTCCCTAGGTTGCCATATTCCTTTCAGAGTTCACCTAAATACAAATAATGCAAAATGTAAATCACATGAAACCTTTGGAGGAAAAAAAAACTATTTTCAAAACCAAAAAACACACTGCTCCGTTTCTGCACCAGCAACACTGTCATTAGGGTGACCAGATAAAATCCAGGTCAGGGCTCATGTAACTTTAACAGTTGTAGAGAAAAGGGAATTCCAGCCAGTGTCATTTGTATGTAATTAGTTCCTGGTGAAATTCCCTCTTCATCACAACAGTTAAAGTTGCAGGCACTATACTAGAGTGACCATATACAAAAGAAGGCAGGGCCCCGGCACCTTTAACTGTTGTGATGAAGAGGGAATTTCACCAGGAACTAATTGCATACAAATGACACTGGCTGAAATTCCCTTTTCTCTACAACTGTTAAAGTTACATGAGCCCTGACCTGGATTTTATCTGGTCACACTACTGTCATCCTTCACAGGATTGTAATTTCCTTCAATGGGACGGCTGCCCTTACTTAACACTGTCAAAAGGCATGTGGAGATTGGAGAAGGAGCAGCTGGGAAGGTGAACAGGCTCATGAGTAACAAGGCCTGCATCTTAGATATGCTGTCAAAGGCATCAGACAGCCTCACTGAGGTCCATGAGCTTGCACTGGCCAAGAGGATCATCATAAATTTCGACTAACGCTCAGCAATCATGTTAACTTTAATTCTACAGCAGTGCCGTTTAACTAATTTTAATGAAAGTGGAGATACTTAACTAAAAATAGCAGCCAAAGGGTTAGTAGCACTTTGCTACTCACATAATAGGCTACCCAGCAAGCTAACTTGAAACCCAAGCATTTAAAACTGCACAACCCCTCTTTTTGTTCCTTAACCATCCTTTAAAAATTAAAGTAGCTGGCAACAACATTTTGCCTGCAGCAACTGTGAAAGTTCCTCTTCAAGCAAAATAGGGAGATGAGAATTTCAGCTAGTGAAGTTTGTCTTGCTATACACCTATCAGTTGCCACTTGATTTTACCTAAAGCAAAATTCAAAGCAAATGTGTGGCTTTGTCCTCATCGGAATAATCAGAAGGGAAGACAAAAGAATTGTGCAATTTCTTGGGTGTGTTGGGAGAAGTTTGCCTAGACCATTTATTTTTGTTGCAGTAGGGGTCCTTCCAAATTTTTCATGTTACTACTGACTTTTTAGCTGGGGTGGGACAGGTAATAGGCAGCATCCAATACTGTCTGTGTACTAGCAGGACCCACCTCCAGCACAACAGGATGTTAGCACTTCTGAATACAGCCAAAATGAGCCAAAGCACTCATTTCCAGAATGGACTAAGTCACAGAGTTTGGAGAAGGGAACTCTGCTGACCTTTTCCATTCTGGAAACCAGAGTTTCAGTTCATTTCCAGTGTTGCTCTAGGAAACACTGTTGTGAGTGTTGGGTCTCACTGGCACAACACAATCAGCAGAGGTGATGGCACAGCATGGGTTACTGCCGTATAATTATGACAAATATGAAAATATGGTATAGACCAGCAAAACAAATATGGTATAGACCAGCAAAACAACTACAGCCCAGCATTACATACAGTTCCTGCCATAGATACTTGCAGCTGGTTCTCCAGTTAAAAAATATGTTCAAAAATATGTACATTAGAGAAGATAATGTTCACATATGCATTCGTTTAGGAAAATCGCTTGCAAAAAATGTGTGTATTAGGCCAAAATGCTTACAAAATTGCATGTATTAGAGGAAGTGCAAGCAAGAAAACTTAGAAATTTCTTGCAAACTTTTTTTTAAAAAAGTAAAATCAAACAAACAGTTTTCATTGTTTAGGATGAATCAAACTGAAGCCTAGAGAAATTCTCAAAGTTTGAGATGAACTGGATTTAAGATTGGGGGAAAACCAAATCCATCCCATGTAGCCGTAGTACCACCCCCCTGGCCAATTGCACTGGTAGTGTCGTAATGCAGCAGAGAGTATAGCAATTTCTTGCCCTGGCCACCTTACACAGTGGCTATACCGATAAAGAGCACTTAGTATCTGCTTCATACCCCTGGATAAATTAGCAGCGAATGAGTAGGACAGAACTAACAAACTGTGTATTTGCTGCTTAGCATAAACCTCTGGGACAAAGTGACATACAGTCTACAGCCAGAGAAAGGCAGAGAGACAGATATTTTTCCATGTGGAATTTATTAGGGATGTGCACGGACCCCCCGGATAGGATCGGGACCCAGATTGGGACGTCCGATGTTGTCCTGGATCGGTTTGGACAAAATCAGAGGTCCCTCGCATCGGACCCGATCCCAATCTGAAAATTGAACATCAGATTTTCGAATCGGCCACCATTTTTGTTTTTTTCATCATAGGCTTGCATTGGGGAAAAGAAAGCTTTCCTCCAATGCAAGCCTATATGGAAAACATGGCAGTGGGTGGGTGAGTAGGGGCCTAACTCCCCCCTTCCTGTCCCTCCCCCCCACTTGCACTCCTTACCTGCCGGGGCCGTCCGCTCGTGTCCACTGCTTTGATCTACTGAGAAACAGGCTTTGCGGCCTGCGTCTCAGTAGCGCGCTACTGAGATGCAGGCCGCAAAGCCTGTTTCTCAATAGATCGGCATAGCGGACGGCAGCAGACAGCCCTGGCAGGTAAGGAGTGCGAGGGGGAGGAGGGGGAGGGCCCCACTTACCTGCCGGGGGCCCCACTTCCATTCCCTGCTGCGATCTACTAAGAAACAGGCTTCATGGCCTAGTTCTCAGTAGAGCGCCGTTGGTGGCAGCAGACAGCCCTGGCAGGTAAGGAGTGCAAGGGGGAGGAGGATGGTCTGATCCTCTGATCTTATCCAAACCAGATTGGGTCCTTTTGGACTGGTGTGGATCAGATCAGATGATCCAGAAGCTGGGATCGGAATTGGATAATTTTATCTGATTTCAGTCGGATCTGCTCCGGATTGTGGATCGGACCCGATCCAATGCATACCCCTAGAATTTATTCACCATATTTGTCTTTGTCTTGTTTTATTTCATAACGTTTAATTGTTTCAATTAACATGCCCGAAGTACTATAAAATGACAATAGCGACAGACTCTCTTGCATTTTTGTTGTTGTTGTTTTCACCTTCAGCTTATTGTCACCTGTCCATTTAGAAAATCTGCCTTTGAATAATTTTGTTTACTTTGTTCAGTGCCATTGTGCTCTGCAAAGAGGATTAGCCCCTCAGTGTGTTCTGTGGTGTCAATCCAACCTATTTAGCCAAACCTTCTTACAAACTGGTCTTAGTTGTACATTTCTGAGATAAGGCTTCCAACATCTGTATCACACAAGGAGATTTACCTTGGATTTATGAAAATATGAACTTTTCTCTATGTTCTGTCCCTCCAACAAAAATCACAAGAAGCTCAAATTCCATGTTAAGAATAAAAGGGTAGGATCCAAGGATATCCTGTCACTGGTGTAATTGACACTGCGTTATGCTAGGGTAGACCCATACTTGTGCAATGTCAATTGTGCTTGTTAGCATGAGAGGTTTCCTGAGAAACCTGTTGTGCTAGCCAGTGCTATTGGCATCGTGCAAACATTGGTTTACGCTAGCGCATTGTCAATGGTGCTAGTGCCATGACACAGATGGATCCCATCCATAGATAGCAATTATGAAAATGTATCTAGTCTGGGATAAAGAAGTTACAATTCCTTGTGCAGTTTGTTATTACTCAACCGGCACTCCACGGTGGTGAGGGGCTTTGGAGAAGCAATGTAGCAGACATACATGATGAGACTCTCACTTACTCAGACATTCCAGCCTCTATTCTGAACCAGAATTTGCATGCGGTGTTCAGAGGGTTGAAATATCAAAGATTGTACTATGTTTCAGACCCAAATTACTAATAATACAATTATGGAATGATCTTCCCGACGAGGCTCGCCTGGCGCCAACATTGTTATCTTTTCGGTGCCAGGTCAAGACTTTCCTCTTCTCCCAGGCATTAAACAGCATATGATGAGGGTTTTATGTTTTTGTGTTGTTGTTGTGCTTTGACCCAGAAGGATATTGTAATTTTGACTTGTTTTTATGCTTTATGCTTTTTAAATTTTGTATATCTGTGTTTTTAATGTTCAATGTTTTTAATTTTTGTAAACCACCCAGAGAGCTTCGGCTATGGGGCAGTATATAAATGGAATAAAATAAATAAATAAATAAATTGATGCCTGGATGAAGACCAGCTGAAAAACCTCTGAGAAAGGGAAGGATCAAATGTAATAGAAATGTAATAGAAGATTCAGAGTGTCATCAGGTGGGGCGGGGGAAATCACATTTCCCTGCCATCACTTTGGCCTCCTGCTGCTGTCCCACAATAGTGAAGAACAATTTCCTCTTTCTTCATACAGGGAAGAAAGAGGAAGCAAGCAACAACCAGGTGGCCCAGTCAGTGGGCGTTTTGATCATACCGCTTCTCCTGCACACAGCAGGAAATGGTGGCAAGTTCCGCCATAGCCCCCAAAAACAGAGGTGGAAGGCATCGTCAAAAAGACCCATGGAAAAATGTGAGTGGCCAGTAATGAGTGTGTGATAAAATGCTCATCTGATGATTCATTCAGACCATGAGAGTTTTTCTTTCAAAAATGCTCTTTCTGTTTTTATGCTCTTTATGGTTTTAAATTTTGTATATTGGTTTTTTAATGTTCAATGTTTTTAATTTTTGTAAACTGCCCAGAGAGTTTCGACTATGGGGCGGTATATAAATGATAGAAATAAATAATTTGACATCCTTTTTTATCCTGTGAGTTTGGGCCTTTTCACACAGTCAGCAGTAATCCCAGCTTTGCTACTGAGTGTACACTCAATAGGCAGGTGCAGCTAATCTCAGGTGTATTGTTTGCAAACATCTCTTTGTTAATAAGATTGCATTTCACATTGTTAGATGTACGCTTAAACCTAATGCTGTGCTGAAATTTCTCCCACGGCGACTTTCATTCAATTTGACAGAAAAGAAATTACTTTCAAAAAGAAATTCAAAGGGAAAAAAAAAACAGAGAAATTTATCCTTCCCTTGGAGGAATTCTATAAAATTGCCCCCCAATTTATCTGCTCACAAATAGGGTGGGGAATTTCAAGACACCATTTGTGCAGAACTCTACTTAAAATATTTTAGGTGTATACATAAGTAACAAGATCTAAAGAGACTGCTTGGTGGAAGTGAAAACATATGAAATTGAACTTGTGAGATTTGAAGATAGCATCTAATCTGTTATCATTTATACATTATACATAGATAGAGTGCCAGGGGGGAAAAGGGAGGGGGAAACCTATGGCATATTCATTTTCTGGTTTCATCTAAAGTTCACTGTGATCCCTCTCCCAATAATTTATCATTTTCAAATTATTTAATTTTTGAGAGGTATAGCCTGCAACTCAGGATTACCTGAAACTCAGGATAACACTGCATGCATCTGATGAAGTGGACTACAGTGGACAAAAGCTTATGCTATAATAAATCAATTAGTCCTTTAATTCACACAAGCCTAATGATTTGGGTGATGTTTCCTTTAGATACCTTCAAATTATGTCACCATGGCTTTAACTTACCTTTCTTTTGCATGGCATTACATTCAACAACACTATCAATGCCACCACTTTCAGAAAATAATATACGGTTACTTGCCAAGAGAATTTACTTGCTGAGCCTTGAAAGCTGTTGAAATTGTGCTCTTGCCATTGTTTTTCTTTCTTTCCTAGGGACGTTTGCAGAAGGTTTTCTGTGTGAAACAGCTGGAATGCATCTTGATGGAAATGAGTGATAAAAAGAGAAGGTTTTGGGTGGGTGGATGTGGTAACAATTCTAAATGTAAGTTGGCAGGCATATGAAATATTTTTTGTAGCAAACCACAGTTGTGCCATTTATTTGTGGATGCCGAGGAACTGACTTTAAAAAGTTATGTTGTTGTTTTCCCCCCCACAAACAATAGCTCTTTCTTTACAAAAAAATTCAAGCAGTTCCTTGTTTACTCAGCGTGCAAACAGGGCATCCTTTACACACTTCTCAAACTTTTATCAGGTCCACATATCATCTAAAAATCTCTCTCTTTTTTTGAAACACAGTATCAAAAGCTAGGGAAACGTGAATCAGCAAAACCGCAGCTTTCCAAGGTTCTTTGAATTCCACTTCAAAGCTTGTTCAGACTTATGTCTAGGGATGTCAGAGCATCCACAACAGATTCAAACGATACCAGATTTCTATGGATCTGACCAATGGAATATACAGAAGACCAGTTTTTCAGAATCGTGCAGATTATGTGCACTTAAACTTTCCAAATTTGTATGCAACTTTGGTCATACAAAACTAAGGAAGAGGAAAATGTGGAATGCGTATAGCATAGTTATACAGTTTAACGATAAGAAAATTTGATTATATGCCTTTGCTGGGGAGAAGAGCGGAACCCACTGTAAATCTGTTGATCATCCTCGTTTAGTGTGTTGTTTCTGATGTTTTCTGTAGTGTGTGTGTTTTAATTGTTTTTTATTTGTGAAAACAGAATAAAAATTTTGAACTTGAAACAGAAAAATGACCAACAACAACAACAACTAAGGAAGCTGCATAAGAAGACAGCAATGAATATGACTCTTTTTTAAACTCAGTGTTTTACACATATCTGACCTCTCTTCAGCCTCTGCATTATAGCAATCTTTTGTGTGTGCATGTTCTTGTGTGTGCACATGAGCACTCTGGTCATTGATTTTCCATTGACCTAAGAAAAGCATGCATAATGTTATGTACCAGTGAAAGTTCCATAAATTCTGACAGGTTTTTTTTGTATTTTTCCATGGGGGACACCTCACACATCTTTCAACAAGCAGTTGACAGAGCCGACGACAACTCCTTACAACCCACAAGACACAAACTTAGGCTAGATCCACACCAAGCAGGATATTGCACTATGAAAGCAGTATGAAAGTGGTATTGTCGTGATGCAAGCCCACCCCAGGCTTCTGCTCAAGAACTTTAGGCAAACTGACACACTCCAAAAATGGTGAGACCTCTTTTATTGTGAAATCACATGGAATTCAAGCATAATGGTTTCATTTCTGCATACACACACTTGAAGCTGAAGATGGACCAGATAGCTTTCAGGTACAAAGGCTTAATGCGAACAGCAAATCACTCAGGGGGAGACATTTAGAGTTGGCCCCCTGTCCCATGCGGTCAGTAGCGGGCACACACACTGACTCATCAGGAACACGAGCAAAACTCAAAGGAGAAACCCCAGCACAGAAGTGCATGAAGTCTGACAGTGCACATACCCATCTTGTACCAAACCAGACTCAGCCTGCCAGGAACACTGAGCTGATCACGTAAGCAAGATGTCAGGGGACGAACCTCTTCGACCTAGGAAACCTCCCTTGCTTGTAGCTTTGGCTCTGAGGAATGCTCTCTGGCAGGTCACACACACACACAATTCCAGAACAGCAACGATCAGCCTCAGAGTTTCCCTGTGTCCATACTTTGGCTCCATGCAGGGAAAACAGGCTATAGAACATGAATCCAGAACAGTAATCTGCAAGTCCAAATCTTTGAAAAGCCTCAGAGCACTTTTCATGGCATAGTTCTTAGAAATTCCAAGTCCAAATAGCAACAGAACATGTACAGAGTGCATCCAACATCTCCAAACCAGATAGAATCCCAAACACGAGGAGTTTCATGGCAAGTGTAGAACAGATGGTAACCACAGAACAGTCAAACAGTCGAACAGATGGATTCCTAGCAAAGGGCCTCCCCTTTTCTTGTTCCACTATGTAGGATGGAGGCTGGCTAATTCCAAGCCACTTTGACAGACAGGACTTCAGGCCTGTAACCCAAACTCATGTGGCAACAGGGCGGCACGGTTCAACCTCCTCTTGATGACGACACTATGTGAGAGACAGCTTGCAAGATCGCCCCCACCTTTTGTAAACATACATTTGTTCTCAAGGAAACTCAAGGCCTTGGCTAGCAGCCACAGATAAGCACAGAACAGAGACAGACTTTCTCACAACAATTGCCAAGCTTTCAACTCACAATTCACTAGGCCAGCCTAGTGAATTGTTCATGAAGCACCTGACATCCGACAGGTATATAAGAGGCAGGAGCCACACTACTGCTTTATAATGGTATTGAAGTGCACTGACTGTTGGGGCCCATTGACACATACCACATACCGCTTTCAGGCTTGGTGTGGCTCCTGTATTTTATATACCACTTTCATACTGCTTTCATAGTGTTATATATCCTGCTTGGTGTGGATTTGGCCTTAGTGGATTGTAAAAGATTTTTACATCCCTACTTGTGTCTATATTAGATTGCAAGATTTGCCCCCCCCCCCAATGTAAGTATCAGTTGGGTGCATTTTTGTAGTGGATATATTTGTCGCCCATTAATTAAATGTGCGAACACATTTTCCATGTACATTTTTTTTCAAATGCACAGAATTTTTGAACATTTCTTTCTTTTTTTCAGGAATTGCATAGCAATCTCAGAAATGTACGGACTTCAATTACAGGTAGTGCCCATGTCTGTGTATGGGTCTAGGAGGTGTGAACTGGGAATATTCTGGACAGAAATGAGCTGAAAGTTATTTCTCACACAAGGTCTTTCTCTGCTGAGTTAAGCTATGAATTTGCGAAAGAGTGGATGGTGTCTTGAGAATGCTAGTCATGATGGTAGGCACTAGGGTTGTGCATAGGATCGGATCGGATCCACGAACCGAATCCGATCCGCCCCAAAATCAGAAAATTCCGATCTGATCTGATCCAATCTGACCAACCCTCCGATCTGATCCGATCCGCCAAGGTCCAATCCGCATCGGAAAAAACGGCGGATTGGACGCCATTTTGAATTATTTTCCCCATAGCCAAGTATTGTGTTACAAAATTGCCTAAAACTTTTTTATTTTTAAAGATAGAAGGATGAAACTTGGGAACTTTGTAGATGGGTTAGGGGTAGCTATCTGTGAGAAATTTCAGAAAGATTGGTGCATGCATTTTGTGGCAATTAATTTTTTAATAAATAACCAGGAATGCCTATACCTTTTTCATTTTTAAAGTTCCACACATAAAACTTTGCCACATTGTAGGTGGTACATTGGCACCTATGTGTGTGAAATTTCAGAAACGTAGGTGCTTGCCTTGTGTGGCAATAAATTTTAGAAAAATGGGTAGTAGTGGGGTAAATACAGTTATGCCTCCAACTTTTTTTATTTTTAAAGCTACAAACAGGAAAGGTGGGCACATTACAGGTAACACTTTGCTTGATATGTGTGTGAAATTTCAGAAAGCTAGGTCCAGGCATGTGGTGGCAAGGTATTTTTGAAACAATGAGGAAAGAAAAGCCTATAACTTTTTTATTTTAAAAGTTAGAAGTCTGAAAGTTGCTCACTTTGTAGTTGGGTTAGGGGGAGTTGTCTGTCAGAAATTTCAGAAAGTTAGGTCCAGGCATTTGGTGGCTACGGATTTTTTAGATTAAAAGTTACAAAAGTTTTTCCACAAAGGCTTGGGCTGTCAATTGCACACCTCCTCCCCCGCCTGCCCCTCCCTCGCCTTCCCCTTCCTCCTTTATCTGTCAAAACTCCATGTTGTTGTAACTTTTAATCTAAAAAAATCGTAGCCACCAAATGCCTGGACCTATCATTCTGAAATTTCTGACAGACAACTACCCCTAACTCATCTACAAAGTGCCCAAGTTTCATCCTTCTATCTTTAAAAATGAAAAAAGTTATAGGCATTATTGTAACACAATACTAGGCTATGGGGAAATGCATTCAAAATGGCGTCCGATCCGCGGATCGGACATCCGATCCACGGATCGGGATCAGATCAGATCGGATCCACCCAACCTCTGATCTGATCCGATCCAATCCGACCCCTCAGGTCCGATTCCGATCCACTATCTGATCTGGGGGGTCAGTGCACATCCCTAGTAGGCACCACAGGTGGGTTTCCAGTTGAAGGAAGCCTAAACCTTTTCAAAGGAAGCATTTGTTATACTATTATTCAATAATATAAGGAGATAAGTTGTTTTGAGGATGGCACACGCATCATCTGATCTGTCTTCTATCACCCTCCCTTGCTTCCCTTGCATATTCAGAAAGATGACAGTACTCCAAACAGCCTGACTTTCTGACAGAAAAGTCAAACTGCAGATGTTTCTTCCTTCCTTTGAAAATAGCTCACATGAATCATTAGCACCTATAACGAGTTGGAAGATCTCCAATTTTATTTGGTCAATAACACCCATAACTTCAAATGGAAAACTGCCACTTTTCCTTCCCCCATCCTCTCACAACTGTTTGACGAACCGACATTCACAAAACTGATGAGCAAGTTCAAGGAAACACTCGAAAAGAGGGACATATGGTGCATTTCTGATTTGTGGATTTCTTTACTATTAACACTTACTGGCAGATCTTGAACAATCTTTGAACGTAGGTTTTTTGTTTTGTTTTTCTGCATATGTGGGAAGATCAGTCCATGATAGGGGAGTCTGAAGATGTACTGTCCCTGAGAATTATTTCAGGAGTTTAAAGCCCGTAAACTAAGTATTTGCTGCACGGAGTTTAAAGCCCATAAACTAAGTATTTGCTGCACTAATCTCATGCCCATGTTAGTAAGAATGGATAATTATAACTCCACCATAATTAAAGACAGTTTAGCGAAGAAATGACATGGATATCTTGTTCGTCTTTAGACACAGACTCACCTAACCTTTTTCACCTATGGGGTGGTTTTATTGCATTCTGTTCCCATGGTAATTTCCATGGTAACTACTTTGTTGGTGTTGAGTCTGTTCTCTATAGTAATTTTTACATTTGCATTGGTATTTTCTCTTCCTCCTACAATTCACAGTCCTTTGTAGTTATTATGATGGCACTTGAGTCTTTGTTTGCAAGGCAGAGGACTTACATGGGAGTCCATAGTTGAGTGTACTATCCTTGTAATGCTGTGATATGTAGAACTGTTGTTAGACGTTCAATTTAATTAACATAGGAATGTCTAACAACAGTTCCACATGTTCACTGCAATGCAAGGGTCAGATCATTTTTAATGTGATGATTTTCATTAAGGGACATGATTTTGGGGGGAATTAATTCAATGTCAACTATGGGCTGACACTGTCTGTCTGTCTGTCCGTCCGTCCGTCCGTCCACCTACCTACCTACCTACCTACCTACCTACCTACCTACCTAATCAGTTACAAATACTCAAGGAGAAAATAGATACACCTCATCAAGGCTAAAAATTTAGCAGATATCCATTGAAACTAATTAGAGATGGGACTGATAACCTCTGGGTTGCCGATTCTGAGTATATTAAAACTGACTTCTCCCTGCTTGACCTCCTGAACTCTGCTTGCTGAGCCACCACAACTTACTGGAGCCATTCATAAAGTGCTATTGTTGTGTCTAAACCTGTTCTCTTGGGCAGGGAGAAGCACTGTCAGACGATAATTCAGAGTCAGATTCTGAGGCCGAAGAGACTGCGCAAGAGATGTCCCAGTCTGTAGCAGGAGTGGGGGAGTTGGTTCCTATGGGCTCTTCCACAGCTGTGAATGAGCTTTTACCAGCTCTTATCTCTGATGGTGTAAATAACCCCCAGGCTGAGAATCAGGCTTTTTCTGAGAAGGAGGGCATGGAAAGCCTAGTGGATGTGAGATTCCGTAGGAGAGAAAGGTGGGCTGAGTCAAAAGAAGGGCAGAGAAGGTCGGCCCTGGTGATTGCTCAGAAAAGGCTTGGTCAGAACCAGTCTCCCTGATGTTAAGGCATACTGAAAGAAGTGGGCTTTCCCTTTCCTTGAAAGAACAATTGGTTTGCTTACTTTGCATAATCTTGCCCCTAGAACTTTTCAACTCTGTTTAGCTGGGAGAAGATGTTTATTGCCTGAATTCCATGACAGACCATGTTACTGTCTCAAATAAACAAGGGGCAAGAGGGACATGACAGCCATGTGGTCTGCAAGCACCCAGTGGCTGCCTGTCCCCTTAACAAGCTGCCATTTTGCATAAAAATGACAGCTTGAAATTTTACGGGAATGTAATGTTACTTTAATGGAGGCTCTAAAGGGGCCATTTATGCAACTTTACCAGTGTGAATGGTCCATTTATACCTGTAATGTTGCAGAAATGGCCCCTCATTTATGCATTTAGTTGGGCGCTTCTGGAATTCACACAGTAAGCAGGGGTGGGTGGCAGCAGCGGTTCAGCAGACACCTGGCAAGAATGGATGGCGTTGAAACTGTCTATCCTTACTTCTTTCCTTCATCGATTGATGTGTTCGTTGCCTCTGATTATCCACCCCCCCCCCATTTCCTGTTGTCAAAACAATTAGGAAAACAATGCATGGGGAACCACTTCTGTCCTGACAAACCACTTGTCATGTGCAATTACATGCTTGTATTGCAAGCAGCAACATATATGACTGTGTGAAACATCCATGAAACTCTGTTTATGAACTTAATTTTAGGAGCCTGAGTAGTCCCAGCTAGTGCAATGGAGATTATCTATTCCTGAATGAAAAATTAGGTACATAGCTTTGTGTGTGTATATTATATATATATATATATATGAAGTTGTGCTATGAAGCTGCCTTGAGTGGTATTTTTTTTTGGGGGGGGGTAGAAAAATAGGGTATGAATCCGATAAATACACAAGCATATATTGTAAAAAAAAATGTAAAAGCTGCATTGATAGACTAGGCAAATGGTACTTTCCACTTTAAGTTAGTCACAGGTGTGTTTCTCACACCTCTGAATTAAAACCATCTGGCACCACATTTGTTCCATTTCCAGTATCGGTTACGGTAGCTGGATCAGGACAATCTAGAGGACAGAACAAAGGATTCCCATAATTGACCTACACGTTGTTGTGAAAGACATGATACATTTGCCTGGTAGAGCAGTGATTATCTTTGTCCTACAAATTTGTCACATTGGCATTCCATTCAATTGCAGTTTGAAATTTCATATATTAAACACACACAATCCTTCTAATGTAACACTGCTAGTAAACTCCTGCTGCTACCAACATACGTTAAATAAACACTTCCTTGATTTCATATTGCTTGATAGTAGCCTGCTGTAGAGTAGGTGTGAGTTTGCAGAGTAGATGTAAGAATGAACCACAATTGAAACAAAGGTTAGTATACGTACAAATAGCATTTATTTGTAGATTGCAGGTAAAAACATTAATGCAAGATAAAATGTTATAACATCAAATGTTGTGCCTTGGTTATTCTTGTATATACTTATATAAAATATAAGTATAATTAATAAAGTTATTAAGATAACACCCTATTTATATTAGGGATGTGCACACCCAAAAATATTGTATTGTATCGTTATCAGAATTTTGGACCAAAAATTATCGTAGGTTAATCGTATCGTCTTCATGATAATTATCGGAAATCTGATATTTAATTTGCAGCTCCATTGTGCCCTATAGAGCTGATTTTTTAAAATAAAAAATGCCTATAACTTCTGTATTTTCAAAGTTATAGGCTTGAAACTTGGTCACAATGCTTATGGGATATGCCTAAGTATTAGGGGTGTGCATGCCAAAAAATATTGCCGTTTATCGTTATCGTCATTTTGGATCAAAAAATCATCATCTTCATTCATATTGTAGGTGAACCGTATCATCTTCACAATAATTATTATGAAAAAATGATATTTTACAGCACTATTTTTAAAGAGAAATGCCTATAACTTCGGTATTTTAAAAGTTAGAGGCTTGAAACTTGGTGACAGTGCTTATGGGGTATGCCTAAGTATGTGTATGAAATTTGAGATCGATCCCTCCAAACCTTGATTTTATATGATTTTTTTAAAGATCATTTCCGTTCTGACAGGTTTGAATGAACACACATGGCGAGCTGTCATTCTGATCTGTCAGAACTGAAATGATCTTTAATAAATTCATATAAAATTGAGAGTTGGAGGGATTGATCTCAAATTTGGCACATATGTGTAGCACGTGTTGCTACATTATATATGCCAAATTTGAGATCAATCCCTCCAACCTTCGATTGTTGTTGTCTGAGTGCATATTATGCAGCCATACATTCTGCCCACCTTTCCTGTCATGGAAGGACTAGAATTCTAGTCTAGGGGTGGGCAACGTATGTGTACATATGCTGCACTGCATATGGTTATAGAACAATTTAATTGGCTTTCACCAACAGAATGGTGCTGGAAGCAATTTTTACTGATTCCCCCTTCCCTCCTCTAGCCCATTTACTTGCAAAAATGTCACCTCCCACACTGTTCTGAAGGAGCAGATTTCAGGGTTCAGGATGGAGGGGATTTGGGAAAAATAATTTCCAACACCATTCTATTGGCAGTAGCTTCTGTTGAATTGAAGAGCCTTCCATAAATAGACGGACCCCATTGGATACAACTCAAAATTTACAAGTAAATGAATGTTGGCTCCCTGTGGTGAAGGTGAGAAGAAGGAGAAACAAATGGCCATTAGGAAAATCCTAATTGTCAAGAAGGGTTCTGCAGGGTTGGCCAAATGCATTTGTTGCCTGCAGTAAAAAAAATAAAAATCCAAACAAATACTTTCCAACAAATAATTGAACATTTGTCAGCCTTTAATGGTGCCTAAAATTGCTTTAACATATTCCAAGACTACGAGCTCCATCACACCAGTGTTTTACCGCATTTTAGTCTTGCCTTGTGAACCCTTTTAACCCTGCACATGACATCATCCCTGTCCTGCAGTCATCTTGCCTCTTCCTCTCTATTTTCCATGTTTTTCTAGGGCAGGGAAAGTGTGGTATTTTTTCTCCATGAGGGATAAAACTGCCCTTCCTTCCCCATGTATTGCTGTCCTCATGCTATTTCGCAGTACGACCTTTCTTGGGGGCATGTGCGTTAGAGGGCAGTCTTGCTGATGAAAGAGGAGGGCAGGGGCAGTTCTCCAGTCCATAGAACAGCTCAGCCACTCAACAAGGAAGGGGGGAGGGAGAGAGGCTGCACAAAGACTCCGCTCAGAAGGGAGCATCATCTCAGCTCTCAAGGCAGAAACGACGCCCAGCCGATGAAATGCTAAATTGCTAAAATCCTAGACAACAAAACTGGGGGGGGAGGCGCCCACACCCATCACACTGCCCATCAACCACAAGAACCAATGAGTTGGAGGGGGAAGGAGAAGGGGTGGGGGAGGTGAGCGCAATAGTGGGAGAACGGAAGCGTGAGCTGGTGCAGGTGAAAAGGTAAACAAGGCGAAATAGCGCAATAACACATGCATGTGAAAGAGACCAGTGGTTGATGTGCTAATGAAACAGAGATGGACATCGCGGATGCATACCAGGAAAAAAAACCGTAGGTTTGATGGAGCCCTACATTGAAGGTAGGGCTGGAATCAAGGACCACCATAAGTGGTCACCTGACAGCCCCTTGGAGTAGTTCCTCCTGTTCCCCATTACAATCTGCTCATTCACTTGCCTCTCGCTCTGGCCCAGGCAATGGTGGCATTGAGAAAAAGCAGCAGGAGATGCGTGCTGACCGCTTCTCTGCCTGTCCAGCAAGCAAGAGACAGCAATTCTGAGAAGGAAGATGAGGTATAAAAGCAGCTGGTGTCAACTGCAGTGAGAAGATAGACTAGTCCCTGAGGGAGGGGCCTTGTTGAGGTTGTCTTGCCAAAGGGCCCTCAAAAACCTGGAGCCAGCACTGCTGGGGGTTCTGCACTCTGCCTTGTTCTCTGCTCACTGGAAAACCCCTTGCTATATTATTTATTGAATGCACTTGACTGAAACGAGAAACCTCACATTAGAACATAAAATATAAGGGGGGGGGATTGGTCAGGTGCCTAGGGCAATGATCTAAATCGATTGGTCAAGTTCAAGCAAATCCACAAATAGCTATAAAGCTGAAAGCCCGGTTGTACTTTGTGTTGTACAAAGACTCTTCAAAAGGTGAATGAGGGGGAATTTTACATGGCTTTCACAACTAATGTTCGATTGAATATATTCTCTGGAAAGCAGATGTAAAATTTACAGAGAAAACCTTGCCAGATAGATCTAGTTCCTTGACACTTGTACAAAATAAATGGTCCAGGCTCACTTTATTGCAAACGTTTTTTTAAATCTTTTTTTCCCCCTTTTCCTGATTGGCCACAGGGAGAACATTATTCTTATCTTGTTCAGTAACTCATTCTATTTTGGTTTGACATGCAGCTTTCTCAGGGATGGTAGGTGCCACAGTGGAAGCATTTCCAATCTATTTTCACTTCCATCTTCACAAACATGTGAGGGGAAGGTGAGGTCATGTTCAGAGAGAACTGTGTTGGTGAGAAATTGGATCTTAATCCGATTTTTATATTTCAACATTTTAAATGCATTAATTCAGGTGTTGTACACCCACAGTAAGAATATTTTACAGAGCATTCTGTGAATTTTAACTATAATTGAAAGTACCATCATACTAATTATACTGTTCTGCACCAGAATTATTCATAGAGAGGAAAATCATAGATTTCTTTGTGCCCTTTCTTGTTACATTTGGTGATCTTGCTGGGACTATCCACCACATAGAATGAAGTGCATAATTAGTATCTTGTTTTAAAGCCCTCTTTAAGTCACATCCTACACATGATCATATTTGAATGATGGAGTTAGGCCACAATCCTATTGCTTGCACCTTCAATGATTTTAAGTACCTGAATTCAGAGGCTTACCATCATCCGATGTAGGGCAAGGGAAGCAGCAGAGGTGATCTTTGTCTCCCCATTCTCCCACCCTGCATTTTTCGCTAGATGGGTTTTTGTTTTGCCTGTCTAGCAAAGGCATTTCGGAAGACAAAGGAAAGAGCTTTCCAGACACTCAGTATATTTCGTATCCTGGCCTCTCCAGTCTCCTCCCCTCCACACTCATTGAAATCCTCTCTTTTAGCGCTCTCTGAGGTCATGTTGTTGACCTAGGAGGGCAGCTGGTTTGGTTCTTTCCACACTGGCTGGAGGGGGTGAGGGATGGGGGGTGGCAGATCTCCGATTCCCCCATCTGAAGTCAGAGTGCTGTCTCTGAACTTGGAGGGAAGGGGGTTTCCAAACAAGCCTATGGATTGCTCCCTTAGTCAGTTATAATAAAATCATTGCATTTCAAATAATAAAATATAGACCTCATTAAAAATACATCTTGCTAAGAGAATTCACAAAAAAGAGAGGGAAGACATTACACGAAAGCACACCTTCAAAGGCTCTTTGTATCTCTAAACTATGCAGTTAGCGATGGCACAATGACAAAAATGCTTCCATCATTGGGAGATGATACACACTCCTGCTCTATACAATGCCACCACTGCCATTGGGCTGATAAATAAAGAGAAGAGGGAGGCATTTGGTGACAGGTAATGTGGGAAGAGGCACAATAATTTTCCCAGCCTCGGATTGGCTCAGAAAATGATCCAAGTTCTTTCTGATGTACATATATTGCAACATGACAACAAACAGAACCTTGGATTAGAGTGAGGGATGTATATGGAATTAGTTTCAGTTAGTTTTCTGACCAGAATTTACTGGATTCACACCTCTCAGAACAGACTGTGGACCCAAACACAATTTGTGGTCAAGCGCCATTCATTTCTGAACTTGCAGTATGATTTGTGCCAAAAAAAACAAACAACCCCCCCACCAAAGACAAACTCTCAATTCAGGGAATGGAGTCTTAAGAAGGAGTGAAGGAGTCAATTATGCACATCAGTCATTCAGTTAGAGAGGACAGAAAAAGTTAGCTTTCTCTTTAACCCAACTTCCCAGTACACACACACACACACACACACACTTCTGCATTTTGCAAAAGCTGTTCATGTTGGGTACTATTTTGAGAAAATTGCACATTTTTCAAGTACAGATTTTGTGAACTTGAAGGCAAATACGGGAATTTGCAAACATTTTTGGAGAAAACCTGCTCCTGTTCGGGATTGCAAACAGGGCATTTTTGAAGGATTTGTGAACTGAACTGAAATCCTCATATCTCCCTACCATTTAGCCCACTATTGTTGACACCAACTGGCAACAGCTCCCTGGGTTTCCAGGTAGTGTTCTTTCCTAGCGATACCTGAAGATGACAGGGATCAAACTTGGGATCTTCTGCATGCAAACCACTGAGCTATGGCACCGGTAACCCTGAAAGAGATTGCTGTGGAGGGTTGTGGAACCCTTCAGAACAATGTGTGAGATGGCACAGAGGGTTGCAGGGAAAATCCGCAAATTTGAGATTGATCCCTCCAACCCTCAATTTTATATGAATTTATTAAAGATCATTTCAGTTCTGACAGAACAGAATGACAGCTCACCACGTGTGTTCATTCAGACCTGTCAGAATGGAAACGATCTTTAAAAACTTCATATAAAATCGAGGGTTGGAGGGATCGATCTCAAATTTCATACACATACTTAGGCATACCCCATAAAATTATAAAAACACTCGAAAATTATCGTCTCTGATGATTATAGTAGGTTTTTCTATCGTATCGTCATCGTTAAACACATGCACAATAACAACCTTATCGTATCTTTATCGTACATTTTAACGATACAATACACATCCCTAGTTAAAAGTATAGAACCATAAGAAGGCAAAGCTAATTTCTGATACCAATTCTTGGAGGGAAAAGATACAACATAATGGCCTCTTGATGGTTTAAACTGAATTTGCTTTATTCTGGGTTATAAAGAGGGATGAGAAAAATAAAAGCTAGACAATGGTCCTTTATTGATGTGGATATTTTGAGGGAACACACTTGGCTGATCTGGCTGCCTCTTTGGAGATGAGTCAGCATGAAGAATTAGTTTGTGTGTCTCCTCTGCTTGCTGTGACTTTCTTCCCTCATCATCTGGTTTCTCTTCTGTTTCATCAAGTTGTATGCAACTGACGTCTCGCATGTTTCGTATTTTTGTTGCATTTTGTATGTATATTAAAAAGTGTCTTGATAGAAAATTATGGAGATTTTTTCTGTAGTTTTTCTTAAAAAGAAAGAAAGAAAGAAAACACATGCACACACACATTCAAATTGAGTCCACTGTATAGTCTCTTCTTATTGTGATTTCCAAATGGACTTTGATAATTTGCTATCTTGTATTTCTTAATTGCACATTTCCTTGTGATACCTGTACCTGCTAAGTTAATGAGCTCCATTAGATGTACATTTTACTGCACGCTCGTTACTGGGCACTCACGGATTTTTGTGGGTCCCTCTCACGACATCGCCTGCCTCCCAAGCACCTTCCGCCACTTCTAGCCTTCTTCGCATGACAAAAAACTACCCCAGTAAGTCTGACTTATTTTTAAAAACAGAAGTTGCCTCTATTTCCTGCTGTGTGCAGGAGAAGCCGCACGATCAAAACAGCCCACTTAATGGGCCATGTGCACATTGTTTACTTTCTCTTTCAAAACAGGAAGCAATGAGGGACAAATGCATGGGCGGAGAAGTGACAGTAAACAAACATGATTTTCCTCCATGTGATGGTGCTCAATATTTCAATTGAATTAGACCCATTATTTTAAATGTGGCAAGCTGAGGTTTTTTTTTTTTTTGTAAACCCAAATAGGACAGAACATGGTTTCCACCAAAAAGAAAAAAAAAAAAAGGGGGGGGGAAGGTAGTTGTAAACTTTAAGAAGCTGTCTCTTATATATCCTTCAAAGAGCTCAACTTGTCTGAATCATTGATGTATCATTTGAAATTCTTATGGACATGCAGCAATCATTTTAATATCAAATAACATCTGTTGATGTGAAAGGCTGCACATTCTTCCATTATTCTTTTTGTCAAACATGCTAATGGTAATGTGCTGTTACGTGCTGGTCTAGAAAGCAATCACCAGGGTGGTGAGTGCTTTCTAGACCAGCAGAAGATACACACCCTGTTCAGTTTGCAGGATGTGTATTTGCAGTCTTGATAAAAAAGCTACTGATAGCTTTTTAGTTCCTGAACTTTTTTCATTGTCTTGTCTCCTAACCAGTCTCCCACCAATTAGTTTCTCATCACATCTGTCCCACAGCTAACCTACTCTCTTCCGAGTCAGTTGATATTCCATCCTCTACCATATTCCCCTTTATTTATCAGGATATGAAACTTTGAAAATGGTTTGAAAACTGTTTATAGAGTATGCCCTGGGCCCCAACAGTTGTCACTACAATTATAAACCATTTTGAAGCAGTAGTGTAGATCCTGATGTACTCCATTCAATAAGCAGTCATGTGGGCCAGACTTCAAAGAACTATGAAGTTCATTACATAAACCCAAAGCTTCATTACATTAAGGATGGATGAATATGTTGCTTTTGTTCTTGTCAAGACTGTCAGGCTTAAACTCATCCTGACTTGATTCAGCTGTGTTTGCAAGTAGCTTTTGTTTTTAAGTCTGCATGGAAATTGAGAATTGTGTTAGAATTGTATGTGTGTGTGTATGTGTATGTGTGTGTGCATGAGCATGAGCGTGCACATTTTTCCAAACATGTGCATTTTTCCAAGTATTTTTTTCAGTGATGTAATCCAGTTTTATGCACACTGTTCTCTCATGTACATATTTTGTGTGCACTTCCCACTAATATGCTCAGTTTTAATGTGCATTTACGCACATGAGTCTCTTAGTTCACTTTTGTATCAGGAAGTGCGAATTTTGGTATCTGTATATAAAAATCTCGATAGAAAGAATTTCTCACCCATTCCTGCATGAGATTCATTTTCTTCAAAGAGTCAATACATACCATATAGCAAAGCTCTTTTGAAGCTCCCTTTCCCTTTCATCGCTGAGAATGGGACCATGTTCCTGACAACAAACCTGAAATGAAATTCTTGTACATTCCTACCCACCATGTGGCAAAAGGTCTAGATGGCTGCATTTACAGCAGATTCCATGGCTGGCATTCAGGAGCTGGGCAGAATGAACAAAACAAGGTGTTTGCCTTAACAAGCAATGAAACAACCAACCAACAAAGAGTTAAGGAAAGAGTGATTTTAACACGTTAGTCTCCAGTATATACTGCATATGATATATTAAGCTACATACAGAAAATACAGTAGCATGGCACAAACATGGGCTGTAAATCACATTTAATACATTACAATGTATTTGTTAAAAATGAAGAATAAAATGCAGGTCAAACATGTTTCAACATTCAAGGTGTTTTTTTCAGTGACCAAAACTGAAATAAAAACATACATATCAAATACATTATTTATATAAAAATTATCTTAAAAGGAGGAAAGGGTACATGGTAGGAGCTGGGGCCAAAGAATTCCGACATTTCACCTGGGCAGTTGACTACATTCTATCCCCTAAAAGTCTCTCATCAGAGGATCTTCTGCCACTCCCAAGCTGTGGAATGACCTGCCAGAGGAGACTCGTCAACTTAACAGTCTTTTAGAATTTAAGAAAGCCATAAAGACTGTTCTCTTCTGGTAGGCATATCCAGTGGAATTTTAGAATGTTTTTAGGATGTTTTTATGATGTTTTATTGTTATTTTAATGATGTTTGCCATGTTTTTAATCAGTTTTATGTATTTTATAGTGCTTTATATTTACTGTCGATCCAAATGGAGAGGCGGGTAAGAAATACATTTATTATTATTATTATTATTATTATTATTATTATTATTGGGCAGGATCTACACTACTGCTTTAAAACAGTTTATAATAGTTTTGACAACCGTTGGGGGCCATGTCACACTCCATATATGGTTTTCAAAATGTTTTCAAGTGTTTTATCCTCCTTGGTGTAGATCTGGCCTGGGTTAGAGTTCCTGAGATGGTACAATTAATCAGTTTGAAGCCATGTGGTGGATCAGTGTTGCATCTTCAAAGGATCAAAGGGTATCCCTCTATTCCAACACCACAATTTTACTGTGTGTGTGTGTGTCTATGACTGTGTGTGTATACACCTATATAGAGAAAGAGACAGAAAGTGTCATGGTTGGTAGACGATGAAGTCTTTCAGGTCATACAAAGGTGGTTCTAAAGACATATATTGATTATCATTAGATTTCACTCTTTAAAACAAGATTTTTCCTTAGAGAGTTTGGTGTGTTAGAGGTCAGAGGCATAAACTAATCCATTCCTTGTAATAAATATCATTTCTCACCCATAGTAGTCAATATTCTGTCTGCCCCAGCATGGCAATAAAGTCATTAACTTGAAACTTTCATTCCCAAATGAGGCACAAGGCTCATCAGATTTCTAATTACCCTGCTTAGTTGAAAACATGAGCTAAGAAAATAGGATCTGAAAGCTTTCTTCAATCAATAGTGGAAGATCAAATTCCCATTCCCAAATCTCAGGCTGGAACACTAGCAATGTGCCCTTCATATCTCACCCTTCCATGCTACCCTGGAGCTCTTTGACTGGTTTGGAATGTTAATTACACTTCTTAAAGTTGGAAATCCTTATCTAGCTACTGCTACCATAAGTTTGCACTTATTTAGGGCCAACTCTGAGCTAAGTGCTGCAGAGCTCATAGAAGTGACCTTCAGTGGTTAATTGCATGAAGGGCCTCCATTGGTACAACAGGGTGGAAATGCCACGCAGCTCATTGGCCCCACTGGCTGTGATTCATGCACAGAGCCTACAGGCTATCAGAGTTCCAGCATGCATGGAAACCGACATGCATAGATATCTCTACACTTAGTCCTCACCAATGCAGACACTGAAGTCAACACATAGATGTCAGGCAATGGGTCTGACACATGGGTGGTGGAGGCAGGGCCAGCAATGTGGCTCCCTTATACATGTGGAGCTCTTCCATGAGATTAATGCATAAAGAGGGCTATTGCCCTTAAATAAAGGATAACATCAGAAGGGGAGGGAGCTCTTTCTTTCGTTCTTTTTACACTGAACACACAGTGACTTGTTAGGTGGAGGTGGCAGAATTCTGGAATGAAACATTTCAAACTGCAGGTAGGTAGGGTCATATTTTAGTGCTCTCTCTCTCCCCCCCACTAGAAAAAAAATCTCCTGCATATATTAAATTTATGAAGAAGGCTTTCTTAATCTTATCTCCCTGATGTGCTACCTAGTGTCTGAAAAGGAATACCTCTCAGAGGGCAAAGAATTGAGCTAGAACCACCTTTTCCCCAAATGTCCTAGTTCCCTCCTCTCAGGGATTGCTTACATATGGATGCATTCAAAAGTGATGTACCTGACATGCTGTCTGAAGTGGTACAGCCCATTCTGCCATGTACCACCTTATTCCCCACATCATTCTTCTACATGTGTAGACCCAGCTTGATGTACTAGACTTTGATGTTTCTCCAAATATGAATAGTCATGGTTAGAAATGCCTCAAACTCACGCCCAACTGCAAGTCTGGGTGGGGGGAGGCTAATTATGAGTGGGGCGGTCGATGAGGCATGGAGGCTAGCCATTGGCTGCCTCCAAATGGTGCCACCGGGGCTGGGAGGGGAGAATGTGGCTATATAAACAGGCTTACCTCTCCCAGCCACCTCTTCTTCTTCACGGCTCCCTCCCTCCCTCCCTCCCTCCCTCCCTGTAGACAGTGTGGGCTTGCTGGTTGTCCGTTTGGAGACCGAATAGGATTTTTTTGCTCATATCATAATTTGGGTATGTGTTTTTTTGCCTACTCCATACTGTAAGACAGCTTGGGCGTATTAAATAGGTTAATTGTAATCTGGTCACTTAATTTTGGCAGGTTGAAGCGGGCATTGGCAGTGAGTATTGCTATTGTTAAGCATTCACAGGCACCATTGTGGTGATCGGTGACACCTGAGGGCCTGCAACTGGGAGCCCTGTGGCACCAGCTGGTGGGATAGGGTGTTATCTTTGAGAGCCGACCCTACTCACCTACTCGGAGCCCTGCGGCACGAGGGGAGGCAACAAAGGAAGGCCTCCCTACCCCCTGTGGGGGCGACTCCATGTGGGGGCTATTAAAACGCCACCCCATGGGCGGTGAATGGCTTGCCGAATTCACAGGGACCAACCTATTGGCCTGGTGATACCCGCTTAGGTATATTCCCCTTTGGTTGGTCTTGAATAAAAGTGGCCCATATTTTAAATCCATTTTACGTGTCTCAACTTATTATTTACCGCCCTCCACGTCGCAATGTTCTTGCAAATATGTACCTAATAATATGTCCAGATTATTCCTTCTGATAAAGGCCAGATCACCCAAACTATCACCCAAATTATCATGATAGGCTTCTCTTCTTAAAGGGAAGAGATTGGAAAACCATGCCTTCTTGAGGCTCCATGCATTCTTTGTTCACTGCTGTTGTATCTATACTATGCCCATTTCTTTCTCTTACCCAAACTTTTTAACAAAATTGACATTTTTTTTCTTGTAGAAGTGAGAAAGTAAAAGAAAAATTTAAAAGTGAGAAAGTAAAACAAAGAAGATAATTATGAACAGCATCCAGATCTTTGTCATGGGCTATATCCTAAAATATAACTGCAATTTATGAAATCCAAGTCCATACATTTCTCTCTGCTTTTTCTCTAAAATGCCAGGCATCCTTTATAGCCAATTTCCGACATGGGCAGCATATGTTATCTATCACATAGCACTTTTTAAAAAACAAAACCATAGGCTCAATTCGGATGGTACATTAGGCAATGGAGGAGGGGAGGAACAATCGTCAGTTGTGTTGCTTATTGTGTCGTTTGGAGGGCAACACACAACACACACACAACTGACAGTGCATTAATCAGTCACTTTAAACAACAGAGTGAAACAATAGGCTTGCCCGTTGTTTAGCCCGAAGCCCCGTTGTTTAAAGTGTCATCCGAATTCAGCTCCCCCTCTCTCCGTGGACTATTCCATTTTGGAATAGAGTTCTGCTGCCTAGAGCAGCCAAAAAACCTTGGTCGCTCTATGCAGCCGGCAGAACTCATGGTGCCTGATGGGAAATGGCTGGAGGACACAGGGAGGAGAGGCTGCAACCAAAATGGCCACCGCAAGTTCGTAGCAGCCTGGGCGTTTGCCGGTGCCGAGCAGCGCCGGCTGCAGCATGTCGTCTGTAAAGCTCCTCCTGCCTAATGCACAGTCAGTACGTTATTTACCCCTCCGTTGCCTAATATGTCATCCAAATCGAGCCATAGTTTATCTTTTGACAGAGGCATATTGTTAATGACCTTTACCAATACTATTGTATGGATATTACTGCATGGAGAGAGCACTGAGGAGATTAAGCGGATTTGCATGTTTCATTCAAAGAATCGATCTATGGGTCCATTGAGCTGCCACATCATCCTTAAGTCTTCAGTGATGACACTGAAAAAAGCATTGTAAGAAAGGTGTTGCCATATAAGCTCTTGTTCATCAGTATTACTACTTCTAAGATCGTTAATGTGCCTTTGTCACTTTTAGGCACAATTCCCACAGTGAAATATCATGTGGACAGGTATAATAGGGTAGGGTGGCCAGATAAAATCCAGGTCAGGGCTCATGTAACTTTAACAGTTGTAGAGAAAAGGGAATTTCAGCCAGTGTCATTTGTATGCAATTAGTTCCTGGTGATATTCCCTCTTCATCACAACAGTTAAAGGTGCAGGCACTATACTAGAGTGACCATATACAAAAGAAGGCAGGGCCCCTGCAACTTTAACTGTTGTGATGAAGAGGGAATTTCACCAGGAACTAATTGCATACAAATGACACTGGCTGAAATTCCCTTTTCTCTACAACTGTTACAGTTACATGAGCCCTGACCTGGATTTTATCTGGTCACCCTATAATAGGGTTTTGTGAATGGAGTTGCACACGTTGCCTTATTCCAGTGGCAAGACATTGCTTGTTTACTTGCCTTACTGTGGTGCAGGTTTCTTCTGGATCTGCTCACTAGGGATGTGCACTGGATCGGACCCGATCCACGATCCGAGTCCGGTCCAGTGGGAAATCGGATAAATTATCCGATTTCCGATCCCGCAGCTGGATCGGCCGATCCAATCCGAACCGGTCCGAAAAAGCTCCGAACCGGTTCGGCGGATCGGCGGATCGGCGGGCGCCCACTGGCGCCCACCGCCGCTTCCATTGGCGGGCGCCAGCGGGCGCCCGCCGATGAAAGTGGACAGCGGGGGGGGGGGAGGAGGGGGGCACTTACCTTCTCGGCCCAGTGGCTCCCGTCCGGCGCCGGCGCCTACTACTACTAGCAGGCTCCGCGGCCTGCTCTAGGGTGGCGCGCCGGGTGATGTCATCACCCGGCGCGCTACTCTAGAGCAGGCCGCGGAGCCTGCTGGAAGTAGTAGGCGCCGGCGCCGGACGGGAGCCGCCGGGCCGGAAAGGTAAGGAGGGGCTGCGTGGAGGGGAGGAGGGGGCGCGCGGAGGGGGGAGGGGGGAGGGGGGCCCTTACCTGCCCGGCCCGGCGGCTCCCGTCCGGCGCCGGCGCCTACTACTCCCAGCAGGCTCCGCGGCCTGCTCTAGGATGGCGCGCCGGGTGATGTCATCACCCGGCGCGCTACTCTAGAGCAGGCCGCGGAGCCTGCTGGAAGTAGTAGGCGCCGGCGCCGGACGGGAGCCGCCGGGCCGGAAAGGTAAGGAGGGGGTGCGTGGAGGGGAGGAGGGGGCGCGCGGAGGGGGGAGGGGGGCCCTTACCTTTCCGGCCCGGCGGCTCCCGTCCGGCGCCGGCGCCTACTACTACCAGCAGGCTCCGCGGCCTGCTCCAGGGTGGCGCGCCGGGTGATGTCATCACCCGGCGTGCTACTCGAGAGTAGGCCGCGGAGCCCGCTGGTAGTAGCCGCCGGCGCCGGACGGGCCGAGAAGGTAAGTGGCGGGGAAGGGGGCTTACCCCCCCCCCCGGAGCCGTCCGCTTCTATCCGCTGGCGCCCGCGGGCGCCAGCGGATGGAAGCGGGCGGCCCCAGGGGGGGTAGGGAGCGCGGGGGAGGGGGTTTACCTGCCGGGGCCGTCCACAGTGGACGACCCCGGGGGGGGGAGGGAGTTAGGCCCCCCTTACCCACCCGCCGCCATTTTTTCCTCATAGACTTGCATTGCAATGCAAGTCTATGGGGAAAAAAATGGCGGCCGATCCAAAAATGTACGATTTTTGGGTCGGGATCGGACTCGATCCGGTCCGGGGGGCCTCCGATTTTGTCCGAACCGGTCCGGGACAAAATTGGAGGTCCCGATCCGGGTCCCGATCCGATCCGGGGGGTCCGTGCACACCCCTACTGCTCACTGCAAAGGGAGAATTTGCCTGCTGCAGGAGATGCCTGCAGGAACATCTGGTGACCTTTGGGCCAAAGACTACAGGATATTCCTCACAGCAAATTTATCTTAAAGTGAAAATTTGAGGTGAATTTGCAGGTCCCTCCTCAGGAGACAAGTTAGGAATTTCAGGAGAAAGAAAAAAAGAAAGAAAGAAAAGTTTATCAGGGGGATTCAATTTAAGGCAGCTTCCTAAATTCATATGAGAAGATTCCCATTGAAGAGATGTTGTGGGTGCCTGACTGAGTCCAGGAGTTCAATGGACTCCCCCGGCCCAGGCACCCATGACGTGCTCACAGACCTGCACTCCCAGTGTCCATGAGGCCTTTCGAGCTCTTGGCAGCCATCTGTCCTCACCTGGAGCCCCCATTGTGCACCACAATAGAGGGTCCAGAAATTTTGTATTTCCCCTGTTGGTGTTGGTGAAGAGACTCCCCATGCTGCAGGAGAAATTATTAAGACCTGAAACTAGAGTTGCTACCAAATGTTGCCTAAAGCAAACATTTGAGGCAAACTTGAATGTTAACGCAGAAAGAAACATCAGAGGATTTTTAATGAAATGGGTGAACATTCCCAGATAGTTCTACACCTACCTACCTATACCTACCTAGACATACTCATGCTTGGTGAAAATGAAATGCAGAGGGTAATTTTGAGTTATAGAAGTTACTCTGAGGCTTTTAAACTGTGTTTTATAGTAATCACAACAGGTTCTTCTTAAAACTATTATCTTCCCTGTTCCCAGTGTGTCTCATTTGTCTTTAGCTAGCTAAATCAATTATGCATGTCTTAATCTTTGACATAATCTATGAAGATACCATTTCCCTAGGTACAATGTATTTATCTTCATTTCATAAAGGCGCATCCCAAATTTACGTCAACCAGCTTTTCAGACTTCATGTTTTAACCATCTCATTACTGAGCTCAGTTTTACATTGATCAAACATTCTAACAACCAAATATCAGGATTCAAAATATGGGAGGGACACAATGTAAACAAACAGGCATATCTTAAATAGCACACAACTATTACAACTAAATCACTATAATTAAATTCTATTTTACATACAGAAGTCATACACACACACAAGTTTTAATACCAAGTGTGTATGCATGGGTAAAGATCCAAATATACAATACCCAAAGCTTATACTATTTAGACAGAGATAGATTTATTTGGAGAGGAAAAAATATAGGAAACATAGGAAGCTGCCTTAAATTGAATGAGACCATTGCTCCATGTAGCCCATTATTGTCAACACTGACTGGTAGCCATTCTTCAGGTTTTCAGGCAGGCATTTTTCCAGCCCTACTGGGAGATGCTAGAGATCAAACCTGAGACCTTCTGCATGCAAAGAAGATGATTTACCACTAGGGATGTGCACTGACCCCCCGGATCGGATTGGATAGCGGATCGGAATCGGACCTGGGGGGTTGGATTGGATCGGATCAGATCGGAGGATGGTCGGATCGGATCGGACCGGATGTCCGATCCGGATCGGACGCCATTTTGAATGCTTTTTCCCATAGCCAAGTATTGTTTTACAAAAACGCCTATAACTTTTTCATTTTTAAAGATAGAAGGATGAAACTTGGGCACATTGTAGACTGGTTAGGGATAGTTATCTGTGAGAAATTTCAGAAAGTTTGGTGCATGCATTTTGTGGCAATTAATTTTTTAATAAATAACCAGGAATGCCTATAACTTTGTCATTTTTAAAGTTACACACATGAAACTTTGCCACATTGTAGGGGGTACCTTGGGATCTATGTATCTGAAATTTCAGAAACATAGGTGCTTGCCTTGTGTGGCAATTAATTTTAGAAAAATGGGTAGTAGTGGGGTAAATACAGTTACGCCTCCCACTTTTTTATTTTTGAAGATACAAACAGAAAACTTGGGCACATTACAGGTACCACTTGGCTTGATATGTGTGTGAAATTTCAGAAACATTGGTGCTTGCCTGGTGTGACAATTAATTTTTGAAACAATGAGGGATTCATTGGACAGCACTTGCCCATAGGGATTCATTGGACAGTACTTGCCCATAGAGAATCATTGGACAGTACTTGCCCATAGGGAATCATTGGAAAGCACTTGCCCATAGGGAATCATTGCATTGCACTTTCCCATTGTGAAATACAGTTATGCCTCCCACTTTTTTATTTTTGAAGATACAAACAGGAAACTTGGGCACATTGTAGACTGGTTAGGGATAGTTATCTGTGAGAAATTTCAGAAAGATTGGTGCATGTGTTTTGTGGCAATTAATTTTTTAATAAATACCCAGGAATGCCTATAACTTTGTCATTTTTAAAGTTACATACATGAAACTTTGCCACATTGTAGGTGGTACCTTGGGACCTATGTGTGTGAAATTTCAAAAATGTAGATTCTTGCCTTGTATGGCAATTAATTTTAGAAAAATGGGTAGTAGTGGGGTAAATACAGTTACGCCTCCCATTTTTTTATTTTTAAAGATACAAACAGGAAACATGGGCACATTACAGGGAACATTTCGCTTGATATGTGTGTAAAATTTCAGAAAGCTGGGTCCAGGCATGTGGTGGCAAGGTGTCTGCACACACCACTTTGAAGACTTTAGAAAATTTCTCCTGTAACGATCCTAGCGATCGAGAGAGAGTGATCCTAGGCTCAGCCATTCTGCTTGAGTAAAAAGTGAAAGTATCAAAGCAGACACGAGCCAAGTGCTTTAATGTAGTTACTTTGTTTCTCCTTTTGTAATGGATACTAGCTCAGTTGCAGCCATGCATGCAAGGATCAAAGAGATCGAGAGAGAGTGTTTCCTTTTTCTTTGCGGGAGGCGGGAGTGGGAGACGGGGGAAACCAAGCCTCTGTGGAAAAACTTTTGAAACTTTTAATCTAAAAATTCCATAGCCATCAAATGCCTGGACCTATAATTCTGAAATTTCTGACACATATCTATCCCTAACCCATCTACAAAGTGAGCAACTTTCAGACTTCTAACTTTTAAAATAAAAAAGTTATAGGCGTTTCTTTCCTCATTGTTTCAAAAATACCTTGCCACCACATGCCTGGACCCAGCTTTCTGAAATTTTACACACATATCAAGCGAAGTGTTCCCTGTAATGTGCCCATGTTTCCTGTTTGTATCTTTAAAAATAAAAAAATGAGAGGCGTAACTGTATTTACCCCACTACTACCCATTTTTCTAAAGTTAATTGCCACACAAGGCAAGCACCTATGTTTCTGAAATTTCACACACATAGGTCCCAAGGTACCATCTACAATGTGGCAAAGTGTCATGTGTGTAACTTTAAAAATGACAAAGTTATAGGTGTTTCTTTCCTCATTGTTTCAAAAATTAATTGCCACACAAGGCAAGCTCCAAAGTTTCTGAAATTTCACACACATATCAAGCCAAGTGGTACCTGTAATGTGCCCAAGTTTCCTGTTTGTATCTTTAAAAATAAAAAAATGGGAGGCATAACTGTATTTACCCCACTACTACCCATTTTTCTAAAAATTAATTGCCACACAAGACAAGCACCTATGTTTCTGAAATTTCACACACATAGGTCTCAATGTACCCCCTACAATGTGGCAAAGTTTCATTTATGTAACTTTAAAAATGACAAAGTGATAGGCATTCCTGGGTATTTATTAAAAAATTAATTGCCACAAAACGTATGCACCAATCTTTCTGAAATTTCTCACAGATAACTATCCCTAACCAGTCTACAATGTGCCCAAGTTTCATCCTTCTATCTTTAAAAATGAAAAGGTTATAGGCATTATTGTAAAACAATACTTGGCTATGGGAAAAAGTATTCAAAATGGCGTCCGATCCGGATCGGACCTCGGCGGATCGGATCGGATCGGAGGTTTATCGGATCAGATCGGATTTTCCCGATTTTGGGGCAGATCGGATTCGGATCGTGGATCGGATCGGATCCGATGCACACCCCTATTTACCACTGTCTATTGTGTGACAAGGAAACTATCCTCTTGTCTCTATGGATGGGAGAACAAGGAATACTTGAGTTCAGTGAGATTCTCCAAATTCCACTTTGAAGCTTGGTTCATCTCACTCCCATTCTCATTTGTGACCTGTTTTTCCTTTTGTTCAAACAGGAAAAGGGCACATTTCAATTTTTTCAAAAAGAGGTACTTTCCCCCAATGACTAAAGCCATGGAAATGTGCAGTTTAAGTGCACATTTTTCAAACTACATTTTTTAAAAAATATGTTCACAAGTTTGGAAATTTACCAACTGTTTTCAAAGAAAACATTTGCATTTGAAATTGTGAATAGGGCAAGTTTGAATGATTTGCAAATTGAAATAAAATTCGCATACATCCATGCTTGTCGTTTTCACTAGACTTGATGTTCCACCATTGGCAAAGGCAACTCCATTTAAATGCAGGATTTGGACTGTGGCCACCACTTTTCACTGGGCCAATATTAGCACCTGTCAACAACATAACTAGGTGACTGAGGCAGGATCTACACTAGGGATGTGTATCGTATCGTTAAAATGTCTGATAACGATACAATAAGGTCATTATCGGACATCCGATTAACAATAACGATACGATAGAAAAGCCTCCAATAAATATACGATCCAGAAATTTTCAGCCCGATTATATAGGATTTTTTTTGGATTACTGGACTGTCATATAAATAAACCTATAACTTATGTATTTTCAAAGTTAGAGGCTTGAAACGTGGTCACAGTGCTTATGGGGTATGCCTTAAGTACGTGTATGACCAGGCCTCAGCTTTTCAGAATGAGCATGATCTTTAAAAAATTAATAGAAAATAGAGGGTTTGAGCAATTGCTCTGATTTTTTTTCACAAATGTCCAGCCAGATCCCATCTTCAATGTCCCACAAGTTTCACATTTTTATCTTTTAAAATGAAGACGTTACAATGGGGGGTGGGGCTTTTGAGGGACCCCCTATAACTTTTTTAATTTGAAAAGATAGAGACAAGAAACTTTTTGGACATTGCAGATTGGATCTTGCTAGTCCTGGCTCCCCAAGTCTCATGAAATTATAATTTCAAATAAAAAAGTTATGCATGCATTTCCCCCAATGCAAACCTATGGAGAAGAAAAGCAGACAACAAGATGACAACACGGAGGCCCGGTCAACCAGCTGTCAATAAAGTTGCACGATCTTTAATAGATTCATATAAAATCGAGGGTTGGATGGATCATTCTCAAATTTCATGCACATACTTAGGCATACCCCATAAGCACTGTGACCAAGTTTCTAGCCTCTAACTTTGAAGATACAAAAGTTATAGGCATTTTTTCTAAAATCTTCAGCTCTGTAGGGCAAAATAGGGCTCCAAATTAAATATCGGATTTCCGATAATTGTTGGAAATATGATATGATTTACCTCCGATATAATCCGATCCAATTTTTTTTTTAAAGTGATTTCCGATAATGATACGATACGATAATTTCGGGTGTGCAAACCCCTAATCTACACTACTGCTTTATAATGGTGTATAACGGTAGTGACAACTGTTGGGGCCCAGGACACATTCCATACACCATTTTCAAACTGTTTTCAAAGTGTTGTATCCTGCTTGGTTTAGATCTGGCCTGAATGTTCTTTAGGGTGGGTGGAATGAAATCACAGCAGAAGCACCCCCCTCCCCAGCATGTTCAGTATGTTGTGTGGAAAATATCCTACATGATTAGGCTGCATAAACTGTCTCAGCACAATGGGATAAAAAAGTGCAGTATTTGCCAGAAACATTTAATTGCCAATTCCATTCCCCTCTTTAGCAGCTGAGAAATTCTGTGGAAAAACCCTTCTTTATAATCAAAATACTAGGGGTGAGCACGGACCCCCCAGATTGGATCGGGATCGGATCGGGACCTCCAATTTTGTTCCGGATCAGATTGGAACAAAATCGGAGGTCCCCTGGATCAGATCGGACCTGATCCCGATCCGAAAATTGGATGTCCGATTTTCGGATCGGCCGCCGGTTTTCCCCATAGACTTGCATTGGGGGAAAGAAAGCTTTCCCCCAATGCAAGTCTATGGGGAAAAATGGTGGCAGGGGGGTGAGTGGGGGCCTAACTCCCCCCTCCCTCCCCCCTTGCACTTCTTACCTGCAGGGCCCTTCTGATCCCGTCCGCTGGAGCCCACAGGTGCCAGCGGACGGCAGCAGACGACCCCGGCAGGTAAGTGGGAGCCCCCTCACGATCCTCCTTACCTGCCGGGGCCCCTCCGCTGCCATCCGCTGCCACCCAGGCGGCAACAGATGGCAGCGGAGGGCCCCCGGGAGGTAAGGAGGATCGCGAGGGAAGAGGGAGGGGGGCCACTTACCTGCAAGGCCATCTGGCGCCTTCACCTGTGTAGATCTACTGAGGACTAGGCTTCGTGGCCTAGTCCTCAGTAGAGCTCCAGGTGAGCACCAGGCGATCCTCCTTACCTCCCAGGGCCCCTCCACTGTCTGCTTCCATCGGCGGGCACCCACTGGCAGCCCCCGATGGCAGCGGACAGCCCCCCCCCCAGGTAAGTCCCCCCGCTCCTTACCTGGTGGGGTGTCCTCCTCCATCCATTGCCAGCTGTAAACTACTGCGAACTAGGCCTCACGGCCTAGTTTACAGGAGAGCGCCAGGTGATGACATCATCACCTGGAGCTCTCCTGTAAACTAGACTGCGAGGCCTAGTTTGCAGTAGTTTACAGCTGGCAACAGGAGGAGGAGGATGCCCCACCAGGTAAGCCCCCCCCCACTGTCCATTTCTATCAGCAGGCGCCCGCCAATGGAAGTGGCGGCAGGCACCAGTGGGCACCCGCTGATCCTCCAATTTTTCCTAAACCGGATCAGGTCCTTCCAGACCGGTTCAGAAAAGATTGGACGATCCAGATGGGGGATCGGAAATCAGATAATTGTATCCAATTTCCCCTGGATTGGCTCTGGATCATGGATCGGAGCTGATCCAGTGCACACCCCTACAAAATACCCGATGACTCAGTTGCACTACCATTAATGATTCCCTCCCTTTAAGGGGGGAATGTTGGGTTGCCATCATATCATTTTAAGGCATCTTCGTATATTCCTATGAGAACATGCCTCTCTTGAGTACAATCAGAGGCATCACAGAAAATCATTTTGCCATCTCTCATGGTGGAAATACCTTTATTGCCCACCTGAGTGTAGAATATTGCAACACAGAGGATTGAAACTAGACTGGGTGCTATTTGAAGTAGACCCATGGAAATCAATGGGACTATGGTCAGTCATAGTTAATTTCAATTCCATTCATTTCAATGGGTTTACTCTAAGTATGACTAGGACCGATCTACACCAAGCAGGATATAGCACTATGAAAGTGGTATGAAAGTGGTATATGGAGGCAGGAACTACACTACTGCTTTATAGTGGTATTGAAGTGCTCTGACAACTGTTTATACTGCTAGAGTATAAAGCAGTAGTGTAGATCCTGCCTCCATATACTGCTTTCATACCACTTTCATACCACTCACCGAGGAAAGGTAACCTGAGTATATTGTAAAGTATAAACTTGGCTATAAAAAACAAAGTAAAGATTTCGATCCTGACTCTCTAAAGGGGGCATTTCTAGTTTTAGAGCAACGTTCAAAAAATTCAAAATTTTTGTAAATGTGGATGTGTGCATGTATCTATAATTCAAAACATCCTAAATCTCTGCACTTAAAGTCCCCTGTAAAACTAGTCATTATGCTAGTCTCAATCATTTAGGCAAGCTGACAAGAGCATCATTGCTTGCCTTCAGATAGCTTGAGACGGCAACAGATCATGTATAGGTATTAGGAGTATTTTACAGTGCTATCAGGAAGGAACAGTAGTTTGAAACACAATAATATTTGTGGCTAAACTGAAGGGTAAAAAATATAGTTTCAGCATTTAAAAAGTGAAAGTAGGTCAGGCTATCTACTGCTGCAGAAATTTAGGGAACAAAATATCCCATACTTTATGAAAGTATACTTCATTCAGTTTGGGCTGTTTTCACAAGAGCAACAAACATGGGTTAAAATTGGTATTGGAGGTTTTTGAGAGGCTTACCACAGACGGAGTTGCTTACTGTCAAAAGTCCCAACCTGGGTTTGGAGGTATGTCAACCAGTTCTGGATGGGGTTACACTCCCCCTGAAAGGCTGTGTTTGCAGCTTGGGGGTGCTCCTGGATCCGTCGCTCCAAATGACAGCTCAGATAGATGCACCTCCGTCTTGTCTGGATTCAGCTTCAGTTTGTTTTTCCTCATCCAGCCCATTACCGCCTCCAAGCATTCATTCAGAGGAGACACACTATCCTTAGCTGACGATGTTGTTGAAGGCATAGAGAAATATATTTTGGTGTCATCAGCATATTGATAGCACCCTGCCCCATGCCTCCGGATGATCTCTCCCAGCAGTTTCATGTAAATGTTAAACAGCATTGGGGAAAGGATGGTACCTTGTGGTACACTACATAGCAACTCCTTTTTTGAAGAGCAGCTATCCCCAAGCATCACCATCTGGAACCTGCCCAAGAGATAGGATCGGAACCACTGAAGCACAGTGCCCCCGATTCCCAATTCCCCCAGGCGCTCCAGAAGGATACCATGGTCGATGGTATCGAAAGCCGCTGAGAGGTCCAGGAGTACCAGCAGGGACATACTCCCCCTGTCGATACTGAGGTGTAGATCATCCACTGAAACTGATCAAGTGTAATCCTACTCGCGGAGTCACTGGACATTCCACTGTCAGCCTCTGCTATAACAATGGCATCTAAGTCGGCTCTTATCTGAGAGATTTTATCTAAGAAATGATCGTTAAAATCATCACAGCGAACTACCGAAGGCTCTATAATCGGATTCAGGGGAGAAGGAGCCTGAGTTCGACCCCTCACCACCCTGAACAGTTCTGCTGGTCGTGAATTCACAGACGCAATGCGTGCAGAGAAGAAAGCTTTCTTCGTTGCACGTATTGCTACTCCATAGAAATGAAGATGTTCTCTATGTCGTGTCTTATCGGATATAAGTCGAGTTTTCCGCCATAGGTGCTCCAGTCGTCATCCTTTCTGCTTCAACTCCCTGAGGTCTTCTGTATACCAGGGCACCCTATTAGAAGCAGGCCGGAGAGGACGTTTGGGGGCGATCGTGTCGATAGCCCTAGTTAGGTCTTGATTCCATCTATTGGCCAGGGCTTCTACAGGATCGTCGACGATACCAGCCATGGAACCCTCCAAGGCTTTCTGGAATCCAGAAGGATCCATCAGCCTTTGAGGGCGGACCATCTTAATAGGTCCGCCACTCCTGCAGGGACAGGTGGTAGCCGTCATACTAACCCTGACCAGAAAATGATCTATCCATGACAATTCGGAGGTATTCAATACCTCCGCCCACAGATCCGTCTGTTCGGAACTGAAAACAGCATCGAGGGTGTGACCTGCTGAATGTGTGGGTCCAGAGACCAATTGGGATAGGCCCATGTTTGTCATGGATGCCATGAACTCCTGAGCTCCACCTGACAAACCGGCCCCGAATGGGATGTTGAAATCGCCCAGGACCAAGAGCCTGGGTGAATCCAACACCAGCTCCGAGACCAGTTCCGTGAGCTCGGCCAGGGAGTCTGATAGGCAGCGGGGTGGCTGGTACACTAACAGAATCCCTAGTCTATCCCTGGCCTTCAGACTCAGGTACACACACTCGATGTAATTCAATTCCCGGACAGGATGTCTGGTCAGGTTAAGATTGCTTTTGTAGACCACAGCTACTCCGCCTCCCTGCCCACTTTCCCTCACCTGCTCACTAACACAGTATCCAGCTGGGAGAGCCTGAGCCCAAGTCGGGCCCCTGTCATCTCCCAGCCAGGTCTCTGTGAAACATGCCAGGTCGCCCTCCTCTTCTTTGAGGAGGTCATAGATTATGTTTGTTTTGTTTTTAACTGACCTGGCATTACATAGGAGCAAGGAAAGGTTCTGTGGGTGGCCTGGATCGTTCCCCAAGATCCCCGGGGTAGCAGGGCGACCAGAAGGCAAGATGGGTGTTAGATATCCATCTCTCCTTCCCCTGTAATGGCATTTTGCCCTGCTATCGCCATATCTCCCTCTGCCCCACACAACAGATATTGGTGCTCCCAGACACATTTTGGTTGCCTTAAGTAGTTTGTCTCTCTCTCGCGCGCGAGAGAGAGAGAAGGAGAAGGGGTGGGTGGAGTGCAATGGTGGCTACTGCACTATCTCCCCCACTCGTGCTGTCCACTTCTGCAATGCGCTGTACATAGGGCTACCTCTGTGCCTAGTCTGGAAACTTCAGCTAGTTCAAAATATGGCAGCCAGGTTGGTCACTGGTACACCTAGGAGTGACCATATTACACCAGCTTTAAGATCACTCCACTGGCTGCCAATTAGTTTCCAGGTGAAGTACAAAGTGTTGGTTATTACCTTTAAAGCCCTACATGGTTTGAGTCCAGGTTACCTGCGGGATCATCTTCTCCCATACAATCCGCCCCGCACTCTCAGGTCCTCTGGGAAGAACTTACTACAGTCGGCCAAGACTGGCTGACAACTGTTACCCAGAGGACCTTCTCTTCTGCTTCTCCCAGACTGTGGAATGGCGTGCTGGAGGAGATTCGTCAACTTCATAGTCTTTTTGACTTTAAGAAAGCCATAAAAACCGAACTCTTCCAGCAGGCCTACCCAGTTGAATTTTAAGAGTTTTATTGGTATTCTAATAATGTATTAATTTTATATGTTTTTAATCAGTTTTATGTATTTTGTGTCATTTGTATCAATGTTGTTCCCCACCTCAATCCTGAGGCAGAAGTGGGTAAATAATAATAATCATCATAATAATGTTTATGATTTTTACGCAATGTGCCCCCATCTTACATTTTCTCCGTCTTCCCAAAATTTTGTAGGATTGCTTAGCTATGTCCTGCTATCATCACACTGGAAGTTTTTCTCCCCTTTCTTTGTATCAGTGGTGGCTGCAGGTGGAGAAATATACACCATCACAATGTCACAACATGCAGCCGGGGGAGGGGGGAATCAACACAGGGATCAAGGTCTCAGTGACAGTCTTCTATCATTTGTAATGTTCACAATACATAATGAATTCTGGTATTATAGAGCAGCAATGGGCAAGGAAATTGCATGAAGGTTTGAATAGCCACAAGTCAAGTGGTGGCGAGTTTGAGTTGGATTCCAGACTCTACTCTAAGTCTGGATCCAATTCTCTGGAACCAGGTTGCTTTCCTGTATTCATGAAAACTCACTTCTACGTGGTGGCTAACGTTAGGCCATACTAATGATTACCAATCTTTAGAAGATGAGGTGGGTGGGAGGGCTTCCCTTTTTATTTTATTTTTTCTCTTTAAAAACTGTCTCTTTACAGTCAGTCATACAGCTAGCATGGCAAGGCCCTGCTGTCTGCAGCCCAGCTGTGTTTGCTGGACCAGAATGCAATGGGAATGAATACAGTATTGTTCCCATTGCATTCTGGTACACTAAAGATGGCTGAAGGTTGTATACTGGAGAGCCTGGTTGCAGTAGCTGTATGAACACCTGTGACTAGGCTTTCACCCCTCTCAGAAAACCTCAGTAAACTTTGCCTGCCTCCAATCTTCAGTGGTAGTTTTTTTTGTTTTGACACCCCCCCACCCCGCCAATTGCTGAGTGAATTTTGTCCCAACTCTAGCATGAACCTATACTGCTGCTCTTTTGTAAAAGGATAGGATACAAATGTAAGAAATAAGTAATGTCTTGGGCCTAGATTGCAGTGGCTTCCAAGACAAAGTACTTGCTGTCATTGAGGTTCTCCTTTGAGGTTCACTTTTCTCAGATCTTTTAATCAGTAAAGCCCTATCTCTTTGCACAGAAACTATTTAGAATCCCTGTCCATCTACAGTTTCAGACAATGAGCCCTACCATACCCCCGTGGCAATCCCTCTGCAGAGGCCGTGGTTTTTAAACCATCAACTACTTTAATAACCTCACGTTCATTCTTTGCCATCAATCAAAAGTGTAAACTGTGCTCAGGGTATCAGTTTCATTTTCATCTCTACACTGGTATTCCATTTCCGACGTTCCACCAGAGGCAGTCAGCATTGGAGATGAATTCATCTCTCTCTCTCTCTCCCTTGTTCCCTTCCATTCTCATCTTTCAGTGTCAAAAGTTCTCTCTCTCCCTCTAATCAGCTTTTTCAGTAAGGTATGGCTTTAAAAAGACGAAACGAAATTCAGCTTGGAGGAATAAAGTTTCTGGCCATCTTTTTTCCTTCTTGGGAAACGATTAAATTGAAAAGCTTGTCCCGACTTCCTCCTTCCAATAGGTCCATTTGAGATAGCTCTGACTCCCTATCGTTGTCATTGATACAAACAGTTGAACAGATATTTGGTTATAATGTATATTTTATTACTATTTGGGGTTTGCTAATCTTTAGTAGGGAGAAACGTGCAGACTTAAAAACCTGTTTGATACTTTTCTGAGCCCAGAACTATGGCCATGTCTACGCCATGTTTTTTTTCCAGGGCTCGTCCCTGAATCATCCCTGTGTGTCCACAGGGATCCCAGAGACAGGCATCCCTCCATTTTCCTAGGAGAACTGATTCCTCAAGCTGTTTCTACACCAGATGGGTGTAGCGGGAGGGAGGGGCAGCGATCCTGAAAGTACCTGCTTCTGGGATCATCGCTCTAATACAAACAAAAGTGTGATGACCTGGCTTCCTCCTGGGCCATTGCACATCACATCCACCATTTTTTTTTCCTGGTTGGAGGTAGCACACAAGCACTTGTGCGCGAAAGGAAAGTTTTTTTTTTTTAACCATGCAAAATAGGCCCCCACCTCCCTCACTGCCACCCCCGGGGTGGCAAAATTGCTGCCACACCCTCCCCGTGCAGTGCAGCTCTGTGTAGGCTGACCATTTGAAAAGGAGGACAGGGTTCATGTAACTTTAACAGTGGTAGAGAAAAGGGAATTTCAGCCAGTGTCATTTGTATGCAATTAGTGCCTGGTGAAATTCCCTCTTCATCACAACAGTTAAAGGTGCAGGGGGCCTGCCTTCTTTTGTATATGGTCACTCTAGTATAGTGCCTGCAACTTTAACTGTTGTGATGAAGAGGGAATTTCACCAGGGACTAATTGCATACAAATGACACTGGCTGAAATTCCCTTTTCTCTGCAACTGTTAAAGTTACATGAGCCCTGTCCTCCTTTTCAGATGGTCAGCCTAGCTCTGTGTCCATTTCTGCTGCCATGCTTACTCGCGGGTAAGTGCAGCAGCAGCCAGGACATGCGGCCACATCTCCCGCAGTCCCATGAACTTCCCGGGACTGCAGAAAAATTGGGTTTCCCCTGGGATCTGTTATCCCAGGGAATACCCGTGCCCTTCCTCCCACCCCCGGGAGTCCCTGTGTACAGGGACCAACTGGAGGCGATTCCAGGCAAAAAGCCTGGTGTAGAAACGACATCAATTATCCCAATTTTCCCCACGGTTCCAGGACCATCCGAGGACCACAGGAGGTGTGGCCACCACGCCTACCTCCTCATGCGTAGCATGGCCTTCAAAGCAGGCATGGAACTGTATGGGGAGACTCCGTGCCCATGAGGGGGAACAAGTTTGCCATCCCTGCGATGGCAGGGGTTGGGGGGGTTGGGACAGGGATTTATTTTTTTACTTACTTTTTTGCACTACACAAGTGTGTCACCCGCCCCTCTTCTTTAAAAAAAAAGGTGCCCACAGCATCCCTCTTGCCTTCCAGGACATCGCTCTGATGTTTGTATGCTGGGGGATGATCCTGGAAGCATGAAATCCCAGGATCCCCACTTTGTGTCCCGGAAGGCCCTGTGGTGTAGAAAGGACCTATATAGAACATCAAGGAAGTGATTTGCAAAGAACCAATTTCTGATCCACACATTCGTCAGGGAACTGGGGATCAAATCATTTCATACCAAAATTGGCAAAGCTCAAATTCTTCAAGCTTCGCACTTCACGTACATTGTCACAGTAATCCTTGCAATACATCTGTAAGATTGATCTGTATTAGTATCCTCATAGGAATGTAGGAAGCTGCCTTCTAGATCAGTATTGGTCTGCATTACTGCAACATCTCTCCAGGGTTTCAGGCAGGATTATTTCCTAGCCCGATCAAGAGATGCCAGGAATTGAAACTGGGAGGACCTTCTGCATGCAAGCATGTCTTTTATCCTACGGCTCATTTTGCAAGGGGGATGAAGTTGAGAGATAGTCGATTTCATGAAATGATGACTAGTTCATAGATGGGAACTACAGGGATGTCCGGGGGTGTTTCACTGCTCAGTGTCTTAGCCATTACCTCTCTAGGTCATAGTAGTTTCCAAACTGCTTTTACCCTCAAATAAGGCTTGTGATAGTAATGGAGCCTGACTAGCCACAAAATGTCTATTTGTTCACATGAACAACATAGATATTAGGGCTGTGCACCACTTCGCGTCCAGATCTGAATCCCAAACTGGACCGAATCCCGCTTTGGTCCAATCTGGATCAGGACCAGATTGGCCTGAAGTGGTCAGGAGTGGGTCCGAAGTGCTTCAGGCTGCTTTGTCCTGATTTGGGAAGATCCAAACCACTGCCTTGGCCTACTTGCGGGACTTACCTGACCTATCCACTCGCACCCAGGAGCCTTCCGTTCTCCATGAGAGCCGCCATTTTTAAGGAAGGTGGCTCTGTTTTTCTATATCTACTGTTGCAAACTACAGTGGCCATAAAGGGGAAGTTTTCAACATTAGATCTAGGAAAAGAGAGAGCCCCCTTCTTCCTTAAAAATGGTGGCTCTCACAGAGGATGGAGGGCTGCTAGACGTGAGTGGACAGGTCAGGTAAGTCCCATGCCATCTGTGGGTGGTGGCAGTGGTGTTTGGGAGAGAAGCGCTCCCAGTTCACTTACAGCAGAGTAAGCGTGTTCCAGAGATCCATTCACCAAGAATACTCACACACCAGCGGTTTGTGTTTAGTATAAGCTTTTACTGAGGTTCCAGTATTTCCTTCAGTATATATGTACAGCAGTTTTGGCTAATCAAATATAATACAGGTTCCAGGAAGATTGCCACATCACCATCAAACATCATATCCTCATACAACCAGCCTCATTCTCCATCAGATATTTACAGAGATATATACAGTTGAAAAGACAATGACTATGCACAAATCAGTAGAAAAAACTCCCAGGGAAAAACCCACTATCTCTCTGACCTTTTCAGTGGCAGATAGAAAAAAACATTCCCTTGTTAATTGGTATCAGGTGCTATAGTCAGTCCTCTGGACACTTTGCAATTGTCCAGTCCTTTTATTCATCTTAAGGGAAATTTTCCCCAACAAGTGGCTCGCCAGGTTTGGGGGCAAATGGAGGGGAAATCAATGGAGCCCAAAGAAGATCTGACTAGGTCCGAATTGGGCGGAGGTGGATCAGGGCCAATTTGGAAGCTCTGGATCAGCCTCCAAAGTGGGTTGGGGGGTCCCCACATAGGCCTAATAGGTATGATGTTAGTTACTTGTGACATTACTCTTCAAACATTCCTTGCATGACTGGATCCATGTTCAGGCCAGGCCTGAAATCTCACCGATCTTCTTCACCCGACACACATTGAACTTTTCAGTGGGGAGCCTTTTCTATCAGACTTCTAAATTATGTGGGGAGCCTTCATGAGTAGAGCCAGCTCCCAACTGCAGATGTTGTTTCTCAACTTACGTAGGTTGGGAGTAGGCTGACCATATGAAAAGGAGGACAGTGCTCATGTAACTTTAACAGTTGTAGAGAAAAGGGAATTTCAGCCAGTGTCATTTGTATGCAATTAGTTCCTGGTGAAATTCCCTCTTCATCACAACAGTTAAAGGTGCAGGCACTATACTTGAGTGACCATATACACAAGAAGGCAGGGCCCCTGCAACTTTAACTGTTGTGATGAAGAGGGAATTTCACCAGGAACTAATTGCATACAAATGACACTGGCTGAAATTCCCTTTTCTCTACAACTGTTAAAGTTACATGAGCCCTGTCCTCCTTTTCATATGGTCAGCCTAGTTGGGAGGGGCTGCGCCAACTCAGGAATGAGGCTAAATATGCAGACTTGCGGCCTCTTTGTATCCACGTTGTCCTTCATGTGAATAACATGTATTGTCTGCCTGGAAGGAAAAGAGAGCCACGTTTCTTCCAATTTGTGAAAGCTTGCTTCCTGGTTGCCTAGAGACTGTACTTACTCACTACAGTCAAGGGCCTATTTACAAGCACACTTGGTGCTTTTCTTGAAATCTACACCATGAAGCAGAAAGTGGTATGGTGTTTGCTTTTGTTCCTTCACACCATAAAAATGCATGGGATGCTCTGTATATTCCTGTTATGTATTCCTCACAGGAGAAAAAGCTATACTGCGAAGTGTAAGCTATTCTTAAAAGCCGGCATATAGTTGGAAATGTAGACTTCAAGTACCCAGTCAAGAAGGAGCCTTGGACTGGCTTATAGGTCCCTGGCATCATTCATACTTTCCATTTGATACGTTTCTCAGCAGTAAACCTTTTATTGCATTCAGAAGTGTGATGCCTTAAGTACGTGACAGCAGGTGCACTTTTGGAAGAGCATGGATGCGTAATTCTGCCATTATGTTGGTGTGGCAGACGGGAGATGGCATATTTTGGAGGCTGGAATAGCAATGTGAGTTGCATGGCAACGCCACGACTCTCATTTTGGGTAATGAATATTCAGTGCCATTTAAAACTGGGAAGAATTTTGGATGGCCATTTGTTATCAAGTGGGGAAGAACACAAAGCAGATATTAAATTCTTTGAGCAGTTCAAAGCAATCCTATATCACATTTCTAGGAAGTTCAATTTCCAAAAGGCTAATACATCACTGGGATGCCATCAGAAGAAGGGAGGTTGTATATGTGCTTGTGGAGTTTTGATAACAAAAACTGAAAGCAGCGTGTGTCTTAGATGAGAAGGAAAATGATATTGTTCCTGCTTCCCTTGCTCCTGCAATTATTGCTGCTATTGCAGAGCAGTAATTTATTTTTTTAGTTTTGGTGTCTAGAACATTTTTTTCTGCTTTCACCTCAAATAGATTTTGTTTTGTCATGAAACTAAGTAGAACTTCATGCCTTAAATTCATTTTCATTAACACACTTTCCTATTTTTTTTAAAAAAAATGTTTCCTGCAAGAAGTGGCAAAGAATAAATGAAACACATTTTCCCATTATTTGCCCAGTTGTAGTTGGAACATTGTATATGACTCAGAGCATACAGGAGCTGTCTGTAGAGTTGCAGTCAATATATGAGTCTCCTGTTAACAAATCGAGCTATGTATGATTCTGCAGGCTAAAGGAAATACAGTGTGCTCTTGCTCTGAAGGAAATGTGTGTCTATTCTGTCCAGTAAAAGAGTGGGATGGTATAAAATACAGTTGCCTCATTTAGTTTTAAAGCAAGTGGTGTTGGAAGCATATCATGTAGTCCATGCAAGCTAGAGGTCAGGTTTTGGAACAAGCAGGTAAGGATCCAAAGCGCCAGAGGCTGATGATGTGGTCTAAGACAGGTTGCCATTGAAGTTCTAGAACAAGCAGGTGAAGAGATAAGGAATTACAAGTGTGTTTAGCACCTTCACTCAAGGGACATTGCTCAAACGGGGTAGTCAAAGCGTAAGAAAATTCTTATAAAAGTTCACCTAAGCCCCTATAGGCTCTCTTGCAGTCCCAATGTTAGCACCTGTCATGGTCAAGCAAATGTTGGGGTGAACATGATCCAGGAGGACTCACTGTGGCTGATGCCAATTAGCATCCTCCCCCCCCTTAAACATTATAAAGTAGTGCTGTGGCGGATCCTGCCCCCTATTTTTGGCAACTTTTTCTCTTCTGGCAAAAGAGGCATTGTTTTTTCTGTCTCTTTCACAGGGAGGGAGGCAATTTCAAAGAATTTTCGCATTTGGGAGGGGGACAGCATTTCCACATACCTTTTAAAAGTGTAGCCAGTTTTTTTAAGGATCTTCTTTCTATTTTTTTTAATTTTTTCTTTTTTAAAAAAGAACAAACACCCGCAGCTCTTGGAGGAGCCCGGCAGTTCTTCATGAATGCCTATTGTAGACCATGTGACCCTGCCCTCTTCAATAGGCATTCAGGAAGAACTCCTAGGCTCCTGAAATTCCTGGGGTATTTTAAAAAAATAGAAAGAAGATCCCTCAACAACTGCCTACACTTAAAAAGGTATGTAGAAACCCTGCCCTGCTCCCCAAGGAGAAAATTCCCTGAAATTCTCACCACTCCTAGCTTCTTTTGCCAGAGTTTAAATTTTTCCTCCACCCCCTCGAAATGCCAAAAGTGGAATAATCAAAATTTTCGGCACAGTACTATTATAAATTTATTTATTTATTTAATTAATTTTTATATTGCATTAGCCAAGGCTCTCTGGGCCGTGCACAATTAAAACCACGAAATACAACAGTGTCCGATAAATTTAAAAGTTAAAACAGGCACTATAAAGCCAACTAAGTTAAAATCCAGGGGAAGCCTGTATAAAAAGGTATGTTTTCAGGAGGCTCTTAAAAGGTGTTACATTTTCCTCCTCCCAAACCGCACAAGGGATAGTTTTTCAGGGCAGAAGATGCACGAAGAAGCAAGGTGTCGGCTGAAGCTGCAACCACCTGTCATCTCTTTTCCTCAGAATACTTTTGGGTGCGTCTGTAACAGGGTCTAAAGTAGGGATGGGGAAAGTGTGGCCCTCCAGATGTTGCAACTCCCAGCATCCCTCACCATTGCCCATGCTGGCTAGGGCTGATGGGAGTTGTAGGCCCAAACAAATGCCCAACTCCTGACCTGTAAGCAAATGGGGGAAAGGGAGATGAAAGAGAAAGCTGATTTCTCAGAGAGCTATAAGCCAGAGGGCAGGATCTACACTACTGCTTTATAACGCTTTATAATGGTTTTGACAACTGTTTGGGTCCAGGACACATTATATATATATACAGTTTTCAAAGTGTTATATCCTGCTTGGTGTAGATCTGGCCCATGTGTCTCCATTTCCTTATTAGCCAGTGACAAAGTGCTGGTTGGGAGAAGGTAGAGAGGAACAGCGCACAGCCTGTGTTACAAATCTGGCTCAGAGGGGGCAGCTGGAGGCAACATTGCTCTCAGCCTCAAGAGTCAGCTGAGGGTGTGCCTTGTCCATGGCCTCCAAAGATGCATAGCCCTCTCTAAGCCATATCATACTGTAAAAAGAAACGAAAGCACTTCCACTCTAAAATGTCAGCTCAATTTGATCACTCAAGGCCACTTTCATAACATTCAACTAAAAGGTTAAAACAATCAACTCCTGAGCATGTTCCAAAGGTAGCTGATGGCTGTGGTTGCTCTGGATGTCAAACGCTGACCATACTGGTGCAACATTATCACTAACACTTGGAATATATCTGAATTTTAATCACAAATGGAGTAAAGATTTGAGGGCAAGAGAGCCATGCAGCTGAGTATTGTGAGCCTGGAAAACTCATTTTCCAAGGCCACTTTTTTCAGCAGCATTGTATAGGCAATGTTTAACTTGGATCATATTATATGTTACAGTGAACGATTGAAGCCTGGTAGATGTGAAAATGTGGATATGCACTTAAGAATGTGAACCAGTACTGGAATCAAATTTGGGGGAGTTTTTGGGAAAGGCCACTCAACAACCTCACGTCCTTGACACTGTTGCCATTGTCCATTGTTTGCCTTCTTCTGGATCCAATTCGCACAGCCTCCCAGTGGAAGAGAACATAAGAACATCAGAAGAGCCCTGCTGGATCAGACAAAAGGTCCATCTAGCCCAGCACTCTGTTCACACAGTGGCCAACCAGCTGTTGACCAGGGACCCACAAGCAGGACACAGGTGCAACAACACCCTCCCAGCCATGTTCCCCAGCAAGTAGTGTATACAGGCTTTCTGCCTTTGATACTGGAGGTTGCACTTAGCCATCAGGACTCGTTGCCATTGATAGCCTTCTCCTCCAGGAATCAATCCAACCCCCTTTTAAAGTCATCCAAATTGGCCATCACCACATCTCGTGATAGTGAATTCCAGAGTTCAACCATGCACTGTGTGAAGAAGTACTTCCTAGTATCTGTCCTGAATTTGAGTGGAAGCTACTACTGTGTGAAAGCTACTGCTCTTCTTAGTCCTGTTACTTTGTACTAATGCAAGTTCAGCAGGGCCCAATTGCAAGTTATAGGACCAGGGTCTCCTGGATTTGACAAAGGTCCCTTTGCTGAAGCATGGGCCTTGGCAGATGCCCAACAATGCTGAGCCCTTCTCCTGCTCTAACGTTGACAATATGAATGAAAAGTTATGAATATCCCAAAACTTACACTCAAGTAAGTGGATCTATGTTTGCAACCTAAATGCAATCAACACTTCCTGGTATATATTCGAAAAGTAGGGAAATATATTTTTCAACAATCATCTAGGATTGTCTGCATTGCATGTGAATGTTGATATTCTTCAAATTTAGGACATTTACTGTAACACACACATACACTTGTAAAAGGAGGAAGAATATAAGTTTTAACTTTCCAGGGTGAACATCATAATATTCATAGAGCACAGTAAAGAAAGCTAACAAACATTATCTGTTTTGAATGTTTGAAATGTTTTAGCCACGTTGATCCCAATTGAGAGGGGGAATTATGTCGATTTTTGCCCAGCTTTCTTTCTAGGGTCAAATACTGAACAGTCCTGTTCATTATATGAAGTCCTCTCCTTCAGTTTCTTATGTTGCATGTGTACACACCACCTATATGAACCTAGCGAGCTTGTTTTATACATGCACTAAAATGGAATGAAAATTGGCTTGTCAGTGTACAATGATTTATATATTGCATCACCGCCTACCACAAACTGGAAAACCACAAGAATAAAGAGGAAATGTTATTTCTATATATAGTCATATTAATGCTGTTATTGTTATTCATGAAGCAGAGTATGCACCAACAGGCTAATATATCAATAAAATTGAAAATTTTATCCCCTCACCTCCAAATACTTTAATAATTAAGTTATTATAGAACATTAAATTATTAATATGTCTCAAATGTCAGGATTCTATATTCAGAAGTTTTTTCTCTTTTTTAAAAAGAAAACTTTGAAAATCAATTTAGAACAATTTAAAGTTAAGAAACAATCTCTGAAGTAGCTCTGACTACATTCTTTTATCATGCTAGAATTGTAGAACGCCTTTCTGCCTAGATATCAATATCATCGCACCCTTCAAGTATTTTACTTGAAGTCAATTGGACTGACTTCTGGGTAGTTATTAGGGATGTGTATTGTATCGTTAAAATGTCCGATAATGGTACGATAAGGTCGTTATCAGACATCCAATTAACGATAACGATACGATAGAAAAACCTCCGATAAATATCTGATCCGAATATTTTCAGCCCAATTATATCGGATTATCAGACTGCCATATAAATAAACCTATAACTTCTGTATTTTAAAGGTTAGAGGCTTGAAACTTGGTGACAGTGCTTATGGGGTATGCCTACGTATGTGTATGAAATTTGAGATTGATACCTCCAACCATTGATTTTATATGAATTTATTAAAGAATGTTTAAGTTCTGACATGTCAGAATGACAGCTCGCCACGTGCGTTCATTCAGACCTGTCAAAAAGCTGCAGGATCTTTTAAAAAATCATATAAAATACAGGGGTGGAGGGATTGATCTGAAATTGGGCACATATATGTAGCAACATGTGCTAGACATGTGTATGAAATTTGAGATCGATCCCTCCAACCCTCGATTTTATATGAATTTGTTAAAATTTGTGCAACTTTATTGGAAGCTGGTTGACCAGTCCTCCGTGCTGTCATCTTGTTGTCTGCTTTTTTTCCCAAAGGCTTGCATTGGGGGAAATCCATACCCTCCTTCCACACACTTTCGACCCGTCTTGATGATCGACATATTGCTAGCTTAATAACAACCCAAAAGCCGTGGAAATCACAGTGTTGTGAAATTCACGGGAGAGCTGGGAAGCCAGGAAGTAGCAACATAGGCACTTTATGCATAACATTATTTGAAACTCAATTGGACGGTTCTTTCAGGAGTCAATTCTTTGCATCTCATGATATGAAGCTCTCTTCCATATGCAGCTGCAGAAGTTGCCTCCTGGGGACTTTCTTGAACACTTCAGCATTGCACTGAAATGCTGCCAGTCATTGTTCTTCAATTCCCCCCCCCCCCCACACACACACACACACTCCCAAATCACACACAGCATCACAGGAGCTGATTCACACAGAACTGAAGAGTGCAAGCAGGGAGAAGAGAGAGAATGAACTGAGGAAACCGCGTCCTTTTAGTTGTTGCTTTTTAATACATTTCTCTTCTAACAAAAGCCAAGAAAGAACACACCAAGCCAAAGGATAAGTCTCTACTGCTAAATACAGCAGTATACAGAGTTTTTTTAAAAAATAACAAATACAAAATGAAACAAATAATAATTAAAAAAAACAGCATAGAGACGTTTCTGCTTGTATAAGCAAATCCGGAATGTGTCCCTAATTGCCTTTGCATCAAGCTTACATTTGGTGTGTTCTAGTCCCTTTGATAAGTGAGAAATATTCCCTGGCATGCGTAAACTAGTATTACTTAGTTAAAATGCTTAAGGTTAAAAATAATGGTAAGAACAACTTCTTCAGTGCACTAGTCCTCACTGTGAAGAGATGGGAAGCTACTTCAAGAAGCGGAAAGTTAATTGGCAGTCCCTCTGCCTCATCCTCATACAACCCGCTTCCAAGCTCCACATCATTCCTTCAACAACAGCACTGTTCAGTTCTACACCGATATAAGTGGGAGAGTATATTCTGATCAACTTTGTGAATAGAAATTGGGAATTTGCCTTGAAAGTTTTCGACTGCTAGAACATAACATTATTTATTGATGCTGAATCTCCCCAGAATAGTCCTGTACTCCCCAACCCCACTCGCATATTCTCTACATTTTGCTGAATCCAACCCAGCCCCTCTAGGGTTAGGGTAGTATTTAAAAGTCTGAGAAATATATGACGATAAGATAGGGTGGCCATATGGAAAGGAGGACAGGGCTCCTGTATCTTTAACAGTTCCATTGAAAAGGGAATTTCAGCAGGTGTCATTTGTAAGCAAGCAACACCTGGTGAAATTCCCTCTTCATCACAACAGTGAAAGCTGCAGGAGCCCTGCTCTCTTGACCAGATACAAAAAGGTGCAGGGCTCCTGCAGCTTTAACTATTGATGAAGAGGGGATTTCACCAGGTGCTGCATGCATACAAAGGACACCTGCTGAAATTCCCTTTTCTATGCACCTGTGAAAGATACAGGAGTCCTGTCCTCCTTTTCATATGGTCAGCTTACAATAAGAAACAGCATCAGTCTTAACCAACAGGGAACTTTGGACAAGACTCACTGCTATCTCTTCCCATTGCATAGTTCTGCATTGTCCTCTTGCAGCCTGGAGAGAAATGAGCAGAGGTCATGGTTATTCCTCCATACTGATGGGATTATTTGGTATGGCTACCTCTGGGTAGAGAGAGAGAAAGCCATGGCCTCCCCGCAGTGGAGAAGTCAGGGGGGGGAGGAGGAAGGGGAGGAGCATGTAGGCTACCTATTCCCCAAATTCTCATGCATTAACTAGCTAATTGCAACACTGCCCCTTTCTGTAACTTGCAGATGAGGCAGGAACTGTTATTGCCTGCCTCTGATGACATGTCTATACCAAGCAGGATATAGCACTATGAAAGAGGTATGAAAGTGGTATATGGCATGTGTCATGGGACCTAACAGTTGTCAGTGCACTTCAATAATGCTATAAAGTAGGGCTGTGCATGCCCCAGATTCACCTCGGAGGCCATTTCAGAGCCCCTGAAACAGCCCTGATTCGACTCGGGGTGCTTTGGGGGTTGCCCGCCTCATCTCGGTGCTTGAAGCCAAGGTGAGATTCAGGCCCCCCGAGGTGACTTGGGCTTGCAGGTCCCTGAGTGCTGGCTGTGTAGCCGGCACCCAGGAAAGCCGATAGCAAGGCCGGCAGTGAGTCCACTGGACTCACCTCCCTCTCCCCGTTTTCCCCAGTCACCTGCTGCTGCATTGCTGCTGCCACATCGCTGCCACCTGCCTCATCACAGCCACCATTGCCAGCTGCCACCATTGCCAGCTGCCGCCATCACCATCGCCTGTCGCATTGCCGGATGCAATCAGGAAACATGGCGCTGCAATGAGAACCAGGCCACAATTTCAAGATATTGTAGAGGCTCTGTTTAGTACATCTATGGCCACAAACTATGGCGGCTGTAAAGGGCCTGGTTCTCATTGGAAATGCTGCATTTCCTGGTCGCAGCAGGCAATGTGGCAGGTGCTAGTGATGCGGGGGTTGGCGATGGTGGCAGCCAGCGAGGGTGGCGGGCAGCAAGGGTGGTGGCAATGTGGCAGGTGGTAACAATGCAGCAGTAGCGATGACGCAGCAAGTGAGTGGGGAGAGCGGGGAGAGGGAGGTGATTCCAGTGGACTCACTGCTGGCTTTCCCGGGATGGTGGGAGGGAGGGCCCAGTGCTGCTCCAAAGTGGCTTGAGACACCCCAAAGCTTTGGTACCAATCTGCTTCGCCCTTGAGGTGCCTCAAGCTGACCTGGAACTGACTAGGAACTGACTAGGAACCTTGGCGACACGGGCTGAATTAGCCCGCCTTGACTCAGTTTTGGAGATTTGGCCCAAGGTACTGCACAGTCCTCCTATAAAGCAGTAGTGTAGATCCTGCCTGATTGAGGCAGATAGGGTGGAGGACAGACAGAGTCTTTGTCACTTTCTGGCTCTGTCCCAGGGGCTCCCAGGCAAATGGTGGTGATGTGTTTACTTTAGGCCTTCATTGGTTCTTTATAAGTGCAGAATAGCACAATTTCCCTATGACATAATCATAGACTGATCTATGAAATTAGGAGTATATGAATTACATTTGTCGGTGAAACCAATTTAGGAGTAAGGAAGGAGGAGAAATTCATTTGGTTTGCATTTTGATATGAACTGACCTAATTCCCACTTCCAATGTAGTATGTGAACTGGAATATAATTATTTTTCACACTTCTCCCAATTTTGAGATGTAGTTCTCCAATCAAAAACTGCAAACATTAGGGAAAATTGCATTAAACATGTATACATTTCAGAAAATAGCATACGAAGAGGCATATGTGAGGTGAAAGTGCTTGCAAAAAAATCATACGTTGGAGGAAATTGTGTACAAAAATGACTACATATTTTCCAAAATGATGTGAAAACAGGATGGAACAAATGATTGCTTAAAAATGTAAATGTTATAGAACATGTTATAGAATGTTATAGAACGTGACAGGTGGCTCGATCCATCTCTTTTTAGCAGCAATTTAATACAGAGAATTGTCAGGAAGTTATGCAGACCAAGGAGAAAGTTCTTGGATACTTGTTGATCAAGCTGAACTTTTTTACATGCTGTTTGATATCTCTTTGAAGCTGCTTTTTCCCTTGATCTAAAGCTTCTACACCATCATTTTTCCATTTAAAATATGTTTTTTTTCTAGAGGCATTCTCTGCCATCATAGCATCATTCAGACAATCAGATTTGACTGTGTGACAGTGTTTCAGTGCTAAATAGGCAAGAATCATTACCCTCACTCTGAATAGGCTTTCTAAGTATGTCATGCATTCAGTCAAATTCGGCTGTGATGACTTCTGAAAACCAAAAGAGAGTGAGAACAATTTCTTGCCATTACGCTGAATGGTCAAACATTTTCCCCCGGTCTCACACAAAGAAAAATGGCTGAAACAGGGCAATGCATTTCACAGGATGTGTGCAAACTGGTGTGTATGTGCATGTACATGGTTGTAAACTTCCTCCACCCCACCCTGTTTCTGCTCAGCGTAATGTGATGGCATATTACATTAGGGTAATGTAATGTTTTAGATATAACAGGCATTTCTAGTAGGTGGAGGGAAGTATTGTTGACTTGCAGTGCGATCTTGAACATGTCTACTCCAAACTAAGTTCCAATGGACCTGTTCAGACAACATGCTAAGCCATGGTTAGGCTGCTAACCCTTTTGCGGCAAATAGTTAGTGAGCATGTTTAAACCATGATTATGTAGCTACCACTGTTAGGAATAGTTCACACAACATGCTAAGTCATGGTTCACACGACATGCTAAGCCATAATGTTTAGCTCAAAATGCTTAACCACTGTGGCTTAGCGTGAACAGGGTCATCGAGATACATGTGGCTTACTCCCACATATGTGGGCATAGAATTGCAATCTTAGTGGATGGATTTTATTCATGTTCAAGAGTTGACTGCCATATTTGAGATAGGGAAGGTATGTTCCCCAGTTAGATTGATTAATTACTGGGTGCCGGGGCATGCCTTTTCCTACAGTGCTGTGTTTATCTTTTATCCACATGGAGATATTTCTCTGCAAACCCCTTATGCTGGGGCACACATTATGATACTGTGTCATCTGGATTGTGTTTGCTGATCTGTGCAGTGACAGGGGATGTTGTGCCTGGAGAGCCCTGCCTTTGGAGGTGAGCTGAATGGGATGTCTGCCCACATAGCAGGGAACAGTGAGTTATGGTGACTCACTGTTCTCTGCTAGGATCCAACCACTGACTACAAGTGGGACAACAAATTGTGCTTGCCTATGGAATTTGAGGGATTCTCTTATTGTCTGACTTAAGCTGGAGTCCCTTAGGCACCCCAGAATAAAATACATAATCAGCTTTCAGTAAGTACTTGCCTCTATTAAGAATAAACTGTAGGCAAAATCTGAGCTTACAAGTTTATATCTTTTATTGCTGTTCCATGTTAATGACTATGGCTTCTTTCTTTCTATTGTTTTCACTCCCTCAGCAACTCTGTAGCACAGATGGCAAAAATCCCTAGCAGGAAGCTAATCAGCCACTGTAAATAAGATGTGCTGAAAATAAATGGAAAATTGGGGGTGAGGGTGGGTAAAGGCATCAACTATAGAAATTAGGAAATAGGAACTCTAACACTGCCTGTGAGCAGAAAAGCATAAATAGGATGAAGCAAAAACATGAAAGTGAGCACACTCTAAAGTTGGGGTGTCTACACCCCAAATAGCCTGATGTGTACACTTTTACCTACCTCTAATTCTTAGATTCCAAATGTAAATAACAAACAAACAGCACTTTAAAATACGGACCTTGAGGCAACTCAAGGTATATATATAATCTGGATCTCAAGAAGGTCCTGGATGGGTATGACAAAGTGCAGCCCCCAACCGTCTGTCCCTTACAGTAAGAATACTCCTTCTGTTATCAATTCTGTCCTTCCAATACAGTAAAGCACAGGTGGGCAATGTGTGATCCCTCACTCTCAGTTATGCTGGCTACATCCAATAAGAATTTACCAAAATTCATGATGTTCATATTTGGGAGAGAGAAAAAAAACTTGAGATTTACAAATTTCCAGTGGTGGAGAAAGCGAAATTGATAGACTCACCCATCCTTCTCAATTGACACCTGCATTTCCCTACTTTCTGTGATTGACTAGCCCTCACAAAGCCATATCCATAGTATTCGGTCTATGTGCAAGCATGGCACGCACCCTTTTATTGCCTTTTCATTGGGTGACTTTTGGGGCATTTCCCCTGCAGCTGTTTGATAACTTTTTTGAAATGGAGCAATCAGAGCTGTACACAGCATTCCAGGTGTGATTACCCCATAGATTTATATTCTTTAAACAAAACACCTACAGTTTACAAAACAACGTTTAGGCTCTACAATTTTCAACCAAGCACCAAAAAGCAGGGAAATTGGGAGTTAAGGTTCACAAGCCTTAACGCCACTTTTTTTGCAGAAAGTGCAAGTGAAATTCTCATTCTCCCAAAGCAGATAAACCATGAGGACAGGGTGGAGAATATGATATGCAGAGGTGACGGTGGGGTTGTGGGAAACTGATGATGAACAAATTAGGGGCACCTACTTCTCTTTTTTCGTTTAGAGCAGCCCTTCCCCATCTTGACACCGTTCAAAGGTGTTAGACTATAACTCCCATCATTGTAAGTCAGTATGTCCCATAGTTAGGAATGACCCATTGAATTTCCTTGGTTTTTGAAAAGCGACATACTTATTTTTAAATTAGCCAGTCTGAGCACTCAGTATGTGCTATGAATGGCTGCTCTGTCTGTCCCTATAGTTTCCTGCAAGGCCCAGCCAGGGGAGGCCAGTAAATTAAACCCAGGGGTGGAGGGTGGGATTCCATCAAGTTCATCTGAGAGCGGGTGCTGTAGAACATGGGCCATCCAAGAATGTTGAGGCCGGATTTCTGGCAGACCCAGCCAGGCAGCTTTATGACCTGTCACTCCTTCTGTTTAGTAGCCTGTAGGAGCACCTGCCTCATAAAGCAAATGGCCACATGAGAACCCAACAATCATAAGGAATTACTAAAAGAATTAATATGAACAAAAAGGTAAAGTTAGCATGATCAAAAGTGTAGTACTTATTTAATTCCCCCCACTACTTTTTGCAGTATATAAAAAGAGGCTTACAAAAAGTTGTTAATTGTAGGATTATTGTACTGGAAAGGAGAGGAAATTCTCAGTAATGTCTCTCAGGTAGTTTTAAAAAGGCTACAATCCCCTACACACTTACCCGGAAGTAACACCATTACAGTCAATGGAACTTACTTCTGAGAAGACACTGCTGATTCCACTAAATCAATGGGAGGCAGGCAGACATTTTATTTTCAACATTCTAATCTAGCTGAGACAGGAGGGAGGGGGAGAGTGATGCTACTGAGCATGTGTCACACTATGCTTGAAGAAGGCCTCTGCATTCACTCTAACAGGATGAATAAATATTCATTCAAAATCAACTGAAGGGAATTTCTTAAAAAGAAAAGCTATTCCACAAACTACAAGGAAGGAGGAAGAAGACACCACCACTGGATTAATTAGTAAGGGCCTATTTTTTTCCTAAAATCCAGGACATAAATAATTACCAGTCATAATTATCAGAATCATTCAGATTCAGAGAGGGTTTTTTCTTTTCTAATTTAAACTAACCTCCTTCCCTCAATCTTTCACCAAACTCCTTGAAATTTTCAGGTTATGTAAAACCAACATTTCTTTCTGGCACATGTAAATTTCAGGAAGATTGGTGAAACATTTTTGATTTTATGAAAGTTAGAATGACCAACCCCCAATTACACCTTTAACATGGTGCAATGTATTTTTTTTCTGTCGGACCTTAACTAAAGAGGCACTGCCATGCCTCTTTACATATGGTGAACAAGTATGTGTGAACTCAACTTTAGGTTTCTGGGCTTAACCTTCCTGGAAGAGAGGATGAAGGATATGGTGCCCTCAAAATAACATCTCAAGTGTACAATATAGGCAGGCCACTTATGAACTGTCCTCCCCAAAATATTCTATACAAATAAATGAGCACCTGTTCAAATAAATTAGAATATGCAATTTAAATTAGCATAAAGTGTATATGCTAATTTATTTTCATAGGTGCACATTTAGAAATAATTATAGAGATGTCAGTTGAAGGGAAATTCAGTCCGTTTCAGGCATGCCGAGATTCCACAGTGCTTCTGACTTGGCTTGCATTTGTAAACCGCAGATTCCCCCTGAAATCAGGGGAGGTTTTTTTTTTTTTTTTACGTATTTTCATCTGAGCCATAATTTGCAGAAATTCAAAAATGCTGAAAATTCGTTAGCTGGCCCGACTTGCTGCAGACTGCATTGGGCCAGCTAGCAGAAGAAGAACTGAAGTCCAGAAGCCCGAGCCCATGAACACTCATCAAGCTTCACCTAAGCTGGATTCTTCCATCATCCCTAAACTATTATGATTTAAATATAGAACTGCAGTACATGTCATCATGATGTAGGCCTGTCTGTTCAGCCTGCTGTCCAGGTACTAACTGTTGATGGACATTTCTGATGGTTCTTTATCTTTAAACCAGACTTGGGCAGGGCAGCCCATCAAATAGAGGATGGTCCTCCGACAACCCTTGAAAGGGGACACATGGCAATCCTAACTGGATGACTGGTGCTGTTATCTGGCCTCACCAGGACAAGGCTGTTAATCTCCAGCGAATGTGCATTCGTGGGAAAGATTTGTTGAGTTCAATGGTGCTTACTCCCAAATCTGTGGGTATAGGATTGCAAACTAAAGGTGCAATCCTATGCATGTTTAGACAGAGAAAAGTCCTACAACTCCCAGCATTCCCCAGCCAGCCATGCTAAATAGCTCTGGGGTGAGAGTTGGTGGGATCAGCCATGGGCCATAGCTTTGATTTTATGCCACTTATCTTCTCAGATTGCTGCTATAAAACTGTTGAATGCAGCAGATTTCACCTCTCCAACTATTTAAAAACAGTCTGCTTCATGTATTTAGGTCATTTCAAATTACCTCTGAAATTTAAGTACAGCACTATTTTACACGTTCTGGAACAACTAGGTCTTGTCTTCTCAATTACATTATTACCATTATTTGGTAATTGAACTGAATTTTGCTTTTGTTCCCCAATCTAGCATGTTCTTTTATCTAGTGTGATTAAATGAGTCTCTGTGTTCCCTTTTTAATTTAATTAAATTAAGTTACATATCCTGCAACATATTACAGTAGAGAATAGGAACACTCCTATAAAGTTGTACGTCCTCATCGATCCTGTGCTGCTCTTTCTTCTGAAGCCAGTGTGTTATTAAACTGCATGTAACAGCTTTCTTTGTTAAAAACCTTAGACATTTAATATGAATGTTTAGGGAGCAATCCTGTGTTCCTTACAAAGTATCTAGGGGGACATAGGATTGTTCAGTTTTCATTCTGGGTTTTGGTTACAACCAGGCAGAAGGCTAAAAGAGCTATCCAGAGTGCTGAACCATGTCCCCAAAATGCATCCAGCACTTTGGATAGCTCCTTTAGATGTATGTCTGGTTGTAACTAGAACCGAGAATGGAATCTCAGCTTCAACGAAATTGGAACTACCAGCCTCCTCTGGTTTTAGCCTAGCCAGTGCTGGAATAACATCATCCATCAGTTTTAAAGTGTTTTATTGGTGTTTTATTGGTATTTTAATGATGTACTGGTTTTATCTGCTTTTAATCAGTTTTTGTATTTTGTGTTTGGTGTTGTTCCCCGCCTCGATCCGTTGGGAGAGGTGGGTGATAAATAAATATATTATTATTATTACTATTCTTCTTCTTCTTGTGTCTTGCTTTCTGGAACTTGCCTCATGATAGACCTTTGCTATTGACACTTGGACTCCCATTTGATTCTGCTTCTGGACTTACTACTTAAACTGTGCTTTGATCTTTGCTTGTATCTGCACCACTCCTGCCTTTGCCTAATCATATACTGGACTGGAACATTTGTGCATGACCATTTGCCTGCTTGTTACTTTACCTTTTGGAGTGCCCCACAATTTGCTCTAATGTTGGGTCTGATTTAGCTACAGCAGGGCACTGAAGCTCAGTGAATGTCACCAGCAGTGATGCAGAGTGTGAGCAGCCATTTCTGAGTGATTCCCATGTTGTTGTGAGTAATATGTGAATTGGAGCTCGATGGTTAAATAAATAATAAAAAGGAGATCACGACTTTCCTTAAGTGTTCCAGTTATATTTTAACTACAAAAAGGCATGTAATTACAAGCTCAGAGCTGCATTTGTTCTCACAAGCCTTTCCTTTGATAAGCCTGTATGTGATATTAATTGGAATGATCAGAGATTTGACATATAAACTTGCTTCATAGTGCTGACCTCTTAATACACTGACTCCATTGGTGACAGAATGTAACACACACACACACACACACACACACACACACACTCTTCAACATACACCATCATACTTATCAGTAACTAAGTCATTTGTGGATAATTACCTTGAATTGCCAGCACTTGTTGCTAAAGATAATTCCTGAATGATTTAATTAATTGTGTCCTGACTTGTTTTATCCTTCTGTGATTATACTGTTCACAATCTAATTAAGGAGGAACAAGAGTGCAAGCCCTGAAGCTCTAAGTCTTGATTCAGAGAGCAAACATGGAAAATAAGTGTTGCCTGCCCAGACTATGCTTAACCTGGCTGCATAGTCAAGTAGTCTTTGGACGACAGGAGGAGGTCTCTAAAGGTGTCCTAAAGAGCTCTGGACTCAACTACGTTGTAAGACTCGCTAGGGAAAGTAACATGTTTCATTTTCATGCATGCTCAAAACTGAGCTTGGCATGCAAGCATGGCATTTTGAAAGTTTGCTTTCATATCAGGGGAATGGATAAAACCAAGTTTTGCCATGATAAGAATACACTATCCAAACATGGATAACTAATGCTTTGAAAAGGACTTCCTACAGCTGAACAGTTCATTTATTTTATCGATAGTGAGAAGCATGCATTTTAAGCTGAATTTCAATGCTTTCTAAGCATATGTTGAAACTTTAATCTTTCTCTTTATTCCTATAAATGGCTCCAAGTCAACTGTTTTGAAGCTGGCCCTGGAAACATCACAAGATCTATTTTGAGATCTCCTTTGAGCTTTTCCTTGTGTAAATAGCTTGCATGCGGTTTGTCATCATGTAAATTTGAACAGGCAAGAATACGATACATACTTTAGCTACAAAAGTTCAGCGAAATAGTGAAAGAAGTGTCTCACAGGAAAATAAATGTACACAGGAAGATAACCAGAAATAAAGCAGTAAATGGAGGCAGCCTGATCCTATTTATGCCTTGGTGTCTGCATATTTACTGACACAAATAGACATTTCATTTCTACCAAGTAAGTCTGCCTAGGACTGCAGCCTTTATACTATTAACATGATTCACGGGAAAATGTTTCATATTTATTATTTATTTTATTTATGAACGTTATGCATTTCTATCCCATTCTTTAGGGTGTAAAGGTTCCAAGAATGACTAATGATTAATAATAAATGTAAAGCAACAATGTATTTTTTTTTTAAAAAAAGACAAAATAAACTTGTAAATAGAAAAGCAAAATCGCATGGCCTCATCTCACACAAACGTCTCCTTTACCTTTGAGTACACAGGATTATACTACTAGAATCCAGACCAACATTTGCAAAAGTCATCCTAGTGGGCTAAGGCTTTTGTGCTCAATTTTTGTGAGGGGTGCAGATTTTTTTGAGGGGTGGTAAGATTTTGATTATGGCTGAACTGAAATGCCCACCCATTTTTTTCTGCCGCGTTTGCACACTGGGAAAATGGAGGGGGGATATTTGTTGACTTCGGAGAAGTAAAATGGCAAAGGTTCAACGGTGAAGGGTTGGTGACAACTTCTCTTTGTGGCCAGTAACTGGCAATTGCAACTCCCCCTCCTCCATAATGCTAAGTCATAGAGCTATGCAGAGGGGGATTCTGGGGGGAAATGGTAGCCTCTGTCTTACAGCCATTGAAGCTGCCAGCATTGCTTGCCATGAACCATAGGGGGCAGGAGTCAAGAAAGTGAAAGGAGGTGGGCAGTTTTGTACCTTTTGTGTCTTGAGTACCAGTCCATTTTGCCCCCAAATTCCCTAAGGAGAACTTTTAGCTTAACATTCATTTTAGCTGCAACAGTTTGTTTTGGGCAGGACGAAAAATGTTTACAATCCCTTGTGTTCCACTCTTCAGTACCTTTTTTTTAATCCATTCATAGCCATCATTCCTTCGATCTATTGCTGCTCCCCAGACTGCTGCTGAAAGAGGGGCATGGTCAGAAGAGGAATTTAATCCCCATTGCCTAGTGAACTAGGCTGGTGCCTTCCCTCAATGAACAGGAAAATTCATTGCTTACCAGCATAGTGTGGCAAGACTTTCTACCCAATCTTTCTCTAGTTCAGATGTCGGCACCTTTCTTTGCACCCACCGAGGTGCCTTACCCCTCCCACGTATTCTTTAATTTAAAAATGCTAAATTAACACATTTTCGTAATGTCATCTGAATTGGGTTTCTTTGGTGCTGAAAACGTTGTGATCAAAGGAGCTGTTTAGTGTGTTGGGGCTCAGACCCTACCTCTCCCTTGTACTCAGTCTTTGGGGTGGGTTACATGCCCTTTTCCACACCTCCCATGGCAGCCATTTTGTGGTAGTACCAGGAGTTTCTTAAATTGCCAAATGTACCCACAACTCTAAAAGGTTTCCTACCACTGCTCAACTTACCTCTGTTTTTACTCAACTAATTAGGGAAGAATGTCGATGCGAATGTGAACACTTTTTGTGACACAGATGCAGATATTACTGAGAGTGGTGAAGTGCAGAAGTTTGCATTTGGTTGCGTCTCTGAACACTGCATTATTTTCAATGAGATGCGAAGTTTGTCACAGACCTGCATCCACATTCTACTCCAACTTGGCATAAGTGCAATTGGATTGGGGTGAAGGCGCAGTAGCCCAGCTGCCTCCACAACAGGGACATTTCCCTTTTCCCCCAACACCTGTGCAATTCTAAACAATTTAGCCCAGTTTAGTGGTGCGAGAAAAATAATAATTGAAAAATGAAGGCACATTTCCAGGAGTGAAAATGTTTGCTTTTTCTCATCACCACCCACCCAGCCACCCACCCAACACACACACACACATTTTTACATAGCATAAAAAGCAACTGGGACAAGAATAGTCGCTGTATTTCGCCTAAAGCAAACATTTTCAGGAGATGTTGGAAGCAGGCCTTGCAGCATCAAAGATTGGAATACTCAGCCACCTGCTGAGGATGCACACCCCAGCAGGGCCCCCTGCCAAGATCCCCCCCCCCCAGCCTTGCAAACCTGCTTGTTAATCTTCTCTCATTCTAGTCCAGACAACAGTGGTGGTGTAAAGGAGGGGCAGAAGATGTCACTGACTGACTGCTCATTGGCTGTCTGCCTGGCAAGGAAGTAGGTGGTGGCAATGATGAGGGAGGGGAGCAGCATCAGCAACAGGCAACAATGCTGGTAATGGGCCCCACTGAGGTCATCTTGCCTGATGGTCCTCCGAACATATTCCTGCTTTGGAAAAAACTTCAGAAGAATTTGGATGAATACAGCCCAGCAAAATGTGTTACGGGGTTCCACAAGTTAAATTATACCAAGATTTTGTAATGTTTTCACTGGATAATGGTGAATCAACAACAACCAAAGATTTGGCTGACTGAAGGACAGTTGTGAATAGATTGGCCCCATTAGACTGAAAACTAAATAAAATATAATGGGAAAGGCCAAGGATAAAAATAAGTATAGTGTAGTCGCAAGAATACAAGAAGTACTAGGCTATATAGAGTTTCATGAGATGAGTGTAATTTCACACTGGAATTTCTCAGTATAAGAGCAGTAGAAATGAATTGGAGACAGGGGTTAAAGGACAGCCGGAGCAATGTATCGCCAGATTCCAACTATTTCATCAGTCTGCCACTTTTGTGGAGTCTTGAAGTGCTGTATTTTTTTTCTCTGTCTCATCAGTGTACAGGTATGAAACAGGCACAAGGCTGTAAGAGCTTAGGTGATAAGTTGTTAATGGTAACTCTTTTAGGTAATGTAAGGAAGTCCCCAGTACGGGAGAGTCTGTCGACTGAAGAGTGGTTCTCAAGTTAAAAGGACAAACAGCTGAGTTGGAAAGGCGTACCAACACAAAGGAAATAATAATAATAATAATAATAATAATAATAATAATAATAACAACCCCAAGTCAAAGCAGATTGAAAGCACAAGGCTGATCAAGGAAAGGCCTATACATGATGAGGACCCAGACCAGCCCTCCCCTCTTAAAGGTTCATCAAATGAGCATTTTATCACATGCTCACTACTGCTCACTTATGGATGTGTGTGTGTCCTTTAGACAACAACATTCGCCTCCCGCCCCCCACTTCTTCTGCTTGTTTTTCCATCACAAAATAGACCCCTTTTAATCTGACTTTTTAAAAAACAGAATGTGCCGCGATCTCCTGCTGTGTGCAGGAAAAGCGGCACAATATAAAAAGCCCCTGAATGAGCCATGTGGTCTTTATTTATTTCCTCTTTCTCCTCTGGGCAGAAAGAGGAAGTAATGAGGGACAAAAGCAGGGGGAAGAAGCAATGGTAAGGAAACACAATTTTCCCCTCCAGATGTTTTGGACTATAACTCCCCAAATCCCACGCTAGCTGAGCTGATGGGAGTTGTCATCTGAAACATCTAGCAGGCACCCTGTTAGGGAAAGCTGACAAAATATACCATGAATGACTAACATTTTCAGTGCCTTGATTTTTGTCTGCATCTCTGAGAGCATCATTTTTGACTCCAGTTCATTGCGGATTGCGAATATTTTTTTTTGTCAACAGATGAAAGGTATTTTCTTTCATTGTCACGTGTGATTTAACCTCTCTTGGGCAATCTATGAACTGCTTTGTTTTCAAACTATTTCCTGCTTTCACCATTGTTCACAAAGATAACCATACTTTATTGTATTTTATTACCAGCGAAGGGTGCATGAAGGTTTTGTTTTGTATTTTTTAGGAGCTCCTTTCTTGTTTTGTCTTTTCATGTCTACCATCTGCCTTCTATCAGGGTATGGCAGGGCCACATAAGGATGAGGCACCATAAAGACAATACTGTTAGGAATTTTAAAAAAGTGTTGTTTAAGTACTAAATAGGACCATATTTCCGCATTTCTCTCAAAGTAGTTCTTCTGTAAGTTATTTGCCAAAACTTTGACTGAAGAATCAAAGAATAAAAACAGAGTGTTAATATTAGTGCTGTGTTGAAAATTTAGATTATTCCATTTTCAGCATTTCATGGGGGAAACTCTGGCAAAAGAGGCTAGGAAGGGTAAGAATTTTAGAGAAATTTCTCCTTGGGAAGGGGGGCAGGGTTTCAACATAACTTTTTAAGTGTAGGCAGTTGTTGAGGGGTTTTCTTCCTATTTTTTATTTTAAAAAAACCCACCCCTGCACTTGCAGGAACCCAGGAGTTCTTCCTGAATGGAGGAGGGTGAGGTCACATGGTCTCTATTAGGCATTCAGAAAGAATTGCTGGGCTCCTCCAAGTGCCAAAGGTGTTTTAAAAAAAGAAACAGAAAGAAGAGCCCCTCAACAACCAGCTACACTTTTAAAAGGTATGTGGAAAACCTGGCCCTCTCCCCAAGGAGAAAATTCTCTAAAATTCTCCCCCTCCCTGTGAAAGAGGCAGAAAAAACATTGGCCAGTACGGGGTCCCAGTGAGAGGCCTGAAGGAAGTGCCTGACCAGGGAGTCTGTTCACATGCCACTCATTGTCCCTATTGGGATGGCAAGTGGCATGCAAAGGCGGGGACTCGGCCAACTTTGGGAGGACAGTGAGAAATGCATGAAGTATGCCTCTGGCTTGGCCACCCTAAGACTCTGGCACCAGTGGGATCAATTCAGCCCTCCCACTGATGTCCTCTGGCCAGTGGAAGTCCCACTAGGGACAATTACCCCCTCCCCCCCACACATACACTTTATACCATTTCCCCATCCTGATGTACATGATTTATACGCCACTGTATAATAAAATTTCTTTGGGTAGCTGTATCACAGTAATGGTGACTGTTATTGTAATGACCACAGTATAAAAATAAATAAACATTTATTATTTATTTATTTATTTATTTATTTATTAAAAAAACTTGGATAGGGAGGGGGGAAGGAGCAATAGATAGAGATGAAAACACCAGAGACTTAAACAAAATGTGATAAAGTTATATCAGTTTCATCTTTTGAATTCAGGAGACAAATTCTCTATTTTAGATTACTACAGTACCCCAGATAATTCAAAGTGAAAGAAGCATGAAAAAAAAAATGTAAACCGGAAGAAACTTTATTTTGCAGTAACACAAAAGACATTTAAAACGATAATTATTTCACCAATGTTTGTTTGCTGGTTACTATTTTTTTGGATATCTTGTTATTCAGTCCCAAAGGACTTCCAGTGCTGTTAACAATAGGTGTTTTGAATCGTTACAACTATACAATAAAATTAACTGATAGGACAACCAGAAATCTCAGTATTGAAACAGAATTTAACAGGGCAACCCTACATTCAGAAACAGAGGGCTTCACTGTCAATACCTCTGACATATCCAAAACCATGTCAGGCTCCTACTCTCAGGCCACAGGTTCAGGAGGAATGGCATTCTTCTCCCTTCTTTCTGACTCCCCAGACACCCCCCCCCCATTTTCTCCCATTGCAAGCACAGCTGGTATAAATCTTCCCTATATTGGAGGTGTGGTCAGAGACCAGGAGGATTTTGGATCCAGTGGATCCAAAGCTTCCCTGATCTGCCCATGCCGCATCCACAATGTGTCCCCTTTTCACCTGTCTGAATATCAGATATCCAATGACAGTGGGGGGAGGATGAACTGTTCAGAAGTATCTGCAGGGACAGGAGATGGGCTACAAGGATCACCATCTTTGAGTCCAGAGCTCTCTTTCTCTCTCTGATTTATAGGTAACGGTATAACAGGGCTATGGGGTGCAGTTGTCCCCCCCAAACAGACACCAATAAGTCATAATATCAAAATTCCCAGCTTTCCGGATTCCCAGCTTTCTCTAGCCTTTAGAATCCAAGATATGAGGCAAAATGTGCACCCACCATTCTGCCCATTTGTTTTGTGGCAAATTCACCACACAGTTCCTCAGGCATTTGCATTTTCTCAGGTATTGTATTAATAAATAAACCTATTGTAAAGGTTATTGTGGGAATCTGAATTCATTGTGTGTTGCCTAAAAAGCAATGGCTAAGGTGTGAACTACAAACTCAGCAGGTCATCCCCCACCCCAAATTAATTACACCCATCATGCCTATAATGACCATTGGCCCACGGGCTGTTACAGGGGTAAAAAGAATCAGGGAAAGAATTCGAGGGGTTCAGACACTAGGTCTACCCACTGAAAAACAACATAGGGGTAGACTTGCAATTAGGGATCCTGGAGAAATCTGCCATGGACTCATATGAGGCCAGATTCCAAAGAATTTGACTCACGACGTCTGCAACGGACCAGCCCCACTCACCTCCAGGTTGCTAAGAGTTCCCTCAGGGCAGCTGTTTGGCTTTCGAAATGAAGCGATAGCTAATGGTGACTGCCATTAGCCTATCGCAGGAAAATTACACCTTTAAATGACGTATTTTGCATCCTTTGCAGCCGTAAAGCACTTACTTTTACATAAATGTGGCTGTAAACAGCTGCAATTTACACAAAAGCAAGTGCTTTATGGCCACATAAAGCACAAATATGCCATTTACAGCTGCAATTTCCCCATGGTACGCTAATGGTAGTCGCCATTAGCCTAGTGCTCTGCTTCGACAGCCGGACAACTGCCCCCCAACCTCTGGCAACCATGACATGACTCTGAGGAAAACACAACAAAATCCCATAGAAAAGAAGAAGAAAGAAACTGTGGGACAACCCCTGCCAACAGTGAGCCCTACCTGTGAGAACCCGTTGGAGGATGCCTTCTCACCCTGGCGAGATTCAGTGAAATTGTCCTTCTAGTTTCTCTGCCCAGAATAATTTTGAGAGGCCATTTGCATATAGCTCTAGCTGCAGCAGCATGCACTTTGGGCACACATTAAAATAGCTAACTGGTGTACACTGCATCTCTTCCCCCCCCCCCCATACACACACATACACCAATTCCTGTGTATTTCCATGCTCTGCCCTTGGTGGGTGAAAGCACATTGTAAAGAACTAAAGAGTTATTTAAAGACTTTCAGCTGGATCAGGACTACACTGCTGTTTTGCTATGAATTTTGCACCCCACCCTGACATTTGTTTGTCCCGCCTCAATCTGAAATGGTGCCCATTTAATCTCCATCATAAGTGTGAGAGGGGTGTTTTCCTTTGGGTAATAATAATCAAACAGCAAACCAACAAAGCTTTCTTAAGCGTCAAGTTGTTGCTGTTTTGCTGTTCTTTGGTACATCTGCCCTTTGGTGTATCTAACACAAGGAGGACATCTGGGGACCACTCAAAGATGTGCCTGTCTTCTCTTGGTTGACCTGGAACAGGCATGGGTCAGCAGCTGTGAGCGAGAACAGTATGAGAACTGTCAGCAATGCTCTGTGTGAACAGCTACCAAACATTTAGCGTGTGGCATAGCAGAGAGCAACTGAACATTTCTGTCGTAAAAAAAGAGAGAAGCAGTGATGTTTGGGAGGGCATAACCTTGGCATCTATTTGGCCATTATAAGTTGGTTGCTGTTACCATGTGGCAGTGAAATACTCTCCAGGTGATTTTAATGAGGGCTATTAATTCTGCATCTTCAGATGACATTAATTGTCCAATACAGGACACAAATGATGTGTCCTCTGAGAGTTGTTTTCTTTGATTCGGTCTTTGCTAAATCTGGAATACATATGCAGGCACAGCAGGTGACATGTAGCACTCTGAGGAGATTAAATCTCAGAAGGTAAAACAGAGTGAGTCGTTCATGCCTTTGTTTCCAACACAAACCATGATGTACTGCTCTTCCACAAGACTTGTTAAATCTCCTGTTCTCTGTGACATGGTGAGGTTTAATAAACTTGGGCACCTCTGTAAACTTCTTCCAAATGGAACTTTAGCTGCCCAGAGCTGGGACTAGATCCCTTGGCCTGTCAATCAACCACTGTGCTTTCTAGAAAATAAGCTTCATTTTGAAAATAAATAGTTCAGTTCCCATTTGGCCTGGGCTTTTTTGAAAAACTGATGGGAGGACACGCAATGCTGGATGTTTGGCAATGCTGTTGAGATTGGATACTAAGGACTAGGAGTGTGCATCGGATCGGATCTGATCTACTATCCGAATCCGATCTGCCCCCAAATTGGAAAAATTCAACCCGATCCGATCTGATCCGACCAACCCTCCAATCCGATCCGATCCGCCGAGGTCCGATCCGGATTGGATCGGATTGGCGGATCGGACGCCATTTTGAATGCTTTTTCCCATAGCAAAGTATTGTTTTACAAAAATGCCTATAAATTTTTCATTTTTAACGATAGAAGGATGAAACTTGGGCACATTGTAGACTGGTTAGGGATAGTTATCTGTGAGAAATTTCAGAAAGATTGGTACATGCGTTTTGTGGCAATTAACCTTTTAATAAATAACCAGGAATGCCTATAACTTTGTCATTTTTAAAGTTATACACATGAAACTTTGCCACATTGTAGGTGGTACATTGAGACCCATGTGTGTGAAATTTCAGAAACGTAGGTGCTTGCCTTGTGTGGCAATTAATTTTAGAAAAATGGGTAATAGGGGGTAAATACAGTTATGCCTCCCACTTTTTTATTTTTAAAGATACAAACAGGAAACTTGGGCACAATACAGGTATCACTTGGCTTGATATGTGTGTGAAATTTCAGAAACATAGGTGCTTGCCTTGTGTGGCAATTAATTTTTGAAACATTGAGGAAAGAAATGCCTATAACTTTTTTATTTTAAAAGTTAGAAGTTTGAAAGTTGCTCACTTTGTATATGGATTAGGGGTAGTTGTCTGTCAGAAATTTCAGAAAGTTAGGTCCAGGCATTTGGTGGCTACGAATTTTTTAGATTAAAAGTTATAAAAGTTTTTCCACAGAGGCTTGGGCTGTCAATTGCACCCCCCCTCCCCACCTCCCCCTCCCTTTTTTATCTGTCAAAACTCGGAGCTTCATGTGTGTAACTTTAAAAATGTCAAAGTTATAGGCATTCCTGGTTATTTATTAAAAAATTAATTGCCACAAAACACATGCACCAATCTTTCTGAAATTTCTCACAGATAACTATCCCTAACCAGTCTACAATGTGCCCAAGTTTCATCCTTCTATCATTAAAAATGAAAAAGTTATAGGCATTTTTGTAAAACAATACTTTGCTATGGGAAAAAGCATTCAAAATGGCGTCCGATCCGGATCGGACATCCGATCCACGGATCGGGATCGGGTCCGATCTGATCTGACCATCCTCTGATCCGATCCGACCCCCCAGGTCCGATTCCGATCCGCTATCCAATCCGATCCGGGGGGTCAGTGCACATCCCTACTAAGGACTGATTCATATGATGGGTTTCTCCTGCCACAAGATTATGAGCAATTAATTTCTGAAAAAGACAAATGTCACAGGGCCCAGGATATCCTTGACACCTTTGACTTTGAAGCCCTCCTCCCTAACCCCTGATATGCATAGCCAGAGGTGGTTCCTTAGTAGTGATATGAAGTCATTCTACACATAATACAAAGGAATCTGTATTACCAAGACCAATACATGAAATACTGATGAAATACTGATGAAAGCTGTTCATGTTCTGAAAGGAAACCTCCCATAAAACAGCAAAACAGATTTTTGAGATTTGCCATTCATCTGGTGCCTGGTGAGTCAAATCTATGGTAGATTCATTCAAGAAATGCAGTTCTACACAAACATCAGACTGGTTGGGACAGAGAAGTGGTTTTAAAAAAAACCCTCATAGGATGGAACTGTGACACACATACACAAACATTGGGGAGCATTCAAAAATGAGACATGCTTGTACAGCAGTTGCTTCCTGATTTTGCTGCAGTAGTTCAGAAGCCATTGTTCAGTCTAGAAAGTGGTTTGTCTTTAGGGATGTATGAAAATTCCATTTTGGGTGTGAAATCTCAATGGATTTTACCAGTTTGGCTTTGGCAGGTTTTGTTGTGTTTCTCCCAGCTGGTGTGAAATTGATTTGTAGTGAGCTGAGCCAATATGCAGATTTTGCATTTTGTAATGGTGGTGGCAACTTGTACAAATGGGATCGTATAATCATCATCATTATCATCATCATCATCATCATCTTTAAATTGGCACAAATGGGGCCATAATTTTTTAAAAATATTTTTGTGGTCTTTTGCAAGTCCACCTGTCTGCTAAGCATTCCCATTGTAAATATCCTTGTATGTTTCATCCTCTCCACTCACTTCTTCATTTACCCCAGGAGAACCATATTCTGTATTTGTCAAAGAACTTGGCATTATCATCATCCACTTCGGTGCTCCCCTTGCCCTCACTTCATTCAGGAAACGCTCAAGAAATGCACTTGAATTTTCATGCAGAAAAACAAAACAGGCTTGCAATCTGATATGGACATGAGTTGGAAATGCCTTACTTCCTCACCTGGTGCAGCCTGGGCATGGGGAGGCTATTGTGAGTGGAGGTGGAAGACGAGGCGTAGAGGTGCACCATAGGCGGCCTCCCCGTGGCGCCACTGGAGGAGGGAGGAGAATCAGAGCCCATTTATTGGCTCTCGTACCTCCCCTCCTCCTCTTTGAAATGCGGGTTCCTCCCTCCCTCCCTCCCTGTATGCAGTGTGGGCTCACTGGTCACCCATTGGCGGGACCGAGTAGGATTTATTTGCTCATAATCTTTCATTGGTTATGAGTTTTTTTCCAGCCTACTTTACACTGTGAGACGGGCAGAGAGAAATAATTAGGTTGAATTGGCGTTAACAATTTGGTCACATTTGCTGTTAGGCAGGTATGTGCAGGGATCTTGAGCCGGTTAGGGTCGGTGAGCATTCAGAGGCATTGTTGAGGTTCCCCAGCTGCAAGTTTTATGGCCCAGATGGCAGAAATAAGGGTTACCTTTGAGGCCAACTTTCCTCACCCACTCGGAGCTTGACGGTGTGAGGGGAGGTGACATGGAAGGTCTCCCTACCCCAAAAGGGGAAGCCTGGGAGATGGCAAACGTCGAGGCGCCACTTTCAGGCCATGAATGTCTTGCCCGATAAAATAACGGCATGAGGCCGGATTAGAGAAGATGCCCACTTAGGATTCCCCTTTTGGCAGATCTATTAATAAATGTGGCCCTATTTAAATCCCAATTTTGTGTCTGCCTTGTTATTTCCCACGCTCCACATTCCCGCAATGAGCTTTAAGATGGAATTCAGAGGACCTTTATTTTCTGATTTGCACATCCCTACTTGCAGTGCACCCAACCTCAGCTCTCTATGGCTCTATGCAAGCATTCACCCACTTGCATGTAGGGCTAAAGTGTGGAGGCAGAAGTGGGTGCACATATAAGCCCTGCCTCCAGCACCCCTGCATGCTCAGTTGAGCAGGATTCACAATACCGGGAACTCTGTAAGCATATTCAACACATGAATTGGGTACCAGGCGCATGGGAATCCAGGAGGCAGAATTCCCCTTCACACTTCAACCTTACACATGACCAGGTGAATGCCTACATAGGGCTTATGTCTCATTCAAATAGTCCTTTGTAAAGTCTAAGACTTTGGCTAAGTGGAAAAACATCTGATAGGAAACCCATGATAAGGCAATAAAGATGATCTCTCACTCAGGATGACTATAAGCATTAAAGCAAAGGATTTAAATCTATCATTCATAGTTTAGCTCTCCTCTGCATGTGCCAAGAATTCCTATATCAAAGACATTAGATGTAATGAAGAAATATTTTTCTCTTAATTGCCTGCCTTAGATAGTACACTCATGATGAGCTCTGAAAGTCATGTTAGATTACACCTTTTCAGGCACCTGTATATTGCTACTAGTCATGGTATGCCTTTTCTTCACATACGTTTTTCCTTTTAAATAATAGTTTATTATATTATTTATTTATTATTAACATTTGTACACTGCCTCATTTCTTAAAAGCCACCAATGGTGGTGCACAGCAACTGAAAACAATAAACCTTAAAACAATTTTAAAAAATAGGATTTTTTTTTTTTTTAAAGAGTAAAACAATAAAACAGTCAATCATTACAATGCCTACATAACTCCTACAGGGCTCTTTTAGATCAGGAAGTGCAGGCAGCCTGAGAGGCTGCAGAGCAATGGAGACATGAGTAATAATATGTCTCCATTTACGCCTTTAATCTCGCCATTTAATCTTGCCATCTTTACGCCATTTACGCCTGGTAGGAAATACGTATTTTCTGGAGCCTCCATTGTGGCAACAACAGAGACTCTGGATGAGGGTGGAGGAGCTCAAAGCTTTGTCAGTCATTCTTTGAGCTCCAAAGAACCTCACGTGGTGCTGTGAACAGGGGCAGGCAGCAGTGGCAGCAGCTTTGGTGAGCCCCGGCAGAGCCAGACACGGATGGGTCCAACCATCCCTATGTGCTTCAATCTCTGCCAATGGTGAACCCCACCTGTGAGAAACCATTGACAATTTCTCCTCCTCCTGGAAAAAAAATGGCAGAATTGCACCCCCTCCCCAAATTTCTTTGCCCACAAATAGGCTGGAGAATTTCGAGAGACCGCTTGCGCACAGCTCTAGGAACAGTGGGTGGCCCTTAGGAGTTGAGATGTTTCTAAATCCTGCTGCCATTGTACTAGCCCATCTTTCTCCAACCCGCTGCCCTCCAGATGCTTTGGACCACAACTTCCAGCATTCCTAGCCCCTGGCCATGTTGGCTGGGGCTGGTGGGAGCTGAATCTGGTGGGAGGGCACCAGATTTGGGAAGGCTGAGCTAGCCATTGGAAAGACAAGTCCCAAGGGACAATGCATCACCTGCTCCACCTCCAACATTTTCCATGCTTCACATACATGTAAACTTGTGATGGGAGTATTTTGAGCCCCATAGTTTCACTCTCTCATCTGCCGGTAGAAAATATTAGCAGTGAGAGCATCCTAGGGAGAAGATTGCCCTCTTGAAAGAGCTACATGTGTAAGGAAAAAAGAATTGACCATAAAAATAATGGATGGAGCACAACAGGCAAACATTAATCCCATTAGGATTATTCAAACCTGATGATGTGACAACTTTAGCACTAAACAGCAGACATTAAATGCTTCTCCTTCTTTTGTATGGAAAAGAGGAAATATCTTATTAATTAGGAAATGTACTGCTGCTGCTGTTGGAATCAATCAAGCTTTCAAAGAAAATTCTACCTAAAATAACTAAGGAAACAATGACTTCACCACATCCAGCTATCAGGCTTTCCTCTCTCCTGCAGAGAGAGAAAGGAAAATACCTCAGCCAGCCCACAGCTGTACCTAAAAAAGAGGATATGTGGTTGAAAAAAATTATTTATTTTTTTAAAAATGTGAAATACAACACTGCTGTTGAATTAAGGATATTTATTTGTCTCATTTTAAGTGCAGAACCTGTGTCTCTTGCGATGTACTTCCTTTCATGTTTTGGGCTCATTCTGGAGGATTTTCAATTATTTGCTTTGTTACAACATTCATAGTTATAAATATGAATATATACTGTGTTACGACAGAATCAGTCTTCTGGGATCATTAAATTTAATTTGCAAGGCAGATTCAATGCCACCATAACAAGGATGAATCTTCAGCTTCAGGGCAGATCTTTAAAATAATTATACTGACGATAACTTTTCAAAATAAAGGCTTCCCACGCAAGCTTTTCCCTTTTTACCTCCTAGATATGGTGATCCCACCAATAGCCTAATATTGAAAGCACTTTAGGATGGCAAAAGGTGTCTATTGAATGTATGAGGCTTGCACCTGTGGAACACTTTGAGCATTAGGTCTTAAATTTCTCACACGGGAGAATCAGTTTGCTGTTAATAATTGTCCTAATTAGAAAGATTTAACTAGCTGAATGGTAGCATACATTACTTCACTATTCTGGGGTCACAGCTGAAAGGAATACATAGAAATAGAAATGTTATTTGCTAAATGAGGAGAAATGGAAAACTTCACTTTGAATAATCTGTGAGAGATTATATTATTAGATGTTGAAGGAATCTGTCTCGGGAGTGAAGTTTGCCAAGTTTTCAGAAGGGTTCCTCCCCACCCTCAGACCATGGCTCACTTACTCACAAGCTGGCCTGAATCAATCTGTACTGAGTTTGGCCAGTTTGTGGATTTTCAGGGGTTTTCCCTTCTTAAATCACCTGTCACAAAATCACCTACTTGTTAGGTTACTCTGTTTATTATATCAATATTTTTGTAGGAAATATATATACAGTCAAGAATGTGTTAACTGTGGGCTGAAAGGGGCTCATGTGTGATTGACTATTTTAGTTCTACCTATGGGGAGGGGGTGAGTGACAGATGTCACAGGAGGGTTTTTTGTTCTGTTTTGACAGTTAGTTTTGAGGGGAGATAGGGTTTGGAGGTTGACAGAGCACCATCTTATTTGGGGAGAGAAGATTTAGAGGGATAGTGAGTCAGGCTTAGGCTAATTAACAGCAGCTATGTAATAATAATAATAATAATAATAATAATAATAATAATAATAATATCTATAACACTGAAGCAACATATTTTCTTTTATGTTACTGAGTTAACTCCATGTGCCAACTTGGTCTTCCATTATACTACCTCATGCATGAGCACATTAATTGCTAGCACCCAGTTCCTCAAATTAGAAATAGCAATAAAAGTGATAAATTTGATACATTTGGCACTAATTGTGTCTGGGTAAAAGGTTACCTAAGTCAGCGTGTACAGCTGATTTGGCAGTGATGTCTCCTAGGCTTATTATCCTAGGAGGGAAAGAACAATAGGGGAAAGCCAGGGAAAAAGAAGGGATGAACGTCACATTGCCATTTATGCAAATTACAGCTGTACTTTGCTTAATGTGCGCAAGTTGCAACCATAATATACTTAATTTCCATACATTTCCACAACATTAAGCATATTACGGCTGCAATTTGTGTAAATTACAACTGAAATGTACACAAATTGCAGTTGCAATTTGCGTAAATGGCAATTTAAGGGAGGGGGGAAATGAGAAAGTTCCTGGATTTCAGGAGGAAGTCCGTGGCTCAGCTTGCAAATACAAGCTGAGCCAGGGGCTCTGGGAAGCCCCAAAAGGATCAGATTTCCCTGCAATGGCCATCCCTAGATGTTGTGCACTTTTGAGCCTAATTAGTTTTAAAGAGAGAAATATGAACCATGTACTTACAAGAATGTTTTCTATTCCATGTGCTCAAGGGAACCTGCATGATTTTCACACAGGATTGTCTTCCCAGAATCATAAGTGTTGGAGGGGATCTTCAAGTCATTTACTAAATCCCATGTTCAGACCAATGCAGGAAATGCAGACTTAGAGCAACCCCAATCGATGGCTGTCCAGCCTCTGCTTGAAGAGCTCCAAGGAGGGATAGTCATACATGAGAAGTTCATTTTGGCTCACAAAACATATGACCATGCCTCATTCAAAATTCCAAATGAAAGTGTGTGTGTGTGCCCAAAATATTCACAAATTGTTGAACACGAGCTCAAGTTTGTGTCAGTCCCGATTCCCAGTTTGATTTGTGCGAATTTCCTAATTTGCACAAATTTCCTCCATTGACTGAATCAGCCTTACTTTACTCTGTGGAAGAAGTTTGGGCAAATTTGAGGAACCTTGCACAGTCACTGCTTGATTTGCACATGTATCCTGTTCGCACCGAGCAAGCAGCGATCGCAAACGCAAACAGGAATCAGGTGTGAGATGAGTTGTGAAACGAAGTTCAGAAAATCCTGATGATCTTGAACATTACTCATTCACCCATCCCTAGCCCAGCACCCCTCTAAGTAATTGGTCCCATTGTCAAACTGCTCTCATTGTTACGTTTGTCCTAACGTTCAGTCAAAATCTATGCTTGTGTAACTTTGATCTACTCCCGCCTTCTGGGCATCAAAGAATATGTATTTGCCCTCTTTTATGTGACAAGTATTCAGGTATTGAAAGAGTGCTATCATGTCTCTCCTCCATCTTCTCTTTTGCAGGCTATTCATATCTGACTTTCCTCACAGGATTTGTCTTTCTGTATCCCTAATCTTCATCACTGACCTCCTCTGAACCCCTTCCAACTTGTCTACATTCTTGTTAAAGTGCAGCACCCAGGTCTGAACATTGTGTATCTTTCAATACACAAAGTAGGGCAAAAAATATGGAGTACAAAGCAGCCCTTAATAGAGAGTGACCTTAATAGATTGGATGGGGTGCCGTTTCTTTATTTAGCAACACTACCACCAATACAGTTAACAAACGTTAACAAAACAGTGGAGCACTGCTCATTTTATTCCTGTTATTTTACTTTTTTTAAAAAAGCCTGTATTTTCCATTGAATATGCTTACTCAGAAATGGATGCCTTCAGAAAAGGACTCAATTTCTGCAGTCTGCTCACACCATGCTTTCTTCTTTTTTGAGGGGTGGGTTGGTGGCATGCTATAATTCTCACCCTTAGGTTTTCTTTTTGTTCTTCCTCTATATGAGATGTTCAGCAAAGCCACTGCACACTTTCACAAACTACCTCACAGGATGCATCAAAGAACTAAACTGTTCATGGGCAGGGATGCATTTATCATCCCTTCTGATTCACTGGTTTAACTCAGTACTTATTCTGCCACCTTTGTGATAATTTGGTGAAAGAAAGGTAGGCCCAAAGGAGGTTTAATCTTCCAGCCTTTAATTTCTACATGTGATCCTGTTTGAAAGAGAATTCCACTTGCAATGGAATATATTAGTAGAAGAAGGTTACTATCAATCGTCAATTACAGTCAAGTCCCTGAACTGACAGAGAGGAAGGACTTTTAGACTTTGAATCCAAGGTGAAAGGGATGATCTATAAAGCCCTAATTTGAAGGGGGGGTCTCCACTGTGTCCCACTGTTGAAAGCTGTGCATTATATGTAGATGCAATGGAGAGCCTTCATGGCTGTGGCACCCTGGTTACCGAATGCCCTCCTCTTGGAGGTCTGTTTGGCACTGATGTTGGCACCAAGTTAAGATCTGGCTCTTTATCCAAGTGTTGGCTTTTTATTGACTGTAGTGTGGATTTTTGTTGTTGTTGCTTGGGCTGTTGATTACTATAATGGACTAGTTTTATATTGAACAGTTTTGAGATGATGATGATGATGATGATGATGATGATGATGATAGTACCCCAGCCGGAAATCAATTGATATAAGGTAGATTAAAATATATTCATTAATAAATAAAGTGAAGAGCTGGCTGCATCAGGTGACCCATTTGGGACACCATTGAGGATGACAGAATGAGAAAGAATCCAGAGAGGCTATTCAAGTTCTGGATCAGGGCCTAAACTAACTAATGGGCTGGATGAGGGCCAATAAACTGACGCTGAATCCCAACAAGATGGAAGCCCTGTGGGTGAGTGATTCCCAAGTCTGGAGATAGGTTCATTGCCTGTTCTGGATGAGGTTGCACTCCCTTTGAAATATCACGTTCATAGTTTGGGGGTACTCCTAGGTCCATCATTGTCCCATTGTTCCATGGTGGCTTTTACTAGCTTCGACTGGCTTGCAAGCTACAGACTCTTCTGGATAGAGATAGCTTTGCCACAGTGGTATAGGTTTTAATAACCTCAGGACTGGATTATTGCAATGTGTTCTGTGTGGGGCTGCCTTTAAGGCTGCTCCAGAAGCTGGAGTTAGTGTAGAATGCAGCAGCTTGGTTGTTGTCAAGTGCTGCCTCTTTTCAGCATATAACTCCTTTGCTTAGGGAACTGCATTGGCTGCCTATTGGCTATCAAGCCAGGTTGAAGATTTTGGTTCTAGTGTACAAAGTCCTAAACAAATTGGGACCAGGATATCTGAGAGAGCACCTTCTCCCTTACCAACCTGCCTGATCACTGAAGTCATTGGAGAGCATGCTCCTGGTGGTTCCACATGGACCTTTGGCCCGATTGGAGTCCACCAGGAGAAGAGCCTTTAGTGTGGTGGCCCCTTCCCTTTAGAACTACTTGCCCCTGGAGGTCAAGGAGGTGCCAACACTAGGCTGCTTCCAGTGCCTCCTGAAAACAACTCTGTTCCAGGAAGCCTTCCTCAATTGACCAGCCACTGTTTTTATATTGGTCCTTTGATTCAAATTGAACAATTTTAATTTGCTGCTTTTAATCTTCTTTCTTTTTACTGTTTTATTCCTATGTGCACCACTCTGGAATCTATTTTAGATATAGAGCAGTAAATAAATATTTTAATAAAGAAATAAATGGCTTTGACGCACTAGGAAATACTTCCTAGTGCGTATACAGGAACTTCCTTATAGATTGTGCCCCTTGTTAGCTGCATTTTCTATATCAGGCACCACAATATCTTAGTCCATCATTAAAGGGCATAGTTTAGTTTGAGGATAATTACTCATAGTGCGTAGTAGAGAAGAGGGATGATGGGTAGGCCCCCATTGCTTACGATAAATTAGTTGTCTAGATTCAAATAATAGATGGTTAAAATTGATTTTTTTAAAGACGCCTGCTTATCTTTATTGTGAAAGGGTGGAACAAATGCTATCTATCCACTATGTTCTTTCTTCATGGAATATTATTCTGTATCACTACAGATCATCTCCCTGTTCCAGAAGTAGCCATGTGCAGCTAATGTTGGTGACTGAGGATCCCCATTCCCATTCAAACTAACATTACATGGATAGGGATCACATTGGCTGATTCACTTCCACCTGTATGTGAATTCATAGTCCACTGGGACTTTCACATGTGGGTTTCCCTTGTTGGGACAAGAACAACATAGATAAGATCTCAGCATTAGTATTGTTCCATAAAATAGTGGGTGTGTTTTAAATTATTAAGATTAATGGTTACTGTACAGTAATACAATAATCAGTAAGATTACTGAACTGAACAGTAACAGTTTAGACATTTAAAATATGATAAAACTTTACCATGCATTGTCTTCAAAACACTGTTTTTTACTTAAAATTCCATATCAATCATAATGAACCATCTATAACAAAAGAACTAAGGCTTATTGAGCATGGTAATCTTTTCACTTCACAAATCTAAGACATTTCATAATTATAATATTGCATGTATATTAACCTGTTAACAGTACAGACAGGCATTCAAACTAGGGATGTGCACTGGATCGGACCCGATCCACGATCCGAGTCCGGTCCAGTGGGAAATCGGATAAATTATCCGATTTCCGATCCCGCAGCTGGATCGGCCGATCCAATCCGAACCGGTCCGAAAAGGCTCCGAACCGGTTCGGTGGATCAGCGGATCGGCGGGCGCCCACTGGCGCCCACCGCCGCTTCCATTGGCGGGCGCCAGCGGGCACCCACCGATGAAAGTGGACAGCGGGGGGGGGAGGAGGGGGGCGCTTACCTTCTCGGCCCGTCCGCTCCCGTCCGGCACTAGCAGCTACTACCAGCGGGCTCCGCGGCCTGCTCTAGGGTGGCGCGCCGGGTGATGTCATCACCCGGCGCGCTACTCTAGAGCAGGCTGCGGAGCCTGCTGGTGGTAGCCGCCGGCCCTGGACGGGAGCGGACGGGCCGAGAAGGTAAGCAGAGGGTGCGTGGAGGGGAGGAGGGGGCGCGCGGAGGGGGCGCGCGGAGGGGGCGCGCGGAGGGGGGAGGGGGGCCCTTACCTTCCCATCCCGGCGGCTCCCGTCCCGGCGCCTACTACTACCAGCAGGCTCCGCGGCCTGCTCTAGGGTGGCGCGCCGGGTGAAGTCATCACCCGGCGCGCTACTCTAGAGTAGGCCGTGGAGCCTGCTGGTAGTAGTAGGCGCCGGCGCCGGCCGGGAGCCGCCGGGCCGGGAAGGTAAGCAGGGGGTGCGTGGAGGGGAGGAGGGAGCGCGCGGAGGGGGGAGGGGGGCCCTTACCTTCCCGTCCCGGCGGCTCCCGTCCCGGCGCCGGCGCCTACTACTACCAGCAGGCTCCGCGGCCTGCTCTAGGGTGGCGCGCCGGGTGATGTCATCACCCGGCGCGCTACTCTAGAGCAGGCCGCGGAGCCTGCTGGTAGTAGTAGGCGCCGGCGCCAGACGGGAGCCGCCGGGCCGGGAAGGTAAGCAGGGGGTGCGTGGAGGGGAGGAGGGGGCGCGCGGAGGGGGGAGGGGGGCCCTTACCTTCCCGTCCCGGCGGCTCCCGTCCCGGCGGCGGCGCCTACTACTACCAGCAGGCTCCGCGGCCTGCTCTAGGGTGGCGCGCCGGGTGATGTCATCACCCGGCGCGCTACTCTAGAGCAGGCCGCGGAGCCTGCTGGTAGTAGTAGGCGCCGGCGCCGGACGGGAGCCGGCGGGCCGGGAAGGTAAGGAGGGGGTGCGTGGAGGGGAGGAGGGGGCACGCGGAGGGGGGAGGGGGGCCCTTACCTTCCCGTCCCGGCGGCTCCCGTCCCGGCGCCGGCGCCTACTACTACCAGCAGGCTCCGCGGCCTACTCCAGGGTGGCGCGCCGGGTGATGTCATCACCCGGCGCGCTACTCGAGAGTAGGCCGCGGAGCCCGCTGGTAGTAGCCGCCGGCGCCGGACGGGAGCGGACGGGCCGAGAAGGTAAGCAGTGGCGGGGAAGGGGGCTTACCCCCCCCCCCCGGAGCCGTCCGCTTCTATCCGCTGGCGCCCACGGGCGCCAGCGGATGGAAGCGGGCGGCCCCAGGGGGGGGTAGGGAGCACGGGGGAGGGGGCTTACCTGCCGGGGCCGTCCACAGCGGACGGCCCCGGGGGGGGGAGGGAGTTAGGCCCCCCCTCAGCCACCCGCCGCCATTTTTTCCTCATAGACTTGCATTGCAATGCAAGTCTATGGGGAAAAAAATGGCGGCCGATCCAAAAATTTACGATTTTTGGGTCGGGATCGGATTCGATCCGGTCCGGGGGGCCTCCGATTTTGTCCGAACCGGTCCGGGACAAAATTGGAGGTCCCGATCCGGGTCCCGATCCGATCCGGGGGGTCCGTGCACACCCCTAATTCAAACTGTCTGAGTGGAGTTCACATTTTGGACTGGCAAGGGATATGGTATAATACTATGTACCCTATATAGAATGTAGATTGTGGTATAACTCTAAATAAGGGGTAGGCAACTTCAGGGGGACAGGGGATTAAAACCCCCAGCATCCTGCAGCCAGCATGCCACTGCCCTGAGCGTGGTGCCAGGGGTTCTGGAAAATGTAGTTTTCATATCTAAGAACATAAGAAGAGCCCTGTTGGGTCAGACCAAGGGTCCATCTGGTCCAGTGTTCTGTTCACACAGCTGTTGAGCAGGAACCTAGAAGTAGGACATGAGTGCAAAAAGCAACTTCCCACCCATGTTCCCCAGCAACTGGTGCAGGTAGGCTTTACTGCCTCTGCTCTTGGAGACAGCATGTAGCTATCAGGACTAGTAGCCCCCTCTTAAGCCATCCAAATTGGTGGCCATCACCGCATCTTGTGATAGTGAATTCCAGAGCTTAACTTTGTGCTGTGTGAAGGAGTACTTCCTTTCATCTGTCCTGAATCCCCCACCGATCATCTTTATGGGATAACCCCATTGGGGTCTAGTATTTTGAGAGAGAGAGAGAGAGAGAGAGAAAAAATGTATCCCTATCCAAATTCTCCACACCATGCATAATTTTCGACACCTCTATCATATTTGTCAGCAGAACCTGGAAAACTACATATCCCCACTACTCCTTGCATTTGGAACACCTCATAGTACGTGAGTAGGAAGAAGCAGGAGATGCAGGCTTACTGGGATGGGGTGAAGAGCAGACAGCCCCTGCTGTGCTCCTAGGGATGTCAGTGATGCCAGAGAGCTTCAGCTATTAGGTGGTACAGAAATGAAATAAATAAATAAATAACAAACGAACAAACACATCTGGGGGCATGACAGGGTTCGAATTTGGCTCAGGGAAATACTGAGTTACATTACATGTTGATGGAAAACACAAGCGTAAGCCCAAGCTGACTGGATGAGTTGTTCTCATCATGTTGTATTGTACTTAGAAAAAAATATCATTAATTTCTTTTCTTTTCTTCCGCTTGTGATCATCGAGGGAAATACCATTGTATGCTTAATTGTTCATGTGTTTTACTAAAATTTTATTAGGTAATTACTTAGGGAAGATGAAAGAAAATAGCTTCTGAGGAAGGGAATGATAATGAGCGTACCATTTTCTGCTGATGATTCACAACGATTCTTAGAGTCCATAAATATCAAACATGTCTTTGAGCTAGCTAGACAACATTAGGAAGAACGATCAGCCTCTTCAGCTCTTCATTTTTCAGTGGCTCAGATAACCTCTGTTATCATTTCACTCAGATTATGCCCAAATATCCAAAACATGTTTGTTTTCTGCAATGCGTTCAGGTCATTCTTCAGCTAATTCCACCTTTAATCTATTCAAGTTTAAGGTCGCAATCCTAAGGATGCCTATTAGGGAATAAGCACTATTGAGTGCAGTGTGATTTCAGAGTCAACATGCTTAGGATTTCACTGCATAGGTAGGCAAAATCAGGTGCAAGAGCAATCACACCTGTGTACTACTGTGAGCACTTATTCGGAAAGGTACCCAACATATTGGGTTGAATTCAGATCCATCATTCCACCTGTGGATGGATGCCTCTTTCAGAATGGAACTTCTATGTCCTCTCCTTATAGTCTCAGGATCCTTGCAGTGAAAGAGGCACACCTTAGGCTCAACCCATGCTGAACTGGTTGTGAGAATAAGGCCTGAGTAGGGATGGAAGAACAAGGATGCTTGAGTGACCAAGATTCTCAGAGCTCCCCTTGGAAGCTTGGCTCACCTCACTCCCATTTCTGAATGCAACCTGTTTTCTTCACATTCAAATGGGAAAAGTGTGTATTCCTGTGCACATTTTTCAACAGTGTGCACTTCCCCCATTAACTAAAGTATAGAAATGCATATTTTGGGTTCATTTTTGGGAAATGCATATTTTAAAGTGCACATTAAAAAAAAACACAATACATTTTTTGAATGTGAATGCTAGTTCTGGGTTCTGCAAAATTTCCCCCTCAAACTGCTCTCCTCTTTACATTCAGGGTTGGAAACGGGGCAAGTTCTGATGTTTTGCAAACTGAAATGAAATCCTCATACATCGCTAGGCTCCGGTTTCCAGTCAAGCCGAACTTCCGTATTCGGAAGATGGCTTTAAGTCTTCATTTGGCTGCCCACATAATAATAATAATAATAATAATAATAATAATAATAATAATAATAATAACAATTTATTTCTTACCCGCCTCTCCGTCTGGATCGAGGCGGGGAACAACAACATGATAAAATACATAAAACTGATTAAAACATAACACATATTATTAAAACTGCATACAAAAATCCTAAAATATCCTAAAAACATCCTTAAAACATTCTAAAATTCCACTGGATATGCCTGCCGGAAGAGAACAGTCTTTATAGCTTTCTTAAATTCTAAAAGACTGTTAAGTTGACGAGTCTCCTCCGGCAGGTCATTCCACAGTCTGGGAGCGGCAGAAGAGAAGGTCCTTTGGGTAACAGTTGTCAGCCTAGTCTTGGCCGACTGCAGTAAGTTCTTCCCAGAGGACCTGAGCGTGCAGGGCGGATTGTATGGGAGAAGGCGATCCCGCAGGTAACCTGGACCCAAACCATGTAGGGCTTTAAAGGTAATAACCAACACTTTATACTTCGCCCGGAAACTAATTGGCAGCCAGTGGAGCGATTTTAAAGCTGGCGTAATATGGTCACCCCTAGATGTACCGGTGACCAACCTGGCTGCCATATTTTGAACTAGTTGAAGTTTCCGGACTAGGCACAGAGGTAGCCCTATGTACAGCGCATTGCAGAAGTCAAGCTTCGAAGTTACCAGCGCGCGCACTACCATCTTTAGGTCTTCCAACTCTAGGAAGGGGCGCAGCTGGCGTATCAGCCGAAGCTGATAGTAGGCACTCCTGGCCGTCGCATCTATCTGGGCTGTCATTTGGAGCAACGGATCCAGGAGCACCCCCAAGCTGCGAACACAGTCTTTCAGGGGGAGTGTAACCCCATCCAGAACCGGTTGACACACCTCCAAACCCAGGTTGTGGCCTTTGACAGCAAGCACCTCCGTCTTGTCTGGATTCAGCTTCAGTTTGTTTTTCCTCATCCAGCCCATTACCGCCTCCAAGCATTCATTCAGAGGAGACACACTATCCTTAGCTGGCACTGTTATCGAAGGCATAGAGAAATATATTTGGGTGTCATCAGCATACTGATAGCACCCCGCCCCATGCCTCCGGATGATCTCTCCCAATGGTTTCATATAAATGTTAAACAGCATTGGAGAAAGGATGGCACCTTGCGGTATGCCACACAGCAGCTCCTTCTTTGCAGAGCAGCTATCCCCAAGCATCACCATCTGGAACCTGCCCGAGAGGTAGGACCGGAACCACTGAAGCACAGTGCCCCCGATTCCCAATCCCCTCAGGCGTTCCAGAAGGATACCATGGTCGATGGTATCGAAAGCCACTGAGAGGTCCAGAAGTACCAACAGGAACACACTCCCCCTGTCAATACTAAGGCGTAGATCATCCACTAAGGCGACCATAGCAGTCTCAACTCTGTATCCCGCCCTGAAGCCAGTTTGAAATGGGTCTAGAAAATCAGTGTCATCCAAGACTACTTGGAGTTGAAAGGCAACCACCCTTTCGATCACCTTGCCCAAGAATGGAAGGTTTGATACCGGTCTGTAGTTATTAAAGTCCAGGGGATCCAGGGAGGGCTTCTTTAGAAGCAGCCGTACCACCACTTCTTTTAAACATGATGGGAAAGTCCCCTCCCTGAGAGATGCATTAATAATATATTGTAATTGCGATCTAACCGCATCTCCTCCCTGGACGACCAGCCATGAAGGACAGGGATTGAGAGGGCAAGTCGTCGTCCTCACTCATCCAAGCAGCTTGTCCACGTCCTCGATACTCACCAACTGAAACTGATCCAGTGTAATTGTACTCGCGGAGTCGCTGGACACTCCATTGTCAGCCTCTGCTATAACGACGGCATCTAAGTCGGCTCTTATCCGAGAGATTTTATCTGTGAAATGATCGTTAAAGGCATCACAGCGAACTGCCGAAAGCTCTAAAATCGGATTCAGGGGGGAAGGTGCCCGGGTTAGACCCCTCACCACCCTGAACAGTTCCGCTGGACGCGAATTCGCAGACGCAATGCGCACAGAGAAGAAAGCTTTCTTCGCTGCACGTATTGCCACCCCATAGGAACGAAGATGTTCTCTATGCCGTGTCTTGTCGGATAGAAGTCGAGTTTTCCGCCATCGGCGCTCCAGTCGTCGTCCTTCTCTTTCCATTTTGTTACTCTGAAATCATTTTGAAATAAAAGGCATAGGGAGGTATGCACAAAACTATAGGTTGCATTGTAACACAAATGGAAGGATGTTACAAACAGCATTAGCAAAAAGCCATTTAATCAAAAGGAGGAAGGTGCAAAGAGTCCTTTGGTTGGTGAATCTGCATCATCCAGCATGCTGTGCCCTGGGAAGTGTTTGGTACACTGGCTTGTCATCTTGGAGGCAGCTATGATTGTCTCCCTGCCTGATCTTACTAGCATTATTCTCAATATTGTATTACACAGTTAGAGGTTTCCACAAGAAAATAAAGGATGATAAATCTCCCGTAGCTTTTCTAGCCAGCTGCCACCTGGCTGAATCTATCTAGATTAAATGACAGAAAAATAAAGCCCCAGACAGCAAGTTAAACACATGTTAAAAGGTGTACCTGGTCCCAGGTCTCTGAGCTATGCTTTGGAATAGAACCTCCAACAAAATGCTATGCCTGGGGGTAGTTCTTTAATTAATTGCATTGCAAGGGAGTTTATTTTTGAGCTGTCCCAGCCTGCAATTTTGCTGACAAACTTCTAATGCTCACATCTAATCTATTTTATATCTATTATTTATTAAACTTGTTCTTAAATTGTTACTTAATTGATCTAATTTAGTTTATTTATTGCTGCCCTAGGATCCTGTTGAGCTTGGGATCCCATTAAATCCCTTAATAAATAAAGTGAATAAATTTTGATCTTTATTGTGCTTAAGTCACATTGATTTCACTGACAATTAAAGCTGGTGATACATCATGTGATGTTCTGTAAAGGTTTTCAGCTTGGCCTACCCTTCTGAAACTTTTTAGGTATTTTGTCCCTGGATGTGTAACACTTTCATACAAATAGCTAAAAATATAGGGGAAGAGATTAACCCCCCCCCCCCAACAATTGAGAACTCCCCTTCCACATGAACCACTGCACCTATCCTTCTTAAACTTTGCAAATTTCTTTCTTGGGGAACCTCTAGGCTGTCATGTTTAGAAGAATGGCCCACAATGAACACAGGTAGTTAAACATGTTCCCTTTAGTATACTGTCAACAAGTTAAGGCTGCTCTTGCATGAAACCCCCATGCCTATTCAACTGAAACTTAGCGGACTTGATCTCCTCAGAAGGGTCACAAATCCCCGAAAGATGCATCCAATCCTCCCAAGAAATAATAATAATAATAAAATAATCTGGCAGGTGCAATCCCCTCCTAATGGGCTACTATGCCTGCAAATATCATGCAATTCTGACAAAGAGTGAAACATTATAGCCATTTTTTACTCTCCTCCTATGATAATCAACAGGAGGCATGAAGTTCCAGATTTATGAATCTTGGCTCAGGTTCAGCACTGAGTTGATGTGAATGACGTCCAAATTGTTCTCAGTAGAATTGCACCACTTTCTAAAGCACCAAATTGGGATCTGAGTCAAACCTGACTTTGTACACAAATCTAATCTCTGTATTAGCCACCCACAAGAACTGGAAGTTCTGTACAGACAGTAGACAACCTGCTCCAAACACATTATAATATTCAGGAATATTGTTGTAGTGTGCCAGTCATGTCATATTTGAAAATCGTATTCAGTCACTTCATCGTAGCATGAACTACAAGCAAAAATACTCAGGTGTAGAACAACCTGACACACAGCTATAACTAGGCAGAACTAGGTGTGATAGTGCCAAAATTATCCACCGTCTCACTCCAAATGCAGGCATGGCATTGCTTTTTGCAGCAGAATAGGGCTCTTTTCTCAAGGAGAGAACTAAACAGAAGAATGGAAAGATTACCGTATGAGGGTGTATGGCAAGATACCTGAAGGCTGGAGGGTGAGTGGGGATGTAGCAGCAGGAAGTTTAAGTTTTCCCTAGTTATTTTTTTAAAAAATAAATAATGGTAAATTGCTCAGGAGTCCAGAAAAGCTGGTATTAATCTGCCTGAAAGGCATCAACCCACAGAGTCTTTCTCCTCCTCCTCCTTCCCTGACCAGTACCTAGGAAGTGAGATTTTCATAAGCCCCTGAACTGCTTTTGACTAACCCTCCATAAAATACTTTAAATTTGCCATCTGCCTGATCATGATAGACCCTTTTCTGTAGTCCCCCCACCTCCGTTTATGGAATGCCCTTCCCAAGGAGAGCAGCCTAGTGTCTTCATTGCATACATTTAGAGGAGAGGTTAAGATTTTGGTTGGTTATTTTATTGTTGCTGTTGTTGCAGTTTGGTTTATGATTCTAAACTGCCCTGAGGGCATTTGACAGTTGGGTGGTATACAAATCTAATAAATTAATGAATGCAGTATCTTCATTTTGTACACCATTTCATTAAACATTTAAACCAGAAAACAAGTTTTGTTGTAATCTAATCAGCATGTAGAACTGCTTGTAGGGTGATTAAGGGCTAGAACACCTTCTGTCAACATTGGGATGTTGCCAAAAATGAAAAAAAGGGGGAAAAGGAAAGCTCCTCGTGACACGAAATTCCCATTGCACACATAACACTAGAAAAATCTCACTTCATGCCTTGTCCTCATCATGTCGTGAGTTTGCATAGCATTGTGCTACATTCCTGTTTCAGTGTGAGTGTAGTGTAGTGGTCATCTTGGCTTGCCATACCAGGAGGAAGCTCCTGAGTCAGCTCTCAGGCCCTGTGTTTTCAGCATTGCCAGGGGCAGTATGCTCCATGTCCTGTTCTCAATAAGTTTTATTTATTAAATTTGTTGTTAGTTTTGCATCCTTACTCTGGTATTCTCTTCATTATATACTTCAGGGCAAACCAGAGACTCACAACATGACAGAGGCAAGTTTATGAGCTGAGTCCTCCTTGTATATTTCAAATGTGACAGGGATGCCTTGCCACAGTGGAGCAGTTTTCAGGACTATCCTTGTGGTGATTGTAACCTGTGCTGTGGCACATCATTTGAGAGGGCAAGAACAGTATCCTGCTTCAGGCGGTGTCAAGACAGAGAAGCTAGAAAACATGAAAAGTCAGTTTTGACAGCAAAGTCTGAAGGTGATCGAATAAAGTATGCAGGATCCCACAGGGAGCCTGGTAGTTAGGGAATACTAGTCAGGGAGCACCAGCATTGTTCCATGAACTCTGCCTGGAACTGAAGGGTTTTAACCCTGAGCATTCAGAGGCTTGCCCAGACATAGCTGCCAGCCATTTACTCATGAGGAGTCCTATTCTTAAAACAGATACTTCTTGGCTTGATGGCCAATCCAGCCTAGGCACTTGGGCTGTGCTCTCTCAGATTAAGCAGTAGTTTGATTTCTGCCTCTGAATTTGAGGTGAGGGATTGCATCTCAAAGCGGTGGTTCGGATATTGTCTCTCCCAAGGCTCAGTATCCCCCCCTGGTCTACCTAACAATCCCTGGAAACTGCTTCTCTGAGATGTTCAGAGTCAAGGACCTATAGGATTTCTCCAGAGGGGGCATGACAAACAGCAGGAACTAGGAAGAGGAAACTAATTGTACCTAGATAGGTTTTGATCTGTCCAACATCTGCAATGTAACTCATACTTTTCATTAATAAAGCTTGTTGGAATATTTTCTTTATGCCAGCTACCTATCACAATAGCAAGCTAAGTACAGTGAGACACACTTACTGTGTCTTAAATATGCTTAAGGTTGCAATCTCAGGCTTTCCAATAGCTTCTTATGGTATAATGTCAAATGACACAATAAACATGCAATGGAGATATTATTATTTTTTGATAATGTAGGATGAAAATGAAAACATTTGATTATTTTGTTGAAACTTAGCCCCCACAAGCAGAAGGGGAACAATTACTCTGTGAATTCTTGATCTAATGTTGCTTTGGTACAATGTAATTATCTGTATGGAACTATTCAACCAACACTATATGAATGGAACTATTCAAGGAATAGTTTTCAAATACCGGGACTTAATGTTGAATGCAAGCCTCTATTGTTGGAACATACAGATCTGAACACAAATGAAAAGCTTTTGCTTCTTGGAAAGTCACATGTCATGTGTGTCAAGGACAATGTTTGGGCTACCACGGAGGTTGCCGGTTTGGCAACAATGGCTGACTGCTATGATGGGCTGCAAACTTTGTTGTGGTTGGCCTGTTGTTCACCCCAACACTCCCTTCCCTGGATTTAAGCAAGCCTGCAGTTCTGTTAACTTGCCAAGTTTATTCTGAAGAGATGACAACAAAGGGTGTGTGTGGGGAACGCTGCTAAAACATCCGTTTGTTCTCTCTTGTTAACAAGCGTGATATTATTCATAACAACAGCACATTTAGTGCTGAGTGTCATCTCTGCAGAGTCTAAAATATGGGGAGACTGACTCCAAAAGAAACTGCAGTTCTGCAGCTGTCAACAAACTCAACAGGGGTGCCAGCCATGCATTCTTACAGCTAGCTCGAGATATACATTTTATCGGGAAGTACAAGTTCAGAAGTTTGATCTCTGTCCAACTGAGCATTAGATTTGAACTGAGCATTAGATTTTGAAAGAGAAAAATTTATGAGACATTGGCATTGTGCCTAAACAGCAAAGAAATTCACTTTCCACATAATTATTTGAAAATGAAAATAATTCCATTATCTTAATAGCTCATTTGAGAAACTTGAATTATTTAGAAAAGAGAGCCAGATAGCAGCATGAGGAAGGATAAGCTATCCATTGGAGTTAATAGAGAATAAAAATCTCTTTTCTTTTGCAGAGATAGAAGATTGGTTCTAATTCAGAAGTATACATTTCAGGTTCTGGCGTGGGTTGCAGCTTTCATCAGGATCTCCATGGGCCTGTTCAGACAACACTTCAGGCTCTGGGGTTAGCGAAACTGTGGCTCTCTGGGGTTATCACTAACCACAAGCTGTGCTGTCACACACAACACTTTAAGCCATGGTTAGAGCCGCTAACCCTGATGCAGATAGTCTGACTGTGGTTAGTGAGTGAGCAGGGTTTAGGCAAATGCATCGCGCAAGACACCTTAAACCCTGCTGCTTAACAAAAAGCCTTAACCAGGAGGGTGTAAGGTGTCTTCTGAATAGGCTCCATGTTTCAAGTTCAGTGCCTAAGGGTGAGTTCAATGATGCTATTATGGAAGGACTTTGGGGCAGATGTCCAGGGCCCCACTCAGCAGAATGAGCAGGAGGGCTCACACATGCAGCAGACTTACCACAATTAGAAGGAAGTGAAATAACGCACATTACCATCTAAAGCAAGCAAGCAAGCAAGCATGCCACACACACACACACACACCATTCCTGAAGAATATTAAATCCAGAGTATAAAATTATGTAACTGCACCTCTGGGTGAGTTGACATATACATGTTCATCACTTTATTATGACAATTTCATTCATTGCCATTCCACCTCATAGAACCAGCTTGATTTCCCCTATGGCACCTTTTTACTTTGCTCTGGTTATGTTTGAACCCAAGAGATCACATGACAGAACCAGCTTGATCAAGAGGTGGTACATGAAATTGCTTCACCATCAGAATCGACTCAAAGGCTGTCAATTGACTAATTGATATTGGCCCAACATACTCTTGCTCTCCTATTCATTTTTAATGTGACTTCATCAGCAGTAACTTGATGTATACTTTGGGTGATTGTACATTCCACTTGGGGAAGTAATGACATTTCTGAAAATAGGCATTGTTTTTAATTTATTGAAGGAAAATGCCTGGCACTTTAATAAGATTAAGTAAACCCCCCTCTCTCTCTCTCTCTCTCTCTCTCTCTCTCTCTCTCTCTCTGTGTGTGTAGGTCCATTTCATGACTTGGAGAAGCAAAAATCAAAATTAAATATGATTTTTTAAAAACCTACTTTGTGATCCGGCAAGGCAGATCTACCTGTAGAAGCAGATTCCTGTGAGTGCAGCTAGATGGATGCAGATGTGTATGTATAAGAACCATGATACTCATCTAATCCCCACTCAACTTATCATTCTGTGCTAAAGACAGACGCAATACAAAAAGAAGGATCATGTTGCAGTTTTTAGCTGTGCTGCAAGCCTGCCATCACAACAAAACTGAGAGATTCGCTGAACCTGTGAATGGGATACTGGTTGAAATCGATCGCCCTTACCTTTCCCCTTTCACTCTCTCCTCTTCATCCTCTTATTCCTTCTCCCCTGGGTCCAGGTGGACAATGTAAGTATTCCACAGTCAAGTGCCCAAGGGAAGAGAAGGTTAAGAACATAAGATGAGCCATGCTGGATCACACCAAAGGTCATTCTAGTCCAGCGTTCTGTTCAGACAGTGGCCAAACAGCTGCCCATGGGAAATCCACAAGCAAGACAAGAGTGTAACATCACCCTCCCTTCAGCTACAGGGAACATTTTAACTAGGGTTGACAGGGAGAAGATAGTAGGAACGACAAAGTGGGGCAGCCTTCCCCAACCTTCAGATATTTTGAACGTCTACTCCTATTAGCCCCATCCAGTATGGCCAATTGGTCAGAAACCCTAGGAGTCATAATCCAAAACATCTGGAGCACACCAGGTCAGGGAAGGCTGAAGTAGGGCGATGCAAGGTGAATGTACTTCAAATGATACTCAGCTTGCCAGCATGCTGGTCTATCAATTTGGATGTGCAGGTGACTCTTAATGCTATGAACATGCTATAAATCCTTTTCCTATATTGCATCTGTCTCCAGCTTAAATGTCCAATGGCTATCACAACTCTTTGGGGAGTGATAGTAGAGCTATATCATTTTCTTTCTTTCTTTTCTTAGAAAGACACTTGATATGTACACTGCAGCTGTCAGGAAATGCTATATTTTTGTTTAATGTAAGCAAAACATGGATAAAAGAAATTAAATATTTTTGCACTGAACTTACTATATATTCAGTGATTAAAAAACCTTGCCAGTTTGAAAGTCCAGCATTAATGCTATCTCATGTTGGCTCAAACTCCAAAATACCAGGAAACTGCAAGCTAAGGCTGATACCTTAAGAAACATACCCTGTCATAAGTGTTGATGTTGTGCAATGTTACAAATCGTGCTTGCTTACAACTTGCTAGTGCTGTGATGAAATGTTGACCATTCCATTTTCTGCATTTTGTTGGGGGTGAGGGGGGAAAATGAAAACTTGGGCGAAAGAGGCTGGGAGAGGTGAGAATTTCAGAGAATTTTCTCTTTGGGGAGGGGGGCAGGGGTTCCACATGCCTTTTGAAATGTAGCCAGCTGTTGAGGGGGTCTTCTTTCATTTTATTTATTTTTAAACCACCCCTGGCATTTTCTGGAGCACAGGAGTGCTTACTGGATGCTTATTGGAGAGGGTGAGCTCACATGGTCTCCAATAGGCATTCACTAAGAACTGCTGGGCTCATCCAAATGCCAGGGGAAAACAATAAAAAACAATAGGAGGTAGGCCGTTCAGCAACTGGCTACACTTAAAAAAGGTATGTGAAAACCCTCGCCAAGGAGAAAATTCTCCAAATTCCCCCACCCCCAGTGTGAAAGAGGTAGAAAAAGCAATGCTTGTTTCAAAGGGATTGAGAAAGTTCCCAAACGTAGGGGGCAGGATTTGGGTCAGAACTACAATTTATCTTCCATGCACCCACATTTTTTCCTTGATCTTTCAGGCCCAAAGCCAGATGGGGAGGATGGAGTGCTGGGTCTAGCAAAGACGGTCTGTGCTATATTGCCCTTTGAGGTGTTTTAAACAGAGCATATTCCCAGGTAATGGTGTATATATGGATTATAAGTTGAATCCATGGCTCCCTCTCCCCCCCCCCCCAAAGAAAGGAAGGAAGGAAGGCATGAGCTACCTTTTAATCCATTGCTATTTTTAATCAGCACACCTTTTGTCTCCATCTTTCCCTTCTTCAGTATTGCAGTCAGGGCTATATTGGCTCTAAATATAAAAGGGCTTTCTAGGGTGACCATATTTTGGAAATCTAAAAGGACAACATGGTTGACCCCCAAGGGGGCGTCCCCACCAACACGTCCGCCCCCAGGGTGCATGTCTGATTTTACTGCACACAATTAAGACATCTGTTCTACATAACATTTTAATGTTAAACTCACTGAAATAACAATTGAGATATCCAATGTAACTGAAATTAACTTCAATCATTCCTACCTTTGTAGCTTTTGCTGTACTTTGTTGCTATACTCTGTGTGATACATTCTCCCCTTCCCTCAAATATCTTTTCTGATTGTACCCTCACTCCGCTGCAAGCTGCTAGTTAACAGGGTTTGTTGCCAGCTGGCTGGCAGGCTTTTAAATTTTTATTTTATTTTACAAGTTTAATTTTGTTTTGAAACTTGCTAAAAATCAACAGATAAACATATCTGGTTCAAACATGGCATGACTAAAGCCCTACTTAAGATATATCATGGTGCCAAGTTTTAAAACCTCAAACTTTAAAAAAAATCCTAAAAATCAACGGATGAACAGATCTATTTCAAATTTGGCAATGCTAAAGCCCTACCTAAGGGCTATCATGCCAAGTTTCATCTCATTATATTTAAAAATGATGGAGCTGTAAGCATTTTTGTTTTTTCCCATTGACTATAAAGTAGAGCTGTATGTTGGGGGGGAGGATGGAGAAAATCCAGATTTTTCTTCAAATTTCATAATTTCTCCCCCCTTCCTGGATTTGTTACCAAAAATCCAGACATGTCCTGTTTTTCCTGACATATGGTCACCCTACCTTTGGACCTTTTGTTTACAAGAGAAAACTGAATGTTGTCCTCCACTTTCCCTTTACTCCTCCCCCCACAAAAGAAAATCACACATACCTCATCGACATAGCAATACCGAATGATGAAAATGTTGTTGAAAAGGAAGAAGAAAAGAGAGACAAATATACACCACTGGCCATGAAAGTCAAAGAACTATGGCAACAGGAAAAGGTCACAATTATTCCATTAGTCACATCAGTCACTGGCATCACATTAAAAATAATAATACAGAAAACCTCCAAAAACTGGGCCTACCAGAATACATCCACACCAACATCCAGAATGCTGTCATAATTAAAACGTACTCAATCGTCAGGATATTCCTGAATCAATAAAAGACAGCATGACTTGGCAAAGCCCGTCATGTCCATCTAGAAAAAACACCACGAGCGAGAAAGAGGTAAATAATAATAATAATGTCTAGAGTATGTAAATACAATGGTTTTTTCTAGCACCTACAAATTTCAGAAAGATTGATGAAACCATTCCAATTTTATGAAGGTTAGAACAACTCCATCCCCCGTTTACCATTTTAGATGGTGGAATGCTTTTTATTTTTAGTTTTTTTAACCGAGGGCCCTAACAAAACATATACTATCCTTTAAGATTCCTTCAGTAACCTGTCTCTGGATGACCAGCATATTAGAGTGTATTGTAGAAGTGTCCAGTGAGCAAGCTGAGGAAGCATTTCTTGTTATAAGCCTTTATACTGACATTCAAAATGTTATGTCTCCGATATGAAAATACAACTGTAATATAGTTTTGGTATTGATTTTGCTTTCACAAAGGGGAGAGAAGAGAGGATAAAGTATATTTTCCTGCATAGGCAGTTTCGTTGTGACATCTCAAAAAGAGATGTTTGTTATCAATACAACCATCTCTGAAAGGCACAACAGAGATGAAAAAAGTACAAGGATTCTTCTACTCCTCTCAGTCTCTCTATATGGTGGGTTTTCAGGATTCCGCAAAGCATCCAAAACACAGGCAATAATAATAATAATAATAATTATTATTATTATTATTATTATTATTATTATTTATCACCCGCCTCTCCCTCAGGATTGAGGCGGGGAACAACATCAACATAAAATACACAAAACTGATTAAAAGAACATAAAACCAATACATCATTAAAATACCAATAAAACACCAATAAAAACACTTAAAATTCATCTGGGTAGGCCTGCCAGAAGAGATCAGTCTTTATAGTTGTTTTAAATTCTTGGAGACTGGTAAGTTGGCGGATGTCAAAAAGCAAATGTAGGAAAAGAAAGGAAAAGCCAAAGGAAAAAAATGACAAAAATGGATGCTAAGGAATGACATAATTTCTTCATAGCATATTGCATATAAACATAAAAGGCTTCTGGAGCCATTGCACCCAAATGCCCTGCCTTAGGGATTCACTTAAAATTGCCTCTGAATAGAGAAATCTAAGGAGAGGATTTATTCATAATCCTCTTTATCCATTCATAAGAGTACAGCAGTCAGGTACTTACTGCTAAATAACTCCCATAGAAGTACCTTAATCTTTGTTTAGATGAACTCAGTCTCTGGCAGTTGATCGGAACCATGTGCAAAACCAGAACGGTTCAAGAAATAAGGAAGAAACAGGATGATCCATTCATTCTGGCATTACCTCCAGGACTGTAAAATAGTAAGGATGCATTCTTTTAATTAATAATATTATTTGTGGTCTTCACCGAGGTATTATAAAATAACTGCATATGGTTGGATCCAGAGATATGCTAATAGAAGAAGTTCTGGCAGTAACGCTATTCTGTGATACTCCTGTGCCAGATCTAGCAGAAGATACTGGCTGAATTCGGACAACACGATAGTCAATGGTGGGGTAATAGTCAACTTTACAGTTGTTCATCTAGGGTGTACTCCCCACACAACATGGTAATAAATAATCAACTGTGGTGTGGATTAGGATCAGCGCTGAGTTGACTATGGCAGCATTTGGATGACACGATAGTCAATACAACTGACGATTGTCCACCCCCCCCCAGTTGCTTATTGTGTCATCCGAATTCAGCCATTGTGTAAGAAATGGTGGAATGCCTAGCACATCTTCTAGCACAATTTCTTGAGATGCAAAGACATGAAAGAGATTATGCAATGCCTGGAGCAAATAGTAGCACATATTTGGATTTCATTTTTTTTTTAATGCAAGGATGTTATGCTGTAAAAAACAACAACACCTTCTCCAGGTGAAAGAGGTACTCTGCTCATAGAAAGGTACTTTTGGATTCAACTGTTTGTGCTTTGGTTTTAAAATTGTCCTCACTTAATTTCGTTGAGTATTTCCAGATCCTTGTAAATAACAAATAACTATTCCAATGGCATGCACCTTTCAGAACAGGTGTATATGATTTTCAACACATTTTTATAGCTATAAGGGGACACTCAAATTTAGGCTGCATAACCACTTCATTTCATGCATTACCTTTGGAAAATAAATGAAACTCTAGCATTTGCTCATGTACTGAGCTATACCCAAATTCTAAAGTTTGTACTCTGAAAAACCTAAGTTATATATATTAAAATATAACTGTTTTATACTGTTGTTTGTTTGATACTTTGAATTGTCTTCATGGTTTTAATTTTTGTGAACCTCCCAGATAGCTTCGGCCTTCGGGTGGTATAGAAATGCAATAAAAATGAATGAATAAATAAATAATTAAAAACACAGAATACTCTTCCTTAGACACTGCTGTTCTGTAGAAGTGAAAGACTTAGAACAGTTTGCCTTAAATCTGTTGTATATCCCATCCTAAAAAAGTGAATGCATTGCTTAGGTCAGGTGTCTCCAACGTGGGCACCACTGCATCCTCAAGGTCAGGTTAAGGCATCTACCAAGCTATTTTCCCCTTCTGCAAGTGAATGGAGTGATTTTTTTCTTTCATTGGGAGGTGGGGGGGAGTCCTCCTTGCTGAAAAATGGCTGGGCTTTTTCCCCTACTCCTCCACACCTTGGAGAAACAGGGTCCTTGGTGGGGATGACATTTGCCTCCCATTCAACTAACTTTTGGCAAGGAAACCATTCCCTCTGTATTCAAGCTAATGGAGTGATTGCCTATTCAGTAATTGCCTAACCCTAACCCTAATCCATGGTTAGGCCACTAACCCTTATGCAGCAATTTGTTAGTGAGCATATTTAAACTGTGGTTATGTAGCCACCATGGCTAGGAACGGTTCACATGACACACTAAGCCATAATGTTTAGCTCAAAATGCTTAACCACTGTGGTTTAGTGTGTCATCTGACCAGGGTCATTCACTTAAATAAGGAGGAGAAAAGTCCTCCCTTTTGCCCCACCCCACCCAATTTTCAGCACAGGGGCTTTTCCGTGCCCTATGAAATGATTGGAGAAATCGCTCCATTCATTTGTACGTGGATGGGAAGAGAAAGAAAGAAGGAAAGAAAGAAAGAAAGAAAGAAAGAGAAGCCAGCCAGCCAGCCAGCCAGCCAGCCAGCCAGACAGCGAGTGAGCGAGCAAGATCAGGGGATCCGAAAGGGAGAGAGAGAGGGGGGGAACAAGGAGCCAGAGAAAAGGAAGGAAGGGAAGAGGTTAGAGAGAAAGAGAGACAAAAAGAAATAGGATGAGCCACACACAGAGAGAGAGAGAGAGAGAGAGAGAGAGAGAGAGAGAAAGAGAGAGAGAGAGAGAGAAAGAGGGGAAGAGGGGAAAGACTGAGAGACAGAGAAAACAGATGAGAAGCACACCACAGGGTGCATATTCATGCATGCACACAAATCCAGATAAGAGGTGTGTTTGCTCCCAATATTTTTGTGACTGCCCCCTGCCCACCCCCTATAGCAGCCAATTTGTGATGGTGCCCAGGGCACTTTCCCGAAACGCCAAATGTGTCCACAGGCCTAAAAATGTTGGAGACCCTTGGCTTAAATAATATTGAGAACTGTTGATTTACTTGTCTGAGTTTTTAAGATATGGCATTAGTTGCAAGACCAGATTTTTTTTGCTTTCAAGAAACCCATATAATGACTTTGGCCATATTCTTGAATGATCCTGTAGACATGCTTGGAATCATAGGTATCCCAAACAGAACTTCGTAGCTGTCTTCACACAAAACCCACATACATTAAGTGTTTACATGAGGGGGGAATACGCACAGAAGGCTTAGTCATGCCTCTGAAAAGGCCAGTCCTCTAGCCACACTCCTGATATTAGTGGAATGTGTGAAAGCATAGGGGGTTCCACATGATTGGGAATCCCAATTGTACATGATTCCTAATTGCATGGAAGCTTCATTGTGTGCACAGCTGTATCCATATAGGGGATATGGATACAGCTGTATCCCTGTCAGACATTCAGCTAATCATTCATATACAGTGTAGGCTGACCATATGAAAAGGAGGACAGGGCTCATGTAACTTTAACAGTTGTAGAGAAAAGAGAATTTCAGCCAATGTCATTTCATGGTGAAATTCCCTCTTCATCACAACAGTTAAAGTTGCAGGCACTATACTAGAGTGACCATATACAAAAGAAGGCAGGGCCCCTGCAACTTTAACTGTTGTGATGAAGAGGGAATTTCACCAGGAACTAATTGCATACAAAAATTCCCTTTTCTCTACAACCGTTAAAGTTACATGAGCCCTGTCCTCCTTTTCATATGGTCAGGGGCATGATCAAAGGGATGCACCAGTGTTGGAAGTGTGGCAAGTTGGTGGGTTTGTGTGGAGAGAGCGAAGCCTTTGAACTCCTGTCTCTCCTGCTACATCACAGATTTCTTTGGGAAACTCCCTGAGGTTTTAGAAGTATCTATTTACCGGTGAGTGTGTCTGTTAGTTATTATTCAGAAGGTAGTGAGAATAGAGCTGTGTGGTAAAGGCCTTTCAAAACTCTCCAGCCTATTTCTGCACAGAGAAATTGGGGGACAATTTCACTGAATTTCTCCCACAGTTTCTCACAAATAGGGCTTGTCATTGGCAGGGGCTGTACCACATACACTTTCCTCTTGTCCAAAGCGGTTTGGGTTTATTGCACTGCTACTGTGAGTGGTGACAGCATCAACTATGTTGAGACATTTTCTGAGGCAGAATTTTTAATTTCTTTTGGGTTTTGAGCATACCTAATCATTCTGAGGTAGTTGAGGGTGATGGATGTGTGTGTGTTTTCTCTCCCCATTACATATTCTTCCATTCCTCTGCAGCCTCCCAGGCCACCTGCTGTTCCTGACCTGAATAAAACCCATGGAAGGGATTACCGAAGCACAGGAAGCTGAGGACAACATAGGCTGCCAGAGAACAATGTACTTTCTCTGTACACTCCATGGCCACCTCATAAGTAAAGTCAGTACAAGAACCCAAAACCGAACCCATGAGAATTTCTCCGGAACCTCTTCTCCTTTGAATTTCTTTTCTATCAAATTGACTGAGAATAGTAAAAAAAAAAAAAAAATGTGAGAGAAATTTTCGGCACAACACTAAGCGAAAATCTCTGTTTGGCATGAACAGACAATGACACAATCCTAAGAACTAGACATTGGACCACTGTAGGCTTTTCCTGAGTAAAAGAAATGGATCTTTAGGCAGAGGATTCACATCTGTGTGCTCCACTGCTAGGGTGCCTTTGACTCCCTCTATCTAGCTCCTGTGTCTGCCTCGTCTCAACTCATTAGTCAGAGCATGTGACTGACACAGTTGCCTGGCATGGCTTAGTTTATCTGGCCTGCGTGCACTGTATACAGTCACTTCTTACTTAGAAGCAACTCGCAGGTAAAATGGATAGAACATGAAGGCATGATCTGCTGCCCCAGTGCATATTGGTTTTACCCATGCCGTTGGCATTTATCAGGATAACCGTTCAGAAGAGTCTGTATTAGCTCATAATATGCATTGAGTGAGCACAATCTCATAACACATCTTCAGGGATTTCTAGTCACAAAATACTTATTGATTTCTTTAATGAGAACATTACAGACTTTCCTATATTTCCAGTCTCCCTCTCTATCTCAAAAATAATAATAATAAAGAAAATCCTCTTACTCCACAATCTCCAGTGTTTCTGAAGAAAGTATTATCATCAGCAACACACCAATTTAGCACCAACTGAATTGTATTTTCTGATATTGTAAGGTGTTCCTCCTTTTGTGTGAAATCTATTACTCATAGAAGTGATGACAATGCCACTCCCTCGACCCCCTGTATGCCAATCCCTTTGTGGGAGCCACGGAGAACCAAGGGTAAATACCTCGGTAAGCAGGAAGCATGTGAGCCATATTTATGAGAATGAGAGGAAGGAAAGAGATATTCTTTGATCCTGACTTAGCCTGAAAAATGAATGCAATCCTCTTTTAAGAACAGAAGGTGTGTGGAATCCTAATACTGCACAGTTGAGGTTTGGATTAAGAGCAAAGTGATAGTCGTGACAATCTAACGAATATAAGCGCTAGGCTTTTTCATGAGGAAGATTTTATATTTTTCCTCAGTATCTTCTTAAGCAGGGGGTATTTTAAAGATTTGCCTCGCTGGATGGAGTGTGTCACAAAAAATCTCTAGCAAGAATGTCTTCCAAATCAGAGAAGCAAGTTTTATTTTTTATTATTGTTTTGCAATGAAGAACTCTGGGGAAGATAGTGGAGTGCGGCCAAGTCCATCTGCCAGAATACCCAAGGGTGTAATTTAGGTCCCCTCTACAAGGATTCGCTTTTGTGACTGGTTAGGCGATTATGTGCATAATCACCAAAGCGCATTTACGCCTAATACCTCTGCACGAGAGGCGGCGAAGCGCATTAACGAATGACCAAAATGCACTTTACAAGTAGTTAATGCGCATAAGCGCTTGTTCACATAGTCAAAATGCGCTTTAACGGGCGGAGCAAAATAAAACTCGCTGTTTAACGCGCATTCAATAATGCGCATAATCGGAGGGATAGCGCGCCTCTACGCCCGATTTGCACTCCGTTCTTGTAGAGGTAAATTTTTAATGCACCTTGAAAGAGCTTTAAATGCTTCTTGTAGAGGCAGCCTAAGGGAGGGGGCCCTTCCTCTTGTATTTCATACCACATGACATTCTCAAGAGTGCCTCGATGCCTGGGCACTTCGTTGGATCTACACACTGGTCTAGCTACACATTGCACAGAAAAATAAATGCAATATATATCTCTATCATCTATCTATCTATCTATCTATCTATCTATCTATCTATCTATCTATCATCTATCTATCTATCTATCTATAATGAAAATGATATTTGGGAGGGGGCAATTTTGAGTGGGGAAGCAATGGGGGAGTGTGCTTAAGCCTTGTGCTGTCCCCCATGTTTCTACTTCAATTCCCCATCCAAAGATGCGTCCTACCATTCAAGAACACTCTGAGCAGTGTGGCTGTTGCCCTTGACTTAGAGTGACCTGATTCCAAAGAGAACAGGGCTCTTGAAATGTTAAAGAGTTGTGCAGAAGAAGAAATTCCAGCAAGAGTAGCATTTCTTATCACTGGATTTCAAGCTGAACCTGCTAACCATTCAATTTCTATATAATTGTTAAAAGTGGAGAAGGTGTATCCTCTGCTACAATTGGTCACCCTCCCTTTAGTTAAGTTTGGATAAATCTATGTCTTTCCCGTCCATGCCGCTTTATGCATGTCTGTTAAAACATAATGGCCTTTCCTTACCCGGCTCGCTGGGTGGGGAGAGGTGGTTGCGGGCGAGGATGGGGAGAGGTGACGTTTTGGCCCACTATTTGCTGGGCCAGGGTGGTGCCACTGGAGATGGGAGGGGTCTACAGCTATTTAAGTCCAGGGACCCCTCCTCACCTCCACAGTTTGTTCCGCAGCTCCCTCCCGCCCTCCCCTGTTGTCAGTGTGGGTTCGCTGGTCGTCACTTTTGAGGCCAAGTAGGAATTTTTTGCTCACAATCTAACTTGGTTGTGAGTTTTTTCGCCTACTTCACACTGCAAAAGCAGGATGGGTGTTAATTAGGTTAATTGGCTATTTGGTCACTATGTTGGGCGGTAGGAGCGGGCATTTTTTATGTTTTTTAATGGTGAGCATTCACAGGCACTGTTAGGTGATGGGTAACGCCTGAGGGCCAACCACTGAGAGCCCTGCGGCATCAGTTGGGGGGATAAGGCTTACCTTTGGGGCCAACCCTTCTCGTCTACTCGGAGCCCTGCGGCGCAAGTGGAGACGACACCGGAAGGCCCCCCACCTCAGATTGGGGAAGCTCGGGGGGTGGCGAAAGCGCAGGCGCCACTTTCCGGGCTGTGAATGTCTCGCCCGACCCCTTCAATGGCCTGGCTGGCCATGCTAAAATGCCCGCTTAGGATTACCTCCCCCCTTTGTTATCTGTAAAATAAAGTGGCCCTTGTTTATATCCCAATTCTTGTGTCGCCTCATTATTTCTCGTCCTTCGCTCCGCAATTCCATTTTGTTTCTGCATTAATTTGTGATTATTATTTTTTTAAAAAAATATTGTCCAGAAATATTTAAATTGTGTTTTCTTTCAATATTTATATACATATTTTGATAGATTCAAACTGCCCAAAAAGTCACAACTTCCAGAGATGTGCAAAATCTGGTTTCATTCTGCACATTAATCTAAGCAGGATGGATCAGGTCACTTGTTATAGGGATTTGCAAAGACTGAATTCCTTAAGCATCCCTACCTTTACCTCACTTGCTGATAATCAGCCCAATAGATCACTGATTTGGGATGCTTCATAATGCTGCTACTCTGCCAGTCAGGAAGTGGGGAGCCAGTTCTGTCCCTCCACTCTCTTGATTGGGTCCTTGGCGCAAAGCCATTCACCCCTTCAGCACAATTGGGAGGGCTGGCCCATCTGGCTTCATTATCTCAGTGTGGTGTAGTGGCTAAACTGTTGGACTAGGAGTCGGGAGATCCAGGTTCTAGTCCCCACTCAGCCATGGAAATCCACTGGATGACTTTGGGCCAGTCACAGACTCTCAGCCCAACCTACCTCACAGGGTTGTTGTTGTGAGGATAAAGTGGAGAGAAAGAGGATTATGTATACTGCCTTGGGTTCCTTGGAGGGAAAAAAGGTGGGATTTAAATGCAATAAATAAATAATTGCTCTAAGACATTATGTATAAAATCAGAGTTAACTAAGAGCCGATCTACACACCCCTTTAAAACGTTTTAAATTAAGTTCGAAATCGTTTTATATTACCCCGTTGTATAACGTAATAGAACACATTACAGCATGTGACGTTATAATGAATCGTAACTTACTGAAAAGGAACGTATAGTGGGGTCACACGTAGCCGCTTCTGTGTTTCTCCCATGTCGCTTGTGTTGAAGGCATTACACGTACAACACCTACGTCATCCCTTCCTGTTCCTCATTTCCTGTCCTCTCTAGGCTTAACCCACCATTGAAACGTATTCTCATGAATTTGTCTGGGTTTTGGCGGGCAACCGAACATAGGGTAAAGGTAGATTGAACTGCTTTTGCGAATCATTCAAACGATTTCAAATTGAGCTTAGTCTCCTCACTTTGTGCAAAATGTTTGCGGAATATATCTTCGAGATAACATGTGCTTTAGCCCAGTGTCTTCATGCCCTAGCATTACTTGATTGCAGTGTGTTACGTTTCAGACGAAAACGTTTACTTATGAGTAATTTCTACAGACGTAAAAAACACCTGTTAACCGCAAGATTAGAAAACAATGTTAGATCACTGTACAGCAGCTACAGGTGCATAAGGATGCCGACGGTCTTACGAAGATACTGGGTAAGGCCATGTAGCAAGGACTGGTGGGAAAATTTTGTTTTAAAAGTTTGGAGTGATGCCCAATGGATAGAGTTTTTCCGTATGCCTCGTGCAACTTTATTTGAACTTGTGGCAATAGTGACACCATACCTACAAAGGCAGAGTACTTCAATGAGACAACCTATTGCGGTGGAAAAACGTGTGGCTATTTCAATCTGGAAATTAGCTAATCCTGGAAATTATAAAACAACAGCTACCCAATTTGGGGTAGGTCGTTCTACTGTTGCTGTGGTATTCGTGGAGTTTTGCCTAGCTCTAGAGAAAACACTCTTAAGAAGAACTGTTTGTGTTGGAGACGCTAAAAAGGTATGTCAACCAAAATTGTTTAGGTACTTACCAATGTAATGTATGTAGGTTGTGAAACTTTTGTGAGTATTGCTGACTTAATTGCAGCATTCTCAAAAATTAAAAATAAACTTTAATGCAATCCTTAATTTCCTAAATGTTACACAGTACATAATATGGCACACACCAGTTCTTGGTTAGATAACAAAGGTCTGCTTTACAACTACATGTGTCCTAATATTACGGCCACTACATCTCATCATATAAAATGTACCACCTATAGCTATCTCAAGGACAGTCACAATACATTACAGGCCACAGAAAAATAATATATAGAAATAGAACTGGTTCATTTTATTTAAACGCGCAAGCTGTGAAAAAAGCAATAGTATGCATTTCACATCTGACCGGAACAGTGTATTTCGCTGTGTTTATCAAACACTTTTGAATAAAATGACATTTTAAGAATTGCAGGGAAAGGTGATGTAATGCCTCTGAAGCAGCTGAGTTAAAGGGAGAAATTTGGTTTTTTTTTTAAAGGTTCATAATATTGACTTACATTGCGGTTTATGGTCTCACCTCCGACAAATTCTTCAAAGTCACTTGGTAGCACTGTTTTGGCAGTGGCATGGGTATTGCTACCTCCTACAGAATTACACATGTAACCTTATTGATGATTGAATGTTCCCCATGCTATTTAGGACAGTTTAAAAAATACCATGTTTACTCTTTTTTCTAGCACTATTCCAGAACTGCTGAGGGCCCATAATTGGCCCCCATAAGACCTATGCAGTCCGGATGATACTTGTGCCAACATCACACTCACAGACATAATCACCCACCCATTTCACCGTTCTCTATGCTGGGGGAAAGGCCGACACTGGGAGAAGCGCTCAATCCTCCAAGCGCATTCTGAGTTCAGAGTGGCTTTTCAATGTCTGCTGCATTCCAAAGTGGGAGACCTCTGTCACTTCACGTCACTTGGCAAGCACTGGAAGAGTGGACACTTCTCCCAGCTCCAACGGAGTCCTTGGCTTCACAGGGTGTGCATCATCTTTATGGGAGTAGTCTGTGCCATTTGAAGCACCACACACAGCACTGGCAAACCAACTGTTCTCCACTCCCTACATCCCGGGTGTGATTAGTGATTTCAGATTGCTCTGGGGATGGGCCTTCGGTACATAACCAAGACTCCAACAGGAACTCAAGCAGGCTCTGTGGACAACTTCAACATCCTCCATAGGCTTGAGGTTCCTCAAGGGCTGGGAAAGTTGATGCTATAATAGCAATGCACTGGATTAGTCACCTATCCTTTTTCTCAAAAGCTGAACATATCATCTAGGTCAGCAATTCAACAAGCACTTCTTCGCTATATTTAATTCTTCAGGCTGTACACTTTCCTTATCCATTATTAAATGAAGTACAGAGCCAACACATTATTTTAAAAACTAAAGGGGATCTGTACCTCCCAATTCTTCTGCAACGGTCTCCTCTCCCTGTACTCTGCAGCAACGCTTTATTTTTACACCCATTCCTATGGGCCTACATTATCAGCACCCAATATGGTGCCCAGCAGTGTTTTGCTGTCTATTCCCCTCAGACCAAGACAGCACAGGTAATGGTAAGACATTATGGAATTTGTGTTTTGACATTTTTAGAGGGTGCGATACTGAGGACGTTAGGAATATATATTGCCAAATACATTTTTAATGCCAAAAATGCATATGGGAATTTACTGAGCTACATTTCGGCCTGTGAAGGACAGCTATAATGAAACAAAATTCCAACACCTTGCCAGTTTAATTACTGCCACTAACCTTTTCACCTTTCACTGTCTTCAGTGGGATAAACTACTAATGTCAATGTACGATTACACAATTACATAACTATTCCTGTTTGTTTACTTTCTTGTGACTTTGTAAAATAAAGAACTTCATCATAATCCAATGGCAAATAGTGTGATGAAGTTACATTATGAAACACACTTCCACCTCGACAGTGAACATTTCTGACATCTTGATTTTCACAGATTATTTCAGGCTTTGAAAAGTTAGGATTTCCAGGATGCTGTGGAGTTATTGATGGGAGCCATATTTCGATCTGCTCTCCAGTGCGTCAAGGAAAGGATTTTATTAACAGGAAAAAATACTACTCTATGCTTTTACAAGGTACCACTGATCATACCGGTCGTTTCATAAATGTTGAAATTGGATGGAGCGGACGCAATCATGATGCCTACGTTTTTTCAAACTCCGCTTTATTTGAGGCCATGGAGGCTGGTGCATTTATACCACCTAATGTGACATGGACAATTGGTAACACAACGTATAAACCACTACTCATTGCTGATAGCGCATATCCCATAAAGCCATGGCTTATGAAACCTTATGGAGGATCTGTAGAGGGAAAAAAGGCATATTTCAACTACAACCTAAGTAGAGCTAGGAATGTAGTTGAGAGAGCTTTTGGGCGATTAAATATGCGCTGGCAATGTCTATGCTCTCGACTTAATGTGGCTGAGGAAAATGTAGCTTCAGTAATATCTGCTTGTGTCATATTACATAACATATGTGAAACAAAAGGAGAGGCGTTACACTATGAGGGAGAATTACACAACACTATAGAGGTTGATAACCTAGGAAGACAACAGGAGAATACCAACAGCAGTCAAACTGATGCTGGAAACACTATGAGAGATGCAATAGCTAACTTTTTGTGGGAGAACCGAGGATGAAAATGACACAGTTAAGTTTCTTTTTGAATCAGCAAAAAGACAAACATTGTAAGACTTGAACATTTTTCAGCAGTGTGACATCATGGAAAACTATATCTGTTGCATATGCCTTCCACACGGTCATGTGAGTTGTAGTTATAACCAGATTTTGTTGTAAATTAAATGTCATTCTTCATCAATGTACTTCTTCCAAATACATCAACTGTTGGAAATGTTTGTCCTATTCTAAATGACATCCACACGCACAGAACAGTTAAAGGATAATGATGCATACATTAGATTAAGGTAACTAGTTCTTGTTATCCATACATACCATTTTTTTAAGCAGAGCTAAATAACATTGCTTTAATAAAGGCTAATTTATATTAGCAACACAACATAAGTTTTTCTTTATATGACTATTTTCTAAGAAACATTTCCAACACGTTTTGTAAATAATGGGAGTTCTGCTCAAATCTCCTGTAACATGTATATACAGAAATTTGTAATACTTATGTTCATAATTGACCATGTTACAATGATGACTTAATGACATATTGCTGTTACACTGCTGTTACGTGTGGTCAACATTACCTAGAATGAATACTGAAAATGGTGTTCAACAGTAAAAGGTTGTTTACGTGTTTCATAACAGCCATTAACTTCAAAGTGGACAATCTTTACTTTCATTGAAATAAATGTAAGCATTACAAACCAACCTTACAATGGCTATGATGAGTTATTCACTAAAGTTAAGAACATTCACCATTATAAAAATAATAAATATCAAGTGCAACATAGCCACTACTGGATGACTGACCTACATTGCAGAGGACATATGAGACCAAACAACACCAAAGTTAAGCGTACGTTAGGTTTTAAAAACTTAAACTCTACATTACACTCTAACTTGGTTTGCAAAACCACCATGACACATAGTTCAGATTACAATGCTATAACTCATTGGCAATATCAAAGCATGGTTTAAAAGCATTGAACAAAAACAACACATCACCTTCATTACAACACAAAATGATTCATCAACACATGAAATGCAAAAACCATTCTCAGAGTGAGACTGTTATAATTTGCAAAGTTTGAGGAAATATTTTCATATTAACTCATATACGTAATTACAGCAGTATACCACATCCAGGACATTATGTAAACACACGACGTATCAAAACTTTGGAACATAACTGTGGTCATTTCATTCTTTTAATCATACTGAAAGAAACGACAGCTAGGTAATACCACATAAATTTTCTGTATTTCCACATATGCGTTCCACATACGTTAACACTGCTTCGAACATAATTATTTCTTACACAAAACATTTAAAATCTATAACTTCACACTAACAATAACTTCTTATATAACAAATACTATTAAGAACAAGATTTCCTAACTATTTGCTGTTAATGTGTGTCTGATATGGAATTAAACATTGATGAACAAGTATCATTACTGCAATGAAATAATAACATTTAAACAAAAAAGAACACAGCATTACACCAAAGAACAGGACAAAGAGTTCAACAAACCACTACGATCACTAAATGAGAAGCAGAAATGGGGTCATCAAACTTTCAAATTCAAAGAGATATGGAACTAAAGGAATGTTAAATCACAATGCAAGGACTCCATGGTGAAAATCTACGTAACACATTATAGTCACACCTGAAGCCAATTCATCACACAGATCACTTTGTTAAATCGGCAGGGACCCCTTCCACTTGGAATGTGTAGATGATTAGGAGAAAATTTCACAAGGTACACATTGCATAGGAATTTCATAGATTTACATTCTATTCAGTCCACACCTCTACTACATACGTGACTCACCCTTGACCTCCCTCTCCATTGGACATCCTACTTCACAGGCAACACAACACACCTTGAAGAACTGTATCTTCTATTGGTAAGTTTCCTCAGCAAACTTACATCGGATAAGCCAACGAGGGCAATTGACGTCAGAGAACAGAACAGTCACTGACACGGAGGGAGAACACAGCAGCAGTAGAGATAACATTAAAAGGTGCGTTAATGTGTTTAAATTGGATACTACAGAGCCATGAATGCATCAGCATTGAAAAATTATTGTTTCTCAACAACTCCTACAAAGTATACAAACCATAGGGCACCTAATTAAAAATATATTAATATTTTTATGTATTCCTAATCCCTGCTTTCATTTGCCTATCGCCAACATGGACTTTGTCCTTCGCCAAGTACATTAATTTCCTAAGGAGGCAGGGAGCACCTCCACTAACATTAGATTAATAAAAAGACATGGCGCTGAAGTGTTCAGAGCTTAATATTAGCTTCAGCACAGAGAGGTCTCAGTGCAGCATCAGCGGAAGCTTTTTCTGATGGCGAAAGCCTTGGTAGTGCATTAAGAGCAGCCAGTTGCGGCGGGGGGATCCTCCAGTTAAATAAAGCACAGGAATATGTGCGCTAAATGTTCACTACAGTGGATAACATGAACAGAAACAACATGAATACACAGCTACCGTAGTTGCTAATCTTTTCATGTACACCATTTGATCCAGATTCAATATCAAAAAATAGTTTACTCAATGGAACGTTGTGAAACTTAAAGATAGGTAATTCTTTGTAACCTATTTTCAAAAGGTTAGGCATATCACGTTGTTTTGTATCTCTAACAATATTAACATTATTTTTCTTGAAAAAGAACACCCACATAAATAGCAGCCATAGCAATGCATTGATCCTACAATGGCCTTTTTCCAACCATATAAATGTTGAATACATTTACAGATGTCAGTATGTGTGGCCTTCAGAAATACAGTTAATAAAGTCACAGTGAAACTACGCTGCTGGGTTACACCCAAAGCCACAATTTACGTCTGCAAACATCATGCTTTACGGTAAATAGATATTTGGCAAAGTGGACTCTACAACGTGATCACGTAAGACTACTCGGATGAGGAAAAGCCGTAGAGCAACATTTCGCTACTACTTTCGGTTCCTCTCTGTGGCGTCGTTGGTAATCATGTTCCGTGCAGAGATGCTATGGACGAACCTGGAAGTTTTAGAAGTTCTGGATTTAATTAGATTGTCTCCACTTGTGGAGCTGTTAATGAAAAGAAACCTCAAATTACATCCAGAAATTCTACATCTCGTTCAACAAGACTTGTTAAAGAGGGGAATTTATCGCAGGACAGGGGAGATTTTAAAAAAATTCTATACTTTAAGGCAAATGTTTTATGACTGTTTAGAAACTTTTGGTGAAGATCCTCCTGAAAGCCATAGAACACCATTTTTTGAGGAATATTTCAGATTTTGGGTATCGGTGGGAAAGCCCATGACTTCAAGAAGGCATGAAGAAGGTATGTTTTCAAAATGCTTTTGCGTCAGTGTTTTGGAATATGTGTATGAACATATAAATGAAATGAATTGTCGCTAATGCCTTATACAGTTGCAGCAACTGTAATTATTTAATTTCTTGTTTTCTGTTACCTTCTCATTAGACAATAAGAAGAATACAGACAAAAATATCAGCAAAACGAACCCTGTGCAAGACTTGGCTAACACTGCCCTCTTCACAGACCATGGTAAGTTATCTATATTGGAAAAAAAACAAAACAATACTTCAAAAAGTAATATTTCATAGTTTCTGAATAAAGCACTTTATTTATAACTTTGAATTAAAATTGACAATCTCACCTGAAAGAGCATATCAATAGCCTTTGTTAATGTTCGGGTAACATTAGAAGACATTACAGTAAGCTTAATCTACACATTCCATGGAAGGGCTCATTAAACTGATGCGTGTACACAGAACACGGACCATCTCACTTTGTCATATCTGAGGACTTATAACATCAATAACAACCATTCCAAATGAATACTGTGCCAAGTGGACGGCCCCCAGGGCCCCCAAGAGTTGTAGTTTATATGGTCAATGTACTTTAGTGCCTCCATCACACATTTTGCGATACAGAGGGAGTTTAAGCAGAAAGGACTGTAAAATAAGTTTCCAGGGATTACATTATATTATCTGTACAACACTTAAACACACATCACACCATCCAAGAATAGTATCTCAACATTAAATATCAATACAAAATCTGAACTGCCACCACTGCATGTTCACTTTCAATCCCTTTGAAACTGCTCTTTGAATTTCTTATGAAAATCCAACATTTCTTTATGACACATTTATAAGTATTATTTAATTTTAATTTTGCTGTTATGCTACACCCAATACTTAATGTACAAAGTTATGAATTACAGGGTAACACAATGTTGAAAATTGTCATTGACCTTTACAAAGCAGGTAGAGGGAATTAATATCTTATAAGTTTGGGTTTTAATACATTAAAAAAACACATTCACACCAATTATTGGACATTCATGGAATATAAGTTTTTACAGAGGTGTGTAATGATAAGGAGTACTACAGGACTTTACATAAACAAGAAGCTACATAAAATACTTCATAGCTGCGATTGCTGTTTTGTACATGCATCAAACTTTATACAACCTTATCTGGTCTACAGTAAAAACACAAATGTATTCCCTGGTAATGTAACATATGTATCCAAAAGTTAAAAAGCAGACTCTAAGAACATCCAAATATCACGATTGGCACTGTGGAATGTCTGTCCTTTGAAATACCTTAAATTTGTAACTATGTGATGCAAGTATTGACTCATCTTATATAGCAGGTTAATATAATGTTCAGCCTAAGGTACTGACATAATCATTTCACATGATTTTTGTAATGCATGTCTACCAAGTTTCCTTGTCAAAAGTGCTGCTACAGCATAGTGGAAGCAAAACCACTATGTTACTGTAGCAGTAAGAGACATTACAATGTTAAAGTTCTGGCACACCAGCACGGCTCAGGCTACGTAAAAAAACAACATATATGTAAGAAGTAATGCCATGGATACCCAACAACAATCCACTTAGAAAAGTACATTATAATTTGTATCTTAAAAAAGTTGACACTAATATATACAGTCCATAAGCACACTATTCTTCCATGGCCTAGTTAAAAAAATTGGTGTTTCAGAGACACGATTACGCTCTTTTCAATTAAACCAATTATCACAATGCAATGATAAAGCGATTCTGAAATAACAACGTAAATAGCCATGGTTGGCCAGCATGTTGACCTATGCTCTCATTAGGTGTTTGCAATTGTCAGTCCAAACATAATACCTTGCTCTCTCCTAGGCTTTATAACCCATATTCCATGTTTGGTTTCTGGTCACAAAGCAACAGTTTGGTTTGTGAGGTTAAGCGTTAAAGTGACTACACACACAGAAGTTTGGCCTGTTTCATTATAATTTCACATTGTAAGATAGCTGTTAAAAAGGGATACCACTTCAGGCCATTCCAAAGGGTTCCATGTGGATAAACAAGGTGTTTCTGAAATACTACTGAAGTTGCAGTGCTCTGTAACGTTCCTAAATTTTTTTTGTATATTTTAGAATCATCGTCTTCTGGAGTCATAGAAATCAGAAGTAACAGCAGTAGCAATGCATGTTCCACAATCATATGTATGTAAACGTATCAATAGCTACCACAAATGATGAATATGTATTAATAATTATTCATGTTATCTGATGATTTCTGTAACACCCCATAGGCAAAGCCATCTTGGCGCTTTTCATAGGATTAACATGCATTGAAAACAAAATAAATTTCACACATCTGCCTTATGATGGCACATGTACACAAACTGTACATTACACAACCACTTTCTGTATTCCAAAGTGTAACAGTACGAAAACAAATAAAATTGGCAAAAAAAAAAAAAAAAAAATGCCCAACATCATCACACAAAGACACAGAGAACAGGAAAGTCTTCACCTCTTGGCCCAAAGATGTCGTTGTGGTATCCAGGCGGGCCTCGTGGGGGAAATTGTTCAACAATTGGGGAGCCACCACAGAGATGACCCTGTATGTTGTTTGTCACCTCAGAGATTATGTCGCAGGAGGCAGTTGAAGGAGGGCCTGAGATGTGAAACTTATTTTTCTGGGTATTTGGACTTGTTAAATAAGTTACTTTACAATGTTGTGACCATTGTGGTCTGATCCTTGATACGTAACAACGTCCACCTGGAACGTGGCTTGGAAGCATACACACAGGCAATGGAAGCAGGCATCAGCAGGTCTGACATGTTCCTCCCTAAAGGATGATTATAACATCATCTCAGTTTATTTTGACAAGTGATGAACATTCCAAACCACCATCCAAGACAGCCCCACATAGAGTGCATTGTGAGTTATGTAAGTGGGGGTTAAATGTACCATGGAGGACAGAAGCAAGTTTATCCGTGGCTGAAGTGACAGAAAAGGTTTTTGGTGAATGCACATGTGTGATATATTAGATGTATTCACAAGTCATGTTATATAGTGTAAACATTCATTTTAAAAGTGTAAACACTTATTAATAACATACAACCTTGGTTAGAACGTATGCATATGAGAACTTAAAAATGTTTGTTCTTTGTATTAGGTATCTCCAGTACAGAGAGCAAAGACATTAGAAAAGAATCTACTTGCACTGACACTGACGGTAAGTGCAAAACAAATTATGAGTAGATTAATATTTATAATGATACTACCCCAAATAAAGAGCCACAACATTGACGTCATTATTAATTTAAAATATTATCTCACTTGTATAATTACTGATCTTTTAGAAACAAAATCAATAGGACAAGATAGTCACAGTACAACAGCTGATGAGAACAAATTTCAAATGAAAAAACAGATTACAGACATGGAGCACCACAACCAGAACCCAACAGGTATACTTTTTGGCAATTCATAGATAATGTTCCACCCTTTTCTTGTTACCTTCTTAGAAAAATAATATTTTTTTTTCTGAAATAACATGTCTACAAATATCAAATAGTAAAGTAACATGTAAAGGTGTTTTATTCCACACCATTAATGTATGTGTCTTTCGTAAAAATAAGGTCTGACAGTACGGTTTCCAATACATTGAAGTAGTATTTATACAAATGATCTGATATGATACAGTAATTAATGATAAAAATCACTGTGTTCATATATGCCTGTCATAATGACCTTAATGGTGATCCAAATGAAAAAAACTTTGAAATGTAAATTTATAGTTTATTTTGTTGTTTGCTCCTAGGGTTACACATAGTATCAATAAATTCTGAAATGATTGCCTTGTAGTATTACTTAAGATTGGCTAATCAGAAGGTCTTCATTTATTGTCAAACATGTACTTCTAAGCAGTCATGTCAGTCTTATGTATGACTGAAATATTCACTAACATTTGGTTGTTATGTTACGATTCACATTTTGCAGGAGAAGACTCATCTTCAAAAACGTCTGATAAACATACCTGCCACTGCGTTTCAAGCAGCACCTCCAGGGTCATGCCAAGATCTGGGTGCAATGATGAAGTACTTGCTCTCCTGAACACGTTACGTAGTGACTTAAAAAATGGATGTGAGTCTCGTGATTTGTAATGGTTAAGAATCCCATGTAATCCTCCTGGTAATTCATGATTAATAATATGCATGTACAGAAGCAGTGTACATAAGTTCCTTCATTTTAAACAAATTATTTGCAATTGAGAAATTAATCATAACATCAATTGCAAATGAACCTTGGTCCTAACATGCCATACTTTGGAAGGAAAGTGTAAGTCAGATAGCCATTTGCCCTCCAAAGTCAGCTCTGTCAAGAAACGTTACCAGTGCTCTGCATCACATACATAAGTGACCATGGCCTGTGAGGGTACCGTCACAAATAACTATGACTGCATTCACACTAACGCATTTTACAAATGACAAAAACATCATGAACGATGAGTACTGTAAGGTAAGGTTAAACTTGAGGCCTTTCGAAGTGAACCCTTCAGTATAACCTTTCCGCGACATGTTGCGCTGTGAATGTTTCCATCGACCTTTCAAGTGCGTCTTCCTGAAGAACCCATTTAAAAGGGTTGTCAGATGTACACGAGTGCTGGCAGTCTTGGGGAGAATGGGAGAATGCAGATGATAAAGTGAAAAGCCATGCCATTCAGTGGGGAGGGAGAGCCAAAAGAAAACGGAAGTAGCATTACCCTAGTGGAATGTCTTCATCCAAACTGTTCTGGGGAAAGTATTGTTGCGCCTTGGAAGGGATCAGTAGTGGGAAATAGGGAGATATGAATGGCCATATGTATAGATATGTTCCTCCTCCCCGTCTCAAACCCTTCCAAGGTGCGTCCTGTGGAAATACAGGTGAGGGCGGATGGTTCTGTTCACATTTTGTAGTTCGACTTGCAAGGCCCTTCTCTTCCCTTCCCCTGCCTACAGTAGTCTATTGCTGAAGACTTCTGTGGTGTGTTTCAGGTATCCCTGCAACGGATAGCGGCTATAGTGCGTTAAAAGATGTGGAGAATGTCGATATTGTTATGCTTTGGATCCCCAGTTGTCTCTTTGGAGAAGTTCAGCATCGTTGTGTAATATTGATGGCAGGAATAGCCGTTTGGCTATGTGTTATGGTTTTGGGGGGGGGGAACTGTGTTTTTAGGGCCTGGAGGACGCACTATACTGTATTTCTTATACTTCAGGGGGAGGGGGTGTACAGAGTTTACAAAATATTTCTGGAAATGCATATTACCACCTAGCATTATAACTCCACATCGATGCTCTTACGTTTTCTAATGCTTTGAATGTTAGTTTTGGTATCATCACCCTTTTTATTACTACAAGTTAAGACTATTACTCATTGTCCCTTAATGTCAATAACGTTTGAATTTTCTTATTTGTCTTCCAGTTCTATGCATTGAAGGTTTGTTACGTAACCAACAGCAGAGAATATCTAATTTGGAGGAGTGCAGCAATGAAGAGAACCTGCCTAGAGCTAGAACTCCTGAATGAGAAACGCATATGTGTTACGGGATGTAGTAATCCGCATTACAATGTGGTTGTTGTTTATATTTTTCTAAATTTTGTGGTGTTTTGTTTTATAAATGAAACCACTGTTATTACAGTGGACATAAAGTGATGTAGGAAGACACTCATACATAGGACTCTTACAGCTGCAGAAGTAGTATTGTTGAAAACATTGTTGAAATGATAATTTTGATTTCAATGTAACGAATAACAAACAACCATGAACAAAAGAAATGGTGTGAAAGTATTAGCTAAAACACTTTGTGTTGTGCTCTATGTAACAATTTTAAACTGCACCAATAACAGAAATTGGTCTACACATACATTGCTATCTGCAATGTAGGATCATACCTCTCTGCAATGTAGCTGTTCCTGAGTCAATGCTCAAGCAATGACGACGCTTGACAACAAGGTTTTAAAGTTCGCTGATGCATCAATCTTGTTGAGAGCTGAGTACCTCCTGGCAATGCAGATATGGCAATGCTAAAATATTTTACCTAGAGGTCACAGGTGTTTTTTCTGACAATACTCAGAAACCAGGATAATTGGAATCACTCCCCCACGCCATGACAGAGTACAGCAATTGCTTCCCCAATTATCCGGACCTCCAGTTTCCGAAGTCTAAGTGCGAGACCACCCATCGGGAATGGGAGCTCTGGAAATTTGGGAAATCACTTGCTGTACTCTGTCATGGTGTGTAGGGGACTGATTTAATTCTTCCTGGTTTCTGGTTATTGTGAGAAAGCACCCTTGTGTCCTACGTAACATATGTTAGCATTCACATATCTTGATTGACTGGAGGCTCCAAGATCTGTACAATCTTGAAGAAGGACTCTGCACATTAGAAAACAATGAGGATTGGCATCATCATTGTTTGAGCATTGCATTGTAAAGGCCGACATTGTATATAACAATGAATGTGCACACCACATTATGACATCCGTTCTGCACTTCTGACAAGGTATATGAGGAGAAGTTATATTTTTCAAAGTTATATCTTATATGTTTTTTTCCTATGAGTGCAGTTTTTGGTTTGTAGTGAAGAATGGTGTTGACACCATAACGTGTACTATCTATGATAATGTAGATTACAATACAATTTTCAGAGTGCACCGTTAAGGTGCTGTGGTTACAGAATCCTTAATTATTGTGGTTCTTATTGCAATAAGAATGGTAAGAGTGAAAATAAAACCATGTTGTTCTTCATTGTTAAATTGCAACGTCTTTATTGACTTTATTTGTTATTGTACTACAAATAGTCATCTCATTATCAACTTGAACATTTCTTTTTCATATACAGAAACATCCACATAATTGAGAATTTAACATGATATAATACGAACTTCAGTAACACTTAAATGCCCATATGTCTGTTTGGTTTGTAGAATAATTATACAATAACATAGTTGAAGTTAGCATACCTACGAAAAGTTAGGGTTCTTTACAGTTCGGATCTATGTCAATGTTATATCAGTTCAAAACGGTATGTTTAGGTTTTTCTAACAAGAAATGTGTTAAACAACGTTGATAAAATACATGGTTGAAAGAACATATTGAACTTCTTGGAAACACAGCACAGTATCCAAACTGGAGATACAGCTTCCGGTTTGTCAGTACAACAAATAACACATAATATAAAGTACAATCCTTTTTTTGATTTTTAAGCTATGCTGACACCTAACAGTCATGGAGAAAAAATTAGTGGTTTCCTCAGATGTCTCTTTGGTCTGGTGGTTGAGTCAGAATTTCTGACAGGAGTATTGCAGGTTGTTTGCTGTTTTTCTTCGCTGGCCATGGATATCTCTCCATCATCATCTATCTCTCCATCATCATTATCGTCAGAGGAGGACAATGTTGGTTCCCAGCTATCAATGGCATGCACATCGACATGTTGATTTGTAATATCATGGCTGTTATTGTTGGGCATTTTAGAAGCAATCAACTGAAGTACAGAAGTGGTTTTCTGGATGCATTTCAATAGGCAGTGTCTGTCCTTTCTCATAATTTCATCCTCCTTCTTTGAATGTTCCATAAAATTTTTGAAAATTTCAGAATCTGCACTCATCACAGAGATAATCTTACTATTTTCCGCTGAGCAGTGCTTCATTATTTTATCTGCTAAGGCATTACCTGCTCGTTGAGATTTTCTGTTACGTATCAATGCCATTCTGCTTGCTGGGGATAGTGTTGCTTTGATATTTTGAATGATTCCTAAAGAATGTAGAGAACATTACAATATGAGAAGTTTATATATCATTAGGAGAATTTTGTGTTAAAAACATTTCAACAAGGAACGTTCTTGGAGAAATAGAATATGTAGGAATGTTTGGGATGAATTATTGATAACAGTGCAAATATACCAAATAATAACTCCTGAAGTCCAACTGTTTTAGAAAGTGTTCATAGTTGTAGCTGTGCTTGATGTCTTTTGTCCTCCCAACATCAGTAATATTATAACACTTCTGTTTTTGTAATTTTTGTTATGAAAGTGGTGATATAGGGATTACTATACTCAAGTGTTTTAATATAATTTTCATAGGTTACATATCATAGCACGGTGTTCTTTCTAGGGTCTCCTTAAAGCAACTTTGTGATGCGCATTTTCCCATTACTGCTGGCATGTGCAATCATGTATGACTGTTGCATTAATCTTTGTATAGGTGCCAAAATGTTAGCATTCATTTCTTTTTTTCTTGTGGATGTCATTAATCTCTGATCAGTATTACACATTGGTTGCTGTGTTAGTATTACAGAAGGTAATTGTAGGTTTACGGTGCTGTTTGTAAACATTATTAAATTGAAATTATGGAGAATGTACTAACCTGTAGGTGGTTCTTTACACGATTCATCTGTAGAGGGAGTGTTGCTTTCATTTTCTTGTGAAAGTTCCCCATCGTACCACAGTTCTAAGAAATTATTATTGATAATGAGAATGTTAATGTTTAATGTAAATTTGGAAATACAATGAAGTTACTATGACAGAACAATATTACAACTGTTCTATGTGTTAAGTAAAGTGTGGTCAATTGTATTCTTCAAAAACAGCATTTGTGGGGTAGAATCTTTGATTACCTGTGCTGTAGTTACTTTCCGTATCATTGGTTTCTGTGAGTGGATAGGAGTCTTGCATAGTTGTTATATCACAATCTGAATTGGAATCTGAAACATAGGTAAAGATTAATTTTTTAAGTATTACAGAGAGTATGTAGTAGTTATTTTTGTTACATCATTGTGTTTCCAAGTAATAATACATTTCATAAGGTACAGTTATGTATCCTTTACTGTTGTGCCATGTAGGTATTAATGTGATTTTTCTATTTGTGTGTTGTTTCCATCTTATAAGCTGTGGTTTAAATCATCCGATAGACCATATAACTGTGGATATGTTAAGGTTGCGTTTATGTCATTGGTACATATTTGTACTTTCATTTACCACATGGGTTGCTCTGTATTTTTTCATTGTCTGTACTGTATGGTTTTCTACAGGATGTTTGCCTCTGTTCTGATATGCTACTCTCAGAGGAATCAGAGAAAAGTTCGGGTTGTGAGCTCTTGTTCCATGTTTTCCTTGTGATTTGTAAGCTGCTGCAGATACGTTTCGGCCTTATTGTGGCATCCCCACGTAGAATGCTGTGTAATTCATCATAGAATGGACACGTAGCAGTGCTGTTTCCCGACTTAGCATTGTGGTTAACAATTTTTCGGTATTCGTAACGCATTGACTTTGTTTTCGATCTGCATTCCAGTGCCGTTCTGTGATGTCCTCTGTCTTGCATTTTTTTAGATATTGTTTGGAAAGAATCAATATTTCTGTGATTATGTTTTAGTTGTTCTTGCACTTTCTCCTCTCCCCATATGTCTAATAAGTCCAGAATCTCCTTGTGTCTCCATGATGTTCCTCTTCCCTTTGAGGATGTCATTGTTGTTCTGTGTTTTCCTTAGTGCAACGCAGAATGTGGAATGTCTATTGGTGAAAAAAAGGGGGGGAAATGGTGCGGTTATGCATTATGCATTAATGAATTGATGAAGTTTTTTTAATATTTTAATGTATTGCTGTTGTTAAATTTCTTAAAAAATTGTAGATAATTGATAAGTGTTAATTGGTATTATTACTTTTTTTTGTTGAATGAATAGATCTTGTGCTCACATAAGTAATGACAAATTGCCTCTTTGGATGACTTGACAATTATTGGTTATACTTGTGAAAGTATGTAGTATTGATATCTATGCTTTTTAACAATTGGTAGTTTGATTACTTGCAATTCATGACATTACAGCATATTTGAAAATGTACACTCCTCTTTTTAAACAATGAGATATAAATCATAATGATTTAATCCAGTTAATGATAATCAGTATTCTGCTAAGGATGTTATAAAGGATGAACCCTTTTCATAATGGCCACCCAACCATTGCTGACCCACTACTCGTCATTTATGTGAGTAGGCAACCCAAGAGGCAATGGAGAAGCAGACAACCAATGCCACTCATAACTAAAGGCACCTTGCATCCAAACGCCCCCATGAAAAGTGATTTGCACCTATGGTTTACTGCTGCTGCACCCACGATCTCAAGCTCCGCTATGTGTCCTAATGTCCCAAAGACGTCAGTGGCTTGCTGGTTCACCCCCAGGATATCTGCGAGTATCCTCACCATGACTAGCATCAGAAGGAGGAGGAGTACGCACTTTCAAAATGCCCTTATTTTCTCCCCATTTCCCTTGTTGAACCTGGAAACGATCGCTAATTGGTCTACATTACCTGGATTTTCAATAACAGCATGTAATCATTTACGAATTTGTTCTATGTTTATACCTATAATTACAAATATCGATTAGGAGCCTTGAAAATGGGGAGCAAGGAGGGAACTTCTCTTTGTCAGGGAAGGCGACATTTTCCACAGTTAACCCCCCCCCCCTCCGCCCCAATGTTGGACCTGATCAAAGCATTGTACGATCTTAGGACCTAGTAAAACAAGGATATTTCTCAAAAAAATAACGAAATCATTTCTTATTTAAACCTTTATAGGGAAATATAGATAGGTACCATTACTTTCAGTCATTCAAGAGAACGCTGTGTATTTCTTATGCATTCACTGAAAATTAAGAGCAGTTGTTAACATGCTGATGCAGACATTTTAATGTTTTTCAATAATATAACAGTTAAAAGTAAAGAGGTTTTTAACAAATATAGCACTTACTTAGTTTGAAGCAATGTCCGCTGGGTCAGCTGTGCCCGGATGTGACTCCAAAAATGAAAGTAACCGCAATGCCGTCCCAAAACGGAAACTTAAAATTCAAAGAAGTATCCTAACATCCTATTGGAGGATACAGTTTTCGAACTGCAGGGATTACCACGGTAAGAAGGAATACACCATACCCTATAATACGACATATACTCTCAATAACACGTAATAAAAAACAACGTTACGAAAACATAGGCGGGTTATATAACACGACCCAATGTGACGTCGTGTGACCTACAGCGTCATCAAAACCCAAATACAACGTCATAAACGCGCTGTGTAGATCGGCTCTAAGTGTGATATTCACAGATGATTGAAAAACATGTAAAACAGCAACACCCAACCATATTTGGCAACATCCAACTCTGTCATTCCATTACAGCAAGTGACGTCATAGCTGAAGTTATGTTCTGAACCATGTATAAGATGAAAATTCAACTGAAGTTTTGTTTGCACAGGTGCGGTTGCTGAAGCAGTTGTGTATTACATTTGCACAATGCGTTGTACAACCTGTTGTGCAATTGTCCGCACAACCATTTGTGCAAGCATGATGGGCAGCCGCTTGCACAAAGAAAAGATTCAGCAGAGCTCCACTAACACTATTTGAGCTTGTGGAATGACACCATTGGATATACTCTCTCTCTCTCTCTCTCTCCATATATGTGGCACATATCACATTTCATTTGCCAGTTTGTGTTTATCTGATTTTTCTGTCTATTCCAATCTCCTTTAGATAGACTTCATATATCTTCAAACCAGTACATCCCCAAAGGGCTTCTGGAGTGCACATTTTAAACCTGAAGTTCATTAAGATGTAGTATAGGGTCTTGAATTTAATTACTTCGATATGCAGTTTACTTTGACCAATGCTGAATTGTATTTTTGATGGAATTGCTTTCAGAGATAATTTCTTTCCTACGGTGGAAATAAACATTAGCATCATTTTAGTTTAGCATAACAACACCCACCCCTCAAATATAGAAAGTATTAATGTAGTGCAGAAGTTCAATTAAACAATTAGAACCGTCATAAAGATAAATGAAGTTACAAGGCTTTTTGCATAACACAGTCCATAAAAGAGGGGCTTTACTTTCACACATCATAAAAATTGCCCTGAATTAGCTTGAGATAGCAGCTTCTTGCTGAAAAAAAAGATATATCAATTATTTATCATCTCAAGGCATTTCCCCCCCGAGGGATTTCCACTCACTTAGTAAAGAGTAAGGATGTGCATCAGATTCAGATAAAGGAAGTCTGAAGCCCAGAGAGAAGCAGGCTGCTTTGGTCCTGCTCTGTTGCTTCTGAGGTCAAGGGGACTTCCCTCTGAGGCCAATGGAACTGAAGTTGCTGTAGAATAAATCTTCATCAGCACCTTGTGTTTTAGAGTTGCTCCAGACTTTGTCTCCAAATAGTGCACTTTGCTTTTGTTCTCTAAATGCTGCAGGGAGACAGGAAAGGAAAGGGTGCACCTTCTAATCCTATGCCATGGTTTACTAAGAACACTAATCACTTTGCTTTGTGAGCGGGCAAGGATGGGACCATGAGATGGCCATTCTTCCAATGTCACCTGGCTTCATTACGGGGGGGGGGGGGAAACACCACCACCACCCTTAAACTGGTTTCCAACCATCATAACTTCCAAGCTCCTGCCCTAACCTTCTGAAACATTGCAGGTTTCTTGCCTGGAGACACATTTAGGATGTGTGCCATTTTAATATGAATTGTCCAAAACTCAACAGAGAAGAGGAAGTGAATCACTTTCCCCCCCAAAAAATGTGAGGTTAGGTGCACATGATCTGCACCTATCATTCTGTAACTTTGTAGGTTTCTTACTTTCAGAAACCTCTAGGCTTTCTGTCATTTTCAGAACAATGGTTTGTATACAGGGAATATAGGGCATTTAGCACATCCCCTCAAAATGTCAAGGCTGTTCTTGCACAGAAATCCCATCCAGCTATCATTATAGCATTTGGCAGGCTTGATCTCTTCAGAAGGGGCAACTATCTTTGCTATGTAATCGAATTCTGCCAAGAAATTTAAACAAAAAGTTATTGGCAGTTCCCATTTTTTTAAAAAATGAAAACATAAAGTCTTGGGGGAAACGTGGGATATAATAATAATAATAATAATAATAATGCATAGCACAAAATCCCCTGTACCTATTTCTTTGACATTTGGAACTCATAATTCCCTCCCAATGAGTTACTACTCCTGCAAATATCATCCAGTTCTGACCAGTAAATAGCAAAGTGTTTCAATACGGAGTTTATCCATATGATAATTTCCTTCCAAAAATGAGGCAACTATCAGGCATGGCAAAACATGGTTAAAAGAAGCATTAGCTGTGTTACATTTCCAGCAATTAGCCAACAGACAAACCCTTATTGAAAAGACATTGTGGCATCCAGTAGACCTGGAAACAAGTGTTTTTGCTGAATAATACATAACCTGAGACTCATAGATGCTTCAGGTACAGGTGCTAAAGTGACACTCCATTGATTAGACAAAACAGGACAGTCCCATTCCCTATGCCATTCCTGCTTAAGACCCCATGTATATTTTTTCACTGATAGTAATTATTTATAGGCATAGATCGTGGTTCAGTATGACTGATTGGCCTCAATAAGTGCTTCTAATAGTGAAGGAGCCTCTGAAGCTGTAAAAGTGGCAGGGCCAAATGTAATTCTAGCAGATGTTGCAATTGCAAGTATTACCATTCAGCCATAGCAGGCAAGTCATATTTAGCACACAAAGCCAAGAATTGATCCAAGGTAAACAACACCAACAACACCCTCTTAAATTATCTATCTGCTTCCTGGACGTTCATGCAGGGTCAGTGCAAATGGATTCTTTGTGCCCTATTGACAACTAAAAGACTGATATTACAACATGGAAAGATCAGTGCTTACCCCCTATAATGCAATGGTTTGAGGACTTAACAATGCTTTCATGTGGTATATAGATACCACTTGCAAATGGCTACTGATATGGATATTTGGTCTGTCTTTGTTGAAATTTTCTGTGTAATTCTTAGAAAGCTGTGTTTTCACACACACACACTTCATATGCATGTATTGAAACTGATGTATTCAAATCTAAGTAGCTACAATTTCTTTTTCTCTTTATGTTTTTCTGAAATTTAACAAGAAAATATATTTTAAAAAACCATTCAATTCTGATCCAAATGAACAAATAAAATGTTATAGCCATTGTTTGATTTCCCACGATAGTCAATGGGAAGAATGAAGGATCGGATTTCTGAACCACAGCTTGGGTTCAGTACCAAATCAAAGTGGACCAAATCAGTCCAAGAAGAATCAAGCCATTTTCTGAAGTAACAAATTTGGGTTCAAGTCGAAGGGGAGGGGGGGGTCGATGCACATCCCAAAAAAACAGCATTTCTCACCTTGTGAGGCCACATGCAAATTAAATAATCATTTCCACATGAAATGGGTATAGTAAAATCACTCTTTAATATGGCAAAAAGATTTATACCCAAGGAGTGGGTTCACAAAGCCATTCTTATGCGCGTTGGTGAGGTGATATTTTCATGTAGCAAACTGGTCTTGTAAAGTCACATTTCCTGTGAGGAGCCCAAGGCTGGCATACAGCACTCTCTCCCTTTTATTCTCAAAACAGCCCTGTGAGATAGCTTAAGCTGAGAAATGTTCGTGACTGACTCAAGGTCCCCTACTGGTTTCATGGCTGAATGGGGATTTGAACCCAGCTATCCCCAGCCCTATATGCTAAGATTTTATCCAGAGTATGTGTCAGAAGAACACTTACAACTATCATTGCAGCATGACAATTGATAGCTAAAAATTGGAAAGAACTAATAAATCTGTCAAATGAACCATGATATAACTATGTTTGGAACATTATCTTAGCTGAGAAACTGACTCAGTGGATTCAAGCGCAAAGCCTACAGAAAGAAGCAGACAGATTTATTAAAATCTGGGTCCAATTTATTGGCTTTATTAACATACAAGAAGACCAGAAATATCCACCGATGACTCATGGGAAGCTGTGGAAAGATACACTCATATGATATGCAAGCACTAAATACCATTTTCTAGTTGATTTTATTGATTCTATATCTAATCACTGAATTTTGTTGTAGGCAATTGCTGTTGCACTATTTCCTGTTTTGTTGGTCCTTGGCTGACAGCTGGTTGGCCACTGTGTGAACAGAGTGCTGGACTAGATGGACCCACAGTCTGATCCAGCATGGCATTTCTTATGTTCTTATGTTCTTTGTTTTATGATATATTCATTCTTTTTCTTGTATTATTTTATATTTATAAAATAATGGGGACACATACACACAGAGAGAACTGCATCTTTCTTCCATATAAACAACTGTGAGACTATCCAGTATCCAATGGTAGTCCTACGTAAACTATACCCATTCACTTCAATGGGTCTACTCTGTGTAGAAGTTCCATTGGATATTGCCCTTAGAACACAATCTAACAGGATTGCCATATTTTAGAAGGAGAACTCTCTGAGATTGGAGCCCTTTGCCTATCCAAAGCCCTGCAGGCAGGATGGGTGGAATGCCTCCTGTTCCACCTTAAAAAAACACTGTAAGCTAGACAGGCCTCTTGGCCTCTCTAGCGTCCTTATCTATCAGTGGGCAAGGGTAGGTGATGGAGGAACTCAGAGATCTATTGGATCTGCATCTCTCCTCCTTCCCCACCCCACCCACTGCCCTTCCCCCTTTTCTCCCTCCCCCATTTTGGTTCTTGTGATCTTGGAAGAGGAGCCACCATGGAGCTTTCTATGGCAGCTGGGAGGGACACTAGATGTAGGAGAATCCACACCATCCTGTGCTCCTTGGGATGCCCTCCCAGGGACAGCAGGATTGGTCTGTTAGCCCAAAGAAGCTCTGGGATGAAATCTTTTCATCATTTTAGTCAGGATTTCCTTGCACACTGATCAGTCAGTACACGACCAATCCCACAGCCTTTATTTCTCTTGCATCATGTTAATTAAATAAATGTAAATGCCAGTAAGCAGGATCAACACATCTTACATGTGTACATTAGCAACAACAACAGAACCCCAAATCTATTGTACTTCTTAATTCTGAGGCAGTGACTTCTTCTGGTAAACATCTTCACAAAGCAAGTTCTCTTTATCTCCTGTTAGAAATCACTTTTGAAATTGCCAAGCAATGTACTTTGTGCAGCAGATGGATTAATCAGCAGCATCAGAGCCAGCCAGCCCCCCCCCCCCCAGTCTCTGTCACACACTTGGTGGCTTTGTGCAGGCTATACCCCTTTAAAGCAATTATATGCTCTGACAGGACAAGAGGATACTGCCAACTCCACATAGCTACATATATAGGATAAAGTCACCTAATTAATAAATTGCTTGGATTAATTAACCCTGAGAAAAGCATCTGGTATCTATGCTAAAGGTAAAAAGAAACACCTTGCCATGACAGTTACTGAAGGATGTCACTGGGCAGATTTTTGGAAAGGGAAGACATAATGATTAATTGTATCTGAAAACAACTGGCTGGATGGTGATCAGCATGTGCTCCTTCTGCATCAGTTTCCTTTTACAGCAACCGACCCATTTCAGCATTGCATAGGGCTGAAGCCTCTTCCCTTGCTGCCATTGGCTGAGCTGCTCTGATGTCATAGAGAGTCTGGTTAATGGGAGAAGAGAACAATGGCAACAAATAGGGGTGAAGGTGAGAGAGGGAGAACTGGCATGTGTTTGATTGAAGATGTAACAGAAGGCACACTCACACCATCCTTATGACGTAGAATAAAGACCAAGAGGACCCTTCATGTCACTTACTTAGGAATAGCACTATCACTGCACCCACCCCTTTAAAACCTCCTGTGTCACAGTGAAAAAGGAAGCCTAGACTTGCAGTGTTTCATTGTCTGAGAAGTGGGAAACTAGTAGCAACTCCCTCCTGATTCCTGGCAGCCAGAGTCCAATCTCTATCTCCCCCAGTCCTTCTGTTTATGGTATGGATGAGGGGCAAGTATTCTGCCCAGCCCTTCCTCTGGGCAGAATACTTGGTCAACCTCAGGCTTTGGGTTTTTCATGATTTTATAAAAGGATTCAGTTCAGAGGGTAGAGAAACAGCCAGTTTCATTAAAGTAGAAAAGTTTATCAGTGTTCTCTAACCCGTATGCTTGATATAATTCCAAAAGTACTTTCAGTATCTTACAGACGAAAGTGTTGTATCTTCTTTCATGCCCATAGCATGAATCCCACCTGGGGGGTGGGGGGACAGGATATTTCCACAGGCAAAACAAACACCTCCAAAGAAAGCATGCTCAAAAACCACCCCATTTTTATGTTGGCTCTCCCAGACAATCTTTTAAACCAACCTTCCACAATCTGAGGCTGGCATGAAAGAAGGGTGGGTGGCAAAGACCAGGATAAAAATCTAACAGAATTCTGCCTCTTTAAAAGTTGCAGGAGTTCAACAAACATAAGCCATGGGAGGTGTAGGGCCTCAGGTTTGTCTGGAAGACACGCTTGTATCCTCTCACCTAGAAGCCATTCTCTTACACATGACTATAGAGAATGATTGATGCTCCTCAATGGGGAGTCCACAGGATTCTGCACATGATTAAAGGTACTATTTCCTTTATTAGCACTGTGCAAGTCCCAGCACAGGGAAGGGAAAGGAAAGGAGTTCAAATGTTGCAACCCCACCAACTCCAAACATTATCAGCCATCTAGCTCTGACCAGAATACAGCTCAGTTTCAAGTTTATGGCTTGGCCACAGCAAACCATCTAAGTGTCTAGTAGCAGCAGTATGCCAGCACCAAACCATGTAGGATGTTCAGTCACATGTAGTTTCCCCTGGTTTCTTTTCTTGTACAAACTGCTGCTGTAATAAAACTCCACATGACCAGTAGGGATGTATGGATTGTGTTTAATCCATTCTGCCAGTGTTTTGTGGACTGTAGGATGACCATATGAAAAGGAGGACAGGGCTGCTGTATCTTTAACAGTTTTATAGAAAAGGGGATTTCAGCAGGGGTCATTTGAATGTATGCAGCAGCTGGTGGAATCCCCTCTTCATCACAACAGTTAAAGCTGCAGGAGCCCTACCTGCTTTTGCATCTGCTCACGCTAGGCAGGACTCCTGCAGCTTTAACTGCTGAAATTCCTTTGTCTATACAACTATTAAAGATAAAGGAGCCCTGTACTCCTTTCCATATGGTCACCCTTGACCTGAGCCTGTTCTCTGTTCTCAGCCAAGTGCTTCTCACAGCTGTAAGTAACTATCAAATTAATTCCATGAAGGATGTAGGCATTCAGTTCCTCACTCAGTTGCAAATCCACTGGAACACTCTGCCTTGGACATTTGAAGTAGCGCTCCTTGTCTTTTCAAAGTGAGACAAAAGGAGGAACTTGTTGACACAGAAATTAATTCCTGCTGCATGCATTCTTTTCTTTCCTGAAGAGCTTCAGGAAGCCTTCAACAAGGAGAAAATGTATCAGAGAGCCGGGAGCCAAAAGCACCCACCCACACAGTCCCTAGAAAAGAGGGAGTGTTGCAGCACAGTCAAGAAATGCTCCTAGGGTAATGACACTTTTGGTTCTGATCCAGCTGAAGTTGTGCAGAAGGAGGTGATAGTGTGACTAGCAGCGTGAAAATGTGGGTGAGGATGTGTGTTTGAATGTGCAGCCCATTCTGAGCAATGCAGTGCAGACAGAGGGTATCCTCACTTGGCTGGGTATTCTACGCCTCTTATTTACAGCAGTGGTTCTGATCCAGCAAGTGAAATGTGTGCTTGAGTCGCTTAAGCACATGAATCCACAGCTGAGCTGCAATGCGTCTCTATATCTTTAGTATAGAAATGGAATGGATCTTTTATTCTTTGCTTTTTGGCATGTTCCATTTGTGCTACCTCATAAAAGTGTAAACAATTACAGCCTTACCAATTATGTGACTAACGAAAAATGAGCTTGGATTATGAGTATGAACCACTTAGTTTTTAAAAATTGCTTCTTCCCCAGAGATTGCCTGTCTCCTGTAACTTACAACAACCCGAAACATTTCCTCAGTTTAAATGGGTGTATGGCATTAATTGGTGTAACTCTGCCGTAGTGACAGAAACCAACCGGGTTCTTGTAGCGAGTGGCCATGTAAACGATTTGGATGGGGGAGCATTCTAGCATGTCAGCCTGTCACCCACTGTCTGAATTGGTATAGTCCAGACACCAGGTTTACTTCTTCATCTGCTGTTTGTAAGGAGCACCATGCCCTCTGACAGCAGCAGATGATGGAAGGCAATTGTTTATCATCAGTCACATTTCGCACTAAGACCAGAGCACCATGGGCAAGGTGCCTTCCAGTGCCCACCCTTCACCATTGGCCTGAATGCATGAAGGCTTAAAGTGGGTACTGGGATGGGGCCATGAATGTTGGCCCCAACCCCTATGTCTCTGGGCCCCAGCCCTTCAGTTCAGACACTATACTAGAGTGACCAGATACAAAAGAAAGCAGGGCCCCTGCAACTTTAACTATTGTGATGAAGAGAGAATTTCACCAGGAACTAATTGCATACAAATGACACTGGCTGAAATTCCCTTTTCTCTACAACTGTTAAAGTTACATGAGCACTGTCCTCCTTTTCATATGGTCAGACTAGCTGTGTTGAATTGGCAAGATCTGAAAGGAAGTTCTAATTGTGTTCTTTTGAGCATGGACAGAGCTGTTCATGCAATCAGGCACCCTGACCAGGCAGGGTCTGCAGTTGCATAGAGAGTTCTACTCATGGTCAAATAACTTAGGCTGACCAGATAAAATCCAGGTCAAGGCTCATGTAACTTTAACAGTTGCAGAAGAAAGGGAATTTCACCCAGTGTCATTTGTATGCAATTAGTTCCTGGTGAAACTTCCTCTTCATCACAACAGTTAAAGTTGCAGGCACTATACTAGAGTGACCATATACAAAAGAAAGCAGGGCCCCTGCAACTTTAACTGTTGTGATGAAGAGGGAATTTCACCAGGAACTAATTGCATACAAATGACACTGGTTGAAATTCCCTTTTCTCTACAACTGTTAAAGTCACATGAGCCCTGACCTGGATTGTATCTGATCACCCTAAAATAAATGCAGATAGAGCTCTAGTTCAAACCTTCTGGATTCAGCACAGCAAGGTCTGAATTGAATGGGGTGGGGCCCATATGTCAGAGACATAGAGGGTGGGGCCAACATGCATGGCCATGTCCTTTGCTTTGACCCCCTTTAATCCCTCACACATTCAGGTGAACACATGAACATAAGTGCTGTGTTGGTTGTTGCTCTGAGAAGCCATTGTTTTCCAAGGAGGTTTCTACTGAAGCCAGAGGTCATATTTGGACACAACAAAAAAGAAAGTCTTAGTAGGGATGGGGGAGAAACGGTTTGCATTTTAGTCTGAATCTACCTAATTTCACACTTTTGAACCAAGACATGAAATGAAAGTCAGTTTTCCTTTGAAATGTGCACTTCACTGAATTTTGCAGCAGAATTCTTTTAAAAAAATGCATATAAAATGAGTAAGTTGATGGAATGTCTACGTAAAATGCATAGATTCTTGAAAGTAATGTTCAAAAATGTATCATATTAGGAAAATTGCTCAATAAAATTTATATATTTATTTATTTATTAACTAAATTAATATACCACCCAACTGGCAGATACCCCCAAGGGCCATTTATAAGCATAAATATCAAAATGACAACAATCTAACAACTAAATCAATGAATACAACACTGACAAAACTAAAAATATTAGAATAGTAAAACAAACAATTAAAGTTATATTAGGCAAATATGTATGCAAAAGTGCATGTATTTGGAGAAATGTGCACAAAAACACACAATACACTTTTTCATGAGAAGTGGTTTTTTAAAAAATAGCCCATGTCTGCACCTGCCAGATATCCCAGGGTCATCTCTAGGCCATCCTTGTGAGTCCATATGATGCACAGGGGATCCCAGGATCAACCGGGGATGACCTAGAGACAACCCCGGGATAATGGAAACTGGGGATATCCCAGTTTTTCTGCGGTCCTGGGACAATACCGAGGACTGCAGCTGGTGTGGCCTGGCCTCCTGAGTCCTCAAACGAGCACAGAGCTGTACAGCGTGGCTCTGTGCTCATGGGGGTGGAGTGGGGGCAGCAATTTTGCCATCCCTGGGATGGCAGGGGGTTGGGTGCATTTTTTGTTTTAAAAAACTATCTTTTCCTCAGATCGGGGCCATGCAGCTTTTCTTCTCTGTCTCTCTTTCTCTCTCTCTCTCTCTCTCTCTCTCTCACACACACACACACACACACACACACACACAAAATGGTGGCCATGATGTCCCTCTTCCCTTCTGGGATGTTGCGTGGCCATATAGACACTAGAGTAGGATTGCGGAAGCAGGTAAGTCCGTGATCCTCCTCCTCCATCCTGCTACACCCTTAGGTGTAGATGAGTCCATAAACTTGACATTCAGGATAAACCAAACACTGCAAAATTTAGAAACTGCAAGAAATTGATAGATTCATCCATCCATATGAGTCAGGTAAGCCTCTGTCCCATGTGGTCTCCTGCCCCTCACCTCCTTTGGCATGGCTGGGAGGAGAGGTTTTGAAGCTTCCACTTTATACTAAGTACAGCTTAGTATTATATCCAAACTTGGACAAACTGCAGTTGGTGTTAAATATGGTTAGTTGAAGCAAGCCAACTTCAAGCCATACATTATGAAGATGGCTTGTTTCAGGTAAATTAACCATGGTTTAGAGTTCAGACTTAACATTAAAGCTGTGGTTAATTGAAATTGGAAGTGAAAGCGTTGAACGTTTTCCTCATGGTTGCTCTGGAGCAAGAGAGGGGAAGGAGGAGTGCTTGAGTCTGAGGCTTGTGCACATCATGGGAAACCTTTATTTATCTTTACATTCAAGCCAGGTTGAGTGTCTCTATTTATTGCCAATTCGTGATCTTTGTTGCTGTGGCCAACACAATCACTATGACTGATACATCTGGAGGTTCTGATCTTTCCCATTCATTTTAATCCCCGAACCACTCATGAAAATCCAGGTCTGTATGAAATTCAGGTATTCACCATTTCTGTTTGCCTTCTTTCCTCTTTTTTCTTATGTATGAGGTTATTTCCCCTTTGCATGGGCAATCATATTTATTGTCTTTCAGCTAGCCAAATTAGAAGATGCATTTGTAACTTGTAAATCTCCTTTCCCTCCTTTTTCCTGGAATCTTGCCTCATGCATTTATCCACACACAAACATTTCCCTCTTCCCCAAAAGGATTTGTGAAAGGCTTCCTAATCAAAATCACTCTGTGTAAATACTTATTAGTCATGGGCTTTGCGATAGAGCCCTCTGAGGCCTATTGTCTTTTTAGCCAGAGACATTTTTGCCTGCTCATCTGTTTTATTGGCCTGCAGAGCTAACCTCATGCCAAAATTGTTATTGCTGCATAAATTAATGAGTAGAAGTTATTGCTCAAACTTTTAAAACTCCATAACTGCAAACGCTAGAGACATCATTGCAATAACATTTCTTTTGAAGATGGGTGTTTCCTTCACTCCCTGAAATCTTTGATAAAGTACCTTAGGCGAATTTCAGAGAATTGCAGTCCTAATGGTTGGGGTAACATAAGCAGCTCTGTGTGTGTACACGTGTGTGTGTGTGTGTGTGTGTGTGTGTGTTTGTGTCAAAATTAGTCCAAGCTGACTTTTTCACTTCGAGCCCCAATTTCAAAAATACAGCATGCAGTGACCTTGTGAACATATAATTCCATTTTGTGGTTTAGAACAACACAAATATTAAGATCTCCTGGTAAAGGTTTGTTTTCTGGTTTGATTTGTTGTTGTTGTTGTTGTGCTTGCCGTTGTTGTTCTGATAGACATCTATTCTTTGGCAGCATCTAGTACACACAAGTGGATCTGATCCAAAACCAGTGGACAGACACCACGTGATTCCCAGTGTTGCTCTGATCAGGTTATTATTTATTAACAACACACAAAAAAAGAACAGCCTCTACTAGAAGATGCAGAACACAATCCAATCAAAGTTAAGCCTAATAAATCCTTCTGCTTTCAAAGGGAGAGTTAAGTATGGGCTTAAGACATTCTCACAGTGAAATCGTTAGGAATTACAGTCCTTAACACAGAGAGAGAAAAACTCACCTTAAATATAAATGCAGGCTTGGCAACCTTCAACACTTCCACAAACACTGTAAACTGAAAGGTGGGCTTTCCACTGTTCACAGCCTTGTGTGTCTTCCCTTTGATAAGTAAATGTGGGAAAGGAGGGGAGGAGTGAAATGGAAATGTTTGGAGGAGGCTGGAGCTGAGATGACTTAATTACAGCAAAGCTGAACTTCAGAGGGGAATTTGGGTTGCCTCATCATTGAGTTTATAAACTAGGGAAGTTTGTTTCTGACTCATATTCACATATGCAACACAATCCAGAGTTTGGCACCAAGTTTATTGTGCCATCAGCTTTGTGAGCTAGACCCTACTTCATCAGTTTCACTAAGTGATGTCTCATATTGATGGATTTGTGTGGAAATAAGTACAAAGAAAAAAGAAATTACACTGTGGGCCCCAAAGATGGAGACTCCTGTGAGAAACAGAGACAGATGATAAACTTGAAGAGAAACAGTCTTTCTAAAAACAATTTCAAATTCTTCACTTTCAATCCACAAGGCCTCTGGCCTTGTGGTACACCTGACAGGTAGGCAAACTGGCTCCCACCAGATGGACTACAAGCTCCATGAGCCCCAGTCATTGTGACCACTGGTAAATGTTTATGGGATTTGCAGTCTAAAACATCTGGAGGTTACCCAGTTGGCTAACCCTGCTGTAGAGAGTTGATATTTGGATGATTATACAATGTGGCAAAAAAAGGCTGGGCAACTTGAGTCCCTCCAGATGTTGTGACCTACAACTCCCATGATCACTCACTATTTTCTAAGGTAGCTATGGGTGATGGGAGTTGTGGACCAAACCATCTGGAGTTGCTCACCTATGAGGTAGAATAATGGATTTAAAGGTCGTTATTTGCTTCTAGACTTATGATCTAGAATAATCTTCCCCAGCCTGATACCCATCAGATGTTTTGGACTTCAATTCCCATGAATCCCAGGCTGCATCACCAGTCATCAGGAATGCTGGGAGTAGGGATTGGCAAACTTAACATAGCCCGGGTCGCATGGCGCTCACCAGACCCCCACCGGCAACCTTACCCACACTTCCTGGCGAGTGATGTATAGTCTCCCACTCCCTTGCTGAGCTGCCATTTTGTATAAAAAATAGTGGCTCAGCCTTTTTCATAAAGGGCCATTTGCATGTAATTTGCATGTAATTTTGCTTAAATGGCCCTGTAATAGCCACCATTTACACAAGTGGTCCTTTATGAAAAAGGCTGAACTGCCATTTTCATGCAAAATCATGGCTCAACAAGGGTGCAGGGATCCCCACGCTTGCCTGACTTGTACATGCCGACTTGGGCAAATGTAGGGGTCCACGGACTGGCATCCAGGGGGATGAGCTGGTGAGAAATCACCAGACTTCAGGCCCAAGCTGGATGCCCATGACATCATTAGCTTGGAGCTGTAGTCCAAACTTCTAGAGAGCATCAGGTTGGAGAAGGCTGATCTAGATAAAGGAAAGTTTAGTTAATTCATTCCTTCATTTTTAGAGGGACTGATATGGAGAACATGTGAATGTAAAGAAAAAGGAGTTAATTCCACCAGTTTGATATTTCACCAATATTAGCTTTCCACAACCTTGTGCTCTCCAGATCCTCTGGTCTACAACTCCCAGCATTCCTGACTATTAGTCATGCTGACTGGGGCTGATGGGAGTTAAAGCCCAAACATCTGGAGAGTACGAGGTTGGGGACAGCTGCTCTACATTATCATGGCTCCATTAATGCAAAACTTGTGCCAATAACTTGGGCCATAAAATTGATAGTGTTACTTCAGTAGGAAAGGAATTGCATTTGTGGGAATGGACGGCGAGAATAAAGAGACAACACGATAAATTGGATTTAAACAGGGCCATATTTATTAACATATCATGGTAGATGGAGGCCTAAGCGGGCATCCTGTCTTTGGCCAACGTCTTGGCCATAATTGGGATCGGGTGAGCCATTCATATCCTGGTAGGTGTCGCTGGTGCGTCGACACCTCCCAGGATTTCCCATTTGGGGTAGGTAGGCCTTCCTATGTCACCTCCCCTCAGGTTGCAAAACTCAGAGTGGGTGAATAAGGTTGGCCTCAGAGGTAACCCCTATCCCCACACCTGGTGCCGCAGGTGAGGGCCTCAGGTGAGGGCCTCAGGTGTCACCAATCACCACAACAGTGCCCAAGAATGCTCACCAAAACCTGTACTTGCTCCCAATGCCCGCACACCTGCCCCCAATTAAATGTGATCAAATTCAACCAATTAGCCAATTTAGCTCTCCCCCATAATCTTACAGTGTGAAGTAGGCGAAAAAAAAAAAAACCCAAATCAAGTTTGAAGGTAAAAAATTCCTACTTGGTCCCCAAAAAGGCAGCCAGCAAGCCCACACTATCTACAGGGAGGGAGGGAGGGAGCTGCAAAGGAAGAAGGTGGGGGAAGGAGCTGCAGCAGCCCTATAAATAGGCCCACAGCTCCTCCCCCAACCAGTGGCACCATACAGAGGCTGCCAATGGCAGGCCTCCACATGTCGTCCTCTCCGCCACCCGCAATTGCCCCCTCCCGCCCGGACAAGCCGGGCCTGGTAGGAAGGGCCTACGTTGGAATAAAGTTAATTAAGCAAAAGTGATTTTGGCTAAGATTTGCATAGTGTAACATAGCTCCAGCTGTTGAGTGACATAGAAATGCAATAAATAAATAAATAAATATCTGGTACGCACACATACACACAAGGACATCATGCATTCTTAAATCCCAATGAATTCTGGAAAGGAACTGGTTAATGTCCCTCTTTGAATTTGTTATATCCTGCCTTCCTCAATATTTTCCATTCATTATGAGCTCTATTAATATTCTGCAAGAAATTAACATACAGCCGGGAGTATACTGTCAATAAAATTTAAGGGCAGCATTTAACCATGCTCATAGAAGCAAATGACTAATTAGAGCAGTTTACCTAAATTGTTGGGAAGAACTCTGACTTTTTTTCCTGTGAATTTTCTCCATACATATTTTATTGCAGATTAATGAATGTCAGTTGCCTGCCTTCTACAAGAACAATCTATATGCATAAACAAATGTCACCATGTAGATCACATTTCTGGAAGTCATGTCAGTCATGGAAAAGAATGTTGAACATGGGGGGGAAACACACATATCCAAATTGAAGTTTCTGCATTACGTGCGGTGTGGGATAAGGGAAGCTGGGGAGGTCTAGAGGAGTCCAAGAGGAGCCACCCACTTCCTCCAGCTGAGATGCTTTCTTTCTCCTAGCATTCTGAACTGATAGGAATCGTCTTTGGACTGTGTCTACCTGGTCCTTGATATGGAACCATACATGACCTCAGCATTTCTTTAGTCTCACTCTACTCATGGGAAACCAGGACAACATTATGCCAGTTCTCACTATCCTAATCCTTGCTATACCAATGGGAAGCCAGGCACTCTTGTACCAATAAGGCCCTTTATCAATGGGAAACCAGAGCCTCACTATACCAGTCCTTATTATAACCAACCAATATACCAAAACTTGCTATGTCAATGGGAAACCAGGCTCTCTTAGGGGACACACCACTACCACTGTTCCAAGGACATCTCTATTGCCTTGAGCTGCTGTGTCTATGTGACATCCCAGCAACATCTTCCCCCTCGGCAGTTCGTAAGCTCCCCACCCTCACACATGCACAACAGTGAACACGCGGTCAACAGCTCACCCAGTTAGGAGGCTGAGGATTTGATCTCAGGTATCCCTCCTTCTCTTTGCTCCAACAGGTTATCTGTAATAGTGGGCAAAAAGGGAGATAAGCAGGTTCTCAGAATGCTAAGAATATTTTATTTCCAAGCCCAACGCATTTTGGCCTATTTTTAAGACCTTCTTCAGGGGGCTGCAATATCAAGAATACATGAAATTATGTTTATGGGGATAACACATACATTAATATATCAGTTTAGGGGTTAGTTAGGCATATTGCCTCAATGGCCTGTGCCCATAAGTAAGTTTCTTATATATATATATATATATATATATATATATATATATATAATTATTATTATTACAATATGAAGGCTCTGGGGCCTGTCCACATTACACATTAAAACTTATATAAATCATATAACATTTTAAACAAATATTTAATATACAGATTCTTACTTGATAAGATATGTCTGCAGAAACACTCTTAACAGGATGATAGTCTCCTACGATAATGACTGGTGACTGGGGAAATGTAATCATTCCAGGGCCCTCCTTATATTCTAATTCATTTTTTCTGTTTCATCATTTTTTGTCATTTTTTTTGCAGTCTGCCAGGTGCTTCCATGTAGCAATGATGAGTGCAAGGTCTCAAATTATGTCATTACTGCTATCCTTATTGCTATTATGTGGGAATTAGGGATGTGCACGCCCAAAAATATCATATTTTATCTAGGGGTGTGCATGCCAAAAAATATTGTCATTTATCGTTATCGTCATTTCGGACCAAAAAATATATAGTCTTCATTCATATTGTCGGTGAACCGTATCGTCTTCACAATAATTATCGTGAAAAAATGATATTTTTTGAATCCATATTTTTAAAGAAAAAATACCTATAACGTCTGTATTTTAAAAGTTAGAGGCTTGAAACTTGGTCACAGTACTTAGGAGTATGCTTAAGTATGTGTATGAAATTTGAGATCGATCCCTCCAACCCTTAATAATAATAATAATAATAATAATAATATTTATTTGTAACCCGCCTCTCCCTCTGGATCGAGGCAGGGAACAACAACAATATAAACACAAAAATTCACAACAGTTAAAAATTTTAAAAACAAGAGAACAACACAACATTAAAAATATCCTAAAATTCATCTGGATAGGCCTGTCGGAAGAGGACAGTCTTCATGACTCTCTTAAGTTCATGAAGACTGTCAATTTGTCTAACCTCCTCCGACAGACCATTCCACAGTCTGGGAGCGATGGAAGAAAAGGTCCTCTGGGTAACACTCGCCAGCCTAGTTCTGGCTGGCTTGAGTAAGTTCTTCCCAGAGGACCTAAGTGTGCGGGGCGGATTGTACGGGAGAAGGCGATCCCGCAGGTACCCTGGACCCAAACCATGTAGGGCTTTAAAGGTAATAACCAACACTTTATACTTCGCCCGGAAACTAATTGGCAGCCAATGAAGCGATTTTAAAACTGGTGTAATGTGATCACCCCTAGGTGTACCGGTGACCAACCTGGCTGCCATATTTTGAACAAGTTGAAGTTTCCGGACTAGGCACAAAGGTAGCCCTATGTACAGCGCATTGGAGAAGTCGAGCCTTGAAGTTACCAGCGCGTGCACTACCGTCTTTAGGTCTTCCAACTCTAGGAAGGGGCGCAGCTGGCGTATCAGCCGAAGCTGATAGTAGGCACTCCTGGCCATCGCATCAATCTGAGCTGTCATCTGGAGCGACGGATCCAGGAGCACCCCCAAGCTGCGAACACAGCCATTCAGGGGGAGTGCAACCCCATCCAGAACTGGTTGACACACCTCCAGACCCAGGTTGGGGCCTTTAACAGCAAGCACCTCCGTCTTGTCTGGATTCAGTTTCAGTTTGTTTTTCCTCATCCAGCCCATTACCGCCTCCAAGCATTCATTCAGAGGAGACACACTATCCTTAGCTGACGATGTTGTCGAAGGCATAGAGAAATATATTTGGGTGTCATCAGCGTATTGATAGCACCCTGCCCCATGCCTCCGGATGATCTCTCCCAGCGGTTTCATGTAAATGTTAAACAGCATTGGAGAAAGGATGGCACCTTGTGGTACACCACATAGCAGCTCCTTTTTTGAAGAGCAGCTATCCCCAAGCATCACCATCTGGAACCTGCCCGAGAGATAGGATCGGAACCACTGAAGCACAGTGCCCCCGATCCCCAATTCCCCCAGGCGCTCCAGAAGGATACCATGGTCGATGGTATCGAAAGCCGCTGAGAGGTCCAGAAGTACCAGCAGGGACACACTCCCCCTGTCGATACTAAGGCGTAGATCATCCACTAAGGCGACCAAAGCGGTCTCAACTCCATATCCCGCCCTGAAGCCGGTTTGAAATGGGTCTAGAAAATCGGTGTCATCCAAGACTACCTGGAGTTGAAGAGCAACTGCCCTCTCGATCACCTTGCCCAAAAACGGAAGATTTGATACAGGCCTGTAGTTATTAAGGTCCAGGGGATCCAGGGAGGGCTTTTTTAGAAGCGGCCTTACCACCGCCTCTTTTAAACATGATGGAAAACTCCCCTCCCTGAGAGATGCATTAATGATATGCTGTAGATGTGATCTAACTGCATCTCCTCCCTGGACGACCAGCCAGGAAGGACAGGGATCGAGAGGGCAAGTCGTCTTCCTCACACATACAAGTACCTTGTCCACATCCTCGGTACTCACCAACTGAAACTGATCGAGTGTAATCCTACTCACGGAGTCACTGGACACTCCACTGTCAACCTCTGCTATAACAATGGCGTCTAAGTTGGCTCTTATCCGAGAGATTTTATCTGAGAAATGATCGTTAAAGGCATCACAGCGAACTGCCGAAGGCTCTAAAATCGGATTCAGGGGAGAAGGAGCCTGAGTTAGACCCCTCACCACCCTGAACAGTTCTGCTGGATGTGAATTCGCAGACGCAATGCGTGCAGAGAAGAAAGCTTTCTTCGCTGCACGTATTGCCACCCCATAGAAACGAAGATGTTCTCTATGTCGTGTCTTGTCGGATATAAGTCGAGTTTTCCGCCATCGGCACTCCAGTCGTCGTCCTTTCCGCTTCAACTCCCTGAGGTCTTCTGTATACCAGGGCGCCCTATTAGAAGCGGGCCGGAGAGGACGTTTGGGGGCGATCGTGTCGATAGCCCTAGTTAGGTCTTGATTCCATCTATTGACCAGGGCTTCTACAGGATCGTCGACGATACCAACCATGGAACCCTCCAAGGCTTTCTGGAATCCAGAAGGATCCATCAGCCTTCGAGGGCGGACCATCTTAAGTGGTCCGCCACCCCTGCAGGGATGGGTGGTAGCCGTGATACTAACTCTGACCAGAAAATTGTCTGTCCATGACAATTTGGAGGTATTCAGTACCTCCGCCCACAGATCCGTCCGTTCGGAACTGAAAACAGCATCGAGGGTGTGACCTGCTGAATGTGTGGGTCCAGAGACCAATTGGGATAGGCCCATGTTTGTCATGGATGCCATGAACTCCCGACCTCCACCTGACAAACCGGCCTCGAATGGGATGTTGAAATCGCCCAGGACCAAGAGCCTGGGCGAATCCAACACCAGCTCCGAGACCAGTTCCGTGAGCTCGGCCAGGGAGTCTGATAGGCAGCGGGGTGGCCGGTACACTAACAGAATCCCTAGTCTATCCTTGATTTTATATGAATTTTTTAAAGATCGTTTCCATTCTGACAGGTCTGAATGAATGCACGTGGCAAGCTGTCATTCTGATCTGTCAGAACTGAAACGATGTTTAATAAATTCATATAAAATCGAAGGTTGGAGGGATCGATCTCAAATTTGGCACATATGCTTAACCAAGTTTCAAGCCTCAAACTTTTAAAATACAGAAGTTATAGGTTTATTTATATGGCAGGCCAATAATCTGATATAATGGGGTTGAAAATGATCGGATCGGATATTTATCGGAGTTTTCCTATTGTGTCGTTATCATTAATCAGATGTCCGATAATGACCTTATTGTATCTTTACTGGACATTTTAATGATACAATACACATCCCTAGTGGGAATCACTGCAGGTGATTGCTGAGTCACAGGAGTGGCAAAAATTCTGAGCATCAGGATCTCTGGACAATTGCACTATGAGATGTAAATAGTAGGGATGGACAAAGCCATCAGTCTGGCTTTCTCCCACATTTGAATGTTGTAAACCTTGAAATCTTTCCATCCCATATAGGAATGGATTTTGGTAAGTTGGAAAGAAAAGCATTGGCACCAGCCAAATTCAACAGGTACAGCTATTCCCTGGCATAGAGAGGACTGTCCTGTATCTGTCTGCCATTTAGATGTTTAGGATGAAGAGCCTATGAGAAAAAAGGGATGGGAACCTGAATTAAACACCCAAAACAAGTTTGAATATACAAGATTCAAATTCAGACTTTGAAGAGCTAAGCATTCAAAAGTCTCTGCTTGGATGGATCAATCTGTCAATTTTGCTATCTCTCATTTTTTTTTTTTAAAAAAAAAATCAAGTTCTTTACATTCCATTTATGAAAGAATATGTGAATTTTGTTGTACTTATCAAATGATATCCTTACCCATCCTTCATACATAGAAGCTTCACAACTTACATTGTGTCAGAAGAAAACTGTAGGATATTTGGTACCTGTGCAGTGCATGTCCAATTGAATTTGCTCCCAGGTAAGTTTGTAAAGCAATGCAGCATTATTATTATTTTAATTTTATGAGGAAGAGTTTGATAAGGAAACATGGCATGAAATTAGAAATGGTTTGTTTGAAATTGTAAGAATGGTTGAGTGTCACAGTAATTAAATACTTTGGGTTGGATCCAGACTTAGTCATGCTTAGAGTAGAACCATTGAAATCATTGGAGTTATTATTTTTATTATTCTTATTATTCTTATTATTTAAGTTAGTCATGGGTAAATTACATCGATTGATTTCAATGGGTCTACATGGCCTAGATTCAACCCTTTGTCTGGAATGTACTGACTGCCAGATGATTGTAACAAACATAGAATAACAGGCAGTTCCTTTACAACCATTTGTCTCTGGAGGCTGCTGAAATTATTTCCATGGGTGCACATATACAAGAAAGTATTTCTGTTGGAATGTGTCATCCATACAACTGATTCAAGACATTTCCATGACCTGAATCCTGTTAGATCCAACTCAATGTTAGACAGGTTTAGGCATTAATATTCTATCAAGATAGTATATTCCTTCACAATTATTCCCTTCATTCCCCTAAAGATTCCTTTTAAGAAAAGTCAATTACAGAGAGTCATATAGCCATATAAAAATCATGTATTAAACTAGAAAAGATTGCCTACTGGAAATAAGGAATTTTGTCATGACAGATATTGAAAGATACTTTAAGGTAGTCCACATTAGATCATTAACTGACATCTTTTCAAATGGGTAAGATATAACTTGGAACAAATAGCAAATATAATCCATAATACTGTTTACTTGAACCATAAATCATGAAGTTGCTGTTATTTTGGGGAAAAGCCCAGATTTATTAGGCTTTTTAACTCTATAGTGATGGTGTGGGATGGATACATTTCTAGGACTCATTATATTCAGACTTTTGCTACAAAAATATACATCCCTGTAGACAAAATAGCAATCAGTTGAAGCTATACTTAAGGTGGAATCCATTGTTGCAGAGGTGGCCCTCCTGAAGCCACATCCCCGAAAATGAGAGTGCGCAGGGGGGGATGAAAAGGGGAAAGGGAATTACCCCCTCCCAGTTCCACTAATAGAAGTGGTTCTGTCAGCAGAACAACTTAATTGAATTGCACTCATGGTCATGCTTAGAGCAGATCCACGGAAAACAATGGGCCTGGTCAGACAACAGACTAAGCCATGGTTAGGCCACTAACCCTTTTGCAGCAAATGGTTAGTACGTGTGTTTAGGAATGGTTCACACAGCATGCTAAGTATTGGTTCACATGACACACTAACCCATAATGTTTAGATCAAAATGCTTAACCACTGTGGCTTAGCATGTCATCTGAACAGGGTCAATGAGAGAAGTTATTCATGACTAACATGTTGTAGTTCAGCAACATCTGGAGGGTCCACAGATCTTCCTGTGTCTGCAACCCCTCCATACCCTTGAAAAAATGGTTCCACAGGGTTGCTGATGCTATCGGAGTGGTTTTTTTGGAAGCCCTCAGATGGGGGAGGAATAATCAACTTCTTGTCCTGCTCCATCTGGGATTTCATTGTCTGCTCTTCAGCTCAGGCAAGGAGGCATGTTGTGGGAAAGGCTACTGGAACAGGAGCAGTTTTAGTATTTTGGCCAGCACCACAAGACTCGGAGTGATTTCAGCACCATGGAGAGCAGTTCTGCAACTAGAATACTGACAAGTTATCCCAGCACTGTGATTGATAGCCACTGGAAGGGATTTATAGTTAGATCAGGAGCACCCACTCAGGTGCTGTGTCTGGCTGCTAAAGGGTCAGTGGCCTTTTCCTGTAGCCATTCCTTTCTCTGGGTAGTATAGGTTGAGGACTGGGGAACTAGCTGATGACTGCTTCTCAGAATTTTCCTCTTCACTAGAGGAGTCCAAGATCTACTCCTCAGAGTCAGGGGGCAGTGGGATGTCTGGGGGTTGCATGAATCTGAGGTTCAGGGTTCCAGTTCAGAAAGACCAGGGACCCATTCTGATGCATCCTCAGAGTCACTGACCCTGAAAGCTTCAGTTTGAGGGCTTCCAATCCTGCACCATGACATCTACTCCCTGCATAAGAGGAAGTACTTTCAGCTCATGCAGTGTGACCTTGATTCCCAAATATTTGAATTGCTAAAATGCCGCTCAAATTGCCACTTACTAAATTGTTGCTTATGATGATTCCCAAGAATCCATATTTGGGTCCAATTAATTTTAGAGCATGGGACTGATCCAAAGGAGTCTTAACACTTAAAAATGTTTGGTTATTGGTCTAACTGGGTTGGAAAGTGTTAGAAGTGCATCTTTAACAAAAAACCTGAATCTTAAATTCCTGCTCTCCAATTTTAAGATCTCAGTCTCAGGAGAACTTGGCCTTCATGACACATGCAACAATCTCAAAGTGAAGATCAAAGAGTAAGGAACTAGAGGGCATCCTGGCCTTATCTGGCTTTATAAACAAATTGGACCTAAGGAAAGGCCATTAATCATTATTCAGAAATTAGGTCATTATAGATTGGCTTTACCCATTCAAGGAAATCTATTGGGAAACCAAACTTCTCTACCTCCATGAACTGAAAATACTTTAATATCATATTAAATGCCACCTCTATCTAAGGATTAAATTATTATGGAACCATAAATAGTTTCAGAGGCAGACCCTATATAGCAGCAAGAAGACAGAGTGGGGCTTTCACAGTAGGAACAGATGGACTCGCCTCCATCTGTGCTCGCTGATCCCCCACCAGCCAGCCACACCCACTCATTGCACCACACTCATCACTGCATGGCCCGCTGAGCACCCAGTGAGTGCCACAAGGCCACCCATCCCCTTAGCGAGCTACCATTTTGTGTAAAAATTAGGGATGTGCACGACCAAAATTATCGTATCGTTATCAGAAATTCCAATATAATTTTTTTTGGGATCCGATCATATTGGGGGGTACCCGGATTTGATCAGATCAGAAATCTGATAAATATCCGAATACGATAACAGTGTTTACCCCATAGGTTTGCATTGGGGGAAACAAAGGAAAACACTGGACCAGCACTCCCTCCCTCCCCCCACTTGTACTCCTTACCCGCTGCTTCTGTCGCCGCCGCCGGTCCGTAGTACTGCTAAACAGGCTTTGCAGCCTGTTCATCTCTACAGAGAGGAGCCGAGTGACAACGTCATCACTCAACGCCTCTTTGTACTGATGAACAGGCCGCAAAGCCTGTTGAGCAGCACTATGGAACAGCGGCGGTGGAGGGGAATGCCGCAGGTAAAAAGCACGAGGGGGAGGGAGGGGTTCCCCCTTACCAGCAGCCTTCTGGGCTGCCGTCCGCTGCTCCGGACTACTGAGAACTAGGCTCTGCGGCCTAGTTCTGAGTAGAGCACCAACGAGCTGGGTGATGACGTCACCCAGAGTGTCATTGCTCTATTGAGAACTAGGCTGCAAAGCCTAGTTCTCAGTAGGGGTGTACATCAGATCGGGTCCAATCCATGATCTGGACCCAATCCAGGCAAAATCAGATACAGTTATCCAATTCCGATCCCTAGCATCTGGATTGTCCGATCTAATCCAATCTGATAAGACCTGATCCGGATCGGAAAAGATTAGAGGATTGGACCTCGGACCTCCTCCCCCTCCCCCCACTTGCACTCCTTAACTGCTGCCTCCTCACTGCCGGCTGCTGCTTCCGTACTACTGAGAAACAGGCCTTGCGGCCTGTTCCACAATAGAGCGACGGTGCGCTGGGTGATGTCATCACTCGGCGCACCCTCACTCTACTGTGGAACAGACTGCAAGGCCTGTTTTTCAGTAGTACGGAAGCAGTGGGTGGCAGTGGACGGCAGCGAGTAGGCAGCAGGTAAGAGCGCTAGTGGGGGGAGGGAGGTGGAGGTTCCCCATTACCTGCTGGCATCCTGCACTGCCGTCCACTGCTTCCATACTACTGATAAACAGGCTGCAAGGCCTGCTTATCGGTAGTATGGAAGCAGCGGACGGCAGTGCGGGACGACGGCGGATAAGGAGCGCAAGTAGGGGGAGGGGAAAGGAGGGGTAGGTCCCCACTTACATACTGGGGCCGTCCGCTGCCGTCCACTGGTCCCTTCTACTAAGAAACAGGCTTCGCGGCCTGCCTCTCAGTAGTGTGCTGGGTGACATCATCACCCGGTGTGCTACTGAGAGGCAGGCTGCAAAGCCTGTTTCTCAGTAGAAGAGACCAGCGGGCAGTAGCGGACTGTCCCGGCAGGTAAGGAGTGTGAGTGGGGGGAGGGACAGGGAGGGGGAAGTCCTCACTTACCTGCTGGGGCCGTCCGCTACTGTCCACTGGTCCTTTCTACTGAGAAACAGGCTTTGCGGTCTGCCTCTCAGTAGCACGCCGGGTGATGACATCACCCAGCGCGCTACTGAGAGGAAGGCCGGACCAGCAGATGGCAGCGGACAGCAGTGGATGGCCCGGGCAGGTAAGGAGCGCGAGTGGGGGGAGGGACAGGGAGGGGGGGAGTTAGGTCCCCACTTACCCGCCCCCATGTTTTCTGCATAGGCTTGCATTGGGGGAAAAGCTTTCTTTCCCCCAGTGCAAGCCCATGACAAAAACACTTAAAATGGCATCCGATCTGAAAATTGGACGTCTGATTTTCAGATCAGAATCTTATCTGATCCGAACCGGGAAGCCTCCAATCCAATCCGGTCCGGTCCGATCTGAGGCATCAGGTCCGGTTCTGATTCCGATTCCGATCCAACATTTTGGGTTCATGCACACTCCTAGTTCTCAGTAGTTCGGAACAGAGGAGGACAGTGGACTGCAGCCCAGAAGGCCCAGTTAAGGAGTGCAGGGGGGAGGGAGGGATGGAGGGCCAGCCCTAAACTGGCGATCCGATAATCTAATATGTCCAATAGTTATTGGCATATGGATTTCGGATCGGATCAGATAGAGCCTCCTGGAATGTTTATTGTCATTGTTAATTGGATGTTCGATAACGACCTTATTGGATCATTATCGGACATTTGAACGATATGATACAAATCCCTAGTAAAAATTGTGGTTCCTTATTCTGCGTAAAAGGTCTTTTATGCAAATGGCGGCCCACAAAGACACCATTTCTGCAAGGCTAGAGGCAACCTAAACAAGCCCTTCTGTGCAAAGAAGGGACTTGTGGATCACACAAAGACAATAGCAATCTCGTGGTTATGCTGTAGTGCTAGCAATGGCGAAAGGGGTGAGCTGTGCACTTGGTCTTATACTCCAAAACAATGAATGTTGCTTGGTCCTAAGAAGAGTCAGCACAGTGTTTTCTATGGCACAATCCTATTAACATACCTGAGAGTAAGTCCCATTGAACTAAATGGTGCTTACATCTGAGCAGACATGATTATAATTGCACGATGGGGATCAGTCTGTGCACTTGTAGCCATGTTCTCCATTTTCTGTACCAGTATAATAACCTATATAGATGGCCATTTAACCACTCATGCAGCCATGTAATTTACCACATGTTTGTATTTGATATGGAGTAAAAATTACTCTCCCAACTTGGCAGGATGATACAAATGACTAAGCAATTTATTAGGATCTTCCATGTTCTCAAAATGTTTCCTCTCACCCCACATTTCACAACATCTACTGTCTAAAAGCAGTTGGCTTATTTAGCCTTGTTTCAACCCCACAACATGCTGCCTGGTTTGAAAGTATTGAAAAAGAAGAGTTTGTTTGCTAGTTGAATTCCCCAAAAGTATTAACAATCAGTTCAACAATCATTTATCCATAGTTTGTCCATCTTTTTCAAATCAATTTTATTGTGAATTTTAAAACAAAATGAAAACCCTAAAAGAAAATAATAAAAATAAAAATAATAAAAAATAGACATCTTCCTGAATTCTGAGTATTAACATTTCTCAATATTTCTTGGGCTATAAACACTTTCATTAACAGAATCCATGCTTGGGTTGATTTCTCTGGACTGAGAAACGTAATCCAAGTCTGTATCACATCTCTGACTAAGAAGTCAATCAAGGTTAAAGTGTTTGCTTCCTTCCTTGGACTTTAATATATATCTTTTAAAGTGGTGCTAAAAAAAGACATTCTAACTCCTTCCATTGGAAATTACCACCACCCGAAGCCCAGTGGAATATAAATTGCAATCCCAATCAAGAGGAATTAACTAGAGCTGTGCTGGAAATTTCTTCCACATTTTGTTCAATTATTTTCATTCAATTGGATGGAAAAGAAGTTTCAAAGGAGAAGAATATTTTGGTGAAATTCTCCTTGTGAGATGTGAGGTTCTTGCATTTGCCTTAGTTAGGAAGTGGCCAAGAAGGATGTGTATGACAGTCTCCCAGAGGTTTGCAGCCTCCTCAAAAGTAAATCTCAGGGGAAGACATCAAGAGGTAACTCTTCAAACCAGAAAGTTTGAGTAGTTGGGAAGGCTGCAGAGTGATGAAGAAATGTGTAATAAAAAGAAAAAAGAAAAACACAGCACCCTCAGTCACGCTATAAACTCAAAAACATCACCCAAAGAAATTCTGAAGCACCCTGAACATGAGGCAGAAAAATGGGACCTTGTTTTGTGGAGAAATACAAAAAAACATAGCAAAATTTCAGGAAAGTTTAAAAACACACAGTGGCATTAACGTATGCAGAACAAGTAGAGTATGTCAATACATTTAGAAGAAAGGATGTAACATTTCTATCTTCTTACTTTAAGAGAAGTGTAGTACAAAGGTTTCTAAGCACAACTGAAAGCATTGTTGCTGACTTTTACATCTCCATGTGTGTTGGAACCCAAGTACTAGAGGGAACACCTATACCCATAGCAACATGTAGGTACTGAGGTCATTGATGGACTTTCACCTTCGGATGCCCCTGTCAGGGAGGTGAGCATGTGTTGCCTGGGTAGAGGCCGCTTTTGGTGGTGACACCTTCTTTATGGAATTCCCTCACCAGAGAGACTTTGGTGCCAAATACTATATGAATTATCTTAGGGCCAAACTCAACTTTTCCTTGATATGTACCATGTAATTGATACATGCCTGTAATTAATTACAGGTCAGGGGGAATCTTACTTGGAGCACAGCACAAGAGAAGGGGGATTATCTCTTCCCTTCCAAGCATGATTAAAACACCCCAACCCCACATGGCTGGAATGTTTGGGTAAATAGTCCCCGTTGGTGCCAATGGGGAGATTTTATCTGAGGCCTCATCTACACCAAGCAGGATATTGCACTATGAACGTGGTATGAAAGTGGTATATAAAAGGCAGGAGCCACACCAAGCAGGGTATAGTGGTATATGAAAGCGGTATACTTCAATACTGCAATAAAGCAGTAGTGTGGCTCCTGCCTTTTATATTCTGCTTTCATACCACTTTCATAGTGCTATATCCTGCTTGGTGTAGATGAGGCGTGAGCCTTCCAGCCAATGGGGTGGGGGTTCCTTTGGTGATAAGCCTCCCTTCCCTGCAAACTGCATTCCAAATAACATTGCCACCACGTATAATTAATTAAGGGAATACAAGGTATGTAGCTGCAGGCTACATATCAATGGAACCAGGGCCAGCCTAAGGCATTTTCTTGCCTGAAATTAAGAACAAGATGGTGCCGCCCACCCAACCAATGTACAAAAGCTGACTGAACTGAAAATTGAATCTTACTTCAATACTGGGAATGGGAAGTAGTAGTGATGGACAAAAAACATGACTTGTTAAATAAAGTCAAAGATGGACAGTATTTGGCTGGATTTCTGTTATAATACATATAATAATATAACAGGCTAATGATATTTTGCAAAAAAAAATGAAAACTGGACAGGGTTCTGGAGTTGAACATGCTTCTGTAGATTCTGGAAAATAATGGTATAGTATGGTTCTGATGCATGGATGCATGGTGAACTGATAATGGATCTTCAAATGCAATTTTAAAATAACCAAGCAAACCTGGACGGACAAAGTAACCCAGGGATTGTTTGGTTGTCTGTGTAGGCTCCACATTTCTGGTGGTCTGAGGGTTGATACATGCTATATTTTAGTGGCATGTTTATATCCCATTGATGTTTTCTTGATGGATATCTCCCAAAGACAATTGTGCGTATATATCCTCATAGGTGTTATCATTTTAATAATTTGCTTTATCACAAATGCATCCAGTTATATTTTATTCTTTTTATATAAATATAAAAACAAATTATTGTCATTCTAGAGAGCTGTAAAACCTGCAACAGCTGTCAAGATAATAGTGCCTTTCACAACCTGCTGTGCCAAACCCTGCCAAGAGACACTTTACAACTGACAGGCCTTGAAAGAAGTCATTTTTCATGGAGAAGCTAGAAAATATGGGATGGAGAAAGGGAGAAGTGAAGAAGATGCAGTAACCACTACTGCTTTATAATGGTATTGAAGTACACTGACAACTGTTGGGGCCCATGACACGTTCCGAAGACCATTTTCAAACCACTTTCACAGTGTTGTATCCTGCTTGGTGTTGATCTGCTGATTTATTTTATGTTCCATGCCACAAGCATTTTAAGTCCTCTTCTAAGTGTCCCTTCTAGTGTTACCATCTACACCACCAACCCTCTGTAAAAGTATATGAAACACAATGGGTTATATGCAGTGTTACACTCGTGGAAAATATAGAAGTGGTGCTGGTGCTCCACCAGTGGCTTAGTGTTGGTAGAACAGTTGGTGCAAGGGAGACCTATTATAACAAACTATATTGGAAGGATATATCACTATGAAAGCGGTATGGAAGCAGTATATTGAGACAGAATCTACAGTACTGCTTTATAGCGGTATTGAAGTGCACTGACAACTGTTGGGGCTCATTGACACATTCCATATACCGCTTTCATACTGCTTTCATAGTGCTATATCCTGCTTGGTGTAGATCTGGCCCTTGTCTCAGGACAAGCAACAAGTGTAGGGGACCAATGACAAGAGCCCCTCAGACCTGTTCCTCTTTCTGCTCCTCACCATTGCAACCTGCTTGTTCGCTTGCCTCTTGCTCTGGCCCAGATGATGGTGGTGGTGAGAAGGAGGAGCAGGAGATGCCTCTGCCTACTCACTGACTGGCTGAATTCGGACAACACGATAGTCAATGGTGGGTAATAATCAACTTTACAGTTGTTCATCTAGGGGGTACTCCTCAACATGGTAATAAATAATCAACTGTGATGTGGATTAGGATCAGCGCTGAGTTGATTATGGCAGCATTCGGATGACACGATAGTCAATACAACTGACAATTGTTTACCCCCCACCAGTTGCTTATTGTGTCGTCCGAATTCAGCCACTGACTCTCTGCTTGTCAAGCAAGCAGAAGTTAACAATGATGAGAAAGAGGATCAGGACACATAGCAGCTGGCAACAATGGAGGTGAGAAGGTTAACTCACTGGGGAAGGTAGCCTATTAGAACTTGGTTAAACAACTTGGTTAAACAACATGAACAACTTTCTCTTTCTGCTTGCCTGCCTGCCTGCCTGCAGTGCTTTATCTCTAGTTCATTGCAGAGAAGAGCCTTTTTTTCCCATTTGAAAAAAAGCTGGCTATTGCATCCTCTTAGTTTCGTTGAACGCCTCTGCGGCTTTTAGTTCACACTATGGTCAGGAGGCTTCATTACAGCTGCCCATGTAAAACACTCATAACAGTAGTAAATATAATCACACTACTGTAAGGGTCATTTAACCAGCTTGTATTTTGCAGCTCCCACACTCAGCAAAGCAATCAGGCGTACACTTAAGTCCATCCCTATTTAGCACAGCTTTTAAGCATTTGCCTAACTGGATGCTAAACTGGGGCCTATATTTCCTGAACAGGGAATGGGCCTGCATGCTTCTTAGGAAAACTTTGCTAAAAAGTTGAGAAAATGCCAGCGAAAGTGATTTCGAATGGGGCTTGTTGGTGCAGCCATTGTAGAAGCTAGTCTAAGGCTGCAATGTTGTGAGTATGTCCAATTACACTCACAAACATCTGGGGTTGTCAATGTTTTCTTTCCTAGCCCTCTTACTAGCCCATGTGGTGACTAAGGGCTCACCTACACCTAAGGGAGGAAGGGAGGGGGAGGATCGCGGACTTACCTGCTTCAGCGATCCTCCCCCAGCATCTAGATGGCCACCATTTTTTTAAGAGGAGCCAATTGCATGACCCCTATCTGTGAAAAGGGTAAGGGGGAAAAACATGCCCAATCACACCCACCCACCATCCCAGGGATGGTAAAATTGCTACCCCCACATGGGCATGTAGCCTCCCCATGCAGCTCCATGCCCAGCCCCACTACTCACAGGAAAGAAGGGATGACCCAGAAATGGGGGCCACATTGCCCGCGCTCCTTGGAATGGTCATGGGACTGTGGAAATATTGGGAAATCTGTGGTCCCAGATATCCTGGGGAGAGTCCCTGGTCATCCTGGGTTGCCCCAGGGATCCCCAGTGTGCAGGGGTGCACAGGGATGACCCAGAGATGACCCTAGGGTATCTGGCAGGTGTAGACATGGCCTAAGGAACTGAAACTTTTCTTAGGAAGGAGATAAAGTAACATCAATTCATTCATCAAGTCAGGGTGCTCTTTAAGGCACGGGCAAAGCCAGAAAAAAAGTTGGCTATCCTATATCTTATAAAGAAATACTATATCATGCATCTCTGAGATTTGGGGTTCATCTACACCTGCAGCCCTTTGGGGAGTAGGGAGGTATGATCATGGAGTTTTCCACTTCCAGGATCATCCCTCAGGGGCCACACACCAGAGAATTGTCCCAGAAGTAAAGAAGAACGTTCCAAGGTGCCATTTAAAAAAAATTAAAAAATTAAAGAGGAGACATTTGTGCAATCATGCAAGCATGATCTTTTGTGAAGGAATGTTTTGTTTTAGTTTTTTTAAAAAAAAATACAACAAACTTGGCACTGGAAGATGCCAAGCACCATCCCAAAAATGGTGAAAATGCTCTCCCCCGATGCCCCGCACAGCTCTCCCAGTGGAAAGCACAGGGTAACTTTGATTTGCATGTGTGTGTTTAAATGCACGTATATTAGCCATTATTTAGCAATTAGCTAGAGCCAGTCACTAGCGTTTATAAATTCAATTTAAAGGGCCATAGCTCAGTGTGACAGAGCACCTGCATTGCATGCAGAAGTTCCCCGATTTGATTCCTGGCTTCTCCAACTAGAGCAAGGAAAGAATCTTGCCTGGAGAGCCGCTCTCAGCCAGTGTTGACAAAACTGGGCTGGATGAATGGAGCAAGGGTTTGACTCAGGCTGCTTCCTATGTTTCTATTTACCCAGGAAACCAAATACATTTATTAAATTAAAAGGTCAGGCTTGTTTAAAACTGCTACTCATGGCATTATCCTCATATTCATCAGAACTGGCTGCCAGGAGTTGCTGGATCTGTCTGCATTCCCTCCTCACTTCCCTTCTCAGTGAAGGACCTTCAGGCCCTGGATAGATTCCACCCACTCAGGCTGCCCAATGGATCTGCCTGGATAGGATGGCATCTTGGTACAGATGAGTACTTTGCTGGAGCAATATGGTCTTCTCTTGTGTGGTCCTACAGCCATAATAGTAATCATAATCATAATCATAATCATAATTTTATGTCTAACCCGCCTCTCCCTCCGGATCAAGGCGGGGAACAACAATAAATATAAACACAAGGACCACAAAATAGATAAAACATTAAAACAAATAAAAACAAATACATTATTAAAAACATCTTAAAATTCAACTGGATAGGCCTGCCAGAACAGAGCAGTCTTCACGGCTCTCTTAAATTCATGAATTCTGCTAATTTGTCGAATCTCCTCCGGCAGGCCTTTCCACAGTCTGGGAGCGGCAGAAGAGAAGGTCCTCTGGGTAACACTCATCAGCCTAGTTCTGGCTGATTGGAGTAAGTTCTTCCCAGAGGACCTGAGTGTGTGGGGCGGATTATGGTTATTTATTAAATAGCCATGGTTATTTATGAAATGTTCTTGACTTTGGGCTTGTCCCGCAATCCTGCCTCCTGGTTTGCCTTTCAGTCCTGACCACTGTCTTACCCTATGGCTTCTGGCTCATCTCTGCCTGTGGCTTAAATCCCAGCCCTGCCATGTGTGCATGGGTGGGTGGGGGTGGGAGGCTGGAATATCCCTGCTTACGTGCATCCACCTGAAGGTATGAAAAGGTCTTTGCAGAGTACTCCTTGAATATGTGAAGGCTTATGGTGGTTGAACCTCAAGCCCGTGGGCCAAATCTGGCCTGCCTGGCATCCTGATACGGCCCTCCAGGATCTCTCAGATGGCCATGACCCTTCATGTGGCTCCACACCTTTTCCCCAGCCGATGATCATTTGGTGCATTTCTGACTTTTGCACAGCTTCTTTCCCTATTCTGAAAAGTCGGGATGCCTCTCCTAAAGCTGATTTACTGGTAGGAAGAGTTTTAAGGCATAATGTGCTATTATTTCTGGTATTTTGGCCCTGAATCCTTTGGCCCCACCCACCACAGGAATTTGCCTCCTGAGAGCCTCTCCAAAATTGAATATGGCCCATGGGCCGAAAGAGGTTCAACAGCTCTGTTTTGCTGAATATATGTGTAGGGTGGAGACAACGGCTGTGATTGTACACTGCTGCATGCTCACTCATATCAGCCTGCCCGCACTTTAAGATTAGAAAGAAAGGCCCTTCTCATTTGCCCACCTGTGAGAACAATTAGGTCAATCAGTCAAATTTATTGCTTTTGGCCAATGGCCTTAGCATAAAACAAACAAACATGGGAGAGGGCCTTTTCTGCAGTGGCCCTAAACCTCTGGAACAAATACCCACCATAGGTCTGCCATGCACCATCCTTGCAGGCTTTCAAGAAGGCCTTAAAAACATTTTATTTTATCATGGCCTTCCAGTTATGAGTACAGTCACTGCTATTGTTGTTCTTGCTGGTTTTATTGTTTTCGATTGCTATTGTATTTTTATTGCTTTTAATATTTTAACTGTTTTTATGTATTTTGTTTTTGTAAGTTGCCTTGTGAGGGCTTCTGCCCTGAAAGGCAGCCAAGAAATGTTTTAAATAAATAAGAAATAAGAATAGCATAAAAGTGTTATTTGATTGCCTTGATCAAGAATTCTGCATGTTCAAGCTTGGCTTTTCTGACTCTTCCTTTCAACGTCTTCCTCAGTTACCTTTTCGGTTCTGAGACATTCCCTCTTCTAAAGTCAAATGTGACTGTGTTGGATTTCCTAGGCAATTTCCTACTAACATATTTTTGGGGTTTGATAGTTTTGTGGCCCCATCGCTTCCCAATGGGTTCTGTATCATTGACATACATGGGGTTGCACAATTAGTAAATGGTCAGGATGGGAGAAAGAGGGATGCTCAAGCTCACCTAGATTATGCAAACTCCACTTTGAGGTGTGCTTCACCTCACTCCAGTGGAGGCTGGTAGATCTGATTTCGGAGGGTCTGTGAATCCATTCTGGGTTTCAATCAGAATCAGCCACAATTCTATAGGAGCTATCCAAGGTGCTGAACCCATTGTAAAGATATGGTCCATCAGTTTGGATAGTTTCTTTAGAGTTCTGGTTGGTTCAGATTGAAATTTAGAATGGGATCTGCATACCTGTCAATGGCAGGACCACATCTATGTGCATGAAAGAAAATATTAAGTTAAAATGTTATGTTTTACATTTCTGCATTGTGTCCAAGGTGTCTTATAAAAAACAAAAGTTTGCAATGTTTAAAATACCAATCTAAAATATTAAGGCCCATATGATGGGGCCTTTATGCCAGCTGTCACAACAGCCCTACTATTTTACTGAAATTGTTTTTAGTTGTTTAAATTGTGATTAAAACTTGAATATTTACATTTTATGCTGTATTCTATCTTGGAAATTGTTGTGAACTGCCCAGAGAGTTTTGGCTACTGGGTGGTATAGAAATGAAATAATAATATAATATAAGGAATTATAATGCCAGTGTAACCAAGGAAACGAAAACCTATTAAATTTAGGAAAGATGAAATTCAACAATATATAACTGACAGCAAATTAAAAACAACAACATGGCAGATAACAGAAGTGTGAAACCAAGTTCATTCAGGATTAAATCTGTATAAAAGGCCTGGAAAAATAAAAAAGGGCTTTGCCTAGCATTGGAAAGGCAACTCCTTTTTCCTTGGCTTTATAGTGCAATGTTAAACTTTCAAAACTTTTATATTATATTTCATTGTGCTGTATTTTATGGTTGTAATTGTTGTGAACAGCCCAGAAAACTTCATCATTTGGATGGAATAAAAATGTAATCAATCAATCAATGAATAAATAAATAAATTTAGGATGACACCACTGGGAAGAACATCTCTCTCAATGTCACGTGGCTCACCCCAGATGGTGGAGGCCCCTGGAGATAGAGTTGTTGAAGTAAGGGCAGATTGATGTAGAGGCAGGGCATCCTGGCCATAAGTCATTTGCATTCTAAAGCCTAAAGGTACTAAACTCTGAGCCTATTGGGAGAAGGAAATCAGGATGGGAAAATCTGTCAGGTTCACTCTCCCGCAATTTTTTTTTTTTTTTAAATCCAATTTCTTTCCATCCTATTTATGAAGCAATTTCCACATGTTGGTAAGTTCTTATCAAATAACAAACTGAATTAAATTCTTCTCACCCAACCTCACTGGCCAAATTCAATAGATAAAACTATTCCTAGCAGGGAGAGAACCATATTGTAGTTAGCTGCCATTCAGCTGTTAAAGATGCTGAGGAGCAACTCAGACAGAAGAGGTGGCAACTCTAAGGTAGGAATATAAGCATGGGATTCAAAACCAGACTTCAAAGAACTAAGAACTCAAAGCCCTCTGTCTGGATGGACATATCTCTCAGTTTCACTTTCCCACACATTTGATTTAAAAATAAACAAACAAAAAGTTCAAGTTCTTTTCATCCTCTTTATAAAGAAATGTACAACTTTTGTATTTACCAAAAAATGAACCAAATGGAACTCTCACCCATCCCTAGATTGAAAGTCTTCTACCATGATGTCTATCAGGATGAAGCCCAGTCTCCCTGGTGTGGATTCTGAATTGGACTTGGAGGCTGAAGACCAGCTGAGACAGGAAGCGGAGGAGGAAATTCTTCAAGACTCTTCAGGACCCAATGAGGAATTTTCCTGGGAACTTATCAAACAGGAGGCACAGGCTCAGAGATCATCTCCCCACCCCCCCAGGAACTCAGTCTTTGTTGGAGGCATTGAGAGCATCAGAATTGACAGATCCCAGAGTCTTCTACAGTCAAGAGGGTGGAATTGAGAGGAGGTGGGAGGCAGTCCACTGGACTAGCCACATGGCAGAGTTTATAACTTGAAGTACCTCTCTGAAGGAGGGGTCTGGTAAAAGCCTGTTGGGCATGGTGGGAAATTGTCCTTTTTAGTTGATAGGCAACTGCCTAGCTTTGTGAGGTGAATTAAGCTTAGAGGATAGCTCCTAGCATTCACACCCTTTTCAGATGTGAAGTAGTTTCTATTGACTGAATAAAACTTTCATGGATTGCACTGCAGACCTCTTTCTTGTCTCACATACCAGTGGAAGCATGTGGAATCATGACAGTGCCATGATAGAATAGGATGTAGTTGGGTCAACCTGTTCTCTTCCTCAAAATTGATTGTAGAGCCATTGCCAGTGATGGAACTCTGCATACATTGGAACTCATTGTGTAGTTTTCTGGATGGGACGCATATTATAATAGTCATCTGCAAGTATTCACAATCTGTTCCCTTTCACTCACCAATCCATCATGTACATATATTCCAGCTAACTTAGCATGCTACCAGAAAAAATCTTTTTTTAAAATGGCTACATTATGTCACTTTTATGTTTAAGAAGTGAAATGATAATTACAATAATTATTACATAATCAGTACAGAAAGCAAAAATGGTTGCACTGAATCATTATGTATGTTGTTGCAATACTGAAGAAAGATCACCATTATTGAGATTAATTAATCTTCTTGTTGTCCATTTCTTGTTCTGACATAATTAACTAGTATTGACATTTTTGCTATCGGTTTTGCTATTTTTGTCTAAACATTTATCGACAGTAGGTGCTTCCTTAACCTTCTCTTTTACAGCAATATAACTCTTCCAGTACATAAACAATTTTTAGCCAATTCAGTATCATATGGTTTGAGTCTATCCTTCAAGTATTGCAAAAATAAAACTATCCGAACCCTTTGTAATGTACATTGTAGCAATAATCCTTGGTAAGTTACATTGTCTCCAGTGAGTACAATTATGCTTTCCTGATATGGTTGAATCTTCATTTACACCTACCAGTGTTAAACCAGGGTGCGCAACTTGTGCCCCCTCCAGATGTTTTGGCCTACATCTTCTATCAGCTTTAGCCACCATAGCCAATGGTGAGAGCTCATGGATGTTATAGGCTAAAACATCTGGAGGGCCACAACTTGCCCACCCCATGGCTTAGGCTTTTCTGTCATTTAACTTGGGAGATTTACGGCACAATGTGCGCTCATTCAGAAGACACCTTAAACCATGGCTTTAGCCATGGTGGTTAAGTCAGCAAGCCAGGCCATGTTCAGAAGACATCTTAAACCACATCTTTAACCTGCTGATTAAGGCAAAAAGCCAAGTAGGGATGTTGCAAGAGTCCAGTTGGGGCTACACACACTTACCCAAGAGTAGGTGTCCCATTGAAATCTGTTGGGATTGCTTTCCAGTATATGTGCATAGGACTGCACTGTTAAATTATCTATCTATATATGCAGGTGTATGCAGGTTCTTTAACAATTGGTTGATATGAATTGCCAAGGAATCCCATTCCATGCAACTTTTAGATAGCAGTTTAGTATTTCCTCTTATATGTAATTATAACATGATTTTCTCAAAATTTGATCTGGTTCCTTCTGCCCGTAAGCATATTTCAAAATTAGAGGAAGAAAAAGTTATTTGAAAATATTGATAAAAGAAGGATCTTTCCACTTGCATCCTGGCTACTAATTCTTGATGTGGGAGCATCTGATGATTAAATGTCATATTTCAATATAGTATAATATCTATATACTCTACCATTAACATTGTAGTGTTTATAAACTATTCTTTAGCCACTGCTAATTTCATTAAATTTGTAGCATGTGATTAAGGCTGCACTCCTATACACATGTTCCTGACAGTAACTCGATGGAACTTATTTTTGAGTAGACATGTATAGCATTGCACTGACAAATTTGGAAAACCCAGGTTCCTTTTCCTATTGATTGAGATATTGTTTTAAATTCTGCTTGTGCTCTCTGACTTGCCCATAAGAATCAACTGGTATCTTTTGGCCAAGACTTTAATTTAGCTCTATCAGTAGAGATAGTAAATTGTCATTTTTATTGCTGATAAACTACCCAATCATGAGATCTTCAAAACGCGCCATTCTCTCCAGCTCTTTCAAGCTAATAATGTGCTCCTGGGAACTTCTTTTATCAGGATCATTGCGTGATAGCACAATTTCCCAAGTTTCACTGTCAAATAAGATGAAGATTTGTGGAATTTGTTAGGTTGGCCTTGCTAAATTTCTGCCCCCCCCCTTGCTAAAATATTCTAGCTTCCTTTCCCTTTGTGAGACATTTCCGTCTCTGATTGTCTGCCCTGATTAACACTTCCTGATCATTTTGCTTGGCTCCTTTTCTGATTGTAGCTTCTCTGCTTTGCCTGGGCTGCAGCTCCTTTGTTCCTGCAGCCTTGCTAAACTCAAGGCAGTTTTCTGGCCGCTTCTCTAAGGCAATAAGGAATCCATCTAGCTTATTGGGAACAAGCAAAGGAATTATTTCTTCTCCATCTCAGACTAACATCTCATTATTGAAGCTGTCATCTGCAGATAATGTAGGCATTAAGCACAATGATATCGTCCTTGACTCTGACAGCTGTGCATGTCCGTGCAGAATTCCTAGTGACATCTGCACAATTGCTACCTAGTCTAGTCCTCAATTAGTCTAATGAGGAAGGTGTATCGTTCCCTGTGCACACGTCATTCAGAAGCATACCGTATCCCCCTTATTTCCACTGCTGCTTGTTAAAAGTGTGCTCTGAGCATTTCCATACAATAGGGCATGAATATGCAAGTTGTTATTGCAATGATTTTTTTGAAAAAAACTATAAGAGCAAAATCCTTTAATTGCCTCAAAATGATTGGTGAGTGTTTAAGGTCCATAATTTCTCTCCTACATATTTTATTTATTTTCTATATTTCCATTCTTCCTTTTCCCCCTCTTGCATGGAACCCAAGTTGATGCCCACTTTCTCTTCTCCATTTTATCCTCACAATAACTCTGTGAGCTTCTAGTGGGGACTAGAACCCAGGTCTCCTAAATCCCAGTCCAACATTCAAAGCAGTACACCACCCAGGCTTTCAATTATGCATGTATTGTTTGGTCTATTTAAAATATTATTATTATTTTGTATCTGCTGTCATGTTACCATGTCTAAGCAGTATACAAGAATAAAAGTAAAAATAAAAATTCCAAGACAATGTACAATTATAATAAAATCCAAGGTTCTCCAACATACCTGTAGTGGTTAAAAAGCACTGAATATCATAACAACTTAACCATAGTGGTTAAGAACTACTGAATACCATAATGACTGGCATTACGAACATAGCCAAGTGCTAAGGTAAATGAAAAGGACTTCAGCACATGCCAGAATTGTAACAGGGTCAACGCATGTCTTATATTTGTGGGGAGGCTATTATAGAGCCTGGGTGAGATACAGAGAAAGCTCTCTTCCTGCTTACGGCCAGACAAGCCTCTGCAAGTTATGGCACAGCTAGTGACACATCTACACCAAGCAGGACATAACACTATGAAAGCAGTGTGAAAGCGGTATATGCTATGTGCCATGGGCCCCAATAGTTGCCAGTGCACTTCAATACCCACTATATAAAGCAGTAGTGTAGATCCTGCCTGGGATATTCCCTGCGGATTAACACAGCATATAGGCAGATCCATACAGGAGCAGGCAATCTCTGCCTCCGGCTATGGGCAATTTTTGTTTCAGAGTAGCCAGTAGAACACTAGGGTATATTTGCCACCAAATGTTGCCAAAAGCAAATTTGGGGTCAAATTTGAAGATTCAAGTACAGGAAAAATTGTCTGAGGCATTCCGAGGCAAGTATTAGAAGTTTAATTTCTCAGGGATTTTTGTGCATCTCTACCCATATACCCTTTAGATAGGGGGAAGCAAGGTATGGGTGCTCTACAAGTTGAGGGTGCTGATGCCATGACTAGAGAACTGACTAGAGAAGGAACATAGCTGGGTGAAAGAGCACTTTCTTTGCCTGCAGAAGGGCCCAGATAAATTTCTTGGGATCTCCAGTTAAAAAGATTGGGCAACAGGAAATGGGAAAAGACCCTCTGCCTGGGATCCTAGAAAGCTGCTGCTAGTCAGGGTAGAGAGTGTTCAGCTAGATGAAAAAAGCAGTCCTTTCTGATGTGAGGCAGCTTCCTATATTCCAACTAGGGATGTACCAGTAGTGCAAAATCCTTTCCGTCCATGTTTCATGGATTGTCAGGTGCTTTTCATTCCATCAGCTGCTCATCGATGGAATCTGATTTTTTTTTCAGTTTCCAAATTTACAGAAATGCAAGTTTGCACATACTCACTCCTGTGCAAATTCCCCCAAAATGCACATTTTCATGCTTTAGCCTGAAAAAACTTTTTGCATATTTTACAATGAAATTTTCAAAAATAAATAAATTATATATTTGTTTACAATGAAATTTGCACAAATTCATGAAAGTTAGGAAAGGGTCTGCAAATTCGTAGATCCCGCTTGACAGGGCAAAAGCCAATCCTCTGTGGAATCTGTGGATCTGATTAATAAAAATCGGAACTCATTTGGTTCCATTGCGGATATCTCCTACATCCCTAGATCCACCTTGGTTCTGTAATTATCATGTTAGGGATTAATGGCTCCCACTTACTGCCTCCCTTGCCAAGTATAAAATGTACAGCCATATTTGTTCATTGTGGGAATTCCTGAGAAAGACAGACTAACATCATGATCATCAGAGAATGAGAGGGAGGGCATTAGAGTGAGGATGATAAAGGAAAGAAAATAGTATAGACTCCCAATGAGAAAGCCAGACATTAACAGTGTCTAATAACACCCACCCATTATAACTCAATAGCTCAATTTGGACGACACAATAAACAACTGGTGTGGAGGAAACAATCGTCAGTTGTTTTGACTATTGTGTCATCCGAATGCTGCCATAGTCAACTCAGCGCTGATCCTCATCCACACCACAGTTGATTATTTATTACCATGTTGTGTGGGGAGTGCCCCCTAGGGTTAGGGTTAGTCAACCCACCATTGACTATCGTGTCGTCCGAATTGAGCCAATGTGTCATGCAAATGGAGCTCACCACTCATGCAACAGAAAGCTAGCAGTTCACAAAGCAACTCTAGAAAGAAGCAGAAACGCTCTTTTCCAGATTGGGATGGGTCAGTGGAGTTTCCTTCTGCAAGCTCTGCTGACCTGCCCCATTCCCGAAAACTAGGGATGTGCACTGACCCCCCGGATCGGATCGGATAGCGGATCGGAATCGGACCTGGGGGGTCGGATCGGATCGGATCGGATCGGAGGCTGGTCAGATCGGATCGGACCAGATGTCCGATCCGGATCGGACGCCATTTTGAATGCTTTTTCTCATAGCCAAGTATTGTTTTACAAAAACGCCTATAACTTTTTCATTTTAAAAGATAAAAGGATGAAACTTGGGCACATTGTAGACTGGTTAGGGATAGTTATCTGTGAGAAATTTCAGAAAGATTGGTGCATGCGTTTTGTGGCAATTAATTTTTTAATAAATACACAGGAATGCTTATAACTTTGTCATTTTTAAAGTTACAAACATGAAACTTTGCCACATTGTAGGGGTACCTTGGTACCTATGTGTGTGAAATTTCAGAAACATAGGTGCTTGCCTTGTGTGGCAATTAATTTTAGAAAAATGGGTAGTAGTGGGGTAAATACAGTTACGCCTCCCATTTTTTTATTTTTAAAGATACAAACAGGAAACCTGGGCACATTACAGGTACCACTTGCCTTGATATGTGAGTGAAACTTCAGAAACATTGGAGCTTGCCTTGTGTGGCAATTAAGTTTTGAAACAATGAGGAAAGAAACACCTATAACTTTGTCATTTTTAAAGTTACACACATGAAACTTTGCCACATTGTAGGTGGTACCTTGGGACCTATGTGTGTGAAATTTCAGAAACATAGGTGCTTGCCTTGTGTGGCAATTAATTTTAGAAAAATGGGTAGTAGTGGGGTAAATACAGTTATGCCTCCCATTTTTTTAGTTTTGAAGATACAAACAGGAAACTTGGGCACATTACAGGGAACACTTCACTTGATATGTGTGTAAAATTTCAGAAACATTGGTGCTTGCCTGGTGTGGCAATTAATTTTTGAAACAATGAGGGATTCATTGGACAGCACTTGCCCATAGGGATTCATTGGAGAGTACTTGTCCATAGGGAATCATTGGAAAGCACTTTCCCATAGGGAATCATTGCATTGCACATTCCCACTGAGAAATGCAGTTATGCCTCCCACATTTTTATTTTTGAAGATACAAACAGGAAACTTGGGGACATTGTAGACTGGTTAGGGATAGTTATCTGTGAGAAATTTCAGAAAGATTGGTGTATGCATTTTGTGGCAATTAATTTTTTAATAAATACGCAGGAATGCCTATAACTTTGTCATTTTTAAAGTTACACACATGAAACTTTGCCACATTGTAGGTGGTACCTTGGGACCTATGTGTGTGAAATTTCAAAAACGTAGGTGCTTGCCTTGTATGGCAATTAATTTTAGAAAAATGGGTAGTAGGGGGTAAATACAGTTACGCCTCCCATTTTTTTATTTTTTAAGATACAAACAGGAAACATGGGCACATTACAGGGAACACTTCACTTGATATGTGTGTAAAATTTCAGAAACATTGGAGCTTGCCTTGTGTGGCAATTAATTTTTGAAACAATGAGGAAAGAAACGCCTATAACCTTTTTATTTTAAAAGTTAGAAGTCTGAACATTGCTCACTTTGTAGATGGGTTAGGGGTAGATATGTGTCAGAAATTTCAGAATGATAGGTCCAGGCATTTGATGGCTATGGAATTTTTAGATAAAATGTTTCAAAAAATTTTCCACAGAGGCCCGGTCTTCCCCTCTTCCCCCTCCCGCTTCCCGCGAAGAAAAGGAAACACTCTCTCGTCTCGATCCCTTTGATCCTGTTGCTAGTATCCATTACAGGGCCCGTGTCTGCTTTCACTTTTTACTCAAGCAGAACGGCTGAGCCTAGCTGAGTTTTGCAGCCATGCGTGCAAGGAAGGATCTCTCTCATCTCGATCCCTTTGATCCTGTTGCTAGTATCCATTACAGGGCTCGTGTCTGCTTTCACTTTTTACTCAAGCAGAACGGCTGAACCTAGCTCAGTTTTGCAGCCATGCGTGCAAGGAAGGATCACTCTCTCTCGATCTCTTTGATCCTTTGTTCCTCCCCTTCTCCTCCCCCTCGCCGGCGTTGTGTGTGCGCCCCGCCGGTGTCCTCGCGTGCGGGCCGGTTCCTGGGCAGCAGAGGCTCTGCCTGGCTGCTGTGAGGCTCCTGAAGGGCTTGCCTAATGCGGGCTGTTGTGCTCCGCTGGGCCACGGGGGTAGGTTGATGATGAAGAGGATGATGGGGAGGGCGTTCAATGGCCTCTCCGCTCACCAACTGACAGCGCGTGCTCCGCTCCAGACACCCGGCCTCGGCAGCCAGGAGGATACGCTGCCAAGCCCGCCGCCACCGCCCGCGCGCGCACACACACCACCCGTCCATTATCATTTGGGCAGCCCTAATTAAGGAGCGCTCAAAAAATGGCAAAACCCCCTCTCCTTTTTTCTTAATTCCTTGCAGCTCCCACGATTTAACCCTTTCCTATCAGCTACAATTAATTAATAGTAGGATGACCAGTACCAGGAGACTGGTGTGTACAAATGTTGTTTTTTTTTAGGCTTGAGATCATAAAGAGGCAAATATTCTACCTACAGTATTGGAAGCAGTATGTTGGGAAACAAGGGTGACCATATGACAGTTAAAGCTGCAGGAGCTATACTAGAGTGACCAGATACAAAAGAGAGCAGAGCTCCTGCAATTTTAACTTTTGTGATGAAGAGGGAATTTCACCAGGTGCCGCATGGATACAAATGACACCTGTTGAAATTCCCTTTTCTATTCCACTGTTAAAGCCCTGTATTCCTTTTCATATGGTCATCCTACTAATTACATTTTTTAAAAAAGTAATAATACATACTGCTTCCAATACGGTAGGTAGAATATTTGCCTCTTTATGATCTCAAGCCTAAAAAAAAACAACATTTGTACACACCAGTCTCCTGGTACTGGTCATTAGGCAAGCCCTTCAGGCAAGCTCCAATGTTTCTGAAATTTTACACACATATCAAGTGAAGTGTTCCCTGTAATGTGCCCATGTTTCCTGTTTGTATCTTAAAAAATAAAAAAATGGGAGGCATAACTGTATTTACCCCACTACTACCCATTTTTCTAAAATTAATTGCCATACAAGGCAAGCACCTACGTTTTTGAAATTTCACACACATAGGTCCCAAGGTACCACCTACAATGTGGCAAAGTTTCATGTGTGTAACTTTAAAAATGACAAAGTTATAGGCATTCCTGCGTATTTATTAAAAAATTAATTGCCACAAAATGCATGCACCAATCTTTCTGAAATTTCTCACAGATAACTATCCCTAACCAGTCTACAATGTGCCCAAGTTTCCTGTTTGTATCTTCAAAAATAAAAATGTGGGAGGCATAACTGCATTTCTCAGTGGGAATGTGCAATGCAATGATTCCCTATGGGAAAGTGCTTTCCAATGATTCCCTATGGACAAGTACTCTCCAATGAATCCCTATGGGCAAGTGCTGTCCAATGAATCCCTCATTGTTTCAAAAATTAATTGCCACACCAGGCAAGCACCAATGTTTCTGAAATTTTACACACATATCAAGTGAAGTGTTCCCTGTAATGTGCCCAAGTTTCCTGTTTGTATCTTCAAAACTAAAAAAATGGGAGGCATAACTGTATTTACCCCACTACTACCCATTTTTCTAAAATTAATTGCCGCACAAGGCAAGCACCTATGTTTCTGAAATTTCACACACATAGGTCCCAAGGTACCTCCTACAATGTGGCAAAGTTTCATGTGTGTAACTTTAAAAATGACAAAGTTATAGGTGTTTCTTTCCTCATTGTTTCAAAACTTAATTGCCACACAAGGCAAGCTGCAATGTTTCTGAAATTTCACTCACATATCAAGGCATGTGGTACCTGTAATGTGCCCAGGTTTCCTGTTTTTATCTTTAAAAATAAAAAAATGGGAGGCGTAACTGTATTTACCCCACTACTACCCATTTTTCTAAAATTAATTGCCACACAAGGCAAGCACCTATGTTTCTGAAATTTCACACACATAGGTCCCAAGGTACCTCCTACAATGTGGCAAAGTTTCATGTTTGTAACTTTAAAAATGACAAAGTTATAAGCATTCCTGGGTATTTATTAAAAAATTAATTGCCACAAAACGCATGCACCAATCTTTCTGAAATTTGTTACAGATAACTATCCCTAACCAGTCTACAATGTGCCCAAGTTTCATCCTTTTATCTTTTAAAATGAAAAAGTTATAGGCGTTTTTGTAAAACAATACTTGGCTATGGGAAAAAGCATTCAAAATGGCGTCCGATCCGGATCGGACCTCGTCGGATCGGATCGGATCGAATCGGAGGTTGGCCGGATCGGATCGGATCGGATTTTCCCGATTTTGGGTCGGATCGGATTCGGATCGTGGATCGGATCCGATCCGATGCACACCCCTACCGAAAACATTTTTTTAACTACTAGAAGAGGGAACATCATAATCAGATTCTTTTTTCCTCTTTGACTTATAATAATTAATTGCTTTGCTTGGTTTGTCATTGTTCAAAGGGTTCACTTAAAATGCAGCTCTTGGGTTTTGAAAGTCAAGTTTGGGTCATTTTTCTTTTTCGGTAGCAAGGCAAGCAAATCAGTTACTCTGAATACTCTGAGAGTTGAAATGCCATTTATTTGGATGGTTTCTTGACATTAGAATGTCCAAATAAATGCAATTTTGGATATCAAAGGTGCTGCTTTTATTGATGTGGGGGATATGTGCTTATTTCACATGATGAAGAAATCTGGATGATTAAGGATGAGCCATTGTGATCTTTATGAGTTACAAAATAGTTGGAAAGTAATAGAGAATTAGGGCTTTTTGCACATTAAAAAAAGATAATTGTGTTTGCTGTGATTAGGCCTGGAAAATGTATATGTAGATTGGCTGTTAAGATCTCCCAAAGTACTCATAAAAGCTTCCATTTTCGAATGCTGCCATGATTTATCTATTTGTCTAGGTATTTATAAGCTATCCATCACTGTATCTTCTGAATGCGGTGTTTCTCTGCTTTTGGAAATTCCTTTTTCAGTTTGATTGCTTTTGTTTCCCCCTTAGAGCTGAGAAATCATTTCACTATGAAATGTCAAGCATAGATTGAATGAACATTAGTACCAAAGAAATAACGGCCTACTGAGCTGCAGCAGCAGATCGTGTGATAGTTCCGCATTTGCCTCAAATTTGCTGAGTAAAAGCTTCATAGCTGTAAACTTTCAGGATGAGCCTGCTTTTCATTCACTCCAGCTATTTCTATGATAGAAAAACTATCACCAGCAGCAACTTGATGTTCAGAAGTCAGTGGTGTAGTGGTAGATTTTGAAATGCAGCTGCTCTCATAATGGCAGTTCCTTGAGCTCCCACCCCCAAGAAGAGTCCCAGGCCAGATCTACACTTTGAGCTCCATCAGATGAGCATTTTATTTCACATTCGTTACTGGGAACTCAAGTATTTTCGCAGGTCCCTCTCACAATGTCGTTTCCCTCCCATCGGCCTCCCTCCCCTTCTAGCCTTCTTTGCGCCACAAAAAAACACCACAGTAAGTCCAGTTTATTTTTAAAGACTGAAGTTGCCACTATCTCCTTCTGTGTGCAGGAGAAGCAGTGGGATCAAACTGGGCCACTGAATGGGTCACATGCATGTTGTTTACTCCCTGATTCAATAGAGGAAGTAGTGAGGGACAAATGCGCAGGCGGAGAAGCGACGGTAAGCCAACGCTCCTTGTGTCAAATCATTCTGAATGTGGAATAAAAAGCAGGATATAGCACCATGAAAGCCATATATGGAATGTGAATTGTGCCCCAACAGTTATCAGTGCACTTCAATACCGCTATAAAGCAGTAGTGTAGATCTAGACCCAAAGTATAGGCAGCTGGGTTGCTCCATATCAGCAAAACATTTCTTTCTGGCATAGCAGTTTTCATCTCCACCAGGAGCAGGCATTTTGTAAATTTAATGGGTCTTAGGGCTCCATCACACCTGCTTCCTCACCCCCCGGTTTGTGTCTGCGGTTTCCCCCTCTGTTTCCTTAGAGAGTCAAGCGCTGGGCACTTTCATGTCTGTGCATTGTTGCACTATTTCAGCTCATGTATCTTTTCACTGGTATGGCTACTATGCAAGCAAAATCTCCCGCCCCTTCATCCTCCTTCCCCTTGAAGTTTTTTCTTTTAAAAATTCTGCTCAAATACATTAGAACGGCAACTGAAACTGCGCAATTACAGTAAAACAACACATTATGCCTTCCCCTAAGATCATATTAAATAAGATAAGTGAAGAGAAAGTATTATAATCAGTTTTTGGAGAAGTTTGTGGTCAATGTTGGCATGGCAAGGGGAAGCCAACATTGTTCCGGTCAGGAAACCTAGACATGCCTACTCAGGAGTAAGAACAATAGAGTTGAATGGGACCAAATCCCAGGCATGGGCAGTGGCGGCCTCACTCACTTCTCCGTGGGGTGTTCAGGTGCCTACTGTCCGTCCCCCATCATGGTTGAACAGTTGAGTGGAGAACCACCCTGCCCTCCTCTTTTGTCAGTGAGTCCACCCTTCAACACACTCCCCAACAAAAATTGGGATGGTCCAATATAGCGCAAGGACAGCAATACAGCAGAGGGAGGAGCAGTTTCACTGCGCACAAAGGGAAACATCCAGAATTTCCCTGCTCCAAAATAAGATGGAAAACAGAGGGGAAGAGGCAAGATGAGCGCAGGACAGGGATGACGTCATGTGAGTACCACGCTGCAAAAACATATACCAGGCATGGCAAGAGTGTGATAAATCGCTGGTGTGATGGAGCTTTTAATAGCCCATCCAAACGATGCCATTCCAAAATGCTATGAATTACAACAGGGATAGCTCACAAGAATATATTGTTACTAGGAAGATCCATTCACAAACACAACCACAACCACACCATGTTTTGTGAGGATTGCAGCTAAGCTCAGAACAGGAGTCTCCAGACTTTTTGGACCTGTGGACACATTTGAGAATTTGAGAAACTGCTGTGGGCATCGCCATAAAATGGCTCCCATGGAGGATGTGGCTAGTCACATAATGGCTGTCATGGGGGTAGTCAAAGTGAACTAAAGATGTGAGGGGGAGAGACATGGTGAGGCTAGAGGCTGGGATGGGGGGATGAAACAGCGAGGTAAAGAGTTGGGGGGGCAGAAATACTGTAACTAGAGGCTGGGAGGGAGGGGGAAACAGGAAGGCAAAGTGGCAGAAAAAGAGCATGGTTAGAGGCTAAGAGAGGAAAATCAGTGAGCTAAAGAGCTGTGGGTGGAGGGAGGGTAGAAACAGTGGGCTTATCTACACCTACGGGTGTAGAGGGAGGGAGGGGGAGGATCATGGACTTACCTGCTTCTGTGATCCTCTCCCACCATCTACATTGGCGTGCAATGTCCTGGTAGGACAATGTGGCTGCCATTTTATTTACCCGAAAAGGGAGAAGTAGCACAACTGCACTCCTCTGCAAAAGGTAAGAACAACAAAAACCTGAACCAGCTTTCCACCCCCGATGGGACGGACTGCCCCCACGCAGGTCCGTGCCCATTTTAAGTGTCCCTGCTACTCACAGGGAGGATGGGATGACAGCGGTCACATAGTCCACGCTCTGCTGATGGTCCAGGGTTTGCAGAAATATCAGGTTTTTGTGGTTTCCTATATCCCGGGAAAAGTCTCTGTTTGTCCTGGGTTGCCCCCAGAATCCCTTGTGCATCTTTTGGATGTGCAGTGACAATCCAAGAACTACCCCAGGATATAGGGCTGGTGTAGACATACCCAGTGAGGCTAGAAAGTGAGAGAAATAAGACGGCCCTTACATTTTCTAAGATTTCCATTTCAACATTTTCTTTTGAAGGGGGCAGATAGTGGAAAGCTTTCTGGGCACCCTTGGAGTCCCCTGGCTCAGAGGTAACAGCCTGAGGGTGTTGGCAGAGTCCAGCTATCATTGTCTCTGTCAGTCAATTGTCCCAGTGCTTCAACTGTGCAACTCCTAGTTCCACTACAACACTGGACATAACTCACATTTCAGCTGAGATTTTGAGGGAAAGGAATTTGACACAGACCCCTTTTAAAAATCAAATCAGAATGAATACAGCATTCGGGATATGTTTGTGTGTGTTACACTGCCACTCTATGGACTGGTTCACATAGACATCATTGAAGGCTGTTGGTTGAATGTCTGAACGGCCTCAATTAAAAAAAACACATTGTGTTTGAGGTGACCTAGGGCAATAAAAAAAGCTCTGAATGTTCTGTCCGTGCTATTGAATCTGCAATTGCCCATCTGCAAATGCAAGGCATCTTTTGATGTTGCAGTCACTGGCTCAATTCAGATGACACAATAAACAACTGGTGTGGGGAAAACAATCGTCAGTTGTTTTGACTATTGTGTCATTCCAATGCTGCCATAGTCAACTCAGCGCTGATCCTAATCCACACCACAGTTGATTATTTATTACCAGGTTGTTTGGGGAGTACCCCCTAGGGTTAGGGTTAGGGTTAGTCAACCCACCATTGACTATCGTGTCGTCCGAATTGAGCCACTAAGTGCTGGCTCTGGGTGTGTGCACAACCCCAAATTATGTTCATCAAAACTATACTTGTGGAGAAGTATTGCTAAAGAATGCTAAATGCTAAAATATATACTCTAGGGGTTTCTCCATTGCTGCTTTTTTCATGTAGCCTTGACAAGAGACAGATCTACACCTTGCATCAAATCATTTTGATCCAATCATGGTAAAGCTATATCCTTCTTGTGCATTTATATAGGACACACAAGGACATTTGTTGCAATAGTTTGGGCAACGTGGAAGAAAAAGCAGGAAATAACGCTATAAAAGCAGTATATGTAATGTGTAATGTGCCCCAACAGTTATCGGTGCACTTCAATGCTGCTATGAAGCAGCAGGATAGACCTAGGGCACATCAGATGAGCATTACTCGCTCATTACTGGGCACTCACAGATTTTTGCAGGTCCTATTTACTCGCCACCTGTGTCCCGTGTGCCTCTAGCCTTTTTCACGCGAGCAAAAAAGACCCCGGTAAATCTGAATTATTTTTGAGGTGGAACTTGCCACTATCTCCTGCTGTGTGGGGGAGAAGTGGCCTGATCAAAACGGCCCACTGAATGGGCCATGTGTGCGTTGTTTACTTCCTCTTCTTGGTGGCTGCTCCAGTGCTCTGGAACTCCCTTCCCAGGGAAGCTAGACTGGCTCCCTCCTTGACGTGTTTCTGGAGGCATACAAAAACGTTCTTATGCCGGCTGGCCTTTGGAGAATAACATGGACCCCAGTTATGTTTTAAGACTTTTAATTTTAAATGTTGAAATGTTTTAATATTGAAACCTATTTAATTTATTTTTTAACTTTTGTATATGTCTTATTTATAGCTTTTAACTGTATATGTTTTAATTTTGTAATGGCACCTTGAGACCCAGCATTGGGAAAAAGGTGGGATATAAATAAAGATAATCATCATCATCATCATCATCATCATGTAGGTGGAGAAGCGACGGTAAGCAACCATGATTTTCCCCTGTGTGATGATGCTCTAGATCTAGCCAAGGCTAGATCTTGTATTATCCAGGGTACTAAAGATATAGATTTCCATTATTCACTCATAGCAGAAAATAAGATTGTCCTTTAGCATGCATTTGGCTTCTGTTAATTCTCAAACAAAATGCTTGCAAATATTATGTGTCTCAAAGAATAGGAGGGTGTTGACTCTTGTAAGTTGTTACATGATACACTCAGCCATTTTGGATGGGAGATTTAGGGGGATACCTTATTTTAACAGACTATGCCCTTGTGGTTCGGAAGAAAGCAAAACAGTAAGCCATGTTTTTCCTTTTTGTAATTTTTACTGAAATCTCCATAATGAAATAATTAACCCACTAATCTTTTTGTATCCTGGAAGATCATCTGAGTACTATGTCCTTTTTCTTCTTTCCAATACAAAAGAGTTTATTATAGAAGTTGTACCTAAATATTTGGTGAGAGTAATGAGGATACCGTCCAAAATATTATCTCATTAAACTAATTTTGATTTTGTTTTGTTTTGTTTTGTTTTGAAAGAGATATCTGACCTAAGTTTTAGGATTTTACTTCTGTAAGTTAAGCAACAGTTTTGCATTTTATTCTCCTATGTCAATTGCTGTATAGATCTTATTGTGAGATCGGTTGATGGCATAAATACACTAACTGATTGTATTGGGACTTGACCTTGGGTATCAAACTGGTAAGCAAGCCACTGTGCTCAAATTAGGTCTTTGGTAGAGCTGGGCATTCTCTGCATTTTCCCCCTGATATTTTTCTTCTTCTTTTTTTGGCTTTCCCCAAACCCTCCTGAAAATATTCAGTAGAATGCTTCCCAGCTAGTTTGCTCATGAATATGGTGGAGAATTTCACTTGTAATTTTGGACCTAATCCATTATATTTTCGTATTGCTGAAGGAAGCCACGGGCTTGGGCTTTGCTCCTTCCAGTCCTTCTGTCTTAGCCCATGACTTCATTCATTCACCACTATGAATTAACCATACAGGCTTATTCAGTGATAACTGGACCACAATTTCTCAGAACAGAATTCCGAGAAATTCTCCGAAAAGAAAAAATTATTTCCCCTTTCCCACCAAACCTTTGGAGAATTTTTCTGGAGAAAATTCAGTGAAATCCTTCAACCCAGCAATAGAGCGGAGTATTCTGGGAGGCCCTTTTTTGCATGGCAATCCTTTGAAAGGTAGAGCTGGGTATATAAGATGAAAGAGAGCAATACTTTCTTTCTAAAGAGCAACAATAATTCCCCAAACACACTACATCCCATCGTATTTTTCTTCTATTTCAAGAATTGTACTATAAGGCACTACTGAGCTCGAATAATTTACATAGAATGCTGTAGAAAGTAGCTTGAAATTGTACAAGGAAATTATGGTGCAAACCATGTGAGTAGTAAAGGGTAGGACCTCCCATCAAACTCGAAACCACGCCCCTTTTTAGAAAAGTGACAGTTGCGCCGCCCCGGAAGTCCCGCCTTAGCGGGGACCGGAAGTCCCGCCTTAGCAGGGGGCCGGAAGTTCCACCCCCTACCGGGGCCGGAAGTGAGCTCATGGAACAGCGTGTCATGTGACCACCCCTCCCCCAGGTGATCACGTGACCCCATGGGTCATTTGACCCCAATACCATTTTTTGGCGGGGTTTGAAACCGCTCCCGGATTGGCCCCGGGGGGGCATGTGACCCCTCTAACAACTCCCCAGGCTACCGCGGACCAATAGGAAGCGGTTGTAGAGCTGTAACTCCACCCCCTTTGGCACAGTAACAAAAGAAGCCGTTCTTGGCATGCCCAGACAAGTTTTTCCTGCGGGGAGAGCATGGATCCTAGCACACCTAGAGGCACTTCAGCAATACCGGCCACTGTACCTGTGAAAATTCAGTACAAACAGACGAAAACTGCACAAGGGAAAAGCACAACAATTGACCCTCGAAAGCGGCATCTCAGTTCTGTAGAGGATGTTTCCCCTCCAAGTAAATTTCGATACGAGGAACGCGTCGAGATACCCCAACGATATGCTGATCTCCACCAGGAGCAAGACGAGACAACCCAAACATGTGATGCTCTCCAGCCATGTGCTGGTCCCCGCCAGGAACGCGTCGAGACTCCGCAGATGTGGTACAATATTTTGGAATTCATCTCAGCAGAGAATTTACCCATGGTAAAAATTACATCTTTATTTCAGCATGTGTGTGTGTGTGTGTGCAAGAGTTTTCTATCAGTATCAATATGTGTATGTACTTCTATTTATAGGTATCATCCTTGAATAGTGCTGCTTCAGAAAATACAGGGGGAATGGCAGCTGTGGATTTGACCATATCTGGAGATGATCACAGACAGGTATGTAATCATTTTTCTAAAAATATTAAATTTAATATGAAAACATATTGTGTATTTTTAAGATTAACTTCTAATATTGTGTTAAATTGTTTTTAGGAATCAGATCTTACCACTGATCAGTCAGGAGATGTTCTCATGAGGAGTATCCTAGGGTTGCCACACGCTGATTTCGATACCTCTTCCACGCGCAAACAGCGGAAATTGATGCTGTGTATTGTGAGAAGTGCTGTGTTTGGGATTCTTAGACATTGTTTAAATAAATATCTCAGGGACACGTGTCTCGGTTGCCAAATCGAGGCAAAAGGACAATCCTCGCATGAATGCTTAACTTGGCCAAAAAGTGTCATTTCAAGAAAACTTAGAGTTGTATGTGGAAAAATATGTTTCAAGAGCGTACTCCATATTGTAATTTTAATAGCATATAGTTTGAACTGTTTACTTTTAACACAGGTAGAAGTTGATAAAGTTTTAATTTTGATCACGAAAATTGGCCGCGCCCAGAATTCCTTAAAGCATATGAACCAAATGCTTAAAGAAAGTGATGAGCGCATGTTAAACTACGTTATGGAAGTTATTAAAAATAAGCCCTATAAGCAGTTTTTTCAGCTGTACAATTAACTGCTTAAAAATGTAAGAATAGCTGTAATTAAAAAAAGCTAACTGTTTTTGAAAAAAAAATTTGGACTACAGGTCCCATCTCTGTGCCTTGGTTAAAAAGAAAACTCTGTACATGCTTTGGGGTTTGTCTCTCTCTGTGCTGAATAGCTGTAATTAAAAAAGCTAACTGTTTTTGAAAAAAAATTGGACTACAGGTCCCATCTCTGTGCCTTGGTTAAAAACAAAACTCTGTACATGCCAATTAACTGCTTAAAAATGTAAGAATAGCTGTAATTAAAAAGCTAACTGTTTTTGAAAAAAAAATTGGACTACAGGTCCCATCTCTGTGCCTTGGTTAAAAACAAAACTCTGTACATGCCAATTAACTGCTTAAAAATGTAAGAATAGCTGTAATTAAAAAGCTAACTGTTTTTGAAAAAAAATTGGACTACAGGTCCCATCTCTGTGCCTTGGTTAAAAACAAAACTCTGTACATGCCAATTAACTGCTTAAAAATGTAAGAATAGCTGTAATTAAAAAGCTAACTGTTTTTGAAAAAAAAAATTGGACTACAGGTCCCATCTCTGTGCCTTGGTTAAAAACAAAACTCTGTACATGCTTTGGGGTTTGTCTCTCTCTGTGCTGAATAGCTGTAATTAAAAAAAGCTAACTGTTTTTGAAAAAAAAATTGGACTACAGGTCCCATCTCTGTGCCTTGGTTAAAAACAAAACTCTGTACATGCCAATTAACTGCTTAAAAATGTAAGAATAGCTGTAATTAAAAAGCTAACTGTTTTTGAAAAAAAAAATTGGACTACAGGTCCCATCTCTGTGCCTTGGTTAAAAACAAAACTCTGTACATGCTTTGGGGTTTGTCTCTCTCTGTGCTGAATAGCTGTAATTAAAAAAAAGCTAACTGTTTTTGAAAAAAAAATTGGACTACAGGTCCCATCTCTGTGCCTTGGTTAAAAACAAAACTCTGTACATGCCAATTAACTGCTTAAAAATGTAAGAATAGCTGTAATTAAAAAGCTAACTGTTGTGTAAATAATAAAAAAAGCAGGCACTAATTGCATACAAATGACACTGGCTGAAATTCCCTTTTCACTACAACTGTTAAAGTTACATGAGCCCTGACCCGGCTTTTATCTGGTCAGCCTCTGATACTAGATGTAACTTGCTTTTGGGGTAAAAAACTCTGTAAATGTTTTTTACTTGGCTTTTGTGCTATTCACTTCATTGGGAAAGCAGACTGCTTCTTTCTGGAGAAGATGTGTTTATCTTTCAATGGGTATGGCCACCAGCACATGGCTGGAGAGACACATGGGAGATTGGGGAAACAGACAAAGGGGGGAGTCATAAAAGCAGCCATTGGCTCATTCAAAAAAGAATGAGCCAATAGAGGCTAGTCAGATGGCCGGAAAACATCCAATCGGAAGACATAGTTAGATGGCGGGAAAATCAACCAATAGGGAGATCGCTAAGCAGAGGGTGGGCACCTTAGAGGGGAGGGAAGATTAGTTGGAGAAAGGTAGCTAAGGGGTGCACACACGTTCCTTCATGGCTCGTTGGGATGGGGGATGTGATAATGGGCTTCTGGATTTTTGGGATGACTGGACAATGGATATTCAAAGAAAAATTATTGAAGGTAGGTAGGCATGGTTTTTCTGAGCTGGGGGTGGGGGTGGGGGCAGTTTGATAATATTGAGGGGATGGGGGTACTGGGGAGAGGATGGAGAGTTTTTGGTTTTTATAATGTTTCTTATGTATTGTGTGTGTGTGGGGGGGGGAAGGCGTGTGTGGAGCCGTTTTGATAATATTGAGGGGGGGGGGTAGTAACTGTGCATTGGCTCCCCAGCCCCATTCCGTGTTTTTTTTCCTTGTTGCTTTTTATGGGGGTTTGTGCTTTTAAAAATTGACCCCATTTCTCGATGCTTAACATCTTTTTTTACTGAGGTGGGGAGGGAAGGGATGGAGAGTTTTTGGTTTTTAAAATGTGTCTTCTGTATTGTTTGTGACTGGGGCATATATCTCGGTGTGTGATGCTGTGGGGGAGAGGATGGAGAGTTTTTGGTTTTTATAATGTTTCTTATGTATTGTGTGTGGGGGGGGGGCGTGTGTGGAGCAGTTTTGATAATATTGAGGGGGGGGTAGTAACTGTGCATTGGCTCCCCAGCCCCATTCCGTGTTTTTTCCTTGTTGCTTTTTATGGGATTTGTGCTTTTAAAAAAATTGACCCCATTTCTTTGTGCTTAACAGCCGAGGCGTGTGTGCGTGCGTGATGCAGTGGGGAATTGTATGAGATTTTGGAGGGAAAATGGGAAAGAAGGGGGGGGGGACGGAGGAGCCATCTTGGCTCCGGTAGGCTTGCGAGGCGCAAGCGTGCAGGGGGACGCCTCATAGGTGCTTGGCTTTTTCTATTGGCATACCAGTCGCAGCATTACGTGTTTTTTCCTTGTTGCTTTTTATGGGGGTTTGTGCTTTTAAAAATTGACCCCATTTCTCGATGCTTAACATCTTTTTTTACTGAGGTGGGGAGGGAAGGGATGGAGAGTTTTTGGTTTTTAAAATGTGTCTTCTGTATTGTTTGTGACTGGGGCATATATCTCGGTGTGTGATGCTGTGGGGGAGAGGATGGAGAGTTTTTGGTTTTTATAATGTTTCTTATGTATTGTGTGTGTGTGGGGGGGGGAAGGCGTGTGTGGAGCAGTTTTGATAATATTGAGGGGGGGGGGGGTAGTAACTGTGCATTGGCTCCCCAGCCCCATTCCGTGTTTTTTCCTTGTTGCTTTTTATGGGGGTTTGTGCTTTTAAAAAAAATTGACCCCATTTCTTTGTGCTTAACAGCCGAGGCGTGTGTGCGTGCGTGATGCAGTGGGGAATTGTATGAGATTTTGGAGGGAAAATGGGACAGTAGTCTCTTTTTTCTTTCCTGTGTTGAGAAAAAAGATGGAGGTTGATGGGTAGAAATCTCTGGCTTTCATAGGTCCAATTGAGCAAGAGAGCCAGGGGTCTTTGCTGATTAGCTTAAACAAAGGTGATAAAAGAGTCATGTGGTAGGCATACCTGTACAATATTGAGTTTTAATGTAAAATATTGGGTTTTCAATGTAAAAAGGTGTGTGTAATAATAATAATTAAAAGCAAGTCAGACAGTTTTGTTTAAAAGTTTAACCGCCACATGGGGGCACTATGGATCAGTTTTTCTTAACCTGTTGCTTTTACAGATAAGCAAAAGACCTTTGGTTATCTGTGAAGGGTGGAGCCAGGTGGTTATCTTTTTTGGCCAGGCACCCCCTTGGCTCCTGGGTGGGGCAGCCATTTTATCACATGGGCCAATAATATTCTTTTGAGGCGGGGCCCATAATGGCATACAATATGTTTTAAAAATGTGGTTTCTTGGGTGATCCCTCATTTTCCCACTGAAATTCATCTCAAAGCAACTTCATCAGCTCACTGTGAGTAATTAACCCTTTCTGGCACAAGAGCCATTTGGGAGAGGCGGCTTATTATTACAATTTAACTACTTATACCTAGAATGAGGCTATGTGTGTGTGTTTTAAAGTCCTTCTATTGCTTGTGCCCCCCCCCCCAGAATATAAGTCCCTTTAAATTCAATGATGTTATGTGTGTTTTAAACTCCACAAAAAAAAGTAGCCAAAAGTTTCCATAATATTTATTTTATACTGTTATGCAGGATATATTAACCATTTTAGGGAAAAATAATTTCTGCAGGCCCAAAGTATATATTTTTTGGTCAAATTGTAGAGAGACATCCATGGTTTTTTTTCTTCAAATTTATCAAGAAATCCCAGCTCCTGGAAATAAGAATTAAAAAATAGTATTTAGCCAGAATACTATAAGCTGTATTTTAAATACATTATTACAATAGCTTCATGCTCCCATTCCCCACCCAATACTGCCACATAGCAAAGAATTTTTAAAAATGTTAAACTCACCCAGCCACCATTTTCAAGAATCCACGTTGTTTTAGTGGTGATTATATATTGTGTAATAAACTTAGCAAAATTTTCCCGGTTTTCGCTCGTCTTTAGCTCCTTTGCAATCACGCCCCCAAACAGAAAAATTGTTAGAATTCTGCCCCAGTTAGTTTTACCATCAGCAAATTCATAATTCATCACAATTGTAAAAGTCTGTATGGCCTCAGCCAGAGTTTGAATTTTAAGATGTTTTATGAGTGGAGTTATCAATTCTTCAACATCATCTTGAATTAAAGAGGCTGTATTTTCAATAATTGATATAATTTTGCATTCTCGTGTTCTTTCTGGTATTTGCCCGCAAACTTTGCTCATATAACCACTAACTATATTAGCGGTTTGATCATCCATCGTGCTGAAAAATGTTTTTTCCTTTCAAAATACAACGGTTTTTCTTATCTGTAAAATGCCATCCTTTCTGCATGTGTTGGGTGGAGCCGTGTGGTTATCTTTTTTGGCCAGGCAACCATTGGCTCATGGGTGGGGCATGTTTTCCCTCTACTGTACAATATCAAAATGATTAATTTATTATTTTTCCATCTTATTTTTACGCAGCAAATCAATCTAAGCAGAAAAAAATGGAACATGAAGACCAGAGTAAGTTGTTTTTAATAAAAAGTATTAAGTTTAAACTTGTGGTTTTATGATAATACTTAATATATGCATTATTTTTACAGAACCTTTCAAAAAAAAATATACTTTTAAGAAAACAGGACCTCTTGAGGGTAAAAGCAATTTATATGTAGTAATTTTCTAATATTTTGTAAAAACATGTCTACAAATTGATTTTAAAGAAAACTGAAACTCCGGCTTTTTATTTTATTTTAACAGGGGAGAACAGAAATGATAGAATGCCTTTTAAAAAACCACAGGCCCCAGCGGTACAACAAGGGAAAAACCTTGGTAAAACATTGTTGCTTTGCATGTGTGTTGCTTTGCATGTGTGTGCTTTGCATGTGTGTGTAGTGGAATTTGTATTTTCGTAATCCATTTTTAAAATGTTTTTCTTTATAATTATAAAACAGATCTTGCTACTGAAGAAGCCCCTGTGGTGATTATTCTTACTGACGAAAATGAATCAGGTAGCGTAACTTTTGGAAGGGGGTTTTATATATGCTCTCGATGAAAAATATATATATATATAAATTTCTGTATAATTATTTGTTACAGAGCCAAAAATGAAAAATGACAGCAACGCAAACCAGTCTGAGATCCAAAAAGCTGGTAATTCTTTTTTTCCACAGCTGTACATGTAATTTCCAATTCAATGTTATAGAAATTTAGGCTTTGTGAAGGGGGGTGGGGTGGGGTTGTAATTCACTAACAAAAGGGGGTATGTTTAACCACCCTTTTTGTTTTTGTATATGGTCTATATGAAAAATATAAATTTCTGTATAATTATTTGTTACAGAGCCAAAAATGAAAAATGACAGCAACGCAAACCAGTCGGAGATCCAAAAAGCTGCAAAGCAACCGGGCACCAAAAAAGCTGGTAATTCTTTTTTCCACAGCTGTACATGTAATTTCCAATTCAATGTTATAGAAATTTAGGATTTGTGAAAGGGGGGGGGGGATTGTAATTTACTAACAAGGGTGTATGTTTTTACCCTTTTTGTTCTGTCTATTTTTTTGTTTTAGATAAAAGATCCGTACCAATTAAAAGAGATCGTGCAGAGGCACAGCCTGTTATGGAACAAAAAACTAAGAAGCAGAGAATGGATGATGGCCTATTGTCTGCAAACAATGAACCAGAGTCAACACGCTATGAAGAAATGTCATATGTTCAGCTGGCGGCCTGTCTAGAACAAAGTCTTAATATTGCAGAAAAATGTGGTATGGTGCTGAAAACTAGGATTGAGGAGACCATGTCCAGGATTAGTAGTCCTGTCATTGTGGGTACATTGCCAGAGCATTCTCAGAATATTAAAAGTCGCCAAAAGTGTTCTGTTCGTGGCCATATTTCATTTAAATATGTTCAAGTAGGGGGTGGCGGTCAAGGTTTTTTTAAAAAAGGGCATATTAAAAACAAGCGTTTCCCATATTGGAAGAGGAGGATGGTTAAAATAGTAAATAGAGCTAAAAAAACACTCTCTGTCTGTAAAAAGAAACGGCATACAGCCACTCCCCTTTCTGAAACAGTCCAGGATGCTGTGGCTCCAGAGGACACACAACAATCTGTAGCATCCAGCGATTCTAACTCTGTGAGCCAACGCCCCCATACCTCAGATTCCTCAGAGGAAGAGGATAGTGAACCTTTGCAGGTCTATGCGGAGCGCGTAAGACACTGGGAATGGAGACAGGGGGCGTTCAACGCACTGCATATCGCTGAAGAATTCAGATTTGTTAATTTAGAACGTATACCATCATTTTCACAAGCAGTTTTAGCCCTCTATAGCACAATACAAAACATACTTGATAATGTCAATCGTAGAATTTCACCAGAAGACTTTGTGCAGTTACGCCTCGATGGGGGTGGATTAAATTTTCCACTCTTTTCAATTAAAAGGCACAGAGATGTTTTAAATATAGATGACTTTCTATCTCATATTAGTAATCTTTTGCAAAGCAATGCGGAAATATGTGGGAACACAAGTCTAAGATTGGTTGTAACAGTGGTGACAGCACCCAGGGGAGGTAGTAAAAGGCGGAAAATTAGTTCTATTGCTAGTAGCAAAATCATACTTAGAAAAAGAAAACACCTAGTAGATTTAAATTACACAGACAGTAATCTATGCTTTGTGGGGGGCCTGTTAGCTATAATGGCGGAGAAAACCCCCACAGATGCAGAATTATTGATAGCTGCTGCACAGTTGCACAAGGATCTTGGCTGGTCAGAGCAAAAGCAAGTGGCTCTCAGTGATGTTTCACTGATTGAAAACCATTTGAGAGTCAACATACAAGTAATAAGATACACCAAGAAAGGTTGGGGAATATTTAAACCAACAGGGCTAAGATACAATAAAACCTATACAATGTTACTTCTTGATGAACATTATTATGGTGTTCACAGTGTGAGGGCTGTTTTTGGTTCAGAGAATGTGTGCGAAACATGCTCAACTTTATTTTCGCATTCCCATACGTGTCTTTACCATTGCAGATTATGTTTGAGCGCCGATTGTGCAACCAAGGTTGTTAAAATACAGAGATGTAACAGATGCAAGAGAACTTGTAGATCCGAGACCTGTTTAAGCATGCATCAAGAACTAGCGCTTGCAGAAAAAGTTCAATGCATTCCTAGACAGTATTGCAAAAACTGTGAATCATACCAGAAATTGAATCATGATGTTTATCGTTGTCCAGGCAAACGTTGCAAAATATGCGGTGGATTTAGTACGGGTGATGAAAAGCATCGGTGTTACATGACAAGCCTTAAGAAACCAGAGGTATCTGTAAAATATGTGTTCTATGATTTTGAAGCCCACCAATCAACAGGTTTTCACGTTCCTAATTACTGTTTTGCAAAAGCTTTTGCAGGTGAAACATTACAAAGCTTTAAAGTTGAACCAGCTTCTGGTAAGAATAAAAAACGTAGTGTGAAACCGCACGGAAATGTAATCCCCTGGGATTTGGCAGGCAAAACATGGGAATTTAAGGGTGAACAGTGTCTGTCTGAATTTATTCAGACGTTCACAGATAGTACGCAGTTTGAAGACTGCACATTTATTGCGCATAACTCAAAGGGTTATGATGGTTACTTTATTCTTAGTGGTCTTATACAGCAAAAACTTGACGTAGATCTTCTTACTCAAGGAGGGAAATTGCTCTGTATCACTGTTAAGGGTTTAAAAATCAAATTTATAGATTCCCTTTCTCATCTCCCCATGGCACTTTCTAAACTACCAAAGGCTTTGGGATTTGAAGGTGCAAAAGGGTACTTTCCCCATTATTTTAACAAACCTGAGAATTGGAATTATGTGGGGCCTATGCCTAAAGAAAATGACTATGGTGTGACTCATATGATGCCATCAGAAAGAGCATCTTTTTTAGCCTGGTATGAAGAGAACAGGTCTGAAACCTTTGACATGCAGAAGGAGCTAGCACTTTATTGCAGACAAGATGTTGATATTTTGGAGAAAGCCTGTACCAAGTACAGGCATGAAATCATGGAAATGACTGAAACCATTAGAATGATAAGCAAGGGTAGGAAATCTGTGTGGAAGAGGCTAGCTATAGATCCTTTTCAATATCCCACACTCGCTAGTACATGTTTTGCTATGTACAAATTTAAGTTTCTCAAAGAATATTGCATAGCTATCCCACCACCAGATAATTACCATAGCATTCTTAAACGCTTCTCTACCCCATCAATTCAATGGTTGTGCTACATGGAACACAAATACAAAATTCAGATTCGCCACGCGTTAAAGGGTGGAGAATTCAAAGCTGGTAATTATTTTCTAGATGGTTATGCAATAATAGACAATAAGAAAACAGCTTTTGAATTTCATGGGTGCTTTTGGCATGGTTGTGTAATGTGTTATTCTCCAGATGCTCAGAACCCTTTGCTCGGTAAACCATTTGAATTTCTTTTCAACAATACAGAAAAAAGGACTGCTGAGCAGAAACTTATGGGATTTGAAGTCAAAGCCATCTGGGAACACGAGTGGCGCCAAATGCTAAAAACAGATGCGGAACTCCAAAATTTTCTTTTTGATGCTAATTTTCCAGAACCCCTCAAACCTAGAGATGCCCTCTTTGGAGGGCGTACTAATGCTATCTCTCTGTATTATAAACCTGGAGAGGGGGAGCAGATTCATTACTATGATTTTACAAGTCTGTATCCTTATGTAAACAAGAACAAGGCATACCCTCTTGGACACCCTGAAATAATTTATGAAAATTTTAAGCCTCTGTCCGCTTACTTTGGCCTTGCAAAAGTTAAAATTTACCCACCGCGGGGTCTTTTCTTTCCTGTTCTCCCTACTAAGGTTAGTGGCAAGCTCATGTTTGTCCTGTGTAAAACTTGTGCACAAACTCATCAGCAGGGTAAATGTGAACATTCAGATGAGGAGAGAGCTCTATTAGGAACATGGTGTACTATTGAATTGAATGTCGCTATAGAAAAGGGTTACAAGGTTGTGGAAGTTTACGAAGTCTGGCATTTTGAAAATAAGTCCTGTCACTTATTTTCAGATTATATTGATATGCATCTTCGACAGAAACAGGAGGCTTCAGGGTACCCCCAGTGGTGTGTCAGTGCAGAAGATAAAAAGCAATATATTGATACTTATCTCCAACATGAAGGGATTGCATTGCGACCCAATCAGATTGAGGTGAATCCAGCAAAGAGGCAAATTGCAAAATTATTCTTAAATTCTCTGTGGGGTAAATTTGGTCAGAGAACAAATCTGCCTAACACACAGTTGGTGAGAGACCCAGATTAGTTATTTCAGCTTCTGTTTTCTGATGCTTATGATGTTTCAATGTGTGAATTTATTGATGATGAGGCTGTCTGTGTATCATGGAAGCATTCTGAAGACCGGGTTATGGCTATAGGTAGGAAAAATGTGTTCATAGCAGCCTTTACAACAGCATATGCGCGTCTGGAGCTCTACAATTTGCTAGACAAATTGAAAGAAAGATGTCTGTACCACGATACCGATTCTGTGATATTTGTGAGCCAGGAGGGGCAATGGATGCCACCTCTTGGTGATTACTTAGGAGACCTCACAAGTGAACTACCCGCAGATCAATTTATCACAGAGTACGTGTCAGCAGGTCCAAAATCTTATGGCTATAAAACTGTTTCGGGGAATGTTACTATCAAGGTCAAAGGGATCACACTGAACACTGCTAATTGTGAAAAAATTAATTTCAACAGTCTCAAAGATCTGGTTTTTGACTACGTCTCAGACAGGGACCAGGGACCAGCTCGTGAGATTGCAGTACAACAACCAGGTATTGTAAGGAACAAACGCAGGTGGACTCTTGAATCAAAACCTGTCAGAAAAACTCAAAAAGTGGTCTATGACAAAAGAGTCATTCATCAAGGTTTTAAAACATTGCCTTATGGTTTTTGAATATGGATACACGCTGGAAACATCCATTTTCAGCTATTCTAGCAGGACCTAGCAACTGCGGGAAAAGTTATTTTATCAAACAAATGTTGGACAATGCTAATTCTGTTTTTTCAGCTGTACCTGAAAATATTGTGTGGTGTTATGGTTGTTGGCAGCCTTTGTACAAAGAATTAATGTGTAAATACCCATTTATTCATTTTGTGCAAGGTCTGCCTGAAAAATTTGATGATACAGTTTTGTTTTCTCTCAATAAAGTAAGCTTTCTTGTGATAGATGATTTGATGCAGAGTGTATGTGACAATAGTGAAGTTGAAAGGGTATTTACTCAATATGTACATCACAGGAATTTGAGTGTGTTTTTCATAACTCAGAATATATTCTGCAAGGGAAAAAGTATCCGCACCATAACTCTAAATGCTAAATATTTGGTCTTATTCAAAAACCCTAGAGATCAATTGCAGATAATGACTTTAGCTCGCCAGATGTACCCACAAAACAGCCAATTCTTATTAGAAGCCTTTGCTGATTCTACAAGCAAACCTTATGGTTATCTGGTGGTGGATTTACATACCACAACACCCGATAATCACCGGCTGAGAACTGGCCTGTTCCCTCCAGACCTTCCTGTAGTGTACATCATGAAAAAAGGTAACAAAAAGCGGCGCCTTTAGCGTTTTACTATGTATTACCGCAAAGTTCCACAGAGAGGGAACATGTCTCTCCGTTTAAAAAGAAACCTTCCGCTCTTAAAGCATCTTATTAAGACGCCTCCTCAACAGAGAAAAGCTATTTTATGCTCAGCATCTGATGACCTGATTGCGGCCATCTCAGAAATAGCACTCAATACTTTAAAAGGCAACATTCCTCTATCACCTCAACAGGTACGCGTATTAAGAAAGAAGCGGGGTATTATTAAAAAATTGAGTAACAAGAAAATCACTCTGAAAAGAAAAAAAGTTTTGGTGAAGCAATCAGGTGGTTTTCTGGGGCCATTACTAGGTATTGCAATTCCTCTAATCACAGGCCTTTTATCCAACCGATAATGGAGTATGCTGAAAAGATGTATTTGGTCCCAAGCCAGCAACTAGAACAACTAAAGGCATCAACCCCGAAGGAGGAGAACATCAGAACTGCAACCATGAGTTCATTAGATATTGAAATGCAAGGGATTCTCAGCAGGTCTGACTTAACTGAATATGAAAAAGCCAAACGTTATGATTCTTTGCTTCAAAAATATCTAACACATGTAAGGCAAAGGGAGGCAGAGAAAGAAAACCTAACTTTATTTCTGCCTCAGACACCACAGAACGCTGTGGAACCATCAGCAGTTTCTGATCCTGTCTACCAGGAAGTAATAGACAACCTGCCTGATAGATATAAAAATAATGCAAGAATCCTATTAAACAAAATGAAGGGAAACAAAGATGTTTCTTCGTGGGATGAGAAGGGTAATTTTGTGTACAAGGGGAGTGTTATATCGGGCTCCAATATGACCGATTTGATTAAGGGGGCCATGCAGACACATACCCTGACAACCAGACGTGCACCTAAAGGCTGGGATGTTTTTATGAGGTCTCTGGCTGAATTGAATATTCCAACATCTGTAGTGGGTAGTCTTGCTAATAGAGAAGTCTTGGATTCGCTAAAGGCAGACAAACGCTTTTCAACAACAACAGCAATGGATCTCTCACCTAACCTTTCTCACAAGCGTACTAAAAAGCAAAGAAAACATGACACCCCTGCCTGGCTCAACTTATAATATTATCAGAGCATTTTTTCTTTTTATGTTTTTAGACCTTAAAATAAAAATGTAAAATGGTAATTTGCGATATGACTATCTACTTTAAGGGTAAATGGGGGACACAAACACACACTGACAGCAAAGGCTCTTTTTAATCCCTATTAGAGGGTTCTTTATTGTGAATTAAAAGCTATGAAAGTCACGGTACGATATACAGCCTTGGCAAGGTTGAAACATGTTTAACACCGGTCTGGGCATGTATTTCTTGTTTTTTACAAAACGCTCCACCATCCAATCGTTTCTTTCCAAATTGTGAGAATACAAATCTTGAATTTGTTTATATGTTAAACCCTTACAACGCTGCTGCAGAAAAAATAAACAATGATAGCCACAAACTGAAGATTCTGAGGCTTGCAGTTGTCTGGGTTGAAATACAGTCTTGCAGGCATTTCTTCTTAAAAAATTCATAATGGTTTTATGGAACCGTGGGTGGCTAGGAGGGTGCCCATAGGAATCAAAAAATTCGCCAACCTTATCGTCGGTCAGGTAGATGGCCAACCAATGTTCTCCTGGTAGTTTGTGGGGGTGGGTATTGACCACCAAACAGGCTGGCAGCCGTTGTATCCTTGCCTTGGGTAGCATGTCACAGGGAAACACCCCGTAGAAAGACGGTCTAGTGAAGGGGTTTGAAGATAGGATGCGCGTTAACTCTGTACTGTCCATTTTACATATAGTCAAACAGGACATTTCTTCTGTGATTTATCTCTATCACATTGTCAAAAACCCCATACACAATCATGTTGATCATCTCAGCCAGGGCTCTACTAAATCGAAATTCTGCCCTGAGGTTTCCTGTTTTTATCAAAGAGTAGTGGCTTCCACCTTCTTGGTCTGGGGTCAGGTCAAAGGCAAAAAGTGTGTAGCCTCGAACATAGTCCTCACGGTTAATTAAAAGAGACCTGTCTTTCATATGTTTTCCAGCTGTTTGTACGAGACTCATGTATTCTCTTACACAGTTCCCCTCTTCAAATGCAGGTTGGAACGGCTTCGTGGGGATCTGTTCTCCATCCAGGTAAAGGGCCGCAAAATGAATATTAAAATGTTTAAAATTAAAAGGATTTTTGAGGTAAGATCCGCTGTAAGAATCATTATCAACCATGCCTATAATAACCTGCTTCGGTAATGGCCCCAAAAATAGGTTTTCCTGATTGGCGACACGGCTCCCCCTTGGAATGCTAAATACCTTCATACTCACACGATCCACAGGATACTTGGCATTAGCAGTCAACAGAGCCTCGGCATGGCCTAACCGCACGCCTGGGGCAACTCTCACTTTCTTAACAAAAAGTGAGGCTGACAAAATCTGCAATTTGTAATGCCTAGCGGCGTTGTCTGATATCAAACAAAATGTATCTTTGCTACGAGTAAGTTTGATCTTCAGATCAACGCCGTTTAACAGCAGTTTTTCTTGAAAAAAAATATCAGCATGGAGATGTCCCAGCAGGTCTATTTTCCGGCTTTCAGCAGTCAGGTTTGCTCTTCTATTAAAACCAAGATTATTCCCACGCCTGTCGCCAGATTCAAGTTCCCCCGGTGTATCTTTGTAAAACAGGCCTGCAGAGAATTGCGTGGCCAATGCATCCTCGCTGTAGTTCAGCACAGATTCAAAATAGGCTCTATATGGATATGAATTATTACTCTGGCTTATTAATCTATCACCCAGCGTCACATCCAGCTGGCTAAACATGGATGCAATTGGATAATTCACCAGACCTACATTAGCGTCTGCTGCAAGGTTGGTTCCGTCAGGATTGACAATTTTGCAACACACATAGAGCAATGTGTTATTTAAGTCCATATAATCCTCACCATTTCCTGCAATAAAGAAATCCAGGGGTGCTGTGTCTGTAATGGCTGACAAGGGGGGTACCTCGATATACAGACTTCTCTCAATGCTGGTCTGCGTGGGTCCAATGTTGAATAGGTCAAGTTCAGATTTAGTGCATTCTTCAGAGCCACAGTGGATAAAAGCCATAGCTATGGTTTAAAAAATATCTCCTTTAGCTGGAAAACGCCGACGCCTCTTTGTTACAACTCTTCTCCTGTGGCTTTTCTTCCCTCTCTGGCGTTTCTTTCCTCTCTGCGCTTTTCTTTTAAAGGGGCGTGGTGGACCAATCAATCTTACCCGTGATGCTTTTCTTTTTAGAGCCCTCCTCCTTTTAATATACATGAGCCCTGACCCGGCTTGTTGTGGTGTGTTCACTCTGTTAAACACTTCTTTTGTAACGTGACCTATTACATCTTTAGCAATATTACGAGCAGCAGTTTTTGCGTGGGGTTTAACGATGTCTATGCCTCTTCTCAAAAGGGGAACAGCCATTCGGAAAAGGCTCCTAAAAACCCCACCAAGCCCTGCTCCATACATAACAGGGGATCCCTGGTATCCTGTCAGGGCGTATCCCGCCTGTGCTTTATAATAATTACGATAAACGCCCGTATCACCATATGTTTTCATAATAGCCATTTCTTAAACTACAAAGGTTCTCCGAGGGCGAAAGTGCAGCTTCACTGTCACCTTACCAAAACGAAATGGTACGTTTTTGTTCTGATCATTCTTTATTTCAACGGTGATAGTGTCAATGTGGTCCTTGGTTACAGGGATGTAGTGCGGTTTCTCATAGCCAATGGTGACACATTCGTTGTCCTTCCCATGCACGGGTATGCAGCGCAGTAAAGGCACATAATAATCTCCAACTATCTGGTGCTCCACAATGTCTGTGTAAATGTATAAGGTGTTAAAACCTCCAGTAATGTCAGCAGGAAAAGGAAATTTTTTAACATTCTGTTCAGGAAACACGCCTAATATGTTGGCCAGTTCTGCACTAGCTAGAAAGGAATATTGTTCTGTTCCTTGCAGACTAACTTTTCTAGAAACAGTATCGTAGTCCAGGATTACTTTAGGACCACCTCGTATAAGGCTGTTCATGTTTTCAAGCAACTCAGGGATGTCTGCATAATAGCCACGTCGCAGAAAATAGCGATACCTAGTTTCCGTACTAGCAATTTCAAAGCCCGCATCTCTATTTAGAGTGTCCCAGCTATGGGGATATTGAATTTCAGCCAGGCCAACTTCCCAAAAACCGGGAATTTCCAAAACTTTACCTAATTGAATAGTATATGCTGAAATCTTGTTGTTTGGAAAAGTCGTTGCACAGGCATTGCTGGGTAAGGTAACGTAAAACCCACTATCGCCCATTCTTCTATACAGGTTCACAAAGATCAGAAGCGCACACCCAACTGTTGAACTTGCTAGGCCAGCCTAACCATTTCACTAGATGTTGCTTTCTCCTGCCCCTTCCTTTTGTTGCTAAGATTTCTTCAATCCTGTATGTCCTGTCCTCCTTGGCATTAACTTTCTGTAATTCCTCAGGATAGAAGTTACCCACCACGACCTCACCTTCATAATCTTTTAACTGGTATACAGGTCTCTTTGATCTTTTGATGACTTCATCCACTATAAATAACTCGGTGGTAAAGTTTTGTTCGTAACCCTTAGCAAAGACACCCTTGCATTTAGAAATGCGTACATGATCTCCCTTTTTAAAATATGCCAACTCAGGCTTTCTTTTTATACCGTCCAAATAAACGGTTCTCCAAACGGCCAAAGAGTTTGACTGATTAACGTCAACAGGCCTAGTTTTTATAGTTCTGTGAAAACTATGGTTATAACTTTTTAGAAATTGGGGTAACACACCTATATATGTGAATGTATTGTTGGCTGTGAAATACCTCCACATTTTAGTTTTTAAAGTTCTGTTGAAGCGTTCCACAACTGCTGCTTTGACTTCATTGCTGGTAACAAAATGGTGTACCCCTTGTTTTTTGAATAGATTCTTCACTGTTCTGTTTAGAAACTCCCTGCCTTTGTCAGTCTGTATTTTGACAGGGACTCTTCCATCTTGTGTGAAAATAGCTTTAAAAGCAGCGGCCACCTGACCGCCTGTCTTGTCTTTTAGAACCCTTGCCCATGCATATTTAGACAAAATGTCTATAACGGTTAAAATGTACTTGTAACCCTTGTTATATTGAGAAAACTGCTGCATATCAACTAGATCGGCCTGCCATTGCGAATCCACTTCAGACACAATTGTCTTATTTCTTTTAAAATGGATCCTGGCTGGTTTATGCAGCGTGTAAGCATCCTGATCTGACAACCATTTGGTAACTTCTCTTTTGCAGAGTTTTTTGCTCTGTTTTTTGGCCTCCTGAAATAGGGAGTTCACTCCACCCAAACTCCCAACATGCCCAGGGTTATAATAAATATTTCTTAGGATCTCTTCATGAGTTGCCATATTTGTAAGTTAACACACAGGAATGGAAGCGTAAGTTTAACAACAAAACGTTTTTATTGCTGCAAATCACCAAAGAAAATCATTCTTCTATTTCCATGTCTGGAGGAACACACGAAATGCAGGAAATGTTGACAGTCTTTGAAGCGTCGATGTTCAAGTTTTCAAAAGCTCCAAGCACATCACGCATCTGTGTAAAAATAAAGTTTTTTAGTTATACACAATCAAAGCCCACTATACAACCAATTAAGAACATTTTACTAAAGACATAAAACACTCACCGGTGTGTCCTCTGTCTCTGCTTCAGCAGTCTCCAGGGGTGGCTGGTAGGTAGAACAGGATGTGGTAGGATTTCCCTGCTCCATTTTCTCTTCGGTCTGTGGGGCTATTTTAGTAAGACCACAGCCATTAACAGTTTCAACAGGCTCCGTTTTCTTTTCGGCCCGTGGGGCTCTTTTGGTAAGAACAGCGCCATTAAGCCAAGCAACAAAGGATGGAGTTTCAGGATCCTGCCCTGATGTCAGTTGGTCAGGAAACAGTTTTCTGGGTTGAAGCTTCACAGGTGCCAGTGGAGAAGAAAAGCCCGCAGGTCCCACGTATGAGGGTATGCTCTCAGTTAAAGCAGAGGTATTCTGAGACACTGGTGGCGTATGCACAGTTTGCACCCTTCTAGGCTTCACGGATGCCCGCTGTCTAGAAAAAGCAAAGAGGTCGATAGGATCCGCCATGATCTCCCCGCAGGAAAAACTTGCCGCCATGCTCTCCCCGCAGGAAAAACTTGTCTGGGCATGCCAAGAACGGCTTCTTTTGTTACTGTGCCAAAGGGGGTGGAGTTACAGCTCTACAACCGCTTCCTATTGGTCCGCGGTAGCCTGGGGAGTTGTTAGAGGGGTCACATGCCCCCCCGGGGCCAATCCGGGAGCGGTTTCAAACCCCGCCAAAAAATGGTATTGGGGTCAAATGACCCATGGGGTCACGTGATCACCTGGGGGAGGGGTGGTCACATGACACGCTGTTCCATGAGCTCACTTCCGGCCCCGGTAGGGGGTGGAACTTCCGGCCCCCTGCTAAGGCGGGACTTCCGGTCCCCGCTAAGGCGGGACTTCCGGGGCGGCGCAACTGTCACTTTTCTAAAAAGGGGCGTGGTTTCGAGTTTGATGGGAGGTCCTACCCTTTACTACTCATGTGGATTCCATGGATTGGATCCAGATTTAGTCATCTTCAAGAGAGACCCAATGAAATCAATGGGACATCAGTTAGTTTCAACGGGTGCTTCTCAGAAGATGACTAAAGCTGGATCTAACCCAGCTATGCATCGAAGCCCCTCAGGATTCTGCATTGGCATTGTTACATATTATGAGTGCAGTTCTTTCCTTTTCACTCATTCATTCATTCATTTTTATTTCTATTTTTTTTACCGAGTGTGGGAGGGAAGTGAGTACAATTGAAATATAAATTGGCCTACTGACTGAGGCTGATTGGAGCTGTCATCTATAACACAGATTTGCTACATAGTTCCAGTCAGACTTGTTTCCATCATTTTGTGTAGCACCTTCTGGACAGCTGCTAAAGTCAACCAACAGCTTGGAGGCAGCCCTCCTGGATTCTCCTCAGGACTTTTAGAATCCCCTCCTGGCTCATTTGCTTTCAACAAGCTGGCAGATATCTCTGACCTCTGAACTGCAAGCATCCCAAGCTCATTAGTGGCGCAGATGGTCACGTTCCTCCAGGAGAATTGAGGTGAATGGCCCCTTCCCTGTACAACTTGCACTTGGGCTAAAGTGCAGATTCACATTTTCTTTTTTTCTTTTCTTTTTTGGTGGTAGAGTTGATTGTGAGATAAAGTAGAATATGACTTTCTATTTTTTTTTCCTGGATAAAAATCCACAGAGTAAGTAACTGGAGACAATTTATTTCAAGCCATAATAAATAAAGTGTTAATTAATTAGTAGAATGGCAGCTTACCATTTTTGTTTTAGTTGTAAAATGAAGCAATATGCAGCTAAATAAAACAAATTGGATTTGATTCAACATAAATGTTATATTTAGGTCTTTAATGCTTAAACCATTCATCTACTTTCCCAGTTTATTGAACAATGCTGCAAAAGCCAATAGTAAATAGTGAATCTAATGTGTGGTATGTTGTTGTTTTTCATTAAGGTTGCACTACTTAGTAGGCATTAAGTCGTACTGCATTTGTTTCCAAGTAAATTATTTAAGCAATGGGCAGGAAATGGACAAAATGGGCAGGATCCCACTCCACAGGAGCCGACTTCTGCTTGCAATAGAACTTTCTCTTCCCTTCCTCCACCTGTACCCATCCACTTGTATCCTCACCTCTTCAGTCTCCTCCCCTCCCTGTCCACCAGAATGCCACCTGTCATACTCCTCCAAGGTTGCTTTTCCAATCTTGGAGAGACAGCCTGTGTGGTTCTCTCTGCCTAGCTGTGAGGGGTCTGGGGATAGATATCTGACCCCCCTTTCTGAGGCTGAAGTGCTGTCTACAACCTTGGAGGGGTTTTCCAAGCCATCCTATGGTCCCTAGGATGCTTGCCCAGGGACCATAGGATTGTTCTCTAAAGGAATCCTGGGTGTTGGTCTCCATCTTAGAAGGTGTTGGATATTTGATGCCCAATTCCCATACTAACCCCCAGATTGAGAAACTACGCCATATAGAGGTGACAATGAAGCTTTAGAGCTGACAAACTAATAAGTCACTGGGGTTGGATTTAAGAAAGCCATAAAGACTGTTCTCTTCCGGCAGGCATATCCAGTGGAATTTTAGAATGTTTTAAGGATGTTTTTAGGATGTTTTAGGATTTTTATGCAGTTTTAATAATGTGTGTCATGTTTTAATCAGTTTTATGTATTTTATCATGTTGTTGTTCCCTGCCTCGATCTAGACGGAAAGGCGGGTAAGAAATAAATTGTTATTATTATTATTATTATTATTATTATTATTATTGGATGGCATCCATCCAAGAGTTCTTAAGAAGAAAATCGCTGACTGTGTAACAAAAATATTCTACATAATTGAAATGGACCTCCTTGTCAGATGTAACACTATTTTTTTCTAGAAGGGATCTGCAGAAGATGGCTCAGAATGGCAAATTATATACTGGTCAGCCTAACCTTTGCCCTGGGTAAATTGGAAGAAAGCATAATTAAACCTAGAATTGTTAAAAACAGAAGAACAAGCCTAGCTGAGAATCCACGTTGCTTCTGCAAAAACAGCGCTTCACCAACTTTATGGTATTTTTTCAGAATGTCAACAAGCAAGTGGATGGGGCAATCCACTGGGTATTATATACTTGAACTTCCTAGGTAAACTTAGCATTAATTGGATAAATGTTGCTATATCAGTTTAAAGAACAGGAAGTAGGGGGTGGGGTCAAAATAAATGGGACAATTTTCACAAAGGGTGGTAGAACAAAGTAGGTAATGGTGACCCTCAAGGGTCTAAACTTGTACTGTTTGACTTATTTAAGGCTACAGTCTTATTACCTGGGAACTGAGTGAGTAGGTACATATAGGACTGCAGTGTAAATAAATTTGCCTGGTTCTAGTTAATTAGGCTGACCAGATGACAAGGAGGACAGGGCTCATGTAACTTTAACAGTTGTAGAGAAAAGGCAATTTCAGCTGGCATCATTTGTATGCAATTCGTACCTGGTGAAATTCCCTCTTCATCACAACAGTTAAAGCTGCAGGGGCCCTGCCCTCTTGTGTATCTGGTCATTCTAGTATAGTGCCTGCACCTTTAATTGTTGTAATGAAGAGAGGATTTCACCAGGTACTAATTGCATACAAATGACGCTTGCTGAAATCCCCTTTTCTCTGCAACTGTTAAAGATACAGGAGCCCTGTCCTCCTTTTCATATGGTCAGCCTATAGTTAATGTATCAATATATTATTTGTTGTTTGTTTGGCAACATATTAATGACTTCTCTCCAGACATCCAGATCATGAGTGTGTGTGTGGTGGGGGAATTTGTGGTTAGGGAATGGCTGACATGAATGTCTAGTACAGCTTTAAATCATTTAAGGTGCAATCCTATTCATGTATAGACAGAGAAAAGTCCTAAAACCCCCAGCATTCCCTAACCAGCCATGTAAAATGTAGGGTGTTTTCTGTGCAAACATGCATAGGATTGTGTTCTTAAATATTAAAATTGCTTTCTCTTATTTGTGTGTGTGTGTGCATATACATAACATTTTTATAATAAAGTGAAAAACAAAAGTCTAATTGCAACAATTAGAAGCTGACTAGGGTGAGAAGGTGGAAAATACAGTCTTCTGGGCCTAATTCAAGGATGGGAAAAGTAGGCCTTAAATTTCTTTTAAACAGCAAGCACAGATATAAGTCTGCATATATTTTATGGTGTATATTATCCAGAGCTTAAGTTTGGTTTGGTTTTCTTTTTTAATATAATGAAACATATTTGGGTAGTTTCTTGAGATTTATTCTGTTTACAGAAGTGATTATATTTCAAAAGGCTCAAAAAGGCTTAAATAATTGAATAGGTTATATTTGAATCATTTGTTGAATGGTTGCTTTGAGGCAGTTTTGAAAGCCAATTAGACTGCTCTATGTGCATTAGAATATTTGTCTCGGAAAGATGAGGGTATAGGAAAGTGCTGACTTTAATTAAGTAATAGAATGATCCACTACATAACTAAAAGAGCGGAGGGCCTGTGTTACAGAATGCTTTCTTGGCCTGCATTACACAGATTAGAAGGGGGTGGGGGAACATAAAAACAAATTAATTTGTGTTAAGGTGAAAACAAGAAATATCTATGATTTATGGATGGCACTCTCTTTTTTTCTACAACACAAATTTTGAGGCTCTCTAGAGACCTCTAAGAGTTCCTGAAATATCATAGAATCAAATCAGTTTTTTTGCAGACTATCCCTGTGAACTTTTTAGCCCACCTAGCTTTAGACCACATGTCCCCATTATGCTGCATTTGCCTGTAATTGTGTCTGAGGCTAGCCAGGTGTCCTATGTTACACAGGATACTCCTCTGTTTTGGAAAGCTGACAGAGGACAATCCTGTATTTGAAGGTCTTCTCTATTTGAACAGGTGTCCAGCCCAACTCTGGTTGAAAGTCAAAGAACCATAAGGAGGTACAACTTGAAGAGGCCTTGAACTTGTCCATCAACAGTGAGCACCTGGACAGCAGACTGGACAGGCACATAGGTCACCTGGTCAGTATTCCCCACTATGGTGAGATGTCATGTCTTTCTATTTAAATTCTAGTTATTATTTCTAATGTTGTACCTGTACATATATACTTGCATGTGCAAATGTCTGGCAACATCATCACCTGTGCTGGCAGCCTGGCCCCTATTTTGCATCTTCCACAATGCAGGTATGTGAGGGGAACAGTATTGTGTCTCACCCCAGGGAAGAGATGGAGCTTGTGCTGTGCCTAAATCTGTCCTCTAATTCACAGAAAATGTTCTTTCCCTGTGAAAGAGGTTTCCATTTTTCTCTCTCATTCTTATGGCACTTTATAATTTATTTTGAATTCTTTTAATTATGTTTTTGAGCTTACCTAATCCCTGTGAGGTGACTGAGGGTGGTATGTGTGTGTGTGTTTTCTATTATGCATCTCTTCCAGGCTGTCTCCACTTCCTGATATGAAAAAGCCCCATGGGAGGAATTACCTCGAGATTTCTTCATAATGAGATTTAACTGAAGTTCAGGAAGTGAGGCTACAGGCTCCTGGAGAGATGATTGCACAATGAAAGATAGCATACTCCTTAGTCAACTCATAAGTAAGGCAAACACAAGAATCCAGAAATGAACACATGAGAATTTCTCTAAAATTTTATTCTCCTTTGAGTTTTGTTTCTAAAGTGTTTCATTTCTATCCTATTGAATAAGAGAATGGTCAAAAAATGTGGAAGAACTTTTTGGTGCAGCACTAGTATCTTTGGTGCTGGAATTACAATTTTTGAAGTTTTCTTACAACTCAGACATTCACTTTTCTCTCTCTCTCTCTCTCTCTCTCTCTCTCTCTCTTTGCTGTTTGCAAAGAACTATTGAATAGGATTGTGAGTGAGTGTTCATAGAATTTATTCCATCATTCTGCCATTGTGCCAATCTTAAAAGCAATGTGGGCCGCCCAAGAGGACTGTGTTCAATCTTGTTTGGGAGTTAGGGCAGTGTTTCGGTAGGGAGTATTTCAAAGAATGTAACAAATTCTAATTGGAAAAAAAAGTAAAACCTTGGATGAAAACATGGATCATGCAAGCTCTGCTCTCAGTAATGACCATATTTTGTGGGAGATACAAATGCAGCAATTTGTAAAGAAAGATGAGACTCCAACAATAAATGTCTATCTGGAGATTGCAGCTCAAAATACGAAGTCAAATGCAGGTGAATCAAATAGTGAAATCTTCCATTTCTTATGCTTTCTAGTGATGACTGTGGCCTAATCTACACCAAGCAGGATATTGCACTATGAAAGTGGTATATAAAAGGCAGGAGCCCCACTACTGCATTATAGTGGTATTGAAGTGCACTGAAAACTGTTGGGGCCCATTGACACATACCCATATACCACTTTCATACCAACATATCCTGCTTGGTGTAGGTTAGGCCTGTATTAGCAGAATGCTCCAGAGATGTGCATGTTGATTTTTTAAAAGAGCCAAAAGATACTACATTAAGTAGCCAAGAATATTGACTGATTGGGTGCAACCTAGGGGCTGTCTTCACTGTGAGTTCCTTTGTGGTACATCACGTCATGGCCAGTGTGTGCCCAACCAGCTGCTTCTGCCTGGAAAAGCTGCAGTATTGGAGAGTCCTTTTATTCCATCCTTTTTAGTTAAAGTGGCTCCCAGGTGCTTGATCTGCAATGTGCCCCCACACCTCTGCATTAAACCTTGAGCATGCCTGTGACCTGGCTGTGATGCGGGCTGCCTCTCCCCCATGCACTCATTTAATGTTCCTATTGAGAGATGTCTGTGCCCTTCCTGTGTTAATTAACTTCAGAATTTTGTTAATTCACTTCTCTGATGCAAGGGGACTGTGTTAATTCTCTTCTGTGATGTGAGTTCCAGAGCTGTGCAGCTTCGGAGTTGCAAAGGGACTATGTAAATTCTCTTCTGTGAGGTGAGCCCCAGAGCTGTACAGCGCCAGAGTTGCAAAAGGGACTGTGTTAATTTTCTTCTGTGATATGGTGTGAGCTCTACAACTGTGCAGCTCCCTCACCTGAAGTGTATCTTTTCTGCACTGAAAAGTTGGGTTTTAGGGACAGTGGCTTCTACTGCGTAGCAATGATGGAGCGGATCTGATTTCAGTATACTATGGAGAATAACAACAATACGTGCTCTTCTCAGGCTTGTGAAGACTAGACACTAGAGATAGATTGATAAACTGAAGTGTGATAAACTCAAGTTTATCTGGAACTGAAGACCCACAGGCTGCAATCCTATTCATGTGTACGTCGTACTGAATTCAATGGGACTTCTAAATAGATGTGCATAGGATTGTGCTGTTAAATCTACAATCCCATATACAAGGAGTAAACTCAATTGAATTCAGTGTGACTTAATACCTGAGTAAACATCTGTATAATTAGGTAGTATTTGTGCCTGAACTTCTCTGGATTGTGCCCATGCGCTTTTTGTATTCTATGATGGAACATTACTTTTGAGCTCCATTTTGCCTTATTATTGTTGTTGCTCTCATTTAAGATGCTTTGAGCCAGACTGATGTTGCTGCACTTCTGGTACATCCTGTGTGCTTGCTTATGTACCCCTTGGTATCTGCAAATCTGTTAGTTTACATTTGTAAGTTGAGAAACTATTACAAAGGAATGTTGGCTCTAAGATTTTGTGGCATAACATCTAACCTGGAAGAAACAGAACAGGCAAGTTGAGAATTCTCTGTGGTTGCAACTGATTATTTTGGATTCACTGTGTATTCAGACAACACATTAAACAACTGAGGGGGGGAACAATAGTCAGTTGTGTTGCTTATTGTGTTGTGTGGAGGGTAACACGCCGCTCACAAACTACTGATGGTATGCTATTCCACCCAAATAAGCAACTGAGAGAAACAACTGGCTTGCAAGTTGTTTAGCTCGAAGCCAATTGTTTAAAGTGTTGTGTGGAGGGTGAGTATGTTAATGGCGTGTGGTGAGTGGGTTAAAACACAAGCCCATAGAGGCAGGCGGCAAGAGCAACCAAAGTGGCGGCTGACACTCTGCTACAACTGGTGCAACTTGCAGAGGCTGCTGGGATAGAACCGGGAGGACTGAGGGAGGAGGGAGGATGGGGAGAGGGGCGGGGGCTGTGTCAGTCAAATGCTGTGTTGACTATTAGTCCACTCAACGGCAGCCCCAACCACCCACAGTTGTGTAGGAATACGTTGGGTGGGGAGTACCCACAAAATAACCAACTGTGAGTTGGTTACTCAACCCACCATTGACTAATGTGTTGTCCGAATTCAGCCAACTAGTGCAACAGGAAATAGTGGTTACTTAAAGGTTTCCAGAATGTGGTTGGTCAGTCAAGATCACAGAAGGGGCAGCTCATTTCCGTGCTTATTTTAGGAAGTTGTAGTTCCCTTTGGTGGAGCAGTCTGTTTTGCTAGCGCGACAGAACTAGCACAGGCAGTATAGGATACTGCCCAAAGTCTGAAGGATAGCAGGAAATAATATGCATTAATTTTCTAAGATTGTGTTGAAGAATATTCATATTCATTCAGAATTTTTAAGAAGGGTGCAAGGATTATTATTATTTTCAATCCTGGCAAGATCTTCCTGTTCAACTGGATGGACTAGTCACATGAGTGATAACAATTCTCATTCATTCTCATTCATTCTACGGTGAGCCCCAAATCTTCTCTCAGGATTTATTTATTTATTTGTTGCATTTCTGTGTCACCCACTAGCCAAAGCTCTTTGGATGGTTCACAAAAGTTAAAACCATCAAATATGAATCAGTATAAAACAAACAATGGTATAAAAACACAATATAAAAGTACAATATAAAAGCACCATCAGGGTAAAACTGAGCAGTAATGCAGAGATTTCTACAGATGTAGAATACAGCTTTAAAGTATCGATTTAAAACGAAGTTAAAAGACTAAGAGCCCATCTAAACAGTCCTTTGGAACGTTTTAAATAGTATTTTAAAACGTTCCAAATAGGTGCGTTCTAAAACGTCTTAGGCCACATTACTGAGTACTCACGTTACAGGAGAAAACTTCTTCAGTCTTTAAAGTGGTGTGTGCTGTCACACACCCTTCTGTCCGTCTCTTTCTCTTTTGTTTTTACAATGAGTTTAGGGCAAGGCATTGTGGGTGTTGTAGTTCAGTCACCCACTTCCTCCTTTGTTCCTCTGACATTCCCTAGCGTGTATAGGGCTAAGAATTGTGGATGTTGTAGTTCACTTGCCCATTTCCTCCTTAGCCCCGCTTTCTTCCCCACCAATCAACTGCTAAGCATTTAGGCACCAGTAAACAAAGCACTGCCCCCATGAATCACAAACGTTAAGGAAGAACACATTATTTTACTAAAAACGATTTATTAAAAGTGAAACCGTTGTATATAACTGAAGTGAGTTTTAAAAAACCTCAGATATACAATGTTATAGGGAGTGTGTCATGTGGCCCAAAGAGTTTTCATAACCCTTATAAAACGTTAAAAACCTAGCATGTAGATCGGCCCTAAGATGATTAACTGTTAAAATATTGGGAAAATAAGAAGATCTTCACCTAGTGTCGAAAAGAATACAACGCAGGTGCCAGGCCAACCTCTCTAGAATCTTGCTTCTATTTGCCCTCATAAGATTTTTATGACTTGACCTTTTGTGAGGCTTTTTTTTTTGGATTCATACAAAATGTTTCTTCAACTTTAGGACAGGAGTGACCCTCCAAAAGAGGTGCCAAAGCAATCAACTGCAACTCAGTGCTTGTAGGCAACATGGAATGCTGTAAACCTGCATGGAGGGTCCTCAGATCCCACTAATGTCAAAGCGGTGTAATCAGGCTAGCTGTTTCTGCTGTTTGTTACTTTTATTAAAGAGAGAGAGAGAAGCAAAACTATTAGAATAACTTGGTTTAGTCTTCTTCTTCTTCTTCTTCTTCTTCTTCTTCTTCTTCTTCTTCACACAATCCAGTTAGATACGATTTGCCTCAAAGTTGACTGGAAGCAGATTACAAAAGTTTTAGTGGCTGTAAGAAGCTTTTCCTAATATTTCTGATAATCCATAATTTGAGGACTTCCATTTCTTACCATGAAAAAATGACGACACACAATTTTGAAGAACGGCTCATAAGGTGACAAGGATGTTTTATGTGTATAATTGGCAAATCCAGTGAATTCATTTATTATTCCTGGGAGACAGAGAGACAGAGAGACAAGGCTCATACCATACGAGAAGCAAAAGTCACCCAGCTCGCTGAGGTATGCAGGATGGCATCACAGAAAATGCATAAATTAGTCTGCTTTGGAACATGTATTTGAAGTTCTTCTTAAATTAAATTGCCTTATTTGTCCTTTTCCACACAATACAGCTGTGCTTTAATCACTCACATGCACACTCGCACATCCACAGACCACTCTTATACAACCTTTGAATAACTGGGGGGGGGGGAGGCTATGATGTTTTTTTTTCTCAAAAACTAAGGCTTCATTCTGTTTTCTGAGGCAAAACAACCATGTGAGACTTTCCAGTCTAGAACCAAACTCTGTCCTCCAGATAAGGCCTGTAGCACAACTTGTCATGATGACTGACCCACCAAGGCAAATGTAGAAACAGCAGCTTAGCATGGGCTCATTTACACTCCTCTTTCTACTGCTTGTCTTGGACTGCAGAAATGTGTTTATTGTCTCTGCGAATTGTTATGTGGCAGGAAGGGATGTGTATCGTGTCGTTAAAATGTACGATAACGATACGATTAGGTCATTATAGTGCATGTTTTTAACGATGATGATACGATAGAAAATCCTATGATAATCATCAGAGACGATAATTTTCGGGCGATTTTATCATTTTATCAGACTGCCATATAAATATACCTATAACTTCTGTATTTTAAAAGTTAGAGGCTTGAAACCTGGTCACAGTGCTTATAGGATATGCTTAAGTATGTGTATGAAATTTGAGATCGATCCCTCTAACCCTCGATTTTATATGAATTTATTAAAGACCGTTTCAGTTCTGACAGATCAGAATGACAGCTCACTACGTGCGTTCATTCAGACCTGTCAGAATGGAAATGATCTTTTAAAAAATCATATAAAATCAAGGGTTGGAGGGATCGATCTCAAATTTCATACACATTCTTAGGCATACCCCATAAGCACTGTGACTAAGTTTCAAGCCTCTAACTTTTAAAATGCAGAAGTTATAGGCATTTTTTTCTTTAAAAATAGGGCTGGAAAAAATATAGTTTTTTCACAATAATTCTCATGAAGACGATACGGTTCACCTATGATATGAATGAATACAATAACATTTTTGATCCGAAATGACGATAACGATAAACGACGATATTTTTTGGCGTGCACACCCCTAGTGGCAGGTAAATGATTGCTGGGGTGTGGTCTGCTTGGCAGAGTACAAGTTGTGCAAGCCTAGCCCTTTCATTTTTCTGAACATTTCCCTGAGCAGTGCTGGCCACAGGCAGGTTGATGGCTTCTTCCCAAATTCTATGTATAAAAACATAAACTGTTCCATACACATTGCCAGAAAGATTGCATATCAACCCTTCTTTACAAGGCCTCTGAGTTACCTGGAGTGGAGTTTGATAGGAGAATGGCCCTAGGTTTGTTTAGGGTTAGAACCTGTAGCTTCTGTAAGCTTGAGTGGTTGTAGCAGTAACAGCTAGGGATGTGCAAGGCCTTCCAGAATTGAATTGGAATCATAACTTCTGATGCGGACCTAAATCGGTTCTGATCGAATCAGACTTGCCTCGAATCGTTTTGGATTGGATGCCTATTTTTCCCTATAGACTTGAATTTTGGGGAAAATACACCTATAACTTTGTTATTTTAAAAGATAGAATCATGAAACTTGGCCACAGTGCAGATGCCACATAAGTAGTCATGTCTGAGAAATTTCAGAAACATTGGTGCAGGCGTTTACTTGCAAAGAAGTGTAAAAGTGAAAGTTTTCAGGCTGCTATAACTTTCTCATTTCTCAAGATATGTACATGGAAGTTGGGGCCCTTACAGATGGGCTTTTGGTAGTCATCGGAGGCCAATTTCAGAGGCAGAGGTGCAGGCGTTTACTCTCAAGGTACTTCTAAAACATCAGATTTTCCAGGAAATCCAGTACATGCTATTAATTTCTCATTTTTAAACATACACACATTAAAGTTGGGGACCTCACAGGTGGCCTGTAGGTAGTCATGGCAGCAGTCTGCGATGAGTGCACACGTCAGTGAGACAAAGCCGGTCTCAATTTTCAGTGTTGAAGCCAAAAATGCACATTGGTCCTGTTAGGCACACACATTGATTTGAAAACCATTGGCAGTGTGAGATGCATGAGCATCCCCTCAATATAGGAGTCTAGGAGGAGGAAGATTCCTTGGGGTTCCTTCCATCAGAGTAGAGGTACTGAACTGTAAGCACAGCCAGGAAATAATGATAATCATAATAAGGATAATAAGGATAATAAGGAATAGATCCATGGGGCAGACCCACCAGATCCGGCTACTCTACAATGTGGGCACACGGGTGGGCACAGGCGGCAGGCAGGCAGAGGCTGCTGCTAGACTTGAGTAGGATTGGGGGATACAGAGATGGAATGATCAGCAGGATTGAATGATGAAGCTGTCAATTCCACCCCCTCCTCCCTTCTCCCCCCACTGTGCCCAAGTTTCATGGTGTTTTTTTTAAGAAGATATAGGCGTAATGCCACCCATTTTTCAAAAAATCATTGCCACCAAAGGCCTGCACCAATGTTTCTGAAATCTCTCATTCATGATTAATTACATGGCGTCTGCAATGTGGCCAAATTTCATGTCTCTATCTTTTAAAGTAAAAAAGTTAAAAGCATTTATTTCCCCAAGGCAACACTTAGGGGAAAACACCTAAAATGGAGGTCTGATTCTCCGATGCGATTTGATGTGAATCAGATCGAAAAAATCAGATCGGAAAAAATCGGAGCTCCTTGGACCAGCATCAGAATCGGGAATTGGATGTCCTATTTCCCTCGAATTGTATCAGAATCGGGTATCGGATCCAATTCAATGCACATCCCTAGTAACAAAAGCCCCATTTTTAAAGTAACAGTAAATGGTGGTTTAATCTTTAGCACTGGTGACAGTGACTTCCATTGCATCCAAGGGTAGTAAAAGAGCTTAGCAGGTGAAGATCAGGCTGTGTGGACCACATGACACTGTCCTTCAATACCTTGCTGCCATACCCAACTACCTGAGGTGGCCTTGTCACTCTGCTGAATGGAAGGAGCTGCTATTGCTGTTATCTGTAGCATGGTTAGATAATATAAGGCCTATAAGCTGATCTGGCTTACAAAGGCTTCCCCACCTGTTTGAGCAGACCGATGTTGCCACCATGACTTTTCTCACCTGTAGGCCTGTCTTTCTATCCTGAGGGGAAAGTAGAATGTGCTTTTTTCCGATGGGAAAAATATGTGCCTCCCATTGCCCAACCCTGTTGTAGACAACAACTAGGAGTTAAATTACATGTTTCACTAATTGCATAGCATAGCTGATGGTGAGCCTTTTCTTTACTTCAGTGCAAGAGGATGATTTGGATAGGGACTACTGTGCACGAAGAGGGGGAATTAAACATCCTCCCCCACACCATTTTTTCCTTGAAATTCCCCACTTACTACAGTGGTCAAAAAGAAGAAAGCCTCTAGTGAGCCAACGTTTTTCCTCTCTTTTTTTGACCCCTATTGGGGGGGATTTTGAGAAAAAACAGTAGAGGGGGAAGTTTGATACATACCTCCCAGTGTGCAGTGGTCCTAATTCAAATTAGGGTAATGTGTGTTTACACTTGAGTAAAGGAAATGCTAACCTTCAGCTACGCACTACCCAATTAGCATAACATGTAGTTTAGCTCTAGACCAGCAAGTTCAGGAGTGAATTTTGCCTCCCAAGCTACCTTCCACCCCTGTGTGAGTGCTTGTGTGTGAGAGAGAGATAGACATCTGTAGTGGGTATGGGGTGCCAAAAGGGTCAAAAGTAGTTTGATTGCAAGCTGATTTTGACTCTTTTGGTGCTCAGTAGCCACTACGGACTCCATTTTTCCCCCAGTGTAAAACAGCAGCATGAATTTTGGGGCAGCATCCACCCCAGCTCTAGGTAAGCCTTTCAGATAAATTCCTCTTGTCTTATCAAAACCTTTTATGACTTCTCTTGAAATCCCTCAAATATTTTGCCTGAAGTGAAATCCATGTTTCATTTTAGATCTAATTTCATTGACAATTTTGCAAACAACTTGTATAAAATATATGTTCCATTCTCTTCAGGAAGCTCTTGTGTTTCTGCACAAATTATTCACTATTATGGCTCTTCCCACATTGCTGGGATCAAAGTTCAGCTCAGCTTCATTTAAAAGATGCCGTTCAGTATTTAAATGTATTTCCTCTGAAAATGCATGTTTAAATGTGTGTTTTCTCTCAAAATAATATAATTTAATAGGTAATATTAATATTTAATATGTAATGTTATGTAACAGATATTTAAATATGTATCTTCTCTTAAAATATACATTTAAATGTGTGTATTTTCTCTCAAAATATTCAAATGTGTATTTTGGTATGTTCAAACAGCTAAGAAATGTGTCACAAAGTTCAGAGAAGTGCAAAATCAGCTGGATACTTATGTTCTGATCCTCACACTACTCAGAGGTGCAGATCATGTTGTTCTGTAGGGTAACTTGCAAAGGTTGTATTCCTCCAGCATCTGTAGGGTTGGCTATATTAATGATCCTTGTAATACCTTCTACAAAATGGGGCAGCAATATATAGGATCAGTGTCAGCACCAGGGTTTTGAGGGTCTTTGGGCAAGATATTCTCAATGGACCCCTTCCCTCTACCTTTTCACTGCCATTATCACCAGCTGTGATAGTTCCTCAACCTTTTTCTCCTCATTGCTACCGCTTGCTTGCTTGGGAGGCAGAGAGCTAAGGATCAAGTTGGCAGTGGCATCCATTTCTGCTCCTTCTCACCACCATCTTTGTCTGGGCCAGAGGGAGAGGAAGATGAACAAACAGGTTGCAAGGGTGAAGAGGAGGAGCTACTCTAGGGGGATCTTGTCTGGGGGAACCTGCTTGGGTGTGGGCCCTCATCAATTGTTTAACCATGCCTACCTTAGACACCAGCCTTCTATACGATATCATTGGGACCATCTGCGCTTGAACATCCATTCACATCCCACAGACCACCTCACATCCTGCAAATCAACTCTAAGCGGAATTATCTGTGAGTTTCAAAATACTTAATAATGTCGCTTCTGCTTAAGATGGTTCATTGCAGAGACAAAATAGCACAGCCATTAAAGATTTAAAGGTTTTGAAATCAATCCCAGCAGGAATGCATAAGATAGAGTTGTTGTCATTAGACAGAGTCGCTGTCATTAGATAGAGCTGCTGTTTTCTGGTCCTTGGAAACCAAATAACGAAGTAGATCAATGATTCCAAACATGTCTTAAAGGCAAGCCAGCAATGGAGAGTCCCTTATCAGCCGCCTTTAAAACTTGCTTGAGAAATTAATACCGCTATTCATTTCCAAGGCTGATGGCTTTTCGGGCACACGCAGTCTTGACTCGGGGGGGGGGGGAAGTAAATGCTGAATTCTAAAATTAATAAAATGGATGGTTGCATAGGTGGTGCTCTACTGAATGTGGCGGTGATGGAACTGGGACTCTAGTCAGACATTTAATTAAAAGTAATGCAATACTAGACAGGCTGCTAAGAGTAATGGGGAGGAAAATTGAGGGATACTGGCATGTACTTGGACAACCTGATAAATTAAGAAGTGACTGGTCTTGTTGAGTTCTTCTTGCAACTAGCCCTAGATCTGGGGGGGGGGGGGGAAGGCAAGTACAGGATAAAGTGCCTCACTATGTATCAGCAGTGTACCCCTGTGGAAACTGTCTGTAATGCTAGGCGGTAGTTGCTTTTGCTGATCTTTATCATGAGTTTTCTTTTCTTTTTTTGTAATGGTGCAGTAGTATCCAGTGGTGCCTCTGCACTTCTGCAGTTTGTGTTGCGCCAGTAGGATCCACTGTCAGTGCAACAGGAAGTTAATATTTCCTGGAGCAATCCCGAAAGTGAGCCAGGATGCACATTTCTGGAACAAGACAAATAAACAAAGCTCCCTTCTGTGAACTCCACTGTTTCATCCTGGGAAAGAGCATTTGGCTGTTTTCCAGTTGCTTTAGGAAGCTCTAGCTTCCCGCTGTACTGGCAGTGAATCCGGCTAGTGCACAGGTAGTGTTGGATACTGCCAATATTAATTACAAATTAATTTGTCCGACACATTGCAAGTATATACTCTTTTGAAAATCACTTTTTTTCCACTAGCAAGTAGCATATTTGGGGAGTGGAAATCAGCTTTTCATGAGACTCCAGCCAGATCTACCCTAAGCCGGATACGACACTTTGAACACGGTTTGAAAACTGTATATGGAGTGTGTCCTGGGCCCCAACAGTTGTCGCTACTGTTATAGATTGTATAACATGGGAGTATTTTCCATGATTACAGAACCCCTTACTCTTACTCCATGATGAGAGATTGCACACTCTCACTGAAGGATCACATTTCACATGGAAACAGAAGGGATCTATTTTTTTAATGTAAATTATGAAATGTAGCACTGGCATGGAGAAGCTTCACATCACCAGCAACAAACACTTGATGTGATTTCTTTGTAGAGTACTACCACTCTGAAACAGCTTCCTCTGGTGTGTACATAGGAGGTTATAGCCCTTGAACTTCTTTCTCTCTCTCCCCTTCCTCCCCAGCTGCAACCCCCTGACCACTCGCTCGATACAGCAATTAGGCCATATAAACAAGCTTTGTAAACCCTAACTGCTGTGCAGGGTGGCGGTGGAAGATGTGGGGGTTGCATCTGACCAATGGACCTCTGGATTCACTCATCATCTAGTGCAAGGATGCAGAACCTCAGGACCAGGGGCCAAATCCCACCCTCCTGGGGTCACAGTTGGGCCCTCCAGGTTTTTCCAGATAGCCATGCCTCCTTTCTCTTTCCCCCAACCACCAACCATTAGGTTTTCTGGCTTTTGTGCAGTCCTCCCCCCCGCCAATTCTAAAAGGTTGAAATGCCTCTCCTAAGGGTTAATTACTGGCAGTAAGAGCTTTACAGTAAAATATGCTAGTATTTTTCACCACTTTGTCATTAGAATTTACCATGGCAGGGCCATGTTAACCAGACCATTGTCCCAATGACATTCAGCTTCAATGAGGAATGGGTGAGAATCTGGCTGAGTTCACAACTTGATGCAAACCTATCCCATTTGAACAATTCACGAACTCGTATGCAATTGCGACCCAAAATCTGCACTCGACTATGATAACAGAACCTTCTACAAAGGTTGGAGGGAAGAAAGGTGTCTGATGCCATCTATGAATTTATCAAGCCCATTTAGCAGTAAAAGTTGCCAGATGGTACATAGGTTATGTAGAGTTTTCCACTGAATTAAGGTTGTAGGAGCCCAGGAGAGAGGTTGTTAAACGAGGCATCCTGTACATAAACTATGAAATTGAAAGGAGTAAGCAAAAAAACAAACAAACCCAAAAACTCTTGTTGAGGGAATTGTTATAAGAGTTACAAGCCAAGTAATGGAACTCAAAGGGGCTGATTTTCAAAATGTGATCATTAACATAGTCTTGTTAACATGCAGTTTCCAAGAAATAGTAAATGGTGTTGAAAAATTACTGGCTTTTGCGTGAAACTGCACACACATACAGAATACCAAAGCTGTTGTTTCAAGAGCAGTCGGATCTGCTAAAATTATTTTGTGTTTCCAGCACATAAAACTTCTGCCGAGAACTCTTTATTGACAGCATAATGATCAAATGCCACCACCATTTATCTCATCCTCTTAGTTACTGAGGAAACCTGCCACACTTCCCTTTGAACAACAAAATGAAATTAAGTATCAAACAGTAATCTTCATGGTGGAAGGAACTTGAGAGGGAATAAGCATACTGGGCAGCTGATTAAACACAGAAGCAACTGAAGCATTGAGTAATTGAAAGCCTAAATGCATGTATACTGCTCTGTAAGTCTTATAGGTTTCTTTGAGGCTTACTCCGAGGCAGGGATAGGGGGAAATTTGTGCGGTTTGTGTTTTAATGTGAACTAACCTCATCCATACTTCCCAAAATAATATGTGAATTGGAACACCATGGCCCACGGTTTTTACACTTCTCCTGTTTTTGCAATGCGGTTCTCTGATCAAAGAATACATGCATAAAAGTGTACATTTGGGGAAATTGTGTACAAAAAATGTGTGCATTAGGAAAAATTGGGTATGTGTATGTGTCCATCAAGAGAAACATATAGAAAAATGCATACAATTTGTGTGTGTGCAGACTTTCAGCACAGAAATTTGTAAGCTGCTGTGGAAATGGGAGGGAACAAATTTGTGTTTTCAAAAATGTGAAAGTAGTAAAAAGTAAACAGGCAGATTTGGGCCTAATCTACACCAAGCAGGATATTGCACTACAAAAGTGGTATGAAAGCGGTATATAAAAGGCAGGAGCCATACCAAGCAGGATATAGCAGTATGAAAGAGGTATATGGTATGTCAATGGGTTCCAACAGTGGTCAGTGCGCTTCAATACCGCTAAAAAACAGTAGTGTGGCTTCTGCCTTTTATATACCGCTTTCATAGTGCAATATGCTTGAAGTGGATTAGGCCTTGGCCATCCCCACTCAGAAATTAGAATATATAGGGTTTTTTCCTACCAAGGCAGAAATTTGATGAGGAAAAAGAGACACATTGGCTGTTTGGCTGTTTTCTACAGCTCCCCATTAGTTTTAGTGGAGTTTCAATGGCAGATTATTTATTTATTACATTTTTATCTCCTCCAACTTCCTCCAGGAAACTCAGGTTGATGTATATCATTCTTCCTCTCCCCCTACTTACCCTCATAACAAGCTTGGGAGGTGATAACTGGCCCATAGTTATCCAATGTGGTCCATGAAGTATGGAGATTTAAGCACAGGTCTCCCTCATTCTAGTCCTCTAACCACTACGCCATACTGGCTCTCAATTTGGAGATGTTTCTGGTAGATATGCCGAATGTTCAACTTTTTTTCCCTTGATGCCAGGGAGGGAGAGAAAGATGGCCAATTCACCAAACCAACATATCCCATGAGAGCCATGTGAAAAACCAACTTGTGGGAATTAGCACTGTTGGTAAGTGAGCTGTTTTCTTTATGTGTCACCGTGGCTAACTTCAGCCTAAATGTTGTTACTATGGCTATGCCACGAGCTGAATCACAGCTGAATTCACCCCATGTTGGTGCCTGTGCACATAGGGGTAGGCAAACTCACCTGCATTCACCTTGTAGGATGCTCACTCACCACTTGCCGGGCCGTGCTAGCCTCCTCCGAAGCTCAGCTTGGCCCGACGAGTGCTAGGCAGCCACCTGCCTGCATCTGAAATTGTGCACTTTCACTTCCTCCTTTAATGGCAGCCACCATTGACGCAATTGGGGAAATTGCTCAGTTTCAGGAGCCTCTGTAAATTGCACACCATTGACACAAGGGTAAAGGTGCAAGTGGAGCATTCACACCTTTACCTTTGTGTCAATGGGGCTTTTAAGGCCACTATTGGTACGGTGGGGGGAGTGCGCAATTTGTGAAGGCTTCCGAAATTGCACAATTCTCCTCTTTGCATCAATGGTGGCTGCCAATGATGCAGGAAGGGGAAGTGCGTGGTTTGGGCTGGTGGGTGGCTGCCAAGCTCTCACTGGGGGCCTTATGAGCACTTGGGCAGGGGTTGATTCTCACTCCGGGAGCACCCGACTGAGTTGGGGGCAAACACAGGGGGTTCTGCAAGACCCCTAGACCCAGTTAGTGTCGTGACTCTTAGCTCTCTCCAGAGCCTTTGCTCACGAACTTAGGCAAAGTGACACACTCCAACAACTGTGAGACTTCTTTTATTGTAAATCACACGGAATTCAAAGCATAACGGTTTCATTTCTGCGAACACACACTTGAAGCTGAAGACGGACCAGACAGCTTTCAGGTAGAACGGCTTAATGCGAACAGTGCTCACTCAGGGGTAGACATTTAGAGTTAACCCTAGTCCCTAGAGGGCAGGAGCAGCCACACTGCACTAGAATCCTCTGGAACATAGGGACACTCATGGAAAGCCTCCAGACAGTAGGTAAGACTATCTTGAACTAAATCAGACTCAGCCTGTCGGGGAACGCTGAGTAGATCACCGAACCGAGACATCAGGAAATGAACCTCTTCGACCTAGGGAGCCTTTCCAATTCACGTAGCTTTAGCACTGAGGAAGGTCCTCTCACAGGTCCCACACACACAGAATTGTAGAACAGCAACAATCAGCCTCTGCCTCCCTGTGCCCGTAACTTTGGCTCCATGCAGGGAAACAGCAGGCTATAGAACATGAATCCAGAACAGTAATCTCAAGTCCAAATCTATGAAAAGCCACAGGGCACTTTTCATGGCATAGCTCTTAGAAGTTTCAAGTCCAAATAGCAACAGAACATGTACAGAGTGCATCAAGCATTTCCAAATCAGACAGAGTCCCAAAGACAAGTTTCTTGGCAAGCATAGCGAACAGCAAAAACAGAACAGCAGAGACACAAGAGCAGTAGACGAGATAATTCCTAGCGAAGGAATTACTCTTAGGACGTAGCTAATACAGGATAGAGGCTGGCTAATTCTAAGCTACTTTGACAGACAGGGCTTCAGGCCTGTAATCCTAAACTCCTGTGCCAACAGGGCGGCACAGTTCAACCTCCTCTTGATGATGACACAATGTGAGGGACAGTCTGCATGATAGCCCCCACCTTTCTTAAACCTTCGTTCTCACAGAACTCAAGGCTTCGGCCCACAGTAAGAGATAAGCAGAGAACAGACACAGTTTCTTCTCATAACAAAATGCCAAACCCTCAGTTCACAATTCACTAAGCCCGCTCAGTGAAGCACGTGACACCCAACAGTTGGGCACTTGCGGCATCCCTATGTACACAGTTGCCTTGGTGCAGTCCAGGAAATCAGCCTGGCTTTCTCCCATGGCTCAGCATAGGTTGGCAGGCTCATGTGACAAGGATGGCAATTGTGGGCTGGTCCTGATTTGTATTCCAACCAGTTGATTCTATCACCTCTTTCCTCTGCATATCCCTTTTTTTCAACTCCCCCCAATGGTCAGCGTTTCTTGCCCACTGGGGGCCACATTCCCCCTTTTTGCTCTTGAGAAGGTGCAGTGGGCCAAATTTGGATTAGGTCCCTAGCATAGGCGTATGGAAGGAGCTTTTAAAATCCAGAGAAGCCCCCTTGCACCTACTTTAGAGTAAATATGAGGAAAAGATGTAGTTGTTCGAGAAAGATTCAAAGTGATATCTGTTTTGAGCTTGTTCAGTCATCATTGGACTGCTTTGGGTTTTTTATTTATCTCATTGGGCAGGGGTGCAAAATATGAGACTTGGGGTCCCAATCATAGCCTCCAGGGCGCCCAGGTGACCACACTCCCTTTTCCTGGCCCCACACCTTTTTCTCCAACTACTGTGATGGTTTGGTGGTCTCCTGGCTTTGGTGCAGGTTTTTCCCCGATTCTAAAAAGGTGGGAATGCCTCTCCTATAGTGCAGTTTTATTTTATTTTAGTTACTTGCAGTAAGAGCTTTAAGCTAAAATATGCTGGGCTTTTTGGGGGGATTTTGCCCTGCCCCTTTTGCCTTCAGGCCTACTCATATAGCAACACAGCTCTAGAAAGCTTCTCCAAAATGGAATTCAGCTCTTGGGTTGAAAGAGATTGTGCACTCCTGCCATAGCCTTTGTTTTGATGAATTTTTTTTGATACTTCTGCAAACCTTTACATCCGCCCTGCTGGTATTTCCTTTTCTTTTGTATGGATAGTCCTGTTTTGACTATCTTAGACCCAGCCCTTGGAGAACTAAGTTTCCTATTTGTCTGTATGACTCATTCAAAAAGCTGTGTATAAATGTTAGCAATATTTCCACCATGGGAACATCTCTGGTTGTGAGATACATACACACTCAGATTATTTTCAACAGGACATCTTTTATTATCTGTTTGGAAATGTAAGGGTACAAGGGGGAAGCTTCAATCCCTAACCTCATTTGTTCCTTATTGATGATATTTTTTTTAGTAATAATCGTGTTGACAGCACATGAAGCTTTATGATCAGGCCCATTCTTCACTGGAATAAACTAAATCTGATGTAGTTTTTCACAAGTCCCTGAGGATGAAGAGATTTATATTGCTTACCCTTTCTTTCATTTTCTACCTTCTCAATCACTGTTTGTGTTACGTAGAATGGATACAGGACTATTATTGTTTCTGCTTTTAAATAATAGCTATCAGATAGGAAACAACTTTTAAAAATATGGGTTAGGGTACTGAACACAGTATTCATCTGCCATTTGCTTTGTTTCAGGAAACTTTCTTCACCCCTTCAATCCTCCATAACACATACCCAATGTTGGCCCTACTTAAAGCAGATGCATTTAAATAATTGTGTCTTAGATTAGATTAGACTAACATTGGATACAACTCACTAGACATGAACGATATCTGGGAATCCTGGGGCAGATCTTTTATGATATTTAATTTATTTAATTTATTTATTTATTAAATATGATATTAAAACTATTGGATGCATAGAAGCCTAGTCGGAGGTAGGTGGCTACATTTGCAACAGGATCAATCCAGAAAAAGAAGAGTGTACTTTAGGCCATTTTCATAAATGCATTTACATTTGTCTGGTTACTCATTACCCAACACATATAGGCCTGGTTCTTTCTGAGGGGGTAAACCTGTACCTAGACAATGCGAGATCAAACTACGATTAGGAATGCTTTAACAACCCCCGGAGCACTAGTGATTCTGTTGGGTTTTATATTTCCTGGCTTGGGAGAGTGAATCTCGATGGCTTGTTATGCTCAACACAAATGCAAGGTGAATTTAGCAGCCCAAAATTATGCTCTGGTTTGGATTTTAATCTGAGCTGGAGAAGAAATGAAGTCCCCCACCCTTCCCTGCCTTCATCTATTAAGTAAATATATATTTGTAGTGTATTCGCAGCTTAAATGAATGGATCTCTCCCTCCAAGGTTCTTCCCCTCTGAGGTTGGAGAGGGATCTCCAACTTCGGAGGAGAAAATCCAGCATTGGATGTCTTCCCTCCCTGGCTGTTTCCATGTTGAAAATCACTACCTCACTTTGTCCCTGAAGATGCCATTTCAACAAATGGCATGGATTTCGTGCCCTGTTTTGGATAATATATATAATTCCAGAGCCTTATCCCTTGTATTCTACAGGTTTCATCAGATGAGCATTCTATTGCATGCTCGCTACTGCCCAGCTATGTTTTTTCGTGCATCCTTTAGACAACAACGTCTGCCTCCTGAAATTTCTCTGTGGGAAGAGACTGGTGAGGGGGGGAGACACAACTTCACCAAATTTCTCCAGGGGACGGAGAAATTCTCACCCATTTCTCACAAGTATGGTTCACCATTGACAGGGGTTGTAGCACAGTTTCTTACTTTGTTCATGAGGGGTTTGCTGGTCCCCATTTTGCATCCACAACAATGCAGGTGCGAGGGGAGGGTAGTTGTATCCAGCTCCAGGGAAGAGGTGGAGCTAATGGTGTGCTTAAGTCTGTCTTCTAAATTCTGTAAAGTTTTCTTCCCCCACAAAAGAGACTTCCATTGTTCAGCCTCATTCTCAGGGTGTTGTATAATTTCTTCTTGTGGTTCTTTTGAGCTTATGTATCCACTGTGTGGTGGCTGAGGGAGCTGTGTGTGTGCACGTTCTTTGTATTACACATCTCTCTGTTGCTCTGCGGCCTCTCTCAGGCTATCAGTGCTTCCTAATCTGAAAAAGCCCTATCGCAGGAATTACCTCATGTTGTCGTCCCCTGGTCTTTCATTGAAATGTGGGAAGCCAAGGGGGCTACAGGCTGCCAGAGAGATGATTGTACAACAAAAGACAGGAAAATCACACACATACTCCTCAGCCACCTCCTAAGAAAAGTAAGCATCAGAAACCCAAACCCATGAGAATTTTCTGAAATTGTCTTCACTATTAAATTTATCTTCAAAAGCAATTTCTTTTCTATCAAATTGAATGGGAATGGTAAAAAAAATGTAGGAGAAAATTTGGGTATAGAATTTATCTATCTATGAATAGGATTGCTCACAGCAATATACTATTGCTGGGATAATCTGTCACCCACCCCCAATTACTGTTAGGATTGCAGCTAAACTCAGAGGGCACAGGGAAGTCTGAGGGGGTGGGAGATGTTGTCAGTGTCCCTGCTAATCAAAAATTCCTGGTGCTTCAACCCAGTGAGCCTTGGCTCCACTACTCTACTGTTTGCTGATTTCTGCTGTTACTCAACTTGTCACCATTGTAACTAGGGATGTGTATTGTATCGTTAAAATGTCTGATAACGATACGATAAGGTTGTTATCGGTCATCCAATTAACAATAATGATACAATAGAAAAACCTCTGATAAATATCCGATCCAAAATTTTTCAGCCTGATTATATTGGATTATCAGGCTGCCATATGAATAAACCTATAACTTCTGTATTTTAAAAGTTAGAGGCTTGAAACATGGTCACAGTGCTTATGGGTTATGCCTAAGTATGTGTATGGAATTTGAGATCGATCCCTCCAACCCTCGATTTTATATGAATTTATTAACTATCGTTTAAGTTCTGACAGGTCAGAATGACAGCTCCCACGTGCGTTCATTCAGACCTGTCAAAAAGTTGCAGGAGTTTTTAAAAAATCATATAAAATACAGGGGTGGAGGGATTGATCTGAAATTTGGCACATATGTATAGCATCAGGTGCTAGACGTGTGTATGAAATTTGAATTCGATCCCTCCAACCCTCGATTTTACATGAATTTATTAAAAATCGTGCAACTTTATTGAGAGCTGGTTGACCGGGCCTCCCTGCTGCCATCTTGTTGCTTGCTTTTTTCTCATAGGCTTGCATTGGGGGAAATGCATGCATAACTTTTTTTATTTGAAATGATAATGACATGAAACTTAGGGAGCCAGGACTAGCAAGATCCAATCTGCAATGTCCAAAAAGTTTCATGTCTCTATCTTTTCAAATTAAAAAAGTTATAGGGGGTCCCCCAAAAGCCCCACCTCCCGCTGTAACTTCTTTATTTTAAAAGATAAAATCTTGAAATTTGTGGGACATTGAAGATGGGATCTGGTCATTTGTGGAAAAAAAATCAGAGCAATTGCTCAAACCCTCGATTTTCTATGAATTTTTTAAAGATCGTGCTCGTTCTGAAAGCTGGTTTCGGGGAGGGGGGATTTACTGCATTCGACTATTTTGAATATTGTAATCTAATTGTTAAGTGAGGCAAAAACGGTTTTTGCTTCTTTCAGCGTGCTTCCTAAAATGAAGATACTTCTTTCTCCAAAAATTTGCTTTAGAGAACACAGACAATAAAGAGTACTAAAATTACTATAACACAGTGAAAAGATTAAATGCCTTATCTTCAATGTGACAGCTACATTTTTGTTCTTCAGGGAGAGTTTTGAAGCGAAATGTTTGACGTGTCAGTGTGACACGTCAAACGTTTTGCTCAAGAAATAATAGTGTAAAACTGCTAGCACTTGGCATAAATAATTCAGGATTCCTGATTTCATTTGAGGCTTATCATTACCAATTATATGAGAAGTAAATGTCATGGCAAATACAGATTTGAAAGCAATAATAGATTTCTTCCTGTATGACATCTTAAAACAATGAGTGTAATTAAGGAAGTTAGTGGGAAGACTAAAATCCTACAGTCCCTAGAAGAGCATCCCAGGGTCCCTAGGATACAGTGGTTCTCCCTCTTCTAGGATATAGAGCAGAAAGGGGGAGAAACAGAGAGATTCAGGGGAGTGGTGTGGGCACAGAAATGACCCAATCCTCCTGAGCTCCCACTCCCTTTTAAATGAGCTCGATTGATCCCTGGTTTTCTGGGACTAGTGGGTGATGAAACAGTAGGAACAAAAGCTAGAGTTATGGGTCCAACAGAATATAGGGTACAGACTACTTCAGGGCCTACTCTTTGGTGAAGATGGCAGAAAAGAAATATGAAAATATGATTGTGTGCAGTTGAACTGTGGTGGCCTGATAGCGGTAGATACTAGTACTGCTTGGTGAGAGAGGCCTTGTCCGCACACACAATAGTTTCTGCTATAAAAGAACAGCATGGTGTTTAGTGGACTCCACACAGACCCGCCAAGCTCCACTCATGTTCCAAAATTAATTATTTCAAGATCCACAGCTGTGCTGCCCTTCTGTAATATAAGAGAAGTTTCTTCAGTTAATCGCCGCAACAGGATCATACGATTCCATTGCACCAAAGCTATCAATGAAGGAAGATATAAAAGAATTCTTCTGTGAACAGAAGGGGTCCTTCTACGAGTGGAGGCTTCTTCTGTTCATGAAATGAAGTTTTGGATCCTCATTCTCCTCTTCTGATTATAATTATTATTTATTCCAATAGACTTGCTTCATGTCCTTTTATGCAGTGAATCGTGGCTTCTTCACGTAGTGATGTATGACTTTTCTCTTTTCCTACAAAAGTTTAATCTACCACTAGTATATGCTGCCACTATTTTGGAAATTTGATAGCATTCAACTGGAGCCACTAAAATATGTTGAAATCTGTTTTTAGGTTGGACAATTGCCCAAAATTAATTTTGTGCCAAAAAAATCAGAGAAAACTTGTCCCTGCTCTTTTAGCTTAGCTGCCTCAGGTGGCCTGAAAATCCAAATAGAGAGCCATCAAGCAGATTCAGAGGTAATGTTGGCTGTATGATATGTGTGCATTAGAGTAACATTTAGATCAAATGATGCATTTGCAGGTTGCTTGAAGAAGCAGAGATTGTCTCTTGCAGAGCTCTGTGGGGAATATTGTGCTTTTTTGGAAAAGGGTATGCGGTTCCCTTAGCAATTCAATTTATGGATTAACCAGGTGTCTCTGCAAAACTCGAAGGCAGCCTGTGACCAAACTCTTTCACAGCTCTAAAGATTGCCTCTGGACAGCTATAAAATGGAACCACGTATAGACAAAGATTTAAGAAAAATCACCATGACAGTCTATCAGTGCTAGCAATCGGTTTTCATTATGGAGGCTATCTGTGAAGGCTATTTCATTATGAAGGCTATCGGTATCTCCACAATGAAAGGGGTGAGAAACTTGCTCTTCCTTCCTTCTCCCCTTACTTTTTATTCTTGTTTTTGACTTTCCTAATGAAAGCTGAGCTTCACAGAAACTGTAGGGTTTAGAATACAGATGGGGATGGAGTAACCAGAGGTTATATTTACGCAGAAAAGCCTCTCTTTTTCTTTTTCTTTTTTTGAGACATTGTGTTCTTGTTTAGGGTCTGCCATTTTAATGAAGAGCCACTTCCGGCTATCAGAAAATACGATGGCCTGTTCTACACAGGCAGCAAATTGGTGGTGGAAGTAAGGGACTATACCAGTTCATACTGCAGGTGAGTGGTCCTATTTTTGAACTCTGCCCTAAGTTAAACACTATATGCAAATGGAAAATCAACACAGCACACACAGAGCTGAGAAAGAACCTGACTCAATGTAAAACCCAGGTAGTACATTCTGCAGTACTAAGTGGCAACACTTCTCCTGGGCTGTACCACTTCAGGCTGCCATAGGTGGCGGTGATTGAAGTAGGAGCTGGTCCATGCTTGAATCCTTCCACATCAAAAATAAATACTGGCTGTAGAAAAACTGGACACATCAAAGAGAAGGGTTCAAATTCATCATTTTCTTGAATGCGCTTTGTTTGTCTATGTGCAGCAGATATGTTTGTACTCGCCAAGATTCTTTGAACATCAGCTTGCTTCTCATCTCTCCTCGAATTGTGCTTGCCTGTGCGCTCACTGTTTATTTTGCACTAGTGGGAAAACTGTGCAAAACAAACCGTGAGCGAATGTGAAAGTTGCAGAAAAAATCCCCAAATTTGTGAAAATTTCCCCCATAGACTAAAGTGTGAGTGATTTAAAAATTGTGCAGTCTGAAAAAAGGTGTGCATTTTTCAAGTACACATCTTCCAAATGTAAGTTTGTAATTTGGTAATATTTCTGGAGAAAATGTGCTCCCACGCATATTCACTTACAGTATTGTGATCAGGGCATTTTCAAGCTAAAGAGATGTGAATATACTTCAAATTAGATGAAACTCACTGTTAGGGATTAGGGATGTTGCGAGTGCCCAAAGTGTGGGCAAGGCGGGCAGAAGTGCACATTAGCGCTAGTGAGAATTAGAGCAAGTAGAATGTAATTCTGGTTAAACAAATCTGATTCTGTCAATGAGCAGATGATGGAACAAAAGATGCCTGACAGTCACCACACACAGATGGAATAGATTTAAGAAAATCCATACATCCCTACCGAAACCTGACCCTTTATTTTCATGAAGTTTTCTTCTGTACTGTCCTATGGTCTTGGATATCTATGGGAACTCTTGGAAATCCTTGCTTTTAGGAACTGTGGCATAAATAAGACCCTGAGTTTCAAGAGTCTCTGGTGGCATTTAACCTAGGGATGGGTGAAAATTTGGTTTGGTTCATATTTGGTAAGGGATTACCAAAACTTGCAAATTTTCCCATCAACAGGATGGAAAGAACTTGAGCATAAAAAATACAAACATGGGGAAAAGTGAATCCGGTAAGCAAGTAAAACATCATCCTGTTCATGTTGGATGGGTGAAAATTGAGAGCAGTGTGGTGTAGTGGTTACAGTGTTGGACTGGGAGTTGGGAGATCTGATTTCTAATCCCCACTCAGCCATGCAAGTTCACTGGCTGACTTTGGGACAGTCACAGACTCTCAGCCCAATCTACCTCACAGTTGTTGTTGTTTTGTGAGGATAAAATGGAGAGGAGGAGGATTATATGCAGCACCTTGGGTTCCTTGGAGGAAAAAAAGTGATATATAAATCTAATAAATAAATAAAATATTTGGTTCATTAACAGATGCGTCCATCCCTAGTTTAACCTCACTTTTTCGTAACAATGTGCACACAATATCTGTATGCCTCCCTGTCTGCCTATCATCTATCTATCATCTCCAACCCTTCTTTCCAAGGAGCCCTGGGTGGCTAGCAACTCATATAAAAACAAATAGACATATTCACATTGTTAAAATCATAACTCTAAAATTACAAATACACAATAACACCCCCCCCCAAAATCCATCACTAAAACACCAGAAAACAGATAGAACACTTGCCTGTACCCTAAAAGCTTGTACAAATAAATACATCTTTAACCAGCATCTGAATGTAGGGGACAACTGAATCTATATTGTAAGAGAGTTCCAGGGTTGGGGTGCCACACCTGAGAAGGCCCTGCAATATGTGGTCACCCCATGTGCCCTTGAGAAATGTGACTGATCTTAAATCCTGGGTTGGTTGGTACTTGTACTCTTCAATTGGTAACCTTCAATTGGTTACCAATACTGATCAATTAATGCTTTGTTGTGCATGAATATCTCTGGATCAGGGCATTCATGTATGTGAGGACATAAAAGATAGAGTGGAGAAAGTTGAAAAATAGGTTTTTCTACTCCATGCCACTGTGCGTAGTAAATGCCCAAGTAAACAAAAGTTCAGTCTTTGAGAAGCCTTTGGCAACCACTGCAATTCTCTTGTGGGTCCTCTGTATGCTGAGCATGTAGCGATAGGTTTGTTTTTGATGTTCTTTTAGCCCTGCACATTTTTGTATGGAGAAGTGTAGTAAATTGAGGGCCTGACAGCTCTTGAAATCCATGTTCTGTTGCTTTTCAGGTTGAATACATTCTGGAATCAATGAAAGAAAATGTACAGTTTTTATACATGTTTAATATATTTCTACAAGTAAAGGTCAAATGAAGTGGAACATTTCATTTTTGGAGATCTTGTGTTTGTGGTAGCAGACAGGAATTATGATGATCAGATGAAACAGCTAGGCTGAAATATTCTGGAGAACTGGTAGAAATCCCCATGCTTGCATAGGATGACAAAAGTACCAGAACCGTACTTGAAAGCAGGCATCTCCATAAGCTTCACACGTGACTTATTCAGTGCTTGAAAAACGTAAGAAGCCCCTGGGAGGGTGTATAATGAAACATTTTGGATTAACACACGTTAATTCCTAGTGTCATCTTAACATCTTACTGCTTGCCCTCCCCCTCCAAATTGTGGGTCACAAGAGCTTTATGAATGTATTGGCAGGTTGAAGTTGGGCACATGCAACTAGGGGCAGGACTTATGGGATCAAATGAGGAGGCAGTGGAGCAGTCGAGCCACATTAAAATTCCACTGGTGGTTTCTGAAGGTATAAAGATGGTGAACTAAGGTTTATGAAATGGAATGGGAAAAAATTCTAAGGTCAAATAGCAGTAACTAACTCTGCAATCCAATTACTGCAGTGTAGTTTCACTACTTTGAACAAAACTGAAAGTCTTTATCTAATAGAACGAGGAGACAGGACATAGCTTAGTGGAAGAACATATGATTTAGGGGTTCAGAGGATCACAATTTTAATTCCTGGTATGCAGACACTGAATGTTTCCAGTTAGGAAGTTCTCTAGTATAGATGGAGACTACCTAATTTTGCAAACATAGAATTTGAACCACCACCACTACTTAGGCTGACCATATGAAAAGGAGGACAGGGCTCATGTAACTTTAACTGTTGTAGAGAAAAGGGTATTTCAGCCAGTGTCATTTGTATGCAATTAGTTCCTTGTGAAATTCCCTCTTCACCACAACAGTTAAAGCTGCAGGCACTATACTAGAGTGACCATATACAAAAGAAGGCGGGGCCCCTGCAACTTTAACTGTTGTGATGAAGAGGGAATTTCACCAGGAACTAATTGCATACAAATGACACTGGCTGAAATTCCCTTTTCTCTACAACTGTTAAAGTTACATGAGCCCTGTCCTCCTTTTCATATGGTCAGCCTACCACTACTCAAGTGTCCCCAGTCATGCTTCTGGGGAATGTCCCTGCAGTATTGGGCAGTGCTCAGGTACTAGTTCTGGGCCATGGGGATGATTTTTTTTGGCCAAGTCCTTGGATAACATAAGCCCCCCCCCTTAATGTTACAATTATGGGGAGGGTGTGGCATTTCCCAACGGTCCCTTGCCTACTTAGTTCTATGGAATATTTAAGCAAAGGGCCTATGTGGATACTAATCCACATAGTCTGAGAACTCTAGGATATGGTGCTTGCTTCACAAAGGCCCCCTTCCCTGTAAGGTTACCTGGCACTACTCAGTGAGAGGACTCTGCAGTGCCTCACTGATGCATCCTGAGAAGTCCTCAGGTTACTGGGACAGGCCTACTCCAAGTCCATCTGTGGGAGGGTTCTATTGCACCATGTTCTGCTTGTGCGTTGGTCACTGTGAACAGAGTGCTGGACTTTGGTCTGATTCAACATGGCTCTTCTAGAGTTCTTATGAGTCCTGAGATCTTGACATTATTGGTAGGTAAGAGAGGGATTGGGGGAAGAAGACCAGGGATATAGTGGGGGAAGAGACGTGAGAATGAAAGAAGAAAGATGAAGGCGTGGGGTGCAAGGGGGAGGGCAGGAAGAGAGATGGGAAGAGAAAAGAGTGCATGTAGGACAGGAAAGGGCAACTGCTATAGGTCCACGGGACAGATTACTTCCCCTAGACTAAGCCTGCGGGCCAGATGACACCAAAGGGGTAGATCCCCACCCACTTGAAATGATTTTCCTCCATACAGAGAGAGTTTTGATGTAAGAGATGTAAGAGAATGTATGAATATGAGGAGGAGATTCCCGCTTATTTATTTATTTATTTATTTAATCCATTTCTTAGCCAACTCCCAAGGTTACTTATAACATAATAACAATACAAATGTATTAACTTAGAATCGTATTTGATATAAATATATAAAAAACTAGTTTCAATAAAATGCAATGTAAATGTATCTGTCAACAGCAGCTACCATGACTTGTATGAAGGAGCAATACAAGTAGAAAGGGGCTGTAGAGTTTTAATTATTCATTATTAAAACATCTGTATCCTGCCCTATATCGCTAGAATCTCCGGGAGGCATACAGATAAAATTATACAACAATATAAAACAATAAATACACACAGTTAAAAACAAATTAAACCATTAATCGAGCTAAAATCAGTATAAAATTTCAAAGCAGTCAAAAACAATTAAAACAGTTAAAATAATGTTTGGAACGGATCCCCCACACACACATTATTGTGGGTGTCAGAGGTGGCTAAACATCTACACATAAACCTTTATGCGCAGAGGCATCCCTAGGTCCTTGAACCCTTAACATTTAGAGGTCTATGTGCAAAGGCTTCTCCATTGCCGATGTCTACACTAACATGTGGGTGGTGGAGAGAGGGACCAGGAGGACCCTGTATTATTGATGTGGAGCCAAATGTGTGGCCCTGCAACCCCCTTTTCCCCACATGGCCCATTCAGGTGAATAAAGCCTGAAGGAAGCTAAAGAGAGAGAAAGAGGCGGGGAGTTCAAACTGGTCCATTTTCACTATTGATGTATCACTGGCATGTGACCTCTAGTGCTTCACCCATACCATTAGCTGACGTGATGGATTTTTCCGGGGAAACCCATAGTGCTAGCTTATGCTATTGGCATAGCATTACAAGTTACTTGTAACTTAAAAGTTACAAGATGTCAATAGCATAAGCAGACCAGCAGAATTGAATGCTGCCCTGCATGTGTCCAAATTGAGGGGAAAGAATTGTTCCACCTCTTATACCTGAACTAAACTTTGCACACAATGGCATTTACCCTTAAAGGCAACCTAAAAATAATTGAAAAATAACTGAACAGATATTTACACCTGGAGAAATCCCCTCTTCATCACAACAGTTAAAGCTGCAGGAGCCCTGCCTAGTGTGACCAGATACAAAAAGGACAGGGCTCCTGCAGCTTTAACTGTTGTGATGAAGAGGGGATTTCTCCAGGTGCTGCATGCATCCAAATGACACCTGCTGAAATTCCCTTTTCTATGCAACTATTAAAGATACAGGAGCCCTGTCCTCCTTTCCGTTGGGTCATCCTAGCCATTTCTCTATTCCAGATCTTCCCCCTCCCTGCCATTCTCCCCCATGATGGGTTCCATCTGTGTTTGGGAGGGTAAATGGCCTCTTTGGAACACCACAATTTTGAGCAGAGAAGCAGGTAGTGGGGAAATGGATTTAGCATTTCTCTCCTGTTCCTGATGCTCCTCAAAAGACTTCTAAAACAAACAAACCTAACCGCATCTGGGGGTTGTATAACATCAAGTTTGGCTGTGTGTGTTTTTTCTGATTTTTTTTGTTTTTAAAGCTCTGAGCAACCTCAACGGCACTTGAATTGGCAAAACAATGTTGTGTTGTTTGTGTGTGTGACAATGTTGTATGTGTGTGGATTTCATAAAACCATTTAGCGTTGAATTGCTGGGTCAGTTTAATGTATTTTTGGTCAAATCACTGTTTCTCCACAACCCAAGTATCTAGATGATGAGGCATGTTAGTAGGCTGACCAGATAAAATCCAGGTCAGGGCTCATGTAACTTTAACAGTTGTAGAGAAAAGGGAATTTCAACCAGTGTCATTTGTATGCAATTGGTTCCTAGTGAAATTCCCTCTTCATCACCACAGTTAAAGTTGCAGGGGCCCTGCTTTCTTTTGTGTATGGTCACTCTAGTATAGTGCATGCACCTTTAACTGTGGTGATGAAGAGGGAATTTCACCAGGAACTACTTGCATACAAATGACTCCGGCTGAAATTCCCTTTTCTCTACAACTGTTAAAGTTACATGAGCCCTGACCTGGATTTTATCTGGTCAACCTAATGTTAGCCAGGGCAATGCTGAAGTGTTCAGCACTTGCGCACCGGAATTCTATTTCTTAAAAATGCTATTGAATTAAGCAGAGAGTTTTCGAGGACCGAAGTAATAATAATTTTAAAATGTCTACAGAAAAAGTACAGAAATTAATCAGAGTTAGACAGGTGCAACGACTACTGAAATCAATATTGCTTCAATTTTCTGCAGTTGATCAGTATTTTCAATCATTTGTGGGATGAAAAGCATTTCTTTTCTTTTTCTTTTTAAATCTCAGGCCTGTACTGGACAGAAATAGACTTTGACTTTGCTGGATTTCGTTGCAGTCACATTGTTCTTGTTGAATGCTATGAAGAAATATAGTTCCCCCAACCTTGAGTTGTTCCCTGAAATTGAGGAGTGCCCTGTAGGATGCCAGTTTATCAACCAGCCTCTGTAGCTGTGCCTGTGACAATAGTTTGATGTGGAAACCTGAGCAGGCAATTATGCAGCCCGTCCTGTGAAAATCATCACCTGCTGATTTCTGTGTGTCAAACCACTGTTAAAATCACAAGAGCAGGCCTCACCAGCCTTTTCCCCCAGTCAGTTGGTAACTCTAGAGCCTAGGATCCCAAAATCAGTATTGTGACATCAATAATTTGATATGAGACCAAGTACCACCTTGAGAAGAACAGAGCTGTGTTGGAGCACAGATTTCTTCCCTAAAAAGAAATGGCTCAGAAACAGTGTGGAGTTCAAGCTTTCTTGACCATATTATTTCTTCAGATTTTCTCTTACTGAAAGTTGTAAATGCCTTATCTTGTGTGGTTGACCAAATGGAGTCATCACTGTCAAAACCTACTGTATGCGTGCAGTGCTTATTTGGGTCCAGGCAGCAAAGAGAAGGCAACAAATTAGGATGGGATAATAAATTGGCCTCAACTTTATTGACATCACTTGAATAGGATGGTGGTGGCATAGCACATAGATCCTGTTATTAGCCAGCCAGCCTGCTGTCCGATTCCTCATTCCTGGCCTGCATGCCAGGAGAGCTGGTGGTGGATGGTAGGGCTAGACTGCTATTGTGAGCCCCTTTCCACCACTCAGTCCACAGCTCCGATGCTGGTCGGGTCTTGGTGCTACATCCCTGAGATCCCACATGGGGATCCCCACTGTGGAGGAGCAAGGAGCCCAATCCCATTCCCCCTCAAAAATGGATCCAGCCCAATGCCTGTCACACTAGGGTGACCAGATAAAATCCAGGTCAGGGCTCTTGTAACTTTAACAGTTGTAGAGAAAAGGGAATTTCAGCCAGTATCATTTGTATGCAATTAGTTCCTGGTGAAATTCCCTCTTCATCACAACAGTTAAAGGTGCAGGCACTATACTAGAGTGACCATATACAAAAGAAGGCAGGGCCCCTGCAACTTTAACTGTTGTGATGAAGAGGGAATTTCACCAGGAACTAATTGCATACAAATGACACTGGCTGAAATCTCCTTTTCTCTACAACTGTTAAAGTTATATGAGCCCTGACCTAGATTTTATCTGGTCACCCTATGTCACACCTACTAGTTGTGACATATACATCATAAAAGGAAGCATCCAAAAACAATTTACTGACAGTCCAGAGCAACTTATTTACAATGGAAATAACCTTTCAATAAGGAAGGCGAAAACCCCAGCACTGTCTTTGCCAAGTGGTGAAATTCCTTCCAAGGCCTGTTATCCAGTGTAAATTTGCCACTACAAGACATATTGCTACCCAGAATGGGTGGGTGAGGAAGTCAGTGAATGCGACACATTAGCTTTTAGGGGCTTCAGGTTAGATCAGAGTGACAATGAAGACGAGAACTCACTTCAGTTGGTCTGCCCATTGGCGCCACTCCTGTCAAGCCCACTGGACAACTGATTGGCTCAACAGGCCTCTCACTTTCCTCCCTCACAAATCTTGGCTCCCTGGTAAGCAGGAAACTCAGCTTGTAACAGGTACTATTGGAATGTTTTCAGAACAACTGAATCCTGGTAGTACTAGAACTTCAAAAGTGTCAGCATTCTCTTACTCAGGGATGTCTCCAGCACCCGATTGAGTCCAGGAGTCCAGTGGACTTCCCCACGTCCACCACCCTGGACCCAGCCAGGTGCCTGTGCTGTGAGCGCAGACCCACACTCAAGTGCTTGTAAGCCCGCGGTGAGTGCTTGGCAGCCATCCGTCCCCGCTGCCAAAATTGCGCGCATGCCTCTGCTGTGACAGTGGGCTCTTTACAGCTGCCATTATTGCAGTGGGGGAAGAACACAATTTCCGGAGCCTCCATTGTGCACGGACAGGAGTGGGGTGAACATCTATCAGGGCAGATGCGGGTGAGTTTGCCCACCCTTACTCTTACATGAAATGCTTTCCTTGAACCAAGTAAGAAAACTGCATATAGGAAAAACCAAAACAGAAACTGATGATAGGTTTGAAACAAAATGAAAGTCATTTGTTGTGTATAAGATAAAGATAAGTGTGATTTGAGAGGTCTCAGTTGCAAATTTCACCTCTGTCAGGGATGGATCATATCTCAGTGGGAGAACACAGACTTTGCATGTAGAAGGTTGAAGAGTCAATTTCAGGTATCTCCACCTAAAGCAGGGTCACATAGTGGGACCATAAGAAATACCTCTCCCTGAGATGCTGGACCAGGGGTGTAGGCATCTCTGTTTACCCTCCATGTTTAGATCTCTCTAATGCCTGAAGAGGGTTTAAGTGTGCAGCATTTAGTATCCATGCCCCTTCATGATAACAGCTACAGGAGGTTGTTCAAGGCTGCTGCATGGTAGGGAGAGTTCTGGGGAATCTTTCGAGATATTGTGAACACTTGGGGGAAGGCCCAGTATCAAGGTCGTGGAAGAACGCACAGATGCATGTTCAATTTGAGGATGGACAAACCCAGCACTCTCTCCAAACAATCAGGACCTCTGAACAAGGTTCTCTATTTCCTGCCTAGAGAGGCAAGAAGACAACAATTACCTTCAAGTCTTATCTGTAAGGGTTCTTGCTTCACTATGTCACTATATTTTGTTACCTTCTATGGCAGGAATGGGCAGTTGTGGCCTTCCAGATGTTTTGGCCTATAGTTCCCATGATCACCCACCACTGGCTAGGTTGACTAGAGCTGATAGGAGTTGTAGGTCGAAACATTTGGAGGTCCACATGTTTCCCCAAGGAATTGTATCGAATGCTAGTCTTGGTTAGAGCCATTGAAATGAATGAGGCTCCCTTGTATGACACATTAAGAAATTCTTTAATAACCCTTTGCTTAGATCAACATTAAAGGCTCTTTCAAACATAACCATAGTTCCCTGCTCTAGCATGTGAAGGAAGCAGGTTCCTATGTTTTGGTTGTACTGAATCAGTGTGTGAAGTGTGAGTGTAGCAGCAGAGACTAGCAAAGTTACATTAGAAAATAGCCATACCAAATTCAGAAGTAGAGTTACTTCTGAGTAAATATGCATTACAGTTTGTCATAATGTGTGCATCTCTTATCACCTTTTCATCCCAGAGTAATGGTGTTCTTAAGCTGTCCAGTTGCCATAATTGCCACAGGATGTTCTGAGAGTCCGAGGACCTCCACTGAGGGGAGCTGGCCATCCTAATATAACAGCAGCTGGCACCTATGGCTATATACAGTTCAAAGCAACATAACTCAGAGGATCTTCAGTAGTATGTAAATACAACATTGCTTCTCTTTAAAATGAAGATTTTGAAAAAGGAACAATGAAGAAGACAGACATCAAGCATACACCTCAAATATTTTTATTGTTTTATTCAAACAGCATTGTTTTAGTCAAACAATTTAATAGTATTTAAAATTGCTTGTGTAGACTCAAAGAAAATCTAGCAAAACCAATCATCAATTTTCTAGAGCTCTGTAGTCTCCTGTTTATGTTGTACATTGGCCCAAATCAGCTTTCCCCAACCTGGTATACTCTAGATGATTTGGATTACAATGCCCAGAATTCCTGACTAGTTAGCCATGTTGGCTGGGTCTGATGGCAGTTGAATTTCAAAACATCTGGAGAGCAACAGGTTTGGAAAGTTGGTCTAAATTATGCCTAAGGAAGTCCTTCTCCGTGAGCCCCTGCCAAAGGAAGTGAGGCAGGTGGCCACTAGGAGGAGGGCTTTCTCTGCTGTGGCACCCCGGCTGTGGAATGAGCTCCCCAGGGAGGTTCGCCTGGCACCTACTTTGTACTCTTTTCGTCGCCAGGTGAAGACCTTTTTATTCTCCCAGTATTTTAACAGTTAAATTAACTCAATTTTAATCCTTGCTGTTTTAAATTTGTATTTTAATCTGTATTAATTCCTGCTGCTTGGTTTTATTCTGGTTGTGTTTTTATATTGTATGTTATTCTGTGTTTTTAGATTGTGCCTTGTTTTATATATTTTAAAATGATTTCATGGTTTTAATTTTTGTGAACCGCCCAGAGAGCTTCGGCTATGGGGAGGTATAAAAATGCAATAAATAAATAAATAAATAATTCCTTTACAAAATGGAGGCTGGTGGCTCCAATTTCAGTGGGCCTGCGAATTCACTATGAGTTTCAGTTAGAACCAGCCAGAACTTTAAAGGAGCTATCCAGGGTGCTGAGGCATTGTGCTGAAATCTATCTCCAAAATATTCCCTGATTCTGACTGAAACCCAGAGTGGATTTACAGCCTCACTGAAATTGGAGCCACCAGCTTCCACTGATCAACTGCGTGGGCCGTACCTATCAGATTAATGTGCAGGTTGGAACTTAGTTATCCAACACATTTTGCAGTTCTCTAACTGTTTTGACACAGTTCTCAGGAGCTTAAATATATCAAATCGCGTCTTTAAATATGTATTTTGAGAGAGAATACTTAAAACGTATTTTGTGAGCAATTAAAATATTTACTAGATTAATGCAAAACCAGCATGGAAAAGAATTATGAGTAAAACATGCAAAAGTAATGTTGTCTGAAAATAGACTGATTTGCTCCATCTCTAATTATGACATTTTCAGAATGCAGGATGCCTCTGGTCTTAACTATTCAGTAGCTGCTACTAGTCAATAATTAATTTTTTCATTTTTGGTCAGTAGAATATCATTCCCCCCGATGCCGTATCTTTATTTTCATCAGTAACTTAAAAGAAAGTTAAATATGCTCCTGACAGAAAAAAAAGACGTGGCACAGAGGAAATGATATACTAGCACATTCTCCTGACCAAAATTAAAAATTAAGTATTGACTAGTGGCAACTACTGAATAGTTAATCATTAATTTTGAGAATATATACTTAAAATACTTCCCAAATACTTATGGGGAGCTTTTTTTGACATCTAATATCACTTTGCCTCACATTATTGTGCAAGAACAGTCTACACTTTGACAGCTTATACTGGAAGCTCCATGACCCTTCCCGTAGCTAGTCAGAAACAAATCAATAGAGGAGGTCCTGAAGGGAGCACAAATTCCATATTGAAGTGAAGACATAATAAATAGGAACAGATGTATTACTGGGCCTACTAAGTCACAGCTAAAATTACCAAGCAAAATACCCTAGGAGTTCTGAGACTTACATTTTACTTCTAAGGAAATTGAAAGAAATCAATAGCAAGCTAGTCATCTATTTTCACTGCAGCCTTATTTTATCTTAGTTCTGCCCTACTCAAGGTATCTGTCAGCATCAGGAGAAGAGGCTGTCATTTTTGTTCAAGTATAAATAGCAATTTTTCATTTGGCCTGTATTTTTAGTGCTTGTCTCTTAGCCTCCTTTATAACTGATACACTTTGAACCCAGGTAAACAATGCTTGTGTTTTTGTGTTTGTTGGTATTGTTCAGTTTACACTCCATATGTTTAGATCATTTGCCCTGTCTCCATCGCCTTTCACTCATCAAACTTCTCTCTTCTTTACAATAATCATACACACTGGGATAATCAAGGGAGAGTTGATCCAAGGGGACAGGTGTGCTCACCTTGGGAGGGAAAAGTTGTCCATATCCATCATTATCATTATTATTATTACTATTATTTATTTATTTATTTCATTTCTATACTGCCCCATAGCTGAAGCTGTCTGGGTGGTTTACATAAGATTAAAACAATTAAAAATGACATGTAAAATTTTAAACCATAAAAACATCTCAAACCAACTATAAACAACTTTAAGATGTCAGCCAAACCTAAAAGCAGGTCTGGGATCCATGAAGCTCATCACATATTGCTAAATGCCTGGGAAAAGATAAAAGTCTTGATCTGGTGCCGAAAACGAAAAGATACTAACGTTGGCATCAGATGGGCCTTGTCGGGGAGATCGTTCCACAATTGGGGGCTACCACAGAGGCCCTCTCCCTAGTTGCCATCTTCTGAGCCTGCCTTGGAGTAGGCATCCAGAGGAGGATCTTAGATGTTGAGCCTAGTGTACAGGTAGGTTCATGTCAGGAAAGCGTTGCCTCACGTATCGTGATACCAAGCCATGTAAGGCTTTACAGGTTAAAACCAGCACCTTGAATCAGGCTTGGAAACATACAGGCAGCTAATGTAAGGAGGCCAAACTCAATCTTATATGTACAAACCTTCTGGTCCGTGTGAAAGTGGCCGCTGCATTTTGCACAAACTGTCTTCAAAGGCAGCCCCACAGAGAGTGCATTGCATAATCTAACTTTGAGGTTACCAGAGCATAGACAACTGAGGCCCAATTATCCCTATCCAGATAGGGGCGTAGCTGGGCTACCAACCAAAGTTGATAGAAGGCACTCTATGCCACCAAGGCCACCTGAGTCTAAAGTGACAGAGATGATTCTAGGAGAACCCCCAAGCTATGAACTTGCTCCTTCAGATAACCACGTTCAATGATTTCATGGCCAAATTCAATAGGTGCAGCTTTTCCCAGCATGGAGATGGCCATGTTTCATTTTCCTGTCATATAGCTGTTAAAGATAAGGAGCATTTCAGAAAAAATAAACCCAAAACAAAACATGACAATAAGCACCACAAACTTAGTTTAAATCAATCCCAGACTTTTAAGAGCTAAGCATTTAAAGTCTTCTGCCTGAATGGATGTATCTGTCCATTTCACTTTTTCCAAAATACTTTAAAAAAAAAAAGAGAGAGTAAAGTTCTTTCTGTTGTGTTTATGAAGAAAATTCTATATTTTGGTAAGTTAGCAAAAAATGAACCAAACAAAATTCTCACTCCTCTCTATCCCCTCAATTGTCTGTGGATCTTTGTCCTGTGGCAATAGAGCTGCAGTTTCCAAACTGTGCTTCAGTTTCCTTCAGCTGCACCCCCCAAACTGCTCTTCTATTAATGTTAAAGACTAGGGGTGTGCGTGGACCCAAAAATTCGGATTGGAATCAGAACCGGAACCAATGCCTCGGATCGACTTGGATCAGAGGCGTTCTGGTTTGGTTCAGATCCGATGCCGATCCGAAAATCGGATGTCCGATTTTCAGACCATAGGCTTGCATTGGGAGAAAAAAAAAAGCTTTCCCCCAATGCAAGCTTATGTGGAAAACATGGGGGCGGGTGAGTGGGGACCTAACTCCCCCCTCCCCATCCCTCCCCCACACTCACGCTCCTTACCTGCCCAGGCCATCCACTGCCGTCCGCTGCCATCTGCTGGTCCCTTCTACTGAGAAACAAGCTTCGCGGCCTGCCTCTCAGTAGCACGCTGGGTGATGTCATCATCCATCACGCTACTGAGAGGCAAGCTGCAAAGCCTGTTTCTCAGTAGAAGGGACCAACGGACGGCAGCGGACCTCCCTCCCCCTCCCCCTTCCCCCAACTTGCGCTCCTTACCTGCTGCTGTCCGCTGCTTCCATACTACTGATAAGCAGACCTTGCGGCCTGTTTCTCAGTAGTATGGAAGCAGTGGATGGCAGCGCGGGATGCTGGCAGGTACAGGGGACCTCCCCCTCCCTCCCCCCTTCCCCCACTCATGCACCTTACCTGATGCCTCCTCACTGCCATCTGCTGCTTCAGTACTACTGAGAAACAGGCTGCAAGGCCTGTTCCACAGTAGAGCGAGGGCACACCGAGTGATGATGTCACCCAGTGTGCCGTCGCTCTATTGTGGAACAGGCTGCAAGGCTTGTTTCTCAGTAGTACTGAAGCAGTGGACGGCAGCAAGGAGGCAGCAGGTAAGGAGCGTGAGTGGGGGGAGGGGGGAGGAAGTCCGATCCTCCGATCTTTTCTGATCTGGATTGGGTTCTTTCAGATCGGATCGGATTAGATCGGACGATCCAGCTGCGGGGGATCAGAATTGGATAATTGTATCCAATTTTGCCCGGATCGGATCCGGATTGTGGAGCGGACCCGATCCACTGCACACCCTTATTAAAGACCTTCTTTCTTCAAAACAATGAGGAGGTATTAAAGGAAGATGGGAGGATTAAGACACTTCAAAAAACAACAAAGGTAATGATGATGAGGGGATATTTCCATTTATAGCAGGGGTGCAGAGGTCTAATCCAGCCCTCTGTGAATCCTAATGTGGCCTTCCAGGGGACCCCAGAAGGCTACTGCCACTCCCCTTGGCCTCTCTGTTTTCTCCCAACCATGAATTGTTTGATTGTTTCCTGGATTTTGTGCAGTTTCTTCCCCATTCTAAAAGGCTGAAATATATTTCCCAAAGCTTGGCTACAGGCAGTAACAACATAAAGCTAAAATACACTGTTTTTAAGAGAGAGAGAGAGAAACAGACAGACAGACCATCCCTTTGCCTTTAGCTCCCACCCCTTATGCCTTTAGCCCCTCCCACCACTGGAATGTAGCCCCCTGGAACTTTTCTGAAATGGACTTTAGCCATTGGCTGGAAAAGACTCTACACCCCTGATTTATAGTTCAATTTGTCTGAAAAGGGTGAGGTGTAGTCTCACTGTGACTGTATAATTTTTTATTTGCCCAATCACATTGGTTCTTCTTCATCATGTCTTCCTTTGAAATACAATGTTATTTTTCTCTCTCATGGAGGCTAATGAGAGAGAAAATGAGTCCCAAGTTCCTAGGAGGAAGTATTGCTTCTCAGACCTTGCTATTGTTTAAACCTTTGCTCAGACAACTTGTGGCCCTCCAAATGTTTTTTTGCATACAATTCCCATCATCCCTCACTTTTGGCTATACTAGCTAAGGCAGATGGGAGTTGTAGGCCAACACATCAGGAGGGCCATACATTGTTTTACTGACTGGGCTCTCAAACTTCCACAATGGCAGCCATGCATCTTTCCAAACAACAGAGGATTTGTTGGATTAAGAAACAACTGGAATGTTTCAGAATTGATCTCTTTTTGGTGGCTCTTTCCACCTCTTTTGGGGGAAGGCAACTTAGGATAACCAATACTCATACAGTTTTGACAAACGAAATTGTTCGTACAACAAATATGGTCATAAATTTCTCAAACAGCAATGTGTAGATGGGTTTATGGATGGGGGAGAAATCTATTCACATTTTATTGTGAATTTACCTAATTTCACACTTTTAAATCACTATGCAAACTGAAACTCAGTTATCCTTTGAAATTCACACTTTTCTGATTTTTTTCAATGGAGTTTACCAATCCAAAAATGTGTACAGAAATACATATATTAGACAAAACAATATTCAAATATGCATTATATTAGGCAAACTGGTTGCAAAAGTGTGTATATTAGAATGAACCGAACTTCAGATTGGAAAAATAAGAAACAGAGAAAAAAAATGAAACTGACAGCTCTGTCCATCCTTATGTGATCATAGATACTTCTGAATTTCAATGTAAAATGTTTAATATTGCCTTTATGCTCTCAATATTGAGATTGTACGATGGTAACTGAGGCCTGCATATTGTGGGGGTGGAGAAAGGGGGTAGAAATGTGTACATATGAATATAAATACAATGCTCAGAGTGTTTTCTTTCCATATAGTATGTAAAATGCAGTATATTTCAGGCATAACCTTTACAAGTGTCTTATCTGTACAAAAGTACATCAACTAGATCTAAATTAAAATCAAAACAAAGACTTCCCTTGGCATTTGTTCCAAGATTGCAGAGAGATATAAGAAATGCACACACATCGTTTTTTGCACACACACCTGAAAATAAATGTTGCAATAATCATTCCATCAGTCGTAGCTTATGTTCTGCAAAAGGCCCACATATTGCAATTGAACAAAACGTGACTGTTTTCAGGCCGATGGAAAGTGAGCTTTGGCAAGCATTGCAGTGACTTGGTGGGAGAACCACGGCCTGAAACCACATCAGAAAAGATCTAAATAATCAGCATCCTCCAAGACTGCATGGAGTGGTTGATGAGCCACCACCCACTCTAGGACCTTACTTAAGAATTAGACTAGGAATAGTTTGGCAAAGCTCTAGGCTTTAGAGTAGGTGCAGGAAACCAATCCAGGTTGTGACCCTGGTGTGTAGGCTGACCATATGAAAAGGAGGACAGGGCTCATGTAACTTTAACAGTTGTAGAGAAAAGGGGATTTCAGCCAGTGTTCTTTGTATGCATTTAGTTCCTGGTGATATTCCCTCTTCATCACAACAGTTAAAGTTGCAGGCACTATACTAGAGTGACCATATACAAAAGAAGGCAGGGCCCCTGCACCTTTAACTGTTGTGATGAAGAGGGAATATTGCCAGGAACTAATTGCATACAAAGGACACTGGCTGAAATTCCCTTTTCTCTACAGCTGTTAAAGTTACATGAGCCCTGACCTGGATTTTATCTGGTCACCCAACCTGTATTCAGTCATGGTAATCTCGGGTCTTCTGCCATCTGCAGTAAAAAAAACTGGCAATACCAAACTGAATGGTACCATTGCTTATCAAAATTTTCAGATTTTTTCATGAGCAGGATGGAAAGAACTTGAAGTAAAGGTGGTAAAGATGGATGAGAACTTCACTCAGTTCATTTTTTAATAAGTATTTCAGAGGTCTGGTCTATCATGGCTTGGAATAGAGTCTTTAGTATCATACTGTGCACTCTCTGGATCTCGCTATCACTATAAATTAAACAGGCACCAAGCATTTTCAGTGCCTACTAATGTCTTTTCCAATGGGCATTCCCAAGAACGTTATCTTACGCTCTGTATCGTTAGAAATTTCTTTACTATAAACAATTCATAAACACTGTCAAATACTTGAATGAATGGGGACCAACACCAACAGATTTCTTCATGAAAGAAAGAACGTATGATTAAAATCCCAACAATATTTAATATGGAATGATGTGCATGTCCTTCTACACTACCTACCGGTTTCTTGGAAGTTAACACATGGTCAGCACATATGGATTTTAGAGCCATAGCTAAAAGATTTATACTACTATGTTGGAAGGATAAATGCTACCTCCCATAATGCAATGGACTGAGGACTTAACAACACTATCAAAAATCGAATGGGTGTTATATAGATGACACTCACGAGTGGATAAGTACATGGATATTTGGTCTGCTTTTCTTGAAACCTATGCATAACTCTCCCCCCACCTTTTTTTTTTATGAATTGTATATCTGATGGGGAAAAAGATGATATTCCTGTGTATGTAATGTTTGTTTTTCACAGTTTACACAATAAACGTTTCACAATAAAATAATAAAATTAAAAAGATTAAAATCCCATGTTGAAATCCCATACCCCCATCCCATAGGTAAGGATGTGAGAATTTTGTAAAATCTCTTCTGTCTGCATTTTGCAGATTGTCAGGTGCCCTTCATTCCACCAGCCACTCACTGACAGAATTGGATCCCCCCGCCAATTTCCTGAATGTGTGTAAATTCACATTTGTGCAAATTCACCCTTGCAAAAATGCACAAATCCCACCATGCACATTTTCATGCTTTAGCCTATGGGGGAAATGTGCATTTTTGTTGGGTGGTTGTTGTTTTTTATTAGATATTTTTCTGTGACTAAATTTCCATGAAATTCCAAAATGTTTAAAGAAACAAATGGTCCATATGTCCATGGAATCCACACAAAACAGGAAAAGCCATTCTGCTATGGAATCCCTGGGTCAGATCCATAGAAATTCAAACTGATTTGATTCTGTTGCAGATCTCTGCAACAACCCTAGACACAGGTATATTTAAATGTCTGAAAGGAGCAATCCTGGCTCCAAATATGTTCTGGATACAGATAGCATTCTAGTCACAAAGCACCGTGCTTTCCCTCTTTTACACACCAACCCACTCTGCCTAGGGACACCTCAGATGGAGACATTCTCTTGTTAAATGGCATGCTAAGTTGTTTGAGAGTAGGGAGGGTTGCTCTGGTCAGTTTTGGGCTTATTTGAGTTTCAGGATGTACAACCCGTAACCGTGTAAGTCTGGAGGGAGATTATGTTCCAGAAAGGGAACATGTCATGAATGTGATATAAAATCTGAGGGGCAATAAAATAAAATAAAAATCTCTGAACATAGCTTTTCCCTTGCACCCTCCTCCTAAGAGCTTGCTTGTGTGAACTCAATGCTACTGATCACACTTGTAAACATTCTCATTTCTCTACAAGGGGAATTTGTATCGTTATCTTCAAGGAAGTCCAACCAATGTATGGCTTATTGATTTCTTTTCTGAAGGAGCTAATATTAAAGACCCTCTATATTGTTATATGAGCCACACTAAGGTTCTGCTGGAGTAACGACCTGGTGTTGTGTTTTTGTTTCCGTCCTTCACCAAGGGAATAGTTTCGGGTGAACTCCTGTGGCAAAATAGATGTTGGATGGCAGAACAGTATTCAGTGTGAGTGTTTTCAGCAGCAAGACTGGCAGAGGAATGCTGGGAAAATACCATCTTGCTATGGCTTACTTATGTTTCAAAGGGGGCTGTTGGGAAACAGCATTATTCGGGTAAAAGGAGAGCCTGTAAACATTTAAAGGAGCAGTACCTCATATTTACCTCATGTATTGTTTCAGGTGAGCCCAGTGACACTTTTTGTGAGGCCCAGAGTGGCAAGAAGATCTCCTTTGGAGTACTTCACAACAACAACAAATCTTTATTGCAGTCAATAGACCATTCCAGCTCACAAAATAAGTTACAGAGGACAGAACATTCATTTACCTTTAAAAGGACAATTAGTCATAGTGGATCTGATAGAAATAGCCATGTTCAAAAACTTGTCCACTTGCTCGGTAATTGACTTGCCCAAGTTCAGAATCAAAAATTTGGTAGGATGCCCTGGAAAAGACTGAAAAAATGGGATTTAAGAGATCATTCCTGGCCCCTTGATAGAAACTGCAAAACAGTAACATGTGATATGGTTTCCACCTCAATATTATTAAAAGGACAACAGCTGTTGGGCAGTGGGATTTTGTTATATCTGCCATCTAGAAGGTTAGAGGGAAGAATGTTAAATCTAGCTAATGCGAATGCTTTCCCATATTTAGGAATCATTAACCAGTGCAGATAGCGCATCCCATTTTTGCCAAAAGACATTAGTAAACCTAAGGACTGAGGGAGTATTTTATTTTACTTTATTTTATTGCAGCTATGTTGGAGAGAATGAGGGTGGCTCAAGTTAATTAAAATACCCCCTTTCCATCTCGAAGATTGATCCTAGGGGTGTTTGAGAATTTTATTTCTACTCACAAAACTTGCAATCACATTCACTTTGCAAGCCCAAATGCGAGCTCAGGCAGGAGAAGGTGTTCTCTGAAAATGTTCACAAATTCTTCTCAAACAGGTACTCAGTTTGAAAAATATGCAAATGTTGACAAGAAAAAAAAGTTTGCAATCGAGCAACTTTAAAAATGCACCATTTGCAAAATGAAGTGATCACAATTCACAAGGACAAATTGAGATAAGCATCAAGCTGATGTTTGGAGAATCATGGTGAATTTTCACCCATCCCTACTAGGTCCTCCTCATTCTTGTTGCTGAATGTGAGTTTTTTGTTATTTGTTTGAACAGGAAAACTGTGCATTTAGGTGCACTTTTGAAGTGCGTACACAAATGTGTACTTTCCCCCATTGACTAAGGCATGAAAATTCATATCCCCCCATACACCCCCAAATTCACAATTTTAAAGTGCACATTTTTCTGACAAATGCATTTTGCAAATGCTATCGCAAGCTTGGGAATATACAAGCTTTGCTCAAAAATGCATTGCCGTTTAGAGGTGCGAACGGGGAAAGGCCTGATGTTAAACGAACTGCCAGTTAAAAAGAAATATACCCTCAAACAATGTGCAGAAGGGATGGCAGTTAAAAAGGAATATACCCCCCCCCAAATGATGTGCATATGACTTCCCTGTACAGTATAACATATCTGAACCAGGAAAGGACATATAGAGGGCAGACATATTGTTGGATATCTTCTGTCTGTGTTTTCAAAAACAATAATGACATTTCCCCAGCAAATATGAAGTTTTATAGTAGTGTATTGCAAAAAGCTATCCACAATTCAACTGGGCTCTAGATCAAGAGATATATCTTTGGAAAAACATGCTTTGACATGTTTCAACTGAAAACGTTGGTGGAAGTACATTTTTACATGTCTGAGATACCTGCCTTTCCTCCCAGAGATGTGTATACATTTATTTATTTTACTTCACAATTCACAGAGCTATTAGATCTATGGCATTTATTCCAGTAAGACTCTGGCCATGTCTACACCAGGGTTTTATCCTGGGGTCGTCCCTGTGCATCCACATGATGCACAGGGGATCTCGGGGTCAACCGGGGATGACCTAGGGACAACCCTGAGATAACCCCAGGATAACGGAAAGTGGGGATATCCCGGGTTTTCCATGGTCCTGGGACCTGAAATGGGCATGGAGCCACATGGGGTGGCTCTGTGCTTATGGGGGGGGGGTAGCACTTCCACCATCCCCAGAATGGTGGGGGGTGGGGGGCATGGAGTTTGGCGGGGGATTCACTTACCATTTTCGCTGTGCGCATCCTCTCCTCTTCCTTTTAAAAAAAATGGCGGCTATGACATCCCTTTCCTCTTGGGACGTCACACTGCTGTCTAGATCCTGAAGGAGGATCACGGAAGCAGGTAAGTCTGCGATCTTCCCCACTGCCTCCCTCTACACCCCTAGGTGTAGATGAGCCCTTTGATAACAATGAACCAAAAGCAAGGGCAGAAATAAGTAGCTATACTCCAATAAGAGTGTAACTAAACTGTTTGGCTTTTAACTTTCTTGTCACTACAAGTGTGATTGCATATTGGTATCACTGCCACTAATATTAAGGGCAGTTTATATTAGTGCAAATATATCTCGTAAATAGTAGTTTACATATTCCTTATTTTCAAGATATTATGAAACATTTCTGTGAATTTGCTTGGAAATAATATCCAAGTTCACATAGGGAAGAGTCATGGATCATATTGGTAGATGTCTCTCAGAATATTTATATACTGCTTTCTATTTTTAAAAAAATCCTGAAGCAGTTTACAGAAAATTATAATACAATACATTGTGACAGACAAGCTAATGTTTATGGAGCCTACAAGACTGGAATGTGAATGTTGCTTTTTGGAGTTGGTCCTTTCTCAACTGGATTTGCAGCAAAAGGAACTGCTTTCAGAGTCTCTGCATGTGGACTTTTTGACTCCTAAGCTTTTCTGTCTTTATTGTAAGACTTTTGAATCAGGAATTTTACATATTTCTTTATACGGTGCTTGTGTGTCAGTTATCCCTAAACCTGGCAAAGACCATACCAACCATGCAAATTGTAGGCCTATTTCCTTAATAAATGTGGATGCTAAACTATCAACAGCAATTCTGGCTAATAGACTTCAGTGTGTGATACATGCATGAATGCGTCCTGAGCAAGTGGGAATTATTTGCCAGAGATGGAGAGCAGATAATTTAAGGCTTGCCGTAAATCTGATTGCTTTGAATTCTGAAAGAACAGACTCAGATGCAATTATTTTATTTGATGCTGAGAACATGTTTGACAAATTATATTAGCAGTTTATGTTTGTGACACTGGAAAAAAAATGGATTTCCCCAGGAACTTTTAAGATGGATTAGAATTTTAGATCTCTCTCCCATGTCATGAGTGATGACAAATGGAATTTTTGAAGTCTTTTTTGTGTGTAACAGGGTACAAGACAGGTCTGTCCTCTGACTCTTTATATTTGACTTGTGCTTGGGATCCTTGGCATATACAGTTAGGCACATTAGAGATATTTTTAGTTTTGTGCATGAGCAGGTTGAGTATAAAACGGCTCTGTACACAAATTATTTATTGCTATTTACCAGTAGGTGGGCGTCTTCTATATTTAAATTAATTGATACCTTTGGTACAATTTCAGGTTATACTATTCATTGGTCAAAATATGAATGTATGCCTGTAGGCAGTTAAACTTCATATAACGGCAGTACAGTCAGAAATCTCTCTTCGCTTGGAAAGATTGGCATCACTTATTGCGAGTGGAGGAGGAAGCATGGAATAAAAACACAGACACCAGAGATTGGGATAAACTAGGGCCTCTTTATTTAAATAAGGGAACTTTACCCCTCCCTGGAACTGCATGTGAAAGTGCAGGAATCTGTTAGATGCTTTCTTCAGGCAACTAGCCTGCCATTATGGGCGAGTCAATCTCCAAAGCCAGGAGTCGGGTAAACCCGGCCCGTCTCTTATGAGACATTTTGAAAGTGTGGGGACACTGCCCTGCGTCACCTCCACCCGGTGCCATACAACTCCAAATAGGCGAGGCAAGAAGGTCCCCAAAGGCAAACCATATCCTGACACGAGAGCTGCACAGCCCCCGAGGAGCAGGTCCTCCGGAAATGCCATTCTATACAACTGTTAAAGATACAGGAGCCCTGTCCTTCTTTTCATATGGTCACCCTGAAGTCGATGGCTGCTTCACAACAATGAAACTTCATTTCCATTGCTATTTGCTAAGTTCCAACCCTGTTCATCTTTCAAAAGGGCACTAAGACCTTCATATCTGGGCTGGCATTTGGTGGCTCGAACACAGGTGGTGCCCGATTCTTTAGAAAATAGCTGGCTCTGCTAACGTTTACATTTCAGTGCTTATTTATAGACATTAAGTACTTATGGAGATAATTCATCTTTGATTAAATTGAAAGGAATCGGAATTGCATGTTCGCATGGAATTAAAGCTGAAATAATTAACTTGTAAAATTAAAGTTCTTGTGAATTTAAACCTTACTCTAATTCAACTGTCTAACCTCTTTCCACAGCTGAAATTATGTAAGTGTGAATGTAAAATCTGGGCAACAGTTTCATGGAGATCTCCTCACCTTTCCCCACTCCCCAAAATGCCTCTGTCTTCTTAAGGAGACCCACCTACATTATATTATGAGCACATGACAGAGCTTTTGGAATGTTCCTCGAAACAAGAGCATCTGGCAACCTTGCTGTCAAAATACATCTACAGAAGAAAAAAAAAAGGTAAACTGACACTATATAGGCTAGTTTTACCTAGCCTATTATCTTTCAAGTGTTTTGGATTTTAGTTCCCATCAGACCCATGCGATATGGGAAATGGTCAGGAATTCTGGGAGTTGTAGTCCAAAACATCTGGAGGGCACCAAATATGGGAAGGCAGCCATAGACACTCTTCAGTTCTACTATTTGCTAAGTTGCCTTTGTGCCAAGTTCTCAGCCGTAATTGATTTGCTTTGTAGAATTGAGTGTTATCCTATCGCAAATGGATGTCTTTTCAGCATTGCTCCCTGATCCAGTGCTGCCTATGCTTCAGCATACAGACATGCACATTCAGGACAAGATCATGGTGAGTTCATCTCATTGTGAAAAATTCCCTTTAGGTTCCACTAAAACAGTTGGGTCCTCTGCCCCAAGTGCTTCAAGGACCAAATCCTCAGCTGTGTGTTTACACAGAAAGCATTGGACCTCAGCTGATTGACACCAGAGAAAGATCTGGCTCTCCATCTCCAGATGGGTCCTGCAGCCTGATTTTTCTTTTTCTTTTTTAAAGTTTGTTCTTTTCTCACTGTGAACAGATTGGGCAAAACTATACCAAGCTTGCTCACATATCTGGCAAAGAGACAGCTGTAGTTTGGATCAAATGGAGAGATGGTGAAGCTTTTTGACATTAACAGTTGACTGGCCAAGAGGATGATTATTATTATTATTTATTCCATTTATATACTGCCCCATAGCTGAAGCTCTCTGGGCGGTTTACAACAATTAAAAACATTTAACATTAAAAAAAAACACCGATATACAAAATTTAAAAGCATAAAAAGCATAAAAACAAGTTATAATTACAATATCCTTTAAAAGCAACAATTCTGGGTCAAACTCTAAAGGCCAGATTCTGGAAAACAAATAAGGGACAGGCTATCCCATCCTGCTCAGGAGCACCTGGAAGCAGCTGGGGGGGGGGGGTGGCCTCTACAGGATGCTGGGTTCAACAGGATGACCTTCGCAATGTTTATGTGGGAATTAGGACCAGTTTGAAAACTTGCAGGCTTCTTGTGTACGTGGAAACTTTTTACTAGGAACAGATCGCACACCTAGTATACAATAGGCTGCTTTCAGAAGAACGTAAAGGGACCATGTTAGATATTGCTCAAGGGCTGGTTCAAGAAAGCCTATCTCCCTTTTCCCCTGTCCACACACATTTTAGAAACAAGAATATAAACTGTTTTCCCATTCAGTGAAGAGCACATTGCGTGAAGTCATGTGGGAGAGCCCAGAATTTTTCTTTGTTCTCTCTTTCGAAGTGCAAATCAACAGAGGCCTCCTGGGAAGGTGAAGAATAGGTCTTACATCTGCAAGGTTCAGTTGACCTAAAAGCATGATGGAGCCCCAGCAGCTCTATTGTTAAGATGAATGGGTCCCCCCACCCCCAGCATTCTGTTATTCTAAAGTCTAAAACTTCCGTTCCACATAAAACCAAGGAAATTTATCATTTCAGTAGGGACTGATGAGCATCTTGGAACTTGCCATAAAAGTAAAGGTTAGAATTGATGCAAAAGCCCTCAAGGGCACTTGAAAAATGTCTGCTCTGCTGCCTCCCCCTTCCCCTGCTCCACGTTCCTCCATGAACTTGCCTTGTCAGGAAAGGAAGCCATGGTACAGTTCCCTTTCATGCTAGGGACTGAACCAGGTACCAAGTCCCAGAATCACCTATGGCACAGTGATGCTGACCATGCTGTTCCTAGTGAGGAAAAAGGCCCTGCTGCTTCTGAGCTGGCAATAGCATCAGAACTTCATAAGGCTTCTAGATGTCATTTTAGTGTCCCCTCCCTCCAATGCCCCAGAAGTAATATCATTCCAAGGCCATTTCTACACTGGCCTTTTGTCCTGGGGTTGTCCCTGGGTGCTCCCTGTGCATCCAAATGATGCACAGGGACTCCCAGAGGCAAGGGAGGGGGGACGGAGATGGGTTTTCCCAGGGATAAAGAAACCTTGGGAAAATCCAAATCTTCCATTGGTCCCGGGACCATCCCGAGACTGCGGCAAGTGTGGGCGCCCATCCCACCTGGTGCCTGCTTACTTGTGAGTAAGCACAACATCAGACACAGGCACGGAGCCATGTGGCACAACTCTGTGCCCATCAGGGGAGAGGGGGGCTGCATTTTCACCATCCAGGGGATGGCGGGGTTGGGGGGTAAGGGCCGCGATTTCGGGTGGAAGTTTAAAAACCTACCTTTTTCAATGGAGCTGAGCCTTGCCCTTGCGTGACTGGACCCTCTACTTAAAAAAAAAATGGCGGCCACTATGTCCCTGCTTCCTCCTGGGACATTGCGAGCCACGTGTGTACGCTGGGGGAGACTCTCGTGATCAGGATATTGTGAGAGCCTCCCCCTCCCTCCCGGAATGCCAGGAGGTGTAGAAAGGCCCCAAGACATTCTGGGGGGTGGAGGAGGGTTGCCACCACTACACACACACACCCAACTGGAGGCCACCACTTTCCCCCAAGAATGCTCCAGAATTTCACCACATTTGGGGGAAAATATGGTGGCTGGCAGCTGCCACTGCCAACTTAGTGACAGCAAAAAAAAAAAAAAAACTTTTATACTTTAAAAACAAAAACAAAACACCACACACACCATGCTCTGACCACAAGCCAGCTACTTGTAAGCCTTCCCTGCAAACCTCTTTGAAAAATGATCCCCGCAAATGTCCACCCATCCTACCCTCTCTCAAAATACTAGAACCTAGGGTCATCCCATGAAGCTGATTAGTGGGAGATTCGGGACAAATAAAAGGAAACACTTCTTCACACAGCACATAGTTAAGTTATGGAATTCACTACCACAAGATGTGGTGATGGCCACCAATTTGGAGGGCTTTAAAAGGGGGTTGGATAAATTCCTGGAGGAGAAGGTTATCAATGACTACTAGCCCTGATGGTTACGTGTTACCTACAGTATCCGAGGCAGTAAGTCTGTGTGCACCAGTTGCTAGGGAACATAGGTGGGAGGGTGCTGTAGCACCTTTGTCCTGCTCATGGGTCCCTAGTCGACAGCTGGTAGGCCACTGTGTGAACAGAGTGTTGGACTAGATGGACCCTTGGTCTGATCCATCACGGCACTTCTTATGTTCGTATGAATTTGGAAGGATCATTTCAGAACAGCTCTTCATTACCTTGCAGCATTTACTTACAAAAAATAAGTAAGTGCACAAACACATGCACACTAATATGAAATCTGTTGCAGTACCAAAGAACATTCTCATACTCGAGATAGGCGGGACACCTATTTTCTGAATTTTTATGCACTTGAAAATATGACTGCTGGATCACTCTCATGCAGAAAGATAACCGCTAGTGCATTCTGAGGTGAAGGCAATCTTTGGGGAATATATTCTAGAAAACATAGTGGACTTCCTATCAGGAAAACTGCCAGAGGATTAAATAACCATGTTCTGCAAAATACTTTGAATAATAAACAAATCCATTTCTTTAGGCTACCAAGTGGACAAGTTAATTCCGTCCAGTGACCTGTTCACATATTCACAATAGCTTATCATTGTGTTCCTAATGTGAACAATCACAATCAGCCACAAGTGAAGCCTTGGACTGTAATCTTCAGCACTGCTTTTGTGTTATCTAGTAAAATGCTAAACCTCATTGCTGTATAAAATGACTATGATGAACAGTTGTTCCAAAAGGCAATAAAGCTTTATAATTAACTCCCAGTGGATGAATGAGAGTCAGAGTAATAAAGCCAAATAATTGCTATCCGACCACACAAATTACATTCTATTAAAAAGCAATATTGTGCAGCAGCATAAAGATAAAGTTAGTTATTTAAACTATTGGTTGAGATCGTCTTTCTGGTCTTTTTTAGGTGCCTTGAGCTGCTGACGTTGACACCGTCGATTCACGGAACGTTACTTACATAGATTTCATTTTAAATTGAACATTTCAAAATGCATGCTGCACACATTTCCTCTTTCAAAGGTTGTGTGGCACAACTACACTGCTGATTAGTTTAGTTCGGATGGAAAACATTGCCTCCTTCATGCATTACTTGCATGAAAAAGGCATTGCACAATTACTGTGCTCCCAGCGTCGGGCATGCTGATTGCCCCTGACCATAGATATCCACACCTTAGCGTGGTCATCTGCAGTGAAGAAATCTATACATGAGCAGTGTCGACATCTAGAGACAGGGTCAGGCAGTGTCCCAACACTGGAGATGTGGCAAAGAGTGTGGTTCCACTGCCCTGTAATTGCATGATGAGAATTCTTTCACAGGAATGACCTGTGAAGAAGGCTCTTCTTATTTGCTTCTGTCACTGGCTCTGTTGCAGACTGTTTCCTGTTTCCTTTGAAAGTTTTAAGGAGTCTGGCCACCATGACTTTTCTTTATTTTATAATAATAGTTAATAATTATTAATAACAATAACAATAACAATAATGTGGAACTCTCTACCACTACAAACTAGACAGGAACCAACCTTTCAAGGATTTTGGTGCCTTCTGGTTAGGAATGTTGCAGGTGCCCAGCTGGGTCTAGGAGTCCAATGGACTGCCCTGTGTCTGCCCCCAGACCCACCTGGCTGGGCAATGTACAGGCCCGCACTTTGAGCCCCTGCACAGCCTGACAAGCATCTGGCAGCTGTCCACCCTCATCTGGAGCCTCCATTGCTGCACACAAAGGAGGCTCTGGAAATCAAGTATTTTCTACATTGTGTAAACGGTAGCTGTAAAGGTGCCATTTTTACAAGATTTAAGATGTAAACACTCCAGGTGGAAAGATTCACAACTTCATCAGACACTTGCCAAGACTCCAAGAGGCTTGCGCAATGCTGCAGCTTGGCAAGCATCTGACAAGCCAGATGTGGTTGAGTCCATCCACTCCTACTTCTGATATAACATACTTTTCCAAACAAGCATTTCCAGTAAGGTAATGTGATCTTCCATATACAGTATTTAATTATGATCTTATACTGTATTTTTTTGCATCACTTAGACATTCCTTTAACGGAAGCAATTCAAAAATAGAAAGAAAGAAAGAAAGAAAGAAAGAAAGAAAGAAAGAAAATAATTAAGACCATTTTTGGATCATCCCTTGACTCAATGAGAGCTCAAGGCACCATATAAATACAGAGATCTAAAAAGTATTTTAAAACCAGGAATTCATGATAAAAACAGAGAGCGGTGTTAACTATTAAAAGCTCAGACAAACAATGTCTCCATCAACAGCTGTCAAAATGACACTGAGGAGAAAGCTAGCCTAACCTCTCTTTTAGCCAAACTCGATACAGCAGGGGAGTTACACTGATTTATTCGCATGTCTTGCCCATTCACACATAAAGTAGGGAGAAGGATTCTACTGTTTTTATTAGACAGGATACATAGGTGAAGAGAGATGAACCTTCTCCTCAGCATACTTGGTCCCCTCAGCTCAGCTCAGGTAACAACAACAACCATAGCAGAGTGTCTGGGTTGGTGGATCATGGGAGATAAACTAGAGGAGGTTCATCTTCTTTTGCCTGTGCACCACTTTTGACATTAAGGTTCAAAGAACAGACACACACACTTATCACTCCTCTGTATGTGAATGAGGCAGACACATGAACACAAACATGGCTGCCCTTGCCACGTGCATTCTGTTCACTAGGTTGACCATATGAAAAGGAGGACAGGGCTCATGTAACTTTAACAGTTGTAAAGAAAAGGGAATTTCAGCCAGTGTCATTTGTACTCAATTAGTTCCTGGTGAAATTCCCTCTTCATCACAACAGTTAAAGTTGCAGGGGCCCTGCCTTCTTTTGTATACAGTCACTCTAGTATAGTGCCTGCAACTTTAACTGTTGTGATGAAGAGGGAATTTCACCAGGAACTAATTGCATACAAATGACACTGGCTGAAATTCCCTTTTCTCTACAACTGTTAAAGTTACATGAGCCCTGTCCTCCTTTTCATATAGTCAGCCTACTGTTCACTAAAGTAGAACTTGCTGGCTGTCTAAATGTGGGGAAAGCCTTGCGGTGGCTGTGGATCTGCACTGCATCAGTTAGACGATGCGGGTGCAGCTTCGCCAGCTGATGTCACTCTGGGGCCATTCCAGGGTCAATCTTGGGGCAGTGCCTGGTGGAAGGCAACTGGTGACTGGTTGCCTTCCACCAAGAAGAGGGCACGGGGTGGTTCCGGTACCCAGACTGCCACCCAGAAACCTCGCACCCCACTGTGGTGTCGGGATTACCCTGGGAGAGGGAAAGCGTGGGATTTCAGAGGGAAGTGGCCGTGCCAGTCCGGTGCCGTGAAGACAGCCCCTTTGCTATTTAGAAGATACAGAATATATGCAGTCCGAATTTTTGAGGCTAATTCTAGGACTCCCAAGATGTGTTTCTGGCCCAGCCCTCAATCTCGAAGCGGGGCTAAGATCTCTGAGCACTGTAGCCTGGAGTTTAATGATACAGTTTTGGTTTTGTAAATATCATTCTATGGCATATGACTCCTTGGTTACCCAAGCCCCGTTAGATCCCTTTGAATCACCTTGGACTAAAGCTAGTAAGCAGAGTTGCAATCCTCAGCTTAGATTTACCATATTTGTTTCAACTTGATTATACAAAGGTAAAATTCTCCATCAAACAGAGATTAGAGGATATTGATCTACAAATGTTGCATAAAGTTGGAACTGGCCCTTGTTCCCCGATAGCGCTAGGTATCCCAGATAGTGCTGAAAGAGTGGTATCAATTATTTCAAATGGTTGTCAGTTCCAAAATATAGGAAGGCCTTTACACAGGGCAGATTCAACATACTCCCCTCCAAGTTGTTGGAGGGGAGATATAGTAAGATTCCAAGGGAAGAAAGATACTGCCCCTGCTCTAGCTCTGAGGTAGAGACAGTCTCCCCCGTGCTTCTCAGTTGTGAGTTCTATAATGGTATTAGAAACGATCTCCTGAGACCAATCCTCCAGGGTTATTCTGGGCATTCGCATGAGTCTCTTACCACTATACTTCTACAGGCCAAGGACAAAATGGTCACAAATCAAGTTGCCAAATACTTATATCTTACTACTTTGTATAGAGTACAACTGGTGGGTTCTTAATGGATCAATTGTTTACAGCTGTTGATGCAAATTTTAAATTTTGTATGCTCTTTTATGGTCTATAGACTACAATAAAGTATGTGTGGTGAAGGTCAAGTGCAACTTTTAGCATTTGTACCTTTCTAAATGATTGTTGACTTGTTTTCCATTCCAATCATGATTTTTATATTGTAGGATGTTATTGATGCATGCTCCCCCTCCCCCACCATTTTCCCCTAACTCTCATTAAGTGGATGTATTTTTTCTCCATTTGTTTGAATGGCAGCTGGTGTCATAACAGAATTTGTAAGAATCTATTTTATCTTGTAATGAGATTTGCAATGCTATATTTGCTGCATAACCAAGGACATTATGGAAATTAACAACTGCACCTGCTCAGTAGTTAAGAACCTCTTGCACATGGAAATGGCAGCCTCATGTCGGATGCCTTCCTAGAAGAAACATCTAAGTTTCTTTTACTCTCATAGTGCATTAGCCCTATCGTTAGTTCTTACTGATCCTGTTCAAACACACTAAGCCACTGTGGTTAAGCATTTTGAGCTACACATTATGGTTTAGCGTCTTGTGTGAACCATTCCTAACCATGGTGGCTACATAACCATGGATGAAACATCCTCTCTAACCATTTGCTGCAAAAGGGTTAGCGGCCTAACTATGGCTTAGCGTGTTATCTGTACAGGCCCACTGTTGTTGTTTCTACAATGAAATTGTGTTCCAATTGTGCTTTGTTGAAGCTATAAGACTTAAGACAGCTTAATGGAGTTCAATCTTTCTTTTCGTTCAACAGTGTGCATCCCCCCTGATACCTTGGAATACCAAAAGTCAGTCTATGGAGGTCAGAAACTGCAGGTATTTAAACCCTGCAAAAAGAGTGGAGAAATCTGGTTTGGCAATGGAAGCACCAACTCAACCCTAACTCTCAGCATGCTTCTAAAATAAACAGTTGCATTTTTATTCTAATTAATCCCCCCTTTTAAATGAGATGTCACTAAGCAGATGTTAAATCTCTGGAATGTGAGAGCTAAAGAGAAGGGTGTTTTGTTTTGTTTTTTGGACATTTTTAATCCCAAACCATGGTTACTCACGGAACACAGAAGATTATGCAGCATTTCTAAATAAATACATATAATCCCCAGAGTCACTGAAGTTTGCAACGCAGTACAAGCCATCTTATTAAAGCTTCTGAAACAAACTTCTGCCCAGGCATCTGCAGTGGTAAATAGAAAGAAGACCATATCCCTTGTGGGAGGGCTGATCTTTCATCATTACAAAAACCTGAAGAACTATATTGAGGTACTGGAATGGAGATTGGAGGTAAGCCACTCGCCAGACCCCTGCTGGCCACCTGTCCCTGTTCACCACTCCTGGCAAGTTGCCAGGTGCTCGCTGACCACCCGGCAAGCAACAAGCAGCATCCTTGCTGTGCCACCGAGCCACCATTTTGAGCAGAATGGCTGCTTAGCCTTTTCCATAAATCACCATTTTGCATAAATGATGATCGTAAAGGGGTCCATTGATGCAAAATTACAGGTGTAAATGGTCTAAATTAGTTGTTGTGTTGTTGTTTTTAGAAAGCCATGAAATTGTGTTCCAGTTGTGTTTTGCTGCCCGACTCACAAGTGCTGAATCAGGCAAGAGTGGCGGTCCATGGACTCCTTTCCAGGCTGAACTGGCACTAAACTGCCGAGCTCAAGACCCAAACGGGATGCTCATGACTTCCCTAATAAAGGAAAGGAGGGCAACATGCATAGGATTGTGCCTTTAATGGCTGAAGAAAATTCTTTAATGAGCACTGATGGTTACAAGATCCTTATTGTCAATGGCTTTTGTTGGCTGGTGGATACTAGCTCTTAGACATATTAGCAGATGCTTGCTTGTTGACTATGCTGGCTGTTGCATCCTGGGAGTTGTAGGACTCTTCTCTGTCTAAATATGCGTAGGATTCCTTTCATCTGGATCCAACCCAAAGACTTGTGAACATGCACATTAAGTAGGATAGTAGGTGATAAAGGATGTCCGTTGTCCTCATGTCTCCTCATTGTGCTTCTGCCCTCCAACACACAAATGTTGTCTTGATACGACAGGCTACTGTCTATGTGACAGCACAGTAGAAAGAAGGAAGGGAATGTTCTGAAATGAAATGAAGAGGGAGAAAATGCACCTGAGATTTTACAGGTGTACTTCTCCTTTGAGCACATCTGTCAGTTTCTGCTAAAATAGGACCAGGGTTTTCAGCCTATCAGTATCAATCTCCATAGGGATCATCTCCCTGTACAGCAAAGCCCATATTGTAAGGTGAAGCACCAGATGGATAAAATGGATAAACAAACCAAATATAGATTTTATGCATTTACATAGCTGCAGATTTTTAATATTGTGAATTTCAGCTACCTGGGACAAAGGTCTGATGAATTCTGGCAAGTTGTACATGCATTCTTTCACTATTGTGATTGGACAGCAATCACGTGTGACATCTGGAAGTCATCTGAAGTTGTGATTTCTGGTGCAATCTTGTACTTCTAGTTCTTTGAAAGCATGTTTTATCCAGCTTTGTTGAAGAAAGTTTCTTTGAGCAGCTAAATAAATACACAACATGCACTAAGTAATAGCAATTAATAATATAATATTATTTTACTATCAGCTAAAACAAACTAGATAGTACAGAGATGCAACCACTGTTCTGCCCATGGGCTTACAGCCTAATTAAGAAAAACAATATAGAATAAACCTGGTGGTAAGATGCAAGTTTGTACGAGCTTTATAAGTGCTCAGTAAATATTTTTTTAGTTGCACAAAAACATGTAACTTCATTATTGATATTCCAACTCAGATTCCTCTTTGCCATACAGAGGGCATAATTCTTTGTGTTATGGTGTCATATTGACACTTTTCCTAATGTTTTCAAAACTTCCTATTGGGAAGTGTCAGGAAGAAAACAAGGAGTCCTCAGACCTGCAAGCAACAGGGATATTTGAGAATTTCATTTTTATTTGCAAAACATGCAAGCATGCCCCATTTGAAGCCCCAAATGCAATTGCGGGCATGAGCACACACCTGCCAGGAATGTTCACAAATTGCTGGATATGTGCTCGCATTCAATTCGCGCAACTTTCCCAGTGCGATTTTGCACAAAATTCCTAATTTGCGCTAATTGTCCTCCTGCAGACTGAAAGCCCTGCTTTGGTTTCTGGGAGACAGTTGCCCATATTAGTAAATTTCTGCAAATTTAGGGAGGTTTGTGCAAATTTCATGTTCAATCGCTGCTCAATTTGTGCAATTTTCCCATTTGCACAGAGCAAGCAGCGATCACATATTCGAAAAGGAATCGGGCATGAGATCGAAAACGAGACGACATGTGTAGAATCCTAGCGGTCTTGAACACTGCTCATGAGCTCATCCCTAACTGGAAGATACACATTTCAATGCATTTCAGGCCATGCATATAAAAGTAAAAGAATCAGGTGGGTATTTGTGGTGCAGAGCTAGTGAAACATCTTTCATGCCACAGATGTCACTCAAAGAGAATTGCAGACCTAAAAGAACCAGGCGAAGTACAAAGTGTTGGTTATTACCTTTAAAGCCCTACATGGTTTGGGTCCAGGTTACCTGCGGGATCGCCTTCTTCTGTACAATCCACCCTGCACACTCAAGTCCTCTGGGAATAATTTACTACAGTCGGCTAAGACTAGGCTGACAACTGTTACCCAGAGGACCTTCTCTTCTGCCACTCCCAGACTGTGGAACGACCTGCCGGGAGAGATCCGCCAACTTACCAGTCTTCTAGAATTTAAGAGAGCTATAAAATCTGATCTCTTCCAGCAGGCCTGCCCAGTCGAATTTTAAGACTTTGTTGATTTTAATAACGTATTAATTTTTTATGCTTTTAATAGTTTATGTATTGTATATTCTATTTTATATTGTTGGTACTGATGTTGTTCCCTGCCTCAATCTAGAGTGAGAAGCGGGTAAGAAATAATAATAATAATAATAATAATAATAATAACCACCACTGGTTTGTGTATATGATCTTTTAGAGTAGGGGTTAGCAACTTGCTACCTTCCAGATAGTGTTGGACTGCAACTCCCATCATTTGTTACTATTAGCTATGCTGGCTGGGGTTGATGGGAATTGTATTCCAACAGCATCTGGAGGGCCACACCCCTTCTTTAGGGGAAATACTAACCCAACCAGAAATGTCTGAACACCATGTCCCATGAACCATCAACCGCAATTTCTCTCATCTTCTATGGATTGCATTTCAGTGTGTGTGCTTGGATTTCAGTTCATCTAGTGTACTCCTGACTCCAGATAGCAGTTCAGCCACTGCCACAGCCTTACCAGAATCTGATAAAAAGGACAAATAAATTTGAGTATCATCATCCATGACCCCTTCACCTGAATCTCTGGATGACCTCATTCAGTAGTTTCAAGTAGATATTATACAGCACGGGAGAGAAAATGGAGACCTGCAGTATACTACACCATAAATGCTATGACCAGAACAATAGTCCCCCTGAAACACCTTCTGGAAATAGTCATACAGCTATGAGCACCTCTAATCCCCATCGCTGACAGCTGGTCACAAGAGATACAATGGCTGATGGTATCAAATGTCACTGAAGTTTTTAGAAGAGTTAACCAGGTCACAGTCCTCTTGTTCTTTTCCTGACATATCTACCCATGTCAATGAATCCATTTCTGTCTAGTTTCAGACATATTTTGATGTCAAACCAGATTGAAACAGAGCCAGATAACCAATAAACATCTGGAGTTGTATGGCAACAATCCATTTGGGCATCCTGGGTACTATATACAGGGCCTGTCAAATTTCTAGTCATTTGGCTCAAGCCCAGACAAAGTTAGTCATGCTTAAGACCCATTAAAAACAACTGTGTCATAAATTACTGGGCCAGTGCTGTTCAACATGCATGGCAGGAGCATGGCTACTCAACATTGTCCTGCTCCCCATTCATGCACTGGAACAAGTCATGAGTAAAATAACCAAATAGGGGCTCTCAATTTCCCTCCTTCAATTCTAGGCATGAATTTTACATTATCTGTTGCTTAGCGATTAAACTCTCTAGATGATTTTGGCTTCCTGTTACCATTTTTTTAAAGTAGAACAGAAGTGTGTGTGTATGTGTGTGTGTGAGATGTGTGTGTGTGATATATGTGTGTGTGTGTGTGTGTGTGTGTGTGTGTATATATATATATATATATATATATATTAACTTTTATCAAATAAATAATGTGAAGTGGAATTTAGCTGTTATTTGAAACAGATTTCAAGATGTGATCAAACACCAAGAAATATTTTGACCCACATTGGATTTGCTATAGTGAGGGAGCCCTGTGTTTTAATCAGCAATATGTTCTGAATTTATTTTAATGACAAAGCTGGTGAAAAATGCAGTGGGGAAGTTTGCAAAGAAAATACTGAAGTCATATATATATCATATGGCATATTGTTGGGGTTTTGTTCAGTATTTTATTCTGTTTTAAATCCTAGAAATCTTTGGCTTAAAAACAACAACCTTTCTTCCTGGTTCCCCTCAAGAGCCATTCTGTGTCCCCTAGATGGCATCTGAAGGGTCATAGGATTAGAGATGAATGAGAAAAGTAATGTCATTTTTGATCAGGATTTACGTGTTTCGGCCTTCTGGACTGAACACAGACTCAGACGCAATCTGTGGTTGAAGTACGTCTATTCCAAAGTTTGCAATGTGATTTACAAACACACACACCCAAAATGTGTTCAAAACCATGGATACATTTGAAAAAAATATACATTAAAATGTGTGCTTTGAAAAATATGCACAAATACACTACAATCAATGGGAGCAGAATGTGTACATTTCAAAGATGTCACAACTGATGCACACATTTGGAAAAAATACGCCTGAAAATATGCACTGATTTTCATGCAAAAAAGTGGGGGAAAGCTCATAATCTGATATGGACTTGAGTCAGAAGGAGCTTTGATATGGAATTCGGAGAACTTCGATGAATTCAGTTTTTCCTGATTCCCACATCTCTACATAGGATACTCCATATCTCTTTCTCCAAGGCCAAAGACAGAGCTCCAACCTTGGAGGAGGAGATCCGATTGTGCATCTCTCCCCAGCCACTCCCAGCCATCATGGAAACCTTCATGGCAGCTCCCTCTGTTTGGGTTAGCCTTGTGACCTCAGGAGGGGAGAGAATGGGTGTGTTGGGGTGGGCCATTGGGCAGGGAGGGGAGAGGCTGTAGCGAGAGCAAGCTGAGTGAGTAAGATGGGCTCAGAGGCTTGTCTAATTTAAAATGTATTTCTGGAGGACAGAGAAGCTAAAACAAATCCCTCTTAAAAGACCTCTGACATTCCTCCCTGCTGGGTTGGGCTCTTGCCATCAGGTCATAGTGTGAACAGGAGGCTCCAAAATAGGAGACTTCCATCCTATGGGCATGTATCCCATAGGATTACAGTACACCCTTAATTTTGAAATAAAATTTACAGTGAACTGTTGTACAATTGAAAAAACAACAACAAATGCAAATAAGTTCATTGGTTTTAAAGGAAATAGCAAATATGGGGCCCTAATCTGGAATGGGAGCTTGGTGGAACTGAACCCTTTGCTCCCACTGCAGTCCTGATCCAGATCAGCCTCGCCACTCCACTTTGCACCTCCTATTTGTATTGGACAGAAGCTCCCATTCACACCACCTAGTGGTTAACTATATAATGGCACTATCCACACATACGGCGTTTTATTCCAGAAATGTTGTGCATGTAGCAATAAATGTCTGTTGTGCTTGAAAGGCCTGATTGATCATTGCCTCTTCTTTTGCAACTCAGTCCAATGAGGAACAAATTAGAGATTGCAGAGTGTTACAATTCAAGCTGATGGAGAAAGGGGAGGTTTGGCGATTGGAATGTTTCCCTAACAGAACTGTAAACCTCTTGCATGCTCCATTGAAATGGTTGAAATGCAAGTGACCGGCATAGAACAACCTCCTCACTGCCTAGGAGGAAAGACCAAAATGTCATGGACTCAGAAAGTGAAGGCAAGCAAAGGTACTCAGCTGGTGTTATGCTGGGGACAGATTTGCCCCACCTGCTCTTCTGGAACAGATACAAAAGTAGGAAGGGCAAGCTGCAGAAGGACATGGCAGCATGGTCAATGAGGAAGAGAGACAGCATACCTTTAGAAGGCAGTACTGCTACCATACTCTGCATTGTAGCCAGAATCTGCATAAGGATGTGGGTGCTCTAATTTGGCTTGACGGACATTGCATTCATGGATTGGTCACAACTGGCAGATCTGGTGCAGGCAGGCATAAATGATAAACTAGGCTTAGCTTTTAGTAAAGATGGTGGCCCTTAAACTCTATTATATTGTATCCTGTGTCCCTGTGCTCATTCTGGGGGTATGGGAGTGGGGCAAATAAAGCAGATCTATCATATTGGCATCACATTGTTCCCACTGTAAAATTAGGATGTTCAGTAATTAAATCCCTCCAAGAGACATCTGGATTAAAATATGGAATTCCAATAGCAACACAACTTGTCCTCTTTGTGCAAGAGCAATTACACTTGTCTGTCTTATCTTTGAGGCTTCCCAAATGGGAAACAGAAGTGCCAGACAATTAGTAATTGATTATTGTTCATTGGTACATTGATAGGAAAGGGATCTAGACAACAAAGTGCTAAAGGTCAGGGCCCATATTCAGTTTATAGTGACACCAGCCTCACAGAATTGTAAAAACAATTAGAATCATAGAATCATAGAATACTAGAGCTGGAAGGGGCCTATAAGGCCATCAAGTCCAACCCCCTGCTCAATACTGGAATCTACCTTAAAGCATCCCTGACAGATGGTTGTCCAGCTGCCTCTTGAATGATGCTAGTGTGGGAGAGCCCACCACCTCCCTAGGTAATTGGTTACATTGTCGTATTGCTCTAACAGTCAGGAAGTTTTTCCTGATGTCCAGCTGGAATCTGTTTTTCCTGTAACTTGAGCCCATTATTCCGTATCCTGCATTCTGGGTTGATCGAGAAGAGATCCTGGCCCTCCTCTGTGTAACAACCTTTCAAGTATTTGAAGAGTGCTATCATGGCTCCCCTCAATCTTCTCTTCTCCAGGCTAAACATGCCTAGTTCTTTTAATGTCTCCTCATAGGGCTTTGCTTCCAGACCCCTAATCATCCTCGTTGCCCTCCTCTGAACACGCTCCAGATTGTCTGCATCCTGGACAAAACTGGACCTAACCAGTGCCGAATAGAGGGGAACCAGTACCTAGCGCAATTTGGAAGCTATACTTTTATTAATGGAGCCCAAAATAGCATTTGCTTTTTTTGCAGCCACATCACACTGTTGGCTCATATTCAGCTTGTGATCTACAACAATTCTAAGATCCTTCTCACTTGTCCTATTGATTAGCCAAGTATCCCCCATCATGTAACTGTGCATTTAGTTTCTTTTTCCTAGGTGTGAACCATAAAAACAATTGAGGTAATCATTAAAATAAGAATGTGATTAGGTAACATAACAAGAGAGATCTTCTCAGATCATAAATACAAGAGATACAATTGAAGAACACTTACAAGACAGGTGGAGTAAAACTAATAATTCTTGTTGCACTAACAGACCTGTAACATGTCATGGAATTCTGGAACGTTGCCTGTAAAATCACCCTGGAAAACTTAATTAATGGAGGCACAGTCGTGCCTCCATTGTTAAGGGCCGTCAGTAAAAAACGCATTCCGCCATGTTAAAGTGATAATTGGGGGGGTCATTCTAACAGCCATAAAATCGAAAATGTTTTACCAACCTTTCTGAAATTTACAGGTGCCAGAAAGAAATGTTTGTTTTACATTACCTGAAAATTTCAAGAAGATTGGTGAAAGACTGAGGGAAGGAGAGCAGTTTAAGGTAGAAAAGGAACACAAACCTGTCTCCCTGCTTTTGTCAAATGACTTTTGGTTTCTGAGTTTTGTGCTCACGATTTGCATAATTTCTAGAGCCTTATTAATTAATCCAGTGGTGGGGACTTCTTCCTCCTTCACTGTAGTTGGTGGAAAGCTTTTTGTTTTTTTAAAATTCCCTTTGGTTGATTTTTAAGGAATATTTTAACCTTTCATTCAAGTCAAAGCTTCCCTCATAGCACGAGGCACGCTCAGTAGTATTGCTCTCCCCCCTCCCTCCTGCCTTAGAATGTGGGGTGGGTGGGTGAAATGGCCGCTGCCTCTAGCACAGACCTTTTGAGTGAAAAAGAAGAAGAGTTTCTTTTTTCTCTTCTGGAACATGCATTCCTTTGGCTCTGAGAGTATTTTGGGCTATCTTCATAAGGCCAGTTTGCTCTTTTGCTCCCTGGTGAAGCAGGGTGTGGTTCCTCTGGATCCATAGTAACCTGATCTTCAGTTCTCTCCTGGGAATAGGTGGCTATACATCCCTTTCTATCCATCCCCACCCCAAACACACACAGTGTGCTCCTTCCCTTTTTTCTAAGAGTTTGGCCCATACTGCTATAAAGTTGAATGCTTCAAACACTTCATTTAATTAGTTTGGGCTGGTGTTAAGTTTTAAGTACAATGTTGAAACCTTTCAAAGTGCTTCTGGGCCTACAACGTTGGTTTCAGCCTAGTCACCCTGTTTTTTTTAATAAGGCTTAGAAACAGTTGAGCTGTCGTGTATTTTTTGCATAGTGTACACATGCATTTTCTTTCTAATCCTTGCAGTCTACACTGGCTCCCTCCTTGATGTGTTTTTGGAGGCAGACAACCCCTTTTTTGTTCCAGCAGGCCTTTGGCAAATAATCTGGACCTCTGTCTGTACCTTTGACTTTTAAATTGTTATATATTTTAAATGTTTTAAACGCTTTAATATTGAAAAGTATATAATTATATTTTTAACTTTTGTATATTCCTATTTATAGGTTTTAGCTGTATATGTTTTAATTTTGTAAGGCTGCCCAGAGGCCCAGCATTGGGCAAAAGGCAGGATACTACTACTACTACTACTACTAAAAGTAATGTTTCAGATTTCACTTCTGCATCTGATGTTCTTTTGCATTTACTTTTCTTTATAAACCATACATATCTTAAGACTTCTTGTGTGGCATGTTTTCACTGGTTTAACAAGTTAAAAGGGGTATTCACCGTTTTCATGCTTATGTTATAAAATCTATTTTCAACAGGCCTAGGAACTTCAAGAGCAACAGAGTTGGGGGAAATCCTCAATCTCTTTGCTATCAGAGGCACTGAGTAAGGGACCCCTGGAAATAATTTAGACTGACCCCAACCACAAAACACTATTCCCCCTTCTGAAGAGATCTGGACCACAGACTACTAAAGACAAACAAATTAGCAGGCCACAATAACAGTTCTCATGTGGCCATTTGCCTTATGAGGCAGGTGCTCTGCGGGCTACCAAATGGAAGGACTAACAGGCCATAAAGTTGCCTGGCTGGGTCTGCCAGAAATCCAGCCTCAACACTCCTGGAAGGTCCATTTTCTATAGCACCTGCTGTCAGATGAACTTGAGGGAATCCCACCCTCTACCCCTGGGTTTAATTTACTGGCTTCCCCTGGCTGGATCTTGCAGGAAACTATAGGGACAGACAGAGCAGGCATTCACAGCACACACAGAATGCTGAGACTGGCAAATCTAAAAGCAAGTGTGTTGCTTTTCAAGAACCAAGGAAATTCAATGGGCCTTACTTTTGAGTAAATATCTAGGGATGGAAATGCAGCCTGTGCAAGAACTGAGTAGGGTGACCATATTTGGGAAACCAAAAAAGGGGATACCTAGTGGGTGGCAGGAAAATGGCTTTCTGGGGCCACCTTAAAGTCCCCAATTGGAGCGGAGGAGGGGAAAGTATGTCATTCTCATCCCCACCCCACTGCTCCAATCAGGCCCTTTTCTATAATGCCTGGGAATGACACATTTTCCCCTTTTAAGGCCTGATTGGAGCAGTAGGAGAGAATGACACACCTCCAGAAAGCATGTCATTCCCCCCTGCCACACTAATGGTGGCCTTAAAAGGAAAGTGTGTAATTCCAGGTCATTATAGACTATTGCATAAAATCCCCCCTGACACTGAGAATAGAACAAAAACCAGGAGAAATCTGGGGAAATCCTGACAGGTTTTTTTTTATTTATTATTGCATTTATATCCCACCTTTTTCCGCCAAGAAACCCAAGGCGGCATACATAATCCTCCTCCTCTCCATTTTATCCTCACAACAGCAACCCTGTGAGGTGGGTTGGGCTGAGAGTCTGCAATTGGCCCAAAGTCACCCAATGGGTTTCCATGGCTAAGTGGGGAGTAGAACCCAGATCTCCCAGCTCCAAGGCCAAATCCTTAGCCACTATGCCACACCTTAGTGGTCACCCTAGAATTGAGCCATGCCAAGTTGGAAGCAGATCGGTTCGTCTCTTAATTTTCAGGATATTTTTGTTAAAAGTTTGACTTCAATTTTTTCCCTAAAATTCAAGGCATGAACCAATCTGCTTTTAACTTGGCATGGCTAAAGCCTTACTTAAGAGGTACCATGGTGCCAAGTTTCATCTCTTCATCTTTACTTTCTTTCTTTTTTTTAATGTACTGCTCAAGGCCCTAGACCCCAAAGAGGAGTATTGGGTTTGAAGTTTTAAACATTCCTGAAACTCAAGGCATAAACAGATCTGCTTCCAACTTGGCATGGCTCAATCCCTACTTAAGAGCTACCATGCTGTCAAGTTTCATCCCTTTATCTTTAAAAATGATGAAATTGTAAGCATTTTAGTTAATTAAAAAAATTAAATTGAAGTTTTAAACATTTCTAAAAATCAAGGGATGAACGGATCTGCTTCCAACTTGGCATGGCTAAATCCCTACTTCAGAGCTACCATGGTGCCAAGTTTCATCTCTTGATCTTTAATTTCATTTTTTAAACTTGTACTGCTCAAGGTCCTGGACCCCAAAGAGATTTCTGTTTGAACTTTTAAAAATTCCTAAAAATCAAGGCATGAATGGATCTGCTTCACACTTGGCATAGCTATGTCCCTACTTAAGAGCTACCATGATGCCAGGTTTCATCTCTTTATCTTTAAAAATGAGGGCGATGCAAGCATTTTGGTTGATTTATTAATGTTAAAAGTGAGTTCAACACATAACACTAGCTTTGATTTTATATTGGATGTCAAGATGGTATAACATCCTGGCTGACGCAGGCTTGGTTGTCAACTGTATAATATCTAGCCATGAAATTCATTAAACAAAAAACCTACAGTTTGCAAATCAATGTTAAGGCTCTACAGTTTCCAACCAAGCACCAAAAAGCAGGGAAATTGGGAGTTAAGGCTCACAAGCCTTAACGCCACATCCTCCCTAAGGAGGCAGAAAGTGCAAGTGAAATTCTCATTCTCCCAAAGCAGATAAACCATGAGGACAGGGTGGAGAATATGATATGCAGAGGTGGCTGTGGGGTTGTGGAAAACTGATCACGAACAACTTAGGGCCACCTATTTCTCTTTTTTTGTTTAGAGCAGGCGTTCCCCAACCTAGTGCCCACCAAAGGTGTTGGACTACAACTCCCATCATTGCAAGTCAGTATGTCCCATGATCAGGAATGCTGGGACTTGTCATCTCAAACACCTGGAGGGCAGCAGGATGGGGAATGCTGTGTCATACCCTTACGAAATACAGGGTCTGCCCAATACTTTTCTCTCACACACATCTCGCATATAGCAGCACTCTTGATAACAAAAGGGGCACTATTCATTACAGATCTCGAACCAGAGCATGTGCCAGGCACTTCCAACTTTTGGTCAATATCCTGCCTTTCAAAGAACCAATGTTTTTTTCTTAAAATGTATTTATAAAAAATATACTGTTCACTCCCCACAGTCCCTGCACAATACACCATCTCATCAAAGCAACAGCAGAGCAGAAGAGGTTTAGTTTGGCTGTATTGAACACCTTTCAGATGAGATTAGTTTGCAATCCTATACCTCTTGGGAGAAAGCCCTAGTGAATTCAATGGCACTGGCGTCTGAGAAGACATGTATAGGAATCAACCTTCTCCAGCCTGGTGCTCTCCAGATGTGTTGCACTGTAACTTCCATGTTATGTGTTATGGGGAAGACAAAAATCAATTCATACTTGATTTTAAAATAATACTTACGCATGAAAGTATTAGGTGGTAGCTCTGTCTTTGATCTCACACTGCTGAACAAGTAAGAGAAATCCTTTATCTGCTATTCAAGAAACAGACATCCTATGCCATGTGTTGAAAACTAATGTTGATGTCTGAAGGGCTATTTGGATTAGGTATTCAAGATTCATTCATTGTTGTTTCATTTGGTTTTGACAATTTATTTAAAGTGATGCAGCTCTTTTGTAGTTCCTTGATTGATCACATATCTTAATGCTGGAAAACATCATACTTTAGTACAGATGTGGGCAGAAAATAGATCTATCCTGATGATTTGGACATCAACTTGCGGCATTCCTGATAACTGCCCATGCTGATAGGGGCTTTTACAAGTTGAATTCCAAAACATCTGGAGATCTACATTCTGCCTTCCCTTGTTCTTGAACAACATTCCCCAACCTGGTGCCTGTCAGATGTGTTGGGTTGCAACTCTCAACATAAGGAGATGCTCTAAGAAATGAGAAGTAGCTGGTCCTAAGTTGTTCATCATCGTTTCCCACAACCCCACAGTCACCTCTGCAGATCAAATTGCATATCTAGATTTTTGAGATGACAAGTCCCAGCATTCCTGACCATGGGACATACTGACTTGCAATGGTGGGAGTTGTAGTCCAACACCTTTGGAGGTCACCAGGTTGGGGAAGGGGTGCTCTAAACAAAAAAAGAGAAGTAGGTGGCCCTAAGTTGTTTGTGATCAGTTTTCCACAACCCCACAGTCACCTCTGCATATCATATTCTCCACCCTGTCCTCATGGTTTATCTGCTTTGGGAGAATGAGAATTTCACTTGCACTTTCTGCCTCCTTAGGGAGGATGTGGCGTTAAGACTTGTGAGCCTTAACTCCCAATTTCCCTGCTTTTTGGTGCTTGGTTGGAAACTGTAGAGCCTTAACATTGATTTGTAAACCATAGGTTTTTTGTTTAATGAATATTGGCTGAATTCGGACAACATGGTAGTCAATGGTGGGGTAATAATAAACTTTACAGTTGTTCATCTAGGGGGTACTCCCCACACAACATGGTAATAAATAATCAACTGTGGTGTGGATTAGGATCAGCGCTGAGTTTACTATGGCAGCATTCGGATGATACAATAGTCAATACAACTGATGATTGTTTTCCCCTCCCCAGTTGCTTATTGTGTCATCCGAATTCAGCCATTGACTGTTATTGATGCTAACAATTGTTATTGCTCTATTTAAAAGCCTTGACTTAAAGTTATATATCAAGTGTTTGAATCTATGCATGTATGATCTTTGTATTTAGTATTGTTATGCTAAAAATTGCATAGTAAGGAAACAAAACACCAAACTTGACTGAGAAAATGATTTCTGGAAATAAAAATTCTGTACCACCTATATCTGGAATTAAGAATTTAATCTGACTGTAAGATGGCATGTGGTTTTGTGAGGAATGTGAATTTATCAAGTATACCAATAGCCTGGGGTTGCCTGCATACTGATAATATATTTTGAGAGAACCTCTGAACCAGGGCATATACCACAGAAGAAAATCTTGAAGCCAGTTTAAGACTAAAGCTGGATCAATGAGCAAAGAAAGTTTCTGTTTCTTTCTGTGATGGCAGCTACCCCCATAAAAATTCATGCCCGGCAAAGGAAAAGATTGCAGTGTGTGTGTGTGTGTGTGTGTGTGTGTGAGAGAGAGAGAGAGAGAGAGAAGAGATCATTTTCCCAAAGAATTTCACATTGAAGCAAAAGGTGACAAAGATGGCAAAGCTCCAGGTAAATCAAAGAAGCTAAGAACTGAGCAGTAAGAAAATGATTATGATGTTGGGGGTGGGGTGGGGGGAACAGTCATCCTGTAGTTTATCCTGCCTGTGGATACAGGAACGCCACTTCTATATAGATTTATTTATCTATTACATTTTTATCCTGCCTTTCTATTTTTTTAAAAAATCTAAAGTGGCAAACTATAAAAATTATAAAAATGTGTATTGAAAATGACATTACAAAAAACCACTAAATCAAACTAAGACAATGGTAAGAGTCAATATCAAAATGGAAACTGTTAGAGAAATGCTTTAAAAGGCAACACCTGATAAAAGCCCATTGACGGATGGATGTCTTTGTTGCTCATTGAAAGGCAAGCAGTGATGGGACAAATGGACTTCCTTTGGCAGGCCATTCCATTTTCATGGTGGCACTACAGTAAAGCCCTTGTGGTCATGTCTGCCTGCCATGTTCCAATGACAAAAAAGGTCATGGACCACTGAATTGGTTGGACCAATTCATATGGGCAATTCTTAAGACTTTGTGGTCCTAAGCCATTTAGAGCTTCAAAGGGCTGGACCAGCCCTTTGAATAAAGGCGGTTCTTCTCACTTCCTGAAGAGGTTATGAGGACTTGTTGGACACTTTGTGTGTTATTGTAGGAGGGACCAGATAATGCAGATTCCTGCATTGAGCAGGGGGTTGGACTCAATGGCTTTATAGGCCCCTTCCAACTGTACTATTCTATGATTCTATGATTCTATGCATAACATCCTGCTTTAACTTGGAGAATTGTGTGCAGACTGGTAAAACTGACAACCTTCACATCCACACCTCTATAGCAAGTCCAAAGAAGCTCAGTCAATGTAGAGGTGAAACTGAAAAGCCCTTCCTTGTACAAGCAAAATAAGGGTTTTGAAAAAACTTGTTGGTTTCACCTCTGTGGTGAAAGAGCTTTTGTGGACTCAGCCCTGAAGTAAAGATTGTAAAACAGATGTGGATATGTCATATTGGTCAAAATATTTTTCTACATTTGGAATCTCAGATGTAGTGAAGCAGACAAGTCCTATCCTTTAAGGACATAGGATTTCCTCATTTTAAGGATCTAGGAATGATTTGCTATGTTGGAAGAGGGGTAGATAAAGGCTTAAAATAATCCAAGAGAAAACAAGTGAAGTGATGGAGAAGAATATAGAAGGACAGAGAAAATGTAGCACTAGCTAAAAAAATCCTTCAAAGGAGATGCATCTGCCAATGCACTTGAAAGTGTATGTATGTGTTTTAGGAATGATATATTATGAAGATGAGTTTGATTTCAGGATGTCATGGGGTTCAATCTGTGTGTGTGCTAGTCAATTTCAGCCAAAAAGATTAATAATATAGAAGTCTAAAGTTTAGTTAGATTGTCAAAGTCAGGATGTTGCTCAGGAAACCAGGAAATTGTAATGTTCAGCAGATGGTAAGAGGAAGAGAGTGAAAGAAAAAGATATTAACTCAGGAAATAGAAACTTAGTTTCAGAAAAGAACAAAAAACTACCTTCCTGATTGATTAGAGCTGAGGAGGGGGGAAAAGATTTAACGAGATAGAAGGCAAAGCAGAAGGCAGAGAGGAAAAAGAAGATGAAGCAAAGAAGAGATAAGGATGGAAAGAAGTTTAGAATAAGTTAAAAAACCTCCTAGTAGCAGGTATAAGAGGCTTAGTCTGCTTAGTGACAATCGGTAAGAACTCAAGAGATACTGTTGCTGCTACAAGCCTCTTACTGACTCCTTTTACCTGGGGCCAAATTGCCTAAACCTCCACCCAGGCAAACATTCAAAACCATGTCCAGCCCTTGAGTACAGTCTTGTTCTGACTCCCAAAGCTCATCCTGTTGTATTTCTGGCTACTAGGACAGTTTGTCTGGGTTTTTACTGTCTGCTTGGTTAATCTCCTTCTGGGCAGCATAACACAGCCCCTGCTTCTTAATCCTGATCTTAACCAGTCACCTCAGGTTATCCCACAAGGAAGGAACAGCTCACTGCTGTGGCTTTCACTATTCACTTTAAAAACACCACACACCAACCAACAGTTCTTCTCCCTTTCTGACTACCACAGATCTTGTCCCTCTCAGATTAATTTAACTATCTACTGCCCACTCCTTAACTGTCATTTCCCAACCACTCTTTTGCACCTAGCCAATCACAATTGAATTTACCTGATCCAGGCCCCATCTAACAACATTCAAAGCAATTGTCTATTCTCTCCCCATTCAGAACATCACAACGCAACTACTACGCAGGTCTTTGACAGTAACAAAACAAGACCTCAAGGCTACTCTGATACATTATTGCCTCACAGAGGCCGCACAAAGAAAACATTAAAGAACAACAACAGTTATATACGTACCATTTCTTCACAGTTACTCAATCCACATCTAACGCCCAATCCCGACGCTATCTAAAGTAGATACCTGAGATCTAGAAATGTTTGAGCTTGGTTTGGTGGAGGCAACCAGACAAATAAAGATGTCCACCTGGTGGAAGTAGGAAAGGGCACAGGAAGGGAAGAGCAACAAGAGATATGGGCACACCATTTTCCCTGTTTTCCTTTCACTCGCGCAGCAGGACATTGCCTGCCCATGACAATATGTTAAATGGAGTTTGTGTGAAGTAACAAAGCAATGTTGTTGAGGCCCTGATTCAATTTAAGTAGGGAGATATGTAGTGTCTCATGTATGTTTTAGAATGCTGGCTGGGGATGATGGTAATTGTAATTCAATACATCTCAAAGGTACCAGATTGGGAAATGCTGTTCCAGAAGATCATTTTTATGGGAAGTGGGGACATGAAGAGAAAGGAAGGGAGTTACAAGCTTGGATTAGGGATACTTCTCACCTCTCAGTCTAACATGCAGACTGGAAATTTTGCTCCTCTCTGAATGTTGCAATGCAGTTCTCAGCACTATTAGTACATATCAAAATATGCACTGCGTATTTGACAGCAACTGAAGCAGTATTTTTAGAGAGACTATGCAATGAACCACGTCTTTAAATATATAGTTATATATATGCATACAGTATAGCTTTTTTAACGCAGAGACAGATTTGAAATGAAGACACTGAATGGAATAGTGCTGTGTGTAAAAAACAATGAAAAGTGACATGGACTGAAAATAGGTTTGTCCATTCCTAGCTCAGATAGATGACGGCACAGTTTTTTCAATAAAATTGTGTTCATGTTTGGAGTAACTGAAGGCCTCTGAGAAATTATTCATGACCAACAGTATAATTTCTGCACTGTAGGCTGTTATCTTAATCACAATTACTTAGAAATGAGCTACATTCAAGTCTTCAAGTTCACAGGACATCTTCCCAAATATGTATGTACTGGATTACAGTCTGGTTCCCCACCCACCCCTGCCCCTCCACCTAAAGATTTCAGTGTACTCAATTCCCAAGTTTAAACATGCACATCAAGTACTTCTCATTTGTGTTTCTGTTGTTGTTGTTTGGCTACTTTAATGTCATTTGGAATGAAAGGAAGTGAACCTGAACTAGTCCAAGAGAAAGACAGCCAACAGCCAAAATAAACCTGAACCACAAGGACTTCATAGCATCTGCCGGAGTATAACTAGATTAGGAACAGTAGTGTCTCCACAAATTGGAGGGATGTTGTAAGGCACGTCCTTTGAATAGAATTAGTTTTTTCTAGAATCAAATTATGCCCAGGAAGAATGATTAGAAGCAAGCCTCAAGACTAAGAAAGATTAATTACAGGCATTTCATTAGAAGCTTACTTTGCATAATCCTATTAGTTTAATCATGTATTCATTTTCCCCCATATGTATGGGTACACCATTTACTAAATTTATGCAATGTAATGCACAGCTTTTGGTCAGCATTTTAGTTTGTTCTGTACATGTGTCTATATTGTACTCTTTTATGATGCTATGCCCATGTATCGTGTGATATGGGCTAAGCATGCTGATAAATGTTTAGTGATCCTTTATCATCATTATATGTACACTTAAGTGTGTGAAGCCTTGAATCACCACTGCTCTGCATCTTGGAATTGCCTTTCATTTATTTTATTTATTTTCCAACACAAGCACAGAGCACATAGAAAGGACCCACACACACGCCCGGCGCAGCTTGGGTGGTGGTGGCTGTTGCGGGTGGGGGTGGAGGACGAGGCGTGGAGGCCTTTTATTGGATGGCCTCCCATCAGGCCACCGAGGGGAGGGGGGCTGGTGATCCTATTTATGACTTGTAGCCCTACCACTTCTCCTCTTCTCGGCGTAGCTCCGGAGGCATACTGAGCACAGCAAGTGCGCTCGGGGAAGCCATGTGGCTGCGAGGAGAGGAGAGGCGGCGACCTTTGTGGCTTCGGCGACGGTGGCGGGTGCCTCTGCGGAGCGCGGGGCTTCTTTCTTCTGCCGAGCCCGGGAGCTGAGGGACGCGGTGGGGACAGACGCAGCTGTGACGCTGGCGCCTCTTGGCGCTGCAGCGTGAAGCCTTGGGTTTCACAGGCAGCGCACCCCCCCTGGAGGAGTGAGAAGATCAGCGGCAGCGGCCTTCTTTCCCGCGCGACAACACTCAGGTGTTGTGGAGCTCGCGGCCATTTGGCCGAAGGTTTGGGGCAAGGACCGGACGGTTCTTCCCATAGGGTCCTTGGGGGGTGGGTCAGGACCAGGAGTTTCTTCCTTGGGGGAGAGTGAGGCAGGGGAACCAACCCCCCCCCCCTTGTGCTACCCTTGGCTGGTGCGTGGAACGCTTGGCTGGATGCATTGCACTCAGCACGGTAGGTCTTAAAAAGGAGGGTGAAGTGGGTATCTTCCCCCCCCTGCCGCAGTAGGGGATTATCTGCTTGATTATTTCAACTTTCTGGGCACATGTTTTTTTAAGTTTCTGAGGGTGTTCTTCTGATTGTTTTTCAAATATTCATAATGCCACCCAAAAAAGGGGTTGGGGGTAAAAAAGGAAAGGGCCGGGCACCAGCCACCCCAGCAAAACGCCCGAGGGCCAGAATGGAGTCCTCCTCGGAGGAAGAGGACAGCCCCGGGATTGCAGCCATTTTAGCAAGATTGCAGGCTGTGGAGGAAGATTGGGGAATTGCGCCACCCAATCCACCTGTGGTAGAGCCAGCTAAGTCAAAGCAACGTCCTTACACTAGGAAACAAAAACATGATAGTTTATGGTCCTCAGTTTCAGCTAGGTTGGAGGCGATAGAGGCCTCATCTACTCATGATGCGCCAGCACCTGCGAGTGACTTCCATCAGTCGAGCCAGGATGGTAGCCCAGCTGATCCCATTCCAATTTCTCAGGGTGCAGCAACATCAGTCTCGGCTGCTGTTCCGATCCTGCCGGGTCAACCGTCAATGCAGCTGCAAGGTGAGACTATTGCCAACACACATCCCATCCCATTACAAACAATAGGGGGGGTGGGGGCAAACCCTTGGAATTGGTTCCCATGGTAGTCGGGTACAGGCTGGCCTGCAGCGCCAAGCTCAGGCGGTTGCCTTCAGGGGGGAGGGGCAATACATCCTTCACCTTCAGGAATTTCATCTAGTCAGGTCACCTTGTCTAGCGCACTAGGCAGTTCGGTATTATCCACCCCCACCACAGGAGTGGTTCAGGCTCAGGAGCCGGGCAGACAGGTGGTTGCTCAGGAGTCGGCCTCCCCTGCAGCTGCAGGGGCATATAATGCACTACCACCTCCTCAGTCACATGTCATAGGCCCGGTGCAGGAGACCACTAACAGCGCAGCATCGGCCAGTATCCTCCCCATTCAGCCAGCCGATGTGCTAGCCACACAATCCTCAACGGTGGCTACAGCATGCGCTTCAGTATGGCAAGGGCCTGCGGGCACTGTTAATACTGGAGTCACAGCTTGATCAATGAACAGTAGGGACCCGTATGTGGGTGTAGACCAGAATGCCATCCCAACAGGTAGCACTGCGACTCCTTTAAGTTTTCATTTGTTACCTGCCACAAAGGAGAAAATCCTATGTGGTGAATTCATAGATGTGTTTTCTTTGCTTTTCCGGGAATCGGAGAGCAAGGAAAAGGAAAAGTCCGGGGACAAGGATTATGAGCATAATAGGAAGAAAAAAGTCGCCAGAACCTGGGCCAATTGGTTTCCAGGTTTCTTAATTTATATGGGCATCGTGCAGCAGCGATTCCCAGAGAGGGGCTATATCTTAACCAAGTACTTGGATATGATCTATAGAACATATACAGAGTATGAAGGGGGTGTCTGGTTAGCATATGATGAATCATTTCATATGTGATCAGCATTCGACCACTCATTGAGATGGGCCACAAAGAACCACGACCTATGGCTTCAATTTATGACGTCAGCCAGGCCAGGTTTCGGTGAGAGGTCAGACAGTGGCCATATACTGGCCAAAGCGCAGCCCGCCTCCTCAGCAAAAGGGAGTGCAGGGCAGGGGGTTCAATCCCACTTGCCCTGTTGGGAATTTAGCTCTAGGGGGTCATGTGCATGAGCGCAATGCAAATACAGGCATGAATGCCCCATTTGCAATGGACCACACCCAGCCACAAATTGTTTCAAAGCAAAAGGCGGAAGAGGTTTTGGTAGGGAGAGCCAAGGGGGTAGAAAACCAGGCGGGCAACAGCCGCTTCCCAAAGGGCCCCAGCCCAATCAAAATCGACCCCCTTCTTCGGCTTTTAAGTCAGTATCCATGTAAAAAGGATGCTGAATATCTGAAGAGAGGGTTTTTGGAAAGTTTTCGTATTCCGTATGAGGGCCCTAAGGTGTCTTCATTGGCTAGGAATCAGAAATCAGTTGCTCTCGTGGAACAATTGGTGCAGGAGAAGATTGATAAGGAAGTCGAAGCAGGCAGGGTAGTTGGACCGTTTGCAGTCCCACCGATTCCTAATTTGCAGGTCTCTCCTTTGGGCATAGTACCAAAGAAGACGCCGGGGGAGTTTAGGCTTATCCACAATTTGTCCTCTCCCAAAGGCAAATCAGTCAATGATGCAATACCGGAACACTTATGTTCTGTCCGGTATGCATCATTTGACGCGGCGGTCCAAATGGTATGTAAGAATGGTTTGGGGGCGCTCATGGGCAAATGTGACATTAAATCCGCATTTCGCTTATTGCCCATTAACCCGACTGATTTTGATCTCTTAGGTTTTAAGTTTCAAGGTCAGTTTTATATTGATAGAGCTTTGCTGATGGGCTGTTCGATTTCTTGCTCTATGTTTGAGAAATTTAGTTCCTTCCTAGAATGGGTGGTGCAACATCGCTCAGGTGCAAAAGACTCTGCCCACTATCTTGATGATTTTTTATGCTCGGGGCCGGCTGAGTCCGCACATTGTGCGCACCTAATGGAAGAATTCGGCACCCTCGCACAGGAACTGGGGGTCCCACTAGTGCATGAAAAGACTGAAGGCCCAGTTACGGTTATAAAATATTTAGGTATAGAGTTCGATTCAGTTAATCAGTGCTGTAGGTTGGCAATGGATAAGCTCACGGCTTTGAAGGATCGGTTACTCTCAGTATTAGGTAGGAGAAAGGTCACCTTGCTTCAGCTGCAAGAGCTTCTGGGGCACCTAAATTTTGCGTGTAAGGCCGTTGCTCCTAGTCGTGCCTTCCTGTGCCATCTTTGCAATGCCATGCGTGGAGTTTCCCTGCCACATCACCAGGTTAGAATCACTCATTCCATGCGAGAGGATTTTAGGATCTGGCTTGCTTTCCTCGAGGACTTTAATGGTGTTGCATTATGGCGCAAGGAATTGCTCTTGCATGCCGAGTTCCAAATTCACTCGGATGCTTCTGGGGCTCTTAGTTTTGGGATGATATGGCAGGACCGTTGGTGTGCTCAGCCTTGGCCTCAGGAATGGCATGCATCTGGCATATGCAGGGATCTTACCTTCCTTGAATTCTTCCCGATATATGTGGCAGTGCATTTGTGGAAGGAAGAATTGGCAAACCCAGTAGTACATTTCTGGTGTGACAACCAGGCCACGGTCCATGTTATCAAGACACTATTGTCCCATAGCCTTAGGGTCGCTGGGTTTTAAGAGCCTTCACTTTACATTGTCTTCGGCATAACATTCTGTTCCGAGCCCGTCATATTCCGGGGCTAGATAACACCATTGCTGACACTTTATCGCATCAGCAGGTCAGACGGTTTCGGGAGCTGGCTCCATGGGCAAGGCAGCGCCCGGAGGTCATGCCGAAGACCTTGTGGGAGATTGGCGGAATGACATAGAAACCGCAGTCTGGCAATCCATAGCCCCCAGCACCAGAACATCTTATAGGAAGGCAAGTAGGGAGTTTTACACCTTTAGGGAGCTTATGCAGCTGCCACAAAATTGGTCCATACCAGTCAACCATATATTACAGTTTTGTGATTCAGAGCATAAAAGGGGGTTGGCAGCAAGGACAATTAGAGGTAAGATTGCTGCTTTAGCCTTTTGTTCTAAACTCCGGGGTATTTCTGACAACACGGGCAATTTTAGAATATGAAGGGCTATACAAGGTTGGGCTAGGTCTTCACCCCCGGCACCGGATTTTAGGCACCCTCTATCCCCAGAGATTTTGGTGGGGATACGGGCACTATGGCCTTCCTTGTGCTCTTCAGAATTTGAAGCTGCTTTATTTCATGCAGCTGCATTATCTGCTTTCTTTGGGGCCTTTCAGATCTCCAAGTTAGTTGTTGCTTCCAAGGCGGACTGTTCTGGCGGGGCATTGTGAATGCAGGATCTACAGTTTGCAGGGCAACAAATTCAGTTGACTTTGAGGAAGTCTAAGACCGACCAGCACGGGAAAGGTCAAATAGTGGTGTTGTCTCCATCTACTCGGAGAAACCTATGCCCTGTATTAGCCTTGGGTGCGTTTATAGCCATGCGGGGGCGGAGCCCTGGAGCCCTGTTCTGCCATCAGGATCATTCCCCTTTGACCAAGTTCCAGTTTTGGGCCATTACCAAACGAGCTTTGAGGGCTCTTGGACTTGATGAGTACTAATTTGGTACTCATTCATTTCGAATTGGGGCTGCATCCACAGCGGCGGCTATTAGATTTTCACAAGACCGCATTCAGACGGTGGGGAGATGGCGGTCACGTGCATTCAAAACTTATATGCGTCAAATAAAATAGGGTGTGCACCTTGTTGTTGGAGTTAATTCAGTTGTGTTTACTTTTAGATCTGCGGATCGGTCACACACCATTGAAAGTTCTGATCTGCGTACATAGTTATGTCTATTGGGCTGCAAAGCGGGCATCCCCAGTGAGCGTTGGAACACAGCTGGGAATGAGCGGAGTTGCCAACATCAAATTGTTGGGCAAGCATGGTATGAGGTGGGAGCATTTTCTCCCTACCTTATTTTGGCGTTACACACCTAATAGTTCACTCCAGGTGTTGCTGGTTCATCTTGGGGGTAACGACTTAAGTCGTATCACAGGCAAGGAATTGATAGTCCGTGCCTTGGCTGATTTTCACCAAATTCGACAGCGTTGGCCGGGAATTTTAATCATCTGGTCCTGCTTGATACCCAGGACTCAGTGGAGGGGCGTTAGCAATTTCAGGGCTCTGGATAGATCCCGTAAGAAGGTGAACAGGAAAATATACCAGGAACTGTCTAAACTCGGCGATTGGAGCATCTTGCATCCAGACATAGATACAGCGCGGAGGGAGCTATATCAGAATGATGGGGTCCACCTCTCGGACCTTGGAAATGATATATTCTTGAAAGATTTACAGAAGGGTTTGTGTGAGGCCATCTCTCATAGATGGGGGGGGAGGCCAATAGGTCTCCCTGTGGCGGTTAGGCATGGGCATTTTCAAATGATAGGGTCGGTGAGCATTCTAAGGCACCAGGCGGTGATTGGTAATACCTGAGGCTCAACAGCTGTGAGCCTTGCGACCCAGGTGTTGAGATAAGGGTTACCTTTGAGGCCAACCTTTCTCACTCACTCTGATCCATGCGGATGGAGGGGGAGTGACACCGGGGGGGTCTCCCTACCCAAGAAGGAAGGCTGGGGGTTGGCGCAGACTTGGCGCCACCCCTTCGGTGGAGAATGGCTCGCCCTATACTATCACGGCATTGGCCGTACAGATCTGAAGATGCCCACTTTCTCCCTTCTGCATATCTATCAATAAATGTGGCCTTGTTTAAACCCCAATATTGTGTTGTCTTGTTATTTCCACCCTCCATCTTCCCGCAAATGGGGAAAAGCCATTTGGAAATTAAATCAATTTATGGAGGTAGATAATACATAGACTCGTCATCATCATCACATATAAGCTCCAAAATCCACAGCTGGGCAATTCCTTTATTAGAACTAAACAAAGTATCACAAAAATAGTGAGCAAGATTTCGAATTCTGCAGTCCTACATGTAGAACCTTATGGCCACATAATCCAGCATAATTTTTTTGTACTATTCTGTTTTGCCTCTCTGGGTTATTGTGTATAAAGTTATTTCCATGGAATACTTTGGTGATTCTTACAACAACCCTGCATGGTAGGCCAGTCTTATTCTCTTCATCTTACATCTAGGGATGCTGGATAAATTCAAGACAGATTAAAACAAGTTTGGATTTCTAAGAATTCAACCTGTGGAATCCACTGCAGACCAGCCTTCCTAGGCCACAAGAAGCCCATGGATTTCCAGATGATGATGAAGACGATGATGATGATTTTCCCAAACTTTACACAAATTAATTCGCAGGAAAATATGCACATTTCGGCTTAGACATATGCCATGCTGGAAAATATACACATGGAAAAGTTGAGTGGAATGTCTTGTAGGAGAGGAAGGATCTATTCTTGATCTTTGACCATCCAGGAGACCTACACGCGATCCTCAATTACCCATGAACAGAGAACTTCAGGAGCACACAGAGAGTTTCAACTATTGGATGTATAGAAAGGTAATAAATAAATAACTGGCAATAATCCTTCCCTAATTCTTGTGTGGGGATTATGTATAAAGCAGAGATGTACATCCGCATTCTTACTTGAGTTCAGCAATGCTTTCTTGGTACAGATGCTGTGATGCTCCCTTGGCCTGCAAGAGGGCAGCTGCCTGTGGAAAAATTATTATTATTATTATTATTATTATTGTTGTTGTTGTTATTTATTAAATTTATATACCACCCCATAGCTGAAGCTCTCTGGGTGGTTTACAAGAATTAAAAAAATTGAGCATTAAAAAGTAGGGATGTGCACGCCAGAAAATATCGTATTTTATCGTTAACATTATTTCAGACCAAAAAAAATATCGTCTCCGATAAAATCATAGGTGAACTGTATCGTCTTCAGGATAATCATTGGAAATATGATATTTAATTTGCAGCCCCATTGTGCCCTATAGAGCTGCTTTTTTATTTTTATTTTTAGAAAAAATACCTATAACTTCTGTATTTTCAAAGTTACAGGCTTGAAACTTGGTCACAATGCTTATGGGGTGTGCCTAAGTATGTGTATGAAATTTGAGATCGATTCCTCCAACCCTCAATTTTATATGAATTTATTAAAGATCATTTAAGTTCTGACAGGTCAAAAGTTGCACGATTTTTCAAAAATTCATATAAAATACAAGGGTGAAGGGATTGATCTGAAAATTGGCACATATGTGTAGCAACATGCACTAGACATGTGTATGAAATTTGAGATCAATCCCTCCAACCTTCCATTTTATATGAATTTATTAATGTCCATGCAACTTTTTGACAGGTCTGAATGAATGCACGTGGCAAATTGTCATTCTAACCTGTCAGAACTTAAACGATCTTTAATAAATTCATATAAAATCGAGGGTTGGAGGGATCGATCTCAAATTTCATACACATACTTAGGCATACCCCATAAGCCCTGTGACCAAGTTTCAAGCCTCTAACTTTGGAAATACAGAAGTTATAGGTTTATTTATATGGCAGTCCACTAATCTGATATAATCGGGCTGAAAATTATCGTCTCCGATGATTATCGCAGGAAGTTGTATCGTATTGTTAATGTTAATCGTATGCACGATAAAGAGCATATCGTATCGTTATCGTACATTTTAACGATATGATACTCATCCCTATTAAAAAGTCAATATACAAAATTTAAAACTATAAAACATAAAACAGCTGATATTTAAAACATTTTAAACTTTTAAGCCTGGCCACAAAGTCAGTTAAAAACTCAACTTAAGCTGTTAAAATGCCTGGGAGAAAATGAAAGTTTTGACCTGGCACTGAAAAGATAACAGTGTTGGCGCCAGGCAGGCCTCATCAGGGAGATCATTCCATAATTGGGGGCCACCACAGAGAAGGCCCTCTCCCTTGTTGCCGTCCTCTGAGCTTCTCTCAGAGTAGGCACCCGGAGGAGGACCTTTGATGTTGAGCATAGTGTACGGGTAGGTTCATGTCGGGAAAGGTGTTTCATCAGGTATTGTGGTCCCAAGCCGTGTCAGGCTTTATAGGTTAAAACCAGCACCATGAATTGGGCTCAGAAACATACAGGCAGCCAATGCAAGTGGGTGTGGTGTGCACAGGCAGCTTGCCTTCTCTAATGAAATAATCTGTGCTCATGACACATCTAGGGTTCATATGCACATCTGGAGTTGTATCCAATGGCCTCATTCACTCGCATTGTTCCAACAGGAATCAACGTTTGAGCTATATACAAAGAGAGAATCCAACTAATGTTCCATTTGGCACAACAGCTTGTGCAACTGCTTGCCGGTTTTAGGTTGACAACATGGTCTGCTAGAGCTTCCGCGACAGGAAAAGGCAGCAGAGCTCTGCTAGTGCAGCAATTTCTTCCACTAGCAGTATGCTGGATTTAGGCCATGATTGGCTGCAATCCCATATATACTTAATTAGGAGTAAGTCCTATTGAACTCAATAGAATGTACTTTTGAGTTGACATGCACAGGATGTCAGAATAAAACGTTTATAGAGGACAATGTCACACATGCTGCAGAGGGAAACAGATTTGCCCCTTAGTGTACATTTAACAGGGAGCTGTTGTGGTATCGATATGACACACATGCTTGTGACATTCTTGCTTTATATTTTTGAATGAACCATGATGTAGTTTCTGGTTTTTTTTTTAATGAATAAATGAATGAGCCCAGTGCATTCAATCATTGTTCAAGGCATCAACAAATGTCAAGAGAAAAGAATGAGAATGAAACAAATGTATTCATTAGTGAACACATTAGGGTATGAATGCATTCACAGTGTTCTTAAGCATGAGTACATGTGATAATGGTCGAAATTCAACATCCAGGACCCTTTCTTCCACTCTTCCCACTGCAGATCCCAACATCTGCTACACAAGGACCTCTAACCATCCATAGCAGATTCTGAGGGCATGCAATGGGCAACAGGGGAGTAGGAATTCTGTTCTGTCAGCAGGAGGACTTCACTGGATATAGTGATGTGTGAATCAGCAAAGTGAGAGTCCAGAGCTTGTTTCAACTTGTGCCCATATCAGATTGTGATTTTCCTTTTCACATGGAGGTTCGTGATTATTTTAATGGTTTTTTTTTTCCGAATAATGCACATCAATTGTGAGCATTTTTTTTAAAAAGAAGTATGTGTTTTTCTCCCATTGATTAAAGCATGTTTGTGCACACTTTTCAAATGGATGCTTTTGTTCCGTGAATCTCATTGCAAGCTTGGAAATTCATGGACTTCAATTGCAAGTTGTGTTCGAGTCCACGTTTGGTTTTGGGAGGTGCAAACTGGGTAAAATTCTAGTGCTGTGTCAAATCCTTCCCCCTATTTTTAGGAACTTTTTCTCTCTCTGGAAAAGAGGCAAAAAAAATTCTGCCTCTTTTGCAGGGAGGGGGACAATTTCAGAGATTTTTCTCCTTGGGGAGGGGGACACAATTTCCACATACCTTTTAGAAGTATAGCTGATTGTTTTGGGATCTTCTTTCTATTTTTTTTAAAAACCAACCCAGCACTTGAAGGAGACCAGCAGCTCTTCATGAATGCCTATTGAAAACCATGTGACCTCTCCCTCTCCAATAGGCATTCAGGAAGAACTCCTGGGCTCCTAAAAGTGCCTGGGGTGTTTAAAAAAGAAGTAGAAAGGAGACTTCTCAAAACGCCCTACACTTAAAAAGCTATGCAGACACTCTGTCACCCGCCCTAAGGAGAAAATTCTCTTAAATTCTCACCTCTTGCAGTCTCTTTTGACAGAGTTTTCATTTCCCCCTCCCCACCCCCCACAAAATGCTGAAAATTGAATAACTGAAATTTTCGGCACAGCACAGAACTGTGCATCCCTATTGGATACCATCTGCTGTATCCTCTCAATTAATATCTCTGCACAGATAGATGTTGCACTTAGCCAACACATTACAAGCATTCTAAAGAAGGTTTCAGCAGTGTGGTAGCTGTTATTGTAGAATCAAATGCACGGTGCCTTTTAAAATGACAGGTATTTATTGGATTTATCCCTCAGAATTAATCTCTTTACAGTAAGTTGTTATGCTCCTTGGGTGGAGCTTGCAGAGATTTGTGATCCATATCACTTAAAGTGTCTTACTCGTTAAGTGCAAATAAGCTTTTAGGCTTGCAACAAGTCAAGATCCTCTTTGTCTGAACTAAAAAGAAGCAATTTTATAGAATATGGGAACTAGCAACAAACAGAACAGGCAAAAACTCCTCGTTCTAAAGGAAAATACCTTGCTCCTTACCACTATTTCTCCATAAAAGTTATAATGGAAAAGTTGGATTTATTTCCTTTGTTTTTGATCAGGCAATAGAGTCCTATGAACTTTAGCTGCAGCTAAGGGGTCTTTGGCAATGTCTACACCTGCCAGATATCCCGGGGTCATCTTCTTGCTACTTACCATTTTCTTTCAGGAAAAGAAACACACACCTGGGGCATAAGATATCCCCCAAATCCATTGATTTTTACCACTGGGGTGTCTTTATGCCCCAAGCACAAGCAACATCCTGAGGTGTTCAAACATCCCAAGGGTTCCCTCCCCCCCCCACACACAAAAAGGTCTATGGAAGCAGACTTAAGTATTGTCAGTAGGTTGGTAAAAAACATGGGATTTCATTTGGAGGAACATTTACTTTACTAGAGGCAGATTTCTAATGGGGGAAAGAAAGGGCAGAAAGAAGGAAGGAAGGAAGGAAGGAAGGAAGGAAGGAAGGGGAAGGGGAAGGGGAAGGGGAAGGGGAAGGGGAAGGGGAAGGAAGGAAGGAAGGAAGGAAGGAAGAAAGAAAGAAAGAAAGGAAAGGAAAGGAAAGGAAAGGAAAGAAAGGGCACACAACCAAAAACATTGCTTTGGGGTAATAATAAAGTTTTGCATATTTTTTTACCTTGACTGTTCATGCTACTTTCTTCATATTTCTCATATTTTGAATTGAAAATGCACTTCTTATGACACCATAGACACATTTGAGTTTGTGGGGCATTTTACCACCCGAGGATATAATGCAAAATGGCTTGGGGTAGTAAAATTACCTCATTTGTGTATATCTTGAGTTTGTGGGGGCATTCTACTACCCCCAGATACAATGGAAAATAACTTGGGATAGTAAAGAACACACCTTTGTCTATATTTTGGGGAGATGGTTGGACATAGTTGGCTGACTTTTGCTTAGAATTGGTTGCCTCCATGACAACTGCATACACAGTTGCTATTATTATGGGGCATGTGAATAGGCTCTTACAATTAACAAATGATTCAATATGGTACAGCAGAACAATTAGTAGTTCAGTGTATAGTCATGCCATTAATGCTCTCCCCCCCCCCCAAGTAGGCTGCCAAACCCTCGTGACAGTGGTTGCATTTCCTATCTATTACTGAATATGTCATTCTTTATTAAGGACTAATTTAGTCCTTGCCATGCATGTGAAGGCCGGGCCAGCCATTGGCTATAGCCTTCCTTCAGCCATTGGCTACAGCCTTCCTTCAGCTTTATCTCAAATTATGTTGACTTCATCCCTTAGAACTCAATGGTCTGATGCTAGAGTGTGATGGAAATGGTCCTCCATTTTTCTCTCTCTCTCTCACACACACACACACACACACGAGAGAGAGAGAGAGAGAGAGAGAGAGAGAGAGAAAGAAAGAAAACATGTCCCTGAAATCTAATGGCTGGGGAGGGAAGGAAAATGCAGAGTTGAAGTCTTTGCCACTCCCAACCTCTAACTCTTTGTCACTCCAGGGCTTTCCTGAGGATTGCTTCTTCCTGGGCATCAAAGGCTAAATAGAGATGGGGGAGAAAGCAGCCCACTGATGTGTGTTGAGCCAGTAGTGGACATGGTGCTTGCCTGATACATAACCATATGCTCTACCCCAACCCTCTGGAGGGAGGGAGTAGATGTTACTGAGAACCATGTGGGACCAACCATGGGAAGTAAGCATCAATACCATTCTTGGTTACTATGAAGTGGATTGTAGATTTCTGGGATTCTACTTGGTGCTACATAGCTCCAAAGGAAGTCATCTGTATGTGTGCGTGTGTGTGTGTTGTTTTCTCTGCAATACTCAAGAGGGAATTACTTACAGGAAAGAATTCCAAACTAGACCATTTAACATGTGAATTGACTGTTATTTTCCCATGGCATTTCCACCATCCTCCTACCCAGCCAGTTACTTTAAAAAAATGTCCCCCTTTTTTTACTTGTTCTGCTTGGTTTATTTGTTTGTTTTTGTTGTTGTTGTTTAAGGCAGTGTAACACTAGGGGGCTTGGAACCGTAATGAAAGTTGATGGTCTAAGGGTGCATTATATAATGGGATCAGGCCCGCTGACAGCTTGTGAGCAAAGACTGAACACTTTTGGCAGGTCCATTTACTAAAATGTTTGAGAGCCACAGCTTATTCTTTAGACAATCCAGCAGGATACATCAAAATATAGTAGTAAATCCACATGCTTTCGTATTATTTGTGAGAACACCGGACAGCTTCCTATAGCTCAAGCAGATGGAAGCCACAGGTCTCCAATTCTTGAAATTACAAAGATTTCTTAGGGAGCAAAAGTAATAACTGGCTCCTGTTAGCTCAAGGCCAGTTCATTTCCTGAGCATGCCCTAATATTATATTACTCCCTCTGTTTGTTTCTTTTTTAAGGGGTGGCGGTGGAATAGGCTTACTATATTCTAAAACAAACAAAAACAAACCCCTAAACCTGTTTAGAAAGTTCTGCTGTCCATCCATCTATCAAACCTAAGGGCATTTCTGCAACCAGTAAATGGAGAATAAGGGTTCTTATGCAGAGGTAGGTGGAGGAGGAAAGGAAGGACAGAGAAGGAAAGGAGCATCCAATCTATCTCAGTGCATTGCAATAACATCAAACAGATCCTGCCGTAATTCCTCTATTGCCATCTCATCACACTTCCCAGCATGTATAAATCTCTTCAGAAAGACTAAGCTATTAAAGGTGGTGCAAGGTATAAGACCTCTATAAATTAACCACTACTCAATTCTCTCTCTCTCTCTCTCTCCCTCCCTCCCTCCCTCCCTCCCTCCCTCCCTCCAATTTGGCAAGTAAAAAGAAATGTGTGAATGCAATTTAAAAAAATGAAAAGGAGTCAAGACAGCTAAAATGAAATCTTCTGTGCTCTCTCTACTGGAAACCCCTTTTTTTCTTCCTTCCTTCCTTCCTTCCTTCCTTCCCTTTCCTTTCCTTTCCTTTCCTTTTTTCCTGGCTTCAATTTAGTGATAAAGTACGGTAATCCTATTCCACTTAATGGGGGATTATCAGCATTAAAAAGAACTAAACTGCAGACCTGGAAAAGAAATGAGCTGTAGTTTCTTCACTGAGACAGGATCCGCCAAGCCTTGGGGACAGGTCTGCATTTGTTTTAGTGGCCACATGAGAGGACTCCTTTCTTCTACATGTCATGTCTCATGTCCTCTTTTTGATTTTTTTCAGATAGGTGGCCTCTAGGATAGGGCATGAAAGTGTTGATTTGTGCTACTGCAGTTAAAGCAGCATCATGTACAGGGCAAGTGAGGCAGCCACATGCTGATCTGTCCCACTAGGCTCATACCCTTACAGAAACAATCACATAAAATCATGCGGCTGTTCCTAGTCCAGGGGAAGAGCCATAGCCCAGTGGTCATGCATGGAAAAGTTCCAAGTTCAATACCTGGTATCTCAGTTCAGGGAGTAAGTGATAGTAAAGACCACTGCTAGAGACCCTCAGGAGCAATGCTGCCAGTCAGAGCAGAAAACACTGGGTTAGATAGACCACTGGTTTAACTCAGTATAAGTCAAGATAGGGATGGGAGAGCCAGTGATGTTCGAGCTCACCTAAATTCTCTGAAAATCCCTTCCAAGCTCATTTTGACTTCCTCCAGGGTTGTTTGTTTGTTTTTGACCTATTTTGGAGGGTTTGTGTGTGATAACAGAGGATGGTTGATGAAGGCAAGGCCCTTTCTGCACCTATGGGTGTAGAGGGCCAGAGAGGTGGCGAACCCAGAAGTGCCTACTTCCAGGTTTGTCGCCCTAATGCACACTATTCATGCAACGACCCAGGCTCCTCCCGGGTCGTCACACGTTGCGAGTGCCATTTTTTTTTCTAAAACCAAGAAGAGCGCATGAGTGCTCAGGCGAAGAACTGTAAGTTTTTTACAATAACACCCCACACGCGGTCCAGCCCCCTCCCCCCACATCATCCTGGGGATGGTAATTTTGCTATACCCCCTCTCCTGATGGCCATGGAGCCGTGTGGTGTGGCTCCATGGCCATCTGTGCTGCCATGCTTACTCACGCGTAAGCACAGCAGCATCCGGGGGGGGGGGGGCACATTCATCCACGGTCCCTGGGACTGTGGAAAATTCGGGATTTTTATTTTTTCTGAGAACCAGGAAAAATCCCGTGCTCCCCCACCCCCACCCCGGAACTCCATGTGCATCATTCGGACACACAGGGAGCAACCAGGGTCCATCTCAGGCATTTGGCCTGGTGTGAAAAGGGTCCAAGATTGAGCCTGGAGAAGAAATACTTTTAAAACTGGAAGTTTACTTAAAGAACATAACTTATCACAGTCACGGCATTTACTTGTTACAGAGAGAAAGATGGAGGAGCTTCTCGTTGCTCTATCATGCAAGTAAGTACAAAAGGAACGGCTTCCTTCTAGGCAAAGAAAAGAACATACCAATACAAAGAAGAGGGAGGAAGATGAATGACCCATTGGTTACTAGGCAATGCCTACTATCTCTTCCCTAGCCATTCTACTAATCCCTGACCCCCCAGAGTTATCCAGAAGGCTTAAAGTGCAAAGTCAAGTTAACCCTTGCATACACATGCATCATCTCTTCAAAACACCTCCCTCCATATTTATTCTTCTGTTGTTGTTCTTCCAACAGTTTGAATTGGAGTGGGGAAAATGCACAATTCAAAGTACTCTTTTAATGCATTTTACTAATAAAATTGCAAATTTGGAAATTTCTGGAAATTTCTTGGGGAAAAAAGTGCTTGTGCTTGCATTCTTTTGTATCTGTTCAAGAGGGCAGCTCCTGCAGCTTTAACTGTTGTGATGAAGAGGGAATTTCACCAGGTGCTGCGTGCATACAAATTAGAGATGTGGATTGTATCAGTCCAATGTCCGATAGCAAACCAACAAGGATGTTATCAGACATCCGATGACTGATAACAATTATTTTCTAAGGGGGCCCTATCTGATTGGATCCAAAATCCGTATGTCCGATAACTATTGGATATATTGGATTTTCGGACTGCCGCTTTAGGGCCGGTTCTCCCCCCCCCCACACACTTGCGCTCCTTACCTGCGGACTTCCCCGCTGCCGTCTGTTGCCGTCCGCTGCTTCCGAACTACTGAGAACTAGGCTTTGTGGCCTAGTTCTCAGTAGAGCAACAACACGCCGGGTGATGATGTCACCCAGCACGTCGTCGCTCTACTGAGAACTAGGCTGCAAAGCCTAATTCTCAGTAGTCCAAAAGCAGCACAGGCCAGCAGAAGTAGTGGGGGCAGCAGCAGGTAAGGAGCGCGAGTGGGGGGGAGAGCCGGTCCAGTGTTTTCCCGGTTTGTTCTCTTGTTCTTTCCCCCAATGCAAGCCTATGGGGAAAACACCTGAAATGGTGGTCCGTAACTGGATCAGAACTTCTGATATTTATCAGATATTGGATCCGATCAAATACGGGTAACCCCGATATGATCAGATCCAATATTTTTAATATCGGAAATTCCAATCCGATTCTGATTCTGATATTTCTGGCCTTTTCAATACAACTGTTAGATATGGGAGCCCTGTCCTCCTTTTCATGTGGTCACCCTAGAAAAAAAAATCAAAAAACTCTAATGCCATTATAACACAGGGCATGTGTTGGAACCAGAGACCTACCTCTACTGAGATTTTGAAAACGTGCCACAAATCTTTGGTATGTTTGGCCAACAATCCATATGCTGCTGTCTACAAATGCAAAGCTAAGTTGTACCCACAGAGGGCAGTGATGATACTGAGTAGCACAATTTACAAAGGTATGGTGCTTACCACATCAATCTACATTTGTACTTTCCAAAACCAAGGAAGGCAAATTTCCACCTGAAAGTAACCAGCCAGTTTCTAAAATCCCTGTTCTTTCCTATTCTCTCCTTGCTTATGAGAAGATAATGTGCAGTTTCTAGAAATTCAGCCTAAATTGCAGTCTTGAAACATCCACTTTCTAGCAGACCTGCTTTCTGGCTTAAAGTCTCAGTTGGAAAATTAAAGTACCAAACTGAAAAAAGCAACAAAGAAAAACAAAACAAGGCACCTTTCCTCTTTTGAATGTTCTAAAATCTCTAAGATTCTAAAGATGAAAATGAATGTTTTCTTTCAGCAAAAATTAAATGCCAGAATAAAACTAAATGGGAAATAGGTGGATAGTGTGTGCGTGTGTCTGTGTGTGTGTCCCCCCGTGTGCTGTAAAGGGCTGCAGTTTCTTTACTTTTGTTCTGCCTAGCTAAAATGTTAGAGTTGCCAGCAATTTTAAGTGCCAGAAAACCTCCAATTTTACACAGTTGGTATCCGTAAACAACCTGAAATTGATTACAGGAATTGTAGGAAGTGAGCTACAGTATTGTTATCCTCTACCCTTACATGTGGCATAAAATATTTTAAATAAATATGAAAACATGTTACGTCTAGCTACAGATTTGATCTTGGACCAAGATCCAGAGAGGTGTGCACGCGCTTGCAAAGCACTTCCTTGCACCCATGTGGAGGGAGGAATGGCCAAATTTCCTTCCAATGGCAGCCCCTCGTGAAAGTGAGAATTTTGTTTCACTTTGGTTTCGATAAGAATTTTTCACAGTTCTCGGATTTCATCATACCTGGGATGGAAAGAACTTGAGGTTTAAAAACGATGCCAGAGGAAGCAAAACGGACAGATACATCCTTCCCTCTTCATCCATTCTGTGCTTCAAGGTGTGCTGCTCCAAAGAGCCCCGTACTGTTTGAGGGTGGGGCTTTTCAAACAGTTAGCCGTTTGCTGCCAGGTAGAAAGAGCTTAATCCCACCACACATGCAGAATGCAACATGCAACAATTAGGATCTTAGACTTTAGGAGGGAATTCAGATAAACTCGCTCACACGTTACAAGAACTCATAAAGAAGTCATGTGGCCACATCCGTTAATCCTGTCTTCTGCAGCTGATCTTCACAGTGGCCACACACTCTGCCATAACTACACACGCTGATACACCCTCGCTTAAGTAAGCATGAGAACGGCCTGGGATCCCACCTCACAAATCATAGAATCATAAATCATAGAATAGTAGAGTTGGAAGGGGCCTACAAGTTCACCCCCTGCTGAATGCAGAAATCCACCTTAAAGCATACCTGAAAGATGGCTGTCCAGCTGCATCTTGAATGCCTCAAATGCAGAAGAGCCCATGACCTCTCTAGGTAATTGGTTCCGTTGTACTGCTCTAACGATCAGGATGTTTTTTCTGATGTCCAGCTGGAATCTGGCTTCCTGTAACTTGAGCCCATTATTCCACGTCCTGCACTCTGGGTTGTTCGAGAAAAGATCATGGCCCTCCTCTGTGTGACAACCTTTCAAGTATTTGAAGAGTGTTATCACGTCTCCCCTCAATCTTCTCTTCTCCAGGCTAAACATGCCCAGTTCTTTCAGTCTCCCCTCATAGAGCTTTGTTTCCAGACAGCTGATCGTCCTTGTTGCCCTCCTCTGAACACGCTCCTGTTTGGCTGCAAGTGGAATTCTATGTGCATAAGTTAATATTATGTATCTATGGCCTTCTCTCACACGCACAGAATGTAGAGGTTCTGCACCAATCTGCCAGGCACAAGCCTGCTCCCTCCTCCACATTTGAAAGGTGTTCTTTCTGATGATTTGGTAAGTGGCAGTTTCACATCATCAAAAACAAGGAAATGCATGAACTCCTACTCCAAAAAAAGAGGACCAAAGAGGATACCAATTTGCATTATATTTGCATATGCAAATGTATAGGTACACATTTATAAATAATAACGATTATTTATTTCATTCCTATATGCCTGATAGCCTGAGCTCTTTGGGCGGTTCACAACCATGGAAACCATAAGGTACAATGTAAAATTTTAAACCTGGAAGCTTAAAACCACAATATAAAACCAGAATATAAAAGTACAACCAGAATCAAACCAAGCAGCAAAGCAAAGATTTAAAATACAGATTTTAAATGCAGCAGAGCTAAAAGACTAGGATGATAACATGGTAAAATGCCTGGGGAAATAAAAAGGTCTTCAGCTGGTGCCAGAAGGAGTATAATGTAGGTGCCAGGCACACCTCTCTAGGAAGTTCATTCCATAGCAGGAAAAGGCCCTGGTAGCCACCCAATTCACTTCCTTTGGCTGGGGCTTCTGGAGAAAGACCGCTGAAGATGAAGGTCCAGGCATGTACATATGAAAGGAGGCGATCCTTCAGATATAGAGATACAAGACACTTCACCATAGTGGAGAACACTAACTAGGTGAACTGTGAAGCTGCTAAGTCTGCTGTCCAGCTGCTAGGTCTAGATAAACAACTTCAAGGGCCTTTCAAGTAGGGATGTGCACTGGATCAGACCCGATCCACGATCCGAGTCCGGTCCAGTGGGAAATCGGATAAATTATCCGATTTCCGATCCGACAGCTGGATCGGCCGATCCAATCCGAACCGGTCCGAAAAGGCTCCGAACCGGTTCGGCGGATCGGCGGGCGGCCACTGGCGCCCACCGCCGCTTCCATTGGCGGGCGCCAGCGGGCGCCCACTGATGAAAGTGGACAGCGGGGGGGGAGAAGGGGGGCGCTTACCTTTCCGGCCCGTCCGCTCCCGTCCGGCGCCGGCGGCTACTACCAGCGGGCTCCGCGGCCTGCTCCAGGGTGGCGCGCCGGGTGATGTCATCACCCAGCGCGCTACTCTAGAGCAGGCCGCGGAGCCCGCTGGTAGTAACCGCCAGCGCCGGACGGGAGCGGACGGGCCGGGAAGGTAAGCAGGGTGCGCGCGGAGGGGAGGAGGGGGGCCCTTACCTTTCCGGCCCGTCCGCTCCCGTCCGGCGCCGGCGGCTACTACCAGCGGGCTCCGCGGCCTGCTCCAGGGTGGCGCGCCGGGTGATCACCCGGCGCGCTACTCTAGAGCAAGCCGCAAAGCCGGCTGGCAGTAGCCGCCAGCGCCGGACGGGAGCGAACGGCCCTAACAGGTAAGCAGTGGCGGGGAAGGGGGCTTACCCCCCCCCTGGAGCCGTCCGCTTTTATCCACGGGCACCCGCGGGCGCCAGCGGATGGAAGCGGACGGCCCCAGGGGGGGTAGGGAGCGCGGGGGAGGGCTTACCTGCCGGGGCCGTCCACAGCGGACGGCCCCGGGGGGGAGGGAGTTAGGCCCCCCCTCACCCACCCGCCGCCATTTTTTCCTCATAGACTTGCATTGCAATGCAAGTCTATGGGGAAAAAAATGGTGGCCGATCCAAAAATTTACGATTTTTGGATCGGGATCGGACTCGATCCGGTCCGGGGGGCCTCCGATTTTGTCCGAACCGATCCATGACAAAATTGGAGGTCCCGATCCGGGTCCCAATCCGATCCGGGGGGTCCGTGCACATCCCTACTTTCAAGGCTCTCCCTTCTTATGGTTCTTTGACTTTAAACTTGGGCCAGTTCTACACCAAGCAGGATATAACACCAAGAAGCATGAAAAAAGTTGTCAATGCCCTTCAATATCGTTATAAAGCAGTAGTGTAGATCCTTCTTTGGACTGGACAGTCCATCACCTAGAGGACAACTTCAAATAGAGAAGTGTCCGTTGTCAGTTCTCCAAAACAGAGGTCTGTCCTGTGTAATGTAGGACACCTGGCCAGTCAGAATATGTCTTGGCCCTTATAAGGCTCCAAGGCAGCGATGGAGTCACTTCTATTAAGAGTTTGTTCTCTTGTTTATATATGTTTTTATTGGAAGAAGCAGGGGACATGAGTCATTCTCGAGATGGGCTGAATGCATTTCTATGTAACTGCTGAGACAAGTGTCCATTACCCATTGAAACCCTGGAACCAAGACACCCATCTGGACAGTAACATGATCCTGCCATGATCAGTTTATGGCAGGCATTTGTCATTCCTTCCTTCTCTGGAGTTTCTATTTTTTCTGGTTTTTGGTGGGGGGGGTTTTAAACTGTTTTGCATGGGGGAGGGGGAGGAAACACTGTGAAATGTGATCCCAATGAGAACTTCTGCCCTGAATGGCAGCCAAGAAAGGCATGCAATTGCATAAATTATGCAGTCCTTAACACGCATGCATCTAGCTAGGAAAGCTCACATGAAATGATGTTAAACTCTGTTGCACTTGGTGACTGAGTCGTCAGAACTAAATCCCATTGAACACACTGGAGCTACTTCTGTGTAAACATTTTTTTTATGGCCCTGCTCTGTCTTCTACTTCAAAATGCTGTGTGAGCATCACACATGGGCAGGGGGAATAAAAGCATTCCCTTTTGCCTAGGGATGCACATTTTCATCAGGTTAACCGGTAAATAAATCAGCTAAAGCTTAATTAATCAGTGGGGGGCAATTTTAATTGGTGAGCCTAAAAAATGAGGGCACACTTGTTTACTTTTTAAAGCCACGTTTCCCCTTCTGGTTTGCATCTGTAATAGGAGGTCATGTTAATGCAAAGATTAGCAAAAAGCCTTTCTTTCTTTCCAACAATGAATGGTAACTTTAATTTATTAATGTGTACATTCTCTACCACTTCCCTTTGATATCTGAGAAAGGTTTCTATCTTGAGATTTTGGTAAAAAGTGAATGTCCTTAAGCTAAATTGTTTCATCAGCCAAAAGCAGACGATTAAGGGCGCAATCCTATGCATGTTTAGACAGAAAAAAGTCCTACAACTCCCAGCATTCCTCAGCCAGGGGTTTATGCTACATCTATTCTCATCAGCTATTACTGAAATCCTAGTTTTCTACTAGTGTACATCTTATTGGAAACCACTTGGAGATCTTTTTGATAGGGTGAGCAATAGATCAATCAATATAATAAGAACAATAGCAATAACAATAGTAATATCAGCTGGGAAGCTTGGATTGCTCTTCTGGCACCTGCCACCCTGATGAACAGTTCTTCGCAGTCCAGTTTCTTCCTCTTGGGCTTTAACCATCAAGGAAGAGAAAAAAAATAAAAACCCTGCTGGTCAATATTGAATGGTTTAACAAGCTGTTGTTTGGATTGCTAGATGTCATGGCTGTGATTCAACAAGTTACTTTTAATTAGTTGCAGTGTCACTTTTGAAGGGCAGCTTTGTACAACAGGGGATTTCACAAAGCTGACAGAAGGAACCTCAGTCGGCCTTTAATGACTTCCTTTAAACCTGACTGACAGCCCAAACAGTTCTTTCAAAGTAGGTCAAGGTTAGTTTGGCACTTTCTGGGCAGGAGAAAGACGGAACGGTTTGAAACAAAATTGTATGAAGGAAATAACTTGAATTTCATTCCATGATCATTGGCATGCCCTTCTCCAGCACGTTCAAGTTAGGGATGAGAGAGAAATTCATTGGGTTCGCATTCCAATGCAAAAATATTCCATTTCGTATCCATTCCGCACCTTCTGAGATGGAATGGGATGCCTCTTGCTTCAGAAATCTGTACATTTCAGAGGGGGAAAAAATGAGCACCTTCCAAAAATGTGCACCACTACAAATGCGTACATTTGAAAAATGTGACAAACATGCTTTAATCAATGGGGAAATACATATAAAATATGTACCATAGAATTTGTGTACAAAAGTCCATACCTTTTGGGGCGCAATGTGTATGAAAATACACTTTAATTTCCATGCAGGAAAAAAAAGGTCTCATAATCTGATCCGCGATGAAGTCAGAATGGGAATACCTTTGGGAAATTGAGAAACGCAGTGAGTGTGAGACTAAGATATTTGCACGTCCCTATCCTCCAGTTCCTGGGTATAATTTAGGGTATGGTTTATTAATGCAAGGGAAATGCCGATAATTATGACAACGTTGTTTTTAAATGGTTGTTGTCTTTGTACGCTGCCTGTTTTTATGCTTTTATATTTTAAAATTTTGTATATCAATGATTAATGTTTAATGTTTTAATCTTTTGTAAACCGCCCAGAGTGGTATAGAAATGTAAATAATAATAATAATAATAATACATATGCCAGAGGTGGTGGGTTGCACAGCCTGTCATGTGCACTCAACACACAATACACATTTTCAAATATTAAGAAGCCAGCACATCTAACATCGGGGGTGGGGGTGGAAGCAGGTTTTGCCTTCCCCACAATAGCACTGCCAACTGCGGAGCTTTACTTTCCCCCACAGGATTGAATGGCAATAATTCTCATATACAGGAGAGTGGAATACACACTGTGTAAATAAATGAATACACTTGGGACACTAGTGTTGTGTTGAAGCCAGCCACTGAAAACCTATCTTGCTCTGTCCTGCTGCTTAGTTCCATCTTGGGCAGCACTTCTCGGTTTCACTGGAATCTTTTGGAAGATGAACAGCTCAGTGTGATATATTAGATGATTTAATCATCTTTAAAATGCAGGATCTGTTCTATATCCATGAAAGTCAATTAGAGAATTGTCCATGGAGTCAATGGACTGCGGATTATGAAAGTCCTAGTAATTACCTTTGATGCCCTGAAAGGTTTGCTACCAGGATATTTGAAGGACCACTTTCTCCAATATGATCCTGCCTGCTTATTGAGATAATCTTTGAGGCCATCAACCTTTGAGATAAGTCTAGAAGTGACTAAGAAGAGGGTGTTTTCGATGGCTGCACCTAGGCTCTGAAATTTCCTTCCAAGGGAGGTCCATCTGGAAGTTGGTGATGACCTTTTGGAAGCTGGTGATGACCTTCCTTTGTAGGAAGGCATTCAATATATAATGTTAATTTGCTGTTTAAATTGGTTCAATTTAATATTTAGATTCCCCCCCCCCCCGCTGTTGCACTGTGCTTTTCTGCTGCTGTCTTCATGTTATTGGGAGGATGTTCTTAATTGTGAAATTATTGGTTTTCTTGTAAGCCACCAAGAACTCCTTGTCGATAAGGCAAGGTATATATATATATATACACACACATACAAACACACACAAAATACACCAATAGGAAATATCTTACTGTGCAATTCCCAATCCTGGTTCCCACAACCTTCCCCACTGCTTTCAGTTTTCTCATTCAGAAGAGGGATAGTTGGGTTTAACACAAGCCTAAATAATGGATTTAAGATTGCATTTTGATGGGCTGGGAGGGAGGGACTGATTGCTCAGACTGATTAGTGGGCATGCTATTTTGAAAGCTGAATACACAATCTATCTGATGGTCAGGCATACATTTCCATCACAACATACTGCTTATACTTAACAGAATGGCATGTACATTAGCATCTTGGTCATGTTTACCTTCCCAGCTTATCAAAGGTGGATTTGATTAAAAAAAATCCCCTTTAACATAGAACAGCTGTTGTAATTCAATTGAAAATGTCAGGGCTGATGAGAGCTTTGTGGTATTTAGGTGCTTTGTAGGATTATTACACTCATATGAAGTGTAGTGTGGATCCAAGGACATACCTCAGTATTTTAGTGGAGGAAAATAAAATCACCCCTGATCAAGTATGCCTACAACTGAGGCCTGGTTCAGACTTAACAATAAATCCTGAATTTAGAGATTGGAATTTGACAATAAGATTGCAAATTTCTTCCCATTCTCCTCTCAACTTCCACACAAATTCCAATTGTCGACTTCTACCCAACTGCAGCATTGTGTGTGATTATTGCTAACTTGGGATAGAGACAGGGTGACCAGATAAAATCCAGGTCAGGGCTCATGTAACTTTAACAGTTGTAGAGCAAAGGGAATTTGAGCCAGTGTCATTTGTATGCAATTAGTTCCTGGTGAAATTTCCTCTTCATCACAACAGTTAAAGTTGCAGGGGCCCTGCCTTCTTTTGTATCTGGTCACTCTAGTATAGTGACTGCAACTTTAACCCTAGACAGAGATGTCCAGCAATCCACACACCAAGGGCCAATGCCCATGACCCGGTATGTTCAGTGTCAAACAGATCTCTTTTCCCCAAAGCACTAATTTATACTGCAGTTTGGAGAATGTATGCCAAGTAGGGTAAAAAGCTCCTGGTATTGCTTACCTTCTCCATAGCCTAACACAAAGGAGAAAATTACCTGCCTTTGTTAAAGGCCCCCAGCATATTCCAGAAGGCTCAGTGAAAGGTGACATCAGAAGCAGGACAGTGTGATGTAATGCAGGAGCAGGGGAAACTCTCTTGAAACCTGCCAGCAGGGTCAGCATCAAGGGTATTATTATTATTATTATTATTATTATTATTCACTGTATTTGTATCCCACCTTTTACCCAATACTGGGCCTCAAGGCGATTTTACAAAAATAAAACATATACAGTTAAAAGCTATAAATACAGGCTGACCAGATAAAATCCAGGTCAGGGCTCATGTAACTTTAACAGTTGTAGAGAAAAGGGAATTTCAGCCTGTGTCATTTGTAGGCAATTAGTTCTGGGTGAAACTCCCTCTTCATCACAACAGTTAAAGGTGCAGGCACTATACAATCAATCAACTTTATTGCGGCCAACAGGCTAGAAAATCAGATAAACAGTAAATAGCATTTATACAGTATGTTTGATTCACGGGTACATCAAATCTAAACATCTTTTATAATTACTTGAGCTCTGCAAACCAGTATATTATGGACAAATTTGGCTACTTGGGTTGTAATATATTTGTCTTTGCCCTGAAGTAAAAAGACTACTATTTCGCGAGGGTTCTTATCCACTAAATATTTAATTAATTAAAGCTTTGTATACAGGGTTGGGGAGCAAATGAGGGAGAGGATAGGGTGACCAGATAAAATCCAGGTCAGGACTCATGTAACTTTAACAGTTGTAGAGAAAAGGGAATTTCAGCCAGTGTCATTGGTATGCAATTAGTTCCTGGTGAAATTCCCTCTTCATCACAACAGTTAAAGCTGCATGCACTATACTAGAGTGACCATATACAAAAGAAGGCAGGGCCCCTGCAACTTTAACAGTTGTGATGAAGAGGGAATTTCACCAGGAACTAATTGCATACAAATGACCCTGGCTGAAATTCCCTTTCCTCTACAACTGTGAAAGTTACATGAGCCCTGACCTGGATTCTATCTGGTCAACCTAATAAATAGAAATATAAAAACGTTAAAATATAATTAAATAGGTTACAATATTAAAATATTTCAACATTTAAAATACATATTAAATTTTAAAAATCTTAAACACAAATGGAGGTCCACATTATTCACCAAAGGCCTGCCGGAATAAGAAAGTTTTTGCCTACCTCCGAAAACAGATCAAGGAGGGAGCTAGTGTCCCTGGGAAGGGAGTTCCAGAGTCTTGGAGCAGCCACTGAGAAGGCCTGGGATGGTGGTGGTGGTGGTGATGGTGGAGTTAAGGAGGAGCAGTAGATACCTACTTGCTCCCTGGCCCTCCACCTGTGAAGCAAGCAAGTGGTAGGACTGATGAGAGAGGATGAAGAGCAGCAACACCTGATGACAATGTTGGTGACAATGCAGCCACTGAGGGAGGGGCCCCATTGAGGGTGTCTTGCCCAAGGGCCTGCAGAAACCTGGAGCTGGCACTGCCTGCTAGATTCTATATTCCAGCAGTGGGAGGGACCAGAGCCAAAGTAGGTGAGAACCACAACCCAAGGTGGACAGAGCAAAGCCAAAGCCAGGCTTAAAAGTTTAAAATGTTTTCAATACCAGCTGTTTTATGTTTTATGGTTTTAAATTTTGTATATTGACTTTTTAGTGTCCAATCTTTTAATTCTTGTAAACCTCCCAGAGAGTTTCGGCTATGGGACAGTATATAAATGTAATTAATAATAATAATAATAATAATAATAATAATATGGGTGGAGTTTGCAAAGCAGGCAAAATATGCAACTAGCCCAATGTCTGCAGGCTCAAATCCCCACAAAGCCATGAACTTGGGCCAATCAATATCACTCATTCTGAATGAGAGTAGCCATGTGTCCTCTTTAATGGAGGACAGTCCTTTATTTGAAGGGCTGTCACCAGAGGACTTTCCTCTGTTTTGAAGATGTCCTCTATTTGAAGGTCTGTCTGGTTCAAGCCTGGTTTAAAGATAAAGAACCATCAGAAGGAAGAGCTGGGCCTGGAAATCTCCCATCAAAAGCACCTGGACAGCAAACTGAGCAACGCACACAGGTCACCTAGGCACAATCTTCCACACTATGGTGAAGTGTTCTGTGTATTTCTGTTTAAATTATAACAATTCTTTCTAAATTCACAGATATACCTAGATGTTTCATGCAAATTGGTATCCTCTGTTGTCTTCTTTTTTGGTGATGCATTTCTTGTTGCTTGGTGATTCATCATAAGTGGTCAGCTTAACTGGGAGGGAGGGGGGAGTGAAGATCCATGTATGCAGCCTTGAGATCCTTAAAAGAGAGGGGTGGGACATAAGATAGAAAAGAAATATAATAATTTAGTCACTGGTGGCCCAATATGGATGTGGGTGAGGAGGACACCTGAGGCTGCTCTAAGGATGCATGTGGGGAGCGTGGCCCCTGCAAAAAAAGCTATGAACCCCACATGAGCTTCCCCTTCATGGCTTCCAGTTGTCTACGGATATGGCTGCACTTAGTGGAGAAGTTAAGAAACTGAAGGAGTCTCTCCCATTGTTTGTGCCTTCTGTATACCCCTGCACAAAGGATAAATGACCCCAAGTCATTCCAAAGCTCTCTTTGCATGATATGAAAGGATGCAGGTGAGGGGACAGAGTGCATGTTGACCGCAAATCAGGACTGGCTAGTAAGACAAAGCAGCATTAGTGAAGCACCATTGGGATCAAATGGAAATGAACTCAGCCTTTAACTATACTTGAAAATCTCACTTTGAAGGAGGATTTTTAAAAATCTTATTTTATCAACAACTTTTATATACTGGTCCTCATCTAAACAGCAGTGGAAAATGAAAAATAAAAGAATAAAACACCATATAAAATGTGTTATTGTAAGAAACAGATGATCTGTAAAATCCATGGCTAGTCAGTCAAGGAAGGCTTCCTGAAATAAAGATGTTTCCAAGAGGTGCCAAAAACTACACAATGTCTGCAAGTTGCCTGCCCTCCAGAGGCAGAAAGGTCCCACACTGAAGGATTGTCTCCAGGTGGACTCCAATCAAGCCATAGGTCCAGGTGGAACTACCAGAAGCATGCCCTCTGATGACCTCAGGGACCAGGCAGGCTGATAAGGGAGAAGTCTCTCTCTCGGGTATCCTAGTCCCAAGTTGTTTAGGGATTTATACTGATATCAAAAATCTGGCCCAGTAGTGAATAGGCAGCCAATGCAGTTCCATCAGCAAAGGACTTGCATGTTGAGAAGGGGCAGCTCCTAACAACAGCCAAGCTGCTGCATTCTGCTATAGGGCAGTATAAAAATGTTACAAATAAATAAAATCTGCACTAGCTCCAGCTTCCAGTTCAGCCTTAAGGGCAGCCCCACATAGTGCCTTTGCAGTAATCCAGTCTTGAAATTACTAGCTGTACAACTGTGGCCAAGCTATCCCTGTCCAGAAGAGGCCATCACTGGTGAACCACCCAAAGCTGGCAAAAGGCACTCCAAGCTGCCATGGTCATTTGGGCCTCCAGCACAATTAGAGGATATATGCAATTCCAAAGCTCAAGTTCTCAATTCCGTGATGATTTGAATTACTATAACTTTGGCTTTATTCTGTGTGCCTGATACCAGGCTTTCTTTAGCTGTGAACCAAGCCTGGTTTACTTTGCGTTGAGCAGAGAGGTCAGAAGAGGAGTTCTGCTCATGTCCCCTTGATTGCAAGTGGGACTCTCAACATGATTGGGACCCCAGTAAAGCAGGGTCCCTCGTTCAGAAAATTCTATTCCCATTTAAATAAACACAAGTCAAATTCCTTTTTAAGACCTTGCTGCTGAACATGGTAAGGTAAGGAACTGAAGGGGCAGGGCCAGGCAAGTGTGGGATGTTGGGGCAGGCCCAACGTGTATGGCCTCATCTCACTCCACACTTGTAGCCCTCCCGAGTTTAGGTGAATAGAGATGACAACTCTCACAAATGCCACCTTCCAAATAAGTGAAATCCTGTCAGGAACCTGGCAGTCGCTTGCTCTTATGTCTGGATTTTCTAAACATATTTCATAAATGAAACACATTATTTCAACAAGCAAAACCATTTCATAATGAAAAGTTCATCATATTTAAGAAAGAGACCTAATGATTGCTGTGAATATCAGTGAGAAGACGAATGTAAATTCATCTCTGCAGGTCTGTGATATTTTAGGAGGAAAGGAAAGAAAACATCACAGCCTTTATAAATCTGCCTTCTTAGCTAAAGTCTCTCTGGACAACCTTCATTTTCTTTTCCATCCACAATCTCCCAAAATAGACGACACTGTTACCTGGGACTAGGAGAAATTACAATTTATTGTAGTCAATGGGGTTTATTTCTGAGTAGGCATGTATAGGGTTGCACTGTCAGTAGGGGGAACAAAAATTTAAAATCTATAAAAAAGGTAGTCACTCAAACAGACCATTCAATATGGTCATTTGTTCAACGGAACTAAAGCCCATTGCTTCAGCTATATTAAAGTGTGCAGGATGTGTTAAATTGCAGTGAGCAGTGATGGTCACAGTTGGAATTAAATTTAACAAAATAAATGATTTAAATTCTAAGTTTTATGGGTTATCAAAAATTGCCTTCATATAAGTGGATGATTACCTTGCGGTAATAAAGTGTGTGTGTATGTATGCAAACAGGCACATACACAAACGCACATGCACATTGTTTTATGGTTTGTATTTTGTTTTTAATGTATTGTATGCTGACCCGGGAGCAGTGGCCACACCACCCGCGCTCCTCAGGATGGTCCGAGGACCGCGGGAAAAATGGGGATAACCGCAGTCTTGATTATCATGGGTCCATCCCAGGTCATCCCTAGTTGCCCCCAGGATCCCCTGTGCATCATTTAGATGCACAGGGATGACTCAAGGTGACCCCAGGGGAAAAGGATGGTGTAGACATGGCCTTACATGTGACCCCTGTTCATAAGGAAACACAGTGTGTGAGAGTGGGAGCTTCCCCATATGAATCCATATCTATAAATCCTAACATTGCAATTTGTGGGAAGGCAGCTTGCTGCCATGGTGACAGAAATTTTCAGGGCCAATAAAACCTAGCAAGAGCCACTAGTCCACACAAATGTGTCCCTACACATTTCTGTGGTGTTCCTGTGGGTACCACTGACAAGTACACTGGACCTTTAAATCAATATTCTTCAACCTGATGCCCTCCAGATGTTTTGGACTACAATTCCCATCACTACAACTTCCATCACTATTTATTTATCTAACATTTGCTTAATGGTTTTACTTATTTACATTATTGTTATAATGTAACAATACAAAAACTAAAAACATTGAACATTAAAAAAAATGATATACAAAATTAAAAAAGCAGAAACAGCATGAAACAGATTATAAATACAATATCCATTTTTTTAAAAAACGATTCTTGGTCAAAAAACAACAACACAACCCTCAACACATGCTGTTAACTGCCTGGGAGAAGAGAAAAGTCTTGACCTGGCACCGAAAATATAATAATGTTGGTGCCAGGTGAGCCTCATCGAGGAGATCATTCCATAATTGGGGGGCCACCACTGAAAAGGACCTTAGATGTTGATCGTGGTATACAGGTAGATCCATGTCGGGAGAGGCGTTCCGTTAGGTATTGTGGTCCCAAGCCATGTAACATTTATAGGTTAAAACCAGCACCTTTAATCTGGCTCCGAAACGTGATGAAGAGGGAATTTCACCATGAACTAATTGCATACAAATGACTCTGACTGAAATTCCCTTTTCTCTACAACTGTTAAAGTTACAGGAGCCCTGTCCTCCTTTTCATATGGTCAGCCTACATTAAGTGCGTAGGGGGGAGGATATTCAGACAACATGCTAAGCTATGCTTAGGCCAAGAATGCTTTTGCAGCAAATTGTTAGTGAGCATAGTTAGGAATGGTTGACATAACACACTAAGGCCTAATCCACACCAAGCAGGATATTGCACTATGAAAGCGGTATGAAAGTGGTATAAAAGGTAGGAGCCACACTACTGCTTTATTGCGGTACTGAAGTGCACTGAGAACTGTTGGGGCCATATACCGCTTTCATACCACTATATCCTGCTTGGTGTGGATTAGGCCTTAGTCGTGGTTCACACAACATGCTAAGCCATAATGTTTAGCTCAAATTGCTTAACCACTGTGGCTTAGCGTATCATCGGAACAGGGTGCTTACCCATATGAGAGCTAAAAGTGGGGAGGGGATGTAGGCACATAGAAAAGTGCCACCCTAACCTCCCATTCCACACCCCCAATGATGCAAACTGCAGCCTGAAGGAAAGCCTAAAACATCCACATTCTGGTCCATGTGGAGACAGTCATGTGCATAAAGTTGCCCTCCACAAGCACTGAGTGACAAATACAATGGAGGAGTGGGAAGGGGCTGCAGCGCTCCTTCTCCTCCCATGGTGTTGTCACCTTGTTTTTGAATGCCTCTACAAAACTTTCTATTTGTGTTCAAATAATTGTGAGTAGAACTCCACCCCCCCTTTGGACCTCGCCACTCAACATGGGGTAGTTGAACTGAGGGGACAGCGATGTTGGGGGTGGGGCCACTCCCTTCCTCACTTTCAGCCCTTGTGTAACCATGTGACATGCCCCCAGAGGGCTTATGAGAATCGGTGCTGGACACTGGCTAGATTGGAGTAAGCAATGAATCAAAGAACCAGCTGAAGCAGGGATGGGTGAATGAAAGAGAGAGGGTGGGGAAGATGCTGCCCAATACCTGCGACATTGCATGGGTCTTTCACTAATTCCGTATTAAAGGAAGCTTTGAAAGAGATAGATTGGCTGCCTCCTAGAAAGAGAGATCTGACTCTTTAAATGATGTTGCTTAATTTGATAATTCAGTTGATGAAGCAAATGTTTAAACATCCCCTGAACGTAGGCTGTGACATGTCCCAGTGCATCTTGCTCCTTTAGTTGGAAAATCCTACTGCATTTAATAATCCTTCATCCTCCTTGAGAAAATGTATAACAATATTATGTTTGCTCAAATAGATTTCGCTTAATCCTTTCAGAATACTTTATGAAATTCCGAGGGCTGTATTTACCCTTGTGCATTTCCAGTTAGCAACAGATCAAGTTGGGCAGAAGAAATGTATGTTCAATGAGGGTGTAACAGGAAAAAAGGACCGAATCAAATTCAGAAAGGAGGCGTATTTTATCTGTTTCTCCTTACTAATCCAAATTCTTAAGGCAAATACAGACATTAAATGTATGTCTTCTTTTCGTTTTTGCTCTAGAGTAGGCACATGTTTTTAATAATGTATTTGTTTTTATCTCTTTTAATGGTTTATCTATTTTATGCTTTTTATATTTATATTTCTTGTTGTTCCCCACCTCGATCTGGATGGAGAGGCGGGTTAGAAATAAAGTAAATAAATAAATAAAAAATGGCCCCTGATCCAAGTCTTAAAACCCCCATGTTAGGGTCCCAATTGGGATCAGGGACCCTGAACCCACTCCAGAGTAAATACCGTGGGGAAGAAAAACACATAGCTGCTACACACACATTTAAAATAATGTCTGTTTTGGCCCTTAATTTGAGTGATATCAGAAAGCCACTTTGCAAAGGCATAGTTAACCACTTGGATTTAAAGCACCATGGAGTACCATTGATACACCTAAGGAGTTCCCACACAATGCAGGCTTCCTTGAGAACTCTGATCTACTGGACAGCTTCATGCATACACATGGCTGTCCACAACAATGAAGTCAATGAAGAATCTGCTGTACACATTGAAGCTCTGTGCATGGCCCTTAGTGCGCAAACATGGGTAGACCTGAGTTGTTGCCATAAGCTGAGGGTTGCTTGAAGGGAGGTCCAGACCCCAAACTCCCTGAGAGGCAGTGTTCAAGTTAATTATCTTCAACTCGATAGCCTGCTGTGACCAATTTGCACAATACCTTGCAGATCAAATTGATCTTATCCGTGCCAATTTGGACTTTGGACATTATAGCTGATATACAGGTCCAGTGGAAGCAACTTTGGCTCCTTTTTGTTCAATTACAATTGAAACTTTTCTATTTGTACAGCCAAGGATGCGGACAGGATTCCTAGTGTGGTGAGGCCTAGAATTGTGTGAAGGAACTTTGCCCTTCCTGGTTTATTGATTCAGCCAAGTGGGGACTGTCTGAATGGTAAAGGTAGTGGTGAACCTTTTTTTTGGTAAAGTGTGATTCCATCTTGCCTAAAGGATGCAGGTGGTAAGACTTTTGTTAAAATAAATAAATAAATAAAATCCTCCCTGAACCCCATTGTATTGGATAATTTCCAGCCAGTCCCCAATATTCCAGTCCTGGGCAAAATGCTGGAGCATGTGGAGGCTTTTCATCTCCAGAGATTCCTGGATGAGACAGATTATCTAGATCCATTTCAAATGGACTACAAGGCTGGTTATGGAACAGAGACTGCTTTGGTCACTTCGGTGGATGAACTGAACAGGGGGAGTCTGTCCCTGTTAGTTCTGCTGGACTTCCAGAGGCTTTCAATACCATTAGCCATGATATTCTTCTGAAGTGTTTGTCTGCTGTGGGACTGGGAGGCACTGTTATACAGGGGCTCTGGTCTTTCCTGGAGGGGTGAATTCAGAACGTGGTGCTGTGCACATTTTCCTAATGGACACATTAGTGGATGCAAGACCCCATTGACTAACGCAGGTCTGTATACATTTTGGAAATATCCACAATGTATTTTCTGCATTTTTCTAATGTATGCATATTATCACACACATTTTTTTTCTTTTATGGAATGCATCTCAATCCTCAAAATGTTCCGATTTCTGACTGTAAATTTTGTCCATTTCTGCATTCAATTCCAGGAGGTGTGGACTGGGTAAATTTCTCAGGCAGGATCTACACTACTGCTTTAAAACAATTTAAAACGGTTTATAACAGTAGTGACAACTCTTGGGGCCCAGAACACACTCCATATACAGTTTTCAAAATGTTTTCAAAGTGTCGTATTCTGCTTGGTGTAGATCGGTCCTCACTCATCCCTTGGAACTACTTGCTTTTCTCCATCCTGGATCCCCTGCCAGTGAGATTATATTAATAACCTGAGTTCTAGTCTTCTAAATAAGGAAGAAAAGCTAGGTTCAAATTATTGAATGCAGCCCAAACACCAACAATGCAAATTTATGAAATAATGCATTGACTCTGACTGGATCTACCCTCTTGCTTTATAGTGATATTGAAGTGCACTTATAACTGTTGGGGCCCATGATACATCTACACCAAGCAGGATATACCATGATCAAAGTGATATGAATGCAGTATATGGAATGTGTCATGGGCTATAATACCGCTATATAGCAGCAGTGTAGATCCTGCCTTTATATACCACTTTCATACCCACTTTCATCCTGTTATATCCTGCTTGGTGTAGATCTGGCCCCTGTCTATAACAATCTTTCTAGAAGTTTTTTATTTGAAGGGTTTTTATTCCAAGCCCCCCAAATCCCACCACAGAGTGCTGAAGCAGCCATATCCTTAATTCAGACTTGCAGCACAATTTACTTTATACTTTAAGGTGCCATAGCAATGGATCATATTTCCCACAAGGGAAATATTTATTTTCCTCTTTGAAATATGAAGTAATAAGCCTGAAACAAGTAGGGTGGTATGGATTATTCACACCAGATACACATAGTACTTTATTTTGTGCTTCCGATAACAGCCCCCAGTGCTTTTCTTCCTGATTCAGCACTTCCACTGAAATTATTTACGTTAAGGAAGCTGTGAAAAATTTGGGTGGGAAAAAATGCTGCTGTCCATCATTAGGAAATGGCAGCAATGTGCTTGCTCTCGTTTGTTTCAATTTGATGCATGTACAATTATTTTTTTAAAAGAAGATAATGAAGAGAGGGTCAAGTTTAATTGTTCTCTGAAGTAGGATTTAATCTATTGATTGGGCAATACTTCGAGAACATAACAAGAGAGCAACTCAGTTTATTACGATTAGGCCAAGCTTTGCAGTACAACAAACTGTATTTAACCTACCTTTTAGGATGGCATGCACGCTGCTTGGCCTTTTCTCCCAGTCACTTTCATTTAAGAAGTGCAGCAAGACAAAATGGGTGAAATGGATGTTTAAATCAGAAGACTCATCCACACATACAAATGACTTGCTTGTTTCCTCCACATGATTGCAGATCCATACAAGACCATGCTGAAAAGTTTCTCGAGAAGCCATTTTCACGGTTGGAGGGGGAGCGCTGCCACTTTGTTAACACTGCCTATTTACTGCAGGGTAGATCCACAGAGAGGTTTAGTTCCATAAGCCCATGCATACGGTGGACATCACTGGGAAAATTAGTGCTGGGCCAGATCCTGCCCCCTATTTTTGGGAACTTTCTCTCTCCCTGCAAAAGGGGTGTTGTTTGTTCTTCCTCTTTCACGGGGGGTGAGTGGTCTGTATTCTAGCATGACCTTCATTTTTGCAATATTGGTCGATTGGTTGGTTTGCACAAAAGCACCTGTTGTAGTTCCTTCAAATCCAAAGTCCATTTAATTATTGTGTAAATCGCTTGAATGAAGAAATTAGCTCAACTTTATTACTACAATCTCCATGATGCAGTGTGACGCTGTACAAAATATGCACCCACAGTTTATGTGTTACCTTTACGGCACTTTTGCTGCTCCATCCCCCCTTCATCGTGGCTGACTTCCACATTACAGAATTTTAGCATTCATGAAGTATGTTGTATAAATGTTTTAGCCTAATGTCGGTTTCCAGTGTTTTCTGAATTATATTCTTAGGGAGCAATTCTATGGCCCCTAGATATTGTCTGAAGGGTCATAAGAGATTTTGGGTTCCCCAAACTGAAGTCAGAGACAGTGCTCCAACCTCAGAGGGAGAATCGGTGCTCTGACCCCCTCCTCCTTGTAACCAACATGGAAAGAAGAGCACTGACCGCTCTCCAAATTTGACCTTGGAGAAGGTGGAAAGGGGGTGTTTCGGTGGGCAGGAAGGGAGGAGACTGGAGAGGCCAGGATATGAACGATCCTGGGGCCTCTCCAATCTCCTTCCCTCCCTCTCCTAAGCACCCCAGCTAGCAAAAACTGCAGGCCAGGAGGGTGGGGAGGCAAAGATCACCACTGCTCTTCTTTCCCTGCATTGGATGCTCATAAGCCTCCGAGTTCAGGGGCTTACAATCATCATGGGGGCAACCCATAGGATTGCACCCTTAATCAGCTACATCTAAACATGGCCTAGATCTTTACATCTTGGTTTTATTGTGTGTGTATTTTCACTGGATCAGAGCTATAAACTTGTTTTGCTAAGAAAACTAAATCTGAGATTCCCAGAATGACAAACTTTGCATCAGATACCAAACATGTAGAATGCACAAAGCCTCCCCTTTTATGCCTCTTCCTTCTCTATGGTTCTGTTCCAATATAAAAGCAACTGCTGGTGTTAATTTTACAAAATTGGCTGCATGTGCAACTTGTGGGAGTGTTGTAACACTGAAAGAAAAGGCTCGAGGAGATCCTCCTCCAGAATTAGAAAAATGACAAGAAACCTTGGGTTGGATCCAGGATCTGCCTTCCATGAGAGGAGGGGACCTTGCACAATGGGCTCCCCTCATGGAAGGTCTCTCCACCTGATTTTTGGTGATCCCTCTCTCCATCACACACCACACTCGCTTTATTCAGCAGGGTCTCCTGACTCTCTGTGTAGCGGTCCCAGGAGGGGTGGAGGGGCTGCCATGGGAAGGAGAGGGCAGCAAAGTCCACTCCTGCCCATGAAGTAGATCCAGCTTAAATCTACATCCAGACCCTTTTTTCTAATGCCTGTTGATGACTCACTAATCTTGCATGACACAAGGATGTATTTCTACCAGTGAGCCGAAAGCTGGCTCCAAGCTCGCTGGCTTTTTGTGACAATTGAGGCAACTCACGACTCCACAAGTTTATGGAAGAGGGTTTTTTTCCCTCCATGTACAACAACAGAATGAATCATGGAAACAATAACAAGATGGCATGAAAGGGAAAAATGAACGTTTTTGATACACTGATGAAAAGCAAGTCTAAAACTGCTGCAACGTGTACCTCAACTACTGTCAGTACTTTTCCTTTTTGTTAACCAACATACTCCCCCATACCCCAAAATCAATATACTCTCCCCCACCCCCACAACCAACATCACTATGAAATAACACTGATGGGGGGGGGGGAAGAAATTGCATTAGAATCAATAGATACCTTTGTACAACTCTGGCTTAGGAAAAAGTGTATTTGTTGAGATGATCTGTATAGGAGGCAATGATTTCTTCTTTTTTCTCACCAAAGCCCTGAGCGCCATGTAACTTATGAATGAGTATCGACACCTTAAGTAACTTTCAGCAGTGAAGAAATCTTAGTTTGGTTGTTGTGAACAGATGCCCGATTATGTCTGTAGAAGTCAAGAAAGGGACCTTCTTCCACCAAAAAAAGTATTATTTGGAGCCCCACTGTCCTGAGATTTCCTTGTCAATTATTAGCTTCTATTAAGCTTATAGGTTCAAGATAAGCAGCTGTGGAAATAAGATCCTGATGCATTTCCACAAGGGTGGTGAACCCTATTTCACCTTGTGGGGCACATTTCTCATGGATAACTTTCCAGGGGCCACGTGTCAGTGATGAGCAGGGTCACAGTCTAAAGCAGGCAGGGCCAAAGCCACATACACAACACATTCACACATACCTCATCCACATATTCCCCCCATTCACACACAGCCATATATCAACACTCACCCCATTCATGGATTATATCTACACTACTGTTTTATAGAGGTATTGAAGTTATTTCCTGCTTTTTATTCCACATTCATAATGATTTGTCACAAGGTATAGATCTGGCCATGGTCATCCCAACCCCTCACTCACTTTTTCTCCTCTTTCTCTCTTTCTCACATACACCCACCTCCATCCATCCATTCATCTCTCCACACTTCCCTCATCCATCCATCCATCCATCCATCCATCCATTTCATTTATTACATTTATATACCGCCCCATAGCCGAAGCTCTCTGGGCAGTTTACAAAATGCAAGTTTACAGTAGAAATATCACCAAAAAAAATTCAACAATATACTACAACAATATTTAACAATATACTAAACAACATCACAATAATACTCAAAAATATACTAAATACAAGTTTACAGAAAAACAGAACAGCTGAGGGAAAAAAACACAACTTGGTTGGAATAACATATCTCCCCCTGAAGCAGCACCTCCCAAATTTCAGCTCCAGCCTTGCTGTTAAAGTCTCCAGGTGTGTTTGTGTGTGGGGGGGGGGTAGCAGAGTAGGTGGAATAGCTCACCCTTGATGGCACAGCTTCTCTCCCCCTGAAGCAGCACCTCCCTCCACCCTCTCCCTTCTCCCAAATGGTGAAGGATCTGTGGCAGAGTGATACCATCCCCTGACAATCGGGATGGTATCGCTCCACCACGGCTCCTTCATGACTATTCAAGGACTTGCATCTGAGTCCCGCAGCCTCTTGCTTGCTTGAGAGATGGACAGCGCCTTGCCTTTGTGAGATGTAAGCACCATAAACCTTATTCCGACATATTTGCTCTAAGACAGTGTTCTTCAGTTGGTGGATCACTGAGAGTTTTGCAAGAGTACCATTAACATTGTGAATCTACAATTAGCCTTCTTGGGATGGTGCTCATGCTTAAGGTGTCTCTCTTTCCCTCCTCCCCCGCAGACATTGGACAACCTCGAACAGAGATTTTCAACATGCCGGCCATTACTGGGACAGGTAAGTGTGCTACCTCTCCGTCTGGTGTCTGGCTCTCCCCTGCATTCCACACAGAATTTTGCAAGCTGTGTCAAACACCTTCAAATAATTTGGGCATGATAGATGCCGCAATGGATGGGCAGTGCTGATAAACTTGCTCAGCAAAGCGGCATTGCCACTGGGCAGCCGCCTCGCTATTGACTGCTATCAAACAACAGAAAAATGTGTAGGAGGGGAGGTTCTTTTTGAAATTTGTATCACAGTGGTTGTCAAAGAGCTTCCCCGGAGGCAGCTGTGTGGAAAATCGGGAAGTCAACCAGATAATATATCTTCAGTTTCTCCCATGAGGCATTGAAGCTGGGTGTAATCTACTGCCTTCTGTGACTTATGTTCATTGTCTGTATTCATTCTGTACACAGACTCCTCATGGTAGCAGTGATGGCAGCACCAACTGCCCGATCTCTCCAGACCTTGCCTGAGTAAAACTACAGAATTCATTTACTTTAATTCATTTAATACAAAGCACAATCATATACGAGCTGTACCTAACTCTGCAAGCATTCCTCCTAGTGGTTGGATAGATGGAAAAGTTAGCATTTGTTTCCAAATGTCAGGCCCATCATTTTTGTCTATCACAACTTTCAAGTAGGGATGTCAAACGAATCCGTCTGGGGGATGGAGCTTGCTAAGCTGTCAACAGCTCCCATCCCCCAATTTCAGCTCGCTTTCCTATAAGCTGGCTTGACTCAATCTGCATCAAGTCAGGCCAGTTTGTGGATATTCTGGGAGTGGTTGTGTAGGGTGACCAGATAAAATCCAGGTCAAGGTTCATGTAACTTTAACAGTTGTAGAGAAAAGGGAAATTCAACCAGTGTCATTTGTCTGCAATTAGTTCCTGGTGAAATTCCCTCTTCATCACAACCGTTAAAGTTGCAGGGGCCCTGCCTTCTTTTGTATATGGTCACTCTAGTATAGTGCCTGCAACTTTAACTGTGGTGATGAAGAGGGAATTTCACCAGGAACTAATTGCATACAAATGACTCTGGCTGAAATTCGCTTTTCTCTACAACTGTTAAAGTTACATGAGCCCTGACCTGGATTTTATCTGGTCAGCCTATGGTTGTGATATGTTATTATTTGTGTAAATAGCAATTTGTGAAAATTGCACTTGCAGTTTGCATAATTTGCACAAATTTATGTTGAAACGTTTATGCAAATTGCTATTAATACAAATACCCCCCCCCCAGATTTCCAGAAGAATCCTGTGGCTTAGCTAGCAAATGAAAGCTGAATCTGGCACGCTGCAGAAATCCTGCGAGCCAATTGTGACCATATGGAAAAGAGGACAGTTGAATAGAAAAGGGAATTTCAGCAGGTGTCATTTGTATGCATGCAGCACCTGGTGAAATTCCCTCTTCCTCATCACAGTTAAAGCTGCAGGAGCCCCGCCCCTGTGACCAGATATAAAAGCGGGCAGGGCTCCTGCAACTTTAACTGTGGTGATGATGAAGGAATTTCATCAGGTGCTGCATGCATACAAATGACACCTGCTGAAATTCCCCTTTCAATACAACTGTTAAAGATACAGGAGCCCAGTCCTCCTTTCTATATGGTCACCCTATGTGAGCCCCAAAAGGGGCAGATTTCCCAGTAATGGACATCCCTACTTCCAAGTCAGTTTAAACATATTTTTATTTTCAGCTTGTTACTAAGGAACTACTGCCAACCATATTAAAAGTGATAAACTATGTGAAACTGATTGTTACAACTCATTCATTTTCTTCTCATGCTTGATATTAGTTGTGGTCACCACAGTCCTGAACTATTTTCAGTCATCCAAGGACAATTGCTAGGGTGACCAGATAAAATCCAGGTCAGGGCTCATGTAACTTTAACAGTTGTAGAGAAAAGGGAATTTCAGCCAGTGTCATTTGTATGCAATTAGTTCCTGGTGAAATCCCCTCTTCATCACAACCGTTAAAGTTGCAGGCACTATACTAGAGTGACCATATACAAAAGAAGGCAGGGCCCCTGCAACTTTAACGGTTGTGATGAAGAGGGAATATTACCAGGAACTAATTGCATACAAATGACACTGGCTGAAATTCCTTTTTCTCTACAACTGTTAAAGTTACATGAGCCCTGACCTGGATTTTATCTGGTCACCCTACAATTGCCCTTTGAGATTCCTCCCTCCTGTGTTCTATGAACAATGAGGTCCTCAAGCAAGACATCTTAAGCTATGTCGGCAGAGGACCATATGTCTTTATATATTTTACAAAACAGAAGCACTTCCAGGGCCTCATTAACAAACATTACCAGTCCGTAATGGTCTTGAGCACCTGCTTCCAAATGAATTACTGGTCTCTCATGATTTGAGGAAAAACAGCTTTCCTCTTGGTATCGTAGTAATCATGAGGCTTGGCAGCCATGTTGAATTATAATACAAAAGCCATGAGTGCTAAGAGGGTTCAGTAACAACATTCACTGTACAGTGTCTTCTATCTATCAGACCATCTCCAATGGGGATCCCTTGGCAGAAACACACAGGAGCGTGAAAGTCTCAGAGCTGTGAATTATTAGTTCCTGTCATATAGTCTGAAAGAAACACTCAAGGGGGTTAGAGCAACTCTGATAAAAATGCTAATTCATTGTAGCTTCCTATGTGGTGAAAGTCAGGAGAGAATGGATATGGAAGTTTAAAAAAAGAAACACCACACATGTACAGCCAGGACCAAAGTGTTAAGTACAGGGTAAGCCACTAGGAAACACTTTCTGCATGTGGAATGATTTGTCTGACTTGTGATGCGATGCCAGACAGTAAATATTTTAAGCTAGGGACTAGCATACAATTTTTTTTACAATAAGCTTCTTAAAACAAGACAAGCATTTATTACTAGGGGTGTGCACGCCAAAAAATATCATCGTTTATCGTTATCGTCATTTCGGTCCAAAAAAAATATCATCTTCATTCATATCGTAAGTGAACCGTATCGTCTTCACGATAATTTTAAAAACTTTTTTTAAAAAAAATGCCTATAACTTCTGTATTTTAAAAGTTAGAAGCTTGAAACTTTGTCACAGTGCTTATGGGGTATGCCTAAGTATGTGTATGACAATTGAGATTGATCCCTCCAACCCTCGATTTTCTATGAATTTTTTAAAGATTGTTTCCGTTCTGACAGGTCTGGCGAGCTGTCATTCCGATCTGTCAGAACCGAAATGATCTTTAATAAATTTAAGTTGGAGGGATCAATCTCAAATTTGGCACATACATGTAGCACATGTTGCTACACATATTTGCCAAATTTGAGATCGATTCCTCTAAACCTCGATTTTATATGAATTTATTATAGTTCTGACAGATCAGAATGACAGTTCCCCACGTGTGTTCATTCAGACCTGTCAGAACGGAAATGATCTTTTAAAAATTCATAGAAAATTGAGGGTTGGAGGTATTGATCTCAAATTTCATACACATACTTAAGTATACCCCACGAGCACTGTGACCAAGTTTCAAGCCTCTAACTTTTAAAATACAGAAGTTGTAGGTATATTTATATGGCAGTCTGATAAAATGATAAAATCACCCCAAAAATATCATCTCCGATGATTATCGTAGGTTTTTCTATCGTATCGTCGTCGTTAAATACATGCACGATAACGACCTTATCGTATCGTTATCATGCATTTTAACGATACGATACACATCCCTATTTATTACTATATATTTTTATAAAATGGTTGGATTTTGAAGCTAACAATGCATGTGAATACAGCACTGAATGTTTAGCTTGTATTGAGAGGGTCAATTGCATTTGCACCTGGATCTTGGCGGGCTTCAAGGGTGCTAGTCAGCCAAAGCTATCCAAATGCTGCATGTCATTTTGGTTCTTAAAGATTACAGCCCTGTTCAGGCATTCACCTGCATAGGGGGATGCATGCACTAGCTCCACCCTCTACTCTACCTGGCCTTGCATTATTAAGGGGTAAGATATGAAGGTGTGTTCTACTTGCAATTGCTTGAACATGAGTAGAACACTCCATATTGAGAACCCTACTTTATCACACATGAAGAGTTCTACTCATGTTGAATTGAACATGAGTAGAATGCCTCTTTAAAACTCCCTGCTCAATGTGGAGAGATCAGGGAGTGAGATAGGCAGAGGCTGTCATATGTAGGGATGTTGGGGCCCACATGTGTAGGCCCATCGACCTATCCAATTGAGCCTTCATATGTTCAGGAAAATGCCTGAATAGGGCCTGCTATTTCCTTGCATGGTTGAATTCTACTTCTTCCTCCATCCCACTGCAGGTTCCCTGTACTATCCTAGCCCATTCCAGAGGATCTATATTAGAGGTGTGTGCTCCGCACTGTAAATCCATTAGGGGGGTCCAACAGGCCTCCGACGGACCTCCAAACTCGTGGTGCAGTTTGGGGGCCATCTCAAAACCGTTGGAAACATGTACTGCAGATAGAAGATTGTTCGGAGCCCCAAAGGGATCCGTAGGGATCTAAAGTTTTTTTAGGCGACATGAGGGCTCGTTCCATGTTGATGGATGACTAACTGAACACTTCCATATTAAGAAGGTGCTGGGGAGTGAGGGTGAGGTAGTTTTGAGATTGACATCTGTGGCTAACCAATAGCCACAGTCTCCTTCCTGGCCCCCCTCCAATCATGTTACTTAGGAGGAAGAATTGCAAATTATATAACCCATGGCCTGGAACTCATTCCTCATGGAGTGTTCAGAAGGAAGGAGAGAGAAAGAGAGAGAGAGAGCTGTGTTTGTTTAGTTCAAATTAGCTGTGATTTCTCTGTGTCTTCCTGATTTCTAGCTGCTGTTCAGTCAGCAAGAGATACCTCCTGCTTTCTTTCTTTCTTTCTTTTTTTGCTGGCTGGGTGGGTTTGCTTCTCTCTCTGTGTCTGTCTACTTTAACTTGATTCCTGTAGTACTCCCCCTTTATTGATTGAGTGTGTGTGTGTTCTTGTTCTACCCTATTACCCCCACTGAGAAATTTAAAAAGAAAATTAAGAAAAAAATCCTTTATCTTTCTAACCTTTCTTTAAGGCCCCTCTACAAGATTTTGCTTTGACGCCCAGTTGCCCGATTATGCGCATTTATGGATAAGCACATTTACCCCTTAATACCTGTTCACGAGAGGCAGCAAAGCACATTATGGATGTATGAAACACACTTTAAAGTTGTTTACATGTGGAGAATCACATGTTTACATGGCCATAAGGTGCTTTAACTCCCACTGTAAATTAAAAGTTGCTATTTAATGCACATTCGATAATGCACATAAGCGGAGATAAAAAGCATCTCAACCCCCGATTTCCGCTCCGCTCTTGTAGAGGTAAAATCTGTAATGCACTTTGAAAGAGCTTTAAATCACTCTTGTAGAGGCACCCTAGATCCCAGTCTGTCTGTATCAGTCAGTGTTTGTTCTTGTGGAAATCCAAATTGCTTCAAAGCACCCCACCCCTCACTCTCACTTCGTTGGTGTGTGTGTGTGTGGGGGGGGTTGTGGGTTTGTGGATTTTACTGTTACCCCCCATTTAAAAGAATACAAAAAAATCTCTTCATCTTTCCAATCCTTTATCTTACAGTGCCTGTTGTTATATTGTGTGTGTGTGTTAAATGTGTATTTTTTAAAAAATAATCCTTTGTGAGTTCTGTGTTGAGTTTTTCAAAACTCGTGCACAAGCACACATTTTTTCTCAATTAATAAAGGTTTATACTATTCTATCATGAGGCGTGCTGCTGCTGGCACTGACCATGTTGGGAGAGGGAGAGGGAGAGGTGGAGGTCTTTATTCTAGTTCCCCCCCTCCCAAAATTAGGCACACTCTTTTCTCTGCTGCTGAGTCTGCGGCTGCTGGTGGATGTTCTGAGGTGTGGGAGGAGAAGAAGGCTCCCAAGGCGGCTTACAACCATTAAAATCAATACAAACACAGACAGTAAAATATCAGTTAAACAATAAAAGCTTCAAAAGAATGGGCTATTTCTTCCAAACTTCCATTAACAGGCCTTTCTCCTAAACCCTTCCTTTCAGCTAACATCATTTTTTTTCAAGAAGTGAAGAAAATTGGCCGTAGTTTCATTCTAGTTCAGACACAGAACACCCATAATTTTAAAATATGGTACGATAGGGGACTTTGATTTTTGTAGGAGGTTTCTAGCTTCTGAAACTTCTGCAAGCTCTCTGGAGAGAAGATGAAGTGCACCTGAAGGGTGTGTGTGTGTGTGTAGGGGGGGGAATGGTTTGATGGGGGAAATTTTCAAAATTCCTGAAAATCAAGGGATGAAGGGATCTGCTTTAAACTTCGCATTGCTAAATCGCTACCAGGATGCCAAGTTTCATCTCTTTATCTTTTATAATAACAGAGCTGTATCCATTTTTGTTCATTCCCATTCACGATAATAGTGTGGTTCTCCGAAAACGGAGGAGTTTTCCAAAGAGTAATCTGTGTGGAGAGATGGACCCTCTCCGAATCCGCTCATCAGAGCTCCGCCCCAAATTATAGGGAGGAGCAGACCTGCTCTGCACACCCCTAATCTATAAGGCTGCTGTGGGAAGTAGAAGCCAGGAAACCACCACTGCACCAATGGAATTCCACTGGCATCTCTTTGGAAGCAATCCCCAAAACCTAGACTGTGCAAGTAGCTTCCTTCCTCTGGGGGCAATTCTGCCAACAGTTATGACCGAGTCAGTGCTGTAAACTCCAGTTGGAGTTTTGCACTTGTGTTATCGTAAGATAGTGTGACCAGATAAAATCCAGGTCAGGGCTCATGTAACTTTAACAGTTGTAGAGAAAAGGGAATTTCAGCCAGGGTCATTTGTATGCAATTAGTTCCTGGTGAAATTCCCTCTTCATCACAACAACTAAAGGTGCATGCACTAAACTAGGGTGACCATATACAAAAGAAGGCAGGGCCCCTGCAACTTTAACTGTTGTGATGAAGAGGGAATTGCACTAGGGACTAATTGCATACAAATGACACTGGCTGAAATTCCCTTTTCTCTACAGCTGTTAAAGTTACATGAGCCCTGACCTGGATTTTATCTGGTCGCCCTATCGTAAGATTTCCTGAGCTCCGAAGTTTAAGGTTATCAAGGGCCACAAAAAGACCTAAAAGGATCAATGAAGCACACTTCCCCCTTTTATATTCTCATTAAAGTTTATTAACTAAGGCAGCAGGTCAGGCGTAGCTAACATTCTAATTAAGCAAAAGGGAGAAAAGACCGTGACATAAAGCTCCAAACTATCCATGACCCCAAATAAAAAGACTATGCTCTCCAACTTCCACCAACTTTGAATTGAGCGCGCGGCATATGTCCCGATGCAGAAGAGTATGGTTCGGTACGGAATGGGATAGTAATCCATGTCCCTGCATTGCTCCTTGTATGTCAACTGGAACCCCTGAATCATGACAGTGATGTGTATTTGCTCTTAGCATTGTGGGATGCATGCTTGAGATACTAACAAGTAAGCATTGATCTATTCCATTAGAGTGATCTGCTCCAGTGATCTCCTGTTTGTTAGATCAATTTAGCTCTTGGAACTCATTTACTAGTATTGTTTCACTGCCTTTGAGTTACCCTTTAATTAGCTTACATATTTAAGCTTTTATTTTATTTTGGCTGAGAAACGTGAGAACCCTCCCTTCCCATCCTCCCTGTAATAAATGCTCTTTCTGAACTGCAGTTCAGCATGACATTCTGTTAAATTTCTAATGTCTTTGTGTCAAAATGGTTTTTTACAGACTGCTGTGTCTCAAGTCAAACGTCAGCCCCAGCCAATCCATGGTGTGCGTTATTTATTAATGTAATCAATTGATGTAATCAATGAGGAGAAAGAGAGAGAGAGAAAAAGAGGAAATCTTTCTGTAAAAAGCAATTCACTGTGTAATTAAATTTTAGAACTCTATAAAAACGATGCACATTGAAACAAATGCCATTTTCTTTGAATAAACATTGAATCAAAATGTCTCCCGTGGGATATAGACTATATATGCAGACAGATTCATAGATCATTTTTATAACTACTCAGAAATAATTCTTCAACAATCCACCCCTTTTCTTTCCGGAATGATTCTGACTATTCCTAGTAAAGACTATTTTTATCGTTTCCATATATTCCATTTTTAAAAAATCAGCAGTGCTACCACATTTAGAACACTGTCTAGCATTTCCCCACTATATAAAGTCTATAATGAAGAAGATATTGGAAAGGTTGAATACGATATTTAGAAAAAGGGATTATCCACCCAGTAAAAAAAGGCTTACATTGCAATCCTATATATGTCTACTCAGAAGTAAATCCTATTGAGTTCAGTGAGACTTATGTCCATGTATTATAGTAGGAGTGCAGAACCTCAGCCCCCTGGGCCAAATCCTACCCACCTGGAGTACCAATATGGCCTTCCAGGGTTCCCTTTTCCCTTGGTCCCGAACACCAGGTGTTTACTGGTTCCCAAATTTTGCATGTTTTCCTCCATTCAAAGTGAATGGAAACATACATGACAATCTTACCCATATTATGACAGAAAAAAGCCTTACAATTCCCAGCATTCCATGACTGGGATTTCTAGGACTTCTCCTTAGGGATGTTGTGAGTGCCCGACTGAGTCTGGGAGTCCAACAGACTCCCTCATGTCCACCACCCTTCAGACCCAGTCAGACACACACGGCATGAGTGCAGCCCACCTTCGAGCACTTGCAAGGCCCCTATGAGCACTCCGCAGCCATCCGCCCTTGCTGCCGAAATTCCGCACTTCCCCCATTGCATCAACGGCGGCTGCCATTGACACAATGGGGGAAAGTGCACAATTTCCAGAGCCTCCATTGTGCATTCATGCCTTTACCCTCGCATAAATGGGGCCTTTATGACTGCTATTGATGCAGTGGGGGAAGTGCACAAAATCCGGAACCTCCATAAGGTGTCCAGCGAAGGCTCTGGAAATTGTGCATACCCCCATAGCGCCAGTAGCATCCACCATGGACGCAGCTGGTGGAAGTGTGTCATTTCATCAGCAAGAGCTATCATACCAAGTGGTCATCGGGCTGAGCCGAGCCTCAAAAGAAATTTGTGTGGCCCAACGCATGGGGGGCAGACAGCGGCGGCGACAGCACAAGCGTCCAAATAGGTGGATGCGGGTGAGTGTGGCCACCCCTACCTTTTCTGCCGAAACATGCATAGAGTGGCCCTAAAAAGTTGAAATGCCCTTCCCAAAGCTTACTTACTGGCAGTAAAAGCTGTAAACTACGATTCTGTCCCATCCTCAATTTTCCTTTTGGCGCCAACGGAAGGCATTAACTAATACCAGAGTACGCTGGCCACAAAATGCTTCTGGCATTCAGTTTATACTGGTGTTATCTGTGTTTGTGTGTAGTTCCTTCTAGGGGAGGGTATTAAAAACAGCAACACTGGCTCAATTCGGACGACACGATAGTCACTGGTGGGTTGACTAACCCTAACCCTAACCCTAGGGGGTACTCCCCAAACAACATGGTAATAAATAATCAACTGTGGTGTGGATGAGGATCAGCGCTGAGTTGACTATGGCAGCATTTGGATGACACAATAGTCAAAACAACTGACGATTGTTTTCCCCACACCAGTTGTTTATTGTGTCGTCCGAATTGAGCCACTATGTCCATCACAAATGCTCAAGGTTACTCTCTGAAACTGAATAAGACAACCAAAGGAAAGGCTGCTTGTACAATGCATGATTAACCTAAGTTGGCCAGGTACAAAAGAGAACAGGGCTCCTGCAGCTTTAAAAGTTGTGCAGAAGAGGGAATTTCAGCAGGCGCGGCTTGCAGGAGAACTATTAAAGGGGAAGGAGCCCTGTCCCCTTTTCCATCCGGCCGCTCCTACCGATCTGTCCGCGCAGCATGAAAATGTCCGGCCAAAGCAGAGTACGCAACATTATGCTGCCCATTTCTGGAGCTGTCTTGGGAAATACCTTCAGAGAAATGGAAAGGCAGAGGGAATCAACTGGGATCAGAGTTTTTACTGTTCCTTGATATGATGTGAGGTACAAGATCAAAAAAGGATTTTGAAAGTTTAAGTGCTAAATTGTCTCAGTCTTGGCTGAAGCAGCTGGGGCGTGCTGCCAGTGAATGTGCCTGGCACACGAAACTCCACAAAAGCCTGCTTGCCATGGAGGGCAGAATTGAGCTGTTTACATATAGGGTCCCTGGAACTGGCTCGAATTTGCTCTTGAGTGTACAATACATACTAATGCAGTTTTCATGACAAGAAACAAATGGAACGAAGTGAGTGCGCAAGTGAAAAGAGAGATGTTGTAGATTTGCTGTCCAAGTTAAAAAATAATAATTCCAAAATAGGAATTTTGTATTGTTTCCATACTACAGTGTTTTAACGGCTGTTCCTTCTTCACAGGAAATCCTAGCAATCTCGGATGGAAAATTCTCCCTGCTTCCACCTGAAAATTTCCAAAATTGATTTAAGGAGAGTCAGGATGCCCATTACAGAGCTACACAACTGAGACAAGCTTGTAATGGAGACTGGCTTTCAATTAGACAGCAGTTCAGCTGAGATTCTTTGATGCAGGAGATAGAGCAGAGGCAGGGACTAAACAGAAAAACAAGGAGTCCACCAACACTTTATTCTTTTCTCTCTCAGTCAGAACTACATTATATGGATTTGCTACACAGAGGTTACACAGAGTTGAGTGAGCTGTGGGAAGTGCTTTGGCAGGTTCGGTGGAGTCATACACCTTATATCTCTTGGTCCTGGTCTAGAATTTATTGCAGGATATTCCAAAATGCGCTAATGAAATAATTCCATCTAGACCACATGTGTTGAAGCTCAGACCCCTACCCAGCCCTCAAGGGTTTGACAGAAACTGACTGATTATTTCATCCTCACCTTTAAATAGACTGGTCCCAAACCATTTAGACCTTTAAAAGTAAGAGCAACCACTCTGAATTGGGCTCAGAATCAAACTAGGGCAGGATCTACACTACTGCTTTACAACGATTTAGAATGGTATTGACAACTGTTTGGGCCCAGGACACATTCCATATTCCGTTTTCAAACCATTTTCACAGTGTTATGCCCTGCTTGGTGTAGATCTTGCCCAGGAAATGGCGTGGTTCAAATCATTTTCAGAGGCAGCCCCATGTAGAGTGTGCTACAATCGTGTAGCTTGAATAAAGCAAGAGAGATCCCCAGATGGTTTCTGCCACTTCCTTGCATATGGATGTCCTGCAAATGCCTCTGGGAAAATGGCCTCATTACTTTCAGCTGAACATTGAGTCTACAGAGTGAAAGTCACATTATTACAGGTGTTTCCTAAACTAATGTTTACTGCTTCTAAGTGCTTTGACATTTTAAATTGAGTAGTTAATGTAGGCATATGGATGGATTGACAACCTTTGGACAAATATTCGTATCTGATATAAAAGCCTGTGATCTCCTGGCCTGGCTGGCACTGAGTCTGACCTAAAGCCAGACACTTCACGTCTGTCTCACTGAAAGGCTTGCGGGATGTTGGATTTTCTGTCAAACACACCAAGCCTATTGTCTCTGATAATCAAAGCTTACCACTCAGGCTGGCGTTTTCATCAAGCAGACAAGATATGACTGTCTGCTGAAGACAGATTATTCTAGTTGTTCTATCCTGAAATCATAGCTACGGGAGGTAACAAATTCATATCCGCTTGTGCAGATGAATTCTTCAGCCATGCAATGCCAATATATATATGTGTGTGTGTGTGTGTGTGTGCGTGTGTGTGTGTAAATATCTCCAAAAATAACAGGGAAGGGTTTTTGCACATTCTTGGGATAGTAGAGAATTATACATGGAGCTGTTCCCAGACATGGAGCTTTCCCCAGTATTTCAATTAATAGAAAATCCCATAGCTCAGTGGATGCATCAAAACTCTCACAGCCAGACGAAGCACACAAACCACCAATGTGTACGCTCTACTTATGGGAAGCTGTGGCAGTGAGCATAGAACATTCCTTGTGAAATGAAGCCTATGAATATGTACTTGTACTCAAGTAGACCCCACTCCCATCATACATCTACCATTTTTGCCATGGGTGGCCCACATGAGTGGGGCCTATGGATCTACATGCATAGGCCTGAATTTTATTTCATTACATTGATATATCTCATTTTTTCTCTTCCTGCAAGGAACGGAAGGTGTCTTATATGATTCTCTTCCTCACAACAACTCTGTGAGGTAGGTTAGGCTGAGAGTTAGTAACTGGGCCAAAACAGTGAGATTCATGGCTGAATGGGGACTAGAACCGGGATATCCCAAGTCCAACTCTCTAAGCACTACACCACACTGGCTCTCTCTACTTCACACTAGACTTGATGGTTAGATCCAGAAACTGTCTTGGATCCAACCGGACTTCTGCTCATGAAATGGGACTTCCGTGCCTTTTCTCTGCCCCACATGCCCACAAATGTGGCCCAAAAGGTTGGGTTTCCCAATTCTGCCAAAGCAGATTTGGAGTGGCGGGGGACTGCTGGTGGAAGGGAACTTCCTTCTGCCAGGGGTTTCCCTTCTGTTGGCATAACAACATCCTTGAATCCAGCCCTTAGTTATACTTAGAACAGAGTCTGGATATATGTGTGGTGGGACGGAGGGTAAACCCATTTGAATATTGTTTTTTTACTGGTAGGGATTTGGGTTAAAATCCTAAATGCACTTCTTAGGGCAAACTTCACCAAACTGGTTCCCTCCAAAAGTGTAGCCACGCTGACTTAGGATGATGTGAGGTGTAGTCCAACACATCTGGAGAACACCAGTTTGGGGAAGGCAGTATCAAGGACAGCCTTCCCCCATTAAACACAACATCGAAATACACTTCTGAGTAAACAACATGCTTATGATTACACTGTCGATATCTTCTTTCAAAACAGTGCATCATTTTATAGAACTCCCTTCTTCAAAGAAAAACGGAGAGTAACTTTTCACATCCAATCAAGCTTACACTGAACTCTGAATCTCCAGGCTCAAAATAGAATCCATTGTGGAAGGAAAACTAACATGTAGTAGTAGTTCAGTTTTTCTAATTAATTTGAAATGGGAAATTCAATGGTTTGTGCCTTTTGGGTATGAATAATTTTACTGCGTACATTTATGATCAATTAAATGAAACAACTTTCAAATCAAAATGGCATAAATTATCTATAATGGAATATTAAACTAATGATTTATTGGCAAGGCACTGCTAATACAGATGCTGTTGTAAAATGTGCATGCTGTGTAAGGATATATTTATAAATACTGTTTCGAATCTCATCTCATCAGGAACGGTGCTGTACTTGGGAGTTTTCATGAAGACGCTTTTTAATATCAGTATGACTGCTGCTCGACTTAAAAAGTCAGTTGTTTCCTAGATGCCAAATTATTTTAATTAAGAGAATCTTGCCTCAACGATTCAATCAATTTCTAAAAAAATCATTATGGCATTTTTATGCTGCGTTAATGCTGACACTAGGGATGCTTTTCTGAATTAATGTGTGGATTGGGGCTTAGTTGTCCATCAGCGTTCACACTTCCTGAATGTTTTCAGTTCAAAACATGCAGTGGTATAGTGTAGCCAGGGCTCATAGGGATGCAGTACTGGCACCTTTTTATTAACAGGGATGCTGACATCATCTGCCACCACCACCCCAGACTTCCCTGTTCCCTCTGAGCTTAGCTGCACTCCTCACAGTAGATTGGGGGATTGAGAGTGGGGCAAGAATGGATTTTCCAGCAACAATTTATTGTTGTGAGCTATCCCATGTTGTGCACATATATAATGCATACACACATGGATCAACATAAGTGACTGCATTTCTGGACTGTCCTTAATGTCGTGGCTATGGAGACCGCAATTATTATTACCAACTTTTATTTTGAAAGTTGCATTATTTTATATGTGCATCCATATCCATTTAGAAGAGTCTATTTTGAGAGAAAGTGTGTTAGAAACATTTTGAGAAAAAATATGTTTCGATGTGAATTTGGAGAGAAAATGTGTCTGAAATACATACTTAATTGCACATTCATGTTTTTTCATCCAGCCAGTTGGTCGCTCGGGATGTCGAAGCACCCGACAGAGTCTGGGAGTTCACTGTACTCCCCTGCGTCCATTTCCCTGGACCCAATTAGGCACCTGCAGGGTGTTCATGGATCTGCACTCTGAGCGCCCATCCACCCTCATCTGGAGCCTCCATTGTGCACCACAATGGAGGCTCCAGAAATTGTGTATTCCCCCTCCCCATTGTGTAAATGGTGAGGGCAGACAGCTGCTGAGCACTCGTTGGGCCTTGCCGAGCCTCAAAAGAAGTTTGTGCGGCCTGACAATCAAGGGCGGGTGGCTTCAGGGTGAGTGTCCAATGAATCTGACAAGGGTGGTCTAGTCATCCCTATCAGTGGCTTCACTTCCTGCCCATGGGAGAATTTTATTTCACAACCTCATATGTGCAGTCCAGCGACAGCAAAGAACACATCTTTCCCTCTTCCTAAAAAGGTACGGGCCAACCCTCCCATCGCAAATTTTGGGAAGCAATTTCTTTTCACCTCCTTCCCCAATGTCTGAAAAAGTTCTGTATATATATATATATATATATATATATGAATGATATTAATTATATCCTTTGAAAAGAGATGAAAGGTGTGTGATGCTAGTGTGTGTGTGTCTCAAACCATAGTTCCCAGCAAGCTGGTGTTCTGGTGCCTTATCTCTGCACTACTGATGCTCTGCATGCTCAACAGACTGAACGGCCTGCATTGAGGCTAGGGCTGCAAACATCCAGTCTGCAACAGACATTTGCTTTAGACCCATCTTATTGTCATGTGCCACAAGCAGAGGATGAACAGAGCTGGCACTTTTGGATTCTACAGTAAAGTTGAATATCTGAGAAGCATTTGAGTATGGACACTTCTGCCTTGGTGCAAGGCGTAGACTGACATCACATTTAAACCTCTATGAAGTTCACAAACTGATGGGCCTTTTCAAACAAATGTAACTGGAAAATCTATGAATCTAAAGGCAGAATGGAAGGATGGTGGGAAGGATAATGTAGGGTGGCCATATTTGGAAAACCAAAAAAGAGGACACCAAGTGGGGTGGGGGTGGGGTGGGATGGGAAAGTGACTTTCTGGGGCCTCTGGAAAGCACGTCATTCACCCCCACCACCTTAAAGGCCCCAATTGGAGCAGAGGAGGGGAAAGTGTGTCATACCCCCCCCACACACTGCTCCAATCGGGGCCTTTTCTATAATGTCCGGGAATGACATGCTTTCCCCTTTATGGCCGATTGGAGCAGTGGGAGAAAAAATAAGGTGCCTCCAGAAAGCATGTCATTCCTTCCCACCATGCTAATGGTGGCCTTAAAGGGGAAAGTGAGCCTTTCCAGAACATAATGGAAAATTACAGACACCCAGGATAGAACAAAAACCGGGACAAATCTAGGGAAATCCTGGTCACCCTAAATTGCTAATCTTCCCCATGCCCTTGCCATGTGGTGCTCACCTCACAAAGAGCCCTGATTCACCTTTTCCCGATATGCGAGTTCAATATACTCAGGGAATATTTATGTGGGAGACCATTCAAAACTATGACCCTCCCTCCTGCAGTCTGACGTCGTACAACATAGGGATGTGTAAGAATTTCATTTTACTTTGTTCAACATTAGAACTTGCCCTGTATGTATCCCTGAATGGGAACATGGCTGCATTTTTTTGGTCAAAGTTCACATATTCCCAAAATCCATTCATGGGGGGGGGGGAGTGCCTTTTAAAAATACATACTTTGAAAGAAATGTGTATTTTCTCGCTTCAGTCAATGGGAGGAATTCAAGCATATAGGTGCATGCTTTCAAAAAGTGTGCACCTAAATGCACACTTATCCCATTCGAACAGCAACAGTGACAAAAGCTCATATTTGGGAACGGGACCAAGGTGGATTGAGCTTCCAGGAGAATCTTGGAGAATCTTGACAGTCTGGAGCCTTGCTGATTCCCCCATCCCTAGGTACAATCCAGAGTTCTACCAACTCTTTCTATGTAATAGAACATTACAGTTTGTTTCTTGGCTGTGATAGCATCTGAAAAAGAAAAAAACCTGGCAAGGATAATTTGCAACAACAATTCCTCAAGGAGCAGTGATTAATTGCCTTTTTATTGGCCATTTAATCCTTTTAAACGAGGATACATATTTCCCAATTTAATCCCTCCCATCTAAAATTATTTCCTGCACTTCTTGATTCTTCTTTCATTTTTGTAACGAACAGGTAAGCTTGACATTTTGGAGGTGAAGTGGATATGCAATTTACTGCTTCCTGCAGCCATTACAGCATGGTTGCTATGATTTTGTTTCAGCTTGGCTTATTTTTTAAATCGAGCAGAAATGTGGCAGGCTTTGGGTCTAGTGGCAATGATATATGGCTCAAGATCCCCACTTTGACTCCTTACCCCATATCATTGTGTTGTGAAAGACATGTTTTCCATTTTCTACCCCTTCCTAAGAGGAGATTCAGCCCTTAAAATGTCATTTTTTATTGTTTCACTGCTGTGGTGATTATGTTTTATAGCATTTCTCTCTCGTTTTCTGTTTTGTGGCTTGATAACAGGTGATCCTCCCCACTTCACAATCTCCTTGCTATGAAGCTGAATTGCAGCCACATTAATATTGATAAAAAAATGTGTGAAAAGCCCGAGGAAATCATATTTATCTTGTTCAGTTGCACTCATTCACTTTCTTCTGAGCGGGAAAAGAAAGTTTTGCAAAAGAGTGTTCCGTCTGTTGATTTTGTATTGGCTGTAAATAGCAGAGGGTCTCCATAGGAAAAGCCTGCAACCATACTCTCTAGCTGTCTTGATTTGAGAGACCTGCCCCAGAGAAAACCTCATTTGTCACGAAATAGCCTCTCTCTCTCTCTCTCTCTCTCTCTCTCTCTCTCTCTCTCTGTCTCCCTTTCTTTCTTTCTTTCTTTCTTTCTTTCTTTCTTTCTTTCTTTCTGTATTGCTTTGGAGTCTTAAAGTTGTAGCCCAATATATGTATCACAAATCATATATCTAATAAATATGTATGGGCTTGAATCCAATTTGGTGATACTGACTGACACTCTTATCTATACAAGCTTGCCCAGGAGTAGGCTGACCATCTGAAAAGGAGGACAGGGCTCATGTAACTTTAACAGTTGTAGAGAAAAGGGAATTTCAGCCAGCGTCATTTGTATGCAATTAGTCCCTGGTGAAATTCCCTCCATCACAACAGTTAAAGTTGCAGGGGCCCTGCCTTTTTTTGTATATGGGCACTCTAGTATAGTGCCTGCACCTTTAACAGTTGTGATGAAGAGGAAATTTCACCAGGAACTAATTGCATACAAATGACACCTGCTGAAATTCCCTTTTCTATACAACTGTTAAAGTTATATGAGCCCTGTCCTCCTTTTCAGATGGTCAGCCTACCCTGGAGTATAACTTTTTCTGGTTTTATATGATATTTTTAATTTTAAATAAAGTTTTAAATTGATTTTTGTATAGTATGGTTTTAATTGTGAATCGCCCAGAGAGCCTTGGCTGTTGGGCAGTATAAATATGTAATAAATAAATGAAATAAATAAAATATAATTTCCGCTTGACTTTTAATTAAGGAATGAGAGACAAAGCAGAAAAATGGAAACAAAAAATATTATTTTAAAGTTATTTGTTGATTAACCTGCCCTGGGGGGATTGGATGGACTTTTCTCCCCCAAGCATCAGGGTTAAATGCAAATAAGATGCTTTTGCTATTGGTTAGCCTGATTCAAGGTGCTGGTTTTAACCTATAAAGCCTTACACAGCTTGGGACCACAATACCTGATGGAACGCCACTTCCGACATGGAACTACCCATACACTATACTCAACATCGAAGGACCTCCTCTGAGAGCCTACTCCCAGAGAAGCCTTCTCAGTGGTGCCCCCCCACCAATTATGGATTATTTCCCCAATAAGGCCCACCTGGTGTCAATATTGTTATCTTTTTGGTGCTAGGTTAAGACTTATTTAGCAGCATAAGTTGAGTTTTAATTGATCCCAGATCTATCTTTAGGTCTGGCTGAAAGTTCAAAGTTGTTTTTAAATGGACATTGTCTTTGTATGCTGTCTTTTTTTACGTTTTTATGTTTTTAAATTTTGTATATCAATTTTTAATGTTTAATGTTTTAATCTTTTGCAAACCACCCAGAGAGCTTCAGCCATGGGGTAGTATAGAAATAATAATAATAATAATAATAATAATAATAATAAGCAACAACAACAACTCTCTACGTCTACTAAGGCCCACTTTTGGAATTACATCAGCACTCTGTTGGGAGGAAGACATATGTGAAAACCTGTGGAGATGCTGTCAGTATTGGTTTAGAAACAAAAATGCCCTGACTCAGTATAATATGGCTCATATGTTTATGTTGAATGTTTTGGTCTGCATATACTGCAATGTACAGGGGGATGCTCACATACATTCCAGATTGGAAGTGTTATAATGTGCAAAGTAAAAGTTGGACCTACAGGTGTGATCCAGAGCTCTGGCTGGAGCTTCATAAGCAGAAAGTTCCAAATTCATTTGTGGTGGGAATGTAGAAAGGTTAGAAAGTTTTGAGACAAGATTTTTCAAGAAATAGATTAAAAAATTACTGATCAAGAGATTTATAAAACACCAGAGCTAGCTATGCAATTAGTTCCTGGTGAAATTCTCTCTTCATCACAACAGTTAAAGTTGCAGGCACTATACTAGAGTGACCATATACAAAAGAAGGCAGGGCCCCTGCAACTTTAACTGTTGTGATGAAGAGGGAATTTCACCAGGAGCTAATTGCATACAAATGACACTGGCTGAAATTCCCTTTTCTCTACAACTGTTAAAGTTACATGAGCCCTGACCTGGATTTTATCTGGTCACCCTACTGATCTAGAAACTTAAGAGCAGCAGCTAAAAGGCAGTTGGTAGCAGAGTTGACTCCCCAGGCAAAGTGCCCTCTGGTGGGATTCATCTTTGATGAGTCCCAGTGGCTGGCAGTGGCAGTGCAGTAAATGAATGTGAGGTAGCTGGAGCCATTTTGATTTTCCAGTGTGCCTTTGATGGAGCATCACTCTGGGGCATTGTGGGGAATTACAATGCTACCTTTTAGGGATGTGCACTGGATCGGACCCGATCCACGATCCGAGTCCGGTCCAGTGGGAAATCGGATAAATTATCCGATTTCCGATCCCGCAGCTGGATCGGCCGATCCAATCCGAACCGGTCCGAAAAAGCTCCGAACCGGTTCGGCGGATCGGCGGATCGGCGGGCGCCCACTGGCGCCCACCGCCGCTTCCATTGGCGGGCGTCAGCGGGCGCCCGCCGATGAAAGTGGACAGCGGGGGGGGGGGGAGGAGGGGGGCACTTACCTTCTCGGCCCGGTGGCTCCCGTCCGGCGCCGGCGCCTACTACTACTAGCAGGCTCCGCGGCCTGCTCTAGGGTGGCGCGCCGGGTGATGTCATCACCCGGCGCGCTACTCTAGAGCAGGCCGCGGAGCCTGCTGGTAGTAGTAGGCGCCGGCGCCGGACGGGAGCCACCGGGCCGGGAAGGTAAGGAGGGGGTGCGTGGAGGGGAGGAGGGGGCGCGCGGAGGGGGGAGGGGGGAGGGGGGCCCTTACCTTTCCGGCCCGGCGGCTCCCGTCCGGCGCCGGCGCCTACTATTCCCAGCAGGCTCCGCGGCCTGCTCTAGGATGGCGCGCCGGGTGATGTCATCACCCGGCGCGCTACTCTAGAGCAGGCCGCGGAGCCTTCTGGAAGTAGTAGGCGCCGGCACCGGACGGGAGCCGCCGGGCCGGAAAGGTAAGGAGGGGGTGCGTGGAGGGGAGGAGGGGGCGCGCGGAGGGGGGAGGGGGGCCCTTACCTTTCCGGCCCGGCGGCTCCCGTCCGGCGCCGGCGCCTACTATTCCCAGCAGGCTCCGCGGCCTGCTCTAGGATGGCGCGCCGGGTGATGTCATCACCCGGCGCGCTACTCTAGAGCAGGCCGCGGAGCCTGCTGGAAGTAGTAGGCGCCGGCGCCGGACGGGAGCCGCCGGGCCGGAAAGGTAAGGAGGGGGTGCGTGGAGGGGAGGAGGGGGCGCGCGGAGGGGGGAGGGGGGCCCTTACCTTTCCGGCCCGGCGGCTCCCGTCCGGCGCCGGCGCCTACTATTCCCAGCAGGCTCCGCGGCCTGCTCTAGGATGGCGCGCCGGGTGATGTCATCACCCGGCGCGCTACTCTAGAGCAGGCCGCGGAGCCTGCTGGAAGTAGTAGGCGCCGGCGCCGGACGGGAGCCGCCGGGCCGGAAAGGTAAGGAGGGGGTGCGTGGAGGGGAGGAGGGGGCGCGCGGAGGGGGGAGGGGGGAGGAGGGGGCGCGCGGAGGGGGGAGGGGGGAGGGGGGCCCTTACCTGCCCGGCCCGGCGGCTCCCGTCCGGCGCCGGCGCCTACTACTACCAGCAGGCTCCGCGGCCTGCTCCAGGGTGGCGCGCCGGGTGATGTCATCACCCGGCGCGCTACTCGAGAGTAGGCCGCGGAGCCCGCTGGTAGTAGCCGCCGGCGCCGGACGTGCCGAGAAGGTAAGTGGCGGGGAAGGGGGCTTACCCCCCCCCCGGAGCCGTCCGCTTCTATCCGCTGGCGCCCGCGGGCGCCAGCGGATGGAAGCAGGCGGCCCCAGGGGGGGTAGGGAGCGCGGGGGAGGGGGTTTACCTGCCGGGGCCGTCCACAGCGGACGGCCCCGGGGGGGGGGGAGGGAGTTAGGCCCCCCCTTACCCACCCGCCGCCATTTTTTCCTCATAGACTTGCATTGCAATGCAAGTCTATGGGGAAAAAAATGGCGGCCGATCCAAAAATTTCCGATTTTTGGATCGGGATCGGACTCGATCCGGTCCGGGGGGCCTCCGATTTTGTCCGAACCGGTCCGGGACAAAATTGGAGGTCCCGATCCGGGTCCCGATCCGATCCGGGGGGTCCGTGCACACCCCTACTACCTTTCTCCCAGCTAACCAGTGCTTTTCAAAAGGGGGCACAGGGCCATTGCCATTGCTGGGGCCTGGCATTTGCCTAAATATGCTGCTTCAGCTCCCAGCATTCCTGCACATTGGCCATTCTGGCTAAGGCTGATGGGAATTGAAGTCCAAAACACCTGGTGTACACCAGGCTGGGTGAAGCTGCTGTATGTTGATGTCAGGCCTGCTTGTTAGGCAAAGATAAGGGCTTTGAAAGGAAGCAAAACCACGTGAGAGTTTCCCAGTGCCCTTTCTAGAGTAAAGGGTTAACAGGCTGTCATCCATTTTAAATCGATAGTTCAATAATGACTCCCAACTTTTGTGTTCAGGAAGATAGTTTCTTGCATGATTTGTACCATCAAACACAAAAATAGCTTCTGTAACATGTGTCCCATGCCGCACATCCTCTGTGTTTCTAGATCCACAAGGGCCTAATTTGCTGTGATCTCCCAGTGCAATTTTATGATGTTCTTCTATAGCAGATTGAAAAGGTCTGGAAATGGCAGCCAGTGAAGGGTTTTCTTTGCCTGACACCATTTAACAAATCAAAGTACTCTTAAAATTTATGTTCTGTCCCCAGTAAAGGGCACCAGTGTGACATCTTAGAGACACTCATTCCTTCCTATCACTGTGTTCCATTCTGAACAATGGTTTTTTAAAATTATCATTACAAATTGACACTAAATTATAGTATTTAGGTCAACTTAGACTCCTCTCAATTGTTCATTCTATTAAGGTTTGCTAGACATAATGATCAGTCAAGGGTCAAGTGTCAATGGAGGGACACGGGTTGGCAGCTTTTACCAGTGAATACATGAAAAATAACAATATTGCTAAGTGAAACATTGCAGTTATTTAAAGCTGGGGTTTTTTTTCACACATGCCCTGACATTTTTTAAAATCACTTATTTGAATCATAAACTTCGCTACTCTCTGTTGTCCCAAACCACAAAATTAACCTTCTCAAAAATTACCAGTTAATCCTTCTTCAATGTGGCTGTCGGTAAAAACCTTCCAAAATGGGTTCATATAGGAACGTGATCCATCAAACCCTTTTTCTTCTGTGCTCGCATATGCTGAACTCAAACCACCAGTGAGTATAGATTGTACCCATCTTTCTGAAACCACTAGGTTTATATATCAAGGAATTGTTGTCCACATTCTTATCACAATTGTAGACTCCCAACGCAGACTATCTTTACATTAAGATAAATCCTGTTGTTTACCCAGCACTGTTGTGCTTCCTGGTTCTTTGGTATGATTGATAATAGTTGGACTACACGGGAGGAGAGGGGTGACAAGGCAGAAGATCCTGCTGTTTCCCAGGGCTCCTTTAAACAGCAGACACAGTAGAATTGAGGGAGTGCCTCCTTCCCTCCCTGGCATGAGTGCAAAGGAACGGGGTGGGGGATGAATCTTGTTTTCATCTGTTTCCTTGCAGCCTCCAGGAAAGCCAGGACTTACTTCTGAATAGCAATCAGAGCAATTGCTCAAACCCTCAATTTCCTATGATTTTTTTAAAAGATTGTGCTTGTTCTGAAAGGTGAGGCCCGGTCAACCAGCTTTCAGAACAAGAAAATCGTAGAAAATCAAGGGTTTGGGCAAGTGCTCTGCTTTTTTTTCACAAATGACCAGCCAGATCCCATCTTCAGTGTCCCACAAGTTTCAAATGTTTATCTTTAAAAATGAAGACGTTACAGTGGGGGCGGGGTTTTTGGGAGACCCTCTATAACTTTTTAATTTGAAAATATAGAGACATGAAACTTTTTGGACATTGCAGATTGGATCTTACTAGTTCTGGCTCCCCAAGTTTCATGTCATTATCATTTCAAATAAAAAAAGTTATGCATGCATTTCCCCCAATGCAAGCCTATGAGAAAAAAGCAAGCAACAAGATGGCAGCAGGGAGGCCCGGTCAACCAGCTCTCAATAAAGTTGCATGATCTTTAATAAATTCATATAAAATCGAGGGTTGGAGGGATCGATCTCAAATTTCATACACATGTCTAGCACATGTTGCTACACATATGTGCCAAATTTCAGATCCACCCCTGTATTTTAAATGAATTTTATAAAGATCCTGCAACTTTTTGACAGGTCTGAATGAATGCACGTGGGAGCTGTCGTTCTGACCTGTCAGAACTTAAACGATCTTTAATAAATTCATATAAAATCGATGGTTGGAGGGATCGATCTCAAATTTCATACACATACTTAGGCATACCCCATAAGCACTGTGACCAAGTTTCAAGCCTCTAACCTTTAAAATATAGAAGTTATAGGTTTATTTATATGGCAGTCCGATAATGTGATATAATTGGGCTGAAAATTTTTGGATTGGATATTTATTGGAGGTTTTTCCATCGTATCGTTATTGTTAATCGGATGTCCAATAATGACCTTATCATATCATTATCGGACATTTTAACGATACGATACACATCCCTAATTTTAACATCTTAAGTTGAGGTTTTTAACTGGATTTTTGGCCAGGCTTAAAAGTTTAAAATGTTTTAAATATCAGCAGTTTTATGTTTTATGGTTTTAAATTTTGTATATTGACTTTTAATGTTCAATCTTTTAAGTCTTGTAAACTGCCCAGAGAGCTGCGGCCAAGGGCCGGTATATCAATGTAAATAATAATAATAATAATAATAATAATAACAATAATTTACACACTGTAGATTTTGCACCATTAAGGTTTTATTCCAGTTATCAAAGCCTTCAAGGGCTAAATTCTCCATGATTACAGGTAGACCAATATCCCCTTTGAATGTGGATTAGAAAAGTTTTACTTCAGTTCTAGCACATAGATGGAGGGAGAAATCCTGTGAACAGAGTCGGGGGGGCATAGGTTATGTGAGCTCTGGCAACCTGCTTCCTTCCAGAAACGATCATTTCTGGCCATTTCGGGTTGCCCCAGAAGTGCTAAACCAATGTTGTGCAAGCAGTGTGGGCGTTTGTGCCATATAACCGGTGGGGCAGAAGAGAATCGGAAGTGGCAGAAGCGCCCCATTGGATTCTACCCTAATAACTGAAATGTGAGGAATTCCTTTGGAACTGCTATGAAAGGCATGTGAGAAAGAAGAGCTTCCTTGGCCATAGGCATGAATGGAAAGCACAAAGCTGTTCTCAGAATTATATCTTTTGGAAGCCTTACTTAGCACTTTTCTTCCACCTGATCTGCAGCTTACAGTTTTTAGGGTTCTGTAGCATGTGATACAGTGAAGTGCAGAAAGGTAATGTTTAATTGGATGGATCACCTATTCTCATTAAACTAATTGATGTTGGAACTAGTGATCTGGAGCAGGGACCAAATAGCACACTGAATAAATATCTAATTTGGGATCTTGCAAACACACCAAACTAGGCGGTGGGGTGAAATAAAGAGAGGTCTGGAGAAATCAGAAATATGGGGAAAATAATAATAATAATTAGATTAGATTTCTTTTCAATTATTACAAGTGTAGATTGTATACCTGCGTAGAACAAAACTCTTAAAAGGAAATAAGAACTAGCTGGATTAAACGAAGGCTCTATTGGTGACACTTGTCAGAACTGTAAGCCAGTCTTGACATGAATCTACTGTGTGTTGGTACCTAGGGAGGTCATGGGCTCTCCCACACTAGAGGCATTCCAGATGCAGCTGGACAACCATCTGTCAGATATGCTTTAAGGTGGATTCCTGCATTGAACAGGGGATTGGATGACCTTATAAGCCCCTTCCAACACTACTACTCTATGATTCTATGGTATATCCAACCTGTTCACTCTTGCTTGGCTTCTCCCACTAAGGTGAAAGCTAAGTCCTAGGGTGCACAACCTTTTTGGTCTGCACACAAACACACCACTCACAGACGTTCACAACCATACACACACACCATTCACATTCACCCAAGCAACAACAAATCTTGGTCTTGTAGCAACAGCATCTGTTCCATTTTGAAGTCCCCTCCTGAGCCACCCTTTATTAGTGGGAGGAGCAAAGTGGAAATGAATGTGCCATGTGCACTAGCACACAAAGAATTCGTGGTAAGCCAGGGTCCCCCAGAATCCTGGGAACATGGCCATTGAGTCTATCACTCTGTCTCCAACAGCAATCAACAAGATGCTTCTGGGAAGGTCACTAAGAAAGCAATATGGTGATAGCTATATCCTGTTGCTTTCCCTAGCATACTGGTATTGAGGTATACTGCTTCTGAACATGGAACATTGGCTTCAACTGTCATAGCCAATTAACATTGATAGACCTCACCTCCCTGAATTACTTCAATCTTTTTTAAAGCGATTGACGATAAAGGGCACCAGCAAGAAACAATGCCACTTGAAAAGTATGCTGATGAAGGCGAATAAACTTGGCTAATCACAAGAAGTCTTCTTGGAACAGCCGTGGAAGTCTCTGAACTTTAATTAATTGGATAACTATGTGTGATATTCAGAAAGGACAGTAGAAACTTTCACAGGTGGCTATGAATTTCTTGATGGAAAATGTGTTTCAAACGTCATTGTCTAGTGAAGATTAAAGTGTTTTGGATGATTTCGTTATGTCTTATCAGATTATTTCTTGCAAGAGATCTTTGGTGTTTATTACACATATATAATTAAGCCAATCTCAAAGGCAAATCTTATGTGTAGAGCTGGATAAAGATGGGTGCATAGATCATGTCAATAATGAAAAAAGCCTATTTTTTCACTTTATTTCCTTTTTGAAGTTTTTTTTTTAAAAAATAGAATAAGCATTAACTGATTATTCCACTGGTATAATTTTGGGCTGTGGTGAACTGTTGTAGATATTTCATGTAATCATGGACATGTGTAAACTAACATCTTGGTTCTCCATCTGAACTGTGCCATTACTTGCGTTCGTAATTTACAGTTACCCCAAAATGTTATAAGGAACTCCAATTATTTGTGTAAACTGTACATTCCAACCCTAAGGATTAGTCTTAGCTATTAAATGGGAGAGATGAATTATGTTGGCCACAGATGAGAGGAAACTGGAGAATGTATGGCTAGAATGTGCAGTCAGAAAGGGGCATTCCAGAGTCACTGGAAAACTATAAGTGTGCTATTATGGAAAGAAGATCCACAGGAGTGGGGAGGTTGAGATGGGATGACAAGGTTGAGATGAGTTGATTACTCTATATTAATTTTCCTTCCACCCTCAGCCACCCTTTTTATGTCATCTAGATGCCAGAAGAGGCCCATGGAACTCTCACCTGCTCTCACCTACAATATCAGACTGTATATATATATATATATATATATATATATATAGTGTGTGTGTGTGTGTGTGTGTGTGTATGTATATATATATATATATATATATATATATACTTATTGCATATTATGATGAAAGAAGAAAACCCAAGATGAGGAGTATCAAACAATGGATTATCCATTATTATCGTCAATCATCGACATCAAATGTCTTTCCTGTACTGTACCCCCTCATGAACAGGCAACATCACACAATTCCTATAACATTGTGAATATTTATCATTATGCTTTTATGCTTTTATTTCAGGGAGAAAAGGGGGTGGGGGAGAATAAGAGGTTCGGCAAACTTCAGACAACGAAAGTCACAGGTTAATATAAATGCAAGGAGGAAAGGGCACAGGAGGGACCAAACAAGGAAAAGATCGAATACGTCAATGACTTCTCATAGAAGGGGAAAAAAGGGGTCTAATTATACACTTCCAAAATTAAGACTATTTAGGGGGAAGGAGAAGCCACAAACAAAGCAAGGGGAGAAGACAACGGCGCCAAACAGTCTCCAGAAGGAAGAGGATTTGCCACTCGCTCTCCTCAGTGGCACCCTGTCTAAGCTTAGACTATAGATCTAGACAGAGATCAACAAAGCAAAGACATTTTGCATTCCCCGGATAGGAGGGTGCAAAACAGCACAAAATGGCGGCAGGCACAACGGAAAAGCCTATTTATCATTATGGAAAGAGCAGTGCAGATGAACTGCAGTGACCAGAATTGTTGGGCACCTGGAGTGGGGTCCAGACATTCTATTTTAGGTATAACCAACAATTTTGTGCTATTTTCCTTTGAATGGGGAACACACACACCCGACACACACACAACTTTCTGTATCAGTAACTGCTTTAAAAAATGTCCCTCAGTTTCAAAAGAGATTTGCCATGCAGCATTTGGAGGATGAGGGTCTTTTTTTTCAAAAAAAGCAGGCTCTTTGTGCATAGAGATATGACTGTGCAGTTCATTGGATCCAAGCCATATTTACTTTTGGGATGATGCTTCGAATCCCTCACTTTATTCTCCCAATTTGGTTATCATAAATATTGTACTCCTTCCATACATTTTGATTCCTCAAGCAACTTCCTAAACTTTTCATATCTAAAATTAATTCAGCTAACTTTTATACCTCTAAGACAGTTATGTATCACTAGGGTCCAGCCTTTAGAGAAGATCTATTACTAGTGTGAACCTAAATCACTATTAACGTAATGTTGAAGTACAATATAGTGTAATTCCAATTTGGATTTGAAAGACAAATTGCAGGTACTGTACCTCATACATTACTGTACCTGAGGGACATACATTCTGCATTTTTTCCATACTGTACAACTACCTTCATTTAAATGTATGTTTTATTGGATAGATGGGTATTTGCAATAAAGGATCATCACTTTTTTTTTATAATGCTCTGACAGTCCAAAAAAGCATTCTTGGAGACAATGGCAGAACATACAATAGTATGAATATATTTACATTCATTTTAAAGAATGTCAAAGAAGTTTCAGTCGTCATAAAACCATAAAAACCCTAAACTATGTTGCACTTACTGTGTGTATCCTTTTATAGGCATATTCTGTTTGAAGAAAATAAGCTAACACCCATTCCCCAATTTCAACTAATGATATTCAGTCCCTTTGTTGCTTTGTTGACAAATGTTTAGTTTCTCCTCCATTGATTAGTAATATTAACTAACAATCAAACAGGATGCTTTGTGCCCCACATGCTATTTATTCTAACGCAGAAATGAATTCCAAGTTGGAAAAAGCATGTGCCCCAAACTGGACCAAATACAGCACAGGTGTGATTCACCCTTGATACCTATGTCTAAGGATGCTACAATAACTATTAACTTCCTAATGTGCGATCAGTAAACAGTTACATCACCAAATTTTTTTTCCTGGTTGTGCTGGATGTCTGGACATCCATCCAGATCTTTTGGATTGATCCATTATTGATTCAATCCAGACACTGGGAAGAGTGTAAGTTGGATTCTAAGCCCTGACATGCCGTTGGCAACATCATTTGCCAGGGCCTAGAGGCTTCCAAGGCAAAATAATTAGGCCTATATTCTGCTCTACTCAATATGGCCATTTGACTTGCTGGAAGCTGGTCAAAGATGGAAGGGAGAGCCTGATTCACACCTGAAGGTTTCAGACTAGGTACAATAATGTCATTGCTGCTCTGGTAGGGTCTGTAGGCAGCCAGGTATTTATTATTTATTTATTAAAACATTTGCATCCCATCCTATATCACTGGGATCCTAGGGCAGCATTCAGATAATATCAGAGCAATATAAACATGAGTAATTTACACAGCTAAAAATGTATTAAATTGTTAACAACTTAAAACCAGTATAATTTTTTTAAAGCAATAAAAACAATTAAAAACAATTAAATTTATGAGTAGCCATGTTTTAACTGGGTACTGAAAAATACACAGTGTTGACACCAGTCGGGCCTCCAAGGGGAGGGTATTCCACAACCGGGAAACCGGGAGGGTATTCCACAACAGACAAAGCCCTCTGCCATGTCTCACCATAATGTAGGTCTAGCACTGAATTACTGGTGGATCAGATCCATTCAGTTTGTTTGGAAATGAGCCTGAAAAGATCTTGAACAGCCCCCCTCTAAATCCAATGGCCAGATTCAGAACAGCACCATCCATAGTCTTGATGAGCTAATATGAAGCTGATATTGAATGAGCCCTGTCTCCCATTTGAGTGTGCCCCATTTACTGAGATAATCTCTGGGAGTCCCAACAACCCCAGAGATACATCTAGTTGGGACTAAGGAGAGGGACTTTGTTTGGATATACCTAGGCTCTGGAACCTCCTTCCCATGAGGCTCCTCTCAACTCCTCATTAATGACCTTCCAGAAGCTGGTGAAACCTTTCCTTTTTAGGATGACATTTACTGTGTCATTTGAATTTGCTGTTTTAATTGGTCTCTGTTTGTCGAATACTTAAAATATTTCAATGGCTCCTGCATTCTGGTTTTCTGCCACTGCTGCTTTTGTGTGTTTTACATCATGTTGTAAATGGGAAGGAAGTTTTTAATTGCTAAATCCTTGACCTTCTTGTAAACCACCTAGAACCTCTCGGAAATAAGGCAGAGCATAATTGTTTTAAAATAATTTCAAACGATCATTAAAAAAAGGTTGTGATGTGTCCTTCCTGGTAACTCCACCTCATATAAACAATGGTAACTAAAAGAGATTGTTTTTTTTAATTAACTCTTTCAGTTTGTCCAATTGGCTTAAGTTCATGAGAAAGGATATATGGGGCACATACAAGAAAATTCTGGAAGCAGCCCTGAACCTGGGCACCTCACAACTTTATATAGTAAACAGAGGGGAAAATTTGGGAGGGTGAGAGAGAAAGGTGTGTTCTCTCTTTCCCAGACCTGTACAGCACTACAAGGCTCCTGTTCTAGGATGCCTGGATCCATAAAAAGAGGCATTTCTGTTGGGGGGGGGGTTCTTCATCACATTTAATAGGATTACTGTTTGTACGCAAAGCTAATTCCCCACCCCACTTCAAAAATTTGCAGGAAAGCCGATCTAAAAATACAGTCTGTTTGATGAAGATCAATACACTGCATAAATCTTAAGAGCCATGCTGTACCAGCCAGAGATTGGATCAGTATCCTTTCGCACAATGCATAGGATTCCGGGAAGCCAATCTATGAATTACATTACCATAATGTCATCTGGGCCATTGAAATCCAAACCAAAAATCGGTCGAGGCACTGACATATTCGACAGGAAGACATTATCAGTAGAAACTGCCATAGTGACAATTTGGATTTCAGTGGAATTTCAACTGTGGTATTTGGCAAGAAACCACAGACAAGGAACAAAGAATCCTCATGTCATTGGTTGCTCAATGGACTTGGAACATATTCTGTAGGTTAAGGATTAGCTACACACTCCTAAGTAATAGCTCTACATGCTTCTACATTATTTCCTAGTATATAATCCCATAATTAAGCTATCTGATCCTGGGGTTTTACTCACTTTCATGCCATTCATTACTTCACGTACAATAAGCTGTCTTCTTATTAAATCAATATGTTGCTGAGAAATGCTTGACATATTTATTTTACCTAATAATTGTTCTATCATATTTAAGTCTGATTTATCGGATAGTAAATTCTTCTATTACTTGCTCATTTTGATACAAAAGACGTTTGTTTCCCTTTATTCTGGATATATGTAAATTTATATTTGAGTCTGCTATAAGAGATTTTGCTAACGTTCATCCTGATTTATTTATGAATTGAAGTATTGATTGTCAATGGTATAATAGTGAATTAACAACTAAATATGTATCCAATAATTACTCTTCCTACTTTCTGTTCCTGTTTCTTTAGTTAAAAATTAAAGAAGATCTTCTTTTCATTTTAGGGTCATGAATCTGTACATCAATCCTAGTTAATTCTACTGCTTCTACCTCCTCATTATAAACTGCTTGTAATTCTTGTACACTTCTTTTTGCCACATGCCCAGTTTTTATTATTGTTTTCAGATGTTTATGAAATGTAATTAGTTGAAAAGAGAACCCCATATGTATTTATGGATTTTAAAAGGTCATCTCATTCCTCTTTAAAATAATCAGTGAAATATCTGCTTGTACTAATATTTCCTAACCACCGACCTTTTCTTCTTCTTTTTTTAGTTCCAGCTTCGGCTATTGCAATAAATATATCAGTTATATATATATATCAGTTATATATATATATATATATATATATATATATATATAATTGATAGATAGATGATAGATATATTACTGATATATATGTATATATATATATATAATACTGATATATATATATATATATAACTGATATTATATATATATATATATATATATATATGAATTTTGATATCTGCATCTGCTCCTGCAAAACCTGCAGAAATTCTGTCAAATACCCGTCTAAATCTGCTCGTTCATTTAGCCCTTGAGTTGTATCTTGTTTCTCCTTATCTTATTTCCTAATTCCTCAACATGGCCATAGAGTGTATCTAAATCTCCTGCCTGTTTTCCAAATTCTTGCCACCGGAGCGAGGCACCACCGCCTGTGACTCCCCACCATCTCACTCTCCCAGCAGAGAGCCCGGTAAAGGCTGCCTCAAGGTGGCTCTTTCCGCCACAAAGGGCATCCACACTGTTGAGAATGCCCTTGGCAATGCCCCAGTGCCACTTCCAAAGGCTGCAGAGCTTGCTCCCGCTCTGCAGCCGTGATTTGAAGAGCCTGGAGGGCTGGGCGCAGCCACCCTATATAGTCGCAGCCACCCTGTCCCCCAGCTAGTGGCATGAAATGCCCACCCAATGGGGAGCAAGCACGTCTCTCTTCCCCCCCACCCCACCCTCAACTGCCTCCCAGCAGCCATGTGCCAGGACACGGTGGAAGGGTGTTTTCCTTCCTTTCTTTTTTCCTTCTCTTTCTTTTACCTCTTCTCTTTGTTCATCTGTCTCTACAATCTTATTTGCACAGTCATGTAACTTGTTCTTTAGTTTTTTAAACCTATTCCCTAATCTTCTTTCAGCCAATATGATTGACCCTTTTACTTCCTTCTTGAAATTTTTAATTCCATTTTCAATTTTTAAAATTCTACTCACAAGAGTTCCTTCTGTACAAATTAAAATATCATTAAAATTATCACAAAAAGACATTAATTCATTTTGTTAATAACATTCAGTTAAGAGATGATGATGATGATGATGATGATGATGATGATGATTATAGTGCCATCGAGACAACTTCATTCATAAGACCAACAAACAAATAATAATCAAATTACATCAATTATATTAGAGAACTTGGAAAGGAAGGAGAGAGGAAGGGGGGAACAATTTCTAAACTTATATCAGTTCATTCTATAAATTAGGGGTGTGCACGGACCCCCCGGATCGGATCGGGACCCGGATCGGGACCTCCAATTTTGTCCCGGACCGGTTCGGACAAAATCGGAGGCCCCCCGGACCGGATCGAGTCCGATCCCGACCCAAAAATCGTAAATTTTTGGATCGGCCGCCATTTTTTTCCCCATAGACTTGCATTGCAATGCAAGTCTATGAGGAAAAAATGGCGGCGGGTGGCTGAGGGGGGCCTAACTCCCTCCCCCCCCCGGGGCCGTCCGCTGTGGACGGCCCCGGCAGGTAAGCCCCCTCCCCCGCGCTCCCTACCCCCCCTGGGGCCGCCCGCTTCCATCCGCTGGCGCCCGCGGGCGCCAGCGGATAGAAGCGGACAGCTCCGGGGGGGGTAAGCCCCCTTCCCCGCCACTGCTTACCTTCTCGGCCCGTCCGCTCCCATCCGGCGCCGGCGGCTACTACCAGCGGGCTCCGCGGCCTACTCTCGAGTAGCGCGCCGGGTGATGACATCACCCGGCGCGCCACCCTGGAGTAGGCCGCGGAGCCTGCTGGTAGTAGTAGGCGCCGGGACGGGAGCCGCCGGGATGGGAAGGTAAGGGTCCCCCTCCCCCCTCCGCGCGCCCCCTCCGCGCGCCCCCTCCTCCCCTCCACGCACCCCCTGCTTACCTTCTCGGCCCGTCCGCTCCCGTCCGGGGCCGGCGGCTACCACCAGCAGGCTCCGCAGCCTGCTCTAGAGTAGCGCGCCGGGTGATGACATCACCCGGCGCGCCACCCTAGAGCAGGCCGCGGAGCCCGCTGGTAGTAGCTGCTAGTGCCGGACGGGAGCGGATGGGCCGAGAAGGTAAGCGCCCCCCTCCTCCCCCCCCCTGCTGTCCACTTTCATCGGTGGGCGCCCGCTGGCGCCCGCCAATGGAAGCGGCGGTGGGCGCTAGTGGGCGCCCGCCGATCCGCCGATCCGCCGATCCGCCGAACCGGTTCGGAGCCTTTTCGGACCGGTTCGGATTGGATCGGCCGATCCAGCTGCGGGATCGGAAATCGGATAATTTATCCGATTTCCCACTGGACCGGACTCGGATCGTGGATCGGGTCCGATCCAGTGCACATCCCTACTATAAATCTTCTTCAATGCAAAACTAATCTTCAGTATGTCTCCACCTTGTATTCAATATTGGAGATGTATCCATTGATGACTTTCTAGCTTTATCTGTGATCTCTTGATCATAGCTGATGATCTGCTACCATTCAGAAGTCCTTCTGTGTTTCAGCTCCAGATAAAGAGTCAGGCACAAAGAGCTCTTTCCTTCTTTTCCTTTGGCTTTCACCCAAAGGCTTGTCCCTTTGTCAAGGCCTTGGGTTTATAGCAATTTACCTGGTGGTGGAGGGATGGAAAACAAACACATTGAATAACAAACCCAGGTGGAAACAGGAGATCTTCCAACAGTGGCTTCCCTATACAGCTTCTGTCAAGGTTCTAGTTTTATAGCAATTTACCTGGTGGGGAGTGGGGAGACAAAACAGCCTCAACGAGAAACTCATGTGGAAACAGGAACTCTTCCAACAGCCTCTTCCCTCCTCCCATCCCAATTTCTAAATGGTTCTTTGATTTGTATAGCTCTGGCTTAAACCGTGACAGCGACTGCCTGCGTATTCATCATTTTATCTTAGCAAATCAATCCAGCTAGCACACCAGGTCACACCACCCATGAATATTCATCATCTGTGGGGTTTGCTTTGAAGGCTCAGTGGTTTCCGCACATCAAAAAACATCCCCTTTCCTCTAAATTAGATCTAAAAATAATTTGTATACTCTGTAATTTTTTTTTAAGATTCTAACGGGATATATGAGTTAATCAATGCTAGTTCACATGTCAGCTGTGAAATATGCGGAGCACATTTAACGTTGAATAGCTGCATGACGCTGTGACATTACAAGACAAAGTGCCAGATCATACCTGGGGTGTATTATCATTAATCTCAGATTGTCCTTCTAGAGGAATACTTAACGACAAACTTTTATTTTATTTTTTCCATGAAATATATGCACATTCCTTCCCTAGATCCTTTGTCTCTTGTTTTCCTATTGAGGTAGTTATATTCTTTCCTATGAGCAAAACACATATAGTCCCCAAAAAATACAACTCCAAGCAATGTCCTGTACAAACCAGATTCCTTCTTCATTATAAGCTGAAACCATATACGCAGTTACCTTGGGGCAAGCTACACCAATCTCATTTATGGATGGGGGAAGAGAATTGTTTGGTTTGCATTTTAATGTGAACTTACCTAGTTTCGCACTTTCAAACTAATACATGACCTGAAAGTTCTCCTTCAGAATTGTCATGCTCTGCATATATGAGGGGAAAGTGCTCACAAAAATGTGTATATTAGTTTTAAAAATGCATTATATTATTATACACTGCAAGAGCCTTCAGTGTGGTGGCCCCCTGTCTCTGGGACTCCCTCCCCTTGGAGGTTAGCCAGGAGACAACCCTGCTGCTTCCAGCAGCTCCAGAAAACTGTTCAGTTCCAGGAAGAATTCCTGAAATGACCAGGCACACTTTTTTGGGGGGGGGGCATTCTGTTTTTAATAATTTTAAGATGGTGTTCTAATCTTTTTATCGTTTTACTATTGCGCTTCTTTTGTTCACTGCTCAGGAATCTGTTAGACATGGAGTGTTATACAAATATTGTAAATATAGAAAATTGCTTACAAAATGCATGTATTAGGAAAAATATGAACAAAACTACAATTTTCATATCAACTTTTAAAATAAAAAATACTTGAAATTGGGGATGAACTGAACGTAAGACTGGAAAACTGAGAAACTGGGAGAAACTCAAATTAGCAGATTCACTTATGTGTAATCACAACGGGGCATACATCTGAGTTGGCAGATATAGGATTGAATATTGTTCCATGACAGAGATATATCTATTTATAAGTGTATATTGATATTGTCGTGGTTCATCTGCCTGGGCTGGCCCTGGTGGTGATGGTGTGTGTTTGGAGGAAGGGAAAGGATTGTACACCAGACGTTCAGCTATTGGGCCTCCACACTAGACATTATTCTCCTATTCAATGAACATTCCTGTGGGTTTTTAGCAATATAGTAAATTGCTGGTTATTTATACAGAGTCATTTGTCCATTTTTGAGTTCTTAATATTTGCACTGTGCTAGAATCCATCAGTATTATTAAGATAGGGAAGAGGGGAAAATGGAATGGTACAATCGATCAAGATTTTAAAAGGTTGGGTTTTTTTTTAATTTGCAGATTAAAATGTAGATTATAATATGGTTTTAATAATAGCTGCCATTTGTAATTATACCACCACTCAAACAAAAATGTGGGGTTGGCTCAGGAGGATGACCCTTGGTTATCTACCAATGGCAGTGAAAGGGTGAGGCAGAGGGTGGAGAGGTAAAAAGAGTAGGGTGACCAGATAAAATCCACGTCAGGGCTCATGTAACTTTAACGGTTGTAGAGGAAAGGGAATTTCAGCTGGTGTCATTTGTATGCAGTTAGTACCTGGTGAAATTCTCTCTTCATTACAACAGTTAAAGTTGCAGGGGTCCTGCCTTCTTTTGTATCTGGTCACTCTAGTATAGTGCCTGCACCTTTAACTGTTGTGATGAAGAGGGAATTTCACCAGGAACTAATTGCATACAAATGACACCGGCTGAAATTCCCTTTTCTCTACAACTGTTAAAGTTACATGAGCCCTGACCTGGATTTTATCTGGTCACCCTAAGAAAGAGGCCATCTTCTCACCATTGCTAATGAGCCAATTTCTAATCACACTTACTGGATTTCAGCAAGTGGAAAGGAGGCACATCACTGTGAGTCTGGCCTTGGAAAGTAGTCTTGACTTCAGTGGACTTTAATCAGTGAGCAATGGATTGCAACCCTAAACAACTCTGGACGTGGGTACCTGAGAGACTGACTTGTCCCATAAGTTCCACCTCACACATTCCAATCTTCATCTGAGTAGGGTGACCATATGAAAAGAAGGACAGGGCTCCTGTCTTTTTAACAGTTGCATAGAAAGGGGAATTTCAGCAGGTGTCATTTGTATGTGCGCAGCACCTGGTGAAATTCCTTCTCAATCACAACAGCTAAAACTGCAAGAGCCCTGCCCTCTTTTGTATCTGGTCAAGAGAGCAAGGCTCCTGCAGCTTTACCTGTTATGATGAAGAAGGAATTTCACCAGGTGCTGTGTGCATATAAATGACACCTGCTGAAATCCCCTTTTCTATGCAACTGTTAGATACAGGAACCTTGTCATCCCTTCCATATGGTCACCCTATATCTGAGGCCTCACTCCTGGTGCCTCCTTCTAATGGGATATGGTGGACATCCACTCGGAACAGGACCTGCTGGGGGTTACTGCTTAGCACATGAGTGTTGAACTTCTTTCATCCTGAGGGCTGGATTCCATTTCAGATAAACTCTCAGAGATGACACTCCAGTTCTGGGTGGGGCTAAAGGTAAAAGGGGTGGGGGAAACACCAAAATAACAGTATATGTTAGTTTAAACTGTAACTAAGCCATAGCAGATGTGTTTCAACCTTTTAGAATGGGGGGGGGGGGAAAAACAAACAAAAGCCAGGGAACCACCAAATAATTGGCCATTGGGGAAAAGGGCAAGGCAGAGATGGAGAAGAAGAGAGGGTGCCAGGGAAAGGAGTCATGGCCATCTGGGGAACCTTGGAGGGCCAGATTAAGACTTTGGGTGGGCCAGATATGGCCCCTGGGCCTGAGGTTTTGCTGATCGTCCTTTTTTTATTTTAGTGTCTTCTTCTTCTTGTTATCCTGATGACGTTTGTTTCATTTCTTACTCTTTTCTTGCCTTTATTGTTTGCTGTTTTATAGTTTCAGTTTTTAGCCTTCATGGCTTGTTCCAAGAAGAAGAGTGAGCACATTTAACGAATGAACGAATTAAATAATGCTTTCAAGGCTCTTGGATGACAGATCTGGCAGCTATTGTAGGGTGACCAGATAAAATCCAGGTCAGGGCTCATGTAACTTTAACAGTTGTAGAGAAAAGGGAATTTCAGCCAGTGTCATTTGTATGCAGTTAGTTCCTGGTGAAATTCCCTCTTCATCACAACAGTTAAAGGTGCAGGCACTATACTAGAGAGACAATATACAAAAGAAGGCAGGGCCCCTGCAACTTTAACTGTTGTGATGAAGAGGGAATTTCACCAGGAACTATTTGAATACAAATAACACTGGCTGAAATTCCCTTTTCTCTACAACTGTTAAAGTTACATGAGCCCTGACCTAGATTTTATCTGGTCACCCTAGCTATTGTCTAACACAACAGCGGTATTGATCTCTTAGGTCATTTACCATAGTTTGGCAGAGATGAGTAAGATAAGAAATTAAAGATATCAAATAAGATGTAGGGGAATGTGTTTTCCCCCTCCAATATGTCCCCCTCCCCTACACACACACAAAATCCTCACAGAAAAATAGAAAGATAGATAGATGATAGATAGATGGATAGATAGATAGATGATAGATAGATAGATATACTTGAATAAGATACAGGATGCATTGACTGGCTCCGCCCTAGCTCTATGCTGCCAGGAAAAAAATATATATGGTTGCACTATTTTCAAATACATGCCCCGTTGCCTCAGCCATTTCCTGAATTTCTGATGATGCCATGAACATTTTGAGTAGGTGAGAGACAGAACCCCCACTTCCTGTAGGTGGGAAAGTATGCAAAGAAGCAAGGAGTCAACTGAAACTCTGATCAATGTTAGGCCGAGACAAGGGTCAAGCGCCATGACATGCTTCCCCCGTAGCCTTATCCATTATGTGTGATGCCTGGACTTGTTCCAGAGGCCCTTCTCACATTGCACCAAAGGAAGAAAAAAAAAAAAAGGAAGAAAATGCTCTGAAAATTCACCTGCTTTCACCGGCCTTTCTGTAATATCTGGGCTGTTGATTTTATTGGTAACTTCTGTTTTGACTGATTTGAATTGCTATTATTTGTTTTTATGGATTTTTATTGAGTATATTCTTACTGATTTTTCATTGGGTCTGCTTTATTTACTTTTTAATCTTATAGGCCACCTTCAGGGGGTTCCACCCTCAAAGGCAGCCTATGCATGATTTAAGAGAGATAGAAGCAGTGGAGGCTGGTGGCTCCGATCTCAGTGAGGCAATGAATCTCTTCTGGGTTTCAGTCAGAAGAAGTCAAAACTCTAAGGGAAGTATCCAAAGTGCTGAATCCAATCCTCAAAATAGGTTCAGAACCTTGGATGTCCTCTTTAGAGTTCTGTTTGGTTCTGACTGAAACACAGAGGAGATTCACAGCTCCACTGACATCAGGGCCACCAGCCTCCACTGGATAGTAGAACATAAATATTTATTTCATTTCTTTGAGGCAATTATGACTGTGTGAGGGAGAAGAATGGGTCCGTGATTGTTAACTACACCACCTCCATCACATTCCCATCCCACCCAGCTGTCTGAAGATAGGAGCGTGGTCAACACATATTAGCTCCTCCCTAGGGAAATTTAAGGATTTTGTTCAGGTCACATTGTTTTTTTAAGTGAACCAACCTGATTTGCTTCCATTTTTTTCCTGGTTTGCCTCTACAATTTCTACCTCCGTTTCATTAGTATGTCAAGCTAATGGTCACTTTCACGTGGGTTTGTGGTAGCCGTGAAACCTCCTAATGCTTGTTTGCTTTCCCACTCCACTCCACTCCACTCCACCCTGCCCCACCCCTTCTCCCTCCTGTTCATTGGTTCTTGTCATTGATGGGCATTGTAATGGGTGTGGTTGTCTTCCCCCCCCCTTGCTCTGGCTTTGTTGTCTAGCATTTTACCAATTTAACGTATTGGCTGGGTGTCATTTCTGTGGGCAATGAGGGTGGGGTAGGAGCAGCAAAAGTCTATTCAGTGAGCCAGCACAAGCCCATTTGTTCGGCACGGCGTGCTGGAGGAGGAGAACCGCCCCGCCCTCCTCTTTCCTCAGCAAAGCACATGCCCCCAACCAAGAACATAGCGCTTGGATGGTAATACATGGGGCAGAAGGGTGCTTTAATCCCACATGGAGGAAATAAACCAGACTTTCCCTGCTCAAGGAAAAGATGGGAAATGGAGGGGAAGAGGTGGGGTTAGTGTAGGTCAGGCACGACATCATGTGAGTACTGTGCTGCAAAATAGCAAACAGGCATGACAAGAGTGCAATAAAACGATGGTGTGATGGAGCCCTTGGTTTTCCTGGACAAATGCAAATCCAACATAGTTATCCTTTAGTTTTTGGACTTCTTTGAATTTCACGATACTGCTCCTGGCTCAAAAATGGACTATATTACATATTCTAGCTTACACAATTTTATATTTTGGGATAAAATGCCTAAAACATGCATATTTAGGATAAAATGTGTACAAATATGTTAAAATAATGCAAAATTTCTTGCCTTCCCCCCCCACAAAGAAAACCCTCACATATTGATGCAGAAATGGGAAGGAATGGACCTATGAATGAATATAGTAAAAACTGACGAGGGCTCAATATAGGGGGAACCCCTACTCCAAGAAGTGACACTAGGTTTTAGAGGCTCCATAGGGTAAGGTGCTTTCTGTGAGGAGCCTACCCCTGGCCAGCTTCTCTCTGCCACTCTGCCAGCCCTATTTTATTTGAAGTTGGGATGGCCACAGCGATGGTTCCTCCTCCTCTCCTCTTCCACCTCTGCCAAAGGAAAAGTGCCAAATGGAAGTGCCTTGGTGGTGATCAGCTAGCTGCTCGAGGCTGCAGCCCTGAGGCCTACTAGTTTAAATAAAAGTAGTTTAAATAAAAGTAGCAGCAAGTTGAACCAATAAGATATGGCCTTTGTAGGCATATGACCGTAGCCACTGAAGGAATTGGGAGTGAATGGATGGTCTTTTTTATTCCCTCATTTGATGCCTATTTCAGTGCCTTCAATGCCTTCTCATGTCCCCATTGGCTACATCCTCTTGGCATCTCCTGATTGTTTCAGCTTGCTGCTACAAGTTACAAAGGAGGGGAAAAAACTTGAACACATCATATGGCAGAGCTGCAGCCTCGAGAAGGTTGCTGGTGCCCTATCCTTTAGCAATGGATGCGGGTTGAGAGGCGGAAGAAGAGGATCTCACCATGCAGCATGTCATGGGGTCATTTTTAGGGCCCTCCCAGACCACAGGGACCTGTATCTCCACCCTGTGGTCTGGAGTTCATGGTTACTTTCTGTGTGACCTAGAACCCAAATTTCATGAGGGGAGGATGCCCAGAAAGGGCTACAGCAGGATCCTTGTTCATAAGAACATACAAAGTGTAATATGGAACAGACTAAAGGTCCATCTAGTCCAGTGGCCAACCAGCTGCTCATGGGGAACCCACAAGCAGGGCATGAGTGCAACAGCAGCCTCCTGCCCATTTCCCCCAGTAACTGGTGTATATATAGGCACACTGCCTCTGATACTGGAGGTAGCTTATGGCCATCAGAACCAACTGCCATCCTCCAAGAATTTGACTAATCCCCTTTTAAAGCCATTCAACTGGTGGTCATCACTATGTCTTGTGCAAGCAAATTCCATAATGCAACTATGGACTGTGTGAAAAAGTACTTTCTTTTATCTGTCAACAATCAGCTCTATGGGGTTCTAGTATTATGAGAGGGGAATAAAATTGTCTCCCTATCCACATTCTGCGCACCATGTATAATTTTGTACAACCCCATCATGTCTCCCCATACTTGCCATTTTTCTGAAGCTAAGCTCATCCAACTTCCTCAGACAGTGATTTGTCACACATCAGGGATTGGTCTCCCCTCAAAAAACAAGTATCATCTATAGAACAAGAATAATATGCCCTTACTCAGCACCCAGGCATTCCCAACCTGGTGTCTTCCAGACTACAGGTCCAAAAGTCTGAGGATTTCTGACCATTGGTCATGCTAGTTGGGGCTGATGGGAGTTGAGTCCAAAATATTTGGAGGGCATCAAATTGGGGGAAAATACTTTAGCCAAAATGTACAGGCTACAGGAAAGCACCCAATGATAAAGATGAAATCCTTTAATATACCATTTCTCCGACTATTCAGTATTGTACCATTTCTCCTCCTCTCTCTCCTCTGCCCATCCTGGGGTGTTTCCTATTAGCCAAAGTGCAGAATCCTTTACCTTTTGGATAGATGAAATATTACAAATAGTTTTGCCTTTTAGCTTAAGATAAATTTGCAAGGCTGACTTCAACGTAGAACAAATGTCAGGCATAGGGATGTGGTGGGGAGCATTGGTTTCAGAAGATCAAATTGCTTGAACTGAATGGCTGGGATGAGCAATGCGTAAAGGTAGTATGAAAGGATATGGAAAGCCATCAGTGATGCATGGTTTGCCTTGTGATTTTATCCTCTCAGAACAGTAGAAATTCATAAGAATCTTGGGAGGCTTTAAATCTCAAATGCTGCATAGATCATAAGATGCTGGCAGGCTAAGTAATGTCCCGTTTTTAAATGTACAGTGGTGACCTAACCTCAGAAAATGCTATAAACTTCTCATTTTAAGCAAGTTGTTGGCCATACAGAAGTTGGAGGTAAAGATTCTCTCTCTCTCTCTCTCTCTCTCTCTCTCTCTCTGTCTCTCTCATTTTATTTCAGTATCAGAGTAGGCTATATGGCACTGCTACCATAATCAGAAGTCTATCCAGGTTTTTGAAGACAGACCTCGACACTAAAATGATTTTAAAGCATATTATTGAGATTCATGTAGAATGCTTTGTTGCATTTGCGAAATTAGTAATGGTGTTTTTGTCTCCACATATATATCATGGCAGATTTTCCAGGGATAAACCAAAGCACCGGGGCAGCTGTATTTGTCCCTGCCTAGAGGCACTGCATAATTATATATAAATGAGATATGCTGCCATCTGAATATAAATAGATATACTTTTACATTGTGTGTTTAAAGAAGGGGTGTTAAACCACTTTTAGCCAGAGAGCCAAATTCCTTTTCAGGGAAGCTCTTGGTAGCCACATTCTCATGGTGGGCAGGGGTGGGAACAAAACACCAAAAATATCCACATATTTTAGTTTTAAGCTCTTAGTGGCAGGAGAAGGGTTTCACACTTTGTAGGGATGTCACAGGCACCCTACTGAATCTGGGAGTCCGATGGACTCCCCCCACATGTCCTCCCCCCCCCTGACCCAGTTGGGCACCTGCAGCACTTTCATGGATCCACACTCTGAGGGCCCGCAAGGCCTGATGAACACTCTTCAGCGGCCTGCCCTCATCTGGAGCCTCCATTGTGCGCCATAATGGAGGCTCCGGAAATGATGTATTTTCCTCCTGTTGTGTAAAGGCCCCATTTATGCAACATAAAAGCTCCATTTATGCAACAGAGTTAAATACGTTATTTCTGGAGCGAGGGGGGACAGCTGCCAAGCACTAATCAGGCCTTGCTGGGCCTCAAAATAAGTGATAGATCTATCTATTCTAGTGATAGATCAAGGCCCTTTCTACACCAGGTGTTTCATCTGTGATGGCCCCCGGCCATGCCCACCCCCCACTCCTGAGGGTGGGGGGTGGGCATGGGATTTTCCAGGTTTAAGGGAAACCTAAAAAATCCTGAATTTTCCCACAGTCCTGGGAAGTTTCTGGGACCGCAGGAGATGTGGCTGCCCATCCTGGGTGCTGGCCGCTTACTTGTGAATAAGCATCCAGCAGAAATGGCCACGGAGCTGTGCCACGCGGCTCCGTGCCCATCAGGGAAGAGGGGTGACCAAGTCCACCATTCCCAGGATGGTGGGGGGAGGGCCCCCCAATTTCACACTTTTTTTACAGTAACCTTTCGCTGGAGTGCTAGAGCACTCTTCTCTGATAAAAAACAAAACAAAATGGCACCCGTGACGGCCCGGGAGCAGTCCTGTTCATCACATTTTACATGTGCGCTGGAGCAACAAACTCAGAAGTGGCTACTTCTGGGATCGCCCGCTCCCCACACTCTACACCCATATGGTGTAGAAAGGGCCGGACTTACCCCAGGTGAAATTGTTGTTTCCTCAGAAAATAACAAATTCACCCATTTAGCTAAGATGAGATATGCACTCTCATTCTGTGTATTTTTGTGCATTTGCAGTATCAAAGTAAATCTTGGGAGCTATCATTTGGAAATGGATAGTGCAGCAAGTTGTACCTCCTTCTCAATTGGTTGTTTTTGCATGCCTGTGTAATGTGATGTTTATTTGCCATCACTGATCACCAGTATGTGGAGGAGAGAACATGATGGACTCCCAAAGGTCTTCTCTTTAGGGAAGTCAGAGAAATCCACAATGGATTCAAATGAGTCCGGATTTCTATGAATCCAACACATGGATTCCACAGCAGACCGGCTCTTCCCAGGTGGCACAGATTCCATGGATTTGTGGCCCATTGCTTTATTTTCCGGAATTTTACACAAATTGACCCATAGACAAATACAAATAATAATAATAATAATAATAATAATAATAATAATAATAATAAACAGACTGAAAGTGTTTTTGTGTGGTGGACTCCCAATTCCAGGGATTCCTGGATGAGATGGATTATATAGATGCATTTCAATCTGGCTTCAGACCTGGTTATGGGACAGAAACTACTTTGGTCAACTTGGTGGATGACCTATGCCGGGAACTGGACAAGGGGAATGTGTCCCTGTTGGTTCTGCTGAACCTCTCAGTGGCATTTGATACCATCAACCATGGTATCCTCCTTGGCCGCCTTGCTGGGATGGGACTTAGAGGCACTGTTTTACAGTGGCTCCATTCCTTCCTGGAGGGACGAACCAAGAAGGTGGTGCTGAGGGACTCCTGTTCGACTCCTTGGCCATTGGCCTGTGGAGTCCCTCAGCACTGTGGAGTCCGTTTTGTCCCCCATTCTATTTAACATATACATGAAACTGTTGGGAGAGGTTATCTGGAGTTTGGGGGTGCGGTGCCACCAGTACGCTGATGACACCCAACTCAACTGCTCCTTTCCACCCAGCTCCAAGGAAGCTGTTTCAGTGGTAAACCGATTTCTGTTGGCAGTAATGGACTGGTTGAGGGCAAACAAATTGAAGCTTAATCCAGACAAAACAGAGGTGCTCCTGGTCAGTCAAAAGGCAGATTGGGGAATCCAATGGCTTTCGTTCTGTTTCTGGGCACAATTCAGAGCGCTGGTTATCACCTATAAAGCCCTATCAGCTCGGGTCCAGGTTATCTGAAAGACCATATTCCCCCATATGAGCCGGCCTGTGCTCTGAGATTTTCTGGGGAGGCCTTTCTCTCAGTCCCACCAACATCCCAGGCACGCCTGATGGGTATGTTGGAGAGGGCCTTCTCCATGGCTGCTCCAAGGCTCTGGTACTCCCTTCCTAGGGAGGCCAGGCGGGCTCCCTCTGTGCTACACTTCCAGAGGCAGGCAAAAACTTTTTTATTCCAGCAGGCTTTTGGAAATACTCTGGACCTGTGTTACTGTATGTTGTTGTTGTTGTTGTTGTTGTTTAATTTGTTACTGTTTTAATTTTTTTTAAATGTTTTTAATTCAACTGTAGGTTTATTCTATTTTAACTTTTGTTAACTTATATTTGTATGTTTTAATTGTACATGTTTTAATTTTGGAAACCATCATGAGTCCCAGCCCTGGGAAAAAGGTGGGATATAATAATAATAATAATAATAATAATAATAATAATAATAACAACAATATGCATCTGCCCCATAGGCCAAAGCTTGAACATGTGCATTTAAGGGGATTTGCACATTTGCGCAAGTATCAATGAATGTAAGTTTGGGACACTGAGCAAAATCTGATTCTGTCAATGAACAGATGACATAATGAAAGGTGCCTGACAATGCACAGAACTCAGGCAGAACAGATTTAACAAAATCTGTACATCCTTACTCCTCCTCCTTTTTATGTAGCCAGAGCTACAGTGGTGACAATGATTGAGGAAGCAGTGGTAGATCCAACAGATGATTCAAGGGTTAAACCAACTAATAACATGTTCAGAAATGTCATTGTTTAGATGCAGATTGCCCATGCTCCAATGCTCGCAGTCTATTTCGAACTTCATAATATATTGAATCAGGCTTGCTACAAAGGTGAGCAGTACAAATGGACAGGTTTTGACCAACAGATGGGACTTGACCATTACAAATTCAGTGGCATCACATCTTGATTCCTCAGATCCATCAAAGGTTATTAGGCTAGCCACACCAAAGAACATTACTCAGGAGGTCAAGAACAAGGTTTTCCTTAAGCGTTCATCCTAAGAGATTTGTTCTTATACCAACAGTATATTTAGACCAGATCTACACCAAGCAGGATATAACGCTTTGAAAATGATTTGAAAACTGTATATGCAGTGTGTCATCATCATCATTATTATTATTATTATTATTATTTACATTTATATACCACCCCATAGCCGAATCTCTATGGGCGCTTTACAAAGATTAAAAACACTGAACATCAAAAACCGATATACAAAATTTAAAACTATAAAATGCATAAAAACAAATTACATACAATATCCATTTAAAACAACTATTCTGCGTCAAAAATAAAGCAGTTGTCAATACCGTTATAAAATTTTTTAAAGCAGTAGTGTAGATCTTGGCTGAGTCTTAATTGAGGTACTTGAGGTAGAACACCTTTTCCTAGTCTGTTGTCCTCAAAATGTTTTGGACTTCAACTCCCACCAGCCCCAGCCGGCATGTTTTAGTCCAAAACATCCACAAGGAACAAAATTGGGGAAGGTAGAAGCAGAATTTGGAAACTGCTGCTTATCTTTTTATTCAAAGCAGTTCACTCCTGTCTTAATGCAAAGATCAGTTTTATCCCCAAAGTTGCTTAATGATATCCATATGTTAACAGCTGTTTCTAAGAACATCACAAATTTCACTTCTGTTCCTTAATCCTTCAGAAGTTCATTTAACAAGCTGAATTCCTGCTGTATCTTTTTTTAAAAACTGACTCAAACCCATACCAAACGTGTTGCCTCTTCTCATGCTCTCTCCTCAAATCTCCTGCTTCTCTCTAGGATGACAGGCATTACAAATTAGTTATGAGGCTCCAACACGCAAGCAACCAGCATGTCAGTCAAACTCTTGACTCTGACTTCTCTGAATATATTAAATGTGAAGTCCGAAGAGATGATGACTGTTCCCCATGGAATTGCTGGCTTGGATGTGTTTGCCTTTCAGCTGCCCAAGACAATTCCAGTGGCAAGGAGTGAGGCATGTCACATGCCTACTCCTTTGTCCATCACTTTTCACAATGGCCCTGGGTGATGAATCCCTGGTGAAAGGAGCCCGTGTTCTAAACTATTTGGCTTTTAACAGTTGATTTGTCTTTTCAAAAGCAGGCAAGTGAAAGAAAGCCCATCAGCTCCATCAATAAAACATGGTCCAACGGATATGTATTTCCCCAGTCTAAACAATGTTCTGCAAAGCTGCAACTTTCATGAAATACTTAAAGGCATCAGTCTGTCATTCGGTATTAGTTACTAAGCGTATGCCAGGCACATGACAAATGCATTGCAGCGATAAGGCTGCAATATTTAGATGGCCCAGCCAAAGTTGTTAATTATGTCTTTGATGAAAATTCCCATTGCTTCATAGCCTCCCTCCTGTTTTGCTTCTCTTTTGCAAATCAGGGCACAATCCTAGGTGACAGTCAGCCATCTCTGAAGTCACAGGATGCTGAGTAATCTCACCCCTGTGCTCTGGCTGCCCTTCATTTTTGCTAGACAGGCAATTTCGCCCATCTATCTGCAGCAATTCAAAGCGGGAGGGAAGGAGCATAGGAAGCTGCATAAGGCAGCTTCCCTGGTTTCCTCACCCCCCTGGTCCAGGACTGGCCCCATTTTCCCCATCTCCATGCTCACATTTCCAAGCATGGAGAGGTAGGTGGTGTAGTTCTCTTTGCAGGGAGTCAGTTTGCTGACTCTGAAGTTGGAACCCTGTCTCTGACCTCAGAGCCAGTAAGCCTAACAATCATATGCCCCCCCTAGATGCTGTATAGGAGCCACAGGAGTGCTCTCTTAATTGGTTCATTTCTTTAGCTACATTTTCCATTTCAACCAGTATATAGCACACTGATTCTTTTGAACAGTTCTTCATAGTTAAACTAAAATGGTGAGGCCGTGATCTGGAATTTGGACTCACACCATTTATTTCATTCATGCGTGCAGTTGATTTATATCCTGTATGATTTATTTCTTTCTACCAAGGTATTGCTATGACCTCAGGAGCAGGACTCTGAGTTAAGAACATAAGAAGAGCCCTGCTGGATCAGACCAAGGGTCAATCTAGTCCAGCAAACAGCTGCTGACAGAAAACCCACAGGCAGGGCATGAGTGCAACAGCACCCTCCTGCCCACATTCCCCAGCACCTGGAGTATGTAGGCCTCCTGCATCTATTACCAGCTGTAGCAGGGTTCTGATCCCATGCCCCATCACAGCTGCCACAGAAACAACTGCCCCGGCTTGTTCCCAAGGTCACAAATGCAGCCTCAGAGGAGGGAAAGGGGCTGTTCCAGTAGGTGGGAAGGGGAAGGGAGAGGAGAGGCTGGGGTATGAGAAATCCTATGACCTCTCCAGGCCCAGCCCAATCCCTGGCAGCACACCTACTCTAGACAGGCTCAAAGGCATGTCTAGAGTAGGAATGTCAGAGAAATTGTTTTGGGGGATGTAGTTAAATGAGTTTTCTTAGGCTCGCCTGCCTCCAGACTTTGTATTGGTTCCTGCTGTGGTGCCCAACTCAATCTGCAGCAAGTTGGGGCAGGTCATGGATTTTCAGGACATTTTTCACATTTTGGGGGGAAGATTCTGCAATTTGTATGATCCATGGCCAAATTTGCACAAATGACAGGCGAATGTACATCATTAAGGCAAAATCAGCTGTAACTCGAACACACGGCTCAGAAATTTGCGCAGATTGCGGAACCTTCCAAAAGAAATGTGTAAAACAGTTCCCAGAGCTCAGGGAACAGCCCGCAGCTTGGAACTCTGTCGAGACAAAACAGGACAGGATTTCCGAACGACAGACATCCTTAGTCTAGAAGAAATTTGGTAAAAAGAGGATAAAGAGGCAAAAAGAACCTATACCGCTCCTCTTACCCTGCCAACCACAGCCCAGCAGGGCACTGGATCCTCAGAAGCCTCTAATTTTTGAAGCTTCATTCTAAGGGGATTTGTAATCCTGACAGCAAGGATTGTTTTATAACTGATCTTTGTAGAACATTCTTGGAGCCTTTTTTTTTTTTTTAAAGAAGAGCAGGGTGAAAATCCTTTAGATAAATAAATATTCCAACTTAGACATTGAAGAGCTAAGCACTCAAAGCCCTGGGCCTGGACAGACAAATCTCTCAGTTTCGACTTCTCCTACCATTGATTTCTTTTCTTTTCTTAAAAAAAAAAATCAAGTTCCTTTTGTCCCATTATGGAGAAATTTGGTCATTTTAGTCAATTCTTGTTTTAAAAAAATGGATTGGCTGAAATTCGTACCCATCTCTAGTTGCATGATATGCAGAAACCGCTAGCAAAAAAATCATCAGACCTATCCAAACACTGTTTTTCAGCCATGTAGGTACCACTGTATTCTCAGTTTTGGGCAAAATGCCCTCGTGACTGAAACTGGCGAGTATGCACAATCACGAACACACCTCTCCTCATTCCTGTTATTGCAGGCATACAAGGGCAACCCATATCTGCAATGTTGCAGGCAATGCTTGTAGATAGATACATACGCATGCATCATGAAGCATTCCTGGAGCATCAAGATGTTTCAGGTGCTCCCAAAAAAGAACTTCGCTGTTCGTTTCAAGCCAATATCCAAATGCCATAATTTATCCATTTGCTTCATCGGGTACAGAGGGTTTATGTAGCACACACCGCAATCTTCATTATGCTAATAATGGAATGCATGATCTTGTTCTGTTCCTATGAACATTTCTATTTAACTAGCATGGCTGCTTTCACAAAATTTGTCAATACATAGGGACAGCAAGGTGAAATTGGAATGAGGTTGACAAGGTTTCCTTTGGAGTTCTCTCTGTATAACTATATGTGACATGACTGACGTTTTTTCATCCTTTGCTTCCTCTAACTTAATCTTTTGCCCTAAAAAGCACAATATTTCTTGGAGTGAGGGAGGAGGAGGAAAACAACCCTCCTATCACTTCTGACCACACATTCAACCTATAATGTTATCTGACAGTAAATACATAGCCTCATCAAATCACTTATCTTCTCACGCTTCAGCAATAATATTGAGGGAATCTGAATAAATTACATCTCAAATGGTACAGCTGCTCTCAAACTGCAGAACTAATGAATTGCCATGAAGGAGAGAGAGAGGGAGGGAGAGGGAGGGAGAGAGAGAGGGGGGAGGGGAGGGGAGGGGGAGGGAGGGAGGGGAGAGAGAGAGGGGGGGATTTACATTCATAATCTGAGACAGCTGACAGGCCAATGCTTGATCCACATCAGTCACTGTAACTAATTACAACCTGAGAAATTATCACCACTTTTAGGTTAATGGTTGGTAAACACCTACTATACAATTTATAAGTGGGATGCTTTGCCACACCATTAAAGAACAGTGACTCATCAATGGAACAAAGCAGTTCACGAAGCTTTATATTAGCTATGGAACAGTTTTGTTTGTGTTAATTTCTGTTCATAGATAACAGTGTTTTTTTGGTCTGTTCGCAGTAGTCTCTTTCCTGGGATGACAAGGAAAATAAATTATACAAGACTATAGTTACCATGGAAAATTAAATCCAGTGCATAGTCTTTTACTGTTCAGCCATTGATAAAGAGCTGTTTGGAAAATACAGCTCTTTATAGATGGTGTAACTATGTGTCTGTCAGCGTAGACTGGGATAAACAAGAACCATTGATAATATATACACAATATTGTATGTATTATAGCTGTGATACCTTTCAGTCTGTGATGTACCAGTCATAAGTAGTGGCTCATCTCAGATAGAAAGTGATCTTTGAAGTCTCCTAGTTGGATCTTCTGGTCTTCTTTGATTTATCAAGTTACGTTTGTGGCTTGGCATCTTGCTGTTCATGTTTTTTTCATAGTCTGCCATTTCTTCTTGTGCTGTTCAATATCGTCCAGGCTGAAGTGAGATTATTTGTGGATATCACATTTTTAAAAAAACAATTTTATTGTAAATTTCAACAACAACACTAACAACAACAACAACAACAACAACAGTAAAAAAATAGGAACAACAGAAAAAATATAACTACATGCTTTAAAGCCCTGAGTTTCGAATATGACAACATATTGAGCCTATCTACACTACTGATTTAAAATGGTTTAAAATGGTTTGAAATGGTTTATACGAGTTTTGAGAACTGTTGGGGCCCAGGACACACTCCATATACAGTTTTCAAAAAGTTTTCAAAGTGTTTTATCCTGCGTGTGTAGATAGGCTCTCTAAAAAGGAAAAAAATGATTATACATAGACTTCAATAAAAGCAGACCAAATATACAAGTATAAGTCATTTCATGAGTGGAACCTATATACTACTCTTTTGAATGTTGCTGGTGTTGTTAGGTCTTCAATCCATTGCATTAGAGGAGGCAAACATTAATCCTTCCAGTACTATAGTAGCAGTCTTTTAGCAGTCATGAGGGTGCTAAAAAAATCAATTTACACTGGCTATGTGTTAAATTCCAAAAAGCAGGTAAATAATATAAAATGACATGTACAACAGTAAATATGAAAGAGGGTTCCAATACAAAGCTTATCTGTATGATAACCTCCTCCCAAGAGGAAGCAAGTATTGGGCATTTCCAAAATATATTGGTTAGAGTGTTGGACTGGAAGTCAAGAGTCCTGAGTTTTAGTCCTCACTCAGCCATGGAAGCTCATTGGGAGATTTTCAACCAGTCACAGACTCTCAGCCTAACCTATCTCACAGGGTTGCTGTTGTGAGGATAAAATAGAGAGGAAGAGGATTATGTACACCACCTTGAGTTCCTCTGAGGAAAAAAGGCAGGATAGAAATGTAATAGATAAACAAACCAAAATGTTCAGATTTGTTCAACTCTAGACTATACGTATATCAGTCCAGAAGCTGAATGGAAGAGGAATCATCTCTAGAGCATCCCATTGAACATGTAGTTTCTCTTCAACCTTGGGATAAATATTCAAATGCCTGTCTCCATGCTTCCCCACTAGCTAAATCAAGGCACATGTCTCTAGCAGGACTTTACCTGATTTCTGAACACTAAATTAACAAAGAGTGAAGCATCCAAAGTCCTTCATCTCAAGGAAGCTACTTTCATGTCACTCATTTCCTCTGATGAGTACTTGAATAATTATGTGAGTATTAATTTGCTAACCATAAACTCTAAATATTGCTGTGTTCTTTATTCTAAATAGCTAACGCACTGCCGCATGAGCCCCAGAGACTTTGAAGTGTGTCTTGGCAGTGATAAAGAGGGATCTTGAAACCTTGTAGAAGAATGCCCTTCAACTCACAATGTCAATGATACTTTCATTTCTTTTCTAGATTTGATGTGAGAAGATTTTTACATGGGCTGCATACATGATTGCTTTAAACTGAAGACTGTATGTATACTGCTTGCTTGAGCGAAGGCTTCAGTTATTCCACAAGGCACCATCAGTGAAAATTAATATTTGTTCAGAAAAAGAAGAGTCAACCATCATTTTGCATATGGCTAGAGTGAAATGATACTTTAAAGATCCCTAGCCAAACTCTGAAAAGGATTATATGTTTTGGCCTGAGTTACAGTTATGTCAAGGCTATGGATCTGCAAATAGCATGGTTGCAAGAATTTGCCTGGGCAGACAAGGGCAGCAGACACCCTCATGTACGGCCCTCACGGGTCCAGGCAGAACCACCCAGCATGAGGACAGACCCATGCCCAACTGCTCTCAAGCCTTCAAGACTAGTCAGGTGCGGGTCTGCCCTGACTTCTGGGTCATGGCACGCCCTCTGTCTCTTTCCCCCTGCTGCGTTAATAGTGACTGCCTTGGAGAAATTGTTTGTTTCTCTCTCCCCTCCCCTGCCAATGGGGGGCTTAAAGGCCCTATTAACAGAGCATTTAAGGCCCCCACCAATGCGGGGGAGAAGCATGTGATTTCCCCAAGACAGGTGAAATTGTGTATTTTCCTCCTCCACTCTAATGGCAGCTGCCATTAGAGTGGAGTGGAAAATATGTGATTTCTCCAGCCTTGGGGAAATGACTTCTTCCTCCACCCTCCCATGCTAACTGGGGCCTTAAAAGTCCTGATTGGCATGTGGGGGGGGGCAGCAAAGCATGCTTTCCAAGGCCTCTGGAGAGTGTGCAATTCCCCCTGCCACGTTAACAGCATGACCATGGAAAGCATGCTTTGCCAAGGGCTCAGGAAGCTCAAGAGCCTTCCAATACCTGGCAAAGGCTCGTGGGACCTGGCTCCTGGCAGCAGGACCGCATGAGCTTGCCAAACTCTATCTGCAAATCAGCAACACCTGAGCTTTCCAAAGTTCTTTGAATTCCATCTTGAAGCTGATTCCAACTTGAGTCTGTATCAGTTTGCAAGCTTTCTTTTTTTTTTTTTTTTAATGAAAATCAGTACGTGTTTTTTCATGGGTATTTTCGTAAATATACACATCAATTGGGAGCACCTTTGCATTCTTCTCCCATGGATTAAAGCATATTTGTACACATCTTTCAATTGCACACATGCCATCAAATGCATTGTGGGGGGTGTCTATTAATCACTTTGCAATCTTGGAAATGTAGGACCATGAATTGCATCCAAGACTAAGTTTGGTCTGGAAGGAGTGAACTGGGTAAATCCTGGTCAAAAATGAACTGAAATGTATTTCCCATCCAACCTTAGTCATTATTAAGGAAGAATGAAGTATTTTGGCTAGTTTTAATGTGAGCTGTATATTTTTGTCTTAGCCTTTTAAAACCTCAACAAAAAAAATGTGCTAACCACAGTCCAAAGCCCCATGTTATTTCCAACATGGCTTAACCTCAGGCTCCTGCAAATAGGATTGCCAACACGTTAACATATTCACCCTTACATATTCACATTAACATATTCACCCCTTCTAATGGAGGGGGGGGAATCGCCATGAGGATAATTAGATGTACCCATGGCTGTTCCTTCCTAAGCCATCCCAGTGAGGGCTGTCAACCATGGGGAAACTATCTGGGTGGACCAGTTGTTGGTAGGGATGGACGGACTCAACATCGTCTGACAAGTAGGTCTGGCAGCCACCTCTCCCCCACAATGAGCCACCATTTTGCTTAGAAATAGTAAGTTGGATTTCCATACAAGGAATGTTGAGCAAAAGGAATGTTCCACAAATGGCAGCAATAAAAGGCCATTTATGCAACTGTACAGGCATAAATGGCCCATTGACTGCAAAATTCCTTTTATGGAAATCCCATGTTGCCATTTCTATGCAAATGGTAGCCTGCTATGGGGATAAGCAGCTGCCAGACCAACTTGTTGAGCATGCAGGTGCTTGTTTGAAGCATGGCCGCTCAGCAAGAGGGTCCGCGAGTGCCCCACGGCTCAGCGAACAGGCCTAGGAAGTCAGGCAGGGGACTCCATCAGATTCCCCCCTCACTTCAGACTCCTGCAACATCTTAATTGTTGATGGGTTGTGTGGATGACCCATACATGAACACTGGATTGTTTGCCACCATAGGAGTAGTTCTAATTGTCAACACCTCTTACTCTGAGAGGAAAAAACACAAATATTTCCACCATTCCTTTTAGTTTATTCTTGTAAGCCTGATACCTTGGATAAGCGTCTGTTGTGTTGCATACCATATTGAACATGTGCTCTGCACCAGCTCCGTTATAATGCCAGTAGTCCGGAGTCCATCTGTAATTATGTATTTTGCCACAGATGATGGGCTACTGCTGTTCAAAACATTTCTCCAATGATCAACCAAGTGATCAAACACCTGCTTCTTTCAGCATTGTGTTCAATTTTTTAATGTGCCTGCAGATGGTGAAGTACCCCATTTCCTTCAGAGGTGCATGTTAAATATTACAGAGATGTGCGTTTAGTAACCATGAGTGACAATTGAAGCTATGTTGTAAACGTACTTGGAGAGAATAGAGGGGAAATATAGGGAGTGATTGCAACCAGTTGTACTTCCATTCAAGATCAGAATAAAATTCGAGACTGTACATATTCTTCCTGTGCTGGTCCCCTGCCATTTTTCACCTCTGAAAGAAGTGCTATATAATGTGATAACACTTTAGTGTTTTGGGCAAGGATTAGCCGTACATCACTCGGACACATCAGGTACTTACTTTCCAGTGATCATATGATTTAAAGTGTCCCTTTTTTTAAAAAAAGTGACAACAAATGACAAAGTGCCGATCGCCAGCACAAAAATTTGAATAGTTGGAAAGATTCATTTAGGGCCTGTTGTCTTCATATTGAGCTGACAGAGCAGTTTAGGAGTTTCCTAAGTTTTGCAGAGCAATCCTGTGGAAGTGGAGGTAGTGGGAAGAGTCTGTGACTTCCCCTGATCTGCGAGAGACATCGCCCCACCCATTTTGTCAGAGCAGCATCACCATGGCAGTGACAACAGCAGAGTGTTCCACTGCTGGCCAAAGGAGGATCTCTGTAATGGACCTCCCTTTCCATGGGCATGGAATGGAAGGTCTCCAGAAAGGTCTATGACCTCTGAGAGGTTGCCCAGGAACCATAGGACCATGTTACTTCTCTTCAGTATTTAGAAATATTTTTAATAATTTCTAGACCTTTAGAAATAATCCCAGCTAAACCAGAAGGCAGGAGGAATAGAAACAGTAATACAATAAAGTTGTGCAAGATGGACCTCAGCTAAAGACATACCATTCCTTCTCCGGCAATGTACCCTCAGTAGAGATGTATGAAGATCATGCTCTATTGTTTTTTGTTTTGCTGATTTTTCCAAAGTAGACCATTCGGAAATGGACACAGACCTGGACACACCACATGCCCTGAAATCCATACATTTCAGGACTTGAATTCTGCAGAACATGAAAAATGTGTCTGATTAAATGCACACATTTGAAAAGTGTGCAAGCAAAAATGCATACATTTCAAAAATGCATACAAACATGCTTTACTCAGTGGGCAGATGCATATAAAAATGAATACAACTGGGAAATTAAGCACAAAAATGCACACATTTTTTTAAAAAAATATATGCTTCAAAACAGACAGATTTTTGTTTGTTAAAAACACACACTTCCTCACGGAACCAGCTCAGAAAAAGAGGAAATATGTGAAATCAGACTACAAAGAACTGTCAATCCCTAACCCTGATTGTCAAGGATAGTTTTAGCTCCTTGGTGATGAATTCATAATTAATAAATTCAGCCATTTATAAAAAAAAGAATATACTTTTTCTTGCTACTACGGTGAAAAATCAATTGTTTTCTGAATATCAGAGTGAATATCACAGTGTGCATAATAAACCAGTGGGGCACGATAAAGGCAGCCATAAGCGTAGCTTGGTTCAAGAAACTAGAACATTTGTGGGCAATCAATTGAAATATATTTATTACCCAAGGAGCTCTCAAATTACTAGATCTATGCTGAATGAAAAAGACATAGTACCAGTCAGTCATTATTGATAGCTACGAACAACAAATAGACTCCAGGCATTTCTGAATTTACAGCTGACTCCCATGTCTGCTGTTTTAGCACAATATATTTGAATATCTGATTCATAAATAGGTGAGGGTTGAATAAGGAATAGGCTACATATTGTTAAAATGCCTGTCAGAACTTATGAAGATAAATAGGCACACTTGGGATTATCTAAAGGCCTTAAGAACAATTGTTGCATAATTTGTTTAGTGTTACTTATCCCTAGGCCAGGGGTGGATTAAAAGGCAAGAGGGCACTTTCTGTAGTCTATATCTGGGCCCACCCACATATTCCGTAAGCCCTAAGTGGCAAGGTAGACACCTATCTACACACAACTTGAGGCAGCAGCTGTCACACTCAACCCTTGGAGCCTGGGAAAACTTTTCCAGCCAGCCCATTCACACTGAGGGCACCTTATCTGGGGCAGCTCAGGATTTCATGGTCTCCATGAAGTGGGAGTTCAAAGTGGGAGGTACTGCATTGCAGTAGTTCCGCTCCTACTTGGTGGCTCGGTGGTGCTTGGGGAACATCGCTCGGCCCCATGGATTCTCCAATATGGGGTTCTGCTGGGGTCAGTTTTGCCCCCCATGCTCTTTAACATCTACATGAAACCGTTGAGTGTGGTCATCCAGAGTTTTGGAATGTGTTGTCATCAGTACACTAATGGCATGCAGCTCTACTTCTCATCTTCATCAGGTGAGGTTGTGGATGTGCTGAACCGGTGCCTGGCTGCAACAATAGGCTGATCATATGAAAAGGAGGACAGGGCTCATGTAACTTTAACAGTTGTAGAGAAAAGGGAATTTCAGCCAGTGTCATTTGTATGCAATTAGTTCCTGGTGAAATTCCCTCTTGATCACAACAGTTAAAGGTGCAGGCACTATACTAGAGTGACTGTATACAAAAGAAGGCAGGACCCCTGCAACTTTAACTGTTGTGATCAAGAGGGATTTTCACCAGGAACTAATTGCATACAAATGACACTGGCTGAAATTCCCTTTTCTCTACAACTGTTAAAGTTACATGAGCTCTGTCCTCCTTTTCATATGGTCAGCCTATGCAACAATGGACTGGATGAAGGCTAATAAACTGAAACTCAATACAAACAAGACTGAGATGTTGTTAGTGCGTGGTTCTTCTAGGCTGACCAGATAAAATCTGGTAAAAGCTGATAGTAGGCACTCCTGGCCGTCGCATCTATCTGGGCTGTCATTTGGAGCGACGGATCCAGGAGCACCCCCAAGCTGCGAATATGTTTTAATATTTGTAAACCTCCCAGAGAGCTTCAGCTATGGAGAGGTATAGAAATCATCATCATCATCATCATCATCATCATCATCATCATCATCATCATCATCATAAATTTGGGCTTAAGTACATAGAGATAGGGTTAGTTAGCTTTGTTATTTTCCCCTTTTACTCTTTGTAAATATGTTTAACACCTATTATAGCAAGTTGTCTGTGTGCTTCATTCTAAATTGCCTCAATACCAAATCCGGAGTCTTTCTGTTGGCTGCTGCTACTGTTTAAGGTTTCAGGCCTAAGCCTTTGAAACAGAGGGTTCTAATTTGGAGTCCTTTTTCATGAGTCTTAGGGGTGTCCTGTAAGGTCTCTGAGCCCTCTGGCTCAGACGGAGTTGGTGGTAAGGGGTGGTGACAGCCCACTTTGCTAGGATGGTGTCAGCCTGAGCAACCTTTTGTCCCTTCCTACACTGCTGGGATTTAAGGCATATATTTCTTTCTCTTTTACTCTAGAGTAAATGTGTATGATCCAGATTCAGACTGGGACCCACTATGCACCAGAGGAGGAGGATTAATCCTCTTCTAGGGTGACCAGATAAAATCCAGGTCAGGGCTCATGTAACTTTAACAGTTGTAGAGAAAAGGGAATTTCAGCCAGTGTCATTTGTATGCAATTAGTTGCTGGTGAAATTCCCTCTTCATCACAACTGTTAAAGTTGCAGGGGCCCTGCCTTCTTTCGTATATGGTCACTCTAGTATAATGCCTGCACCTTTAACTGTTGTGATGAAGAGGGAATTTCACCAGGAATTAATTGCATACAAATGACAGTGGCTGAAATTCCCTTTTTTCTACAACTGTTAAAGTTACATGAGTCCTGACCTGGATTTTATCTGGTCACCCTATCCCTCATTTGCTCCCCAACCCTGTATACAAGGCTTTAAACAAGAAAAAAGTTCCCATTGGTGAATACATTGGGTGAAATCCAACATAAATCCTACTTAAGTCTCATTCATTTCAGTGGGTCTACTCTAAGTTGGATTTTACTCTTGGGGCGCAATGTACCCTGGGTACATATTAACCTTCGAACTTGGACACGTATGAGTATCCAATGCAGAGCAGGAGACACATTGCCCCTCTTGCCTGATGGGGGATACCTCATAGTGTCCTCCCCTCCCTTAAGAATGCCCCTTTCCCCCCATCTCCACACTCCATTTTGTGAGCATGTAGAGATGGGAGAGTGGGCAGGGAGCACAGTTTCCTGGTTCTCAGCCCAGAGCCTTGTCTCTGAGCTCAGGGTCAGGCAACCGAACAATTCTCCTGAACTGACCCTCAGTTCCTTGAAAAGAAGTTCCGCCTTTCTATTATCCATTGCTAAGTTCCCTGAACCATCTTGAAGATGACAGGGAGTAGATCCTCAGTCTGCTTCTCATGACAGGGAACCTAGATGTACATGTGACCCATAGGAGGCTTGAACCTTCTCCATGGGAGCATTTTAAAAAGCAATTTTGAATTAGATGAGTTGTGTTGACCTCCTTGCTGACCTTTTCCATGTCCTCCAAGAGAATACAAAGAAGATGAAAAACTCACGCTATATTCTTCATCTTTTAACCAACTCTTAAAATAACTATAATCATGAAACCACTGAATCTCCTTTGTGGAAGGTTTACAGGTGCTGTGTTTGAGGGTAAGGTCAGGCTGGGAGGAGGAAGGAGCTGGGCATGACAAAATCCAATTGTGAGATCAAAAACTTTGCCTCAGATAACTAGTCCTGGCCTTTCACCTACTTCTTCATTGTATTTGTCCCCTTTCCTATTCTTTGTTCCAAAAGAGAGAGTGGCTCTCTCACTTTGAGACAACGTTGTTCTGATATTTATTTATTTATTTATTTAGTACATTGTAACAGTTTTGTCATCCCTTTTCTCCCCCTTTTGACCATTAAATATTTAAATGTTCAATTTGGTTGCCTCCCACCACTTCCTTTGTTACACCCACTGCAGAAGCTAAAAGTATCTTTCAACTTTTTATTTAATTGGCTCTGCTTGACTGCATGCAGAAATAAACATTCGGTTGAATCCTACATCAGTCAAAGTACCTAGACAACGGATTCCTCTTCCCAGTGGTATAGGGGTAAATTTAGAAATGCCGGAGCTCATCATGACAGCCGCCATAGCCTAGGGTGACCAGATAAAATCCAGGTCAGGGCTCATGTAACTTTAACAGTTGTAGAGAAAAGGGAATTTCAGCCAGTGTCGTTTGTATGCAATTAGTTCCTGGTGATATTCCCTCTTCATCACAACAGTTAAAGTTGCAGACACTATACTAGAGTGACCATATAGAAAGGAAAGCAGGGCCCCTGCAACTTTAACTGTTGTGATGAAGAGGGAATTTCACCAGGAACTAATTGCATACAAATGACACTGGCTGAAATTCCCTTTTCTCTACAACTGTTAAAGTTACATGAGCCCTGACCTGGATTTTATCTGGTCAGCTTACCATAGCCATGCCTCCACTAAGCCTATACAACAAAAAAAGGAACTTCAAATGTCTTACCCATGCCAGCAAAGTCGCAAAGACAAGACTTAGAGTTTCCTTCTCTGGATGGATTTAGGATGGGGTAGGCAATGTAGTGCCCTCTATATATTTTGGATTGCAACTCCCAGAATCCTTGCTTTTTGGCCATGTTGGCTGGGACTGATTGGAATTGTAGACCAAAAATATCTGGAGGGCACCATGTTGCCTACCCGCTTTAGGAGGAAGGCTGAGGCCTCCAGTAGAGATCTAGACATATATTCATAAAGTCATATATTCAGCCTGTCTTCTGTGAAGTATGTAGCTATAGCTAACTTTGGGCAGATCTACACTGCTGCTTTAAAGCACTTTGAAGTGCTTTATAACAGAAGTGACAACTGTTTTGGAGTGTGTCTTGGGCCCCAACAGTTGTCACTACTGTTATAAAGCTCTTTATAACGGTACTGACAACTGTTGGGGCCCAGGACACACTCCAAAACAGTTGTCACTTCTGTTATAAAGTGCTTTAAAGCTAGGCTGACCAGATAAAATCCAGTTCAGGGCTCATGTAACTTTAACAGTTGTAGAGAAAAGGGAATTTCAGCCAGTGTCATTTGTATGCAATTAGTTCCTGGTGAAATTCCCTCTTCATCACAACAGTTAAAGTTACAGGCACTATACTAGAGTGACCATATACAAAAGAAGGCAGGGCCCCTGCGACTTTAACAGTTGTGATGAAGAGGGAATTTCACCAGGAACTAATTGCATACAAATGACACCAGCTGAAATTCCCTTTTCTCTAGAACTGTTAAAGTTACATGAGCCCTGACCTGGATTTTATCTGGTCACCCTATTTAAAGCACTTTAAAACAGCAGTGAAGATCCTGCCTTTGTTAGGGGAAGAATGACATAGAGAGCCAATGTGTGATAGCAATAGAGTTTTGGACTACGAATGAAGAGCTGTCTATAAGTGATAAAACCCCAGGGGGGGTGCATGGTGGTGCGGCATCAATTATATGATGCAGAATCCACTGTGCAGGCATCCCAGGGTTTCCCCCCAAAGCTCTGAAGCAAAAATTTGGGGATTTAGCCTAACTTTTTTGTTCGGAGCATGGTGAGGATGGTATTTTGCCATCTGTTGCCACTCTCTAGGATCACGGCGGAGGTGTGGCCAGGTGAATGGCGATCCCTGATTGGTCACCATCCACTCAGGCAAGGTGGAGGGGATGGGCTGGCAGGCCGGTGAGCTGAATGGCCACTATAACACCCCTGCACTGCCTCTGGAGTGGGGAGAACAGTCTCCCTTTTACTGGGGGGAAAGTTCTCCGACAAAGCCAGCGAGGGACAGGCAGCGGTGGTGGTGGTGGCTCCCCCCAATTTTACATATAAACCCTGTGCTTTCTCCTGCGCATGGGGATAACACAGCGCAACCCTGCAGGAGTGAAACCAAGTTTTCATCCCAAATAAGATGAAATTTGTACATCTTGGTAAATTCTAATTAAAACCAAACTGAGACAAAATTCTCGCCCATCCCTAATGCTTCGTGCACACCATTCTGAAGAGTGTGTCTGTGTAAATAAATTCCACTGAAATCCATGAGTTTTCCCCCTTCCCGTTCCTTATGCTCTAATCAACTTTTCAGCTCTCCGCTCCATGAAGGATTGTTTGGCACAGGGCTAGCTCAGGAGTGCCTCTTTGCTCGGATGACTTTTCCAGCAGCAATCAGTACCATTTGAGAACCGCCTATGTCTTTTCTCTCTGCATGTCCTTTCATCTATCCATCGGACTAAAAAGGGGATTCACAGACTCTTTTAATGGTATAGCTCCATTGCCTTGACAGAGACTGTGCCTATTGCATTCAGTTCATTTCTGCTGTTAAAAAAATCCCAAACAAGTGTTGAGAGTTGCATGGTACTGATGCTAAATACAATTTATAATCATACATCAGATTAGAAGTGTAAATGTCAAGATGTAAATGCCTTTAAGGTCTAAGAAGACTGTCTTGCCTGATCAGATTACAGTTCATCGTATCTCTTGCCATTACTGGAGTTTGAAATGAATTAGTATATTGTTATTATTCTCAAAGGGGACTTAATTTATTTCAAATGGCACTTTTATAAGAGTAGTGTAAGACATGAAATCTTGTTTTGGCATTATTAACAAATATAATTACCTGGAACAAAGAATAATTATATGAAATGAAAATTAAAACCCCACAGGTTTTACAAGAATGCTGTTTTCTTGGCTGCTATTGATTGTCTTGAGAAATAATCTGGTACAGTGTGTACACTATGCGACGTGCCTGGATTTCATGAGTAGAAAGAAAATAGCAACTTGCACTGGGGCTGGTCTGACAAAATGCAGCTGTAGGACCAATGCAGTCAAATTGTGATTCAACCCATTTTCTCAGAACAAACGTTATGTAAACAAAAAGATTGTTCCAACATTTGAGACGTTAACTCTAGGGCTTTTTGTACGTTAGATGCAAACTGCTCTGCGGTGCCAAAAGCAACATCTCTATGTAAACATCTCTGTTTAAAATCACGCTGTCATTCTAAAGATATATGTGGCTCTGATGCCATAAATTATGGCAGTGTCAAATGATTACTTGTGTCTTTAGATATATCTATTTCTTACATGGTGTGTGTGTGTGTGTGTGTGTGTGTGTGTGTGAGTGTGTGTCCATTTAGGTTTTAAAGACAGATTTCTATAGTAGGCCAGATCTATACCAAGTAGGATATAGCAGTATGAAAGCGGTATATAAGAGGCAGGAGCCACACTACTGCTTTATAGCGGTATTGAAGTGCACTGACAACTGTTGGGGTCCATTGATACATACCATATACTGCTATATCCTGCTTGGTGTGGCTCCTGCCTTTTATATACTGCTTTCATACCGCTATATGCTGCTTGGTGTAGATTGGCCCGTTACTTGAAATTTTGTGTGGGAGGGCTTGTCAAATCCACATTGCCTGAAATAGTTACCCAAGGCCTACAGAGTTTGAGGTTGGTTTGGGGGAAGCAGCCAGAGAATTTCAAACTTTTACCTGGTGATAACAGAAAAGTACACAGGAAGAGAAGAACAAAAAGGAGTAGGACACATTATTTTGCCTGTTTTCCCTTCCACTCATAAAGCAGGGTGTTGCCAGTCTGTGACAGTTATACAAAGCATTGTGCATACATATGTTGCTACAGCTCTCTGTTCCTTCACTTGACTTACGTCTTTCCTCATTCTCTGTATTACCAATGCATCTATAGGCATTGATCATAAAAGTCTGCCAAAAACAAGCTTTGTGTGGTTGTGTGCACAACTGCAGCAACATTCTTTTTGTAGGTACCTAACCAATATATTGTGAACACTCACAAAAAGAGCAAACTGGGGGCTCTTTCTTTTTAAAAAAATCAAACTTGATGTTATTGTACATTGAAGATAGGAGTCTTTCCCAGTCCTACCCGGACATGTCAAGGATTGTCGTTTGGACCTTTCAGACACAAAGCATATGCTCTGTCTCTGAGTTATGGCCCATCCTTGGTCTATCCTTGGTCAGATCTACACCAAGCAGGATACGGCACTGTGAAAGTGGTATAAAAGCTATATATAAAGGCAGGATCTACACTACTGCATTACAGTGGTGTTGAAGTGCACTGACAACTGTTAGGGCCCATAGACACATGCCATATACCGCATTCATGCTGCTTTCATCGTGTTATATCCTGCTTGGTGTAGATGTATCATGGGTCCATCCCAACAGTTATCAGTGCACCTCAAGCAGCAGTGTAGATCCAGCCCTAGAGCCTATCTACACTACTGCTTTAAAATGGTTTATAACAGTTTAAAACCAGTTAATAACCATTATTGACTGGTTTAAAACTGTTATAAACTGTTTTAAAGCAGTAGTGTAGATAGGCTCCTAGTGTGCAATGCCCTGTGCCATTCTCTGAAAGTCAGAACTTTCTGTCTGTGAGAGCTTCCTTTTCTGGAAGTGAGACACAAGAGTTCCTAGAGCATGACTCGGTGTAGGATAGTACAGCTTTCACTGGCCACCAAACCAATACATACTTTTTACTAGCTCCTTTCAGGCCCAAATCATATCCCTGTGATGTTATGACATTACTACACAGCATGGGGCTTTCCATGAATGGTGTGTATTCCAAATTGCAGCTGGCACAGACTTAAGGAAACCAAATCAAAGCAATGCCACACTATAGGGCTGAGCTCAAAATACCCACTAGTACTGAAGATAATTTTGGGCAATGTTGGAAAATGCCTTCCTCTTTCAAGGATTTTTAATTCAGCTGTTCCTTTCCAGTACTCTGTTCTCATTGTTTCCTCTGCTAACTGACATGTTGCTCTCCATTGACATCATAATGAGCCAGATTTGATTGGTCGTGTAAGGTTATGGTGTTGTCTCATTCACTGTGTGATTCCTGATTAGTTGGGATCATCTGCTTGACTAAAGTTGGAATGAGATAGAAGCAATATCATGGGGGGATTCCAAAGCAGCTAAAACATGTGTGCACAACATGCAGTTTTGGGTTGCTCCCTGTGTGCCCCCAAATGCTGGCAGGAGCACACCCACTATTCCCTGTAGCCCAGGGAACACATCAGAAAACATAATTTTCAATGGTGATCACTGTGGGATGGGAAAGGCTTCGCAAAGATCCCCAGATATCAGTGGGGAGATGATCAAGGGTCCGGAGCATCTCCTCTGTGAGGGAAGGTTACAACTGCTGGAACTGTTTAACTTGGTGGGGGGAAGGAGGGTAAGGGGAGATTTGACAGAGGGGTACAAAATTATGCATGGCATGGAGAATGTGGATAGGGAGACATTTTTCTCTCTCTCCCATAATAGTAGAACATAGTGGGGTCATCCCATGAAGCTGATTGGTGGGAGATTCAGGACAGATAAAAGGAAGCTCTTTTTCACACAGCACATAGTTAAACTATGTAATTTGCTACCACAAGACGGAGTGATGGCCACCAATTTGCATGACTTTGAAAGGGGGGTTGGATAAATTCCTAGAGGAGAAGACTATCAATGGCTGCTAGTCCTGATGGCTACATGCTACCTCCAGTATCAGAGGCAGTAAGCCTATCTACACCACTTGCTGGGGAACATGGGTGGGAGAGTGCTATAGCACCATGTCCTGCTTGTGGGTCCCTGGTCAACAGCTGGTTGGCCACTGTGTGAACAGAAAGCTGGACTAGATGGACCCTTGTTCTAATGTTCATATGTGTATGGAGAAGATATTGTGTGTGCATGCATATGGGCCTGCCAGTTACACTTGGTGTGGCTCTCGGGACTGAAAAGGTTGTGCACACTTGAGCTAGAGGAAAAGTGAAAACTGATTTGGAAAAAGAGATGTGCATATTCTCACAAATATCGGTTAGTGAGGATTTTTTCCCCCTCCCTACCAGCTCTGAAATTGCTATTTTCAGCCTGGAAATTGAAACAAGAGAATATTTGCTCATCCCTACTCTATTGTATGAGCATGTTGCCCCCTTCTTGGACAGAAATTTCTAATGCAGTGTCATGCATGTCAGACGCTACCTAAATGATGAATCCTGTATATAAAAATAGTAGCCAGATTCTGACATAAATAGCATAGCTCTGGCAAGTGCAATTCTTTTGCTCCAAGGCAGCATATGCAATGAATAAATTAAGTCAATAAATTGAACATGTCATGTCTTATCCATGTAGAGGTTCACACGCTCTCGTGAAATATGGTAGTCATTTATAGCCTCACTTATGCCGAATGCCATCCTCATGAATTGTGTTTGCTGAAAACTTAAATATTTGGAAAGATACTGCCAATGTATCCCTATCACAATGTTCCTTTTGCACAAATCTCGTCTCAGATGGCTTAACTGCATCTGAGCAATGGATATATTTAGCAATTTATTACAACTGTCAAATGTAAACCCTTTAAAGTAAAGACTATGGCATAAAAGGCACTTTCTCTGGAACAGCAGGATCTCTTGAGGTTAGTTAGTTCCAAGGGTGTAACCATCAGGATAGGCCCTGTTTTCTGATGTCTCGTACCCACATGATCTCTGATGCTGTTAATGCACAGATGCTCCTCTTTTGCCATACTGAATCTAAAGAGCAGAAGGCAGCGGTACCTCATAAATGCCTTCTCCTCATCAGCCAGCATATCCCAACATCGCAACAATGGTCCAAGCATCATGATCCTTCCTGTAGGAAGAGGAGTGGAGCAAACGCGCCCCTGGCGAGGGCCAGGGGAGCAACATTCTGTGGAACTATTCGATGGTAATATCCAAAGATGCAAATGTTTGGATAAATGTAACTGCCGATTAGCTTTTCTGCATTCTTCCTGCTCCACTCCTCCAAGAAACACTTACTGTCAGTAGCATTTTTTTTGAAAAAAAGAAGCAGCACACCATTTCACAAAGGTCAGGGAGTATTGTAAAGATCATAATTGCCTAAAGGCTTCATTAACCTTTACAAAATAGTGCTTGCTGGATTGTAGAACATAGGATTAAACGACCATTAACATCGAGAGCAATTAATGAAAGTAGCACCCACAAGGTAATACAAATGACACATAAGCCACATGGTCCTGTGCCCCAAACGAAAGGCTGATTCCCTAGCACTCAGGCATGAAACAAGATGTCTATGGAAATCGCAAAGAACAGTTTATGTACTGTATAATCTACCTCCTCCCTCTCCAAAACACAAAAATGTTTGTGTCAGTAGGGTTTCGTAGAACTTTGCTGTGTGCTTGCTTGCAACCTCAGAGAACAATTGTTTCTTTCTTTCTTTCTTTCTTTCTTTCTTTCTTTCTTTCTTTCTGTAGACATCCTTGAAATTAATAGAGTGTTATATATAATTCATTGAAATCTGTTTGACATGCTCTCCCTCCCTCCCTCCCTCTCCCTCCCTCCCTCTCTCTTTGATTGAAAATAGCTCATATGTAAACACTAAAAAAGTATTTTGTATTTTATTAAGTAGTCGGGTGGGAATGTTTGCCTTTGGACAGGTTCTATGTTGGTCCATGTATCCTAGTAAACAGGCGCATAGCAAGGATGAAAGCCTCATAAAGCACAATCCTATGCCTACTTAGACAGAAAAAAGTCCCACAACTCCCAGCATTCCTCAGCCAGCATGGGTTGCACCCTTAACTGCCAAAGGGTATCTAATTGAAAACTTATATCCCTATCTTTTTAGGAACAAAGGGAAGAAGAAGGTTAGAAATTCAATCTGCAGTGCTTTTGCTTACCTCAGTTCAGCAGAGCTTGAATACTATGATGGACGTTCCAGGTTCAGTGTTTTTGCACACAATCAGGATCACAGGATCCATCAGTGGAAAAAGCTGGGAGTATTCTTTCCAGTCATTTCTAAGGATCCGTGTATTCCTTGCAATTCTTCGGATGCACTTTTTGATCAGAGAAGTGCATCGCAAAATTTGGGGAGGTTGTGAAATCAGAAGTATAACTGTGTACTTACTCATTGGCTCAATTCGGACGACACGATAGTCAATGGTGGGTTGACTAACCCTAACCCTAACCCTAGGGGGCACTCCCCACACAACATGGTAAGAAATAATCAACTGTGGTGTGGATGAGGATCAGCGCTGAGTTGACTATGGCAGCAT